>OY728126.1:1023869534-1026349716 GCA_963277665.1 Viscum album
CCATACATACATACATACATACATATATCCATACATACATACATGCATACATACATCCATTCATGCATCCATACATACATACATACATGCATACATACATACATACATACATACATACATACATACATACATACATACATACATACATGCATACATACATACATACATACATACATACATACATACATACATACACACATATTTCTACCTTTCAATATATATATATATTACACTTTTACATACAAATATTTATGTTTTAAAAGATGATGATATTTTATGTTGTAATACAGAAGATTCCCTTAAAACGTGTTTCAATATATACATTATATATATATATATATATATTTCAAATGTTCATTTGAAAATGTTTAAATTATATATATGTATATATATGTGTGTGTGTGTGTGCCTTTTTTCTTTGAAACATTATTTTGACACAAAATATGACACAATATGTTTCTTATAAACATTTATAAATCAGATGATTTTCTTCACACAGATTTTGAAGTCATACTCTCTCTCTTAAATATTTCAATCCAAACTAAGTGCATCAAAATACATAATACATAAATTAAAAAAATTATTTCATTAAATAATAAACATTTCCAAAATTCAAATAAATAATAATCACCACCAAAAATAAATTTCATAATAATTATGAATTCAATAATAACCATAAAATTATAATTTCAAAATTATCATTAACAAAAAAACATTTAGTTGAAATAAGAATTTTTAATATATATTTTTTCACATTTCGTAGAACATGGTATCGACCAACAAAACATCATGATTATAAAAGTGAAAAAATTTCAAACATGCCTATTCCTAAAAAAAAATTCATTTTAACAATAGGCCATTAAACATATTAACATCAATATATGTTTTAAGAAATAAATTCAATTCCATTTAAAAAATTATATACCCATTTAAATTTTCATATTCAACCATTCAACACTTAATATTGATTTCATTCAATTTTAGGGTCATAAAGATTATAAAAATAATTTTTATTACAATTGTTGGTATTTTAAACAAACCTTAAATTTCAATACTTTTTAACCATCTTACAAAAAATATATCTATTTTTTTTAATATCATAACTTAAAATACACCGCACACATATTCCATGAAATGAATTCTCAATATTCCATTTTCATTAAAGCCTCATTTTACTCATAATTTAAAAAATCAAATATGGTTTATCAGGATTCATCAACAATTATATCACTATATGAATGCATTAAAAATAATCAAAATAAAAATAAAGTAACATCCTAGCCCAGGTTCCACTATAACATGTACCTCATGCTAGACCACCACAGACCTCTGGCATGCCACCCCATATGCTAGAGGCTTCATATTAATAGCCAGGTCTATAAAGGTACATTGGGGAGACTATTCCCACTTATCAGTGTAAAGTGATGACATACATAATATCGGTAAGTATAATAACTGGTAAAAACAACAAATGGAATAACATATAGTAGGTGGAAACTATATCCCAAGAGAAAGATGATACCACACTACTATGTACACTCTACATGTCAGATAATCATATAATGAAACCCCAGATATCGAACCATGAAAAATCCCATATGCGGTCTCGAGTCCAAACATGGACCTAACATCCCATGCTCTAACCTATAATACTAACATTAACGAAGATTCATATCCCAGTCTTAAACCTATACCTGATACAAGTAGTATCTTCTTAGGAACCCAAGTTCAATGGGGACCTGAGCAGGGTGTGATTACAACTCAGCAGGTCACTACCAATGGTGCTGTAAGAAATAACTAGTCTATCAATAGTGCAGGAAAATGGTAAATAAATAAATTAATAAATAAGAAATATAAATAAGTTATTCATAATTTTACATTATTTAATTAATCTCACTGGCCCTCAGGATCAAAATGTAACCTGCTAGACCTAGATTACACTCAACTGTGCCCTGAACCCGGTTAGAAACATGGCCTCAAGCTCATCTCCCCAAATTCCAGAGGCTGCTAACTCATAGAAAAGGCCTAGGATGTGTTTGTGGGAAGACAACACCCTCATTACTCGAGTTCAACATATAAGAATAAAAATAATAGTCAATATAAGAAGAAGAAACAACAAGTAGAAATCTGATAAATATATAAGACATGAATACACAACAAAGCTAGAAGTGTCTGATATACAATAATGATGATACATGTCTCTAGAAAACATCCAAAATAGGTACAGAATTGGAAAATAAAATACTTTTATACAAAATAACATAAATACCAAAAGGTACTATATCCCAATAGAATCATGATCCTTAACTCGATACCATGCCCCGCCCTACTCCTACGCATGGGAATAAAATCAACTCTCAAACTATGGGAGCTTTCTAATCTCCCCACCTGCATCTAAATATTCTGTTCAAGTAGCCAATGGTAGCCTAAATAGGTAGTGAGATACAATCCCAGTAGGTAACCACCCAAAGATCTATACAAGTCCTGGTTAGGAGACATAATAAGAAAAATAGTGTACATGTAAACAGTTAAGTAGCAAAGAAATGTATAAATGCCCATAGAATGTAAACTACTAAAATAGAATTCATGAATAACCTCTCAAGGATCCCAACAAAACAATTTTCAAGTGTGTAATAAGTCATCTATAATAGAAAGAGTAATTACCCACATGGATTCACCATACATCCATGCATATCAAGTCACCATGACCTTGCCATCCAAGCACCCAAAGAAGAAGAACCACGACCAAGCCGTATAATCATACATGTCACATTACAACAACAGCTCCATTTACAGAAGTGTTAGAAACATCCACGACCGAGCCATTAAACCCATCTAAACATATTTATCATGACCATGCTGTATAAACAAAATTTCAGAACATAAAGGGCTGTATCCAAGGTGTAAAATACCAATTCATTCTCATCAAGTCCCATGATAATCTCGATGGAAAATTGGTTTGGCACTGGTTAGAGTCCTAATATAATTTCATACCAAACATATCTCACATGATTATGAGAATGGTGGATCGAAGGGGTAGCAAGGCCAAAGGCATTCCATAGAATCAAGAACAAATGAGCATACTCAATCTAAGGCTTCTACTACCGCATTCAAGATTAAAGGAGCATCATCCAAGGAATCTATTTATTCATTAACCATTTTATACCATATTTCATTTCATACCATATGATTACACCCCACTCATATAACAATTTTAAACCGAATTCAAATAATGATTATAACATCTCATTTAACCATAAATACAATCAAATGAAAGAAATGAGTATACCCACTAATTATATCACAATACATAAATAAAGGTAACCAAAGAGTATACCCACTCTTAATTAAATTTACAAATAAACCATTAAGTAGTTAAAGTTCCATATAGACTTTCAATTCAAGAGAAACAACATGAAAACGGTGAATAACATATCTTAACTAATAAATTCAATCTCATTTAAATATAATTGAGTCTCCTTTAACTAGGAATGCCTAAATCACACCCCAAGGGTTGCTTAACATATAGAATTGATAAAGTTAACACCCTATGGTTGACATTGGATGGGGAATCCACCACCAATACATCTCAATGGAACCTAAGGGAATCTATAACAAATAAATTTACATTTAATTCAATTTTCTAGTTAAATTTTGGGGTTGTTCCATAAAATTCTATGGGTAGAAAAATTATAGATCGCCCTATAAAGCACCAAAAGTCTTGGAAAATTTATATACCACATACATTACCATGGTAGGGGAGTGAGATTCTAGTATTGACACCTAATTTGACTTATATCGGGTGAAATATGAAGAAATGATGAAGAACCTAAATTTAGGTAAGTCAGATTTCACCCAAATAGTGCAACTGATATCCCAAAAAATGGAGAATAGCTACAAGGGAAACTAAGTATTACCATTATATATACAATAAGATAAATGACCCTCTAATAAGAGATCAGACAAAATATATTTCTCAAATACAAGTTTAGTCATGAGGGATGTCTTCAAAACCCTCAAGTTATTGTGCGGGAGAAAGAAGAGGCATTAGGTTTAAAAATATTATTTAATTTAAAATAATTTAATTTCTCAAAATTTAAGTGGTTGCATATTTTGAAAAACTATATGCCAAACCGCACGGTGTACTACAGGTAAGGGAACCTTACATGGCTACCTCACATGGTTTGACAAACTGTGCAGAAACCATGAAAACATCCTCTGTAAATGTTTCAAACCTAGATGCATGGATGAGCATCCCATTTCCACTATATAACTTAACCATGTATCCAATAACACCCCCACAATGAAGCCTCTCATGGTTTAATCAAACTGTGCGGCTTGCCCTACATAGTTTGAACTAAACATTCACTAGGCATAGATCACCCCAAAACTTGAGTTCTGAGCACTAAACAATCCCCAAACATACCTAAAACCTGCATAACCTCAAAGGTTATTAACAATAGGCCATATTTAAACAATAAAATATAAAAGAAATATATTTTTACCACAAATAAAAACCCATGTTTTTAGAATATTATCCATTAAAGCAATTCGTCCTTGAATTTACCTCTAAAGGGTGGTCAAGATTCATCAGTGAACAAATATTTTCACTGAGTATCTAAATTAGCCTCCTACTCCCAAGTTTCTTTCTATAAACAATTATGCTACCATAGCACCCGTACTAGAAGAACTAATCGGCCTTAGAGAAACTTTTTTATCCTTTCTAGGGTATAAATAAGATTATCTTCAAAGGATGCATCAACCTTTAGATCAAACTACTTAGACTGAAAATCATGAGATGGTTCCTAGTGATATATGCACAATTGAGAGATGTAGATGAAGTCATACCTGGATCAGTGCCTCATAGGTAACTAGAATCTTTAGGCTACTGAATTCACTCTACATAGAATCTAGAATAGCCTAACATATCGTGATGAAATCTAACCTTGTCTTCTGAACTGTCTATGTACAAACCTCAGTGAGACATTCAAGAAAACCAAATCCATGACCCTAAACTATATAGGTCATCTACAGTGATTGGTATATTATTTTTGATGATATTTAGCAATATTCATCCACTTATGAATCAGCTAAACCTGATCCATGGTCCCTTGAACAAGATGAAGTCTCAACATAGCAGCCTCTCCTACCTTTAACCAACATGGGGGTGATCAACATGGAAAAAAATAAAATCCACTTAAGGATCCATATGAATAGTTGTATGATAATTTTTATTGTGGGAGGATTCTACTGTGGGTATATGATTCTCCCAAGAGCCACCAAAATCCATAACGCATGGTTGCAACATATCCTCAATCACCTATATCATGCACTATGACTAGCCATCAGTTTTTTGGTGGTATGATCTACTCAGAAACACCTATGTACCTAATTTCCACATTAAGAATTTCTATAACGAATATTTAAACCCAATATTTATCTCTAAAATAATATAATGCAGTACCCTTTGAAGTCATACTATCTCACTGATATACATCCATCCAAGCTCATGCACATTGAAAGTTTCCTTAATTGGAAAGAAATGTGAAACCTTTGTGAAACTATCAAAAACACAAACAACATCACTGACTCATGGAGAACTCGGTAAACCCGTCTGGAAATTTATCACAACATCATTAAATTTTTACACAGGAAATGGTTAGCTCCAATTAAAGTCCAGCTATCCACTAGTGTTCCTCCTTCACCTATTGACGGATGGAACATCTCATGACGAACCCAGCCACATTTCTTTAATAGCATCACTATCCTTATCTCAATCCCATGCCCCCATGATCCTAATCATTGCAAAAAATCAAATCTTGAACTACGGGTGGTTGAACATAGCCTCAACTACATCCTAATTGTTTGTTCAGGTACCCAATGGTGGCCTGAATAGGGTGTGAGATTAAATCCTAGTAGTTAACCACCCAAATATCTATACAAGTCATGGTTGTGTAATATAACATGATATACAATGTATAGATAAATTGGTTGGTAGTAATGAAATGTACATATGTCCATAGAATGTAAACTACTAAACAAGAAATCATGAAATGCCTCTGAAGGCTCCATTAAAAATAAGTGTCAAGCTCCTAAAAAGGTAGCTATAATAACAATAGAAATAACGAACATGGAATCACTATACATCCATACACATCAATTCACCATGACCTTTCCGTACAAACAGAAAAGAAGAATAACCACAACCAAACCGTACAATCATACATGTCATATTACCATGACCACAATGTTTATCATAATTTTTAGAAACATCTAAGACTGAGGTGTTCAAACATTATTAACAAATTTATCATGGATGTTCCATATAAAAAAATTTCATATTACAAAGGGTCGGATCCAAGGTGTAAGATACCAGGGCATCCTCATCGAGTTTTAAGAGATTCTCGATAGAAACTTAGTTAGGCACTAGTTGGAGTCCTAGGAACATTTCATACTAAACATGTCCTAAGTGAGTCTAAGAAAGATGAGTCCAAGTGGTAGGAAAGCCCATGGAATCCAACAAAAACAAGAAACAAGGCGCATACTCAATCCAAGGAGTCTACTACTATGTTCAATATCTAAAGAGCATCATCTAAAGAATTTATTCCTTCATTCATTCACCATTTCAAACCACATTCCATTTCATACCATATCATTCCACCAACTCATATAACCATTTTCATCCAAATTCAAAAAATGAGTATACCCATTCATTTAACCATAAATACAATCAAAGGAAATAAATGAGTATATCCACTAATTATATCACAATACAAAAACAAATTTAACCAAAGAGTATACCCTCTCTTACCAAAATTTAAAAATAAACTATTAATAAGTTCAAGTTATATATAGATATTAAATTCAATAGAAACAACATTGAAAGGAGGCGTTATATCTCCTAAATAAGAAATCTAATCTCATTTTAATATAATTGAGTTTCCATTAACTGGGAAAATCTAAATCAAACCCAAAGGGTGGTTCAACATGTATAATAGATAAAGGTCACATTCCATAGGTAGACTTAGTTGGGGAAACCACCACCAATACTTCTCAAAGGAACCTAAGAGAATCCAAAATAGGTTCTATTACATTTAATTCAATTAACCAGTTCAATTTTGGGGTCATGATGGAAATTTTGGAAGGTGTCACAATAACAACATGCACTACAAAGAACCAAAAATCAAGGAAAATGTATAGAAAACCTACTTTATCTTGGTAGTGGAGTTCTCTGCAGTATCGACTACTTATTCGATTGAGATCGAGAGAAATATGAAGAATGGATAAAAAGGAATTGAGGTCTTACCATTACATATGCAATGAGACAAACATCCCTCAAATCATATATTAGATGGAAGAGATATCTCAAATCAAATTTTAGTCACCATAGATGGATTTAAAACCCTTGAGTTTCTATGCGGGAGAAGGAAAAATAATTTAGGTTTAATAAAATGGTTTCAATTTAATTCAAATTTAAGAAATTTCCCCAAATTTAAGGTGTTTTACAGTTTAGGTACACAGTCTGCTGTAGAAGAATGACACCTCACATGGTCTGATAAACCCTACAAAAACTGTGCAAAAATCCTCTATAAAAATTGAAGACCTACCTTCTTTCCCATGCGACCCATTTCACATGGTCTTTCCTAACCATGAATCCTATAACCCCTTCTGTCGAGCCTCACATGGTTTGATCAAACCATGTGGCCTTCCCCGCACGATTTGAACTAACCATGAACTATTCTTAAATCACCCAAAAACATGGGTTTGGGATCCAAACAAGACACTGAAACCCCTGACATGACAATGAACTTAAAGGAAATTCATATTAAGCCATATTTAAACATTAAAACTAAAAATAATGGGATCCATACCACCTACAAAAACCAGGATTCTTACACACACAAAAACACTCGAGATAACCAAACATTCTTCAAACCATGCCAATAATGAGGATAATATAACAAAGGGTTCACAAGTAAACATTCAAGGAGAATTTATCCAAGTATCCAATTAGGATTCATAACTCCATGTATTCCCATCCTAAACATGATATATAATTCCATGTCCATCATCCTAAACAATGATGTGGAGTTCAATATCCATACCCTTGGATTTAAGAGCATTGGTCCATCCTCCAAAACTACGGTGCACTGGGGAACCTAGATCATTATCTTGGACCACCCAAGGGGGAGTATCATTAGTCCAACATCCCATAAACCATATATAATATCAGTGGTTCCTAGAGCCTCAATATGACACCTAAACCATGGATGAAAAATTTCATATCCAACATCCAGAACCATTACATTGTAAACCAATTCCATCATTCATGGTTCAATATAGTTAACCATTTTAACATATTAATATCCATAGTGCCCCACCATTCATTTATCAATATTCAAAAATCTTAATCAATTCATCATTTACCAAGGTCCCAATGAACATTTAAAATAAAAACATGACTCATAAATGCCCAAACCATTTCTCATTTCATAAAAGTACTAAAACAAAACATACTCATTAAAAATTTGGAATACACCCCTAAAACTTGAGTCTTCTACTTTGGTAATCTAAAAAAGGATCAGAACCATCTTTTTCCATTAAAACTATTAAATGATGGATCAAAAAAATTTCACCAGATGAGTGATCACACCCAAATTAAAATTAACTATAATGACCTGACACCAGTTACCCAGAATCGGTGCATTATTACATAACATTGGAATGATACAAAGAATCATGTCCCGAAAGACCAATCATTTTAGTAGCCTTGGAAGTACTAGATACATACATAAGTCTTACATTACATAATGAAATAGAAAAACATTGTGTCCCATTTGAACACTCTTATATCCCTTATCTTATTCTTGCCAGCTAATCCTAATATACTTCTTTGTATCCTGAGAAAAATAAAACATAATAAATGGGTGAGCTCAAATCCTCAGAAAGGATAAAAATATAGCAGAAACTGTCATAAATAATAACGAACATTTAAGATAATGTATAAGACTAAAATCCAATCATTTTAAACATAAACTTCAGCATAATATGGAAAATATAAATCAAATAATTCCATTTACTTATTCACATGGATATTCTAATAGTCGAATAATCACATGTAATATCAATAGCCAATTTTTTAATGATGGAATGCATAATTCCAGACTTCATAACCACATAGTCAAGGCCTTGTGCAAAGACTAAAAAAAAGATTTTGTCAAGGACTTGTCCTAAGAGACTAGTTTTTCTCATGAGACCTATCGATGCATTGATGATATATAACGGGATCCACCTATCACTTACTATGTTCAATGAATTCCTCATATGACAAGGTTTAAACATAACATAAACATTCATATTAAAACTAGCATAAAAAATGTCAATACTTTATCCATAAACCATGAATGATATAAAAATAAGACATCCATAGTAAAACATATCACAATAACCTTCAATATAGACTGAAAGATTTGTATCATAATAAATTATCACTGGTAAATAATAATATCTCATAAAGGATTATGACATAGTTGAAAATTATTAGTAAAAATATTTGATAGAAATATTCATTTTTCATGAAAACATTTAATAGTCTAACTATTTATCAAGAAGATGTTTAAAATAGATTTTTGAATCAAAGTGTCCCATACCACTTTGAAACTTTTAAAAGGAATTTAAATTTCAAAAATTAATGTTTATAAAAATAAAACCTTAAAACCTTTTTAATATATGGACATTAATGAGAATGATTTAGAAGAATAAAATTTTAAAAAATTTAAAATGATATTTTATTTAGAGTTCCTAACCAAATGAGAGAAGCTTGAATAAAAATAATTGAGGAAATCCAAACTTTATAATATCATGAGAATAAATGGATTCATTATATAATATGTTAGATTATATTATATACAACAAATAAAAGTGAATTGTCACATAACAAAAAAGAATTCTCGATGGAATGTAATTTGAGATGAATTCCTTTATAAGGACTGTATCTCTAGGTTAAGGATAAATCAACGAAATAATTATGTGTGAAAAATATAAATACAGTCAATATGATTAGATATTCAGTTTAAATCAGTTATAATACATTCACACAAATTCTTGTAAAAACAAACCAAATGACTTGGATGTTAAATTCAATGAATACAAATTGAGTTAAAATTACCCTTATCAAGTTTATATTGATGACTTGAGAATTTATAAATGGAGTGATTATGTGTATAAAAAGTATGTCAACAAAAAGGAGAGTGTAAATTACTACATATGTAAATAAATAGTGATTTCACACATAATCTTGGAGTAAAGTAATAAATGAAGTTTGCATAAAACCGAATGAGTGGAAATTGAAATTTGAAATTCCGTTACCGATTTGGTAACGTACAAAAAATACAACTCATGAAAGAAGGATCATAAAATGATCATGTAATTACCCATAAATTAAATTATATTACATTAATAATACAATCATGGGCAGTACATACACCACAAAAAATGTTATAGTGGCCAATATAGCATGAATTTCGCAGGAATAAAAGTGAGATGAAAACCCCATTACCACTTTGTAATCAATTGAGTTGTATGACCAAAGGATAAAAACTACCAAATAAATCAAATAATACCATGAATATAAATTGAATCGTGATGATATACATGAAATGGATGTTGTACCTCTCGTACCCCTCGTGGTTTAATTTTTATGATCACAATCACTCTCTTTTTTATCTAATCTTGTTTTAAGAGTTTTTGGATGATAAACATGATTTCAGGTTGCCAAGGAATTGGGCCAAGAAAGCCAGAAGGCAAAAGTGGACTGATTCCAGTCCACCGACCAACCGGTGGATGACCACCGGCCAGCCGGTGGAATCTAGACAGAAGGCATCCCCTGTCCAGACCACCGGCCAACCGGTGTCCCATCACCGGCCAGCCGGTGGAACCCAGATAGAAGGGACACCTACTGTCTGACCACCGGCCAACCGGTGGCCTCCTCACCGGCCAGCCGGTGGTGCCTGGGCAGAAGGCCTCTCCATTTTCCAAAGCACCGGCCAACCGGTGGCCAAGCACCGGTCAGCTGGTGGAGCCAGTCAAACTAGCCGTTGGGCTTTGACCAGCCTGCTCCCAACAGCTCCGAAGACTTTTCCAACGGCTCCAAAGACCCCGAACGACCATATGAGGGTTCCCCCTCTATAAATAAAGGACTAGGAAGCCCCGGAACAATAGTGGAACTATAACCAAGCCAACGGAATCCAACGGACACATTTTTCATCATTTGGAAAACCTCCGGCAGATTCCTTCAAGGAACCTCAATTGCTCCAACCCATTTCCACATCCAAGGAGCATCACCATAGAATCTTGGGAGCGCTCTTCATCAACTTCATTAATCCTTTGGCGCCCAAGACTTCTCCACATTACGGTTTTTCTTGTTTTATCCTTTTGAGCATCAATTTGGGTTTGAGCCTACAAACCCCTCTTTCTCTCATCTTCCCTTTGTTTGGGTTTTCACACCACCTTCAAGGTGTGAAGAGGTTAGTCAAGCCTTCCCTTTAAAAGGCTTGAGTCATAGGTGAGCTATCCTTCACCTGTAAGAAGGCTAGTGGGTTCTTGCTCAACCATTAAAAGCAAGCTGTAATAGGTTCTAGACTACCTTAAAGTCTAGTGGGTTTCTTTCTAAAACCATTAAAAAGAAAGCGGTAGTAAATCTCTCAACGGTTGAGTTGGGAGCGGAGACGTAGTCTTTGGTTTAAGCCAAAATCCGTTATCAAGTTTTGTGTCTTGCCTCTTTTATTTCCGCTGCACTTTTTACTTTGATTTTAAATTGTAAATTATTTTTCAAAGGCAATTCACCCCCCTCTTTCCATCACTCTCCGACCCAACATTTGGTATCAGAGAAAAATTCGAGTAATACCTTCACCGGTTTCAAATTCAAGATCCTTTGTGATGGCTTCAACTTCTTTCGCCCCCGAAGGCTATTCTTTGGGTTGTGCTCCATTCTTTGATGGAACCGACTATACCTATTGGAAAACCCGCATGACTACTTTTCATAGAAGTATAGGTTATCCTATTTATAGAATTGTCATGCATGGTTACTCTCTCTCCTCTCCCGATGAATCCAAATGGACTCAAGCCGATATTAAAAATTTCGAGCTTGATGGCAAAGCCATGAACGCTCTTCATTGCGGCCTTGATCGTAATGAATTCAATCGAGTTTCCACATGCACTTCATCTCATGAAATCTGGAAACTATTGAAGGTTACCCATGAGGGGAGCAACAAAGTTAAGGATACTCGATTGGATATGTACCGTCAAGATTTTGAGTCTTTTACCATGCATCCATCTGAAAATATAACTGAAATGTTTACACGTTTTACTGATGTTTGCAATGGGAGAAAGTCCCTTGGTGATGATGTGTCTGCAGAAACGATTGTCAAGAAGATCCTTTGGATATTACCAAGCACATGGGCACCGAAAGTCACGACAATCCAAGAAGAAAAATACATAAAGAACATGCCGGTCGAAGAGCTCATCGGATCCCTCATGAGGAGGAGGAGGATGTGGAGCTATCACTCCATGTGGCCTTGAATGAGGAGTCGGAAGAGGATACCTCATGAAATTCCATTAGGCATTTTTTACCATTGTCACTTGAGGAGGAGGAGGAGGAGGAGGATGTGGAGCTATCACTCCATGTGGCCTTGAATGCCTTCTTCTTTTCCTTTTGCTTGGCCTTTTTCTTGTTGAGTGGACAATCGGGCTTGTAATGGACTTTCTTGTCACACCCGTAACATGTTACCTCAGGCTCGGATTTTTCGTTGGGTTGAGCCTTGCGGGATTTCTTCTTCTTGTGATTCTTCATGAATTTGTGCATTTTGCGGGCAAGATTCTCCATTTCTAAAAAATGCCTAATGGAATTTCATGAGGTATCCTCTTCCGACTCCTCATCCTCTAGTTCTTCAAATTCTTTCAATCATTTATATTATGAGGATCTCCAACATGCTAGAGATCAATTGGAGGAAGGATTTCACGAACTTTTTTCCAAATTTATTTCTTTAAAAAAGAATTTCAAAAAACTTTCTTCCGAAAAGGAACAACTTCTCAAAGAAAAGGAAGACTTGTCCCTCAAGATCCAAAACCTTCCCGATGTTGATTCTATGGAATCAACAATCAAGGATTTAAGGAAATCCCTAGCTAAGTTCACCGAAGGTGAACATAACCTTTCGAAGCTCCTTGGTTCCCAATGCATATCTAGAACCACCCAAGGGATTGGCTATTCCAAGCAAGCTTCCTCTTCCCATGCTCCTACTATTTTTGTAAGGGGGATCTCCCAATATAAATTTTGCAACTACTGTAAAAAACCCGGGCACTTAATTTATGAGTGCGATTGCAAAAATGCCCGGTATGGAAGGCCCAAAACCATTTCCTTTAATGATGAATTTCATAGGAGAAGACCCTCCACTAGAAAAGTTTGGATTGAAAAATCCCTTTTAGCGAGTCTCACCAGACCAAAATTTGTCTCGGTTCTAAAATCCTCTCCCCGGTGATTTGTTGTTTTTATTTAGGGGGAGTTAGGATCGTTTAAGCCTCTTTGATTTATATTCAAAACATTCAATTCAAAACCATCAATTCATAACTTTCAATTCAAAACTTTCAATTCAAATTTCAAAAATTTAAATTGGTTTAAAATCTCTATCTTGTTTTTCAATCCTTTCCCTCAATCAAGTTTTATGCCCCGTGCTATTTTGATAATCACAAAGGGGGAGAAATTCTTGGTTGATTGGGGGAGAAATCTTTCTATCATTCTTTGCTTTACTTTTCAATTTATCCTTTAAAGCATGCCTTTCATTTCAGTCTTTTACATTGATTGTTTTTGTGATTGTGATAATCAAAATTGGGGGAGATTGTTGTACCTCTCGTACCCCTCGTGGTTTAATTTTCCCGATCACAATCACTCTCTTTTTTATCTAATCTTGTTTTAAGTGTTTTTGGATGATAGGCATGATTTCAGGTTGCCAAGGAATTGGACCAAGAAAGCCAGAAGGCAAAAGTGGACTGATTTCAGTCCACCGGCCAACCGGTGGATGACCACCGGCCAGCCGGTGGAATCTTGACAGAAGGCATCCCCTGTCCAGACAACCGGCCAACCAGTGTTCCATCACCGGCCAGCCGGTGGAACCCAGACAGAAGGGACACCTAATTTCTCACCACCGGACAACCGGTGGCCTCCTCACCGGCCAGCCGGTGGTGCCTGGGTAGAAGGCCTCTCCATTTTCCAAAGCACCGGCCAACCGGTGGCCAAGCACCAGTCAGCCGGTGGAGCCAGTCAAACTAGCCGTTGGGCTTTGACCAGCCTGCTCCCAACGGCTCCGAAGACTTTTCCAACGGCTCCGAAGACCCCGAACGGCCATATGAGGGTTCCCCCTCTATAAATAAAGGACTAGGAAGCCCCGGAACAATAGTGGAACTATAACCAAGCCAACGGAAGCCAACAGACACATTTTTCATCATATGGCAAACCTCCGGCGGATTCCTTCAAGGAACCTCAATTGCTCCAGCCCATTTCCACATCCAAGGAGCATCACCATAGAAGCTTGGGAGCGCTCTTCATCAACTTCATCAATCCTTTGGCGCCCAAGACTTCTCCACATTACGGTTTTTCTTGTTTTATCTTTTTGAGCATCAATTTGGGTTTGTTCCTACAAACCCCTCTTTCTATCATCTTCCCTTTGTTTGGGTTTTCACACCACCTTCATGGTGTGAAGAGGTTTGTCAAGCCTTCCCTTTAAAAGCCTTGAGTCATAGGTGAGCTAGCCTTCACCTGTAAGAAGGCTAGTGGGTTCTTGCTCAACCGTTAAAATCAAGCTGTAATAGGTTCTAGACTACCTTAAAGTCTAGTGGGTTTCTTGCTAAAACCATTAAAAAGCAAGCGGTAGTAAATCTCTCAACTGTTGAGTTGGGAGCGGAGACGTAGGCTTTTGTTTAAGCCGAACTCCGTTATCAAGTTTTGTGTCTTGCCTCTTTTATTTCCGCTGCACTTTTTACTTTGATTTTAAATTGTTAATTATTTTACAAAGGCCAGGCCTCTCCATTTTCAAAAGCACCGGCCAACCGGTGGCCAAGCACCGGTCAGCAGGTGGAGCCAGTCAAACTAGCCGTTGGGCTTTGACCAGCCTGCTCCCAACGGCTCCGAAGACTTTTCCAACGGCTCCGAAGACCCCGAACGACCATATGAGGGTTCCCCCTCTATAAATAAAGGACTAGGAAGCCCCGGAACAATAGTGGAACTATAACCAAGCCAACAGAAGCCAACAGACACATTTTTCATCATTTGGCAAACCTCCGGCGGATTCCTTCAAGGAACCTCAATTGCTCCAACCCATTTCCACATCCAAGGAGCATCACCATAGAAGCTTAGGAGCACTCTTCATCAACTTCATCAATCCTTTGGCGCCCAAGACTTCTCCACATTACGATTTTTCTTGTTTTATCTTTTTGAGCATCAATTTGGGTTTGTGCCTACAAACCCCTCTTTCTATCATCTTCCCTTTGTTTGGGTTTTCACACCACCTTCAAGGTCTGAAGAGGTTAGTCAAGCCTTCCCTTTAAAAGGCTTGAGTCATAGGTGAGCTAGCCTTCACCTGTAAGAAGGCTAGTGGTTTCTTGCTCAACCATTAAAAGAAAGTTGTAATAGGTTCTAGACTACCTTAATGTCTAGTGGGTTTCTTGCTCAAACCATTAAAAAGCAAGCGGTAGTAAATCTCTCAACGGATGAGTTGGGAGCGGAGACGTAGGCTTTGGTTTAAGCCAAACTCTGTTATCAAGTTTTGTGTATTGCCTCTTTTATTTCCGCTGCACTTTTTACTTTGATTTTAAATTGTTATTTATTTTACAAAGGCAATTCACCACCCCTCTTGCCATCACTCTCCGACCCAACAATGGAAGTACACAAATACACCACATGTAATAAATAAGTGGTGAACAATGGAAATATCACATAATTAAATGTGAGATAAGAAAATATCTTACCTTGCACTTTCCTTTGGTTGACGGTACATTTATCCTCATTTATAATTACCATAGTATGTTAATAAATTATAACATAAACATATTAATATTTATTATATCATACATGATTCATTTATGACTTTATACTACCCATTAAATAATGATTTCTTTGTTAAATTAACATTTTGGGTAATAATTGCTTTCTTTATCGTATGCGTTTTAACTTGTTATTCTTGATCATATCATTTAGATCATGATTTAAATACTTAAAGAATATAAAGTTTGATTTATATATCATATATATTTAGAATATAAATATTTATAATATATAGATATATGAAATTGAAGTAACCTTTTATGGAGATGGGAGGTTGCATATACGCATAAACGTTGTTTCCATTTTCATATCGCATTGAACAGAAGTAAGTGAATAAGATATATATAAGTACATACACACACACACAAATATATATATATATATACATATAATGTATAATTATTATGTCATATATTACATACTTATTAATAATATATATTTTTATAATCATCATTGAATGGTGAACATGGGAATGAATCTTATCGCGTCGTGGAGACGGTAATCCGTATGTACGCACGATTAACATTATCATTATATTGATGGTGGAATCATATGTAATTGGTTGGTATATCATATATACATAATCATTAACATGTTATATTTATTATTTAAATAAGTTATACTCAATATTATACCCATCCAAATAATGCAGTGTTTGAATAACAAACTACCCCACAACGTAGAGACGGCAAGCCGTACTTACGCATGTATGGTGACTTTGTCATTTATAGGATAGATACAATAAAGAATTTATTTGAACCATATCTATAATAAAATCAATGTATATAGGAGGTACTGGAGTTGTTATTTTGGTATGGAAATAACAAATAAAGATGAAGTGGAAGAAGAAAAGAATTTGAAAGAGGGAGGTTAAATTATTACATGTTCTTCGAGTGTTTCCTTTTGAGTTGATAAATAGGGATAATTAGGATGGCTTTATGATCAATGTAAGGACTATAGGTTTATGTGAAGGAAGTTGGGAGGATATTTGGGAAGGGTTTGGATGAGCCAAATGGCTTTTCATGTGTGAATGTAGGAGAAGGGGAAGTTCCCTTTAATAAGAGGGGTGAGGGTCACTTTAGGAAAACCTTGAAATATTATTTTATAATAAAAATATTTTCGGTTAATAATGGCTCAAAAATGATTTATTTAAAATATAATTTGGGTATGGGTAGAAGACATCTCATCCAATAGGTTTTAGAAAAGTTTAGCTTACCATTTTAACCTTATCATTTAGATTTAACTCTTAGTTAAATGGTATAACTTTTACCATGTCTTCTAATATTCTTAGACTATATGGTTAATAAACATAATATAAAATTACAAGAGAACCTAATGTGGTTCATTAATGACATTTATAATATTATTTAATCCCTTTGTAAGAACATTATATTTTTAGGAATATAATATCATGTAATAATATATAATTTTTTTTTAAAAACTCATTAATGTTAATTTTGACATTATTTAGTATTTTATTTTTTTGAAACTCATAATACCATAATTACATAGAAAAAAATTTATTTAATCAACAATATAATGTCATATTAACCTATAATATTAGTGTAATTTATCAAAAGTCTCAAATTACATTTATTTGGATATTTATAATAACAATTATTTCAATCTATCATTAATAAGGTAATTACTGTATCATCATTGTGTCATAAATAAATTTAATTATTTAGTGTCTAAAATTTATAAATAAAATGCCATTATATAGTAAATCGGTTTAGCTTTATAATGAATAATTATAGTGGAATTTATCTTATGTATAACCCTTTATTAAAAATAGGTTTGTTATTAAAATTTGAATATATCTCGTTTAACTCTTCTTTAAATAAAATAATACTAAATGTCCTCATCTAATTCAAGTTGACCAAAAAGGATCATATTTTATTCATAAGGTTGTTTCTGGTCTAATTACCCTTATCCAATAGTGTTAGAACATGTGTTAGGGTAATTATAATATCATTTTTACCCTTAATTACCCTATTTACTTTTAAACGTGGTAAATAAAAGTCAAAAGTCAATATTTACCAAAAATTATTTTCATTTTATTGAACCAAATTCTAATTACTGATGTCAACTGTGTGTCTCAAATTTTTGAAACTCAACTCA
Organism: Viscum album; assembly: GCA_963277665.1. Lineage (NCBI taxonomy): Eukaryota > Viridiplantae > Streptophyta > Magnoliopsida > Santalales > Viscaceae > Viscum > Viscum album. Next base: position 1,023,887,749 of record OY728126.1, read on the forward strand.
CAAAAGTGGTAAAATTACGTTCTATGCAAATTTTCAAATTCTCTTAAAAGGTGGGTAAAAGACGGTAAAAAGTTCAATAAAATTTTATACATCTAATTTTATTATAAAATGAATATAATGAATTACATTAAAACAATATAGTTATTATATATCTATTTTTACTTAAAATAAATTTAAATAAAATAAATTATTTTTTAAATAATAAGTTTGTTTTAAACTATAACACATTGTTTTCACTATTCATCAAAGATTGAATGTTTTCCAAAAAATACAAAAAATTCACCCGAGGATAACTTTGATATTAAGAATTTAAAAATGAATTCTATTTTAAAAAATTCAAAACAGAGATGTTTCATTAATTAATTTAAAATTAATTCCCGTTGTCAAACCAAAATGTGGGTTTTAAAAAAGTAAAAACTATCAAAAGATTGACATGTGTTTATATGAAATTTAAATGTGAAATTACTTATAATGACCTAAATTGTATTAAATGATTAAAATATACTCTAATTATACATCCAAACCATTCAAATTCACAATTTAACCATATAAATTATTTCTATTAAAAAATCTGTTTTCAATTAAAATTTAGTATTTTTCAGTATTCATCAAAATACGAAAGTTATCATAAAAGTACCAAAAATTTATTAAAAATAAATTGTGATGTCCCAATTCTAAATAATAATTTATTTCAATAAATATAATATATAAAATTTTCAATTATTGGGTTTAAAAAGGGTTTTCATATGAATGTGGTAAAATTGCATTTTTTGAGAAATGCTTCCTTTATCTGAAAAAAATGAATTTGTTCTTATATTATGTCTAAGAAACACATAATATGGATTCTAAAATTATATAGATTATATAAACTTAAAAATTCAGTTAATACTATTCATAACCGCTTTTGAACGACTAGTTTGTTATGTTGTGGTGTGCTCAAATTTGGTGTTGCGTGTAGCGCATGCTATTGGATTACTATAAAGAAAATAACTTACTATGAAATATTGGGGTGTTATATTCTTCCCCCCTTTTGGTAATTGCATCCTCGTAATTTTAAAATTGGGATTGAGAACTTCATTGAAAGTCCCACATCAGAAAGAGAGTCAATAAAACTGACACTTTAGAAGAAATAATGAGAAGTACAAAGGTCACCCGAGATAACCCATATTAGGATTCCATGTAAGAAAACATGGATATGAAAGATAAACTAAGTGTCATGTTATAATGGAGAGTGATAGAAAGCATTATCAAAAGAAAGTAAACAACTAGAAAACCACAAACTTGTGATGGATTAAATGGTCATTAGTTTCCTAGTAATAAAATTAAACGGAGAACCTTTTTTTGTTTTTTGTTCCATTTCATAAAGTAGAGGAATTTATTTATTGGATTGACTCAGAACATAAAGAGATATACTTACATTTTAAGTAGAGTTTCATCCTTTAATAAATTTCTACCACTAAATCATGTTTATTTTCAAATGATGAGTATTCAAGATGACTTCATCACAATTAAAGCACTTGAATAAACTTCTAGACAATCACATGAACCACAAAGGATAAACTATATATTTACATTTTCTATAGAGACTAACCAAAACTAAAATTGTTACTACAAGATTAGATGAACCCCAAAAGGAAAATCCTTTAGAGAAAGAAATATTAATATTAATTTCTAAAATTAAACCAACAATACCCAAATTTCAATAAATACCATTCAATATAAAATTGTCCTTAAAATCCTTCAATATAATCCAAACTAATATTGAATCCCAAAACCTAGAATAATTTTATTATGTTTCCTTCCATATTAAATTGTATCTCCAAATAATATCAACTACTCTTAAAGTCACATACTTAAAGTAATTAACCAAATAAAATATTTTCTATGATAGGTTAATCATTTCCATTAATAACCCAAATCGTAATAAATCCATAATAAAAACATAGATAAAAATCCACCATCACTCCTCAAATAAAATCTCACAGTATTCTATTTTCCTTAGGAATATAGTGTTCCCAACAAAGAGAACGTCTTCCCAAATAACATTTCTTACTTAATCACCAAATAATCATCCTATTCTAAGGATATACATTTGATAATACATAAGACCCCAAATAAACTTATTATTGTTCAATCAAATCATTTAACAAAAAATAATTAGTCACACTAACTATGGACTTCACGTAGTCTAGTGGTAAATGATAAATACCAATCTCACTCTAGTTTTGCATTCGATTCCCACAACTTTGTCCGACGTGAAGAGTTGTCACATGGTCTGCATGTTGTAATTTTTGAAAAACTATATTTTATAACGTTCCCAAAATGAGAAAAATTCTTCAAAATAACCATAACATAATTACACCACAAATTTTATCTCTAACCTCGCATTTTTATCCCATTATTTAATAAAATGTAATTTCATCAAATTCAAGGATGGTATAAACCCAAATGGTTTTTTATTACTATAAGAGAAATGATAATTATTCCTAAAATTGAATTTTCTAATAAAAAATGCAGGGTTACACATACAAGATAAATTTATTGCAATGTAATCCCATTAACAAAGAGCACTAATACATTTAAACATCTCTCCATCCGTTTATTTCCAAATTGGTTCTTCCTTGACCATGTGGTTATCCTAAAGAATAGGGCATTCACTCGGGTAATGCCCAGGTACTCTATATTTATGGAAACTTACTATAAACGAATTCTTGGGATCATTTTTATTTTCTTCTATTTTACTCTCCATTTTTCCTTGGAAATTCTTTACTAAATTTTCTCCTTTCCCACACATTAAGCATTTATTTGTTCCATTGAAACACTTTCCTAGGTGTCTCCTTCCACATTTCCTGCATGATAGAAATTGAGCATTCTTTTCTCCATGGTCTCCACTATTGTAGCTCTTATCATTCACCTCCTTTCTCTTCTTTGTTTAGTCCGGGAGTTGGTTAATATATATGTTTTTGATCATATTTTTGGAAAACATATTCGGCATGAACATGATATCTTTTACACCTATCAACAATCCATTTCGTTGATCATTTCCACCACCATTCCCATCTTGTACATCAAGTTCACTGTTACTATGACTTCCTTGGAATCCAGCCATTGACTAACACAAGGAAGCATAACGCGAGTCATAAAATCATTTATAAAATATCATAACACCTTGTTTTCAATATAAAACAACATATAATTAACCAAGTATATTTATTCTCATATTATATTAAAATAATTCAAATCAGTTTGTAAAGAAAATGTGAAATATATTAAGCATATCCCTCGGGAGTGTCATAACCAGGATTTTAGCAAGGCCCGTTGTCGTGTACCAAGATACCCCAGGTCAAGACCGAAACTCCATGTCAGAGATTTCACTCCTAGGTACATCTCTGCCAGATCTGCCCCTACCAACTCGTTTCTAGATAGGGATTTATTGCTTGGAAAACCCACATAATATTTACATTACCAATATTATTGGATTTTCTCCTATACTAATACTCAATGTTTATCATAGGGTAGTGTTTCCTAGTAAGATTTATTTTTTCTAATGCTAGATTTCAATGTCTTTAATAAATTTTTTTTGAGACCAACTGTAATGTCGTGACCCCAGTTACCCAGAATTAGTGCATTTTTACATAACATTGGCATGATATAAGGAATCATGTCCTGAAATACTGATCAGTTTAATAGCCTTAGAAGTACTAGATACATATATAAGTCTTACAATAAATAATGAAATAAAAAACATTGTGTCCCCTTTGAACACTCTTATTTCCCTTAGCATATTCCTGCAGTTTAATCATAATATACTTCTTCATATCCTGGAAAAAATAAAACATAAGAAATGGGGGAGATCATATGATCAGTAAGGATAACAGTATAGCCGAAACTGTCATAAATAAGAACAAGCATTTAAGGCAATGTATAAGACTATAACACAAGCCTTTTAAACTTAAACTTCAACTTAATATGGAAAAGATAAATCAAATAATTCCATTTACTTATTCAAATGGATATTATACTAGTCAAATAATAACATGTAATATCAACATCCAATTTCATAATGATGGAATGCATACTGCTAGACTTCACAACTATATATTCAAGGCCTTGTTCCAAGACTACAAATAAGATTTTATCAAGGCCTTATTAAAATAAACTAGTTTATCTCATGAGAACTACCGGTGGATTGAGGAGCTATATCGATCTATACCTCTCAATTACTATGTCCAATGAATTCCTCATATGGAATGGTTTAAGAAAAACAAAAACATTCATATTAAAACTAGCATACGAAATGCCAATACATTATCCATAAACCATGAATGGTATAAAAATAACACATCCACAATCAAACATATCACAAAAACTTTAATACAGTATGAAATATTTGTATAATAATAAATCATACTTGATCAAGATTAATATCCTTTAATGTATGTTGACATAGTATAAAATGATAAGTAAAAATCATTGAGAGAAATATCCCTTTTTCCTGAAAAGATTTAAAAGTATCACTATTTATAAAGAATTTGTTTAAAATAGATTATTGAATCAAAGATTACCATACCAATTTAAAACTTTTAAAAGGAATTTAAATTTTAAACCATTAATGTCTATATAAATAAAACCATAAAACCATTTTTAAAACATGGAAATTAATTAGAAAGATTTAGAAGAATAAATTTTAAAAAAATTTAAAATGATATTTTAGTTAGAGTTCCTAACCAAATGAGAGACGCTTGAATAAAAATAATTGAGGTTATAAAAACATTATAATATCATGAGAATAAATGGATTCATGATATACTATGTCAATGTACCGTATATACACCAAATAAAAGTGAATTGGCACATAACAACAATGAATTCTCAATGGAATGTAAGTTGAGATGAATTCCTTTATAAAGACCGTATCCTTAGGTTAAAGAAAAAAAATGACATAATTATGTGTGAAAAATATAAATACACTAAATATGATATTTATTTTAAATTAATCCAATGATATTCAAACATATTCTTGTAAAAACAACACCAATGACTGGGATGTTTATCTCAATGAATAGAAATTGAGTTAAATTTACTCTTATCAAGTTTATATCGATGACATGAGAATTTATCAATGGAGTGATTATGTGTATCAAAATTATATCCACCCAAAGGGGAGTGGAAATTAATACATAATTATGTAAATAGTTATTTCACACATAATTATGGAGTAAAGTAATCAATGAATTTTGCGTACAAACGAATGAGTGGAAATTGAAAATTGATATTCTCTTACCGATTTGGTAATTTACGAAACATACAGCCCATGAAATAAGTTTCATACAATGATGATGTAAATACACATAAATTAATGTATATTACACAAATAATACATTCATGGGAATTACATACACCACACAAAAGGTAATAGTGGCAAATATAGCCTGAATCTCATGGGATTGAAAGTGAGATGAAAACCCATTACCACGTTGTAATCAATCGAATCATAAGACCAAAAGTTAACAACCACAAAATGAATCACATAATACCATGAATATAAATTGAATCATGATAATATACATCAAATGGAAGTACACAATACACCACATGCAATAAATAAGTGGTGAACAATGGAATTATCACCGAATTACAAGTGAGATAAGAACACCCCTTACCTTGCTCTTTTCTTTGGTCGATGGTATGTTTAAACTCCAATATAATGACCATAGTATGTTATTAAATTAGAAATGAACCATATTAATATTTATTATATCATATAGGATTCATTTATGACTTTATACTACCCATTTAATATTGATTTCCATGTTAAATTAACATTTTGGGTAATAATAACTTTCGTTATCGTGTGTGTTTTAACTTGTTGTTCTTGATCATATAATTTAGATCATGATTTAAATAATTCCAGAATATAAAAAATGATTTATATATCATATATATTTAAAATATAAATATTTATAATAGCTAGATATATGAAATGGAAGGCACCGTTTATGGAGACGGTAGGCCATACGTACGCCTAAACGCTGTTTCTATTTTCATATCGTATTGAACGGAAGTATGTGAATAATATATACTTAAGTACATACATACATACATACATACATATATATATATCCATTAGAACTATTATTTCATATATTACATACTTATTAATAATATATATTTTTAAAATCATAATTGAATGGTGAACATGGAAATTAATCTTATCGCATCGTGGAGACGGTAATCCGTACGTACGCACGAGCAACAATATCATTATATTGATTTTGGAATATTATGTTATTTGATGGTATATCATATATACAGAATCATTAACATGTTATATTTATTATCTAAATTAGTTACACACATTTTTATACCCATCCAAATGATAAAGTCTTTGAATAACAAACTACACCGCGGCGCGGAGACGGAAAGTTGTACGTACGCATGTATGGTGACTTTGTCATTTATAGGATGGATAGAATAATGAATATGGTTGAAAAATATTTATAATAACAACAAATTATGTAGTAGATAATGGATTTATTATTTTTTTGTTGAAAAAGCATAGAAAGAGGAAGTGGAAGAAGAAAAGAAATTGGAAGAGGGTGGTGAAATTTTTATCTCTTCTTCAAGTGTTCCCTTTCAAGTTGAACAAAAGGGCTTCATAGGTTGGATTTATGATAATTTTAGGGATTATAGATTGATTTTAGGGAAGTTGGGAGGATATTTTTGCAGGTTTTTTCCAATACAAATTGCTTTGGAGGTGTGAAATTATGAGAAGGGGATGTTCCCTTTTATAAGAGGGGTGAGAGTCACTTTAGGAAAACCTTGAAATATTATATTATAATAAAATAATTTTCTATTTATAATGGAACAAAATTTTTTTTTATTAAAGATAAGGTGGGTATGGTTCTAAAACATCCAAGCCAATAAGTTTTATACAATTTCAAGTTACCATTTAACCTTATCATTTAGATTTAACACTTAGTTAAATAGTTTAACTTTTACCGTGTCTTCTTGTATTCTTACACTATATGGTTAATAAACGTACTCTATACATACAAGAGAACCTCAAGTATTTCATTAATGAAATATATAATATTATTTAATACCTTTGGCATAACTTTAGATTTTTAGGAATATTATATCAACCAAAAATATAATATGTTTTTTAGAATACTCATTATTGTTAATTTTGACATTATTTAGTATTTGGTTTTTTTGAGAATCATATCTTCATAATTACTTCAAAAAAAAATTTAATCAACCATAAAATGTAATATTAACCTAGAAAATTTGTGGAATTCATCAAAAGTCTCAAATTACATTTATTTGGATATTTATAATATCAAATATTTTAATCTATCATTAATAAGGTAATTACTGCATCATCAATGTGTCATAAATAAATTTGATTATTTAGTGTATAAAAATTATAAATAAAATACCATTATGTAGGAAATAATTTTATATTTCTAATAAATATTTATATAATAATTTATATTATGTTTAACCCTATAATAAAAATGGTTTAGTTATTAAACTTTCAATTTATCTCTTTTAACTACTCCATAAATAAAATAATTACAAATGTCCTAATATAATACAAGTGGACCAAAGAGGATCATATTTAATTCCTAAGGTTGTTTTTGGTCAAATTAAATTTTTCCAATAGAATTAGTACATGTGTTATGGTAATTATAATATAATGTTTTCGCTTAATTACCCTATTTACTTTTAACCGTGGTAAATAAAAGTCAAAAGTTACTATTCCCCAAAAAATATTTTTTATCTTATTAAACCAAAATTTCCTTTCTGATATCTACTGTGTATCTCGGATTTTGGAAATTTAACTCACAGAATCGGTAAAATTATGTTCTATGAAAATTTTCAAATGCTCCTAGAAGGTGGGTAAAAGACGGTAAAAAGTTCAATCAAATTTTATACATCCAATTTTATTATAAAATGACTCAAATGAGTTAAATTGAACTTATATAGGTATTATATATATATATATATATATATTACTTAAAATTAATTTAAATGAAATAAATATTTAGGTAAATAAAAAGTCGGTATTAAACAAAAACATAGTGTTTTCACTATTCATCAATAATTGAATGTTTTCAGAAAAATACCAAAAATTCACCCTATGATAATTTTGATATTCCAAATTCAAAAATGAGTTCAATTTTACCAAATTTAAAACATATAGGTTTCATTAATTAATTTAAAATTAATTCCCATTGTCGAAACCAAAAAATGGGTTTTAAAAAATAAAAACTTTCAAAAGATTAACATGTGTTTATGTCAAATTTAAATGTTAAATTACTTATAATGACCTAAAATGTATTAAATGATAAAAATATAATATAATTATACTTCGAAAACATTCAAATTCATAATTTAACCCTATAAATTATTTTGATTTAAAAAGTTGCTTTTAATTAAAATATAGTATTTTTCAGTATTCATCAATATACAAAAGTTGTCATAAAAGAACCAAAAAATTGAGGAAAATAAATTTTTATGTCCTAATTATAAAGTAGTATTTAATTTCCTTAAATTGAATATATAAAAGTGTCAATTTTCAGTTTTAAAAATGTTTTCCATTAGAAGGTATTAAAATTTAATTTTTTGAAAAATATTTTTCTTTCTGAAAAAATTAATTTGTTCTTATATTTTCTCTAAGAAACACATAATATGGATTAAAAAATTATATGTAATATATAAAATTCAAAATTCGGTTAATACTATTCATAACCACTTTGAAAAACTAGTTTTGTAAGTCATGGTGCGCCCAAACTTGTTGTTGCGTGTAGCACAAGCTATTGAATTATTTTATAGAAAATATATTATTATGAAATATTGCGGTGTTAAATCAACATTTAACTTCCATTTGAATACCCCGTTTGAAAATCACATTAAGGTTAAAAACACATTTTAAAATTTAATACACTTTAAAACATCATTTCTATTCATCTAAAACCACAATTGAATCAAAATCTAATAACGCCATTTAAACCAATTAAAAAGGATCTTTGGCACATTACAAGATCTTAGAAAATTAAAAATTTCAATTAAACCTCTGAACATGTTATGATAATTTTTTCTTATACTATAAAAATAACATCCTTTTCCCATAAAATATAAAAATTAAAACTATAACCCATTCACCATAAAAATTTCTCTATCTCATGATTTAAAATTCCATTTCATCACTTTAAATGGTTTAGCATATCCCATGAATTTCCATAGTACTGGTCTTAAATCATCAATAGACCTGAAAGGGTCCTTGAAGGGTCTCACACATCAATTTAATGTACAATTTACTTATCATAGTCAAAGACACAAAAATAAAAAAATAAAACCCAAGGGAACTATCACATATACAAGGGAAATACAGAGACTATTGGAAAAAGTTTTTAGACTACCAACCTCATGCTTGTTAACATCCCCTCATCCAAACATGAACCATGATTTTAACTAAAAAAACCTCAAACACCATGAGGAAAACAACCTTGTAAAATAGGGTTCAAGATATTTAGAAGAAGATGAAAAACTAAAAAAGGCATCGTCTATAAAACGGAAGGATTGAAATTAGATACTACCCAAAACATCTATTTACACTATACAAAACTCCAATAACTTTGGAATTGAATGATAATCATCCATAAATATTGTTGAAACTCATAGTTTTTACCCTATGTTTTTGGGGATCGAATGGGGAAGAAATTAATAGGATAAAAATTAAACACTGAGAGGAAAAAATATAAATTTTACCACTTTTAATGAGTCAAATGTTTTGGATGTGTGATTTTACAAATGATAAACCAACCACGTGGTTCCCTTTTCCCAAGAGGAAACTAACCCACATGGTTTGGGGGAGGCACCCATAAAGTTTAAAATACATGTGGTTCTCGTATGATCGTCTTTTTCCAAAGAGGCTAAGCTGCATGGTCTCTTGGAGAAAAATGCATGGTTTTAAAAACCTTGCAGAAGTAGTGTGTCCACCACCATCCAAGGGAAAACTAGGCCACAGGGTTTCCCAAAGCCACCAGAAAATTTTAGGAAAACCGTGAGGTAACCAATATCCATACACAACAAGACTCTATTTCCCATTTTCCATTTCCAAAACCCCTAGGAAAACCCTAGGTTCTTTACTACTCCCAAGAAACATTCTATTAACAATATTCAAATGGATTTCACCAAAATTTTAAACAAAAATGGACCCCATCAAAAAATAGGACCTTACGACCTCCCCGCCTTATAATAATTTGTTTTCAAGGTGTAATTACAAGTTTTACTATACCCATAAATAGAGGTTGTTAGGCCACTGGGGCCAGATACCATCTCCCCAATCTCCTGTTTTCTTTACAAACATGGAGATACCTCCACAACACATAGATTAAAATAATTGTATTATGATATAAACCCTGTAACTACAGTTGGAAAAATGTTGGATTCTCTTAAAATGAGACATTAGCCTAAATCACATAACTACAAACATCAACCACATGAACTAATTGAGGAACCCTAAGAAATACCATAGAAACAGTAACATAACAAATTATTAAGAAAATAAATAATCTTCTATGGAAGATCCAATCCACACACTGCCAGTCTGATTCTCTCCACAAACTCAAACAATCTATCACACATGGAGACAAGCTTCCCTATTTCCAATATTATTAAACCTAATCTGAATAAATATCCATCAAACCAATGATTCAATCACATTTAGACAATCTATGGGACTATGAACTATCCATCAACATCCCGCAACCTACATTGGTAAAAAAAATCAAGGCTCAATGACCATGTTCGATATCCAAAAACTCATAAAAAAACCAAGGAGCAACCTTCATCTCAACATGATCAAACATTCAAAACCTGATCCATTGCCTACTGTTAAAAATGAAACACCAATATGGATCATTTTGGAGACCATTTAACATGAAACATTGATAAAATCATCCATCAACTAATCATTTGTTTTGGTACATCCCACCATAAGTCTTAGCTCACAACTACCAAATTCTAGTGCTTGGAACCTACACCATCAAGAAAGGACTACTATAACCCCAAACTCAAGCTTCCAAAATTTAGCTGAATCATTTAACAACTCACCATTCAAAAACATCCATGAGAAAATAATCCAAAACAAGTGTCCATTTTTACCATTTAAACCACCAAGAATGGATGCACATCACCATTCATACATGAAGTAAGTACAACTCATCTTTTTCTCAGTGATTTATTCGATTTCCACACCATTATAGTCATTTCCAAGAATCAATAATATGTGGATTATAATGTACTAAATCTATTACATTTATAATTCAATGTCAGACCATCCCCAATTGACTCATTCAGATGAAATCCAACTCCCACTTTTAGTACATTATCACTTTACCTAGCCATAATGCCTTCATTCTTAATGGAATTCCCTGATCATTGAAGAAAACATACCTAATTCCACACCCCACTCTCAGTGAGAGTATAGAACGAAATATATAAGAAATTAAATCATTTATCATGAAGAAAAAATTTTAATTATCATGGAATATATCCAATGATCTCCCAAAGTACTTAATATGAAGTCAAGATATTGGGCATGCTCATCTTTAATCTAATATTACACTAAGATGTCATCAGTTAATACCCCCATAACCGATTAATTCTTGATGTCAAATCTCACTTTAGGGAAACCTTAAACCACTTATAATTCCTATGATTCATTTCCCACATATGTCTCAAAAAACTCCAACCATCACAATTAGGTGGGATTTCCAACCAAATATTACCAAGACCTCACGATTCTCTACAAAACAATCATGACCCAACATTCCCTTTGTCACCATCTCTACCAAACCACTCGATCTCTTCCAGCATGACCCTAGTGATTCATAATGGAAACAAAAATATCCATCACAATAATCCAAAAACAAATATTCACATTCATAACCAGCTCTTCCCATTTTGATTTCATATAAAATGACATGAACATACTCCTAGGAAACCTATTTACATGTCCCAAACAACATTGTGAATCTTTATCATGTTCCCAACATCTTGTCCTCATCAAAACCCTTATGGTCACACTCCTTTCAGTTCCATTAATTGAACCTGAATCAAGATCCATGTGTTTTACATCACTAAATCTAAGACCAAATACTCACTTACATAACTATACATGCCTTCTGGTCTTTCAACCTCATTGAACTTGATGCATTCAAGATGTTTCGATCCCCAAAACCCAACCTTTCACACAAACATATCCAACAACACGACCACATATCCCCCAATTATGGCTTCCATATCAAAACATACATATAGATTTAACAACGATCCCCACATACAGTGTTATTGGAAAAGTCTAGTTAGATACACAAACAATTATTCCCTTCAAATCCAACCTCACAACCCACCACAATCACTCAAATACTTCTATTGGAAATAATCCAAGGAGAAATTTTTTCATTTTTTGAAATTGATGGAACATATCATGAATCAGTTCCCCCTTTCATGTATCTGATGGATATTTACATTACAAATCACTTGAAACACTAGGCTAACCTCCCTCGAGGTTACATTTGATTTCCCAAAACCACTGACTCCTAACCACAATCCGAGTCACATTCCCAAACAATTGGTAGTCCTACGTAGCTCCACTGGGTCAAAACATCACTAGGAATCACTCTCTATGCACCAATTTCAAAATCCCAAAACATTTACATATTCCTTACTCACCATAAGGAACTCCTAAAATCAATGACCCCTTTTATGGGCCACCATCAAAGGATACTAACTACCCACTCCAAAAATAGGAGTCATGTTTAGAATAGGTCACCAAAATCTTCCAATAAGACATACATATCAAACCTCAAACAAGTTGCTGGTCACAAGTAGCACTCCATCCCCCCATTTTGAAACACACTGCATCTAATGAACTAAGAAACCATTTACTCTAGGTCCTGTACCAATAGATACACCACCATAATTAACAACACCACAAAAAAAATAAACTCATTTTAGGGCCCCATGCACAAACCACATATTCAAAACCCATGAAGGTTACCAACTCCACATTACGCAAAAACATCCCACAACCTCACGGTCACAAACCTTATAAGGGTACATATTCAATAACATATTACCTAGAACATAAAAACCCATCAAATCTTAACTACCCATAACAAAGTGTATCAACACTAGGGAACTCTCAAGCCCAAACCAGCCATGCATTAGGCCATACAAAAAGCAGTAGAGATACTCATTACCGACATCTCAGGGTTCCATCATTTCCCATTTAAATTTTTAATTAATCTCTTCCAAATGAAAGCCCAAGGATTCAATGTTTCCAAATAATTTTTTATTAGCCCATATTTCAAAATTCATATTATTAATCAATTTTACTATTCATTACTTTTGATTAAACATCATGTATTTCAAAAGTCAATCATATGAAACTTACATATGATCTATCAATATTATATGTCTTGCATGATTCATGAACCCATAAACCCTCTCTTTATATACCATTCTAATAAATAAAACCTCATAAATAAGAAATATAACATCCAAGTACACTGCTCAATGTGGAAATATAAATCAACGGTAAAATCACAAACAAAACATCAATTCCCACCCATAGAAACATGGGTTTTCCCCCATATATGGAGTTGTAGTCACCTAGGAATGAGATCATTATGAAGCCTTGAAAAAAATCATAGTCTCTTATCTACCATGACCCAAATATTAAGGAAAAAGACAACCCCTATGATACCAATTTATAACATTACATCCCTGGTTCCAATAAAAATGGTTCCTAGTGATTGATCACCACATGACCTCAGGCATGCCTCCCCATATACTTGAGGCATCTAGATTGCAATAAAAGTATATAGAGGTACACTGGAGAGACTATACAGACTTATAATTGTAAAAAAAATATTAATTAATATCAATAAGTATAAAAAATATTATAAAAAAATGGAATACCATATGATTGGTTCCAACTATAAAAAAGGGGAAACACAATACAACATTGATGTGTACACTCTACATGTCAGCCAACCATATAGTAAATCCCCAAATACAAAAATAAGAAAAATACTGAATGATGTCTCAATTTCCAATCTAGACCTAACATCACATACTCTAACCCACCTTCACAACATAATCCAAGATTTATTTCCCTATTCTGAACCTGTACCTGAAACAAGTATCATAATATTGGGTATCTATGTTCCAGGGCTTCATGAGCAGGGTGTGAGTATAACTCAGTAGGACACCACCAATGATATATAAAAAAATAACCACTATATCGATAGTAAATAGAGATGAGTTACAAATAAATGAATAAACAATAAGAATAATTAATTTTTTCATGGTTGACATTATTTAGTTAATCTCATTGGACCTTAGGTTTCAAACGACACCTGATCCAATTAAACGTACTCCAACCCATTCTGGTCATTTGAACATTATACCAAAGGGGTAACAAGTTGAAATACAAGGAGTATCAGTGTAAGTATATATCCAAGATTCATAACTCCATGTTTGACCATCCTAAATATGATGTGAAATGCATCCCAAACCATGATATGGAATTCTATGTCCATACCCTTATAGTCAAGAGCATCATTCTATCCTATAAAACTATGGTAAAGTGAGGCACCTAGAGCATCATTTGGCCTTCCCAAGAGAGATGAGAATCAATCAAACACCATAACACCCATTTATAATATTAGTGGTGCCTATAGCGTTTGTCTGAAACCTAAACCATTGATGAGGAACACCATGTACAACATCCAAAACCATTACATTATCAAACATTCTATTATTCAAGGTTCACCATAACTAAACCTTTTAAATTATTAATATAAATGGTTCACGCCATTCATTTATAAATATTCAAAAACCTTAATAAATTCATAATTTACCAAGGTCTCAACAGACATTTAAAACCAAAAAATTCTACAACAATGCCCAAACCCATTCTCATGTCATAAAAATACTAAAACAAAAAATAATTATTAAACATTTTGAAGCAACCCATAAAAGATGGGTCTTCCAATTTTAGAAAACAAATAAATCCCAAGAGAATAATTTTATATTAAAGCATTAAAATATCCATCAAAAGGTTTTTACTAAAGGGGTGATCACATACCCATTTCAAAGAAACATCTTATTACTATTATAAAACCCCATTTTAAAATCACCTTATGGTCAAAACCTCATTTAATAACATAATACAATTTAAAACATTGTTTCCATTAATTGAAATCAAAATCAAGATCAAAATACAATCACACAATTTAAACCATTTAACAATAATCTTGATCACATTTTATGAACATAGAAAATAAGACAATTTAATTTCACCTCTTTACATGTCATAAGAACATCCTACCATAATTTGTAAATTAGCCCCTATTTTCCATACAACATAACAATTAAAATTTCAACCCACTTACTATCATAATTTCTTTATATATTTATTTCTAATTTTAGTTCATCACATCAATGGGGTTGGAATTCCCCATGAGTAGCCTTAGGCCATGTATCAAATCATAAATAAACACGATGGGGTTCATTAAGGGACTAAAACATTAATTTGACATCAAAATTTACATTTATTAGTAAACCACACAAAATCACAATAAGGAAACACCAGGGAAACAACACATTACATAAGGTAAATATATAGACTATGGGAAGAAAATTTAGACCTCCCACCTCTAGTTTGTAGACAACCATTAATCCAAACAAAACCCTTTATTAATCTAAAAACAATACCATGAAAAACTTGGAAAATATTTTTTATGAGATTCAAAAGAAGATTAACAACCACACAAATCCACTTCTATAAAAATGAAGGAAATGAGTTAAAGACTTACCTAGAGCTTCAATTTTCATTAAATAGAACATCAGACACCTAAGAATAAAATATGAAACCTCTATGGAGAGGAAAGAAGATCATGATTATAATCCTCTGATACTGGGGGTCTAATGGGGCAGAAATTAGGGGGAGAACCCTTAAATATTGAGAGGAAAAAATGAACAAAATCTGCCTTTAATGAGGCACATTGTTTGGCCACATGGTTTTCCAAACCATGAAATTCATTCTGTCCAAGAGAAAACTAAGGTGCACAGTTTTGGGGAGGCACACACATGGTGGGAGAAATGTTTTTTTGTTTATTTCTCGTCATAATCTAAGGATTCTAGGACACATAATATCTTGGAGGAAAACGCATAGTTTGACAAACCACACTGAATCTATACAACCATTTCTCTCCATGGGGAATCTAGTCCTCATAGTTTATCACCTCCATCTACATGGTTTGGGAAAACCGTGGAAAAATTGTCCCCCATACATAGCAAGCCCCTAATTTCCCCTTTTCCATGTCCTGAACCCACGAGACACGCCATGAACTTTCCTACTCTTGGGAAACATTCCATTAACCATATTTCCATGGATTTCAAAATTTTTTTAAACAAAAATGAACCTCCTCAAACATTGGGACCTTACACATAACATTTAGTAAGTACTTTATATGAATTTAAAAAACTCAAAAATATTTATCATATTGAATGAAATACTTTATTTCCCCATTATATTTTCTAAAATTATTATATATTTTATATTTTTTTTCTAATGCTAAAATCTTTTTTCCCATTAAAAAATCATATATTAAATTATTTCATCATTATTTAGAATTTATTAAATACTAAACTACTATTCCTCATAATTTAAAATTGATTGGTGTCATAATTCCATAAATTCAATGCCATAATTTATATTTCATTAAATTCAAATAAGTTACCAAATAAATATATTTTTATAAAAAATTTCAATATTTAAATAAATATAAAACACCCAAATAAATAATTATCCTAATAATAATAAATCCAATAATAACATAATATACTAAATTAAAATTTATCATAAAGAAAAACATTTCATTTCAATATACAATTAACATATTGATCTTAATATGTTTCAAACAAACAATTAAGATTCATTTAATAAAAATCAAATACCCATTTTAGTTTTAATATTTAATTTATTTAATTCTTAATGATTTTTTTAATTTTAAAACAATCCCCTAAAATGTTTTGTTTTCATACATTAGATTTTTGACATTTATTTAAAAAAATATTAAACTTTCATAGACTTATTTTCTGTAAAATTATATATATATATATATATACGAATCATTCCAAATTATATATATATATATATTGATGTTACGTAATATATATTTTTAAAGTAGATTACTTCTCTCTCTTTTTTGCATGTAAATGCCAACCACAATATCTTATGTTTAAACCACTATTCTATCTGATTAGTTTTTTTAAATATTTATCTATCCCTCTCTTTATCTATCATTTCATCTTTTCCATTTAATATTTTTAAATATTTTACAAATAAATTTTTATATTACACATTCAAAACAAGAAAACGCTACCGATTTAATAACATTATCATCATTAATTATCCCCCATTCATTTTCATCTATTAAATTATTTGAATTGAATTAATTTATAAAATCAACCAATCATCACATGAAAAAATCACATATTATAAATAATAGCAATATTAGTAGTAGTAGTAATAACAATAACACCAATAATAATTCTATCTTGAATAAAATTACAACAACCACCTTAACAATTCATGGTATCACTTTTAATATCTCCCACATATATAACTTGAATTCCATAATTAATAATTTTTATCACCAAGCATCATCCTTCTTTAAAAAATATAGAATCAAGTCCATCTTGTTTCCTTTAAAAAATTATATATTTTAATTTCATCTTTTTTAATACAATTATTTATTATGTGACCAAAAAAATTAAACTTTTATCACATTCCAAAATATCTCATTATGTATCTAATTAATTTTTGGAATAAAGTATATCTTACATGTTTTACCATTTAATCCATTAAACTCACTTTCATACCCATTTGAATCATAACATGAATATTTTATGACAATTTATATTTCTAAGCATACTAAAATTAATACATGTAGTTTAAAATAGAATTGGTTTAACGATTTAATAAAATTTAAAACAAACCAACTAATAAATGTTTTATGTAATTAACAATTTCCTCCAATTTACTCAAATTCCATTTAAGCATAAAAAAATTAAATTAGTTCAATATATTTAAAATTATTTTAAAAAAAATATAATTTTACTTGTGTTTAATTAATTAAAAACTTTATTAGCCAAAAATAATGAAGAACATGTCATTTTAATATGTATGTAATTCCACAACACATGAATTCAGCCTAAATCCCCATAAATCAGAGAAAAAATCATATGCATGTCTCAAGGTGAAAATCAATCAATAATAACAATGAAAACCAAAGAAATAATCAAAATTCCAGTGTAACTTGGAGGTACACTATATGAGTGCTGACCATGCATTTGAATAATTCCCCTACCCAAGTTTCAATCATCTTACCTTTACTCTACCAATTCTCAAATAAGAACAAAATGAAACTCTTCTGATGCCACTTTGTAACATGCCCAACCCAATTCACTAATAAGTAACTAAATTGGGTCACTACATGACCTCAAGCATGACTCCCCATATGCCAGAGGTTTTCGATTAGTTGTGAGGGTCTAAGTGTACATCGAGAAGATACTTTACCCTCAAGTTAAAGTAGTAATAACCATGTAAATCATAACAATAATATATAACTCTCTGGATAAAATAGAAACCCAAAGAACAAGAAAAGTGATAATAAATAAATATATATAAAGTAATATGAAATGTTTTATCTATGAAAAACATACAATAAAAATTTTCAAAACCCAAGAATAGCTCAATAAATAAAGTAGAAAAAATTAAAATACACCAAATAAATTGTTCCAAACTTCCATGATCTATTGAAATAGAATATATTTTACATTTTCCATTGGGAACATTCCTTTATCTAGTCCTTCAATCAGGAAGTCTTCTTGGGTACCAATGATAACCCGTGTAGTGTGTGAGTATGACTCAATAGAACACCACCAATAGTGTCTAAATCATATAAAGTCTATGTAAAAGTATATAATGATGTGAATATAAGAAATAAAGTACCATATATTGATAATGAAGTAAATATACCATTATCCATTAGGGTCAAAGAGGCACCCTGGGCCAACCATAATTGCTTCAACCACTTCCAGATCTCTCTTTCCATAGAACCACAACAATGTTTATAAGTATACATGAATAATATATCCTTAGATACAATTCCATGTTACCCCAACCATAATAATGATAAGTACTAGAACACAAAATCCGTAGAATCATCTCCATGTTCCCCAATTGTAATAATCATGATAGTGGTATAACAGATCCTTAGAAACATGTTAAGGCCCCCAACCTTAATAATCACAATAACAGAAATAAAAAATCCTTGGAATCATTTCAAGACCCCCAATAATAATAATTATAACAATGAGTATTCTAGATCATTGGAATCACATCAGATTACCAAAATAGTAATAAATATAATTGCAATTATTTAATCAAGTTCATAATAATGGGTCATCATTACATTAACCAATCATTCATCAATTCCTCAGGACAAGAATTTATCAATTACATTAAATATAAGGTTATCTATAATTAATTCAAATTATTCACTTGATATTAGAGTATATTTAAATCACCTTGGAAAAGGTCCACTAATCATTGGGTAAGGCCATGAGAAACTATGATTCTTGACTTTAATCTATTCTTAATTATAAAGGGTTATCACACCTTAGGCAGTGGTGTATATATTGGTATTTACTCACCAATGGTCCACTCATTGGCCATGAAAGGGTCTACGACATTTAATTAGGAATAATGATTCTATTATTAATTCAAGAAATCCAAAAACATAATATTTTGTTTCAACCAAATGACATATATATATATATTAATAGAACATTAATTCATGAAGGGATAACATGATACAACCTACCAAAAATTTGGTGACCTTGAAAACCGGGTGATGATCCTCTAGTAAGAGATTATTCCTAATATTGCTGTAATCAAAATAATTATATTCTTCCTCTCATTCAAATGAATCCAAAACCACTGATGATATGTCATTAAAACTGACATCAAAAGAGAAATTCAATAAATAATAAAATTATATTTTATAAAATTTAGATAAATTACTTTCTCCACTACAAATAAAATTTAATGCTTACCTTCCTCTCACCAATATAAATCCATTTCCATTGATATCAAGTCACTTGGATAAATATTTAGAGGATACCAAGATATAAGTTATGAATAAAGAAAAAATATGAGATAGAGGTTGATAGTGGCATGGTAGAGGGTTCAATGTAATCCATCCCCATCCCATTTTATCATTTTACAGTTCTTTCATTCTTATATAATTAATTACACTTAATTAATTTTTCTCCTTCTATAATTCATACCATGAACCACCCCCATATTGCACATTTATTATTATTATTATTATTTGTTTATTTTGTATCCTCACCCATGTTCAACAAATCCCCCTATTTAATAATTTATTATATTTTCTTAACTCCCCTCATGAAACACATTAAATCACCTTTATTAAATATAAACATTAAAAGTTACCCCCACCCACACACACACATATATTAAGAAACATCCTTATTATGAGTGCACACACACACATATTTATATAGTAAAAATTAACCCATGTATTCACAAGCATATATATTATCCAATATATATAAATATAGACACACACAAAAAAAATGTTTAATTTACCACACCCAGATATAATTTCTTCAAAATACAAATAATAATTACGAAAACAATAATTTTTATTATATTATTAAATCCCCAAAAAATTACCACCATATATTTCCAACAATAACATTCATTAAATTCCAAAAAATAGTAATAAAAATACATTAATTAAACAGTCTCATTTATTTATTGTATGTAACAATATCACCAATATAACCTGAAAACCCAAAAAATATTCACCCATGGTGAAACATCACTAATCAAGTAATATAATTCTATATTATTCAATAAATTTATCCAAAATAATATATCCTAGATTTTAATAAATATCTTAAACCAAAATTATAAAAAATAAAAGAACAAATCATTACACTCTAGTCTCCAATGGTTCTCCCAACACACCCCAAAACATTATCTTCTTCTCTTCCCTTAATTTCACAACATCACGATACTAAAATTTTATTACTCAAAAATGGAACTTTGATTTTCAACCTATTTCTTCCATAAAACCATGCATGTTGGCCTTGTTGTCTCAAGAAATATAACATTCAAAAATTATTCAATATTGAGTATGTTGATCTTTCTCACTAAATATTTTTCTTATTTGTGATTTATATCCTTGAAAAAAATATAAATTTGAAAATAATAGTGCTAATTTTTTTCCAATATTGTAATATTCTTTTCCTCTTATTCCTTATTATTCATC
Organism: Viscum album; assembly: GCA_963277665.1. Classification (NCBI taxonomy): domain Eukaryota; kingdom Viridiplantae; phylum Streptophyta; class Magnoliopsida; order Santalales; family Viscaceae; genus Viscum; species Viscum album. The sequence continues at coordinate 1,023,909,204 of OY728126.1, forward strand.
TTAAAAATAAGAGGAATAAAATAGAAGAACCTCTTAATCCTCCTAATTCTTTTCTACTTATAATTCCTCTATACAGAAGATTCCCAACATTATTTTAATATAATTTCTCCATATTATCTCACTTTGATACATAAAATATATTTAGATGAAAACTATATCAAATTTCCACTTACTCATCAAAAATTGAACTTTTCACTATTATACTCCGAGAATCACATGAATATTATTTCTATATTTTGAAAATAAAAATGATATTACATTCAATACAATTATATTCTAAAATTGTATCAAATAGTATTCTAAAAATATATATCTTCTCATTTAAAATTGGTTGAAAATATTCTTGATAGATCCTATATCTTTGATCACCACTAATGATTCTAAAATATTTTTATTTAAATATCCTATAATAATTTAGTAGTGATCATATATAATTAATATCATTTAATTATTCTTGAATCAAATTTTAATTACCTCAACATTGTGATATTTAAATCATAAATAATATCATTACATCATTTAACTTTTATCTTTAGTAAAATAAAATTTTCAAAAATTATTAACCCTCATATAAGGATTTGTTACTATTATGTATCTCATGGGAAGATTGGTTTACCCTTATATATAATACTAAAAAAATCTACGTATCCTATAAATTGTTAAAGTCACCCTTATATATCCTCTTATTATTAGATACATATGAATTTGTTAAATCTTATATATTTTTGAAATTGTCAAATTTCCATCAGATTTCCTTTAAAAATCCCCTTACAAACTATGATAACCTTTGTCTATTGAGAAAATTTCCTTGATTAATCATAGTTTGACTAAGTACATTTACAAATTCTAGTTTATAAGATCTTTCATAATGGTGTGAAATATTATGTATTCTCTAAGTATATTATGCATAAAAATATTATATTTTTTAAAGTAACCCTTTCTTTATAGACATTAAAATTACAAAAATTATTCAGAATACTTAAAACATTATACAAATGGACACCCAATGACTATAATATTCTAGTTCATTTGGAAACAAGGAATCATAAACACTAGTAAATAAGTGAGCTACATTATCTCCCATAAGTTTCTCTATGACTAGAACCCTTATTATACACATCAAACATAATACATATATTCATAACCTATGGAAGGAAGCATAAAAAGGGTGAGCACAAATGATCATTAAGGGTGAATAAGGGAGGTATATAATAATAAAAATGAAAATATGTGTAAGAGAATGTGATCATAACATTCGAAGATCATAACTTGCATATCATAATATTAGAAACATTAATCATGGCCTAAAACATAGAAGTTCATAAGACATGATTCATAAAGAAATATAGAACATAATACGTGAAATCATAACATAGGAATAATACATAAATTTTTTCATACATAAAAATGTGATATCATTCACTATAAGTCAATATGAAAAGATAAAACTTATTAGGGATCTTCCTGGGAACTACACCTACTGGGAGGGACACACCTCCATCTACAGTCACAGTTCTTTCCTTATAAAGGATTATGTTTCCCTATATTCCCTTAATGGATTAGGTTTTCCCATCTTCCATTTTTATGGTGACTACACCTAATGGTCGGGACACACCACCATCCCCAATCATAGTCCTTTACTTGTGAGGGATCAAGTATTCCCATCTTCCCATAGTCGATCAAGTACGTCGACTTGATTCCCATAATTATATCATGAGATATAAATCTTTAACCAATTCATTTTATAGAGATATATCTATTAACTATATCATAATAAAATCATCCATACATGATTCATAATATAATAAAAATTTTATCATATCACGACCCATAAAAGGTATGGGTTCTATAAACATCAAATCATAAGCTATGAATTAAAATAGGTATCATTAACCATTAATAACATCATAAAATATGGAAAATATATAGTTTTCATAGTCATTTCATCAATCATAACACATGAAAATTAGTGGGATTCAAATGAATATAAACCATAGAGGAGAATCAGGTTTTATAAGAATCATTATATGAAATCATAATCCATTCAAAAAAGAATATGAATGGAAAATTTGGAAAATTTCATATAAGGAAATTTTTAACATCAACAGATGTTATCATAGATGGAAAATAACTTGGAAGGATATTATGAAAACATTTCATTATGTATGTATCCATTATTCTTTAAAAAATGATCTTTAAGACATAAAACTTTTGGAAACCATTTTCCTAAAAATAAACGTGAAAACTATTAAAGAGATATTTAATTTTTTTTTTGAAAAAAATAAATATATCCTGAAAAAGTTTTTAAAACCATTTTATTTAAAATCTTATAAAATAATATTTAAAACCTTTTGAAAACCATTTCCTTACAAATCTTGAAATCATTTTTGGAAAACTGTATATTTGAAAATACATTGAAAACATTTAATGGAAGATTTAAAACCATAAAACACCATTTTTAAATCTCTCTTCCATGAAAATTATTTTAAAATATCATATTTGAAAAGATTTTTGAAAACATGGTTCTTGAAGTTCATGGAATTTGTCTCGAATAAGGAAAATTGAGGCAAAACTACATTACCAATTTGGTAGCTCTTGAAACATATATCACATGAAAGATAGAGATCATTAAATCGATATTTAAATACCCATAAAAATAAGAATAAAGCCCATATAATATATTAAAGGGAATTATAATCACCTCACAAAAGTGATGAGCAGTGAATAAGACACAAATCTCACAAAAATAAAAGTGAGACTAGATATCCCGTAACATTATGTCTTGAATCTATTTATACTCATACAAGTTTCCAATATAATAAATGTAAGTTTATTATCCATATTTTAAAGAATAATATTATTATTTATAATACCATAAAAGTTTTTATCATAACTTCATATTACTCTCTTTTTAAAAATCCTATGTTAAGGCTTCACTTTGGGTAATATCAACATTGTTCTTTGCAAGCGTCTTAATTTTTTATATCTTTGGTCATTATACTTATATCATAAAGAAATAATTTGAACCCTAATATAAATATCATTTATATTCATTATATTTTTATTATAATAATCTATAAAATATATAATTATGAAATGGAAGAAACTGTTAATAGAGACAGTAAGCTGTACGTACGTATGAATGTTGTTTCCGTTTTTATTATCGTATTGAAAGATAGAGAGTAAGTGACATCTATGTATATATATATATATATGTATATATATATTTATTATATATGAATTATTATTACATATATATCATAAATTTTTAATTATCCAATCCTTAATACATTTCATACAATGTGTGAACGAATCACATCGCTTTGAGGGGGCCATAGTCCTCACTTCCTCAAACGAAATTATTGTATTCGCACAAATTGGAATGTATAAATATGAACATTTAAAATGTATTATATAAGATTAATTTCATTATAAATATAATATATATTTTATATAAATAGATTGTCCATCATAATTTCATACCCTGAGAGGTGGTTAAGGAATAATGAATAATCATTGTTTTGTGAGGTAGTAGTTTGCGGTACGCATAAATAGTATGTATGTTATCCATTAGATGGATGCGTGTGAAAGTGTAGGTAGAAAAATTAGAATGAAAACAACTCAATATATTTATGATAATAGTGTTATTGTATAATCATGGAATAAATAGAGTGGAGGGGTGGAGGATGAAAATAAATGAAAGGAGCTTAAAAGAGGATGTTACAACTTAATCAGGTAACTCCTTTTATTTTATGCCAAAAGGATCACTTGGATTGTATTCTGGAAAAAAAGAGGATTCATGAAGTAATGGAGGGATATTTGGAATTTTATTTTATAGAACTTCTATGAACATAAGTGTTTTGAGAGGTGTGAGGAAGGGGGAGAGGTGGTGGGATTGTATAGGGAAGGGAAATGACTCACTTGGTATTTTTGAAAGCAAGTTAGGTGTACTTGCATTTTCAACTATCAAAAGTCATAAAAACCAAAAAAAATTAAATAATAAAATTTTAATGGAGGAATAATGTCTAGAAAATGGTTTTAAGAAAAGTGGATAGGTCATTTGGGTCTTTATGTTTAATTTTTCTTCTCTTATTATGCTTAATTTTACCTTAATTGTTGTAATTAATTTTAATTACTTTCATTAATATTTTTTTGAAAAATTATGTTGACCTTACTAAAAATTATAAATTTTGATAATTCCAAATATTTAAGACATTTTTTTGAATAACTATAATATAAGTGGTAGATATTAATTTAAATTTAACATAACTGATAAGACGACACTGTGGGTTTTTAAAGGAATAATTATAAAATGTTTGCTAAGTTTTTATATCAGATTTTAATTTGGAATTTGTTCCAATGAATTAAATTGGATTAAATTATAAAATATTGTCTAATTAAACTTTTAAACCAACTTAAAATACAACATAACCTTATAAATAAATTTGACGAAAAAGGAGTTTTGAATTAAAATTCAACATTTTTCACTAATCATCCTAAAATGATGTTTTTATAGAGAAATAAAAAAATCACCCTTATCTAATTTTGAAAATCTAAATTAAAAAATGAATTTTATTTTATAAAAATAAAATTTTAAATTAATCTAAAATTAAATTTATTTATTTTCATCTAATTTCATAAAATGTAGTTCATTTGAGAAAATAGTATTATCAAACAAAAACGGAATTTTAAAAAAATTACATCTTTTTTTATCAATATGTTTTATTTTTATAAAAACATTATAGAAAATATTTAAAAAATAATTTTTTAATACTCATATTGCTGTGTTTAATGGATAATTTATAATTATTTCATTTAAATAATTATAATAATAAAATGGTGTTTTATAGTGACTCTGTGTTACATGTTACGTACACAAAGTTGGTATTGGATGAAACATACACCAAGTTAGTGTTTCATATTTTTTAGGCCTATTTGGATTCATTTTCGAGGAATTTTTGACTTAGTGCAATTCAAGAAATCAATGAAAATTAATTCATTAATAAAAAAGACCATAAAAACTTCGTGTTTTATATTCTGCCCCCTTAAAATGAATTTCTCCCTAAAAAATAATTATTTGAGAAAAAAACTAAATTATAATTCTACATCATAATATCTTTAAGTTCCCACATAGTTTCCTCTAACTGGTGACTTCTCCACAATGCATTGACCATGTGGGTGGTCTTGTTTCGAAAGACTTTCTCTATATAGTCCATAATTTCAACAAGTTGTTCCTCGTAAGAAAGATCATACTCTAGAGGTATGACAACTGAGTTTAGTATATGTGAAGGGTAAAATATGTACTTACTTATGATATATACATGGAAAACATCATGTAATTGAGTGATATTTATATTATGTTCCAAGTGATAGGCTATCATTCTGATTTGATCAATAATTTAATAGGGGTTGACATACTAATGGATTAGTTTCCCTTTCTTCGTAAATCACATAACTTTATTCTAGAGTGAGATTTGTATAAATTCTTTTTCACCAACTTTTAATTCTAGATCACATATTTGGTTATCTGTAAAACTTTTATGCCAACGTTGAGCTTCCATGATATGCTGCCGAATGGTTCAAACCTTCTCGACCATTTCTTCAGCGATGTCAAGCCTCAGTAGCTTTATTTCCTTAACTTTATCCCAATACATTTGAGATCCACATTTCTTCTCATATAGGTCTTCATAAGGTTCCATATAAATTTTTTAGTGAAATATATTTTTGTAGGAAAACACAACTATAAGAAGGTGTTGATCCTAACCGCCTTCAAAATCCAGAGAATATGATACCAACATATCCTATAGGGTTTGAATTTTTCTTTCAGACTGACCATATTTCTAAGGATGATAAGCAGTACTGAAACTCAACTCCATATCATGTGATTGTTGAATACTTTTTCAGAACCTCAAAGTTCTGATATGATGCAATGGAATGTGGTACTACATGAAACCATACACATTATTTAATGTATATACTAGAAAACTGATCTAGATAGATTTATTCTCCAATAGTTATGATATGTAATGACCTAGGAAGGATATCAAATACCACCATATAAAATTAAACCCTTTATATTTTTTTGGTATTTGAACTACAAAATCCATAATGATGTTCCCCCATTTCCATTCTGATATGGGTAACGGATACAACATCCCCTTAGAATGTTTTTTACAACCTTAACTTGTTGTCATACCAAACACTAAGAAAAAAACAATGTGATATCCCTATTTATTCTATACCACCATAATTATTCTTTCAAATCCCTTTATATATTCATACTTCAATGATTAATAGATAATGAATAACTATGATCTTTCTCTAACAACACCTTCTTCAAATCTGGTATGTAAGGAACACATACATAGTTTCTAAACCTTATCATTCTATCATGATCAAGGTTAAAATCAGGAACAATTCTATATTTCTTTTGAAGATCTACATTTTCCTTTAATGCCTTGTTAATATTCACTTCGATAGAGGGTTGAACATTTATTTGAGAAAGACAATATTTTTCTTTTTCATTCATGATTTCTAGTTCTAACCTTTTGAAATTCAAAAATATTAGATCTTTTGTGATCCTCAACATGGATAAGCTAGAATGATCCTTCTGGATCAGATCATTGACCACCTTTTTCTCTTTCCAAGGGTGGTAATGTATCGATCAATCATAATCCTTTCTCAACTCAAACAATATTCTATGGTACATGTTCAACTCCTTCTGTGTGAATATATATTTCATAATTTTATGATTTGTAAATATATCACAATTTTCTCCATAAAGACAATGCCTCTATATATTTAATGAAAATTTTACCCCTGCTAACTCCAAATCATGATTTGGGTATTTTTTCTCAAGATTCTTCAACTTCCATGAGATATAGGATATAACCATGTTGGTTTTTATAATAACACATCCAAATATCTTCATTAATACATCACTATAGATTACAAACCCTTATATACTATAGGTTAATGTAATAACAGGTTCAATTATTAATATTATCTTTAGTTAATTGAAATATTTATCACATTCATCTATCTAGAGGAACTTGACACCATTCCGAGTTGACTTGGTTAGAGGATTATATTTTCATGAGAAACTCTCCACATTCATTTGATAATATCTAGATAATCCAAGAAAACTACAGATCTCAGTCACCATGGTTTGTCTAGGCCAACATTAAATAGCCTTTTCATTGATGGATCTACTCCAATAACATCTATTAAAATTAAGTGACCCAAAAAATGAAAAAAAAACCCATCCAAAATTCATACATTTAAAATTTTTTATATAGTTTCTCCTTACTTAGGGTATTTTGTACAATTATCAAGTGATCTTCATTATTTTACTTAATATTTGAATAGATAAGAATATCATCTATAAAGACTACTAAAAACCGGTTGAGGTATTTTTTAATGACTCTATTAAAAAAATACATGAAGATAGAAGGGGAATTCATATTACAAAAAATAATCAATATATTTTAATAGTGTACAAACTTTAAATGGAATGTTGTATTGTGTATATCCTCTTTCTTGAACCTCAATTAATAATATACATTATGAAGTTCAATCATGGAAAAGCATTGAGCTCTGCATAGTTGATCAAACAAGTCATCAATATGGGGAAGATGATACTTTTTCTTGATTGTGATCTTGATTAAATAACAATAACCAATGCAATGTTTCATTGATCCATCTTTCTTTTTCAAAAAAATAATAGGTGTACCCCATGGTGACACACATGGATGAATGAATCCCTTATCAAGATTTTCGTGAATTTTCTTCTTTAATTATGTTAACTCAATCAGGGACATTCTAAAAGTAGTCTTTGAAATTGGTTTGAATCCAAGTATGAGTTTTATTGAGAAATCAACTTAATGTTTTGGTGGAAGGCATGGAAAATATTCAAGAAATACATCCAGAAATTCTTAAACAATAGGCATATCATGAATTTCGATTTTCTGCCTAATCATTTGAGATTAACATCCCATATAAATGGGAATTAAGACCCAAAGAATGGATGAAATCTCCATAGGGAGTTTATAATTATCATCACATTGATGGAAGATAATAGGAGGGTTTGAAATATCAAATCTAACTTCTATTCTAAAAAATTGATCTGGGATTTATGCATATAAATCTAATCCATGCCTAAGATGACATAAAATTCAACAAAAGAAGAATATTAGTATTTTTAGGATGAAAATTACCATAATCATCAAATGAAGATGAATCATAGACACAATATTAAATAATCATATCATTAGGGAGTTTCTCTACTAATTCAACATCTAATAATTTTGGTGAAATTTTAACACCATTAGAAATTCTTTAGATATGAAAGTGTGGGTAGATCAATAATTAAATAACACATTAGTAGTTCAAGAGTGGACGGTATGTGTACCTTTAACCATTTTGTTGTCACACCCTTCATCATAAATAGTGATTTCATGAGATTTCCCCTTGTCCCTTGGCATAATAATTTTCTAACATAAATCATAATAACCATCCCTTGGGTTTGGGAATTGGGTAGAATAATGCCCATTATCCTTACACATAAATCACTTTAGTGTGGGAGGTGAATTCTGTATAGAATTTCCTCTATTTTAATCATTGTCCAACTTATTCCCATGAATATGGAAATCAATTACCTAATGAAATTCCATTATTCACATAAAAACATATTAGAACCTATAAGACAAACCCTTCAATGCTTCTTTCCACACTTAGATCATAAATGAAGTCCCATATTTTTCTCTTCATGTTTTTTTATTTTCCTTTTAACTCTGTCTTCCTTTTCTTATTAAAACCGTGAGGTTGATATGTAACTCCCACATCCATTTTAACTTTTATTTCCCAATGAACAATTTCTTCGTTGCAACTAATGTCTCTTATGGCCAATTCCCTTTTAAGGCTTGGATTTAAGACACTTAAGAACCTACAAACTTTACATTCAGGTTGGATGATAATTCTAGATGCATAACTAATTAGTCTTGTGATATTATACTCATAGGTACCGACATATTCATTATCCTTTTTCTTTATCTTAATTAACTAATTTTCTATCTTTTTATGAAGAACACAAGGAAATTACTTTTTGAAGATTATATTATTAAACTAATCTAAATCTATGGATTCAACTTCATATTGATTCCTCATAGTCTTGATTAGAGTCCACCACTGGTCTTCTTCACATTCTAACTGATAAACTACCAGAATGAACTTCCCATGATCCAAACACTAGATAACCAATAATATCATTTCAATGATACTGATATAGTGTTCAATAATAAATGGAATAGCAGACCTGCTGAAAGGAGGTGTGAAATTCCTCAGAAATGAATCAAGAAAATATCACTTTCTCTTTATCACATTAGGAATTACACCATGATTAATATCTTTAGAATGCTGTGTGAGCATAGAAATGAGGTTTTTCAGTCTATATCCCATAGAATTCAGTTTCATTGTAGGAAAATTGTTTCATTATCTATCTCGATCTCCATTAACATAGTTCCTTTGTGTTTAAACCTTTTAAAAAAACCAAAAGTATATAGTAATAAATATTTGTTGTAATGAGGAACCATATATTCATAAAAAGTCAAATTTAGGATGTCTAAATTATGAAAACATCATTCATCTACAACACCTTAGGATTATCCTAGGCTATTCATAGATAAATTCTATTTAAATATTTCATGATGGTTCATAAAGAGTTTGTTAATTCCTAAATAATATACCCTAGGAGTGTCAAACTAGGTGTGTAGAATGGCCCGTTGTTGTGTACCAGATTACCCTAAGTCAGGCCTGAAACATACTTCCGAATTTGATACCCCTATGTACATCTATACCAGATCCAAATACACATATTATATCAATAAAGAAATTTCTTTATAACAAACCACTCAATATATACTTTACTATAATTCCAAGACATATTTTTATACTTATCCTTATCCTTATACTTGTCCTTGGAGTTCTCACTAAGGTTTTATCATCTGAGTTTCCAAAGGCTAACTAAACCATTGCTCTGATAACAACTATATCAAACGATTATTCTCAAACATTAACATTAGATAAATTTTTTAGAATACTTAAAACATTATAAAAATGTATTCCAAAAGGCTGTACTTGTATAATGCCTTTGGAAACATGGAATCATAAACACAGGTACAAAAGTGAGATAAATTATCTCCCATTAGATTCTCTATGACAAGAAACCTTTATAGACACATAAAATATAAAACATTTCTTTATAACATGGAAAAGGAAACAGAAAAGGGGTGATATCAGATGCTCAGTAAGGATAAATAAGGGACACATGTAAGCATAAACATGATCATATAGGTAAGAGAATGTGATCATAACATTATAAGATCATACCCAAGATATCATAAGATTAGAAACACTAATAATGAAAAAAACCTAGAAACTTATAAGGAATGAGTAATAATAAAATAAATAACATTATCCATGAAATCATATCATAGGAATAATACCTGAAATTTTATCATATAAATACATGTTATATCATTCCCTATAAGTCAATACACATTCCTATAACTTATCACGACACTTCATAGGAATTGAAACTATTGGGCGGGACACACCAACATCCCTAGTCATAGTTACTTCCTTGTAAGGGATCAGGTTTCCCCATATTCCCATAATGGATCAAGTTTTCTCATCTTACATAACTATATTGACTACACCTATAGGGCATGACACACAACCATCCATATTTGTAGTCCTTTCCTTATAAGGAATCGAGTTTCCCCGTCTTCCCATAATGGATAAAGCTCATTGAATTGATTCCCATAATTATATCATGAGATATACATCGTTACCCAATTGATTGTAGGGATATATTGGTCCCACCCATCTCATAATACATTTATTCATACAAGTGAAGCATGATAAAAAAACATTCATCATATCATGATCCATAAAAAGGGATGGGTTCTATAAACATAAAATTATAAACCATGAAGTTAAATGGGTATCATTAACATCTTTTCGCATCATAAACAATGGAAGAGAAATTGTTTTCATAATAATTTCATTAAATCCTAACCCATGAAAATAATCTGGGTTCAAAATAATATAAACTATAGAAGAGAAACAAGTGTCATAAGCATCCTTCTATTAGAAATTAAACCATTCGAGAAAGAATATGAACATAACCTTTTGATAATTTCCTAGAAGGTCATGTGTTATATCGATGGATATTATCTTAGATGGAAAATAACTTGGAATGATATTTTGATAACATTTCTTGAGGTATGTATTTTTTTATTTGAAAAATTATCTTTATGACATAAAACATCTGAAAATTATTTTCTTGAAAATAAACCTGAAAACTTTAAAAAAAATAATTGAATTTTTTTTGGGAAATTTTTTATTTTAAAACCTATAAATAGATATTTAAAATTTATTGAAAACCATTTTCCATAAAAATTTGTAAAGAATCATGAATGTTTTTGAAAAACCATTTCTTAAAAAAATAATGAAAACATTTTTGGAAAACCATTTATTCGAAAATAAATTCAAAACATATAAAAGAATATTTTCAAACCATAAAAACCCTTTTTATATTAATTTTTCCTTGAAAAATATATTAAAAAATCATCTGTTAAAATATTTTTGAAAACATGGTTCTTGAATTTCATGGCATGTGTCTCAAAGAAGGAAAATTTGAGACAAAAATACCTTACCGATTTGGTAACTCTTGAAACATAAACCCTATGAAAGATAGAGATCATAAAAGTGATGTGAATATACCCATAAAAGTAAGAATAAAAACCATATAACATATTCATGCAACATATAATCACCACAAAAAAGTGATGAGTTTTACATAAGGCATAAATTGTACAGAAATTAATGTGAGACTAGAAATTCCCTTACATTGTTTCTTGGCTTTCTTTGTACTCATAAAATCTTTCATTATAATAAGTTTAAGTTTATTATACATATTTTATTTAATAAAATTATTATATATAATACCATACATTAATTAATTGTTATATTATATTACCTAAATGATAAAAATCTTATGTTAAGGTTTCACATCGGGTATTATCCGCTTTATACTTCATATGTGTCTTAATTTTTAATATCTTCATTAATTATAATTATATCATGATTAAATAATGTAAAAAAAGATATAAATCTCATTTAAATGAAGAGTATTTCTATTATAATAATATATATAATATATAGTTATGAAATGGAATACACCATTCATGGAGATAGTAAGTTGTATGTATGCCTGGATGTTGTTTCCATTTTTATTAAATTATTAAAAGAAATAGAGTAGGTGAAATATAAGTTTATATATATAAATATATGAAATTATTCAATTATCACTATTATATCATATATATCATACAATTTTAATTAATCCATCCTTATTACATTCCACATAGTGTGTTAACGAATCGCATCGCTTTGAGGGGGCGGTAGTCCACAATTCCTCAAACAAAATTATCATATTTAAAAAAAATGGAAATTATAAAGATGAACATTATAAAATATTTAAATAAGATTAAGGTCATTATAAATATAATATATATTTTATATAAACCATGTTTCCATCATAATTAATACCAAGAGAGATGGTAATGAAATAATGAACAATCATTGTTTTGAGAGGCGGTAGTGCACCGTACACATAAATATTATGTTCATTCCCCAATAGATTGAGGTTTGTGTAAGTGTAGGTATACTAATTAGCATAAAAAATGTCATTATATTTAGGATACTAATTTTTTTATAATAATGTAATAATGTGAGTGGAAGGGGTAGAGAAAGAAAATAAAAGAATGGAGCTTGAGATAAGATGTTTCCACTTAATCAAGTTGCTATTTTTGGTTTCTATGAAAAGGATTCCTTGGATTTATTTAAGAAAAAAGGGAGGATTCAATAAGGAAGGGAGGGATTTTGGTAAGTGTATTTGGAAGATATTTTTTCAACATAATTGGTTTTATAGGTGTGATTATGGGGGAGAGGTGGTGGAATTTTATAGGGAATGGAAAGGACTCACTTGGTATTTCTGAAAACAAGTTAGGTGTACCAATAATTTTAGATAAAAAAAGTCATCCAAAACAGACCAAAAACAGTAATGGAAGGTTAATGGATGACTAATGGCCATTTAATTTGTTTTTAATAGGTGGATAGGTCATTTGGGACCTTAAGTTTAATTTTTATTCCCTTATTAAGCCCAATTTTACCTTAAACATTGTAATAAATTTTAATTACAATCACTAATATTTTTGGAAAAAATTTAAGTTGAAATTATTAAAAATTAAAAATTATTATAATTATAAATATGAAATACATTTTTAAAAATTCTAGTAATATAATTGGATGGAATTAATTTAAATTTAATCTTACTAACAGGACGATACTGCAGGTTTTTAATGTAATAATAATCAAAGGTTTGATAAGTTTTTATGTCCAATTTTGATGTTAAATTTGTTCAAATGAACTAAAGTGGATTAATTTATAAAAATAATATCTAGTTAAACCTTAAAAACAATTTAAAATATAATTTATCCCTAATAATAAATTATATGAAAAGTAGTTTTGAATTAAAATTCAGTATTTTTCACTATTCACCAAAAAACGATGTTTCTATGAAAAATAAAAAACCTTCAAATATAATTTTGACATTCTAAATTCAAAAATGAAGTTTATTTTATCAAATTAATTTTTAAATGTGTCGAAAATTAATTTTATTTATTTTCATAGAAGTATATAAAAGGTTGTTCATTTGAAGAGATAATATATTTAATCATATAAGGAGTTTACAAAAAATTATATCTTTGGTTATCAATATGTCTAATTTATATAAAACCATTATAAAAAATATTTTAAAGTCAGTTATTACTATTAATATTACTAAGTTCAACAGCTGAGTTAAAATTATTTCATTTAAATAATTTTAACAATAAAATGGTGTTTTTTGGCGAATCAGTGTTGCAAGTTATGTACTCCAAGTTAGTGTTGCATGAAACATACATGAATTCAGTGTTCCGTATAATTTATTCTTATTAGGTGTATTATAAAGGATTTTTTGACTTAGTTCAATGGAAGAAATAAAAATATAATTAATTTATTCAAAAAATAAAGGACCATAAATACTTGGGGTTTTACATTACACACCCTTAAAATGAATTTACCCCTCAAAATTCATCAAATATGATAAAAAATATGATGATACATTTGTTTAATCATATCATCAAGTTACCACATAGCTTCCTCGAAGTGGTGACTTCCCCACAAAACATTGACCAGTTGAGTTGTCTTGTTTCACTAGATTTTCTTTGTACGATCAATAATTTCAGTAGGTTGTTCCTCATAAGAAATATAATTCTCCAGCGGTATGACCTCTGAGTTCAGTAAATGTGAATGGTTAGGTATAAACTTACTTAAAAGAGATACATGTAATACATCATGTAAATAAGAGATATTTGGATGGAGTTCCAAGTGATTTTCTACCATCCTGATACGATCAATAATTTCCAAGGGACTAATATACCTAGGGCCTATTTTTAACTCTCATCCTGAAACTCATAACATTTTCTTGGGTGAGATTCATAGAAACAACTTTCCACTAATATCAAATATTAGATCACACTATCTGTTATCACCATAACTTTTCTACCAACATAAAGATACCTTGATATGATTCTGAATGGTTCTAACCTTCTCGACCATTTTTTCTATGATATCAAGTCCCAATATCTTTATTTCTCCAACTTTATCCAAAAAAATAAGTGCTCTACATTTCTTTACATAGAGGAATTCATTAGGTTGTATCTCAATTCTTGAGTGAAAGCAAATATTGTAGGAAAACCCAACTAGAGAAAGGTGTTGATCCCAAACACCTTTGAAATCTATAGAAAAAGATCTCAACATATTTTCTAGGGTTTAAATTATTCTTTCACACTAACCATCTATATGAGTATGAAAATAAGTACTGAAAATGAATTTTGTATCAAGTGGTTTCTGAATAATTCTCTTCAAATCTGAGGTAGACCTCATATCTCGACCCGATATAATGGAATGTCTTACTCCATGAAACTTTACACATTATTTAATTTATATCATGGAAAGAAGGTTGAGAGAGAAGTATTCTCTAATAGCGATGAAGTGTGATGAAATAGTAAGTTGATTGAATACCACCCATATAGAAATAAACCCATTAGATTTTTTGTGTATTCCAATGACAAAATCCATATTGATGTTCTTCAATTTCCATTCAGTTATGTGTAATTGATGAAAAATACCCTTAGACTTTTGTATATCAGCCTTAAATTATTAGAACACCTACCACCAAGATAAAAACTATGCGATATCCCTCTTTATTCCATCCAACCAAAAGTATTATTTCAAATCCATATACATCTTTGTACTTATAGAATGAATAGATTATAAGAACTATAATATTCTTCTTACATCTCCTTCTTCAAATATGGTTTTGAAGGAAAAAATACACAGTTTTTTAACCTTATCATCCAATACTAATTGATAAACCTAGCCGCTGAGCAGCGGCGACTCGGTATTCTCACAATCTAGGGTTTCGTCTTCCAATTTTCTCCCTCTCCACTCCTCCGGCGTGATGTGGTGTGGGTCGGCATCCTTTCCTCGGTGTCGGTGTGCCTCGGTTTCGACCTCCTTTCTAGTTGCATCAGCCCAGATTTGGTTCAGGCGAGGCCTTGGCTACTTCTTCTTCTTCAAAGGTGTAGATATGGCTTCGTTTTCTTGTGGATGATCTAGTGTGGGTTCATCTAGAGCACTGTCTTGGAGAAGGCGTGGATATAACTTCGATGAAGGATATGGTGTGGTTTTGTCTTTGTCTTTGATAGGGATTGGAAAGTTCCAGGTGTCCAACTCTTTAGGAGAGGCTCAGAGCTAGACCTAGTGTTGCACGGAGGGGGTAAGATTTTCTGTTCTGGATTCCAGCGTTATGATGTTTTCATTACAGGTTCGATTTCAGTGTTTTTTCTTACGGTGGTGTTTGTGGTTAAGAGATGGAGCTTTGGTTCATTTCTCAATATGCAGATTCGACTGGATCATGGTTGAGCTACAGTGTCTGCGGATTTCAGTGTGGTATCCAGAAGACCTGATATTCCTCATTCTAGTTTCTTCGTCACTGTTTTTGAATGTACTCTTGGGTCATCTGACATCACTGGAGGGTTTGGTCGTTCTTCGACTGGATTCTTCTGGATGGTTCTGGATTTGGGCTGGTGTCGACGGTCGCACAAGTGGGTGTTTGAGGAGACCGGTTATGTCGTTTGTCTTTCTTTTATGATGTTCGTGTTTCTTAGTTTGTGGTTCCTCGTCCTTAACATACGATTTCAACTCCTGTTGGAAGGTTTTTCTGCTTGAAGATTGCATGGATTGTCTTTTCATTGTTCTTTATTGTTGTTTGTTGTGAATTCTTGTATGTTTGAAGTGGTGAAGTGGTGAAGTCATGTATGGTTTCTCACTTTTTCCTCAAAAGTGTTTTCGTTATAAAAAGAAAACAATTTTCACTATCATCCAATCCTAATCATGGTTAAACTCAAGAATAATTCTAACTTTCTTTTGTATCTCTACATCTTCCTTATATGCCTCCTTAATCTTCACTTGGATATTGGGTTAAACATTCATTTTATAAAGACAATATTTTTCTCTATCCTTTAGTATTTCGAGTTCAATCCTTTTAAAATCCAAAAATATTGAACTTTCATTAATCCTCATCATAGATAAGTGAGCATCATCTATCCGAATCAAAGCATCAACCACCTTGGTCACTTTCCTAGTCTGGTAATGTATCGACCATTCATAATCCTTTTTCAACTCTAACTATCATCTCTGGCTCATGATCAACTCCTTCTGTGTTAATAAATATTTCAGTATTTTATGATTTGTATATATATCACACTTTTCTCCAAAACGATAATGCCTCTATATATTTAATGTAAAATTACCATTTCTAAATACAAATCATGAGTGGGGTAATTTTTCCCCTGAGTCCTAAAATGTCATGAGGCATAGGATATAACCATGTTTTTCTACATTATAACACGTCATAATACCTTCATTGATGCATCACTATAGATTATAAACCCTTCTCCACTATTGGGTAATGTATTATCATACACACAGACAATCCTTCTCTCCAGTTCTATGAAAATTTCCTAAAATTCATCTTTCTAGAGGAACTTGACTCCCTTCTAAGTTAACATGGTTAGTGGATTATATATCCATGATAAATTCTCCACAAACCTTTGATAATATCCATCTAATCAAAAAAATAATGGATCTACATCACTGTGGCTAGTCTGGGATAACATTCAATAGCCTATGTCTTTGATGGATCTACAACTATAACATCTCTTAAAATTATGTGACCCAAAAATGGAACCTTTTCTAAAAGAAATTCACACTTTTTAAAATTTTCATATATTTTATCCTTCATTAGGGTCTTTAGTACAATTATCATGTGATCTTCAAGATCTTCCTTGCTCTTTAAATAGATAAGAATCTCATCTATAAAGACTTCCACAATGGGTTGAGGCATTCTCTAAATACTTTAATCATCAATTACATGATGATAATAGGGTAAAGTTTAAGAAAAAAAGAATCACTATATATTCATATTTTCCATACCTTGTATGAAATACTTCCTTGGGAATAATCTCTTTTTTGACCCTCAATTGATGATATCCAGAATGAAGGGTAATCTTAGAAAAGTATTGAGCACATATAATTTGATCAAACAAGTCATCAATATGGGGAATAAAATACTTTTTCACAATTGTGATCTTGTTTAACTCCAGATAATCAATGTAGAGTCACATTTATCCATCTTTATTTTTCCCAAAAAGAATAGGTTCACCCCATGATGACACAATTGACTGAATGAATACCTTATCAAGGTTTTCTTGGAGTTACTTCTTCAATTCCTATAACTCAATTGGGACCATTCTATAAGGAGTATTTGAATTTTTTTTGAACTAGGTATGAGTTATATTGAGAACTCAACTTCACATTTGGTGGAAGGATAGAAAATTTTTTTGGAAAGACATCCACAATTTCTAAAACAATAATCATTTCAATAATGTCAACTTTCTCTTTAATCATTTGGAATAAACATCCCTTCTTAATGGGAATTAAGACCCATACACTGGATGTAATCTCCACAATAATTTCATACTTATCGTCACATTGATAGACGATCATAGGAGGGTTTGAAACATCAAATTTAACATCATTTTCTAGAAAATTGGTCTGGGGTTTATGTAGAGAAACCCAATCCATTCCTAGGATGACAATAAATTCAACCAATGAAAGAATGAAAAAAATTGAAGAAAATTCCCATAACCATCAACTAGAGAGGAATCATATAATTTGGATTCAATCATCATACCATTAGGGGTTTTCACTGCTAATTCCACAAATGATCATTTTTGGGAAATCTTAACAGCCATAGAAAATTATTTAGATATGAAATAGTGGGTAGATCCAGAATCATATAAGACATTACTAGTTATAGAGTTAATGGAAAATGTATCTTTAACAACTTTATTATTGCACCATTCATCAAAAATAGTGATTTCATGTAATTTCACCTTGTCCCTCAACTTAAGATGTTGTTAACATCAATAATAATCACCATACCATGGGTTTGGTAACTGGATAGCATAATGAATATTCTCCTTACACTTAAATCACTTTAGTGTGGGGTGTATTTACTGTAGATTTTCCTCTACTTTAATTATTGGACAATTTCTTCCCATCATTGTAGTAATCAATTTCCCAATGGAATTCTCTTCCACACATAAAAAACTTATTACAACCCATAATAAAATACCCTCCATGATTTTTTCCAAAATTTTAGCATAAAGAAAGGTTTATCTTCTTCTCTTCACGATTTTTAAGATTTTCCTTTGAACTATATCTTCAGTTTCTTATTCAAACCATGATATTGATATGTAATTCCAACCTCCATTTTAACTTTGATTTCACAACCCACAATCTATTCATATATAATAAAGTATATTATGGGAAATTCCCTTATTAGACTTGGCTTTAAGCCACTAAAGAAGATGTCAACTTTACTTTTGGGTTGGATGATAATTCTAGAATCATACCTTGTAAGTCTTGAGAAATTAGCCTTGTAGGTAGCAACCGATTCATCATCATGTTGCTTAAACTCAATGAACTTTTTTCCATGTTCGTACGAAGAACATGAGGAATGTAATTTTTGGAGAATAAGTTCTTAAAATCATCCCAATATATATATTCAACTTCATCTTTATTCTTCATATTCTTGATTAGATTCCACCACTACTCTATTTCACAAACTAACCAATAAACATATAGAATGAATTTATCATGATCCGAACACTAGAGAACTGAGAATATATTTTCAGTGTTATTGATCCAATGTTTAGTATCAAGTAGATCAGAAGACCCACAGAAATAAGGTGGGTGTTTCCTCATGAATGATTCCAAAAATATTGTTCCCTATATTGTTCATTAAGAAGTCCCCCAAATTTATAGATTGAGAAATCTGTGTGAGTATTTAAATGGGGTTTTTTATTCTAGCTCCCATATTATTTAGTTGTTCAGGTGGACAATCATTAAATTTTCCATCTCAGTCTCCATTAATTTGGTTCCTTCAGGTTCTATACATTGACTAAAACCAAAATCATAGAGCAAGAAATAGTTTTCATAATGAGGCCCCAAATATTCATGAAAAGTCACTTATATGATGTCTATATTATGAAAATGTCATTAATCTAAGAAACCTTATTTTTATCCTAGGTTATTCATATTCAAATTCTATTTAAATCTTTCATGATGGTTCAGGATGATACTGTGAATTCCCAAATAATATCCCGTAAGAGTGTCAAACATGTTGTGTAGTATGGCCTATTTTTGTGTACCAGATTACCTTGAGTCAGGCCTGAAACATATTTTCGAAGATGATACCCCTAGGTATATTTATTCAAGATCTATATAAAATTATAGTATATAGATAGGGATGTATTTCTAGGAAACCACTCACTTTATCCTTTACCATAATTCATGGAAATTTTTCTATACTATTATTTATCCTTAGAATTATCTTTTGAAATGTCCTTAGAGTTTACACTAAGGTTTTCTAATAAAATTTTCAAAAGGTTAACTAAAACTTTTCTATGATACCATATATAGTGACACATTATTTTCATAAATTAATATTATATAACTTGGGTGGAATACTTATAAATTTATAAAAATTGATGTCTAAACACCGTACTAGTCTAGTGCCTCTGGAAACATGGAATCATAAACATCAGTATATAAGTATGCTACATTATCTCCCACTAGGTTCTCAATGAATATAACCCTTATTAGAAAAATAAAATTTAATACATATCATCATAACCTAGGGATGAAATCATTAGAGGGGTGATCTTATTTTCTCATTAATGGAAAAAAGGGAGACATGTAAGCAAAAAATTTTGGTACTTCATAAGATCAGAAACATTAATCATGGCATTAAAATTCGTACTTCATTGTACACGAATCATAAGGAAATAAAGAACACAATCCATGAAGACTTATCATAGGAATAAGACATGAAATTTTGGTATACATAAACATGTGATATCATTCCCTATAAGTAATGATGCTTACCGAGAACTTATCAAGAAATTACATGGGAAATGAACTTACTGGGAGGGACACACCACCAATATCAGTCGTAGTTATTTCCTTATAAGGGATCAAGTTTCTCCATCTTCCTCTAATTGATCGAGTTTCCCAATATTCCATCTTTATAGTGACTAAAACTACTAGGTAGGACACACTATCATCCTCAGTATCAATCCTTTACTTATAAGGGATCAGGTTTCCCCATATTTCTATAGTGGATCAAGACTATAGAATTTAACCCCATAATTATATCATGGGATATAAATCATTACCCTATGCATTGGAGGGATATATACATCCCAACCATATCATAATAAAAGCATTCATACATGCTCTATAAGATAATAAAACTTTCAACATATCATGAACCATAAAAAGGGATGGGTTTTACGAATGTCAAATCATAACCCATGAAATAAAATGGGTATTATTAACATTTCATCATATCATATCCCAAGGAAAGGATATGGGTTTCATTATCATATCATCAAAGCATAAATAGTGAAATAAGAGGGTATTCAAAATCTTATAAACTATGGAAGAGAAACGAGTGTCATAAGCATCATTCTATCATAAATTAAACAATTTAAGAAACAATATGAATGTAACCATTGGATAATTTCCTATAAAGTCTTGTATAACATCAATGGATGTTATCTTTTTTGGAAAATAACTTGGTAGGATATTTTTAAAACATTTAATGAGGTAAGTATGCTTTATTCTTTGAAAAAGGCTCTTTAAAACATAAATCCTTTTGAAACCATTTAATTGAAAATAAACATGAAATCTTATAAAGAAATATTTGAAAAAAATTTGGAAATTTTTTTCTTTGAAAACATACAAATAGAGATTGAAAATTTTAAAAACCATTTTCCATAAAAACATATAAAATAATCATAAATAATTTTTGAAGACCATTTCTTAAAAAAAGAAGCCTGCATATTTTTTGGAATACTGTTTCATTGAAAATATTTTGAAAAATTATAAAGGAAGATCGAAAACTATAAAACCCCATTTTAAAATCCCTTTTAATTGAAAATGAGCTTAAAATATCATATTTGAAAACATTTTTTTTAAAATATGGTTCTTGAAGTTCATGGCAGGTGTCTCAAAGAAGAAAAATTCAAACAAAATTAATTTACCTATGTGGTAACTCTTGAAATATAAATCACATGAAAGAGAGAGATCATAAAATAGCCATGTGAATACTAATAATCTAAATGATAACATACATAGAATATATTCATAGGAATCACAATCACCACAAAAAATAGATGAGTGGTGAATAAGGCATAAATCTCATAGAAATTAAAGTTATACTATAAATCCTTGTCCCTTGTGTATGGTAAGTGGATGGGTCATTTGGGCCCTTATGTTTAATATTTATTTGATTATTTAGCTTAATTTTACTTTAATCATTGTAATTGATTTTAATCACATTCACTAATAAAATTGGAAAAAAAATATGTTGATATAATTAGAAATTATAAATTATAGTGAATAAAAATATTTAATACATTCTTCCACTTCCTAATCACATAGGTTACAAAAATTTACTTATATTTAATCCTGGTTACAGGATGACACTACATGTTTTGAAATTAATAACGACTAATGGTTTTCTATGTTTTTATATAATATTTTAATGTAAAATTAGTTCCAATGAACTAAATTAGGGTAATTTATAAAAATATGATCTATTTAAACTTTTAAACAAATTTAAAATATAATTTAACTTTATAAATAAATTATATTAAAAATAAGTCTTTAGTTAACATTTAGTATTTTTAACTATTCATCAAAAAATGATGTTTCATAGAAAAATCTCATAAATTCACCCAAATCTAATTTCAAAATTTCAAAATAATAATTTAATTTAATTTTATCAAATTATATTTTTAAATTTGTCTAAAATTAATTTTATCTATTTTCATATAAGTACATAAAAAATAATTAATTTGAGGGAATAATATTTTTAAACATAAAAGGACATTATAAAAAATTATATATTTCATTATAAATATGTTTTATTTATATAAAATAATTATAAAAATATTTGTAAATTAGTTATTAAAATTTATGTTACTATGTTTAATGACAAGGTTATAATTATTTTGTTTAAATAATTAGAAAAATAAAATTGTGTTTTTAGAGACACAGTGTTGCGTGTTACACAAACCAAGTCGGTGTTGCGTGAAATGTATGCCAAGTTAGTTTTGCGTATAATAGACACCTCATTGGTTTCCATTTTAAAGGAATTATTGACTTCATGAAATAAAAGAAATCAAAAAAATTAACTCATTTGAAAAAAGGACCATAAAAACACAGGGTGTTACATTTTTTTATTTGTTATAGCTTACACTCAGGTAAATATTTACTATATCACTACGTTATACTAAAAAGTTTCCAAAAATGTTTATCATAGTGTGGTTTTTTTATTATCATATTTTATCATTCCTTTAGTTAAATATATTTCATATTCTCACATATCTTAGGTATAAACCTAAATTATTTTCCTTTTTCATTCTTATCATGCTCTTAAATATATATATTAAATATGAAAAATATCTAATGTATCACATTAAGATATAGACTTTGTCGTATTTCAATGAGCTTCAGAAAATATCTTCTATATGAACTAAGAGATTAAACAACCATAATAAAAATATGCTTAATATAAAAATAATGTTACGTATCATAGTGAACTCCAGTACACTCTGTGAATTCTTTAACATCAACTCAAAGTGATTATTACATATCATCAAAAGAATCATTCATATCAATGTTTAAAATCATAGGTACTTTTCCATTTCTTAACTGTCATATGAATATTTTTCTTACATTTCATCATGATAATATAACATATCACGTTGTTCTCCCACACTTTGCTATTATTTTTCTCTAAGGGATATTAATTATTCCATTTCCAAATTATCACTTCCAATACCGAATTCAGGAAATTCATTAAATCAGATTGGAATATCATCACAAATTATCATAGAAACTATAAAAACTCTTATACATATCCAAAAAACTTAAAACTCTTTAAGAATATATCAAAATATAACAAATAAATTCAAAAAAATTCCCAAATCATCTTGTATATTATGAACTCTTCTACGGTAATTCAATAAAGATCTACTACTGAAACTATTCTCATCATCAAACATAACCTTATTCAACCATTATACAATTGATATTAAAAATTTATTACCTAAAAATTCATTATTGGTACTCCAAGGATGATTTCTCAATGTTCAAACCAGCTTCACACTATATCTCTAGAATCAGTCTTCTGAAATTTATAAAGAACTTGTGGAATATAGTGAACTAATATTCCATCACAACATTCCATTAAATAAAATTAAATGTGTCCCAAAAATAGTCAGATGTATAGGCTTATTCCTATCATGAATAATCTAAATATTTTTCCTAAATATTTATTTGAAACCTATGAATGGATATTCACCAACATATCTAATGGTAAATAGATTCAATTAAAGTGGTCCATTAGAACTACAAGTTGTTTAAAAAATATTCAATGTATTCATTAATGGGTTTCTTAGTTATCACCCAACATCAACATATATTAAATTTACACCTTAATAAAATATTGAAAAATAAATATAACAAATGAAACTCTCATTACTATAATAAATTTGGGCATATAAACCCTCCTAGTTTTATTTTTTATCAATACTCATTTCAATTAATTCCATTTCAAATTCAATTTAATTATTATCCACAACCTTATTGATAATAAATTCCAAGTTGAAAGGATGAGGGAATATCCTACTCATCTCATATTTCGCCCTAAGTAAAAATTCATCCAATTGAGTGATGGTAGGAATCACATTTCATTAATAAATGATCCATAAATTAGTCAAATATTTGTCTACTGGAGCATGCTTTTGTAGAAAACATGAGTAATTAACCTTGACCTAAAATTTATCCATAAAACTATACATCATGTGATAATAAATAAAATTAATATTTCCTGGGGTTATTTTAAGAATATTAAAAATTTCATTAGAAATAATCAAAAAAACACATTAAAACATCCATGAATAGGAAAGTTTTTCCATATCAATGTTACCTTCTTGTTTAACATACACTTGTTTTTAATAATAAAATTTTATTCCACTCAAATAAATGATAATAATATTTATTTTTATACCTCATATTCATTTCTTAAAAATTAATATAGATTCTCATGAAATAATGATCGTTTAAGAGATTATATACCCAAATTCCCTAAAAGGTATGCACTCCAACATGTGTTCATCATAGTTATTTATTTTTCAGAATGATCTCAAAGTATCATTTGATACAAATTGATTTTTTTACAGAGACATCATGAAAAAAGATAAATTAATACAGGATGGAATATACTTCATGATACAAGAGGTTCATATCATTATTTTTTTCCACCTATATGCATAACCTCTAATTCTTGATATGTTAACACAAAAAATAGATATAATAATAATGTGTATAATTATTTGATTTTTAAATAAGAGAAACAAGATGATATTTTCTTCACAACCCAAAATTTTGTCTCATTTCTACTTTACCTTTCTAATAACTCTTCTTGATTACTCCTCCTTTGAAATTCTATACCCAAACATTCATGGGAAGCCTCATTTTCTTACTTTTCATAGATTTAATATCATATGGAATTATAATTTTTAAATCAGATAGCAATGAACAGTCAATATTTTTTTTATTTTAACTTATTTTTTGTATTTTACAAATGTGTTATAAATATTATGTTGCATTATTTAAGAACATGATCAATATTTTTCTTTTTTGGAAATTACTTTATCAAAACAAAATTCTTATCCCATGGAATAATGTGAGATTTATCTTTCTTTTTCATCATCTTATTTTATCATTTTAGCTATGAATTGTATTTATTAGTCGTGTGTTTGATATTTTTGCACATTCCACCAAATTTATTAGTATATTTCATGTTAATATTGTTAGAAAATGTCTCAAACACTACTATAAAATAAGGCTATATCCAAGATTTGTAACTGTGGATATAGACCCCAAAACTATGACTATCGATAATAGACATAGTTTAATAAATGGTAGGTCATATTAGCATGGATATAGGGGAAAACCTTTAACTATGGTCTGAACCATGGCAATAGGGATAATGCAATGATTGGGTACCATGATAGTAGCTTCAGCCACATAGACCAATAACCACAATTTGAAATCATGGAAATAGTCACTAGATTCTATAATAAAACACAACGATATAGCTTTATATCATCCATAATAGCTACTATAAAAAACATACAAGTTCCTAGATATGTGGACCCAAAATAGTCTTATAGAACATAAAACAACAAGGCCACACATAGATACCACAAAACAAATGAAGAGTAACTGCTGTCTCTTTGTCTACATAAGAAACCATCACACAAGAAAACATAAAAGTAATAAAAAACATAATCCATACTCAAACATAAACTTATCTAATAATAATAATGAAAGGAAAAGGGAAAAAAGTACTAGTCCATGAATTGGCTGGAAGAAGCTCTAAATATTTTATGCTTCGTTGTGGGTGGGGGAATGATCATACGAAAGATACAACCTATGATTATTACTCATGCGAATGGAAAGACCCAGTACACATAAAGTTATTCCTATATGTCATTTCACTACTTCACATACTCCCATCCAAAGTTATTGGAAAGTTTCATAGAAGGTCCAGTATAACTAGATCCCAAATAACCATTGTTACCATTAACATAGAAATAAGACACATCATGATCAGCTGGATATATGGTTAAGGAGAACAAAGAGAACCACAAAAATAGAATACAATGATTGGAAAACAGAAAATATAAAATAGTGAAGAAATTAATAATTGAACACCATAATTTACATTATTTAGTAAAATTGACAAATGTGCATGGGATAAGGGAACTTGGGTTCAACTATAACTACAAACAAGTAAAAAAGGTAAAATTATAACTCTATACAAGAGAAGACCAAAGATTGTGAAACAACCCTAACATGTTATAAGATAAAATTAGAAGTATAATGTCATGTACAAATTACCATGAACTTGGATCAAAGCCTCCAACATCAAGAGTAGCTGAAGCTGATGACTATTGCTGTTCAGGTTCACAATCCATAAGGCAATCAGATCCTCTATCATGCCTTCATTGATCTTGGATAAATCATATATTGACCAAAACCTCAAAATCCAGCCAATGGTCATTAGGAAGGGACTCGTGGTTGGTGAAGATGGGAAGAAAACAATAGCAATGGATCCAATGGAAACCCTCTCAAAATAAAAAATGAAAGTGAAAATCAAAGGCAACTGTAGGATTGAAATTTTTCAATGTGCATGACTAAAACTAGGAAGTGAATGTAATGACTAGAAGCATGGGATAAATAAAAAATCCAAAAAATATATTTTCACTACTGCAATGCCTTCAAATAGAATTAGGTTCATATATTTACTTATGTTTAAATATAAAGAAATATTCTATATGAATATTTTATATGAACTTATTTATGTATGAACTTATTTTCTATATGTAGTAAATGTGTATTGTTATTGACTATAGTGAAAATATAGAACATATATATGGTGATATTATATGATTATAAATACTATTTCATACATTTATTTTTCCCATAAAAAGGTTATATAAGATATTGAGTCAAGTAATAATTTCGAAATGTTATGGAATTATGTATGAATTGAATGGAATCAATTTGATATTAAATTTGATTATATAATCATATAACTTGTGTATTAAAATATAATTGTTTGATTACAAAACTATGAAAGTTAAGATAAAATTAATTAAAATCATTATGCATAGGAAACATATTTCATTGAAAATTGATTTTACAGTAGTATAATTAATAGTTATTTTAATAGTAATTCCAATAATGATTGACTACTATAGAAACATAAGAGTTTAATGGTAATTAATGTATTTATAGCAGAATAACGGATACTGTATTACTGGACATACCATAAAATATGTAAAAAATGAAATTCTGAATCATATAATAAAGAATTTAGAAAGAGTCTTTCCATGTAGGTTTCATTTTATTCAAAAAATTCATTTCAACTATAACAAAAAAATGTTTAGTGAGTAAAATAGGTAAAATAAGGAAGATATGATGAATTTTAATAATTTAATATAACTCTGAAATTTAGATCAAATACCTATTATATATGAGGAAAATTCTGACGCATTGTATGTTTCATGCATGATAAACTGGGAAGTCTACTCATAACATGAAGGTGTGAATTGTGAAATTGATGTATAATATTGACAATAATGAAAATACCTATATGGTTAACATTTTTATTTTGCAACCTTGTTAATTTACATTGTAATTCACCTAAAACATCTTTGTAGGTATATTATGCTATAAAAATTATGATATTCAGACTTGTTAACATATAATATATTAAGAAAAAATAAATATACCAAATTGAATATAAATATAAATACAAATATAAATAGATATAGATAGGTAGCTCACAAAAAACAGTTTCATTAGAACATTATATACTCCATAGTATATAAAATAGTTTCCAATTCGACAGTAGTTGGTAGACTTGGGAAAACACAAAGAAAAGTAATATAATAGTGGATGTTAATGATTTAAAATACCAATTTTAAATTTAATAAAAATATATTACGTGATATATATTCTAATTATATTATTTAGAAAGTGTTCACAAACCTAGATAAGTGAAAACATTGCATGACCTAATGAAAAAAACTCAAAATCCATTTACAAACTAAAAAATTCCAAGATCCTAACATAAATGATAATTTTCACTATATCCATTAATTAACTACCCATTGAACTATATTTATTTTTGAAACAATGGTAAATTATTGAGGATGAATTGGTCTCTAGTTTTATTGGAAAATGATGCATCCTTGATAAAAAACAAGGGATAAAACTTATAACAAATGAATCAACATAATGATTAGCTAAATTCAAATTGAGCCAATAAAAAAATTCCAATCACACTTATTAGGTAACATATTTCATGAAAATGATTTATGTAAATAAATATAGTAAACTTCACTTAGTTTATCATTTCCAAATGACACCTACGAGATACGCCAATAATACATGTAGCCATGCGACCTCTTATGATAAATAAATCCCCATTACAGATATGGAAGTATAGAAAGCAGAAAAATTTATTTCCCCATATCATGTATCCTGATGGACAGAGTATTTATTAGTATTTTTTCAGATTTTTGTGCATATGTTTTGAAAGAATACATGAAAGTGTCAAAAATATAATGGAATTTTCTTAGAAAAATATTACCTTTTAAAAAACAATTAGTAGTTTGAATGTGGACATTGAGGGGAAAATATGAAGGATGATTTTTTTAAGACTAAAATTAAAAAATGCAAAGAAACCCATACTTGAACTCCCCTTTTCACATTTCATTTTCAATAGAAAGATGAATAATTTTACCTTAAAAATAAAATCAAGAAAACTCAATCATATTACATAAAACTTTAAATTATTGGTAAAATCAATAAAAGATGACATGAAATAAATAACTCAAACAAACTAACCACATATTAATTGATGATAAGGAATCTTAACCACCTAATGTGATCAGAGAATTAACAACTCAATAATTTGTTTTAAGATGGGGAAACTACAAGTAATGAATTTGAAATTAATCCTGAAGAAAAAATTAACTAAAAAATGAAAGATCTATAAGATAACATAACCATTTAAAAATGGAAAATTTATCTTTTATCAATAGTGAAGATTCCTTCACATAGTAGCATGTGATCATTTAACAGTGCTCATAAAAAACAATATAAACTAGAAGAAAAATATGAATGGTCTATCTAATCCCTCCCCCATATCCAACATTTGTATCTTATATTATTCAAACATTATTGGGATAAATTTTAATATAATAATGAGGAATTAATTGAGATAACAAATAGTATATGATCGTTTCCAAATTTAGATAAATATTTTTAAAATAACTTATAGAAGAAAGAAGCATCATAACTTCTAGAATTTCTAAAATAGAAGGTGATGGTGCAAAATTATTTGATTATAGATTATATAAGAAGCTGAAAACTTGTTTTAAAAAAAGCAGGACATGCATTAAGGAAGAATGGGAAATTATCCACTTAGATATTTCTGTCATCCCATCATCTGAAATTATATAATAAAACAATTAAGCATAGATAAATAATAATATATAGTATAATAAATGTCTAGAAAATTTTTAGTTTTCAATAAAAAATAATAAGGTTTCCGTAATTTTTTAATGAATACTAAATTTTTAGACTTAGGTAGAAGTACCATGCAACGTAAACAGTAGTGTGTAAGTAATGAATCAATTTTTTCAATGAAAACTATGGTGAAGTAATAATTACAATGATAGAAAACAATAATCATGTGACATGAGAAATGCCTTCATCATTTGACATATAATAACATGTCATGATTGATTAACTCAATAAACTCTTAAAATATATTAATATATAAATCATACGAAGAACATCTCATTGGATCTACAGAAGCATGAACCAAAATTATACCACCCAATACAGCTTATAGCAACCCATGGACAATGTACATAAGTAAATTAAACCATGTATTTCAATTAAAGGTGTCATTCTTTACAAAACAGAATCATAGTAGAATAACATTGAAAAACAAATCTCACAATGACTAATAAATTAAATGGTGATATTTTAAATTCAATTTTCAGTGGAATCTCCAATGAAAGAAAGTGATCCAGTAGAATAATCAAGGTTGACTGTAATTTGTTTGTGCTACTTCTCATAAAAAATATTAGTGAAAAATAAAATTTTAGAAAAACATCTCAGAATCGAAAATGAAAATATTATCATAAAAGTAACAATTAAAAGTTAATTATGGTGAGAGGTTAACACCATAGGTTAGTTATTATGTTTGTTGAAGGTATTTTATTGGGTTTTGGTGACTAAGTGGCTTAAGGATCTTTGAGAATTGCATGTATTAAGGTAGGGGAAACACTCCTATATGATTTCCCATTACCTAAAACATTAATAACTAATTTTGAATGTAATCACTAAAAATAACTAACTAAAAAAGAATATAAAGTGATATACATCTCTTTAAATGATTTTTTAAATTAGAAGTGAATGATAGCTGAAATAAATTATATTAGATATCATTAGTAACAATTTTCACTCTTTTAAGTAGGTCCCAAATCTTATGCATGCGAATGGAAGCAATTAACCCCCAATAAAACAATGAAATCAAGAAATAGATTCATATAAAATAAAATAAGACCATTTTATATGAATTAACAAAAGTATTATGAAATATAGAAAAACCTCATGTCTAAAATCTAATGTTAATATGACTATAGTTTCTCCATATCCACCTTCCCCTGCCTCCAAAATAGAAAAAAATCCAAACACATAAAAAGATTTCAATAATCCACCGTGAAAAAAATCATCAACTAGCCTCCATTTTTTCTTTAGTTTTATTAATTACATAAATCATCTCATTCATAAATTCTTCCTAGAAGATAAAATGGGAAAAATGTTAAACACCATAAACCTGCATATATCATTTTATGAACGTAGTATGATGGAAGGAATCACTAACTTTGAATATTTCAATAGAATGGTATATTTTTTAAATTTTAGTATTCTGTTAAATATTAATATTTCATTGATACATATAAATGAACAATAACTATCAATAAAAATAAAAAATCTCATTAATAAAATCATTAGGTATGGAAATAAACAATATTGGTTCGACACAAAACTGAAATTCATAACCATTGTAGAGATAACAGAGACAACAAACATTCATTAAGATGTTTGAT
Source organism: Viscum album (assembly GCA_963277665.1). NCBI lineage: Eukaryota > Viridiplantae > Streptophyta > Magnoliopsida > Santalales > Viscaceae > Viscum > Viscum album. The sequence goes on from OY728126.1 coordinate 1,023,940,775, forward strand.
ACTTGAAAATAAACAAACAAGTTAACAAAAAAATGAATAAAATATGAAAAAAATTAAATAGAACTTATGATTTATGAGTGGAATGTTCAACAAAAGTGAAGAAGTTGCAATAGAAGCATGTGGATAAAGGAGGAAGACTAACTGTGATCCAGACCAGCATGTTTTGAAGAGGGGATAGGGGTCAGATCATGTTGGTACCACTCATGGAAGGTCTCAAAATTTTTAATTTTTCACAGTATAGCTGCAAAATAAAAGGGATAAATATTTTTGAGGAAACATTTTAACATATTCAGTGTAAAAAATAGAAAAAACTGGTTATATTTCTTTTTAACACATACAATCTAATCTTATTACAATGGGTAGTGAATTTTTTAAATTAATTATAGAAAAATATAGGTAGAGAAAAATGTTTAGAAACCCACCACAACATCATGGATGGGTATGATCATGTTAAATTAAAGTAAATCTCTAATAATATCCAAAAAGGATGGTGTTTGTGTATGAAAATAATAACCCAAAAAAGTTTCATAGACTGTGGTTTAAGAAATAAGATCATGTTTTATTGGTCACTGTAGGTGTTGTAGAATTTTTGGCAATGATGAAATTAAATGTTGGTATAATATATCAATTTCCAAATGTTTTATAATTCCTACATCATTGGGGAAAAAGATGTGCATAATAAAAGTTCACAAAATAGATAAATTTGTTTACTTCAAACAGATTTGAAAGTCTTGATTTTTTTGTAGAATTTGTCATAGTAATAGTTATTGTAATAAAGGATTCTTATATAAACCTACCAATTTTGATTATAATTATTTAAGAGTAATAATACTACATTTTTTGACTATAAAACTGTGAAAGAAAGGTGATTTAACCATGATTTACAAGGACAATCAATGTTCTAAGAAAGACACACTAAATAAGAGATTCTTCTACAATGACATAAAAGGAAACCTAATGTACCTTTAAAAATATGCTATGAATGTAAAAGTTGGATGAATCATTCCAAAAAAATGGGGAATCAATGCAAGAAAGAAACAAAAAGATTTGTTTACTGGAAGACATCTATGAAGAATAATTACACAACTAGAAAAATTTTCTATAGCCACTGAACTATATCCATGGTTTTATTAGTCTATGGATACATCTTAGTTTATAACCATGTTTTATTTTTAAACTGTGGAAATGGTCTTTAACTCGTGTGACTCTACTCATCTCCATGACTCCAACCATTACCCTCTTGACCTCTCCTATCAGTGACCCTTCTCCAGCCTCACAACCCTCCTCTTAGTGGCAACCTCTCATATCTATGTCCCTCCTACACCCTTGCATCCTCTCGATGGAGACCTCTCAGTGGTGACCCTCATCCACCCCAGGTGACCTATCATTGATGACCCCCTCCACCCTCGTGATCTCTCCTCTCAACCTCCCTCCTCCACCCTCGTGACCTCTCTGTGACCCTCCTCCATCAACACTTTCATCCAACACGGCCACCCCACATCCTTGCTGATGTTGTGCCTAGGTGGCATCCCCCTCCTCTTATGGCTCTCAGACTTATCCACCCTTGTTAATTCCTACCATGATTCTGACCAACTTCAGTTCACTGTAGATTTATATAACATTCCTTAGACCTATCATCATGCATAACAGTATTCACATCACGAAACCCTATAAAATATTTATCATTAAGTATATGTTATTTCATATTTTCATTCATTACAATCTTACATTTTATATTACCTTTGTTATTATCTTTCCTAAGAGATACTCATATATATAGACTTCCACAAAAATGGTACACATAAAAAATTCTATGTCCCCCTAAGGTACTCTTACATAGCCTTTCCAAATACTAGGTTAATATTATATATATGGTGTAGAAACCAATTTAATCATGCATAAATTTTGGACATTCATATCCACTGAAATGATGGATCAGATTATATAATATTGTTTCGCATTGTTCAAGATTCAATCACTTTTAGTGAGAAAATAGTTGTTGTGGATGAAATGAAATTTAGTCTGACTTCTTTTTCCATATATGAAACTTGTAAAATAAACCAATAATAGTTTTTCCATGGTTTAAAATTATATAATATCAATTTTATCATTAAAATTCACAGATTGGTATTTTTTTCTTATTATGTTCCCAAATACATGCTATAAAAATAAAAAACATTTATTTGAAATATTCCAATATTATATTTATATTAAACATACTAAAATATAAAAATAAAAATATATTAATAAATAAATCTTTATTTTTTATTCTTAACTATATGTATTCCATGTATGTTGAATCTAATATATATATTCTTAGTCACCTATAACATTGGAATAAGATCCAAATTAGTGGAATATTATAAAAATAACTTATACATAAATCTACCCAACTCTTAGGATATTTATGGCCCTTATTTATAAATATACAAAGAGTTCTTGAAATGGGTTAACGTTATATTATTATAGGTAAGAAACCCTACTTTATAGGATAAGATTAAGGCATTTAATATGTGTTAAAGGAGTGTGTAAAGGTTTTTTACTCCTTTGGGTGAATACATAATGGCTAATAAAGTAGATAAATTAAAAATTCATTATGAATCTATGTAATAAGATTGTATAGATATATTGAATTCATTCAAGGGTTTTATTTACTCAAAGATTCATACTTGGTAGTATCTTATGGTGGTGTTGGTGATACATCTATTGGATGTGTATAGTTACTGAGTAGGGATTTGGGTCTAATTTCAAGAATCTATTAACACTATAAGGCTACAGGGGAGATATAAATAATAATGAAATTTTGATCCGAAGTCTTGATTATTTATGCAAGTCCTATATTGTGGGAAGAGTATAGAGGTAAAAATTATTAATCAGAATGATTTGAAAAGGATTTTGGTTTCCATTTCCTTAATAATTTGTGAATTCTCATAAACATCATACATTATAATTATTTATAATCACAACGTTGATAGAGTATGTGAAGGGAGAATTTATTTGGGTGGTTGGGATGATTTCTAAAAGGTGTTTATAGATTTATTTTAAGGGTATTTTTTAGTAGGGATAATTATAACATTTTTATTTTAATAAACAAATACATTAGTCATTATTAACTAAATTTAGAATGAAAATTAATGTTTTTTAAAAAAAATTGGATGATTCATTTTTATGATACACAATATATAAAATATGAATATTAATCATATTGAGTTGTTAAAATAGGGTAATTATATTAATAAATTTAATTTTATGGTTTACAAATGGTTCACAATAATCATTTTTGTTTTAATACTTTTTATAATATTTTTTCATCTACACATCTTCATATATATATTTTAAAATTAATAAATTAATTAAATGGAACAAAAAGTGTTGTTTTTGGTTAATTTTTCAATTATATAGAGTGTTAAGAGAAATTTTAATTATTATATAATTATAAAATTATTATTATTATTATTATTAAAATATTATTTTTATGGAAAGGTAAATCCCGCCTCTTCTGAATATGAATAGAAAGGAGAGTGAAACCCTCCCCATTTCCTCTATTAATCCTCCCATGGTGGAGTCCCTATCTCATCGAGTGCTCATCAAGAAATGATAAGATGGTTGTTGTATCTCACTCTCTTCACTCTTTATTTTCCTAAATATTTTGATGATTTTTTATGTTCAGTAGTTGTTTTCATATTGGTGATTTCATCATGGAATTCAGAAAACCCGAATTCCATTTTTTATTTTTCAATTAGTATACCTAATATTTCGATTCTATTTGAAGAAACTCGGTTTGAAGGTATGTTGTCTTTATATGTGTAATTGATGATGTTTCATTATCTTAGGAATAATATACACATTTATTGTGGGGTTTTAAATTATAATATTAAATGTTTTATGTTTCTTATATGATGGTGAATGATTCTACAATCACCATTCATAATTAATTAATTTATAACAAAACCAAAATGTAGGTATCTCCTTCCACCACTTATGTTATTATTAAAACTTGTTTGGTTTGGGTTTATTTTTTTGGGGAAATGTGATAAATTTATATCTTTTGATTTAAATTTATATGTTTTTCTTTTTAAATTAATCCATTCCAAGGAATAATAGGTTATGTTTTTTTGGGAAATTTTCAAAATGATTTATAATTATTACCCAGGTAATATTTGTTTAGGATAACATTATCTTATTTAAAATTTCATTAAATATTTGGGTGTTGTTCTTTTATCATGAGTATAATGTGTTGCTAATAGTGAATGATATTGTGTAGACAAATATTATAACAAAATTAGTTATATTAGCATATCACTTTCCATGTTATGATGTAACATGGGAAATTTCATTATGATGATGATGAGATTCATTCAAGAAACTTAATTATTTATGATTTTCATATTATAAGCTATATAATCTATTTTAACCTAAGTCTTTCATATTATACAATCAAAGGTTTAAAATATATCATTTAAGGGAATTTAAAGGATCATAAACATAATATAATTATTATTCAAATGTTGTATATTTACATTTAGTGATTCAGTGTAAGTTATATGAATTTTAAATATTATAGGATTTGTGAAATAGATTTACATTAATATAAAACCTTGGATTGTATAAGAAAAATCCTATATAGTGTTTAGAATCATTCAATTTTTATCTTCAAGAATATTTGTGTTCAAAAAACCGAGCTTCCATAGTCATTCTTGTCCCATTTTTTAATATATCTATTTGAAACTATTATATGAAACTAATAGTTCAAGCAACACATGTCACACTAATACAAATATACATACAGAAAATCTTCTCACTTATACTTTTTAAAATCTATAATTTTCAACAATTTATTTTTTAAAGTTTAATACAATTCATGGTAATCAAATGAAACTACATATTCATTTATTTTTATAAGATAATCTTGCAAGCATGTACTTTGAGAATTGTTCTTAGATTATAAAATCCTTCATTGGGTACTTTTCAAACTGATTCATCATGTAATTACACTTCCTTAAAGAAATATTAGTGAAAATTTCATAACATTCATTAATATATAGCCAATATCATTCCATGATTTAAAAATATGTGCATGTGGTTTTTATAGAAAATGATGAATGAAGAGGTACATCACATGCTACATGTTTTTAGGGAGATTCACATATACCAAATTTTTTCATCACATATTTACATTGTAAACAATCCAACACATAATTTATTTTCATTTTTATATAATTCATATTCTTTAACTTCTAGTTCATTGCATAACATGTTTTTTTTCTTGAACAAAGTATGCGAAAATCATTCTTTTGTTGATTTTACTTCACCACATCCTACTTTAATTAATCCTTCATGAATGATTAACCTAGTTTTTCTTATTCATATACTCCCATATTAAATATAACAAATTTCAGTGAAACCCTTATGCGGTAGATAATATGACCCAAAATAACATCGAATCAACCAATGATCCACTGACATAAATAATGGAAAATTCCCCCCGAAGTTCAAGTCCCACATCCACATTTTACTTGGGTAACTTCTACTTAATTACCATGACCGCTCCAAGGAGGCTCAGTAAAATCCCATGTAGTCTCCTTGGTACATAGCCATTACAACCACATCACCCTGTATATTGGATATCCTCCCTTTCACCTCCCAACAGACATCATTCTAGCACCAACCTATGATACCTTTCTATATCTCCAAGTCTAGTTTGGTTGGCAGTACTATAAAACTTGACCCATTCTCTTTGGTAAGATGGATTCTTCTGGGATTGAAATCTAGAGTTTTATATTCTTTTAAATTCCTTCTCCAAAATTAAATTTACTTATCCAATTCCCATAAATAAAATAAAATCTTTTTAATTCTATAAACCATTAATCAATAAAAAATATTCCTTCACCATTATATTATAACATAATCAAGTCATGGCCTTCTTTAATCAATTCAAATCTCACATGAGGGTAATTATTATCTCCATTAGATTTGGTAAAACATAAATAGAATGATGGATTATCAGTAAATACTACTAGAAATTGAGTAATTTGTGATAGGGTCCCATCATAAATGCCTCATTGCAGAAAATGGAGTTAGAAATAGTTTTCTTTGAATTTTTTTAAAATAACTATTACAATGGGCCCATCACAAATAAGTATTTGTGAGGGGAAAACCTACCTGTTGAAAATTACTTCTAAAAATAAAAAAAGTACTATGAATATAATTTTTTAAAATAATGTTAATAATAGTAATAAAATAATATTAAATAATAATATTATTAAGAAAATCATATTAATAAAATAATAATAATAATAATATAATAATATAATAATAATAATAATATAAATATTATTAGTATAATAATAATAATAAAATAGTATTAAAAATAATAATAATAATAAAATAATAATAATAATAAAAAATAATAAAAAATAATTTTATTAAAATATTAAATAAATGATAAAATAATAAAAGACACAATATTTACAACAATATAGAAAATTTACTTTATAGAAAAGTATATAAATAATATTACAAGAAATTACATTCAAATGTTTAATCATAAAAAGTAACTATATCACTAAGGTGGAGGGTCTTCTGGAGGAGCTAGAATAGATGGTGGAGGGAAATCTATCCCTAAACCATGAGTTAGAAGTCTCATGTACTCCATCATCTTCTTGTGATATTGCTACTGCCATCAATGCATCTCCTCCTGCTGCTATTGATAGAGCTCTCCCTGCTCCCTATGCATACAATCTATAAGCTCACCCTTAGCTCATAGTTGCTCATAATACTATACAGTAGATGATGATAACTCTACAAAAGATTCTATCAAGATACACACCGACATCCCTACAGTATCATAAAAACTATAAGGTGTCAATTGAGAGTCAATACCAACAACTCAACCTTTCTAGAAGGCACACAAGGTTGAATGCATTCACAATGCCTCCTGAAATTATACTCCACTAGTCTGATACTTGGTATCAGAATGACTGTTAGTTTATGTCTGAGATGTCATGACCTCATATGAATCATTCAATTGAAATTTAAAATTTAAAATGTTAAAATATAATTTTTAGTTATTTTTAAAACTAAAAAAGAAATTATATTTGCTAAAATCTGATGGTAGTGATCACCTCTAATCATTCCAGTGAGAGGATCACTATACATCCTCCAATAAACATCAAACTCCAAAATAAAAGGCTATTTGATTAACTATATGAATATAAAATAAAATGTTTACATTTATTGTTATATCAATTTATTTAAAAAGGTACATACCAAATGTTCCCTATTCATACTGAATGTATGACTACCAGTATGATTTGTCACCTCCTTCCTCCCCCAGTTCTGTCGACCTTCTAATGATCTCCTCTGAAAATGATCAACCATCCAGTGTGAACATAATCCATTCCAAAAATGAGATGAAATGAAATCAAGCTGATGGGTTCATCAAGACTGATCAAACTCTATGACTCCTACATTCCTTATTGTTTTCCTCCTCAAACTGTGAAAACATTAATGAAAACGATCACACTTACATACCTTCTATGCCTTTTAGATGGGGTCACACTTCTGTCATGGATGAGATACCATAAAATGTACAAAAAATTGATAATATCAAGTTATTAATTAAATAAATTTCAAAATAAATATTATTTATTTATGTACCTGCCAATGATCGAACATGTGGTGTTGAACAACAATGGGAATCTGATCACATGTAACCCATGATCCTGAAAAATAATTTTTTCAGTATATCACTCCCCTGTCCAATATCTATATAGAAAAATATGTGAAAAAAGAATAGATAATCAATAATTATTATATAAATAAATTAATTATAATTTAAGAAAACATACTAAAATACAAAACTAAACATACCTCTGCATGCATTGATTAAAGCCAAGAAATGGACATTACTCGAAGATATGGCCATGAATCATCAATATCACTTGACCACAACCCCTCCAAGTCTTCACTGAACCACCAAAATTCTATGGGTTTGATGATCCAATATCTTTCTCCTCATCAGGTAGATCAACCTCCTATGAGTCATGAAACATATCCGAGTCCATCTAAAACATGAAACAATTTTTTTGTTAGAAAATAGTTGAAAAACTTTTATATATAGATATATATTTTATAAGAATATAACCCATATTTAACTGTGTCAATCTTTATCACCATTATCATATTTTAATATTATAGTGTCAATATCTTTATATTCCTCCTCAATACCATCAATTTCCATATGAGTTACAGTTTCATCATCTCAGTTCATTTCAAATTCTTTTTTTACATCAATAACATCATCATCACCTTCAACCCTAAACTATGGGGGTTTCATAATTGATATTAATTTATCGTTGTGAAAAAATGGATTTGGAGTAGCTGCGTTAAAAATATCAATTTGTTACACTTTATTGGAACCATATTCTCTTTCAAAAAAAAACTAATTTTCTTATGATTTCATGTTTATTATGATAAACCAATCTCCCAACTGTCTTGATGTAGAAAAATAATTTTCATAATAAGTTTTAGGTTTCTAATGAGCCAATAAAAATGGTTCATTTACTACAAGAAGAATTTGATATTTAATATCAATGATTCAATGGCTTGGATGAACATGTAATCCATTCTCAATATCTAACCAATGAAATTGAAACATTGTTATGTAATTCTGTCCTAGATAAAACAGGTCAATAATTTCTTCTAGTATGTCATAAAAGTCAACTTCAATTTCCCTATGTTGATATCCTCTCAAGAAAAAACTAATATTAATTGTTTGTACTCCCCATATTCACGTGTATTAAATCGAAAACCATTCACCACATATGCAATATAAGATTTAACCATTTTGGATGTTGGGTTACTCAATACACATAATCGATTATCAATTTTATCATCATATTGAGATATAGAAAATTTTGTAATACAATTATCAATATAACAAGTAAAAAATTTGATTTTATATGTTAAACTATAAATAATTTATGATACAAGTTTTTTAAAACTATTAGGACAAATTATTTTGCGGACATTCGTAAGGGGAAACTGCTATAATTTGTGGAAGTTATTTCCTGATATTGTTATCATATAGACTATAAATAAAATAATACTGATTTACTATAACAACGATTATAGAATATTTTGTGGGAGAAATCATAGTACAAATGGAGTCATTTATTCACAGTTGAGTAGAACATTTGTATGAGCTCTATGATGTTCATAATTTGAAATATATTATTCATGAACTCCACCAAAGATAAGTTTTGGTTGATTAAAAAATGTTAATTGATTTCACATTTCATCAAAAAAACTTCCCTCATTATGAGCCATTTATTTTTGGTTTTAGGTATATTCAGATAGAAAATAATTAGAGAAGAAAAAAGTAATTTCCTCCTATAAATAAGATTATGCAATTGATCATTCACCTGATGCTCTGATATGTACTTTTTTTTCATTGTCTGCATGCATCTCTCGAATGGGTAAATCCCTCAAGACTGTACCAAACCTCTATATTTTTCTTCATGTGGATAATGTAATATCAAATGTTCTATTAATTCAATGAAATATAATGGGAAGGTTTTTTATAGTTTATATAAAATTAAAAAAACATCTTATTGTAGTCTAATTAGTGTATCATAGTCTGTTTTCACTGCAAAAATGTCACAGAAAAAATAGGATATGTTTATTAGCACATCCCAAATCATAGAAATCAACAAACCTCTTAATCTAATTTTCCAAACTACTTCCACTATAACATCATAGTCATGAATTTTTAATCCAATAACATGACCATTTATGACACATCTAACCAAATTTAAAAAATAACCATCTCAATGTCCCAAATCTACAATACCCTGGAAAAATAATAAGCTGCTTTTGGATTCATCAACATCTGTGAAATTCCATTCTGAAACAGTTCAATTTTTGGTCTCTTGCATATTTGGGAAAGATCAAATTATAACTTTACATTATATTTTGTCTTACCTTGTGTATCAAAAACTCTATAAAATATATTATCAAAATATTTCTTCTCAATATGCATGACATCCAACATGTGATGGACAAACAAATAAATCCAATACGTCAGATCTCAAAAAATTCTCCATTTTATCCAATTTCTTTCTTTCTCAAATCCATCAATTTTTTGTTGGTTTATAGTTGATCTAAATGTAGTGACAGGTAATGGAGAGCAAAAGGATTTTATCTATATACCTGAGATCATTGTTGGAGGTCCATATCTTTTAATTGTGCCTTCTTGAAATGATATATTTTTCTCTAAAAAAATGATTGGTTGAAAGGAATTTGTGATTTCAGTAAAAAAAATAATGTTTTTCTTCTATTAATGAGCAGAAATTATTTTCTGTCTCTCATACAGTATAGATATGATTTTGGACCATGTGTACTCTAACTAGATATCATGTCATATATTGGCAAGTCACTAATTTTCCACATCAATGCAGCTTTAAGTATGATGTTTTTTTCGTAGTGATATCATATGTACTGACTCCATTAATCCACAATAAATTTAACTCATCAATCAAAGGGCATCAAATAAATATCAATATTATTTTTGGGATTTCCTCGGAATAATATGTTCAAAAAGATATATGACTCCTTCATAAACATCCATGAAGATAAATTGTATGGAGATTTAAAGATAGGCCAACAAGAATATTTACTACCGTAAGAACCAAATGGATATAAATGGTCAGTAGAAAGACCCAATCACATGTTTTGTGCTTAAGAAGAAAAAGATAGATGTAATTGGTGAAACTGACTCCATAAATCACCATTAGATGATTGATTTATGATTTTATCATTTGAAATATTAGTTTTGTGTCATGACATCAATTGCATCATGTTCTGAGACAGAAATAAATTCTTCAATCTAGGTGTAAGTGAGAAATACCTCAACTATCTTATAGAAATCAATCCAGACTTCCTTAGTTGAGAATCTTTATACCTCAATTGTCCACATGTAGGAAAACTATCCAATTAATCATTTTCATCATAATATAAGATTCAATAATTTGAACATTTATGAATCTTTCAATCACCAAGACTCAAATTATGAACCATTCTCTTTCTCTCATATAAATTTATACAAAAGACATTTTATTTTGGTAATAGTGTTTTATCCAAAGAGAATATGTTGTCAAAATAGCTATTTGAAATTATATTATCTTATGTAATAGCCATAAATCTTGTAACCACTACAAATTTGATTATCATACAACAAGGATTCAATGAATCCTCAATGGACCTAATTAACTCATAATATTGAGATATTTCTAACTCAGGAGATAAATAAACATCATGTAGAGTTTCAGTTTATTGAAAAAACGGACTTGCATAATCATTTATTAAATTTCAAACTATGAAGGATCTTAAAACAAATTATTAGTATCTTTTAAGGAACTATGTTCACCATGTTGATACCTAGAAACATAATCTGTTTGAAACCAAAACACAGTAGATAAACCCCAATGTTTTCAAATATGTCAAACGTCTGCAAGCCAAAGTTTTTACATGGAATCTTAATTGTCCCTTCTGAAACAAATAATCGTTTTGATGATGAAATTGGTAATAAAGTTTGAACAACCTCAATAAATATAAAATTTATACCAAAACCATTTGGATTCATGGACTGGTTTATCCAAGTGTGATCATCTATTAATGACTATTTTCGAGTTCCCGATTCTATATTTCTCTAAAAAATATAAAATAACTAATTTTTTATGAATAATTTAATATAAAAAACACAGATCAAAAAAATATTTTTTTAATTATACTTATATGTTTCAAATTTATTTAATTATTCCAAAATGTTGCTAATTACATCTAATTATTGCAAATTATTGGTAATTATTATTAATTATTGGCAATTTTTGGAAATTATTGCTAATTACTGCTAATTATAGCTAATTAATACTAGTTAATGCTAATTACAACTAATTATTACTAATTATAACTAATTATAAATAATTATTACTAATTATTACAATTAATTACTATTTATTACAATTTAAAACTATTAATTACTAATTCTTACTAATTACCGCTATTTATTATTAATTACCATTATTTACTCCTAGTTACCACTAATTAGTACTAATTACAACTATTTATTTCTAATTTCCTCTATTTATAACTAGTTACCACTAATTATTACAAATTATTACTAAATATTACTAAATATTACACTTTTTTACTATTTATTACTAATTAACGTTATTTATTAATATTTATTACTAATTACCCCTATTTATTATTAATCATTAAAAATTAATTATAATTGATAATTATTATTAACTATTACTATTTACTAATTACTGCTATTTATTACTAATTATTGCTATTTAATAATAATTACTGATATTTATTATTAATTAACAATATTTACCAATATTTATGTGGAGACCTAGTTTTCAAATTGAAATACATTGAAATATGTCTACATATATTTTTAGAGTTAGGTGCTGAGACGACGTGAGATTTCGAGGCCCGATGTGCCCTGAATAAATTATACAAAATTATTATGTTTTTTTACGATTCGTGCAACGGAAATGAGATATCTCTTAAATAGTTGATCAGATCCGAAATCTAAGAACTTGATTGGACTCAGAATGTGGTGTTTACCCTATGAACGACATACAATATATCATCGCAGGACGTTCAGACCCCTCACTAGTTATCGGTTTGTTTAATGGATGAATTAATTTATTAATTCATTCATTTAATATATAAAACCCAAATAACCCTCACATGATAACTCTGATGGTAAATCTGAGGTCATGGTTGAGTCTAGAGCGTGTCGTTTACTCTAAGAGTGATATAAGTTTTGTCGGTGTAAGCCTTTAGTAGAAAAAGTCCCAAAGGGAAAAACTCTAAATAAAATAATTATATGAAAATGTTGTATTGGAAATGTTAGTTTGAATAACTTCTAAATGAGGACTCCGATTTGAAATTTGAGACTTTTTTTTGAGTTCATAGCGTGGTGTTTACCCTAGGGGTGACCTCAGTTAAGTGGGCGCGGGAGTTTTAGATTTTGAAACCATTGGCGGGTTCTATAAATTTTCTATAAATAGTAAATTTAGTGACTTTGATTAGGGTTATCCCTAATCCCTCTCTATCTTCTCTCTCCTCCATTATTATTCATTCTTCAATGGATCAAGGTGTAAACTCCACCCAAACTTCGACGGATCGAAGCAAGATGAGAGTGGATGCATTGTTAATGAGAAACAGATCCAACGAGGTAAGATTTCTTCTATTTTGGTGTTCCAATTCTAGTTTTAATTTGAAAATCCTTTGTTGCATCTTTTTTCATTGTCTTGATTATCATCATTGATGGCTGCACGAATACGACAGTCAAACCATACTGAAAAATCAAGATTTGTTCATCGTGATCTTCAACCATTCTTTGGGTTCTTTGGTATTTACAATTAAGTGCGTTAAATTATCAATGGTTTGTAGATTAGTGGTAGGTGATTCGATGGTCTCATCACAGGGATTGAATGTATGGGATCAGAATAATTTTTGAATGAGTGGTGGAATCATGGTGGTCCGCAGAAAGGACCATCAGAGAAGAACCGTAGGTAGCAGCCAGAGGTGGTTGCAGAGCTCAGGTGGGACTGGGGCATCCAAAGGGTGAATTGGGAATGATTTATTGCAGACAGTAGGCCACCAAGGCTAGAAGTGCTCAGCGAGGTGGTGGGACAATGAGCCCGGGCACAACGATGGCTGCCAGGGGTGCGGTGCAGGGCCGGAGCGAGAGGGAGTTGACGATGCTGGGGTCGGCACGGTGTGGGACAAGCCGACTAGGGCATGGGGAGCTAGCCAATGGGGGGATTTGGGGTCACAAGATTTAGGAGGAGACTGGTGGGACCGAGACACACCTCACGTGGGTCTTCTGGTTGATGTAGGGACCAGAGCGGTCCTGTGTAGGCGGCTGCCAATGGGGTGCCACACCAGTGAGGCACGACTGTCGGTAGGTCAGGCTGAACAAAAACGGTCCAGGATAGAAGAAGGCCACCAGTCCGGGCGACAGACATAAGACCATGACAAAGCATGCTGGACCCATGGCTAGGCCTTGGGCTGGTATTCCGGACCAGGATTATTGGGGCGGGTCAGCCCAGTTTGGCCCGAAGCTCCTTAAAAGGCATGTATCATGCAATCTGAGCATCTGATTCATGTTCCATCTGTGGCCATGAAATCCGATCTCCAAGGAGGATCTTTTTAGAACTTTTGGTCTTGGTCTCATGGTTAGGGTACACAAAATACATAAGTTAAATTATAATTATTAAATTATTATTATTTGGGAAAATTGTTTCGGACCTACCTTCTAAACGGGAGATATGTTTGACAAGCCGTTTGAGGCATTGCAACCCTCGATTTGGAGAGTAATTTTCAAACAAACTATTGGTTTTTAAACCTAATTTGAGGTGAAGGCCCCTTGGGGCCTCTTATCATGTTTTGGGATGAAAGACGACCTTTTCACGAGCTATCATTTTTGAATGAAGGAATAGTCCATCCTATGTGTTTTTTAGTGGATCGTAATGATGCCATTTCTATAACTTGTTTTGTGACCGAGGTGTGGGCCCCACGAGATGAATTTTGAGTGAAATGTGCCAACTTATGATGTGTCCATCGGATGTATGTTTTTGGTGAATAAAGATCCAATCTTGCATGTTTTTATGCAAGTATCAGAATGGCTTGATCCGTTTAAAAGTGTGAAGCCTTTTTCACGATCTTAGTAAATGTGAAAAAATTAACGGAATATCAGTGGAAGATCCTTTTTAAGTGTTTGGAGAGAACCCAAATTTTAGGTCCACCTCCACTCTTATGTGAGTGGAGAAGATGTATGAAGATATGCGGTCACATGTTCTTGAGCTGTTTGAGGAGGTGTGACAGCATAATTATTCTTTTGACCCTCTAGATCAAAAACGAGCATTGTGCTTGTCATCATTTTGGCTAGAGGAACTATTTAATCTAGGAGCCCAGTGGCATGACTTGAAGTTATTATTTTATATTTTATTATAGAGGTATGGAATGGTACACGACCAGATGATGAGGCAGGGTCACATGTCGTGTGGCCCCCTCATGGGTCGTGTACCACTTTAAAAATATTCTACCTCTCATATATGATTCTTATGAACTTGGATTTGGTCATGTGTGTAGCATATCCCATGTTTCTTTTCACATAGAATGTTATGGTTCCCTCCATAGTGTATTTCTAGGTTCAATGCGAGATGTTCTGAGTGAAATGAATATCTGAGGGGATGCTCAATATTATGGGAGAAAATCCTATCTGAGGTGACGCTTGATGATGACAGTAATGGTAGTGATTTTTTTTAGAATCACCTGAGCAATACCAGCTTACCCTACAGGCGTGTATGTTTGTTGAGTTTTTCATTCTCTTTTTCGGAAATACCCTCTTGTAGGGCTCAACAATAAGGTTCATAATTTACTCTTCTAGGTCTACCCTCCGATGGGGATGGGCAATGAGGTTCATCATTCTCTCTTCAGGGATTACCCTCCAGTGCAGCTGGGAAGTGAGGTTCATCGGTTACACTTTCAGAACATACCCTCAAGTGCGTCTAGGTAGTGTTTTTCATCGTTTACTCTTTTGGTCTTACCTTCCAGCTGGTTTGTGGAGTGGATTTGCCGATGACTCTTCTGAGGATACCCTCAAGTGGTCCTAAGAAGTGGGTTCACCACTTTGTGACACGATCTTTTGACTATGAGACATAGTAACGAGATGTGTTTGACATGAATTTGGACTCTCATGGAGGGTTGCTTTTCCAAACAAGACACATCCTTGTGAAAAAACCTAAAACTGTCCATGAAATCTAGAACCACTTAAAGTGGATAGTATCATGGTGCGGTGATAGGACCCCTTTGAATTTCAGTTCAAGGTAGACATGTTGGACACTGGGCATTGTTGGTGGTTACTTCTAGAACTTTTGGTGACTCTTTTCATGGGTTGATCTAGTGATATGGAGATCCCCTTACTCTCTATTTTGGGCCTCTTCAGTAGAGCATATATACATCATATTTGCAGTACCCACTCCTTGAGTTTTGTTAACTCTACTTCCCGGAGAGGTGATGACGTGCATGGTATGTCACGTGCTTTCCAATTCTATCTTCTCATTGTTGGATTAGTCTACAGTTTAACTAAATGTTTAATATACTAGGAAATAAGTTCATAATCTCTCTATTTCTACCACTTAATGTTTGGAGGAGCTACTTCATATCCTTTTTGGGTTTAGCTATAAACTTTCACTATAACTTGTCATATCTACCGATTACTTCTTTAGTACCTCTCAGAATTCTCCCATGAGCCTTTGTGGAATCTTACTGATTATTTTTATACTCACCCCTACTTGGCCTTTTCCCATATTTGGTGTTCCCTTGAAGATGACAGACATGTTGATCATTACTTCAGAGGATCATATGGATATGGGGTTCTTGGAACACATGTTGTGGTCATAGCTTGGGATCTAGGAGTGAGGCTCTCTTAGATTTTTTACCTTCCACTTGTTGTTGGTTTATGGAACTTTATTTATTGGGTGTGTATTTTTTCCCTTTCCCTTTTAGTTTGATTTTCTGTACTTGTAATATTTATAGGTCGATGTAAAATTGTGGTTTATACATAGCATTTTTGTATCTTGTTTTTCCTCTCCCTCAACACTTTTTCATTGAATTGGCTACATGTGTGTGTACATGTACTTAGGAAAAGGCCTCCATGAGTATGTTATGCCTTTAACATTGGTATCTAGATCCTAGTCTATGGAGGTGGGCGTAGGGTAGTTGTGGCTCGATCCCCAGTATGGTTTAGGTCAGACAAAGTTGTATCCAAGGGGGTTCATTCCATGGGATGTTGTTTGGATGATCCATAAAAATGAATTCGTTGGGTTTTAGGGAAACAATATCAACATTTCTCAAGAGAGTATATCTAGAAAGGGAGTCTAGTGATGGTACAACGACTGAGGTAGCCATTCACCTATAACCTGATTACCTATATGTCGAGTTGGCGTGAAGAGAAACTTGTTGCCAAGAAAATTGGTACATGAATCAAATAGGATGGGATCTTTGACTATCCTTCATGAATCAAATACCCATCATTTTTATATATATACATATGTGATCATTTTGTCATGGTACTCCTTGATCAAATTCAAGTTTCCTTGATGACACCAGCCTACTAGGATACTAGCTCTGATTCATGATGAAGATTCCATGAGCGATGAGGCCTCAGTTTAGGATCCATCATATGATTTCCCTTTCTCCAAGAGTTTAGTAAGAAGCACCTCCACCTGTTGAGTAGTAGTTAGAACTGAAAGTGCATGTCGATGACAGGCTTAGGTTGAGTGTGCTTTGTGAGTTCCTGCATCAAAGACCACTGAGGTTCTACGATGATCCATACCACCAGGTAGTGAAGGGTTGGCTAGAGTCAGTGGTTTTCCTCTTCAGGATAGTTTATACACCAACATATCAGATGGTGGATTTGACAGCAAATATTTTTTCATTGAGCATCATAGAATTGGTAGAACCAGGATACTCAGATGCACAATGTGTCAAAACTCACATGGGATGTCTTCCTAAAACTATTTCATGAGGATTACTACACCTTTTGCTTAATCTCTATATGGATTCAAGAGATATTGGAGCCTTAGTGGGGAAGGATGATAATGGATAAGTACGCGAGTAGGTTCATAGACCTTACTCGGTACTCTTTGGACATGGTCCATGACGATAACTTTCGAGGCATGAATGTTTGACAAGGGTATCCTCAGAGGAGATTCTCCCCAGTGTAGTGATCGTGTTCATCATCACCTATCTTTGGGTGTTGGAGTATGCACTTGTGACAGAGAGCTTTGTTCCATAGGGGCACCGGTTGGCTTGTTTTGGAAGCGGGTGCAACAAAGGTGGGATGTCTTCAACGACTAGCAAACTTCAATTTGTAGGCCATTGAAATAGGAGGCCTACCCTTGATAAGACTCAGGTACATTGTCGGGGATAGTGTAGAGCATAAAGACAACCTTGGGAGGCTGAGTGCCATACTTTTGATGGGTGAGGTCACATGGCATGAGACTACCTGACCAGATGAGACGATATTTCTAGGCACTTGGTAGATGTACTGCCATGACAGAGGAAATTCCATGATTAGGGATCTCCCAAGAGCAGACATGGTGGTCCCTAGGGAGGCGGTGTTGGAAGAAGATAAGGAATAACTATGGTTGGTTGATGATGTTGTGTGGTCCTTTCACAACCACCATGAGGCTAACGTTAGGTACATGGAGTTGGCAGTTGGGACCATGAGAAGATGCATGCTATGGGTGTATATAATCCTACAAAACCTGAGATGATATGAGTTACAATCTATGTATTTTATACTTTTATTTCAGTATAACTTGTTAGAAACTTGGTGATGTACTCTTTTCTTCTAACTCCGCACTCAAGGAGTTACCCAGGGTGATGCAGGGCCTCAGTGTAACCTTGTGTCAGTTTGTTTTTAGATAGATTTGAATGCATGAGAAAGAGGGGTTCTTCCACCAATAAGACATTTTTTGGTGACACAAGTAAAACCATGAGGGAGAGTCAGTTCTTCCAAAAGTGGATAGTATCTATGTGTGGTGGATGAGTCCCTATGACTCGTGTGTTCATTGTGGGGTTGTGTAGTGGAGTGTCGGATCATTTCATGGATTTTCTAGTATATTCTTTCTATTTAACCTCCCTTTACTTGAGGTGAAACTATTGGGTTTGGAAGAGTTTTTTTTGTGGTTACACTCCTTCCTAGAGGGGAAAAGACACGTTGGGTATGCCACATGACTTATATGTCTAGCCTCTTATGGTTGGATGAGTTTTTTTTATATGCCCTGTTTGTTGGTACCTCTAATGATCAATGTCAATCTTGATACTATTATCATGTAAATGACTAGTAAATGAACACACTATAAACAAAACTATGTTACTCTATATGTGGTGCTGGAAGTGGAAGGCTTTACCCTGAGAATGTGGAGATGCTACCTTCTGAGAGAGCGTGTTGTGGTTTGCTCAGACTACTAGTGTCTCAGGTGCGTCTTCACCTAGATAGACTTAAACTTGAGACAAAGGTGATGGTTGAAATTATTATAGGAATATGACTTTGAGGTGATTTATTCTTTTGAAAGTGGCAGCGCTATAGCAGATTCCCTTAGCAGGAAATCCTAGGCTCACCAGATGTGGAATGTTTCAAAGCAGTTAGCTTCCCTGCAGCTAACCCTTGTAGATCAGGTGTGTACAACTTTTATTCAGTAGATGGTGCTGACTCCTTCTCTTCTCGAGGATTTTAGAGATTCTTAGTTGTGATGCATCGACTGTTAAATATTGTGTGAAAAGTTATCCTTGGGTGTTTCACGAGATTGATATTATGAAGGAGGGAATCACGAGACCCTGTTCCAGGTACAATTATTGATTCAAATCATGATGTGGGATGCAGAGGTTCAGTCGGGGAAGTATAATATTCACCATGTTTCTTCAGGTCATTTGAAATCATGTAAGAGATGGTGAGGTTGCCTACCGCCTTACCCTAACCCCCAATAGATGGGGTGGACACACACCATCTTCCATGCGTCGTAGTTAATGTGATATAGGGGTGTTATTATGCACATCATCTAAAAGAAAAAACCATATGAGTATGAACCATCCCTTTGGTTTGTGTTTTGTGCCAACATGGTGATGTGCAGGTTTTCCTAAGAGTAGGAGAGCTAGATGTGAGCTCATTATCCTGAGTTTCTCTTCCTTGTTTTTCTTTTTTCGGATGAAAATTTTGAAAGAGGGAATGATGTAGTGACCTGATATTCACTTAGCAAGAATTTTGAATATTTCAATATATATTTACAGTGCCAGGTGATGTAAAGATTTGTGATTCTGAGGACCGTTGTGACCGGAATAAATTATACAAAAATATTAAATGTTTATGTACTAATCAGACAACAAAAATGGTATATCTCTTAAATAGTTGATAAAATACAAAATTTGAGACCATAATTGGGTCTGAAACCCTGTGTTTACCCTAGGCGTGACATAAAATATGTCTACACAGGATGTTCAGACCCCTTTCTCATTAGCGGTACATTAAATGGATAAATTAATTTAATTGATAAAACACAAATAATTCTAACATAGTAACTTAGATTGGAAATCTGAGTCCATTGTTGAGTCTAGAGTGTTCCAAGAACCCTTGGAGGGGTATAAGATTTTTCAGCATATGTATTATGTTTGGTTATTCTATACTAGCAATCATCATTACTATTCCCACTTTTATTATAGTACACAAAAAACTCAATGATATGAGATGGAATATATGGAAATTTTATCACCTTTTTCGTGTCTCATCTTGACATCGAAGTCAACCATGAAAATACCAAGGTAATGTTTGATATGAAGCCTTCACAGAAACTCAATGATATAAGAGGGAATCCGAGACATCATGCCAACATAATATGATATTTATTTAAACTCATCGGTAATTTATTACTCTTACCAAATATGATAAAAAGGTACCCACCTTTTCAATGGATCAATATTTCTGAAGGGATATAAATTATCTTAAATAATAAATCCTGAGCTCACAGGTGCTGATGACACCCACAAAAGGTAAGAGAATCTTTTTATATAAGGAACCCAAAGAGTGATAAGTCAATTCCATTTTTAAAAATAATTATGATGAATGTAAAATAGTATATAATATTATGTTAGAATAGTGTTGGATATTGAGACTAGATATTTTGATATCAAGAAAAATTTCATTACATTAATCATCAAGGTAGAGAAGCCGAGACACTACTTGCAGCATCACGAGGTCTACTTAATCATTCGTATTGATCATATTAAATACCCCATTTATCCTCAAATCACATATTTTGATACATGAAAAAGTTAATACATATTTATATATAACTGAATATAATTATCCTCAGAATATATTATTCTTATAAAATCTCACATTTTCCAAAAGTGTAAAACCATATAGAAGATTTAAAAAAACACAAATATCATTGAGTGAGTTAATGTATCTTATGTATGAATCTAGACATAATAAAATAATATTCTTAACCTCTTCAACCATTCTCAATGCATCTTTAGGTACATAAAAAACCACAAAAGGCTATTAATCACTTTATAAATAAAACAGATATTTCCAAACCATTATCAACCATACATAAAAAGTATTTATTAATATTTAATTTCCCAATTTATAGTGACTCAATGACCATCACTATCATTTTAATTATAGAAATAAATGAAACTCATCTTTATCTTCCTTTAACCTTTATACAGGTTATGCTCAACACTTTACACAACTACCATCACACTCAATAACCTAGAGAAGTGCATGCTTATTTTATTTTTATAAGAATATTATGACTATTTACATGGAAAGGATACATATATTAATAAACTCTAACTCTATGTTATATTTTTTGGGTTTATAAATAAAGAGAGTCTAATCTTGAAAACAAAGGTTTCTATAAATAATAAGAACAAAAAAGTGATGCATATAATTAAAAATAAGATCGATAATAAATAATCACAAAAAAATAAGAAAAAATATGTATTCTTTTTTATATTACAAAACAATACATATCAAGTTAAGTGATTTTAAAGATTATTTATTAACTGTATGTTTATTTTTCCTAGGATGGATCAAAGTTGGATATACAATGTTGATTGGATCACTAATGATTTTAAGAAGGAATTATGATATTTTTGGGACTATACAATCAATAATGATTCAGATGGTGGATTGAGTCGATTATTATGTTTTTATTGTTCTAGAAGACCATGGTTAAATCACGATAAAGTGAGTCACCATATCACTATAAATGGGTTCCAAGAAAATATCATGTGTGGTATCACAAAGGATAAAAATATCAAGTGGAAAATGGGATTGATTTACCTAAAAGGATTGGTATAAAAAATTTGATATCTGATCGGCTTCCATTTTTTTCTGAAGCTAGCTCCTCATATAGATAAGTTCAAGAAGAAATGAATACCAAAACATAATTTTCATCAATTGATATGAATGATAACGTTAAGAGTTTTAAAAATATGATGGAAGATGAAAATACCCCACTATATCAGACATGCAAAAAAATTATTAAACATGAGTTCTTAGTACTATTATATCATGGGATAACAATGTATATATTTAGTAATAATATAGTTGATTATCTACTAAAATTTATTAAGGATTTACTACTTGATTTTGCATGTATTCCCAAAAATGATTACATGGAATCCAATTTGTTTTCCAAATTTGGATTTTGATCTAATAAGATTTTTTCTTGCCCGAAAGATAGTTATGTATTCTGAAAGGAAAATATAGATTTGAGTTGATGAAAATAGTGAGATACATCAAGGTGGAAGACTAATAAATACAAAACACAAACTCATATACCAGAGAATGTGATGTGGAACTTCATTTTAATTTACAGACTTTGGAAAGTTTTTATTTATGAACAAATGGAGAGGAATATGAGATGGCATAAAGATGAATGAATACGAGATAATGATTAAATAGTGCATACTACCGATGAGTTAGAATGGAATAAATTTGATAGGTTACATCCTACGTTTTTTAGCTGAACCACAAAATTTTAGATTGGGATTATCTTGTGATGGTTTGAAACCATTTCACCAAAGGCATAATGCACACAATACTTGGCCGGTTTTCATTAACATTTACAACTTTTCTTCATGTATGTGTATGAAGAGGCCATTTACTATCATGATAATATCGATAAATAGACATGGTAGTCCTATAAATGATATTTACATATACATTTATCCATTAATAAATGGGTTAAAGGACCTTTGGGTTTTATGTGAGAAAGTGTATAATGTATATATAGAGGATTACTTTATGCTTTGTGAAGATTTATTATGAATGATAAATGATTTACTTGATTATGGAATGATGTATAGTTGGATTAAAAAAAGGAAATTATATTTCCATATTTGTGTGAAAAATACACATTCCTGGAGATTAATGTTTCAGTGAACTCTCAGTTTCATAAGGCATATAAAATTCCTATCGATGGATCATCTATAGAGGAAAAATTGGAGACAGTTATATAATTCCATTGAGATAGTTCAAACACCCCAAAAAATTTCAACGAATTATATTATTAAAGAATGTGATGGTTTGAATTATGTTTTTGGAAAAAGTAGATCAAATATCAGGAAGAGAATGAATATAAATTCAAATTTTCATTAACAATTGGAGAAAGAAAATATTATTCGTTGAGTTTCTATATTGTCATCAAATTTATTATGTTATTTTCTGGAAGTAATGATTATAGATAAAACCATTTTTGAGATATTTATTTCTACTATTTTAAATGTCAAAGGCAACAAAAAAGGTGATTTGAGGTTACTTTATGATTTGATGAATTTTAGTATAAGATCAAGACTACATCCTTAGTTAATAGGTCAAAATAAGTGGAAAGTCCCTTTTTCCTATTATTTGATGAAATAAGTGGATAAAAAACAATTTCCTCAGGTCTTGGAATATTTGAATGTTCTATATTGTTATTCAGGATAAATTTAAAAAAGGTGAATACACAAAATGGGAAACTAAAATCTCTTAAAAGCCATGATTACCATGCCTTGTTACATGAGTTGATTCCCATTGCCATTTGTCTTTTAATTTCACATTATCTTAATGTTTTTTGTGATTAAGTTAGATAATTTTTATCGATACATTTGTTCCAAAAGACTGAGAAGATGTGTTGTTCAGAAATTATATGGAGATGTAATGATTATTCTTTGTGACTTGGAAAAAATTTTCCCACCATCAATTTTCACATGTATGTTACATCTGATTATGCATGTTCCCACATATGTTCTTTTTTGTGGTCTTGTTTTGAGTCAAAGGAATTATCTGATAGAAAGAATGATGTTTACATTAAAATAGTAAGTGAGAAATAAATATCATTATAAAGGCTCTACTCTGAAAAGATATTTATCACAATAATATATGGATTTATGTTCATTATACTTGGATAATGTCACTAATAGGTCTAGTAGACTAATTAAAACTAAAGACGAAAATATAATCCCATTGATCCTGTATTTCCTTCACAACCCCAAACATGGGTATCTAGATCATACTCGTTGTGTACATTAATCAGGGAAGGGTGAAAAATGGGTTACCACATAGTATTATTCAGAAGTTGTGTCCTTGATGACTTCATCTTGTAAGTAAATTAATAAATTTTCATTTTTCTCATTTTTTGATTTCTTCACATCTTATGAAATTTTATGCTTTCATATTTTTAGGGAACATTTAAAATTATAAAAATTTGACATCCTTATCTATCTATTAAGAAGAAGGAACAATTACAAAGAAAAGAATTTACTACTTTGCTAATGTCAAAGGAAATATATTTCTTTTTTTTCTTATAACATAATCATATATTTCTATTTACTATTTTATTTTGGTATCTTTTAGGTTTTACATTTACCAATGAATGATGTAATAGATGAAATAAGATCATTTTCCTTTAGTCCAAACAATGTGGTACGTGATTTTAAGGAAATAGTTCTCAATGTATTTAAATTTTTTATAAATAGTTCTGGAATAAAAATGTAAATGCAGCATGATAGTGTCATGATAATAAAAAGAACATGTTGTTATGTGAGTGTATTATACAAGAAACCTTGATCAGAAAATATATCATATTTTAGGGGTTTGAAATAATAATTTTATTATATTACTATGCACATTTTCATGTCACCATGATGAAATGAAATTGGTTTGATTCAATGACATAAGAAGTCATGCATATATATAAATGTATATTTACAGTGATTGATATGAACTTCGAACTTCATACTAATAGACCATACATTCTGGCATCACAAGCTAGATAGGTGTTTTATGTAACTAACACATTTAAAAAAAATTTGTGTTATTGTTGATGTAATTCATAGACATATTTTTTACTAAGGCATGGAAGATAATGATATTGTGCATGAACCAATCAAAAATTATTCGAATGTTTCTATGACGACACTGGTTATTCAATTTTTTGAATAGACTATATACCAGAAATTTTCAGAAAGCACACACAGTGTTGGCACATTTTTAAGTATTTACCTAATGTTATTGCAATATTGTATGTGTTTTTTAAACATTAATACATGATTCTAAATTAACTTGTATTTCCCCATAAAATTTCATTGGATATGATGTGTTTTTGTTAAATAATTAATTGAGTTGGAAATAAAAATAAAAAACATTAAACTATACATAATAATTGTTGAAATAAATTAATAATTTGTTTATTATCCAAGATTATTCTTTTTGGAAGCAGTAGCTGGGGAAAAAATTTAAAATCTAGTAAAATTATGTAAAAAACATATCTATAATTAGTGCTGATGAAAGAGAGGTTTCTAGAAATAATTATATAAAATTATATAAAAATGCAACATAATTTTTAAATTTTTCATTGAATTAATTTTTTAAATCTTTTGTTCGTGGTTAAATTTCAATTAAACAGTACCAAACATTTATTCCTAGGATTCTAGACACTGAAATAGAAAACACATGGAAAACCTGCTATTTTGGAAGTAAATATTTTTGTTCCCATTGAAATCCAAGTTGTTCTGAGTGTAAAACCTACTCATTTAAATGAATTTTCCTTTTACTAATTAATGATTTGATCTATCCAGACCAACCCATATTCTGATCTCTATTTATCTTATAATATTATTTTAAATATTCAGGTAAAAATTACTAATTATAATACTAGATTAAAAATATAGAGAGATGAAAAAGAAAATAGATATTTATGCACTTCACCTTTAATAACCACTATAAGTATAATTTATATTTGAGTACTATGTTATTTCAAATTAATTATCTTGTTATCATTAATTTTATTTTCTCAACCATTTTTTTAGTCTACATCATTAAGGAGAAATTTATATTATGTTTTGGAGGATGATAGGATGTCATGGGGTACTAATGAAACTGATTATATACTTAATCCTACAACTATTATTCTTTTGTCACCAGTAGTTCATACTCTTATTATTCCATCTCTATATTTTCCACACCCATATTCCATATCCATTTCTCCCAGCACCCACACAGGCCGATAGTTCTTAGGCTCCCATCCATCATTATTACCGATTTCCACCATCCACCGTATAAGGCACTACTCCCCCATATATCCCACCATAATATCCAAATCTATATCCAACCTTATCTGTACAAGAATATTCATCATGTTTTCTTATTCTATCATTGCACTTATCATCAAAAACTATAAATAGTACTCCTTCTCTTTATATCCCGCATACCATAGAAGCTACACCCCCTTTATATACATCACTTCAAGGTTCCGATGAACCCCACCTACTAGAATGTTTTTAAACATTACTGATAGTGATTAATGATAAATTTATATATATTATTTTCCTTTTCTAATTATTTTTCATTATTAGCCACAACCTCCACTAGACGACGATGACACAAAAAAATGTGAGAGGTCTGGAATTAACATAATCAAATCATGGTGGAATATAACAAGGATAGTTCTACAATTGGAAGACATGGTATGGAATTAAAACATTTTATGGAAACTCTATATAAACACAACATTATCATTTCGATTCAAAAAATATGTTGGTGGGAATTTAGAGAAAAAATAAAGAATATTTCATTAGAAGATATTTGGGTAACTAATCTTAATCATCTTTTATATATATTAATTTATAATATTTTCTTAATAAATATTTTTTCCAATGTAGATTCGATATGATTTTCCTAATGGAAAAATTGATAAGGCCATAAGGATAATGGAATTAGTAGACATGTGATGAGCATAAAAGAATAACGTGAATGTTGGTTGGAAAGAGAGAGTCAATACAAAGCATGAAGAAATATTTATCATTCATGATTTCCAAATATCACAATACAAAGAAATGATCACCTATCGAAAGAACCCAGGGTTTAAGGTATTAGTTAAATAAATAAATATCAAAATAATCATTTATTTACTTGACAATGATTTTCAGAGTATAAATTATTTATTTTATTTATGTTAATGGAAATATTTAATTTCTTATTTATAGTATAAACGAAATTGAAATAAAGGAAATTAGAGTGGAATGAAACAAATTCATACTCTTGGACACACATCACTCCCAGATCCTGAGCAAGCACGAGTAATAAATTTTATTCTACCCTCAAAATAAATCTATTCCTTTCATGTTCATATATTATTTCACTCTCAAAATTGATATGAATCATTTAATAAGTAAAATAAATAGACATGAAAAAATTTCATTTTTTTCAGTGACTATAACATATGAATTTATTGATGATGCTAACCATATTATTGAAAATTTCATTTGGATATATGATAATAGAATGTAAATTTTTAATCATGGGTGTTTATAGATTGAAACTTTTGGTGATCCTACCACTTAAAGAAAGAAATATATTATTCGAGTAAATCCTGAATGAAATATATGACCATATTTTTTATGACCCCCAAGCAACAATATAGAAAAATCGTGAAGAGTCATCAGTCTTTTGAGAACTATTATGTTTTAATTTAATTCTAACATTTCATTATTTATATTTATCTAGATAAATTAATTAAATATTGAGGTTCACGTTCCTCACTCTACCTTGTTTAGTAAAAGTAGGAAAAAGGGAGTTGCCACTATGATAAATGGAGACACTCAAGAAATGATTGTATGTATATTTAAATTTATTTAATTTTGAATAAATTTATTTATATATATTATTTTATCATATTAATTTATCTAATATATTTATCCATATATTTCATTGGAGGCATTGGCACAAAAATAATCCTACACTTTGGGCCCGAATGATCATCTTCATCAGGTACTGGGAGATGAGCATCATGACAGAGTGTGTTGTTGACTTGGGAAGAAGAATAAACCATATAGATACTAGTATTATGAGAAAAATTCTTCAGGTACTAGTTCTGGTATGGTTATAGTTTAATAAATGAATTCTGCAATAAAAAATATATAAGCAACTCAAAAAAAGATCAAGAAAGTACTAAAAATTTGAAGAAGATATTAAACATCTAAAAAAATAAATGAACATATTATAAAGGATATGTTTAGAATTTATTCTATGATTCCATCAAAAGTTTTTGTAGTGGTTGATTCCTACTTGGTGTTGTTGGGTTTTGACTATGTATATTCCTCTACTCCTAAAGATGCTGGTTCTAGTGCTAGTGTCGATGCCGATGTAGATGTCAGTGCTGATGTTGATGCCGATGTTGATTCTAGTGGTGTGAGAGGTAGTGATCATGTTTTTAAGTGGTGTAGATGAGGGTTATCATTGTTCTGATGATAATGATATTAAGGCACATTTTTTATGTCAACTATATTTTTATTTTGTTTATATGTTGAATTTTCTATGTAATGTTTTACTATTGTTATATTGAATTTTATTCTAGGGTGTATGTTTGTTTCTATATATATTTTATAATTTTTTATGGTGTATATATTATTTTGAAGTAGTTATGTTTTATTATTATTATAATTAATTATATCCTCATTTGATGCATCCCCCACACCTCCGCACCACTGTTGCACTAAGGTGACCTACCTACCACTTCAAGCGTGCCTTCGATTGCATGTTTTAATAAATTTTGGAAATAATTTGTTTTGAATTTTTTATACAAAATATGTTAAATATTTTCCCTTAAAACTATTTCTACATTTAAATCTATGAGTATATCATGCATGAGTGTTGCATCCGAGACCTTCCATGGGTGGCACCTACACGAGCTGAATCATACCCTTTCATCGAACCGTACTCCCCTTACTCGCAGTCAATATTCTTCTGTCATCCACACAATTCTATTGCAAAATCCCCAATTTTGTTGAAAAATACTAATATTAATAATATGTTTTATTTAATTTTCACTTTTTCATATTTTATTCATGTTTTTGTTTATTTCTTGGTTTATTTTTTGGTATTAAACACCTAAAAGTATGTTTGGCGTCTCTGTTATCTCTACAGTAGTTATGATTTTCTGTTTTATGTCCAAAATATGTTATTTCATTCCATCTCCAAAGAGCTCAGTAGTGATATTTTGCCTTTTTATTTACTTTTATTGTTTTTTATAAATAGATACAAAAAATTAATGTTGACTATAAAGTTTATATTCACAAAACAAAATGTTCTCTTCAAATATCTGAGGTTAGTTATCCATCCCATCAAGATAATTTCAAAAAAGGATGTAAGTAGGTTCATGATGTTTATGTTTTCCACCAATTTATCTTCAAGGATGAATTTTTGAATGTAAAGTTTGAGAAAACATATAAAACTAAATAACTTTTAGAGGTTCATTGATTAAATATTTTTTAACAAGGTTCCTTGTTGAAATATTTATATACATTTTTCTTGTTTTTTTCCCATTATGAAGGTAGGGGAATATGGATCTAGGGGAACAATAGTCATATTAACATTATATTTTAAACTCGATGTGGGTCTATATTTTATAATACTTGTGTTAATTCATATAAAATATTCATATTCTATTATATATGCATATTTTTATTGATTTTAGTGTATGATTGAGGATGGATTTCATCCATTTGTAAGTGTATATATGAGTATCTTCTCGCAAGAGTGAAAATTGTTACTAATGGTATGTAATACAATTAATTTAATCTATCATTTACTTCTATATTAAAACTCATTAAAAGAGTTATCATTCAATTTATATTTCTATTTAGTTAGTGATGTTTTAATGATTTTATTTTAAATTTATTATTAATGTTTTAGGTCATGGGAATATAGATAAGAGTGCCAACCCTACCTTAAGCCATGAAATTCTCAAAGAAACCCAATTTTTCACCAAAACCCTATGAGATACCCCCAATATGACTACTCACTAACAACTGATGTTAACCACTATCTGTAATGAAGTTTTAATTTTTTACTTTTATGTTAATATTTGGATTTAAGATTCAGATATTTTTATAGGATTTTAGTTTGTATTAATATTTACTTTGAGCAGCAACTCAAAAAAATTATAGTAAACCATTATTATGCTACTGCATCACATACACTAATTAGAGATCCCATTGAAAATGACCTTGAATATATTTCCCTTGAATTTATTAGTCGTTGAGAGTTTTTTTCATAATGTTATTCTACTATTCTTTAGTTTTTTCAAGCATGAAACCTTTCATTGAAATCCATGGTTTAACTTACTTAGGTACATTGTCCAGAGGTTTCTAGATGTTGTACTAGGAGGTATAATTTTAGTACATGTTTCTGCAGCTCCAATGAGCTATTCCTACTATGATTTATTTATTATCATATGTTAATCATTGATTGAGTTGATAAATCTTGACATTTTATTACTTGTCAAATGATGAAGGCATTTTTGATGTCACATGCTTATCTTTTTCTATTATAGAAATTATTCTTTCACCATAGTTTTCATTGAAAATACCGATTCTTTGATTACTCACTACTGTTAACCATGCATGGTACTCCAACCTAAAGCTACAACATCAGTATGCATTACCAAATTGTGGATTTTTTTTTGTTATTGAAAACTAAAAATTTTATGGCTGTTGATTAAACTATACATAATTATTTATCAAGGGATAATTGTTTTATTATTGATTTTGAGATGATGGGATGAAACAAATATCCATGTGGATAATTTACCATTCTTCATTAATTCATGTATTCTTTTTGTAAAAACAAGTGTTTGAATTCTTACATAATCTATAATAAAATAATTTGGTATCATATCCTTTTATTTTTTAAATTCTAGAAGTTATGATGTTTTTTTTCTTCTGTATGTTTATATAATAACATTTATCTAATTTTTTGTATGACTAGATACTATTTTTCTCTCAGGGAATACCCCATTCTTGTCTCAGCATTGATTCTAATCATGTTTTACAAAATGAAGGATAAAAATGGTGGATATAAGGGATGTCCTATAGAGTAAAGTAATATTTTTCTTATAGTTTATATTATTGTTCTATAAGAACTATTTAATGGTCAGTTTCTACTATATGAAACAAACATTAATGTTTAGGAAAGATAAATTTAGTATTTTTATATGGTTATGTTATCCTATTGATCCTTCGTTTTGATTTTGAGTTAATTTTTGATTTATGACTAATGTTTAATTCATTAATTTCAATTTCCCCATCTCACAACAACTTATTCAGTTGTCAGTTCTCTAATCAAATTAGGTGTTCAAAAATACTTATCATCAATTAATAGGTGGTCGATTTGTTTAAATTATTTAATTTAGGTCATTATTTATTTTATGTTTTTACCAATATTTTTCACTTTTATGTATTTTTAGTCAAGTTTTTTATTTTCTTTTTAGAGAAAAAGTATACACCTTTTTGTTGAAAATGAAATGTGAAAATGGGGGATCAAGTATGGGTTTTATGAATTTTTTAATTTGAATATTAAAAAAATCATTACATTTTTTACTTAATGTACAAATTTAATCTAATAATCATTTTTTTTAAAGTTATTATTTTTCTATGAAAATTGTATTCTATTTTGACACTTACATGTAAAATTCCAAAACTTTTCAACAGAAACCTTAAAAACTACTATTTAATACATTGTCTATTAGGATACATGATGGGGGGGAAATCGATGTTTGTGCATTCTATACAAATATATATATGTGGGATTTATATATCATAAGAGGTCTCATGGATACATATATTGCTGGAATCTCTCTTTGGTGTCATTTGGAAATGATGCACTAAGGGAATTTCATTGTATTTATTTACATTCAATTTCTTACTATTGATGAATGATTATAGAACATGGATGCATGAATGATTTTAGTGAAACATATTACCTAATTGACATGTTTATAATTTTTTATTGGTTCAGTTTGTAGTTAGCTAACCACTATTCTGATTCATTTGTCTAACACTTATTTTTTTCTCCAGGATTCGAACTTATCCAATCAAACATGAGACCTGTGTATCCTAAATAATTTACCATTTATCAAAAAATAAATGTGATTCAATGGATCATTAATGTATAGATATAGTGAAAATATTCATTTATGTCAATATTTGGGCATTTTTTTAGTTATTAAATGGACATGGAGCTGTTTTGCATTAGTTCGTGCAAAGTTTTCACATATCCAGGTTTGTAAAATTTTTCCAAATAATATTGTTATCATATATATCATTTTATATATTTTATCTAAATATAAACTTGATATTTAAAATCATTAACATCCACTATTATATTACTCGTCTTTGTGTCTTCTCAAGATTACTAACCACTATGAAATTGGATATAGTTTCCTATACTTAGGAGTATATAACATTATAATGAAACCATTTTCTATGAGATACCTATGTATAGGTATGTTTATTTAAATATATTTTTATATTCAATGTCATATATTTATTTTTTCCTAATACATTATATATTAACAAATCTGAATATCATAATTGTGATAGCATAATATACCTCCAAATATGTCCTTTGTTCATTACAATGGAAATTAACAAGGTTGTAAAAGAAAAATATTGGACATATTAGTATGTGAATTATTATCAATATTATACCTCACACACACATTTTAAACTTTCGTGTTATCAGCTGTCTCATAGGTTAATCATGAATGAAATTTACAATGCCTCAACATTGGACATTCACTGATTGACATCCAAAGTGAATAACTCTATATGTGAGTTGGTTGTGATCATTTAAGTTTCAACATGCATTGAGAAATGAATAACTATGATGTTAGATAGGAGAATGATTTTGGAGAAAGGAAGAACCTGAATTTCAGGGTGTCACTGAAATTAAATAGGTACTCGAGTTAGCTACTATTGTGAAAGAGGATTAAAAACTAAACAAGACAAGGAAAAAAGTGCTGAAACTACAGGAGGGACTTACTGTACCACATTTTAGAAAGGAAAAAACTTACAGATTGTACATGAACACCCATTTAGCTAATCAGGATTGAGGAATAATTAGTGGATTAGTTCAATGGAGATTAAGTAAGTACTACCATCCGGGAGATGTATGATATTTAGAGAGGAAGGACAGAGGTCGATCTACGTGGACAAGAAATAATTGATAAAATTTATGGAACCTAAACACATAAAAAATATTTAATCACCAGTCACATGAGATAAAGCTAAAGGATATATGGTTGAGAGAACGATTGTAAACAAATGCGCTTTCGGGAGGCAACTCAAGTTTATTTTTGTATTTTTATTTATTTGTTTTCATAGGATAACATGACCTCACTTCATATATTTAGAAATTAATTAATAATGGCCTGTGATATTACATTTTTAATTTTAAATTTTAGTTCCATTAAAAACAAATCCAACATCAAGAAACATAGAGTCCAAGAAGAGGCTACAAGACCAACACATATTGTGAATTAAGAGTAGGTATAACCCGTATAACCTACTTCATAGAAACATTAAAAAGGGGAGTTATCATATCATTTTATATTTTTTCTATTTTATTCCCCACATTTAATTTATTTACAAATTTTAACCTCTAATTCCATGCATAACCTTTGATTATTCCTTTAATCAACTGAAATAGAAGATATAAACTACCTAAGAAAATTACAGAGCCATGAATTTAAATTTAATTATAAATAAAATTGAATAATAATAATGGGGAAAATAGTTATTGGAGATATTCATATGGATTATGATTTAAAAAATAATAATTTAGTGGATCATGTTGATTTTGGTAAATGATTGTTTATTGATTTTTCATCATACTTTTAATTTCTGATATTTTTATTTAATTATTTTATTATTTTTATGCATTGACATGATTCATTTTCCCAATCATTCACCTCACTCTTGATATATCCTTGGATCTAAAAATTTCATATTATTTCTATATTATATTTAGTGTGAAACTCAAACATTATATCTTCTAGAATATTCATTTCATATTATTTAATCTATAAAATGAACCAAAAAAATTTCAATATGATTAATGTTTATTTTGTAATCCCTTATCCTAAGACCCATCTTACATTAATCTATTTTAAATACCATTGAATATATGAACATCTATTTTAGAGAAGAGTTGTGTGACATCATCATATTTTCTTTTCTTTCCTTACTATAAATTTTTTTGTGATATAATAAAAAATAAGAGTGAGGTAGATGGAGATTAGTAGAAGGGATTCAAATTTTTTAATGAATATGTGTTGGGGGGAAATTTCATTATATTTTTGGAAGACAGATTCATTTTTTCTTGAACACCCTCTTGTAAAAAAGGGTTGTGTCTATGGAAATTTAAAAATTACCATTTATTACTGGTGATCTTGTTATAAATATTAAAAATAGTATTATGAGGTGATCATTAGTAGTTGGGGGGGGGGTCTATGAGATTTTTACCTAGCACAAATTAAATAAAAACAAACGAAAAGAAAACATATAATAATAAAATATGATATTCAATTTATTTCATTTAATAAATTTATGAGATTCTTCTAAGATAATAGGGGAAGAAGATACATTCATTTAGATTTATTTATTACAATGAAAATTAATTTATAGGAACACCTCCTCTTTGATCTTTACTTTATTTACATCATTTTGGTACCTTCCCTAATCTTCAGATTCATTTGTTCATAAACGGAGAATCTCCCATGAATATTTTTGATTATTTTTATTTAGTGGAGATGCAATATTCCTTGAAAGTATATGGTAAGTGACTTTTTCTTAAGGTATGTCTGTCACTCTATTGATTTTTACCTTGATAATGAGTGGAAACATTCATGTGAGGTAAATTAAAAATTCGATTCTTTTTAATACTGAATTGAAAATTGAAAATATATGAATAAAAAGGGATTCTATTTTTTAAAATAGGAAAAGTAAAACATATAGTTTATTTGTAATCTTTTAAAAATGTGTCATTTATAAATTTTATATGTGTGACGCTTAAAATTTTAACATTGTAGTTGATTAATTGTTTTTACTGACAGTAAATTTAAATCATGGTAGAGTAACAATCCATTGTAGTTTTATGAGACTCCATCATTGAGAAAAAAGTATGAATTCAAATGAGGGGGAATTTTATAAGTTAATATATTTTTTACACTTTTGATAATAAAATTCATTGATTATAATTATTTTTATTGTTAATAAATGACTTTACACCTAATGCATTCTTCATTTCTTTAGGATGCTGTAAGTTATGGCTAATGATAAAAAGATATAGAAAAAATCATTACATCCACATAAAATAAGGTTTTCCATAAATATAGATTATTATAGAGCACTTCCAGGGCATTAAACTAAAGAAACAAGTCCACACAAGGCATCCAGATCTAAAAACTAATTTTACACATCAGGTAATTACTAGACTTCACGAACTAATAAATGTCTTGAAGTGCAATAAATCCACCTAGAATAAAGATGAAATGTTTTAAAGCATGACACCTATGTTTCCCACCATGAAACATTTTAATATGACCTAGAAACCTATATTTTTTGAATTTTGTACACATGACATAACGTTTACACATTGTGTAATCACTAGATAAAATGTAAAGATCGTGACTATCCAAAAATGGCCAAATAAAATGTATTTTAGTGTTTTGAGCTATTTTTAGATTTGATACCCAACTATGACCCCTATTTTACCTATCGCTAATTCCATTTACTACTACATGATCCCATCATGAGTCTATAAATAGTGGGCCATGTTTCTGCTATTTGGAAGACTCCGAAGACCAAAGCTTGGAGTGAGAAATCATGCCATTCAGATTCCTCACAAGTTTATCACTATTTTCTAATTATTAATTCCTCTTCATTTACTTATCTCTTATTGTATCATCACTAGGATTAGGGGGGTAAATTCACTTTGTTCTAGGGTCTTGTAGCTGAAGAGGGGAGGTTCTGTTGGTTTTATTACTTCTTATTTATTCATGTATTTCGATTTCTATAGTTTATTGAATCAATGTATAATCCCTTTATTTTACTGTTATCCTGTCCATTGGTAATTTAATCTGAAAGAAACATTATAAATTGTGCAACTAGTTACCCTAAATCAAAGATTTAAAATGACTACATTCAGGGTGTCGAATTTTAAAAATGGTATCGAAAAAAACTCAATTCTGTGAAACCCTAAATTATTGGATAAAGGAAAATATGATATTTCCACATCAAATAGGGGATACTATGAACATTGGATCTCTATCATCTTGACTACAACAACAATCTTGGATTAAGCAATTTTTTTCTAAAATCCAATTTCACCCAAACCTTGAAACTAAAAACCAATTTCATGGATTTTAAATCTAAATTAAATCCAAAAAAATTTCCACACTTAAATTTCATCTTTAGTTTTCTAAAAAATATTTTCAAACAAATCAATCAAAAATTATTTCATTATATACTTTCTTTAAATCAAAATAAACCCATCATTTATTTTCCTATTTCTTCAATTTAATAAAATAAGATATTTTGAAAACCAAAATAAACTAATTCAGCAGATTTGTGGCTTCTATGTCTAAAATCACTAATACTTTATTTTCATCTAGCATATTTTGATTTTTTTATATATTTATATCTTTGATAGACTTAAGGTAAATAATTATACCCATTGGGGTTCTCAATCTACAATTATTTTCAAGGATTACATATGAACTTTATCCATTTGTAGGTTGTTTGATTCAGATAAACACCACTAGGAAAATCATTTATTTAAAATCCAATTGGGGTAAATAGTTCCTATTCCTGAAAACATATTTAAACATTGGGTTTGGAAGAATGTTGAATCTCAATGACATTTGGGTTAACTCTTCTATATGCCTCATCAAGAATTGAGATAGTATTATTTGAATACCACAAACCATTATTTGTAGAAAATAATCATGATACCTTATAGAGCTAAAATATCTATTCATCTAGTAGATTGTGTGCTGAATGAATTTCAACAACAACATTTAATTATGTAGTGAGATCATTTTCAATTGGTCCCCAGTATGATTTATCATTTTTCAGATCATCTAACACATTCTCAATCTCAAAATGGGTGTGATTTGTTGGATTCAATCTCTAATGGTTTTTAAACTCACCGACACAATAGAATATTAGAAAATCACCCCGAAAGGTTGATATGAACTCACGTACTTGATCATCGATATGTATCATAATCACATTCTCATGATATGTGACTTTAAAAACAATATTTTGGTAAAACTCTTTTACAAGGTGAAAATAAATGTGCTATTTTTCATCATAGAAATAATATGTCTACTTCTGAAGAAGAAAAAATATTTATACCAAGGAATAGATGGTTCCAAACTACTCAACATGGACTTCCCTCTCAAAAACATCTTTTTGATAAAGGATATGCAACTTTAAAACCATTCTCAATTTTCTTAAATTGGTCACTTCTCTTTATCATGAACCTGAACCATCATCATCCCTATGTCTCTTCATTTTGACTAAGTATAATGAGATTTATGATTTAAGTTCATATGGATCCAGAGAATAATTCTTCAAAAGAGGGTTCAAAATTGGGTCCAGTTCATGTTATAAGGAAGCATAATGATTTTTATTCTGATTAGAAATCTTAATCATTTAGGGATTTACTTGTATAGTAACACACATGAAATAATAATAAGTTTTTAATATATTTTTAAACCCATGTGATATATTTTAAAATGAATTAAAATAAGAGAATAACTTGATATAATGAGAATATATATATAAATATATATATATATAATTCATTTTAAAATATTAATAATAGTAATAATAATATATTTCAAAAAACATGTTAATCACAATTAGTCATGCCTAAATCTTCTTTGATATAATTTATTCTCACTAAATTCAATGGATTAGTAAATATATTAGTAAGATGATGTTCATTACCATTGAATTTAAGAGTTATATCACCCTTTTGAAAATGCTTTCTCAAAAATCGATGTCTTATAACAATATTTTTTCCCTTGAACGTGATACAAGATTTCGAGTAATATTTATAACACTTGTATTGGCCCAACTTATAGGTATATTTATTAATTGATAACCATAGTCTAGTAATGTGTGTTTTATGCACATTATCTGTGCACAATAACTACCTTTATTTATGTACCCTAATTCAATAGTAGATAATAAAATATACTTTTATTTATTACTATACCGTGAAACTAAAACTTGAAAAAAATATGACATGCTCTAGAGTTTCTCTATTTATCAAACATAAAACCACCAAAATCACCATCTGAATGACTGGATAATTCAAATGAAAGTACATTAGGGTAAAAAAATCCAAAATTTTTCGTATTCTTGAAGTATTTTAAAAATGATTTAACAGAATTTAAATGATATTTTTTGGGGTTTCATAAAAAAATTATAAAAAATCTCGCACAAAACAAAATATTAGGTCTAATAGTTGTCAATTAAAATAAAATTACAATAATATCTATATAATTAGTTTGATCAACTTAAATTCCAATTTCATCAAGATCTAGATTAAAAATTGTACTCATACGAGCTTAACTACTTTTTGGAATCCAATAATGTATTTATATCCACACATTAAATTCATCTCACATTCATTTTGAATAATTTTGAAAAATTAAACACATAATGAATTTTTAGATCATCTAAAAATAATATTATCATCATATATTTACACTAATAAAACACATTTTTTATTTTTTTATAACTTAATTTGGATCAAAAACACCATTTTTAAATCCTTTTAGAATAATAAATGTGTATATCCTATCATACCGTGCTCTAGTAGCCTATTTTAAACCATACATAGATTTTTTAATTTGAAAATGTGATTTGTAAAAAGGATGGTTTCTAAATATGTGAGGCTATTCAAAAAATATATCCTCAATAATATATATGATTAATAATGAACACTTGACATCCATTTGAAATATATTGAAATTTAGATGTGTAGTATATGGAATTAATTTTCTTATTTTATCAAGTGTAGCAACTGCTGAAAAGTTTCATCATAGTTAGTATAGTTTTTTTTGAATATATCATTATAAAACCAATATAAAAATATTTCTAATGATTTCTCTAATCTCCTCATCCTTTTTTATAACCACCCACTTTGTTCCATTAGTTAGTTAGTCATTAGGTCCATATACTAATTCAAAAAATTAATTCCTTTTAATCTAGTCTAATTCTTATTGCATTTCTATTTCCCAATGTTCATTACTAATTTTTTTATTGATGTTCTATGGTTAAATCTATGACACGAAATATTGATGTTAAATCTATCTCTTTATTGCGGCACTAGTTTGAGTTCCACTATCTCTGTATCCAACTATAACATCTAAAGCGTGGACTTTAAAGGTTTTAATAGCTCTATGAGTAGAATTACATGGTACATTATTTTCTTCTTAGGGTTTAGAAAGAGATTGATGATCTATTCGATGTGATTTATTAGGTAAATCATTATATTGATCAGAATATTTATAGGTATTATTGATATTCATATTGAATATATAATCTTCAAAAATTTCTATAGAAGGTTTGGGTTCATGTAGACTAGTCTCATCAAAAGTTACATGAAAATTTTATTTTATAACGTTAAAATTATTTTTTATGTCCCTATAAAATTTATTAGTTATTTAATAAACAAGGAAGATTATTTCAATGTTTCCTTGTGAATTTTTTTCATATTCAATTTTGTATCAAGTATATAAACTTTACATCCAAAAACAATAAAGTAATTTAATTTGGGTTTTCTACCATTCCATAATTAATTTGGAGCCTTTTTCATGATAGGTCTTATAAGAACTCTATTAATTACATTGAAGTTTGTGTGAAAAGATTTAGCCCATAAATTGACTAGAGTATCATATTCACAGAGCATTGTTCTTATGATTTCATGAAGAGTCTTATTTCTAATTTCAACAACCCTTTTTTGTTGATGTGTTCTAGGTGAAGAGAAATTGTGAGTATATGAATATTGTGATAAGAAGGATTAAAATTCATGATTTTTGAACTCATAATTTTGATCACTTCTCCAGGTATTTAGGTTTATTCCACTAGGGTTATCATTAGATTTAACATACATAGAAAAATTAGAAGGATCTTCCCTTTTATGGTTAAGTAAATACAAAACTGTATATCTTGAATAATCATCATGTATAGCATATGAACTATTTTTTCTTCCTAAACTATATAATCTAGACGGTAAAAATAAATATATATAATCCAATTACAACAATTTAGAGGTTGATACCAATTTAATTGGTTTGAAAACTATTTTTCTGTCACTTTCCTTTTTCATATGGAATACAAAAATTTTCTATAGAAAATTTATCTTAGGTAGATCATTAGCTAATTTTTTTTGTAGGCTATCAAAGTGATTATATATTGTAATTTCCTAGTATATTATTTCATATCAATGATTCTCTATGAAAATAAATCATGCTAGATAAATTTTTAAAAAATATATAATCTAAATTAACGACATAACCATTATAATTTCAAAAAGTTATAAATATAAAAGAATTCTTAGAATAATTTTTTCTACAATCATAGTTCTAAAATTTTACATTAAAACCATCATCACATAATTTAGAAACATAAATATTATTAAATTTTACACAATAAAAAATATTACTTTAGAAATAAGGATAGCTTTAGGGTTACAAAAGTTTCCATGTGCAAATATTTTCCCTCTTGAATTGTCACAAAAAGTGACATTCCCACCATACCCATTTATAAGGCATTTAAAACATGAATATTATCCTATCATACTTTTGGAACATCCATTATCTAGATACCACAAATTCTTATTTGAACACTTTAATCAATTATCTTGAAATCAATTAAATACAATTTTGTTTTTTATCACAAACCAATTGTGGTCTAGGTAAGTTAAAAATCACAGATTTTGGAAGAAAAATATATTTTGTAGTATTAATAGAAATAGATTTTACATATTTAGTAAGATAATCCTTTTAGTTCCAAAATTATTTGTATTATATCAATAACAAATATCATAATTAGAATCTAATGATTTATTTTTTGTAACTAAGAATAAAATAAATTTTTACAATTTATTTTTCGATCAATATTATAACAAAGAATAGCTCCAGGTTTAGGTATATATTGATTTCAATGAATTTTATTCAAGGTTTTCATTCTTAAATAAAAACCCAAAATATCCCTTTTTAGTTGATTATTTAATATTTTCAAATCAATATTTCCTTTTAATATAATTTCATTCCAATCTTTTTCATTACTAAGAGAAAAATTTTCTACAACAAATAACACATTATCCTTTTTAGTTTTTAATATTTTTTAAATCATTAATTGTATCTTCCATGATAGAATAATATCCTTCTAGATATTAATTATAAATTATGGAATCATTAATAAATTGAGAATAAATAGAAGTTACCTCAGAGTCAATTTATATAAATAATATATTATCCTTTTTAACTAATATCTTATTGGCTTAAATCTGAGTGGCAAAAGCTATCCATATATGTACGGCAAGAATCTTTTATTTCTCTTTTTGGTAATTTCTCTATATCTTTATATCTATTTTATAATTTTAGCTTCAAAAAGTAATCCTTTATGTGTACTATTAATTTTAATTCATAATTAGTGATACTATTATATGATTCCTCATTTTTATAACCATTATTCAAATTCCATATCTCATCATATTTTCCATTATTGTTAGACTTTCTGAAATAATTATTTCTTTATTAAAACTTGGTAAAACTTGTTGCTAGATGAGCCATTGCTTCATCACGTTCAATGTCACTTTCACTTCCACTTATGATATATAATTTAAAAACATATTTTTCTTTATGTTATTCTTTTTAAATGAAAAAAAATCATTTTGGTTCATCATCATTATTTTTTACCTTCAACAATAAAATATACATTATCAACTTCCTAATAAATTCATGGATTGTTAAATCACTGATTTCATAGGAATATAAAATTAAAACTACAATACCACTCCATATATGTGGTAGAAATCCCATGATCCCCATTTTATGATCTTTTTCATCCATCATAAATCCAAGGGTAATCGGAGTGATTATGATATCATTGAACCTAAGATTCATGTCAGAGACTGATTCATTATGTTTTATTCTGAAAGTATTATATTTTACAGTTTATATATTAAAAATCAATTATTTAAAATTAGAAGTAACGTCATGAGACATAGAAAGAGTATCACAAAGAATTTTAGA
The DNA here is from genome assembly GCA_963277665.1 of Viscum album. Taxonomy (NCBI): domain Eukaryota; kingdom Viridiplantae; phylum Streptophyta; class Magnoliopsida; order Santalales; family Viscaceae; genus Viscum; species Viscum album. The sequence goes on from OY728126.1 coordinate 1,023,983,035, forward strand.
AATGTCAAAGGAATATATTATATTTAATTTTTATTCTACGAAAGAACAAAATAATATATTCACAACTTTGTAGATTTAATCATAAGAAAGGTTAGATAGAGAAATCAATTACTAACTATAAATTTTAGGTTTCTAATACTTATCTTTAATAGATCATCAAATATTAAAACTCATACTCAAAAGATGGATTTTCATTTTTATTTACAATTAAGAATAATTTATTCCATTAAAGTAAGGTGTTCTATTGGTTTCATAACCATTGTAATTATTATTTATAATTAAAAAGTAGAATATGTAAATAACATTTTGCTAAAAAATTTCATCATGTTTTAATGTAAGGACTGAGTGAAATCCTATGATACCAAATGTTGGGAAGAGTATATAGCTCCAGAAGGGGGGGACTGTGTTTATTTTTTACTAAAAATGAGTTAATAACTAAATTCTAAAATTTATAAAATACATCCTAGTTAATTAAAATAGTAGAAGTAAATAATTTGATTTTTTGAAAAGGTTATTAGTAGTTAGATTATAACTCAGTTAAAATAGGTTTAAAACTCTTACAACTTCTGAAATAGAGTTACTAGAATAAAAAATGGTATACACAATGTAAATTAATGTTAACTATCAATGTAATTTTAATTTAGTATAGGAAACTAAAACTTATTTGTTTTAAGAATAGTGTAAAAAATTAAGAAAAACACATAAAAAATAAAACAATAGGTTTTGTCTCTAGCTGATACCTAGTTCTCTTCAGTTGTAAAAATCTAGTTATAATGAATTTTATTACTAATAAATTCCTCCAAAACCTGAATCAAGTTATATATGCAATAGAACATAATACATTCTAAGATATAAAAATCCTCTTCCATAGTTCTATTTGGTAAAACAAAATGATAACAACTTCATACAGTTAGTTTAAGATAAAAAACCTCCTCTATAGGTCATCATGGGATAAATTATGAAAATTAATAAGATAGTGGATCAAACTTTCTAATGTAGTATAGAAGGTGGTGGTAATATATAAATAGAAAAAATAATAAACAACTCAAAAGAAAGAAAAATAGATTAAAAGAAGGGAACTAATTTGATTCAGTAGAGTATGCAGTTATATTATTATATAGAATATTAATATCTTTTCATTATCATATTCCAATTTATAATTGATGCATGAATATATTCACATTTTCACTTAGGTGTCGTTGAAGTCTAAGAAAGAAAAAATTATTAGATTTTCAAAAACAGAGCACTAGTTCATCTTTTTTCCATTCATGAGTAATTAATATTTCTATGTTTCACACATATATTTTCTCTATATTAGGCCATACTTTTATAAAGAATACTTATCCAAAAATAGATGTTGAAAAATAATCATTTAATATTTATGAACTTCAGTTGGATGTCTAGATTCAATAATTAATTTTTACCGACATGTAATTCACACTAACTTAATTTGGTAATACATTAGATTCTTTATTGAATGTCCAAATTTAAAAAATGTTTTCTCTAATTTTTCCATACTGTCCAATGCTTTATCAAATAGTTGATACAACTATCCATTCAATCTGTCTAAGAGTTTGAAATGAGATTGTTATAATCGATCTGATAGGTGTGTGGTCTATACAATTGGTGTGTGGTGGATCTATGCCTTTTTGAGAAATATTGATTGTGGAGGTTTCTTGAGATACAATGTATAGTCTCTCATTTTCTTTTTCTATCACTTGATTCTTCCATATATTCTTCATGATTGATCAGGTGATCATGCTATCTATACAAGAAATAGAAAAATTTACCTTATTTTCCATAAATGATTTAACTTTCATAAAACATATAATTGATTAGAAATAAAATAAACATGATTTATAATAATTAAAATAATTAATTATTTGGAATAATCCAACACCGTGATTTCCTACCCTTTGAAACCAAAATTAAAAGGGTCTTATGATCCATATTATATTGTTATTATCACCACCTTTTGGGTTTTTTCTTGATTTTACTCATGTATTTTCCCCAGATTTCTCTAAACTCTACAAAGTTTCCTACTAAACTCTACTCTCACATTCTCTATATTTTAAAACATACCCAAAAGAGTATTTTTTTTGGAAAATATGATTCACCTATTTTTTAAAAAATATACATCATGAGATTTTATTGTCTCCCATGTTCATGCACTATAAATCAACCCATTTGATGAAAAAAATTATTATATGAAAAACTGTTTTCTCTATCGAGTATTTTAAAAATTATCCCTAAGAAGATAAGGTTGTTTTATATATTTTTCCAAAAAAACATCTAACTCTTCGGTTTCTAACTTTATATACCTCCTCCAAAACGTGAGGGTTAACCAATTTTGGATTAGTAATTTGGATCTCTCTTACCAATTGGTACCACAAGCTGAATAAAAACCAATATAGAATTACCACCTTTCAATAATCATGCAAATTTATTCTAATCATAGATGTACTTTACTTAATTATATTATCATGTGAATTCACCACATGTAAATTAATTTCTAAAAAAATTCTATATGTATACTATGTTAAAACATAGTGTAGGAAACAAAATTCTATGATACTAATCCCAAATATTTCCATTTCACTCACTTTTTAACATACATTTGGTGATAAAACTAGAGAGCTTAATCATTTTAACAAATCATCATATAATTTAAATCAAAATTTAACTAAACTATCAATAAATACACAATAAATAAAGTTTGTGTGACATACCACATATTTAATAAAATTATAACACTTTTTTATTATAAACTTGTGATACCACTTGATATAAATGATATTCCATTCACCATTGAGTTCACTATTCCTAGATTAAACTAATAAACCTCTCATTGTTCATCACTGACCTGCTAAATTTTTGCATCTTTCTATTACTACCTATTATATCATCTTTAGTTTGGGGTTGCCACTAATTTTTTAATCTTATTTTCTTTTAAAAGACATTTGTATCCCATAAAATCAATAAAATGATACCATTTATTTGTATATAAACAAATAAACATGAAACTTATGAAATTTAATACCTAATCTATTATAGTTATATTCTTCCTTAAATTGATCTTATATCTCTAAATATATATCCTTGTATCACTTTTTGATCAAAAAACTGTCATGAAACAATTGGGTAAATATGATAGGAATTTAACACCACTATATCTTTAGATTGGGCTCTTCCTCATGTAGTTTCATTTTTAGAAATGAACTCATCACAATAAAAAAAATCTAGAGTCATATTTTGAATTCAAAGTGACTACTTTACACTAATTATTGATTCATATTTAGCTTTGTCTCCATTTTTTGGACTAATGAAAAATAAAAATTTTAATATATCATAATCCATCAGTTTCATTAATTCCCTTTCAGCTTAATTATATGTGGTTTTTTAGCATAATCACCCCATGGATCATATATACCACTTAAATGTTCACCACATTAAATAATAGATAAGAATATTTAATTACATAGAAAAGGAGGTACCTTCAATATCCTCAAGTAGAGGAATGTGGTTGGTTATGATGAAACAACCCTTTTCCACAAATTTTATTCCAATAATTACTGTTGGTTATTTTTAAAATATATCCCGTATAAATTTCTCTCTTGATACTCCATATATATTTCTTTTTCTTCCATGGTTTGGGTTCTATCACTATTATAAGACTAATCCCACTTCTGTATGTTTATTATTTTGATGAAACACTAGTGTATATTTCTTCATTATTTATCTATTATAGAAGAAATCTTCCTATAAATTTTACTAATTTACATGTACTATTATTTTTGAAACTATGAATTCACGACACATGTATATTATATTTAATTTTTATTAGTTATAATCTAGACTTATATATCCACATCGATTCCTTCTTGAAATTTTACTTCCCCTTATTCAAAACTAAGGAAAACTCTTTCTTTTTATAACTAATTTTTTTCAATCTTTCACTATGTTTACTAAAATAATTTTACAATAATTTTTAGTTTATTCCCAATTCTTTTATCTCTATATTTATCATTGAGATTAGTGAATCTATTTTTTTATTAAAATAGATTTAGTTTTTGTTAAAGTTTTCTTCTAGTTTTTTTGTAGGAATTGAGTGTTGTATTATAATAATTTTATATCATTTTCAAATGAAATTATATTCCATGTGTATATGGTTATCATATATAAAAAATTATCTAAGAAAATAATACCTTATGTAGTCATTTATCAATTGATTTGTTGATGTAATAATTTTTCTTCCACCATTGAGCCATTATGATTCTGAAAATACAATCATGGTGTCCTTAATTATTCCACACTACTAGATGTTTTTATCTAACTTCCCTTGAGAACCTTGTATTTTTGGTTTATCAAGAACATTCCTTTCATTTATTGACTCTATATTTGAAACATGGTATGCACCACTTGTTATAGATTACATGTGGGAATCTCTATATTCTCCTTCCCCCTTAATGATTTGATTTTAATTCAATATTATTAATATTATCATATTTCACTTTGATTTGGGTAGTCATCAAATTCAACATTTTTCTAACATATATTTTTTTATTTTTTTATATTTTTAATAAATGACATGATAGTGAGAATGCATGCTTTCAATTTTTTCTTCAGGGTCATTTGTTTAACAATATAATGTTTAGCTTTCTCAATTAGATTTATCTAACCCGTCATATTTTCACCCATTTTCATTATAACAACATTTAGGTCCATTTATAATATCTTAAACGTTTTTTCTCAATGTAGAAATATTCAATTAATACTATATAGACTTCGTGTGTAATTTCATATTAACCCCCTTCGGATATATTTATTGGCTCTTATTTGGAATACTACAAGTATATCCATCATTTTGATGACTTAATATCATTTTCATGTACCATTAGATTCCACTATTTTCTATATTCATGGATTATTCTAAATTTTAATATTTTTTTATGAATATACCTAAATAATGATGGATTTAGATTTTTCAACTTGTTTAGGATTTAACAACTTGATTCTAGAGTCCATATACTCAATATCCTTACCTTTTCTTCTTATTTCATTTTTACATAAGGAATTTTCAGTTCTTTATCAAAATGATACCTATTTATCCTTCAATTAAACTAGACTACCAGAAATAATTTATAGATTCTTCTATATTTTAAATGAAGAATCAACATGAGTGGTGTTATTGAAAACTTCATTGAACTGTGATCTAATGAAAATCTTCATTGTGTTGGCATCACTAATTCTATCCCTATAATTAGTCAAATATGTATCTCAGAAAACATATTCCATAACATCTTTTACAAAAGCCTTATAAATCATAATAATTTACATTGTCCATCCATCAAAATGAGTTCCTTTGATAAATGGAAGCATAATCATAGATTCATTTTGTGAAACAAAAGCAAAAAAATTTAGAGATGAAATATTACATTAGATCCTTTTCGATATGATACCACTTGTTGAGGCCAAGTTAAACTAAATAATTCTAGGGGGTGAATCAGCATGTTTAAAGATTTTTATTTTTTATTTTTCTGGTTATCTTATTCATATAGATATTGTTCTTATTTCAATAGAAACTTATTGAGTAACTTTTTCATATTCTCACCAGTCGCACAAAATGATGAATATAAATGAAAAAAGTAATGCACAAATAGAAATTCTATATTTTTCAACCGTAACAGATAATTCAAGGATTAAAAACTAATTATGTGTTATAGTACCATAATATAACACTATGAACTATATAGGTTATAATTAGTTTTATAATGATTGAATTCCAACATAAGCAGCACTACCTCTTAATGTCTTATTATAAAATTATCATAGAAAAGGCTCAATAAGTTAATATAATTTTAGGTCTCATTGAATAGTTTAAAAATATTTGGTCAATATTTGTTTTTAATGATACTTTATTAGTATAATATCTCATGATTTTATTGTAATGCCCCGACCACAGTTACCCAGAGCCGGTGCATTATTTTAATAAATTGGAATGATTAAAAGGAATAAATTCATGAAGGACCGATCAGTTTAGGATTCATGGAAAATAGATTACATACATGAATTTTACATTACAATTTATAACATACAACACAACATAATTAATCCTTTATGAATTCCATTATTCCCTAAGCTTAACCCACCATATCAATCACAATACATTTCTTGGAATTCTGGTAAAAATAAAACATAGAAAGGGGTGAGCTCAAACGCTCAGTAAGGGTAAGAAATACAGTGGAAGATAGCATAAATATTAATTATGGTGAATAATTGCAACCACATACCTTTACCAATAATAAACATGAATACTTTTATGGAATGAATATGAGATGAGAAAATAATTCCATAACAAAACATAATCATGGGTATTCTACTAGTCGAATGACCACAAGAACCATCAATATTATTTTCATAATGAGGGTATTTATAATAACAAACTTTTATTTCTGTGTCAAGGCCTCGTGTCAGGACCTATGGCATAACTGTAACCGGCCTCAAACCTGGAGAGCCTATTAACTAGACTTCATCCTGTAGAGCCTCTATAACCGTACTCCAAACCAAAGAGCCTCTGTAACCGGACTCCATCCCTGAGAGCCTCTGTAACCGGAATCCATCCCGTAGGGTCTACTATAACCAGTAACCAACCCGGAGGGCTTACTTTTACCGGTCCCCAACCCTGAAAATACTAGTCAAATACATTCATCATAAGAAAAGGTTGAAATATAACATAAACATTTGTATTAAAACGAGCATACAAAATGTAAATATTTTAACTATAAACCATGAATGGTATACGAATAGAACATCCATAGTCAAACATATCACAAAACCCTAAATACAATATGGATGTTTTTTATAATAAAAAATCAACTTCAAATAAACTTAAAACCCATCAATGGATGTTGACATAGATGAAATCAAAACCTTTTTTAAGAGAATTATCTCTTTCTATTTTGAAATCATTTAAGAGTCACATAATGATAAAAGAAAACATTTATTTTGAAAATATTATTATAATATTTTAAGGTAATCTTTAGTGATGTCATAACGGTGTAAAATTGGCACACCCACCGTATAAGTTAAAAAAATGCATTCTTACCTTAATTTTGTCGAAAAGGTTAAAAAGTACCTTGTTTTGAAAATGACAGAAATATTACTTTCAAACCATTTTCTAAAAAGTAAAAAAAGGGTATAAATGACTTTAACACATTTTCTAGTAAATGGTAAAAATGTTTTGGAATACATTTTTATAAAACATGGGTGTGGATGATAAAGAGGTCCCAGTATATACTTACATAAAAACAACATCGGATAATAAAGAGATTGTGAACTTAACCCTTACATCGTTGTAATCAATCAAGCCGTATAAAAAATAATAAATAACCAACAAATGAATCTAATAATATCATGAATATAAATAAAATCATGATAATACATATATATCAAATGGTAGTACAAAATACACCACATGCAATAAATATGTGGTGAACAATGGAAATCTCACAGAATTAAAAGTGAGATAAGAAACCCCTTACCTTGTGTCCAACTTGACCCATTCATTCTTTAATATCCTGAATAATAAAATAAAGTTAATTTATACTTCCTTAAGATCCTTTTTCAAGTTTAGTATTCCTTTTATATCACTTATTTCTATGTTATAAACATTATATAATTATTTAAGTTAATAATGTTTGTTTTGTCGATATTTGGCACTTGAGTCAAAAATGAACACCTTATAGTTACAACTTGTTCACATGGTCAAAATTTCATTCTATCCAGAATGATATTCATGATTTAGATATCATATATATCATATATATCCAATATATATATATGTATTTATAACAGTACATATCAATTTGGGGTATGAAATGAAATGCACCGTTCATGGAGACGGTAAGCCGTACGTGCTCATGAATGTTACATTCAATTATATTTCCTATTTTAATGGAATTAAAAAATAATGATACATAGGTATATTATAATTCTAGTATAATATCATATATAATATCATTAAATCCATCCTTTATAGGTCCCACATATGGTATTAATGAGTCATATCACTTTGAGGGGTCGTAGTCCGCACTTCCTCAAATTAAAGTATCGCATTTACCCATAATGGAAACCATTAAGGTATGATATAAAATTAAAATACAGAATAATGAAGAAAACATAAACATAATAAATATCATATATAAATACATTTCCATAATAATGGCACCATGAGAGGTTGTAGGAGGTAATCGAACAAACATCATTTCATGAGGCGTTAGTTTTCTATCCACATAAACATTGTGTTTTCCCCATTAGATGAAGGTGTGTGTAAGTGTTGTTTGAATAATTCTCATAAAAACATAATAGTATATTGAGGACACTATTTTTCTTATAAAAGAAATTAATAAAAAGATTTTAGGGGTTGGAGAAGTAAAATAAAAGGAAACAATTTGAGATAAATTGTTACCTTTAATTTGTGTAACTTCCTTTGGTTTGAACAAAAAGGACTTCTTGAAGTGTCTTCTTGCCTAAGGTAAGGCTTCTAGGAGGTAGAGAGGGATGTATTGAGCTTAATTTGGCAGAGTTTAGATGAGCCTAAAGGCTTGTTAGATGTGAAGAATCGGTTAGAAGTGGTCACCTTTTATAAGGGGGGGGGGGGGGGAGGGGCTCTTTAGGAATGTGTGAAAATATTATTTTATTATATAATGATATTTGGTTTCTAAAGGTCCAATGATCATTAGGGTCAAATATGAGATGACTCATGGTCGAAATAAAATCATCCAATAAGAATTGGATATTTTTTGTATATTATTTTAATATTTATAATCTAATTTATTTAAATCATTTATTAATGTAGTAAATACCTCATCATTATTGTGTCATAAATAATTTAATTTATTCGAAGTCTAAAAATTATAAAATAAATACCATGATATAGGAAAAATATTTATATTTCCAATTAAAATTAATACTAAAAAATATTACTAATATAACACCATATAAAAATTAATTACTAAAAGATTTTTGTTTATGTCAATTTTGTGTTTACTTTAAATTAATTAATCTAAAGTGTCATTATCATTCATAAGTGGCTCAATGGGGTCCCAAAATCGAGACAAGGATTTCCATGGTCGGCCATTACTCATAAAATAAGTTTAGGACATGTGTTAAGGTAATTTTGAATTATTAAAATATTATTTTTACGATGAATTACCCTATTTACCTTTAACCGCTGTAAATAAAAGTCAAAAGTTACTATTCACCAAAAAAATTCATCTTATTGAACCACATTTTACTTACTGAGGTTAACCGTGTCTTTTGGATTCTTTAAATTCAACTCACAGAAGCGGTAAAATTAAGATTTATGAAAATTTGCAAATACTCCTAGGAGGTGGGTAGAATAGGGTAAAAAGTTCAATTAAATATTTGTATATCTAAACTTATCATAAAACGACTATAATGAATTATTTTGAACATATATAGGTATAATGTATCTATTTTGACCTAAAAAATTTTAAATAAAAGAAATAATTATTTAAATAAAATTTGGGTTTTAACAAATAACTGAGTGTTGTTCACTATTCATCAAAAATTGATGTTTCTCTGAAAAATACCAAAAATTAACCTTGGAAATATTTTATATTCAGAATTGAAAAAAGATGTCTCTTTTAACAATTTCAAAAAATTTAAGTTGCATTAGTTAATTTAAAATTAATTCCCATTGTCAAAATAAATAGCGTGTTTTTAAGCAACAATATCTATCAAAAGATTGACATTTGTTTATGTTCAATTTCAACGTGAAATTAATTATAATGACCTAAATTGTATTAAATGATAAAAATAAAATCTAAATATACTTAAAAACCAATAAAATTTATAATTTAACACAATAAATTATTTTGATTTAAAAAGTTGTTTTGAATTAAAATATAGTATTTTTCACTATCGACTCAAATATGAAAGTTATCAGAAAAAAAGAAAAATTTATTGAAACTAAAAAATTATGTCCCAATTCTAAATAAGAAGTATATTTTGTCAAATTGAATATATAAAATTTTCAAATATTGGATTTAAAAAGGGTTCACCCTTAAAAGGTGGTAAAAGTGGATTTTTAGAAAAATACATCTTTTATCTGAAAAAAATGAATTAGTTCTTACATTATGTATAAGAAACTCATAATATGGATTCTAAAATTTTAAGGATTATATATAGTTCAAAATTTAGTTAATACAATTCATAACAGCTTTTGAAAGTCTAGTTTGGTAAGTCTTGGTGCGCTTGAACTCAGTGTTGCTTGTAGTGCAAGTCATTGAATTACTTTGAAAAAATAATGTACTATGAAATATTGGGGTGTTCCATTGATGCTCCTTTATGATTTAAATCACTTAATTCTTTAATGATTAATGAGATCAATTCCTGAATGTGTGGGTTTATCTTTAAATTCATTGAAAACATTTCAAAAAATTCTTATTCTTCAATTTGGAGATAATTACTCATTGTAATTGTCTTTTCTTCATCCTCCTTCTCCAACCAAATGGTACAATGTTATCCTTCAACATATATTGAGTCTCCGGTTCAAGAAATAAATAAAATATTGATATAGAAATATTCTTTTTTCTCCTAATTCATCTAATAAGATATATTTTTCAATGATTCCCAGTGATACTTATTCCTTATCTAATATATTCATAAATAAAATTTAGTTCCCTATTTATCAAAATTCTATAAATTTATTTTACAAACACATCCAACTTTCATGCCTTTCTATGAATGATGCGGATAAGACCATGTTATTCAGCGATCCATAATCACAACAAGTATCCCAAATGATTTTTTATTTCCAAAATATATATCTCTACTTAAAAATATAATCTCAAAATCTGGCTCCATAGTCTCTACCTTTGCATAAAAAATTATCCACTCTTTTCTCTATGTTTTAGTCTGCCACAACATGGTGACATATAAGACACTCATTTTAGTGCTCAAACTCAATAACATGATATGAAATCTATATCATGTTCTCTTAATAACTTAATTCATGTGATTATTTTAAATCATAAATTTGATGAAACCAAGACAGACCATGATATGGTGTAGTGATCTCATCGACATAGTACAATTACATGAAAAAATCCATTTGAAATTTATGGGATTATGATCACTTTCCCATATACTCATCAATAATAAATACATAATGATGGAAATTTCCTCCTTTATGGGGTAGTGCTTCTCTAGGTACTAACTTCCACTATTCTTAGATAAGTCCACCATAGTAACACAAACACTCATAGAGATACTACCCATTTATCACAGGTACTTTGGAATAAAAAAATAGTTAATACTATTGCATGATACTAATTCTTTCTCTAGTTTATAGTCACTACATCTTCTAGTGTGGTGTCCGTATTAATCTTCCCATTCTATATTCTCAATGTATATCACTTGGAAATCTTATTTTATGATATGTGATGTGGATATGATTCTTACATAGTGGTAATGAACCTTATAAAATTCAAACTGATCCTTGTGATAATTTCAAATAGACCTTAAACAATGGGTACTTTGAATAATTTTTCTAACATGAATGTAATCCACTATCACTTTGACCATGGTGAGTATAAGCATCACCGTTTCCTAGATGCATAGTTATCAGTTGAAATTCAATTGACCATGACGTGGCCATTGAGTCTATTTCAAACTGAAATGTAACTGGTTATAAATGATGATTAAAATTATTTTAACCACTTTACCCTATCAATATTTTTATCCTCTACGGCATGCTCAGAATCACCATGAAATTGGGAATTGTGTGAAGACTGGTTATACCACAAATCCTATCCCCAACATACCCAAACAATATTTATTCATCATAACCTCATGATTCCAGTTATTGACAAAAAATCCAACAAAAATATCACCATTTAATACAACTATTTTAAAATAAAAATATAATGAATTTAGTCTACAATTTTTTTTTAAAATGTTAATTATGAAAAAGTAAATAGTTTACATAAAGATACAATAATTGTATTTTTTAAATGTTTTTATTTAAAATTAATTTTTTATATAACTTTTAAAATTTTAAATAAAATGAAATTTTAATTAAATTTTTAAACAATAATATTTATTTATATATAAATAATAAAATAATTTTATGCAATCAGAACTAATTTTGTAATGGGTCATAAATTTGATTATGCCATAAAAATGGAAATTTGTAAAAAATAAGAGATTTATTTAAAATTTTAAATTCTTATATTTATAAATTTTTTTATTAAACATATTTCAATTTAGAAATCAACTTGTTAAAGTTTGGTTATGTTTATGTTTTGGTCTTTTTCATAAATATTAAAATACAGAGGTGAATATTAAAATAACATATAAGTTCCATATTTTATAATAGTTTATATGAATTAATTTTTGTACTTTACAAAAGTTAGATGAATATTTAAATATTTACTAATAAATCAAAACCCATTACTATTGAATCATAATTTTTCTCAACATTTTAAGATACAATATTTTATTCTAAAACACCCCTCTCCCCCCTTACAAATACAACCCTTCACTATACCACCTTTCCTCACACCATAATTTCCTTACGATGTAAAATCCTGATCAAAATACCATCCAAAGACCTCTATCTACATTACTAATGTTTTTTAATTAATAAAAGACCATTAATATTTCCCATGTAGTGTATTAAATGAGTATATCAAAAGGAATAGGTATTTATCTCAACCGAAATGTTTTTTTGTTGTTATATTTTTCAAATTCAAAAAAATAAATTCTATAAATTCTAATATAACGATATAATAATCATAAGTATATTATAATTTTATTATATTAATGTAATACACATTATCTAACTTCCTCTAATTAATTCTAAAATGAAAATGTCACCCATATTATGGCCTATTCACTTCTTCCTCAAAAATGTATTCCATTTTTCATTTCTACCTATATGAATGATTATAATAATTATTATATGGTTAAATATTTGGATAATAAGTATATTTCATTTTTTCAAATTCTATAATGTGTAAATAATTATAAATTTTAAATAAAATCAATTATGATCATCATGGATAGAAGAAAAACAACCTAAATTAACTAACTAGTAAATAATAATATTTACATTCTACAAACAACTCTTAATTTTAATAACTATTTTATATTAATAAAAAAATAAAATTATAGAAATAAATAAACTCCATACCAATAAACTTATATTTTTAGGGACACATTTGACAAGAAATTCCATCTGTATCAATAAAACAATGCAACATCTGAACCATGAAACAAACATCCTTGAGATAATGAAAATAAACATAATGTCCTAATAAAATGTTAATAAAATATCATAATAGAACAATAATACATAATATATACAAGAACAATTTTATGAATAAAGTATTTAATAAAAATAATTTTATTATTTATTAGGTTAGATGCACTTACCAAGCAAGTCAGTATATGAGGTAAGGGAATGATTAAACTACCCTCTATTTTTTGAGTAATATTTCTCTCTATTTTCTATTATTTACCTATCTAATTTGTCAATTTATTATTTTATATTATTCATATATATTCCTTACATATATTTCTAGTTTACCTTCCCTTTATTTAATGATGATATTAATTTTTTTCATATTCCCTTTACTATATTTTCCTTAATGAAAACCCGATTAAAGAGAACTTTTATATTTCTTATTTATGTTCTTATACCATGATTTTAAATGTTTTAATATTTTAGGATTTATAAAAAGTACTATAATTTTAATTAAATTTTTTTAGACCATTTTGGTTTTATAAAAAATCTCTATACACTTACTTCCATCAAAGGTTTCAGGCACAAAAACCATTTAAATAGTTCATTACCACACACAATTCTTCAAAAATTTCATAGGATATTTTATTCAATTGAGATATATCATAATGAACAATAATTATTTATTTATTTGTGAATTTCTAAAACAATTTAATGACTTATTTTCTTTGTAATAATTATGTCATATCATTTGGTTATGATTTAAAATATTATTCTGTAACTTATTACCTTCTCACGGGGTTTCTTATGTTTTATGTGTGATTTATTAATGTGGAGTATATATACATTTACATATTCTGATGTGATGGGTGGAAAGGAAATTATATTTCCCCAAATACATTGGTTAATGATTTTATCTCATGATATTCCATGAGTGATTAATGACAAATGCACCTAGCACACTATGATATATTTTCTTGGTAGTGATAATTTACTTATGCATATGATGTCATTTTTCATGTTGGGGTAAGATTATTATGACGGAATTATTTTATGTTAAATTCTAATTGAGATTCTAATAGTATCTCATAATCACAGTTGATGGGGGGGGGTCAGGGTTACCTACATTTACCAAGTCCGTGTAACTTATATTTCTTGGTTTCTTTATGATGAAAGAACTCATTTCACCAGTTATGATATATAGATATCTATTAAATTCCATCACAAATTTTCTTTCGTAAAATGTCGATAATGTAAAGGAAAAAACCCAACAATTTTTAAAAGTTCAATCCTCAATGTGAGAACTTACATTTTACCAAATTTATTCCCATCAAGTCAAAAATTTAATGATAATAATTTTATTTTCAATTACAGGTGGTACTAGAAAGGATAAACCTTTTATAGTAATTAAATATCATAAAAATGGATCTAAAATTGAAATTACAGTAATTCAAACTGTTTAAAATATTCAACCAAACATAAACTGGTCTTCAACTACTACATGAACTTCCATTGAACTCACAAGAACGTCAGACTATTCTCTATGTCTAGAAAACCAATCCACCAGATCTCTCACTACCAAAAAATAAATCACCCCAAACGTTAAAATATTTTCTCATTACATCTGTATAGATCACCACTTTCTATTTTTCTCAATATGAGGTAATAACTAAATTCCTTAGAACATAATATTCTGATCATTGCAAAACCTGGATCCAACTTAAATTTTTTTAAAATCACAAGTCAACTATTTCCTTCAAATATTGTTTCAATATTATAACAGATCCCCCTTAATGACTTTTCATTAGCTCCAGTTCAAATCAAGTGTGTTTCCACCTTTATATAGACAATTTACCTCTTATAAAGGTGGGAAACATGTGATCTATGAATCAAAACATCCACTCATTTTATGAGTTTGGTCAAAAACCTTTAATGTCTTATTAATATAATAGAGTTTAAATTTTTTAAATCCTATGAAAATATATGTGTCAAAATTATTCATCTTATCTACAAATCTTGTCTAGAATCCCATACGTTCCTTCATGAATATTGAACACTGAATGTACAACATAACATCATCACAATCATTGTGACATTAAAATATTTATACTTTGTCACTTGGAACATTTCAGTGAATCTAATTATGGTGAATTCAATTATATTTAATATAATTTTGGCGAACACAATTATATTTAATGTTATTTTTGGGAATGTAATGGTGAATGTAATTAAATATATTATACATATAGAGAATGTACATATGGGGAATGAACTTCTGGTGAATTTACTTCTTATGAATGTACTTATGGTGAATGTACTTTAGATGAATGTACTTTAGGTGAAGGAACTTTTTTTAAAATACATATAGTGAATTTAATTTAGGTGAAGGTAGTTCTAGTGAACATAATTATAATGATTGTAATTCCAGTGAATGTACTTCTATTGAAGAATTATCTACAAATGAACTCGTCCTCCTGCAACCTTTACCACTTTAACTACCCTGATGAGAAAAAAAATGCATTTGGAGGCCAAAAATGGATACAAAAAACTAGGTTCAACTTATTATTACAACATCCTATTTTGATTTACTCACACCTTACACTTATTTTTATCCAACTTTTTCATATAGATTCACTATTTGTCATCCTCCAAAGTAACGTATTTACATTGATTCAACATTAAAATATTATTTTAATTCCTGAACATAAGAAAAATTATCTTTCTCTTATTATCATCCAATGGTTCCTTATACTGTATCTCCTTTCATTTCATCTTATAGAGCCTTCAAAATTATCCTTCGACAACCTAAACTCACTCAGTAATTATAACCTAGGATACAATACACTTAATTAATTTCCCATATACATGCTCGAATGGACCGAAGGCCTTGTTTTTATTTTATTATAGATAATCCCCCTTTTAAGGGTTGAAGGGGAACCCGTACATGACCCATATGCCCAAGGCATAGGCCCGACATGACGCGCAATACATGACCCGAAGGCCCAGAGGCATACCACGCCCATTACATGACCCGTAAGCCCATCCCACTATAACATCCCCTCCACAGCATCTTGTATCATTGATCTTCTTAGCTCGACACCTTGCATTGCTGATCGGCTAGCATTGCCCCGTACAAAGCTGCATGGTGCCTGGTCCCGATGGCTGTGGCAATACCCTCTCATTCTTCCAATCCGGTTAGCTCTGCATCTGGTGACTGCTACTCCTGTTGCTCTGATCCTCTTCTAGGTCTTGTTTTGTGTGAACTAGGATAATCCATGGTCTATGTGACCTGAAGGCCCTGTGGTCTGAAGGCCTTTGATGATCCGAAGGCCCTGGAGACCTGTAGGCCCAAACCGCTGACCCGAAGGCCCAAATCAGGCGAATAGTTCTGACTGCTACAGTATCAAACAGTAACTGCTACAGTACCACAACAGTGACATCTACAATACCCCGAAAATTCACCTCCACCCCGTTTTGAACCCAGGTCTCTTGGATGCCAAGAAGTATCCCTTACCACCAGGGTACAGGCTCGTTGGCATTCCATATACATGGAATTTTCATTCCTATGAACTTATGTTTTGATAATATAAACTTCTTAAAGTTATATTAACCTCAGTTTCAGGGATCCTCTTTTTCACTTCATTAATACATATGTAATTTTTGTTAAATATTTTTTAGATAGTTTTGAATTAATTCAGTTGATATACAATATTTCAATTTGTTAAATTAACTATTAATGGGATCTATTTAACCTCTAATTTGATCACCCATTAATAAACACATTTTTTAGATTGTTATTAATTTTCCTTCAATAATTTTTTTTGTCATAAATATTAGATCAAAAATCCATTATTGTTTATATGCTGCTTCTGGTAAATTTTGTGAATATCCCTTCAACCATAAGAAATATTTACTTCTATATCTTCTTCTTACTTTCAGTGAATTGACCCTAACATATTATAAAATTAGATCTCACAACTATGAGGTTCTTACATCTTATGGTTCCACTATATTGAATTTGATATTCTAATGGACTTACATTTGGAATATCCATTAGAAACTTTACATTAAACTTGTCATTAAATTTTAGACAAACTATTAACTAAAAATATTGTATATCATCATCCTTATCTGATTGTTAATTTACTTATATATTCTATTATTCTATGTGATTATATATGATTCTATTATTTTATGATATCATGCTATCCCACTTGACTAATATGTTATGATTTTCAGATAGAGTGGATAAATAAATAGGGAGGTAGGGGTTAAAAGTGTTTCTAATAAAATTTCTATAAAAAATAATTTAAAATTTTAAATACCCTAATATGATAAAACTACCAATTATAAAAAATAGCAGAATTATATAAATTGATCTTTATAAAATATTCTCAAAATCTCATTCACATATAAGTTAATATTACTTTTAAAAAACATTAACTTTTGAAAATAATGAGCTCGTATGAAACACTATTTAAAAAAAATTAATTTAATTATCAGTCACATGTTCTGTTATAGTTTTTACAAAATTTAAATAGTTTTAGTTTTAATAAAAAAACATCAAATCACAAAATAAAAATAAATAGTGGGTTATTATCAAGCTGAGACTTAAACCCCTCCACTTGAAAATCATCAAATATCAGGAATTTTATTATATAAAATACATGATCCAAAAACTAGATCATGTTTTATAAGAAAACAAATAATTATATACATGTAAATTTACTCTTCCAAAGTTATTCATTGTAATAATGAATGATAATAGACGCATACATAATATTCAGGTCATACACAACCTCTTCCATAGTTATACATGGGAGTAAAAATGTAATGAATTGAGAGAGAGAGAGAGTGCATATGTCAAAAACTCTCCAGTTCAATGTAATAAATTAATCATGTGATATAACAAAAAAGTACCCATGTGATATACTGTATGATTACTCATGTTATATTACATACAATTAGTTCTCCTACTTTTTGGATTAAAAAAAATACATAACTTTGAAGAAAAATAAGATTTTTATTACATAATTATTCCAAAATATTACATCAGTATAGGTAAAATAAACTAAAAAACCCAATCAATTAATATTTATAATATTAAGTAGCATCCATAGTGTGACCAGAAGAAACATCCTTTGAGTCCTTTCCATTATTAGAAAAAAGGAGGAGTAGGAGGGGCATTATGTGTTTGAGGCCAAAAATAAAATAGATATGAGATGCCTCAAAACCACAATTTGTGTAATTCAAAATTGATTAATTTTAATGGAGGTGGTCTACAAATTATCTGATAAAGGTTCAAAGAGGGAGGAAATCATAGGTATGATTGGAGGTGCGATGGGAGTAGTTCCAGTGGTGTCAAAATGACTCCATAGAATCTAAAATATTAGTATTCACATGTACACTATGTTCCATTACTCTAAAGTAGTTGGTATTCTTTCCATAAATTTTTTTAGTAGGGGTGTAGATGTCTTTAACTCGTTCAGTTTCTCCTTGAAGTCCCTGGTCATAAGATGAATTATCCTCTTATCATTTAAAAAGATAATGTGATAATTGAGTTCATGATTAGTATAAATATTCTTGAGGTAGTAACTGATAAATTTAGTAATTTTTTCTCCACCACTTCTAGATTCATTAATGAAATATCTATTTTTTTTAAATGTGATCACCATGAGAATATTTCTAGTGATTTTCATCCTAATGATAAGTAGATGAATCAACCATAAAAACTTTTAACTCTTGTCTCACTATGGATCAGATCATCTCAGCATCAAATGAATTATGATAAGAGGGAGGTTTAGCTCTAGAAGATGATGCTCCTATAGTAGAAAAAGAATCCCACCACTCTAGAAGCGATAAGTCACTCATTGTGAAATCATCACTAAGTTATTCCAAAAAGGAGTGAATGGAATATATTTTTTCCACTTACCACTTATTCTCTATTTCTTCGTTTCCCATATTTAAGAGATTTTTTTCTAGATATAATTAATATCTAAATAAATAATAATCCTGGTTTTAATTTCATTGATCATTATTTCTTAAAAAGAGGAGGAACTAGGTATGCCATTGAGATATATTATCAAACAGTCATTAAAGGAATCCAAATCATGTTTTTTCAGATAACAATTATTGGGAGAAGAAGGGGAAATAGGTGGAGAAATAGTCTCCTAAATGTGCATTGTAGTATCCTTAAGAATAGTCTCCACATTATGTACACTAGAAAAGATATCTTCCAAACACTATTCCTCATAAAATATTTCTAATAATGACCCCTTATAATCTCTTTTTTCCATTGAGATATAAGTTCCATCATTCCCTAGTGGACTTCCCTTATCACTATCATCATCACTATCATCAACGTAATAAAAATTTGAATAATCCATCCCAAAATTAGAAGATCTCGGGGATTTATATCCCTTAAGATGATGCTCCATCCTCATCTCTATTTGAGGAAACTGGATAAACTCTACATTTAGACACCTGATCCTCTCCATCATCACTATGATCTGAGTCATCAGATATCTCAAGAAGGACATTCATAAGTATATCTATCAATATGATAATTACTAGAAACTTCTATCTCTTTTGATTCACTTCTTTCATTAAATAGTATTATCTTATAATGAAGGGAAATAAGAGGGAGTGGAGATCTACAATATAAATTGGGACTTTTAACAACATTTAGATCACTCTAATTTTCTAAATAAACACATATGAACTTTTCTTCCTCTTCTAAGGTTTCTTATACTTCAACTCCCACTCATGAAACATCCTCATATTCTTCATCAGATTAGTTTTCTACGAATTCGTCTAGCTCCATGCCAGGGTTAACCATGTTTCATTTTATGGAAGGTTACTTTTTGGGATTAAAATTTTCGTAATGTTTATCACTATCCACCATGAATCTTTTTAACCAAGGGTTCTAATTCACTCTCTTCCTTTTTCATGTGTATTTCCTAAAGAAAAAACCATAAAATTTTAATACCCTTTCCTCTCCTTAAGTAAAATTTCCATTATCTATTAAGATATTAGAAATAATATTTGGATTACAAATATAGTTTTATATAGATGAAGGATTTCATAATTCCATCATATGAACCATTAAATATATATAAAAATTAATATTGTGTCTTATTTTTATAATAAATAATAAGAAAATGTATAGATTAATAATTATCATAAAATCAAACATCCTGGGACACAACATGTATTTAATGAACATAAAAAACTATCAATATTCTCCATCAGGATCCACTATAGAAATCCCTAAAAAAAGTTTCATCTCCAGTTAACTGAAGAAATTAATTATTGATCAGAATGTGCTCATAGTTTACAGTAAATGAAAATTTTTAATAGACATGAATACCTTCATGAGGAACTACGAAACATTTTTTCAAATGAATTAAAGATAACATGTGATCTTTTCTATCCACTATTGTTTTGATAACAACTTTATATTTTACAAATTTTTATTCTACATGTAGATAGAAATCATGAACTGAAATATGGTATAATGGAAAATCATTTCTAAAGAACCATATTTCCCATCACAAGTCATAGATAATTTTTCAAAAGAGTGACATTCTCTAAGATATCCAAGATACATCACTTTTGTTTTCATCTACTATAAATTGAGATGCAAGAATCAAATTCCTTTATTCAACAGGACAAATTGATTTTACTGTATATTTATTTTAAGGATGCGACTTGTTATTTGAAAAACTCAAGAGCATCACTAACCCCATCCATTGAAGGTTTTTAAGGGTATGTCATGAATTCATAAGGTCTCTAGATTAGAGATAAGAGAATGGAGATTAAAAGAGGTGCACATGAGAGGATTTTTAATTAAAATTTGTAATTAATTAAATTTTAACATTTTTGGTTTTTGGAAATCAGAAATGATAAATTATAATATAAATCATAAGAATCAAATAAGATAATATTATTAATTATATATAATGGAATGACAGTACTGGGGATGGTATAAACCTGACAGTAGGTTCCATGGTATCATTCCAATGGAACCACAACTAATGGTCGATCACTGTTGAAGTATGACTATCGTTTCATAATCTTGATAGTATACCAATGGTATTTCCGACCTGGTGGGTTTTCTATACCAAAAACTATGTAAAATTAAGAATAAAAGGCTAATCAAAATTTATCATTCCATGTGAATATATGATATAGATCATATTATAAAAATTCCTGGGATTGGTGAATTTTTTAGCAAGATGATGTTGAATTCCAATGAATTCAAGAGTTATATCAACTTTTTGAAATTTATCTCTCAAAAAGTGATGTATTATATCAATATGTTTCTTTCTTTAAATTGACACAAGATTCTAGAAAATATTAATAGCAATTTTATTATCACATTTTATTGGGACAGGTAAAAATTGATATCCAATGTTTGGTAAAGTGTGTTTCATCCCAAAAATTTATATAGATAAAATGACTATGTGAAGGTAATAAACAACATTAGAAGATAAGGGAAAATAATTTTATTTCTTACTACATCATTAAACAAGAGAATTTCTTACAATGTGACATGTTTTAGGGGTTATTTTTAACTAACATAAAACCACCAAAATTAGTATATGATTAAATCACTAATTCAAATTACTTTTTCTCTAAATTTAATCAATCCAAACATGGTTGTACTTTTGAGGTATTTTAAAATTATTTTGAATTTATTCAAAAGTTACACTTTTTTTCTTCTGAAAATGGAACACATACACACTCTAAACATATTATTCAATCAGCTATAAGTTAAGTATATTAAGCTTCAATTCATAACTTTATAAGTTTTTTGATCAACTTGTTTCCTAATTTCATCAAGATTCAATTTACAGGAAGTACTCATTGGAGTATCACTTAATGTTTTTACTATCCACGAAAAAATGTTTTAGAATAAATTTAGTGTATTTGTTTTTATTTAAGACAATTTTTCCATGTTTTGAAAAATCCAAAAAATCAAGGATGAATTTTAACTTAACCATTAATTTCATTTAAAATCTTTTAGCATAATTTTTGATACATTTGTTCATAAATAATTTACTAAATATCAAAAAATAATATCATCAAAAATGATTTTAAATAATAAAATATCATTGGAAATTATTTTAATAAATAAATTTTGGTATGATATTCCATTAATAAATCCTTTGTAAATCTAAAATTATCTAAGGCTATCATACCATTATCTTAGAGCTTATTTTAAACAATATATGTATTTATTCTTGAGATTCATTTGATATAAAATGAAATCCAAATCTGCTTAATAGGAAGGACAAATTCGTATGGAATGAAGTCTAGATAATGGTGTAAAATATTCTTCATAGTCAATAAAATATTCTTGACTATTCCCTTGTTTAACCAATCTATATTTATTTCTAATTAAAGATCATATATCATCAAGATGTTTTCTAAACAATCATTTAGTTAAAATGGTTAGGTAATCATTTGGTATTTAAACTACTTCCTAGATTATATATTTTTTTAAATTGATTATACTCTTCTTAAATTTTCATTACCCAGAATTCCTCATCAATTAATTCTTCTATTTTCTTAGGTTCAAGATATGATAATAAGGATTGATGTTCAACTTGATTATTTAGAGAAGCTCTGGTTTGTTTTCCTCCAGTTATGTATACTTATATAGCACCAAAACTGTGATATCTAGTAGTCCACATAACTCTAGGAATTTATTTATTTGACATTTTATCCTCCTCTATAGGTTATGGTTCAAACAATTCTATTCAGGGTGATTTTTATACATGGTTCACTGAATATTCACTTGGTTTTACATTAATATTCAGATTGTAAAGATCATCCTCACGATTTTATAAAGGGGTATTATGCTCATGTGGATATGTCTCATCAAACCTTACTTGTAAATACCCTTCCACAATCATTTTCCTTTTATTGAATACCATGAATGATTTAATGTATATAGAATATCTATGTAAAATTCATTCATTATTATTAGAAGAAAATTTGTCTAAATTCCCTTTTATATTGAGTACAAAGACATTATAACCCGAAACTCAAATGTTGTTAACATTCTATTTTCTTCCATTTTGTAACTCATTAGGGGTTTTCTCAAAATTTCCCTAATTAATAAAATATAAACTATGTGACATACTATATTAACAACCTCTATCCAAAAATAAATACGCAAATCATACTCATTGGTTGTGATCTGAGTAATCTCTTTAAGGGTTTTATTTCTCCTTTTTACTAAACCATTCAATTATGGGGTCCTATGAGAAGAAAAGTCGCGACTATTACTATTTTGTGAGAATTATGATTACAACTCTTTATTTTAAAACTCATTACTATAATCACTTATTAATATATTAATTATAATTCCACTTATATTTTCTATAGATTTAGAAAAATAAGAAATAACGTTAATTTTATGAGGAAGAAAAAACACCCATGTATATAACGAATAATCATCCACTATAATATAGGCATAATGTATTCCTTATAAAACAGAAACTATAGAAGGTCCCAAAAATTCCATGTAAACAAACTCTAACGGATGAGAAGTTGAAACTTATCTCTTTGGTTTGAAAGATATTTTGTGATCCATACCTTTTTAAAAAGGATTACATAATTTATCTATTAGGAATCATGTAACATCTCAGATAAATAAATAATATGATTTTTTTACATTTATTAATATTTTTTAATTAAATATTAATTTTACTTTAAAAGGTTCACTATGTTCGATAGATTACCCGATAAGCAACAATGGATTTCTTTGAAATCTTACGTTGCACACTAACAATATAATATTATTATTTTAAATGGTAGTTAACGCCAAGCCGTTGTAATGGAGGAAATGAATAGAACAAACTAGGAAAATGATTATACATGTTCGTTAAATGTTTTTACATTTGTTCAATAAATTTTAGAGGCTGAAAATGTGAAAGAATCTAATTTTAAACATAAATTACTTTAAAATGTTGATTTACCACCTTTTGATGGATAATACTCCTTAAATATAGTTTTGTTCACTTTTATAGGTTTTATTTGACAAAATAAAATTTATCAATAGAATCTAAACATTAAAATTTACCTTGGGTAAAATTTTGGTATTTTTCTGAAAAAATTAATTGTTTAATGAATAGTGAAAAATACTGTAATTTAATTCAAATCTACTTTTTAATATAATATATTTTTATGATTAAATTATATTTTTAATTGGTTTTAAAGTGTAATTAGATTATATTTTTACAAGTTAATCTAATGTTGGTCATTGGAATTAATTTCACTTTGAAATTGGACATAAACAAGTTTTAATCTTTTGATAGATATTGTTATTCAAAAACACGCTATTTGTTTTGACATTGAGAATTAATATTAATTTAATTAATGAAAATTATATGTTATTAATTTGGTAAAATAAACATCATTTTTTAATTTGGAATAACAAATATATCATAAGCTGAATTTTTGGAATTTTTCTGAAAAACTTCAATTTTTATTGAATAGTGAAACCACTTAGTAGTAGTTAAAAAAACAGAATTTTTCATTTAAATGAAATTTTACCTCTTATGTGAATTTAATTTCAAAAATACAACATACATTATTGTTATTAATAAGTAAAATTTTGTTCAATAAGATTAAAATAATTTTTGTGAATAGTAGATTTTTTACTTTTATTTACAACAATTAAAGGTAAATAGGGTAATTCAAGGAAAAACGAATATTATAATAATACAAAATTACCATAACATTTATCCTAAACTTATTGGATGAGTCATTCACGACCATGATCATATTTGGGTCAATTGTGGTATCCCATTGAGCCACAAGGGAGTGATAATGACACTTTAGATTAATTAACTTAAAGTAAAGGCAAAAATGACAAAAAATATATTTTAGTAAATTAATTTTTACAAGAGGTTATATAAATTATCGTTTCTAATATAAATATTCATTGGAATTATAAAACAATTTCATACATCATGGTATTTTTTTTATAATTTTTAAACAAAAAATAAAATATATTATTTATGACACAATAATGATGCAGTATATACCTCATTAACAAAATGATTTAAAAAATTAAGATTATAAATATTAAAATAACAACCAAAACCTGTCCAATTATTATTGGATGATTTTATTTTGACCATGAGTCATCTAATATTCGACTTTAATTAGTTTTGGACCTTTATAAACCGAATATCATTATATAATAAAATAATATTTTCAAACTTTCCTAAAGAGCCCCTCCTCCCCATTATAAATGGACACAACATCTAACCAATTCCTCACACCTCTCAAGTATTTTGGCTCGTCCAAACACTACTCAATTAAGCTCCATATATCTCTATCCTCATCCTCTTAGAAGCCTTACCTTAGGAAGAAGACACTTTAAGAAGTCCTTTTGGTTTAAACCAAACGAAGTTACCAAAATTAAAGGTAATAGTTTCTCTTAACTTGTTTTCTTTTATTTTAACTTCTCCAAACCCTAAAATCCTTTTATTAATTTGATTTATAACAACACCAGTATCCTCAATATACTATGATGTTGTTATGATATGGTTTCGAACAACACATACCCACACCTCCATCTAATGGGTGAAGAACATACTGTTTCTGTGGATGGAAAACTAACACCTCATGAAACAATGATTGTTCGTTTATCTCCTACCACCTCTCATGGTGGCCATTAAGATGACAATATATGTATATATGATATATATTATGTTTATGTTTTCTTCATTCTTATTTATCATTATTTTATATCATACCTTTATAGTTTCCATTATGGGTAAACACGATAATTTCATTTGAGGAAGTGCGGACTACCGCCCCCTCAAAGTTATATGACTCGTTAATGCCATATTGGGGACATATAAAGGATGGCGTTATTGATATTATATATGATATTATACTGGAATTATAATATAACTATGTATCATTATGTTTTAATTCCATTAAAATAAAAAATAGAAATGAAAGTAGTGTTTACGTGTACGCACGACTTACCATCTCCCCGAACGGTGAATTTCATTTATTACCTCCAAATGATATGTAATATTATAAATCTACATATATAATTGATATATATGAAATATATGATATCTAAATAATTATTTTCATTCTATATATAATGGACTATTGACCACATGGACAACATGTAAATATAAGGTGTTCATTTTTGACTCAAGTACCAAATATCGACAAAATGAACGTTATTAACTTAAATGATTACATAATGTTTATAAAATGGTAATAAGTGATATAAAAGGAATAATAAACTTTAAAAAAGTTTCTTAAGTAAGTATAAATAAACATTAGTTTATTATTTAGGAGATTAAAGAACAATTGAGTCAAGTCGGACACGAGGTAAGAAATTTTCTTATCTCAATTTAAATTCTGTGAGATTTCCATTTTTCGCCACTTATTCATTGCATGGGGTGTATTGTGTAATTAAATTTGATATATATTATAATTATTATAATTATATTCATGGTATGTTTTGATTCATTGGGTGGTTATTAACGTTTGGTCATACGACTCAGTTGAGTACAACGTGGCAAAGGGTTTCATCTCACGTTTTATTCCCATGAGATTAATTATATATTTTCCACTATTTACATCTATGTGCTATATGTACGGCCCATGGTTTTAATATTTGTGTAATATACTTTTATTTATGAGTATTTTAATCTCCATTTTATGATCCTTCTTTCATGTGGTGTATGTTTTGTAAGTTACCAAATCGGTAAGGGAACATTGCACCCTCCTCTTTTTAAAAGACTTTTTTTGTTATGACTTTTAATTTACATCTTATTATGTTGGGATATGTTATTATATATCCTTATTGATGTAAAAATTATTTACAAGTGATGATATACCCTTTTTATCCCATCAACTCATTTTCCTAATTTTAAAGTGATGCCGTTAGGCTGTCGAATTTTTACAAGGGAACTTTTTAACCCAATTTAAATTTTTTTGGTTCAACTTGTACATCATGAATATATCATCCTATGAATATGTGTGAATGGCCTACTATTGATTTACATTTAATATCAAATTATATTGGGTGTATTTATATTTTTCACACAAAATTATGTGATTGATTTATCATTAATTTTAGGATACCATCTTTATAAGGTATTTCATCTCAATTTACATTCCATTGCGACTTCTTTGTTGTTATACACCAATTCACTTTTATATGTTGTATATAATGTAATTTTACATAGTATACAATTAATACCTCTATTATCATGATATTATAATGTTTTTATTACCTCAATTATTTGTATTCAAGTGTCTCTCTTTAGGTAAGGAACTCTAAATAAAATATCATTTTAAATGTTTTAAAGGCTTATTCATCTAAATATTTCTCATTAATGTTCATGTTCTCAAAATGGGGTATAGGATTTATTTATATGTACATTAATGTTTTCAAATGATAATTCATTTAATAGCTTCAATGTTTCATGGGACACCTTGATTCAAAAATCTTTTTTTAAATGGTTTTGAAAATGATTTGATAAAGCATTGTTTATTTCAATATCTTGATTTTGATATATTGGAATGTGGAAATGTTATATTTCCTTTATACTTGTGATATGTGTTGTGTTTATGTTATGGTTTTTGGGAATTTTTTTATGTATACTGGTGGTTCCTTAATAATCCTAGGGCGGGTGAGCCCGACATAGCTCTCTAATGCATTGGGTAGCGCGACAGAGGAAGATGTGATGTTTCTCCTAAGAGATTTATGGAATATACTATGATGGGTATTCCAAGTTTTACTCCATATGTAGTTGCGATAGATACAATGTGTGTTTGATATGGATTCCATAAGTAACCATTATGATTTAGGATTTGTGTGTGTTTTCATAAATCATATGATTTCCTAAGGTATGTTATTATTGAAAAGTATGGTTTCATTGATTTGTATTTATTGATGGGAGAATTTTTTCCTTCCTTATTATTTAACCCTTATTAATCTTTTTATGCTCATCCTATGTTTTTGAAATGTTTTCCACAAGGCTTAAAGATGAATATGGTCCATGATGGGATCAATGAAAATTCATGATGTCTAAAACATGTAAGTAGACATGTTTCTTTTTAAGAGTTTTTATTTTATGAAAAAAATGGATACTGAGTAGTAGTGTCTACATGTAATATTCATTTTGTTATGTAATATTTATGGCCTAATTATCTAAAACTCTAAACCTGAAAATATATTCAATATGAAGTATTAATTTAATTCAACATTATGTAATGTTTTAAGGCTAGGTCGTTATAGTTGGTATCATAGGTCGGTTTCGATAAATTTAGAGGTTAGGGTATTCTTTAAGCATAAGTGACATTTACATAATGTTTAGGATTTCAAAAAGAGTTATAGTTCTTTAGATAAAGTGAATGATTTTAATATAACATGAATAATTATACATTAGTATTTACCCTCCTCATATGATATTATATGATGATTTTACTAATATAGTCACATTGACCTTTTTGGTTTTAGTGAATGGCTGGATCGAGCAGGCACCAATGTAAAAGTGGATGTGAAGAAAACTGTGACATTTTTCTAAATGAGGAACTGAATGATATGTGATTTTGAATGAGAACTCTTGTGGTTATTCTCAACTATCTATCTAGAGTCATGATTGACCACCTTAACCTTAGTTATTCTTATAAGGTAACATGTATATGAGAAACAAATCCCTACAGATGTTCAAGTAATAATCATAAAGTTAATTTTGTTTAAAAACCTATGTGTCAAGGATGTGGAACGAAAAACCTAGGAAAATGTTTCAAAGGGACATGAAGATGATATAGATGTGGAAATAAAGTCATAAAGCAAGAACCTTCCATGGAAAAAGGAAGCATCCAGTTGACTCTTGGAAAAGGAAAGAAGTTATTTCTGAGGGATCAATTGAATTTTTTAAATGTGGTGTGCATGGTCATTATACAAACACATGTCCTATGAAGAAGTTTCGGGAATGGGATCACCTAGATCGTACAAATATTTGTTTACCAATACCTAATGCTATTTTGATTGAGGATGAAGAAACTGACAATGAACAATGAATGTTATGGATTAGTTCTTAATATATGTTTTGATATTATTTAATCTTAGGATATGATTCATGCTTTTGTTTGTAGGAAAGAAGTATTTCAGAATAAGTTGAAAATAATGGTTAATGGATCCTGAAGAATGTTCAATGAGTAAGATGTCAATATATAAGGGATTTAAGAGTTATGGTAGATTTTAGGATGGTGAAATGATTAAAAGTATCAAGGCCCTTTTGATGATGGTAATTATAATAGAAGTCTTTTTATAGTATGTGTAACCC
Source organism: Viscum album (assembly GCA_963277665.1). Classification (NCBI taxonomy): domain Eukaryota; kingdom Viridiplantae; phylum Streptophyta; class Magnoliopsida; order Santalales; family Viscaceae; genus Viscum; species Viscum album. The sequence continues at coordinate 1,024,012,651 of OY728126.1, forward strand.
TGATGTTTGATATATGAAAATTTTATTAAAGGAGTAATTATCTTTTCTCTTATGGATTTATTTATAAAGAACCATTTCGGTTTATATGATCCTTGAAGTTGAGGCAATTACAGGTTAATACATTTTTTGGATGGAAAATGAATGTTATTAGATAAAATTCATGGTTAAAATATGTTATGGTTATCTTTGGTGAATTTAACTCTTTTTGGGAATGTTATAATATTATATAGTTTTTAAAAAAAGGACAACATGCGGACCATGTGACAAATCGTCGTGTCAGACAAAGCTGTGGGAATCGAACCAACAACCAAAGTGCGACTGGTATTTATCGCCTACCACTAGACTACGTGATGTCCCCAGTTAGTATGACTAATTATTTTTAGTTAGATGATTTTAAGAATCAATAATAAGTTGATTTTGGGTTATCTATGGAAATGATTAAGCTAACATGGAGGATATGTGATTAGGTTAATTACTCTTCAATATGATACTTTAAGAGTAACTGATGTTATTTGGATATAAATATTAAGACTTATCTTGGAAGACAATGTGATTAAATCCGTTTGAGATTTGGGTTTCAATATTAATTTGGATTACATTGAATAATGTTATGGACAACTTTTAATTGAATGGTCTCGGTGAACTTTGAGTTGTGTTTGACAAATTTTGGAGATTAAGAGTAGTTTTTCCTTTTGTAAAACATTATCCTTTTGGGGATTATATGATCTGGTGCTAACCATTTTGGTTTTTGTTAAAGTCTAAAGACATTGGAAATATATATTTCATCTTTTTTTCATTATGTGATTCTATCGAAGTTGATTATAGGGCTCTTAATGTGAAAAAAGTCATCCTGAATACTCATCGTTTGGAGAAAATATGAGTTTGTGTTAGAAATATAGTAAAAGATGAATGTCTACATGACATGTAAGTATATTTCCTTATGTTTTTAGTTAATCTCATAGATAAATTACTCAATGAAAATTTAATTAAAACAAAAACCATTTCTATTAACATTTCCTATTGGGAAATCAAAAGCTATTTAACACATCACAAGTTTGTGATTTTCTGGTGGATAACTTTATCATAAACATGTTATCTATCACTCTTTATCAGAACATGATGGTTTGTTTTATACTCCTTATCCATGTTTTCATGGAATCCCCGTATCTGTTGTCTTAGGTAACTTTTGTACTTCTCTTCCTTTATTTTAAAGTTATAGTTTTATTGACTCTTTTTCTGATGTGGGGATTTCAATGAAGTTTCCGAGCCCAATTTTAAAATTTCGAGGATGTAATTCCCAAAAGGGGGGAAGGATGTAACATCCCGGATAAATAAATAATATGACATTTTAATATTATTTAATATTTGTGAATTAAATATAAATTTTACTTTAAAAGGGTTTCTATGTTCGATAGTGTACCCGATATGCAACAACAAGTTTCATTGAAATCTTACGTTGCACACTAAAAATATAATATCATTATTTTAAATGGTAGTTAACAGGTAACCGTTGTAATGGTATAAATGAATATAACTAACTAAAAAATTATTATAAATGTTTGTTAAAAGTTTTTACATTTATCCAATAAAAGTTAGATGCTTAACATGTGAAAGAATCTAATTTTAAACATAATTAACTTTAAAAGGTTGATTTATCACCTTTTGATGGCGAATCCTACATAAATATATTTTTGGTAACTTCTATATGTTCTATTTGAAAAAATAAAATCTCTTTTATAATCGGAACATTAAAATTTACCTTGGGTGAAATTTTGGTATTTTTCTGATAAAATTCATTTTTTAATGAATAGTGAAAAATACTTTATTTTCATTCATATCTACTTTTTAATCTAATTAATTTTTATGATAAAATTATCTTTTTAATTGTATTTAATGTTTAATTAGTTTATAATTTTACTATTTAATCTAATGGTGGTCATTGTAATTAATTCCACTTTGAAATTGGATATAAACAAGTGTCAATCTTTTGATAGATATTGTTTTTTTAAAAACACACTATATGTTTTGATAATAGAAATTAATTTTAAATTAATTAATGAAAATTCTAAGTTTTAAATTTGGAAAAATAGACATTATTTTGGAATTTTAAATAACAAATATATCTTAGGAAGAATTTTTGGTATTTTTTTGAAAAACATCAATTTTTGATGAATACTGAATCCACTTAGTAGTAGTTAAAAAAACTGATTTTTCATTTAAATAAAATTTTATTGCTTCTGTGAATTGAAATTCAAAAATCCAAAATCCATGGTTGTTACTAATAATTAAAATGTGGTTCAATAATATCAAAATAAGTTTTGTTGAATAGTAACTTTTTACTTTTATTTACCGTGGTTAAAGATAAATAGGTTAATTCCATAACAAATGAATATTATAATAATACAAAATTACCTTAAAATTTGTCCTAACATTATTGGTTGAGTCATTTATGACCATGGGAATCTTTGGGTCTATTTTGGGACCCCATTGAGACACTTTTTAGTGATAATGACACTTTAGATTAATTAACTAAAAGTAAAGGAAAAATGAAAAAAAAAGATATATCTTTTAGTAAATTAATTTTTACAAGGGGTTATATAAATTATCTTTTATAAAATCAAGATTCATTTGAAATATAAAATTATTTCCTACATCATGGTAATTTTTTATAATTTTTTGAAAACATATAAATTAAATTATTTATGACGCAATAATGATGCAGTATATACCTCATTAATAAATGAATTAAAAGAAATAAGATTATACATTTTATAATAACATTCAAAACCTATCCAATTATTATTGGATGCTTTTATTTCTAACATGAGTCATCTTATCTTCGACCTTAATTTGTTTTGGACCTTTAGAAACTGAATATCATTATATAATAAAATAATAGTTTCTCACTTTCCTAAAGTGCCCCTCCTCCCACTTATAAAAATACACCACTTCTAACCAATTCCTCACACTCATAAATCCTTTTGGCTCGTCCAAACTCTGTTCAATTATGCTCCCTACATCCCTCTACTAATCCAATAAGCCTTCCCTTAGGCAGAAGGAACTTCAAGAAGTCTTTTTTGTTCAAACCAAAGGAAGTTACCCAAATTAAAGGTTCGAATTTCTCTTATCTTATTTTCATTTATTTTACTTCTCCAACACCTAAACACTTTTTATTTATTTATTTTATTTCAAAAACAGTATCTAAATATACTAGTATGTTTTTATGATATTTATTTTAACAACACTTACAAACACCTCCATCTAATGGGTGAAGAACATACTGTTTCTGTGAATGGAAAACTAACGCCTCACGAAATGATGATTGTTTGATTATCTCCTACCACCTATCATGGTGGCCATTAATATGAAAATATATTTATATATGATATATATTATGATTATTTTTTCTTCATTCTTCTTTATTTTTCTTTTATATCCTTCCATTATGGTTTCCATTATAGGTAAACGTGATAATTTCATTTGAGGAAGTGCAGACTACCGACCCCTCACAGTGATATGACTCATTAATGCCATATGTGGTATGTATAAAGGATGTAGATAATGATATTATATATGATATTATAATGGAATTATAATATACCTATGTATAATTATCTTTTAATTCAATTAAAATAAGAAATAGAAATGAAAGTAGTGTTCATGCGTACGTACGACTAACCGTCTCCATGAATGGTGCATTTCATTTCTTACCACCAAATGATCTGTACTGTTAAATATATATATATATATATATATATAAGTTAAATATATGATATATATTATATATAAATAATTAATTTCATTCTGGATATAATGGAATTTTAACCACATGGAAAACTTGTAAATATAAGGTGTTCATTTTAGGCTCAAGTACCAAATATCGACAAAATGAACGTCATTAACATAAATTAATACATAGTGTTTAAAACATGGTAATAAGTGATATAAAATGAATAATAAACATGAAAAAAGGTTCTTAATAAATTATAAAAAAACATTAGTTTATTATTCAGGAGATTAAATAATGATCGAGGTAAGTCGGATACGAGGTAAAGGATTTTCTTTTCTCACTTTTAATTCTGTGAGATTTCCATTTTTCACAACTTATTCATTGAATGTGGTGTATTGTGTAGTTCCATTTGATATATATTATCATTATTATCTTTATATTCATGGTATTATATGATTAATTTTGTGGTTATTAACTTTTGGTCATACCACTTAGTTGATTACAACGTGGTAACGAGTTTCATCTCGCTTTTTATTCCTTTGAGATTAATGCTATATTTGCCACTATTTCCTTTTGTGTGCTGTATGTACTCCCCATGACTATAATATTTTTTTAATATAATTTCATTTATGAATATTTACATCTTAATTGTATGATCCTTCTTTCATGTGGCATATGATTTGCAAGTTACCAAATCGGCAAGGGAACCTTTCACCCTCCTCTTTTTAAAAGACTTATTTTTTTATGTCTTTTAATTTACATCTTATTATGTTGGGATATGTTATTATATATCCTTATTGATGTAAAATTTATGTCCATGTGATGAGATACCCTTTTTATCTCATCAAAACATTTTCTTAATTTTAATGTGACACCGTTAGGCAGTCGAATTTTTACAAGGGTACTTCTTAACCCAATTTCAATTCTTTGGGTTCAACTTGTACTTCATGAATATGTCATCCTATGAATATGTGTTAATGAACTATGATTGTTATACACATTATATCCACTTATATTGGGTGTATTTATATTTTTCCCACATAATTATGTGATTTACTTATCCTTAATTTAAGGATACCATCGTTATAAAGGATTTCATCTCAATTTATATTCCATTGAGACTTCTTCATTGTTATAAACCAATTCAATTTTATATAGTGTATATAATTTACATTGACATTGTATATCATGAATCCATTTATTATCATGATATTATAATGTTTTTATTACCTTAATTAGTTGTATTCAAGTGTCTCTCTTTTGGTTAAGAACTCTTACTAAAATATTATTTTAAATGTTTTAAAGATTTATTCTTCTTAAATATTTCTCATTAATATCCATGTTTCCAAAATGGGGTTTAGGATTTATTTTTATGGAAATTAATGTATTCAAATGATAATTCATTTAAAATCATCAATGTCGTATGGGACACTTTGATTCAAAAATCTCTTTTTAAATGGTTTTGAAAATGATTTGATAAAGCATTGTTTATTTCAATATCTTGAATTGATATATTGGAATGTGGAAATTTTATCTCTTATTTATACTTGTGATATGAGTTATGTTTATGTTATGGTTAATGGGAATTTGTTTACGTATATGGGTTGTTCCTTGATAAACCTAGGGTGGGTGAGCCCGAGATAGCTCTCCAATGCATTGGGTAATGTGAAGGAGGTAAATGCGATGTTTCTCCTAAGAGATTTAGGGAATATACTGTGATGGGTATTCCAAGTGCAACTCCCTATGTAGCTTGGATAGCTACATGTAAGTTTAATATGGATTCCGTAAGTAATGTTTATGATTTAGGATTTTTTTGTGTTATTCATAAATCTTACGATTTCGTAAGGTATGTTATGATTGAAAAGTATGGTTTCATTGATTTATATTTATTAATGGGATATGGTTTTACTTCCTTATTTTATAACCCTTACCTATATTCTTATTCTCATCCCATGTTTTGAAATGTTTTCCATGAGACTTAAAGAAGAATAGGGTCATGGATGGGATCAATGAAAAGTCATGCTCTCTAAAACATGGAACTAGACGTGTTTCATTTTAAGAGTTTTTATTTTATGAACAAAATGGATACTGAGTAGTAGTGTCTTCTTGTAATATTCAAGTTGTTATGTAATATTTATGGCCTAATTCTCTAAAACTCTAAACCTGAAATGATCCTTAATGTGAATTATTCATTTAATCCAATATTATGTAATTTTTTATTGCCAGGTTATTATAAATTCTATTTTAGGAATATACGAAAACAATCCTTTACTATATATATATTTATATGTGAGTTTATATTGAAATGGACTAGTATCCTACACAAAACCATAGATTCTTTATGAAATTCACTTAATAATGAAATGGTTTGTGAAAATAATGAATTCAAATAAATAGTATATACATTATCTTCATGAAAATAAGTAAACACTAAAACATTATTAGACTTAAAAAAATTACACACATTATTCTCAAACCTAACATGGTAACCATCATTATATAAATTTGATAATATAAATTCATTAAATTTTTATCCATTTAAAAATAATTATTTATATATTAAAACTATGAAAAAGTTACTGACTTTTCTAAGTATTATTATTTTTCCTTTTGTGGGGTCAGAAAAGGTGGTATATCCAACATCGACTTTGATAATGTTTTTGAAGTTCCAGTAGTCTGCAGTCATGTGTTTAGAACATACACTACTCAGATACTATAGTTCTTACTGGAATATTTATGAAGTTTTCATATAAAAAATGTTTTAAACAAGAAATTATTTTGGTACCCCTATTTTTTAGTTATAGAAATTATAGTAATAAGCCCTTAAAAAATCCATAATTTATCAACTTGTTTCTTATAATAAGAACTTATAATTTTAGAAAAAAATTTAGGTCCATTAGAGTAATAGGTGTTTACAGACTTGGATGATCTAGAACAAGGTACAAAATTTATTTGTATAAGTCCTCTTTCTAGGCTTATAACCAATTATTGTAGTATATTTAGGTTTAGTTTTCTTTTCCAAGGATTCTTGTGAGAGTTTCTATGACATTAGTGCATTTATTAATATCCTTCATAAATTTACATTAGATAATTTATGTTTATAATATTATTTTAACATTTGATCATTATTATCATTTTCTACAGAAAAATAATTTTTAAAGTGATACAACATTACATGATGCTTCTTTAAAATTTTATATTTATCTTTTACTTAGTTTAATGTATCTTCCAAAATATTAAAATATTCAAAAAAATCATCACTTGAAAAATTTTCATCTATATTTTAATTTTTAGATAGACTTGAAATATGTATAGGAGATGTAGAAAAAAGGTTTTGTAACTCAGATGTGTTTGTCATTAAATAATTGGTAGTTTTTTCATTTTTCTCTTCTTTGGTAGAGTTGTAATCACTTAAACTAACATCTGAGTGAATCCATGTAGATTTCATATCCTTATTATATCGTTTAAATATTACTTATATTTTTATAATTTAACTTAGGAAAATCTGCTTTAATGTATCATTTTATTTTATAATCATTGCAGGTCACTTCATTGGTGGAATCATCATTTTCCCATTCATTCCCCAAATTTCCATTATTGTCATACATACGTCTGTAATTATATTTCTAAATTAATTTTCTTTTTAATGTAATTTTTTTTAATCATATTGCTATATTATCCATTTATTCAACACTATATATGGGTAATTCATCAACACATGAACCATTTGCTTCAATCATCCCTTTTAGTTTTGATTCCTAAGTATTATAGGTTGATCACTTCCTCTTTGGTTAATCTACTTCACATTTACTTACATATATTTCTTTATTCTACATCATTAGTTCTCTAATGATTTACTTTATTTGTAGTGTAATAATTTCACAAGATTATTTGATGGACCTAGAAATACCTCTCTATCTTTAAAGTTATGTTATGATAAGTTGCATGAATTGAACTTTACCATAACTTTTTTACCCTAATTCAAGAATAGTTTTTAAAATCCAATTGAACTTGAGATACATATTAAAACTATATTCAAATTGATTCAACATTAAAGTATCATATCTAATAGTATAATAACATATAATGTTTCTTCATGTGATAAAATAAGAGTTTATCATATTTCAAAAGTAGTAGAACATGATAATATTATGATAAATTAATATTCTCCTAAAGAACAATACAATTGATTCAATACTTTATTATTATTATCATAGATATCGTTAGTATCATCAATATTATTTTTTATTGGATCATTAGTTTTGTCATATTTTTCCTCAATAATAGTCTAAATATCAAAAACCATTGTCTCTATATAAATTCTCATTTTAATCGTCCATTGAGCATAAATGGTTCCATTAAAATAAGAAGGCCAATTTGTGGTTGTTCTTTTATAATTAGTTTTATCCATAATGATATAAATTTTGACCAAATAGGAATTTATGTTTTATTTCAAACTAGATCATAATAAAATGTATTTTGAAGACCCTCTGATTCCAAATGTGGGTCGCGGTGGATAACTCAAGTGGGGAGTGAATTGAGTTTCAAATAAAATTATTAAAAATAATTTAAAACTTTTAATACCCTGAATTGAAAAAAAAATTTAGTTAAAAAATAGTAGAATTAAATAATTTATTATTTAGATAATATTCTCAAAAGATTTATCATAGCTTTGGAATAATAACTTTTAAAATGCATTAACGTTTTCAATTAATCTACTGTTATCAAACAGTAAATATAAAACACTAATTTATATAAACAATTAGATTAACGTTTTGATATTCTTTTAAGAAAATAGAAATGGGTTTACTTGAAAAAAGAAAGATATATTAAAATCAAATAGAAGAAATAGACAAGGGGTTTAATATCAAGTTGATAATTAATCACCTCTGCTATGAAATCACCTGCTTCTAAGTAGTTTATTATACAATAAATTTGATCCATAACCCATATCGAGTTTTACATAACAACACAAAAGGATGTCCATTCCCAATTCAAATTCAGTAGTTTTCCATGGGAGTAAATAATGATAAAAACTATATGCAGGTAGTCTAGGTCAGTCATGACCTCTAACACATCTTTACGTTGAACAATAAATGTGAATAATTAAGAAAGATGAAGAGTAAAATTCTCACTAGCTCAGTGAATCTTACTGTGTTTTATAAGTAAACATAGTAAAACATAAATAACTAGAAAGAAATCATAAACACAATGAGATTGAGATAATTTATGAGAAAATATGATGCAACTTAATATGAATAGATTCTTTTTATTAAATTTATTTTAATCCCCCCTCGAAAAGAATCCAATGAGATTTCAATGAAATGTAGGGAAAAAGAGTGTCACTGATGTATGGAAAAACCTTCATTATATATGAGAAATAAATATTAGCATTTTTTCATAGACATGTCTATGTATCATTTATTATTTTCTACAATTATTTTTGATATAAAAATTTCTTATCTTGATGCCTCCCTCAAAGATATTCCCGAAGGTAGCACACAACTTTACTCTTATGGTGATTTTAAGAATCATGCTAAGATATATATTGAACTTTACAATTAATTAGATCTTAAATATGACACACATAAAGAGATATTAAAAAAAGTTCAAAAATACGGTGATATAAATTCTAGGTTCTTCAATGACCATCAAAAATCTAAAAGGATATTAAACCCTCTATCCCTTCTCTATGATAGTGATCATTTCTTGGATACTAGGAAAGACCTTTCTGATCAGGTTGATTTATATTACATGAATCTCTTTAATGGTAGTAGGACTGATTTTAATTTTAGGGATGCCATTATTTATACTCTTATTACCAATATGGATAATGAGATTCTTACATTCTTACCTATAGAGATTGATGTAAAGGGATATTTTCTTAATTTTAATTTTGGGATCTCCCTGAGCACTGATGGTTTTACTAATATTTTTACAAACAATTAAATACATCATTCAAATTTATGTTTTCATGTTGGTTTATAATTTATTTGAAATATGTTCACTTACATAGGGTAAAAATGCTTTGTTCATTTCTCTAATACAACAATTTTATAATTTTAATTAAAATTCATCAATATTGTCATGTTTTCCATGTGAATATTATATAAAAAATTGTTATTAAAATTAATTCATCTACACATGAAAAAATATAATATAACATTATATCTTCAAATTAATTTAGTTTCATCCAAAGGAGATCTTGCAAGGACTGTCACATGACTACCTCTGAGTGTATTATTCTTTTGAGGAAATATAATATAGGGGGTTATATTTTCATTTATATTTATATTTAAATTTCTTTTGAAATAGTGGATAGGGTAATTATTTATAATGTTCTTTCCAACATTGGATTTAATAGTATATTCAGTAATTAGATCAAGATCCTTCTAGATTCAGCTCATGTTTTACTTCAGATCAATGGATCATAAGATGCTTATATATATTTCTTGAGAGGGGTGAGGTATTGTTATTCCCTATCAACTGTTAATTTTGAAATTGTAGATGAATAATTGAGAATAATTTTGTTGAATTTGTATAATAATGGGATTCTTAAGCCCATCATAGCTAATAGAGGTCATATTACTCCATCTCATTTATTGTATATTGATGATTTTTTCTTTTTATTCCAGGAGATAAGAAAAATTGTAGGTTTATAAAAGAGAAATTTTTCCATTATCAAATTATTTCGTGTTAGAAAATTAGATGGAATAAAACCTACATGTAATTTGGAAAGAATATAACTATTGTGAGGAAAAATGACATCATCCAAGAGTTTAGTATCAGACATGTTATGTTTCCTTTTACATATATGAAAGCTCACATATTTTAGGGTAGATCTAAAGCTTCACATTTTAATTATATCATGGATCAAATTATAGTACAATTGGGTTCTTGGAAATGTTATTATTTGTCAATGATTGGGGGATTCTATCTTATCAAGAACATTATTATCTCTATTTTTTTATTCTTTATGGGTTTATAAATGGATGTATTATTAGTTAAAGAGGATGAAAATATCTATTAAAAAAACATTATGTAGTTGGATTACACTATAAGGGATAATAATTACAGTTTATTTGAATCTATGTTTCAAACATCATCTTTGGGGGCCTTGAAATAAAGAACCATTATAATTTTAATTCGGATCATTACGAAAATTTTTGGTAAAGAATTATTAATGATTATTGTTCAGAGTAGGGCACTCAAGAAGGGGTAAATTGAGTTCTTATAAAACATTTTGCCAATAATATTTAATAAAAAGTTCCCCAATTGAAAATAAAAAATATCCCTGTTAACCAAAAGAGCAGTTTATAAAAGATTTGATTGTTTGACGAATTTCTCAAAGAGTGATTAGTTCTCAATTAAAATAATATAAAGTATTAATTTGACACTTGAAATCAATATAGTAAATAAAATTATAATATAAATACAATATATGATTAACCATAAAATAAAAGTGATGTTTTATGATTTAAATAATCAAAAATAGAGAAAAATAAACATGATTTAACACTGCGGAATTTAAAACAAGAGGTTCAGTTTCAAGTTGATACTTAATCCTCTCCACTTTGTGATCACGTACCACCAAGATTAACATTTTATCCATACCCTAGTTCAGGGTAAATAATAGTATACACAACTTTATAGGTCAACTAGACCTCTTCCATAGTTTTCATGGGAGTTCAAAAATAAACAGGCCATACATGGACCTCTTCCACAGTTATTCATGGGAGTGTAAGGTGTAAAATATGGGTAGTGAAGATATATGTGTGTCTTTCAGTCTTCATAGGAGTAAGTGCGTGTTAAGAGAATATATAGACACACACTACTCATAATGTAAAAATACAAAACAAGTTGGGAAAAAATTTAGAGAATAGAGTTAGAAGGCTCTATAAGACTGGCAAGGCATCTTGCAACTTCTGGAGGTTTTGTTGAAATGATGTTCAAGTTGACTTTTAGAAATGAAAAAAAAACAGAGTGTCATGAGAGATTATATATTCTATTTACCATGAGGAATAATATTTACTCAATGATTTCTTATCCCCTCTTCGTGTGTTTCTATAGAAATTTCTTCTGTCTGAGTGCTCAGTAGTATATTCATGGTTCTACAGTTAACAATTCTCGATTTTTTCTTAGGGGTAAGACTTCTTCACATTGTTTTTTTGTTTGATCTAGTATTATCAATATAGAATGCTGTTGACAATAATCATGATCTCGATCACATCTATGTACCACGTACCTCATACATCATTCTGACATCGATTTAAGGGCTTTCTACAAAAGGAAAAAAGTCATTAAACTAAATTGAAGTACTAAGTTTCAAAAATATGACCGTTAGAAATAAATTTTAATTTAAAAGAATAATTAAGAAGTGACAGTTCCTAGGAATGAAGACATGGAATAATGAATTGGAACGGCGTGTTGGAACGATGTATTACGAACCATGTATTATACTTTATGCATTTTGTAATCAGGAATGGTGAGTCAAGTATCGGTGACTCAGGATTGGTAATTTTATTTGTTGGTAGGTTATCTTGTTGGTGACTTGCATTTTTGGTAGCTCATACAGAGTGAAAATTATGGAATGATTCTGTTAGTATCATGATGCAATGATGAATCATACTTTTCCAATTTTTTATGTTGAGTCTGATAATAGTTCTAATAACAGTGTCTCTTCCTTTGTTAGAATTTAGCATCTATGATGATGATAAGATTGTTGATAGTGAGACATCCTAATGGTAAGTTCATATCAATAATAGCTCATACATAACCAATTTTCTTCCAATAGTGGGATATCAAAGAATAATTCTTCCTTAATAGTATCTCAAATTTAACAATAACTTTAGTTATTTATATTTTTCCAACCTGTTTGATGATGTAAAACACTAACAAAAGAGAGTAAGATGATATTTAAACATAATTAATCATGAGTAAACATAATTTATCTTGATTGAACTTAATGAAACATGATATTTCAGAATTAAAACTATAGGAGGCCAATAATCTCTCAATTTTTAATGATAAAAATTCATATAATTACTAGGTTATTCATAATGATCAAAGTACAAAAGATAATTTTTATGCTTAATAGGACATACAGATTATGAGAGATAAAATTATAAGATGAACATAATAATGTAAAATAAAATTTTATAATTATTCTCCCCCTTTTAGGGTGATCAAAAAGAGAAAAAATATAGAATATATTAAAGAGAAAATAATAAAATATTAAGAATTGATAATAGTGGAAAATAGATATCTTATTTCCTAATAAAGAGAGCATATTGAATGAGAAAAATTTCAAAATACATCCCTATCATGGAACAACCCAAATTAATTACTATCTAAGGAAGGATCCATGATTACTTTTCCCTTATAACTAGAAGAAGATAGTGTAAAAGGAGGTATAAAATGGGATGATGTATAAAGCTAATTAATGGGAACTCTAAAAGGTACTATAGGGATAAGAATTTGAATAGAAGAGGTTGAGATTTTCAGTTATTGATAAATAAAAGGACTTAGATTAATAAGATACTGAGCTGGAGAGATAAGAAATAGTTTAAGGGTTTAAGGAAGAGGAGCTAAAGGGTTTCAAGTGACAACATCAATTAACTGAGGATCAACTGATTGGGAAACTGAACATGAAGGAAGATCCTCAGTCACTTGTTTATTGGGGAAGGCCTCCGAAACTACGATAGGTGTGCTCTAAATATAAATTTATGGCTTCAAAAGGATGATAAAATCCATAATTATTTCCCCAAATTTCCTTACAACCTAATTAAAATCATCTTTATTCTCCATGAACATCTAAAGGGCTTGAGTAAGCTTCTTGATATCTCTCAATTATTCCTCAAAGGATTGTGTGACTGGGGGAAACCTAAAATTCAGAACCATGTATTTAAAATGACTATAAAATTTATGTTTGGTATAAATAATTTTAATTTATAAATATACTTTATTGGTGATGTCTTCTTGAGCATTAGCGACCCATTTCATCTAAGACCTTACCATGCCACACACTTGATTACTACTTTTTCAATGTTTTCTTAAGTTATCAGGATTCGAACTACCCAACATAGTTTATAGCTCTTATATTATAACTCTTCTAATCATATCAAATTCAAATGTCTGTGTGGGAGTAGTAGAGGTTGAGGACCCTTTTAATTTTCTTTAATAACAAGTATTAAATGATTTGGGTCAAGTACTGGAGGCTGAGGTGTATCATCCTTAGAAGATGTATCTCCATGTATTTTCACAACACCTACTATAGAATATTTACACTTAGAATACATCCTTTTAAAAACAGTAATTAGAGAATCTACTTTATCACTGAATCATTTATTTTCCATCCTCACTTCCTGATGCTCAGAAACCATTTGAAGTTGAATTTTGGAGACATCCTGCCCTATGAGTATGATGACATCGGTTTCACTGAGACTTGACACTGGTTATTATTGAGGATGGAGGATATGTTTAACAATTGATTAAAACACTTTTTTATAATCTTCGAAGTCATTTTTATTCACATAATCTATTGGAATATATACAAACGATGGAGCATGAGTAGGAGTAAGAGGCATTTTTAGATTTGTTGCAAGATGAACTATTTGGGGATGATCTACTTCTTAAACCTATGATCCCTTTGGATGGGATTCATCGTCTTATAAATTTGGATATTAAAATCCAAATGTGAAATATGTGAGATATAATTCACATTCAAACCCTACTATAAAATTAAAATGAGTAAGCATAGAAAATATAACACTATGAGACTATCACTCCCACTTAGTATATGATTTCTTCTGAAAATAAACTTGTTCTTGCACTTGATAATCTAGAACATCATTCTCAACTAACATTAATTATGAAGCCATTTTAGAATTTAAAATTGGTTCTCTTTCTACTAAAATATTTTCAGTAGGATCTTCATGTTTTGATGTAGGTCCTTGAGCAGTAACAGGTTGATAAGAGCCATCGGTTTCAGAACCATACACATCACTTCATCATTTTCTTCCTCATTATTTGCACCGGTTTATTCCTCTTCACCACTCTCTTCTACCCATTCTTATTCATCTTACCATTTTTATTTATTTCATCTTCTTCATCATCCTCACCATCTTCACTTCATCTTCTACTAGAATAATCAACTTCCTTAGACACTTTTGTTTCCTCCTCCTCGTCATCTAGGACATATTCTATTATAGGAAGAGATTTTATATAGATAGGTGATCCAAAAGTGATTTCTTTAGAGATTCATGTAATATTTGGATCACTCCTATAATTAATATGATATTATTTTCCTTTATTTCACCCATCTTAATTTTACTATTAATCTAAATACTCCTCTACTTCATCTGGTCTTAGACCAAGATCAGCCATATCTTTTAGTCGCATGGGGTATTGAACATGATTAAATTATTCCTAGATTTTCTCATTATATTACACCCACTATCTCTTACAGGTATTCCAGTTAATGCTTATCCTTTTACATATAAACATTGTAATGAAAAATCCATCACACTCTATGATAGCTTATTCACCTTCATTCACCACTACCTTAGATTTTAACATGGCAGAGATAATATTTGAATAAAAATGTGAGGTTGAATTTGAATGTGGTTTGATCATATAATTCGTATGAACCTTAATATATCTGTATAGGTTAATATTGTTCCCTTTCTTTATCAGATGCAATAGATAGTCATCTTGATTCTTTAAGGATGAAAAGTCACTTTTCCATGGTAAAAGTTGATGCTGAATAAACTTAAACAACAATCAAAATTATCCATTTAGTTAAGTTTCTATTGGTATTCTAGGGATTCCATCACTATTCAACTCAATCAACGCTATTTTATAACTAAATATATCACTTAAAGGGGTAGAGATTCCTTAATAATCTTCAAAAATACCTTTGTGAGGTACATTTAAGCATTCATCCCATTTCATATAAGAGAAGGAAATCATATTCATTTTATTATAGACGTTATCCAAAACACATCTATTACATAATGAATAAACTCTGCATACAAATAAAACTCAGGAAATAGCTTTAGATAAAGTTGAAGCTTGTTGTTAGAGAACCAATACAACAATCCTATTTCTTTCAATAACTTTATAACAAGAGAATTACTTGACATGAGCCAATATGCATGCACTTCCTTTTCAGTAATGACTATTATTCTGAAAGGATCAGGGTTAATAGGTTTGGTTATAGGATTAATTGATTTTCCCTTTAGTTTCTTCAAAGTAAGAGACTTGTCTAGAAATTTCTCTGACAAGTGCTTCACACAAGACATAAAAAATGGTTTAGTTCTAAGAATAAAGGTAGTAGAGGTTTGGGAGAGAATTTTTTGGTTTATGGAGTATAGTAAGTGGGAAATGATTTGTACTGAGGTAGTTTTTATCATTTAGGGATTATGAAATCATAAATAAAAAATTTATTGTAAAATAAATTAAAATAAATAAAACAATGATTTTAAGTCCGAGTCATAAAAAATAACAAATTAAGGATCAGTAAGACACAACCGTGAGTACTAATAGTGAGTCTGCATCAGTGAGTCCCAACGGTGAGTCATCAAAGGAGAGTCACAATTGTGAGTCATGAGTGGTGAGTCACAATGGTGAGGTATTAATAGTGAGTCATAGTGTTGATTCATCAACAATGGGTCACAATGGTGAGTGATCAATAGTGAATCACCATGGTGAGTCATCAATGGTGAGTCACAATGGTGAGTCCTCAATAGTGAGTCACAACAGTGAGTCATCAACTGTTAGTCACCCAAAATTGATCATCTCTAACTCAAGTTTGATGTAACTCATTCTCTCAGAATTTAATGGATTAGTTAAATTATCTGCATCCTTGTGTTCAATTCCCATAAATATAAGAGTTATATCCCTTTTCTGATAGTGATATCTCAAAAGTGATGTTTTACATTAATAATATTTGTTCTTGAATGAGAAACTAGACTCATAAAAATGTTAATAGCACATGTGTTGTTATAGTTTATAGGCACATTCCTAAATTGATATCCATAGTCTTGTAATGTCTGGTTCATCAACAAAATTTTGTCACAACAAATACCACTAGCAATGTATTCATCTTCAGTAGTAGACAATGCAAAAAAATTTGTTTCTTACTACACCATGAAAATAGATACCTTCCCAAAAAGTGACATGTTGGAGAGGTGATTTTTCTATATTACTAGAAACCTCCAAAATAATCATCATAATAACTAATTTATATGGTTTCCTCTAGGATAGAACACTCCTTGGTTGGTAGTATATTTGAGGTATTTGAAAATTATTTTAACAACAAGTAGGTGTGACTCTTTAGGAATTTCTTGAACATGAGAACACATACATACACTAAACATAATATTAGTTCAGTTAGTAGTAAAGTAGAGAAGACATCTAATCATACCTCTATAACTTGGTTTATCCATTGATTTTCCATCTTCATCAAAATTCAATTTACAGGTACTCATTCAAGTATCATTACTTTTATTTCTATACATGAAAAAACCATTTAAAATATCTTTTGTATATTTACATTGATTTAAAATAGTACCTTATTTTGAAAAATCTGAAATTCGAGAGAGAATTTGATTTCACCCATTAAACACATTTCAAACTCATTTTGCATCATTTTTGAAAAGTCTAGATATAATTTTTTTGAAGACCCAAAGAAAATATCATCAACATATATTTTTGCAACTAATACATCTTTATAGATTCATTTTAGGAAAAGAGTAGGGTTTGTTATACCATTATATAAACCTTTGTAAATAAGAAAAGTGGTAAGTAAGTCACAAAAATCTCTTGGAGATTATTTTAAACTATATAAATATTCTATTAATTATAAAACATGATTTGAACAATGGGGATTTATAAAAATAGGGGGGTTTTTAAAAAAACATCCTCAACAATTTAACCATTTAGGAATGCACTTTTAGCATCCATTTGATAAATTTTGAAATTCAGGTGTGCTGTATAAGATAGCAGTATTCTAATGGCTTCTAGCCAGGTTACTGGTGAAAAATTATATTCATAGTCTATTCAATATTAATGCCTATAAAATTGTGCAACTAGTCCGGCTTTGTTCTTTAATATTGTTCCAACTTCATCTAATTTGTTCTAAACATCCACATAGTTCCTATTGTCAAAGTGGATTTTGGTCAATCAAATAGTTCATTGATTTTTTTCCTTTCAAAATAGTTTAATACATCTAGAATAGGCATCATATAGAAATAAAAATTTATAGAATCATTGAAATTCTTAGGTTTATGTTGTGATAAAAAGACTTGATGTTCAACCCGGTTTCTTAGAGAAGCTCTAGATTGTGTTCTGTTGCCTCAGTATCCAACTACATCATCTAAATGATTGTTTTGAAGATATATAACACGTATATTAAAATAAGGGTTGGTTACTTAAATTTATTTTATAGGTTTGAGTTCCTTTTGATCAGAATCTAGAGATTTTATTGAACTGTATTTTTCTGCTTGTTTTACAATATAATCAAAAGGTTTAGGATTTATGTCTATATTGGTCAGATTACCCTCAATATTTTCTAAGGAGGTTTTGGATTCAAGACGATCTATTTTATCAAACATTACATGCATAGACTCTTCCACACATATGGTTTTCTTATTATAGACTCTACATGATTTACTAGAGATTGAATAACCTAGGAATGTTCCTTCATCATTCTTGGAAGAAAATTTGTCAAGATTATCTTTTGTATTGAAAATAAATAATTTTCAACAAATTTATTGATGTAATTAAACTTGGGTCTCATATTATTCCATATCTCAAAGGGGGTGTTCATTAGGATTGGTCTAAGTAAAACTCTATTGATTATTTAGAAAGATATATTCACAAATTCTACCAAAAAATAAATAGGTAGAGCATAATCATTAGGAATAGTTCAGGCTATCTCTTGTAAGGTTTTATTTATCTTATCTACAACTATATTCTACCAAGGATTCATAGGAGATTATAAGTTTTTAATACAACCATTTTGTGAGAAAAAAGATTAGAATTATCTATTTTCAATCTCACGACCATGGTCACTTCTTAATGTTTTGATTATATGTCTAATTAAGTTTTCTACTAATTTAGCATACATGGTGAAATAAGAACAAGACTCACTATTGTGTGATAAAAATAAATACTTAGTGTAAAAATAAAATTCATCTACTAGAACATATTCATAATGATTCTCAACTAAAATTGAAACTCTAGATGATCAAAACAAATCAATGTGATCCAACTCAAGAGGTTGAGAAGTTGAAACTTCTTTATATAGTTTGGAAGATACTTTATGATGTTTTCCCTTTTGATAATGATTATAGAATTTATCATTTGGGAACTCTAGTTTAGGTAGATCCTTAAAAAATATTTTTCAAGTAAGAATTTTAATAGAGTGAATGTTACAGTGTCCTAGTCACCATTGCAATAGACAGTAATATTTATGAAAGGAACTTAAGTAGGAAACATTCCCTTAGACTAAAGAACCTAATTTAAAAATATAAACATTTTCATTCGTAAAATCTGAAAAGTCTAAATCATTCTTAGAATTGAAAAAATTACAAGCATCATTTTCAAATTTAACATGAAATCCATCATCACATAAATACGATATTATATGTGTATTTTACTTTATACCATCAATAAAAAATAGCTTTATATATTAAAACAGAATTATTATTACCGATTTGGACAAGGACAATAATTTTTCCTTCTTTATTGTCACTAAAGGTGAAATTTCCACCATCAATATTTGTGATATTCTTGAAGCTAAATTACTCCCCTTTCATGTGTCTGGAACACCCACTATCCATGTACCATGACTTTTATAGGATCTCTTTTATCAAATTTCCTACAAAAACAGTTTAAGGAAGAAAAGACATTGGTACCTAGATTTTCTTATGTCTAATAATATTATTAATTAAAGATCTAGGAATCCACATTTTCTTCATGGGATTCCAATAAGTAGTTTGTAATGTTTTTAGAAAACTAATATTTATTAGGTCTTGAAGAGTTACAAGCCGTAAACGATTTTTCAGTGCTATAACATGATAAACAAAATTTAGGTTTGAGCATACAACTGGATTTTACAGATTTAGATACAAAATTCGTTTTTAACAAAATTTTGGTGCCCATGTCATAAATAATTCCATCAGTGTATTCATAAGAAACTTGTTTTCCAAACATCTAAGTTAAGGCATTTTTAAATTTTTTTAATTTCTCTATATCCTTATTTAATTTCTTATTAGAAATTTTGAGTTCAGTATTCTCTTTAAGAAGATGATCTTTCTTCTCTTTCTCCATAGTGAGCCCTGATTTAATAGTAGTATAATGAGAATACTTTTTTATTGATATATTAATAATTATCTTCTAGTTCATTTCAAATATAAAAAATAATTTTTCATTATTAAAACATTTCTTTATTGGTCATATTTTTTGAATATTCAGATACATATTCATCTTTGGAATAATAATAATTTTATGCTTGTGATACAAAGGTTACCTCAAATGTGTTTTTCATAAAACACATGTTGGATTTGTCATCCTTTTAATCATGAGATGATTTAGATTCACTAGAGTTTTGCTCAGAAGCAATCCAGGTAGCCTTCAAATACTTTTTGTACTTTATATATTTTTCCTCATACTTTTTCTTGTACGTAAATTTTGGACAGTCAACCATCACATGTACATTTATTTTGAACTAATAGTAGACCATATCATTGGAATTATCACTTATTTTCCAATCATTTTTTCAATTGTCTTTATTTTTATATTTCCCTATTTAGTTCGAATTTGTAAAGAAAATATTTTTTCTGTATAATTTCATAAATCTCTTTTCTAGTTGATACATTCCCTCATCACTATTGGTTAATGAATCTTCATTGATAGATCTTTATATAGGAAATTGAATTTTCTCTTTTTTCTTGGATGTAGTGTTTTTTAAAGACACTAAATTTCTTCTTGGTTCATCATCAACTTTTCTTTTAACCTTAAGATTTTCCTTATATATCATAATATTACCAATCATCTCCTTTATAGGTAGTTCATCGATGTCACAAGATTCTCTAATTGATACTGATGTCCCTCTCCAACTCTTTATAAGATATCTCAAGATTCTCTTGATCTGTTATATTGTAGTGATTGTCCTTCCCAGTGAGATTGTTGTATTTATAGTCTCATTGAACAAAATATATTTGTCAGACATATTCTCATCAGATATCATCTTGAAATTATCATATTTAATAGTATATGTGTTAAGCCTCATTTCCTTCACATTGGTGGTCCCTTCATGTAAAATATCTAAAGTATCCCAAATTTGAAAGGTTGTTTAACATGAAGATTTCATATTGAATTATTCATCACATTGAGAACAATATAAATAATTATGAAAATTAAAATTATTATTATAGGTTACCTTTTTGGGATCATCTCAAGTGTTTATAATTGTATTAGGGATCTTTTATTCATCGACTATAGAAGACCATATTTCAAAATAGATTATTTCTAAAGGCATTTTAATTTTGATTTTCCCCTGAGCATAGTTTGTGCCATAAAAGCAGGCCGGTCTATTTGTAGAAAAAACATCATGTCTATTATCAATGTTAAATAATAAAAACAAGTTTTAATGGACTATAAATTTGGAGTTGATATAAATTTTGAGATCTTTAAAACACAACTAAAATCACATTTGAAACTATTTGAAAACATTGAAAACCTTGAAAAAAAAGTAAAAACCCTATGATACCAAATGTCGGTTAGAGTAGGACAATCAAGAGGGGGGGTGAATTGAGTTCCTATAAAATTTTTTGACAAAAAGATTTAATAAAAAGTTCCCCAATTTGAAATACAAAAAAACATCGTAATCAAAATGAGTTTTTTATAAAACATTTGATTGTTTAAAGGATTTATCAATGATTGATTAGTTAGTAGTTAAAATAATATGAATTATTAATTTATCATTTTAAATAAATATACCAAATAAAATTATAATATAAACACTATTTAAGATTAACTATCAATGAAATGTGATGTTTTCTAATTTATGTTAATAGAAATAGAGAAAACTGGAATTAAAAGAAAACAATGAAATTTAAAACAAGAGTTTCAGTGTCATGATGATAGATAATCCTCTCCACATGGTGATCACCTTCCACCAAGCAGTATAAATTTAAATAAAATTTTATCTACACCCTGGATTGGGGTAAAAAAATATATACAAAACTACCTAAGTCAACAAGACATCTCTTACCGTTTACATTGGAGTGAAAAACATGCCACACATGGACCTTTTCCATTGTTATCCATGGGAGTGCAAGATGTAAAATATGTTTTGTGAAGATATTTTTGTATCATCATGTTTATAATAGGAGTCAGTGTATGTTCATAGAATATATAGACACACATTCCACATAATAAAAAAATAGTTCAAACGAGAAGCATGATCATGATCACATATAGGTACATTACACCTTGTACTGCAGTCCGAAATTGATTTAAAGGTTGTCTAAATAAGATAAAAAAGTCATTAAAATAAATAGTAGTACTATGTTTTAAAAATATGACCATTAGAAATAAATTTTAATTTAAATGATAATGTAATAAGTGACAGTGTCTCTGAATGGTGACTTGGAATGGTGACTTGGAATAGTGTGTTGGAACAGTTTATTAGGAACAATGTTTTATACTTTATGCATTATGAAATCAGTAATGGTTGGTCATGTATTAGTGACTCATGATTTATAATTCACATTGATGGTATGTCATCCCTATAATGAATAATGATATCTGTAGCTCATACTTTGTGATTTTTTTATTGATTCAATCGATAGCTTGATGCGATGGTGACTCAAACACTGACAAATTTTTTAGTTGAGTCTGATGGTAGGTTGAATAACAATTTCTCTACCTTTTTCAGAATTCAACATCTCTTTTGACAGCTAGACAATTTACAATGAGATATCCTAATGGTAAGTCCATATCAATTGTAGCTCATACTTAGCCGATTTTCTTCCAATAGTGAGATTTACATGATTGAGTCTTCTTTAATAGTAACTCAACCTTAATGGAGACTCATACTTCGTTGTATTTTTCCAAAATGTCTTATGATGTGAAACACTAAGAAAAAGATATTAAGATTATATGTAAATATATTTAAACACGAGTAAATATAATTTAACTATATTGAACTTAATAATGTATGATTGGTGAGAATTAAAACTATAGGAGGCTAACAATGATAAATTAGAATCCATTGGATTCATGAGTTATATATTTTTAAATAAGCTCAAGGCATTGAGTCCTAACTACATTATATACAATATTTGGAAATATTATAAAGTTTATTTTTAATATATTATTTCTCAATCCCACTTGTTATTTAATAATAATAAAAATCCTCCCTTAAATTTTGGTTACACAACTAGATAATTAACCCTTTGTTAAGCATTATTTATTATGATAACACATTAATGGAAATTAATTCCACAGTCATAGAGAAATAGGAAAAAACTGATGATTTACAGATGAAAGAAAGGATTTTATTGAAAATTACACTTTCATTAACCCATATGATCTACTGATCTGGGAACCATCAGCTAATGTTATTCATATTTCCAAGAGATTCAAGAAAAAATTAATTGGAGTGTATAATAAAGGTTGGCATGGGAAAATGTATAAAAATGATTTCACTATCTAGATTTTTTATGTTATGGAGAATTTTCTAACTCCAAACTCTATATTTATGATTGTTTTAAATTAGTTTTTATCAATATATTTTCGATACGTGTCTTGTGTCCTCAACATAAGGAACATATTAATCATCTCTTTTTGAGATATTTTGCTTCATCTTTACTCTAGAATTTCATTATCAATATTTTTTGATGTAAAACTTCCTTGTTCAGACTATATATAGATTCTTCTATTTGACTGTATTCAAATTTATCTTTCAGATAAACTCTTTAACATGTTCTAGGTGGATTGTGTTGAACATACATACATCATGTGGAATATTTTTGATATAAAAATTCATGAGAGATCCTATTTCAATCTTCATTCCACTTGACTTCATATTCTAATATAAACAAAGGGCACTAATCCACTACATCATGGAAGATGTAGTAACACTACACACAATATCATGGTTCTTAGATGGATGGATGTACTTGAACTTTTTACTATAATTTGGGGTACTATAAATGTTTTCTAGACTGCCCCATTCACGGGATAAATAAAATGAAGCACAGATAGGGATGCTTATGGAAATCCAGGATATTAAGGATTTAGAGCAATCCTTATAAACCACAATGCTGACATTGTAGGGAGTCTTTATAGATATTGTGGCACCGCAACATCTTTAGAGGCTGAGAGGATATGTCTAATAAATGAAGTAAAAGTGGATAACCAAATAGTATGGAATAAGGTTTGGTTTGGATGTTACTTAGTACCCTTGTATAAGAAACAGAGAATGATCAATTTCATATTTCATAGAAACTCAATGCCCAATAGATTATAAGTTCAGATCTACTTTCATCAATGTTCCACTTCATCACAAATGATTTCTGGGAGGTTAATCGTCATATAGATAGAATTTCGAACAAGGGTATAAGTAGCGGTGGCTAGGTTTTCTCTCATAATTTACCTGATGAACTCATACCCCTATTTAGGAGGGATTATTATCAAAAACATTATTTTTGACTATTTTATCTTTTTTAATAATAAACGATACTTTAAATTTTTGATAAGTTCTATCATTTTAATTTTAAAATGATGGTAGATTAAATAAGTAGCATATTACCCTTATGTTAGATAGTGATGGTAGGTCAAGACTTCTCCAATTTTCATAATTTAACCTGAGAAAAATTAAATATCATAAAACAATGAACTCATTGGGAATATAATAAACCTAGTTTAAGATCATTAAAATATATAGGTGATTAGATTATGCTAAAAATGCTTCATTATCATGCTTTTTCCATTATTGGGATTTATATCTCACTCATTATATTAATAAATGTCACTAGGGTGTCCTTTTTTGTAACAAAAAAAAATTATAAAATATGATTATCATTAAATAAGTTAAGGTTATCGATATATTAATACATATACATCACCAAACATAAATGAATCAATGATATATATATATATATAATAATTTTTTTACGAATGTTTGTTAAAACCATGCCTTTGAATTAGAGGTAGCGAATAGGAATAACTACTTTTTGAAATATATTTATAATGAAAATTAAGGCTACTTCTAATATAAATGAAATTCAATTAGTTTTAATAAAATGGCTTATAAGGTCATTTATAATTTAAAAAGTATGTTTTTTAAAAATAATATTTTAATAAAAATGTATGTGTACTGATAAATTTCATGGAATATGTATAATCAATCAACACCAATTTAGTTTACAAATTTTAAGAAATTAATTTTTAAAAAATTAATTTTCCAATTAAATTTATATTCATAACATTTTATTATTTTATTCAAAATATAAATTTTAAAATTTTAAAATTTTAAATTAATAAAAATTAATTTCATTTTTGAAATTCTCATATAATTTTTTTAGTTATAAATTTTGATTATTTTCTAAAGTGATTATTTTTTAGTCAAATATGTTGGATTTATGAAAATTATAATTTCCAAGATTTTATCACTGTGTAATAATAACCTAAAATATGTAAAAATAATTATATTAATTAAATATTAAATTGTGGAATAACATTATACATTTTTAAATATTCTTTTGTACATATAAAATATTTTCAAATCATTTTTTGAAAAAAATTAATATTTTACTTTAATATAAAAACTTTTTTGGCCTCTTTAAAAAAAGTAAGATTTTAGTAAAAATATAGTTATTACATGATTTAAATGTTACCTTATTTTTTTTATTTTTTTATAAATAAATATCTGTTATATGTTTTTTAACAATTAAAATTTGATCTCATTCATAAATGTTAAGATTAAAACCCCAAATCACCTAAAAACTGTTTCTATGCGTTATGTACGTTTACTTTGAAACTAAAATTTATTCAATATAGAAATTATATTTGATAACATTATTTTCATTTTATTATTTTAATTATAAAATAATTTGAAAATATCAATTCTAATTGTGTTCATTTTAATTAACAACCATGGGTAAAAACTAATGTTACCGAGGTAAAAGTATAATTTTGTAGAAACAAAAGTAAAAAAGAAAAAGTCATAAATCACTCTAGAATAGCTCCAAAATAATTATATTGGATGAATTTTAAACCTTAAAATGTCCCAAAATCCATAATTCGATATATCATAGTCTTTTATGATGAATAATGTAAATATATATGTAAATAAATAAATGGTATTTATAAAACTAACCATCCATTAACTCATAAAAGGGGACAATTAAACACTTTAATGGGGAACCCACTCTTTAAAATTACTCATTTAAACATAGAATTTAATATCCCAATAATCATATACCATTAAAATAATCACATGGTCTTTTATGGTTGGAATAATATCTTTAAATTCAAGTGAACTTATAAGGATAAATCATGTCTCTAATGTAAGTATTATCTATTCCTTATGTTTTTCATATAAATCTTACACTTACAAATATATTGTCACTATTATAATATAATTACATATGTATAATAATTATATTTATATGTTTTCTTATTAATTATACAACCCATATTTATTTATTTACACCCCCTTATGAAAATGAAGGAAAATTAATCACACGTGTGCGCAGACTACTACCTCCATGAAGAATCGTTTTTCCATTTTTATTAGTTTTTTATATTATTTATTAAAAGTTTTTTAATAGATGATTTTAAATAAAAAAATAAAAAAATATAATTATTATTATTTTATATTTATATTTTAAGAAATAAATAACTCTTTAACAATACTCACCATAATGTTAAAGTATGTTTAAGATTGTGTTAGTTTAGCCACATACTTGAACAAAACCATGAATTTATGTCATGGATGACAGTTAAAAATTATTTGATGGAATATAATGATAAAATTTTTAATAATTTTTTTCTGTTTTTTTATATTTTATATCAATATTTAATTCATTAATTAATAAAATGCACTTCTATTGTCCAGAATCACCAAAACAAGTTTATTATCAACATCATCTTCAAGGATAAATACTAAATCAGTCCTGAGAGTAATTTGAAACATAATAAATAATTATAAATCATAGTTAATATTAAATTTAATGATCTAGTAATTATGTACTTTGAATGAATAATTAATATGAACACCACTATTAGGAAACTAGAAAAAAATATCAAAATTAGTGTCACTCGATATAGAAAATATGTTGAATTATTATAGATAATGTATATTTAAAAAGAGTAAAAATGAAAATGGAAATGATTAAGGTTATGAAATAAGTGATTAATGTATCTATACTTGTAATAAAAGAGTTTAGCTTATGTTCTTGGATGTCAGGAACATGGGGTAAGGGTTTTAAACTCAAATTCATCTCTTTGAGAAACATTTGATATTATAAAATGAATTTCCTTTATGTGGTGTCTATACTTAATATTTTAGATACCATAACATGAATTATATTTTAATCGTGGTATTTTAAGATCTTTTACAATCCCTCTCTTTCTAGGGGTTTTGATTAAAGTGTTATTCCAGAAGGAATATTTTTTTGGTTTCAAATATAA
The DNA here is from genome assembly GCA_963277665.1 of Viscum album. Lineage (NCBI taxonomy): Eukaryota > Viridiplantae > Streptophyta > Magnoliopsida > Santalales > Viscaceae > Viscum > Viscum album. The sequence continues at coordinate 1,024,040,090 of OY728126.1, forward strand.
TTCTTTGAGACATTTTACCTGTTAAACACCATGTTTCCTTTATATGGTCTATTCCATACAAAGGGATATGATTATTTTCATATCCACTATATCTACTAATGCTGGGTAACTCCAAGCTGATTTGTCAGCTCCACAAACAACCATGTCACCCAAAACGAACTTCATATACCCAATATACCCCTAGATCGTCGTGCTCTACCTCCTCCGTCATTTCTCCCCGCTCGATGTGTTCCATTCACCTCGATATCAATACCTAGTTTTCCATCCCTGATTAGGGTTTTGAGCAAGCTCTGTTCAATACAATGCTTGTCAAATCCACTCATCTCCTCCCCCCTCCGCCTCCAGGTACCACCATCTCCACCTGATCCACCTTTGGGTACCACCGTCTCCGCCTACTCCGCCTCCGCATGCTCGGACCCCATTTCCTCCACCTCGGAATTATCATAGGGTACCCACTGCCCTCCCTACCTTGTACACCGCATGACACCATGCCTCCACCTATACTTCCGGTCTCCTTCCTGACATCTTCTTCAACCATGGTATCCACATTATCCTAGATTCCACTCCACCATTTCTCGAAAATCTATGACGTCTTACTAATCGATCTACCCTCAATTCAACCTCCAATTATCATTCGGTTGGATTTATTTCTTTCTGTTTATTTTGTTCAATGTGATTCGTTTATGCAAACTAGGGTTTTACTAAAATACTCTTCATAATAACGAAAATGATACATTTCATTCAGATCCATGATCGAGTGGTCCTTCGGACACTGGCGGCTTAGCTTCATTGAGATGGTTTGTTATTGCTTGAATTAGATCTGGCTGAAAGAAAATCCTTTTTTTGGATCTAGGTTATTAGGTTTCAATTTTAATTTCGATTTCAACATCAATGTGGGTGGATCGTCTTCAAAATGTATGCTCACATCTGGTCTCCATTTGAGTGTGAAGTCTATTCATTTTTTTCATAATGTGAAATCTTATTAATTTTTTAGATGTTATGTCTATATTGCTTATTATTTTTATGTTTTATATCTATTTCTTATTTGTTGCATGTTCTTACGAATGAAATTTTATTAACGACATGTATATTGAATCTACATTCCAATATGAATATAATTTTTCCCAATGATATTACATTTCATATCCTATTCAGGTTTCTTTATCAGCAACTCCAGTTATTCAATGTAGTATTCACAATGATTCATGGTAATTTGTCTTCCGGTATTCATTCTACAATGCATTATCATTATTACTGTCCACTGTGCATAATACGGTTACATTGAACACATTGACTATTAAATATAATGAAAAACATTACAAACATGAATTGTCGAACAAACTCTAAAGATGAAATGTTTCAGATGATATTACTAATTATGTATCACCAAATAAATTGTGAGTTATCTATTATGTTCACTTTAAAATTCTGTATTTATGATATTTATTTTATTATATATATACATTACGACTAGCACAAAAAATTTCAAAATCTATTGGGAATTATTCAATTTCTTCTATTCATCTCTATTGTACTACAATTAGTGGGCCACTGCCATCAAATGGCATCACACATGGAGACACACACATGACATTAACACAATTACTTATCAATGGTTAGTTCTATCTAATTTTCATGTCTAATGCTATATACTTATAACTACATTATAGACTAACACATATTACTCATATCAAACATCTTCTATGTCGACAGTGCCTCCAAAATTGGCAGTTGAGACAACATTCTCTATAGGATCAAACAATAAAAATCAAAGACATCATGCCTATGGAGAATCTCCACTTCCATTATTTATGTATGATTTCAATGTTATTCTAAATAACTTGTAGTTTTTAGTTGAATTTTCAATTTTCTGAATAACTTGTAGATTTTAAGCTCCTATCTGTGTTTTCATTTTCACTCTCAGATCAAATGAATATTGAAATTGTTCTTAACTATTTTGTTTATTCATTTAAATTTTAAAAGGCATGGGAAATTGTAGATTCATAATGCCAAGTATTCCTCAGGTTTAATGAGTTTATTATAGTGATGCGGGTTGCACCATGGTTCCATCAATGCATTATTCTTCTTTCATTTTATTTAATGGATTAATGCATTCCTAGGTTGTATACTATATGTTTCAACCAACCGATTTCTTTGGCATAAGGAGGATATGAATTGATGTCAAATCTCTTTAGGTTTGAAGACAAACAAATTAATTTTTCTCATTTTTTCCCTTCATTCAGAATTGGTGTCTTATCATTCATGGATTTAGGGTTATAACCTTTTTCTCCATAAATTTAATTTAGAAACATAATGAATGGTTCAAGATATCTTACATTAATTTATTTAAGACATGTAAAGCATACTATTTTTTATGGTAATATCAGTAATCAAGTTTCTTAATCCTGGAATTATATTGAAATTTTCATTTTATAACATATTTTTATAGTATTTTCAGGTATTTTTGGATCATTAGTGCACACCTCATAATTAGTATGTTTGATATTTTTATCACATGTCATCATGATTTGAATGGATGTGTTATTTAGATGGGATTGAATTTAATATTGCGGGATATTGGGTCTATGCATTAGTTTAACCAATTATTGGTGGGTATGTGTTTTAAATATCTTATTATCAATACATCCCTCATAATGAGTGATTAGTGTTACTACTTACTACCATGAATCATTTTTTATTTAGAGGTACACCCTATGTGAATGCTGGTTATTAGTCATAAAATCATGGAGTTAACCTCTCTTTCATCCAACATATGAATGTAGGTAATCAATTTTCACTATTAATTCCACTGTATATTGATTTTTGTGAATGAAAAACACATGAATCAGAGGATTATAATGCTTTAATAAAATTATGTTTTCACTATTGACATCAATGTATATTGACAAGGTAGTATTTTAGTATGATTATGTTGTGATTCAGTGAGTTTTGTCACCTTTATGGGATATTATTCTCATAATGTTTTAATTACACACATCCTATTTTAAGATAAATATTGATTATTTTTATTTATATATTGCAGGTGACTCACACTGTACATGAAGAGATCAAGGGAATCCTACACTAATAAGTTCCATATCTCTAAAATAGGTATGTTTTCCTAAAATTGGAGAATTAACCCTCTCTACCATGCACTATTTTTCATTTGCATTTACACACTATATGAATGCATTTTATTGGTCATAAAATCATGGATTTAACCTCTCTTTCATCGAACATATGAATGCTGGTGATATGTTTTCACTATTGAGTCCACATTATATTGATTTTTTTGGACTTAAAACATATGAAACAGATGATTATAATGCTTTTATATTTCAATTTCTATTTTATATCATATTTTTTATAGTATTTCCAGGTATTTTATAACACTTCTCCTGGTCGTCATTTTCATAGCATACTCCAACGCTTCCTGGTGGATTTCAACTCCTTGAAGGTCTGCTAAGTGCAACACCTCTGATTCTTTCTACAATGTCAACTATTCATAGGTTCGATTTTTGAAGCCCATATCGACTCCTCATTTGAAATCATACATTCTTCGTTGCTCGGAACCATTAACCATACAAACCCTAGATATTTGTCTCAGCTTCAGTAAAAAACCTAGTTCCGAGAAAACACACGATTTCATGCTTGGTTATGCAGATATGGAAGGGACATGGGATTTAATCAATGAATCACCATTTCAACGGCGTTTTAAGTGATAACCCAGTTAAATCAAATTATGGATCTGCATCGAAGCTTGAAACCGGCTTGACTTGGACAAACTACATTAATTTCTCTCACATATATTATATTTGGTTGAAATGTCTCATAGAACCTTGTCCTCCTCATCCACTTTTTTTCAACAAACTATGCTATGGTCAGTATATTATTTTGTTGCTACTTAATGAATTTTTCATGATTTCTGATAATCATTTTCATATAGGTCATTTTATTGGTCATTAATTTCTCTTTTTCAGTTTTCAGGTGTTGACCTCCTCCACATCAACTCTCAACTGTTGATGTGTTGTTATTTTTTGAATTTTTTGACCAACGATCAATAAATATTATTATTCTACAAAACTCATTATTCTATTATGTAGTATCATCGTACCTTTCTTCATCACTTGTCTTACAGTACTAAAAAATCACTTAGTTTTCTAATTTAATATTATTTTTCTTTCACCAAAAGACCATTCATCATATAGGTGATAGGAATACTGGGGTTAGTTATCTTCATTTCCTATTGTTGCATTTCTCTTAATTTAACTATGTTTCATATGTGTTTTTAGTGCTAACAATATCAGATATTACAAGCACTTCTACAATTAATGATACTCATAATGGTTCTTTGAATCTCTTTTTCGATGCATACAATTGTACTGTATATTTTTCCCTAAATTATTTTTTTTACAGGTGGAAATAATTTCTCTTCTAATGCATTCATTTTTCATTTTGGATTTTCTAATTTCTATTATCTACACACTTGGTTTGAACAATTAATTACTTATCACTGTAGATGTTTCATATGCTGTCTGAGGTTTGCAGCTTTTTTCTCTAATTCCTTAATGCTCTATCTGGATGTGGTTTTGAAATTTAAGGAAGACTCCAAACACAAAATAACAAACTAGTTTAGTGGAATCCTGATTCATGTTATACTGCAATTTTTTTTAATTTTAGTATGTGGTAGCATATTTATGAATGTTTGGGATACATTATATATATTATTTGGGATTAAATTTACAAATTGTATTCCAATTTACTGACTGTAGTAATTTTGTTTTAGATTTGATAATGTTTTATTATTTTGATATTCTAGAATACAAATATCTGGTAAATATTCTTCACAAACTACTTATTTAGTAACTCTGGATCTTTAGGGGACCATAAACAAACTAGGAAGTATTGATTTCATTATTTTTTATAATGTCAAATTGTGTCATATCAATATGTTTGATCAAACATTTACGATACGTTTCTTGTGATTTTTCCAATATTATCTTATTTTTATTAGACCATGTTTCTAATTAGAATTGGATAGGGGCACGAGGGTGAATAAATACTTCATTGGTACCACATCATGGTATTAAATTAAAATCTTTGTAACAATTTTTATGATAAATAGTTTTTCTGGCATCAAAACATGTTTAATTTAATTTTATATTGGAAACATTCTAAATGATTCATATTAAATTTTTACATTCATGTTTTAATAATTACATAAAAAGTTTCCATTTGAAGATGTTTCCTTTTCATTCAACATTTATCATTCAATAATCAAGGCATTATTTCCTCCCATTAGAGAATCATGCTTGACAAGACTTTGCATTATGTTCTACACTTGCATGGGATCGACAATGGAGGTCACCCATAAAACACAAGATGTGATGATTGTGTTCATATAGTAATTAAATTTTGGGATTTTTTAATATCTATTTGTTTATGTCTTTGAATATTGTACATGCACATATTATTTACTGTGCTTTGAAGTTAAATATAATTGTGACATTTATTCTCATGCTACACCAAGAATCAATATGTCTTCATATATATTTTTTAATTCAATATCATTTCCCCAGGTCTTCAAATGTTGTTGAGAGATCCCTTTAGAAGCATCTTGTCATGGTCGAATGTCTCGAATCAGTGGAAAAAAACATGGAATCCCCGTTGTTTATCCATTACTTCCCGATATTAAGGTGAGATTTAAAACCAGCAATACATCACTCTTGACATTGAGTTAAGAAACATAAACATCCAATCTGTCATCATCAATTTTTTTTTCAATTTCATGTTTTGAGGGCTTATGAAGTGGTTGGGATCTCTATTGATGCTACTTAGCATGGGTGAATGTCTCCATTTATGGGAAATGATATCCGGATACCACTCCACCAACCCAGGATTGGTCTCTTTTCATACATGCTATAAAAATAGTAACCCAGGTAAGTGTCTTTTATTTTCACTATCTTCTGTTTTGATTACATCATTGGATTAGACAATACTGAATTTTTGCAGTATCATTTTCATTTATCATTTAAACACAATTCAGTTTTTTGTCTCATTTTTCAATTAGTAAACATGAAATTACTTATTCAATAATAACATTGGTATGTATTTTTTGCGACTTATTGATTTAATTCATCTCTTAATGTACAGAAATATGTTTATTGAGTTTTATAATGATGATGTAGTGTAACAAATAGTTACAAAAACAAAAACAAGAAGTCTTCTAGAGCAGCTTGACATTAAGTTGCGAATTTTCATGGTATCACAAAAACCTTATTAAACCTAATTTTCTCTAATTAGCTTATAAATTTTAATATAAAATTTTAACTCTACTTGTATTATAGGATACATATTTTTATTTAGAACATATATAACACACACTATCATCCTGTCTTATTATTATAGGCCGTAAAATGTATAGTTTTTTCAGTTTCTTTTCTATTAGCTATATTAAACAGCTACATCAACCACCATCCTGAAGTGGTTTTCCATTGGACCATAAATGCACACTTTTGGAAGGCTTGAGGTAAGAGGAAGGAACCTGCATACGTCTGTCCGACCTGAACACCATATATAGGTTACATCTATTGTTATTGTAACAGTTTTCATAGTTACAATACCATAGAATTATTTATGTGTAACTTAGTTTATGTTTCTTTTATTTCAAAAAAAAATATTTGTTATGTTTGTGTCAGAATTTAATAATTCTGTTTCAATGCTTATTTCTACTATTTACAATTTGAAATGTATGACACTTCATTTTTATTTTTTATTTCATTCCTTTTCATATAAAATCATCCATTTAATTTTGGTATTATGTGTGATAAAAATCCACCACTATTCCAATGATTTACTTTATTGGGTCTAGTGCTTGTACTTTTACATGTACCGTAGGCTCCAATCATTGTAATTGTATACAAATTATCTTTATTTTAAGAAAATTTTGAAACATTCTATATTAGAGTTTTTCTTAGGATCTCATCTTCATGTAATTGAGAGGAGACAAATACAAAATTTAGTAGTTGAACAATATTATAACTTATAACATATTGAACCCCTAATAATATTTCTTAGTCAAATATTGAGTTTCAGGTCTAATATCATCGAAAACAAAATAAATTTCTATTACACTATTATCAATGGATAAGTAATATAGAGGATTTTATAGTACTATTGTGGTATTCACTTCTATTAATTATGAAAAAAATAATTCTCATTCAATATCCCTCTCAAATAGAGAATGATTCGTTTCAACGTTCACATTATATTTGACTAGAAAAAATTTCTTTACATAAAAATTCAAGAAGTACAAATTATTCTTTAGTACTTTCACTCTACAATTTTTCCAAAACATGAAATTGATAGGCTATTAAATAACATAAATGATGATTCACAAATATGAGTGTCAATATTCATCCAAATGGATAGATGTTCACAGATTATTCTGAATAGGACACATTTAAGGATATCTAAAAATATAGAATCACTACTCTATCAGGAAAAGATACAATGAAAATAATAAATTAGAATTCTTTAAACTTCATTGGTTATACATAATTTCATATTGGATATAACTAATTATAACTTTTATTAGTTGATGTAGGTCCTTGAAATCTTTTTTCTCATTACCTGGTACTCAAAAAAATATATTTCATGATTTCAAAAGGGGAAAATTCATATATAAAAGAGATACATGTATTAAAGTCATATATGTGACACCATAATTTTATTTAATCATAATTTCAACATGTACGTATCTTTTATTACATTTTTTAATATGTCTTGATGTGGGATTGAGATTTTTGTGGCTCTTATATAATTCTTTATCTTTGAAAAACTGACTAAATCCAAATGATTTTTCCAGTTTTGGTTCGTAAAATTTTATGAACTTGTTAACTCTGTTATCTATAAAAATATTACATTCATTTTTTGATTAAGTTGGGAATGTTTTTTACAAACTTAAATGAATGTGATTAAATATTCTTATCATGTAATGTTATTTAAAATCGATATTATTCAATCTCACAAATTATTGAAAGAACACCTTTTGATTGGTTGACTGTATGACTCTAACTTTTTAATTGATATCATTTTTATATGTTCATCATTTCAATTTTTATTGTGTCTACAGTATGAAGCGAAGGGAATATTTTTAATATCATAGATTTTTACAGCAACTTTCCCAGATTGGAAGATTATACAACTACTACTAGCTGACAAAATTAAACGTGTAAAAACATCACAATTTTTTTTGCAACTATTAAATTACCTTCTCTCATTTTGTATTAAAATTATTCAACATTTCTCATATTTACTTTTAAAAATAATCCTATTTATGTAATTTATCTTCACTATGTATTTCATTGTACCCAATAATGTTTTCGTAAATGTTATTGAAATTGACTTGAAATCTCCATCCTCAAAAAATAAAAATTTGTTTACTCTAAATTTCTCTTATCTTTTTTGAACTATTGTAATGTTGTCTCTATATTTTTTTCACTTCTATTTTTATATTATGCACTAATAAATTATGATTATGATTGATTAAACATATCTATTTGTTCTCTTATTTTAAAAATATTATTATATTATTAAAAAATAACAATTAATCCAAATAATCATACGTATGCACGGGCGAGTACTAGTTATTTATATTTAATGGCATTTAATGGACCAAATGTTTTCCCTTATTCAATAATCTATGGATACAATTTTTCCCCAATTGTAAGATTTTCTGGTAACTCAAATCCCATTCTTTGAGTTAAAATGTTTTATCTTGAACATTGTTTTCCATGCTTGGGATCTACCAACATAATATTTAATTATACGGTATTTTAAAATACTACTTAGTAAAATTAAGATATAATACAGGGAAGGTTTTATTACTCTTTTAATAATGTGGGCTTTCAAAAAAGGTATTTTAAAATATTAAACATTTCTATTTCTTAATCAAAATCTTCAGATCTGAATTTCCTATTGAAAAATTTATTCCCTTTTTAAGGTTACATTGTTAAAAATTATTTTAAATGTTAAAAATTTTCCTTGAGTTTTCACTTCACATTCTCAAAAATACTTTTCGATGTGACCCTCTTTTATGTTTTCACATATATTTTAATTTCCATTTTCAAAAGGTTTTTTTGCATATTGGGTGTATGTTTCATGATTTATCCTCTAATATATATATGTTACGTTTTGGGAAAATGAACTCATGATACCAATCATCTGATTCATGGGCCTTTATTGGGTGGTATAATTCATGTATTATTTTACACGGATATTTTTTTTCATTTATGTCAACATCCTTATAGGTTTACTTTGTTACACTAGAAATACAATTTTATGAATCCATCCACCTCCTTCACAAGAATTTATTATGATCATGTTTTTAATTTATTGAACTAGCTGTATACTCATGGATATATGTGGTGTGAATATCAAATTTTATATATTTCTGATTGGATGATGATCACCTAGAAATAATGTTATTATATTAACATGGGGAACATCATTGACATTATATATTATGTTATTACAATATAGATGATTATTGGAAAGTTAATTATATAATATTTGACCAACCAACATCTTTCTCAGTATGGGTTATGATCATGTAACACCTTCTTTTAGCTTGGGTAAAAGTGTTAGCATTCGTGATGATTATTGATTCCTAATATAGGTTGTTTTTTTAATTTGACTTCCGTATTTTGTATTATATATAAATAAAATTTTTATTAAGTAAGAGGTTCATCATGGAATGGTATAAAAAGCCTTGATGAATATTATGTTCAAAGGTGTAGATAACATTTTTGGATAAGTATGTGATTTAATGTTGAGGTAAAAATGAACATTTTATTTTGGGATTACAAGAATGTAACTTCAAAAAACCCCTATAATATGTCTAATTAATAGATATCATCCATATATTTTGGTAAATCAGATATTAAGTAGTTTTTCATCTCAATATATACCTATAATGATACTAGGTGGTGGATATGGTTTCTTTATAGATTCACCTTTAGAAAATCAACTAAAAATGTTTTTTTGATAATTGAAATAGTCATCAATCTGACACACTATGAGTGGATCTAAGATTACACACCCGGTTAGACACTCCTAGTGTATATGATTTGGTTAATTAAATTCTTCTTACAAATAATTATAAATGATTTAATCATTATGTAAACTAATTAGGTAAGAGAACCTAATAGAAAAATGAGCATGAATAACCAAGGATTGAATAAAGATCAGTCATAGGTTATTTTAATGTATCATATGTTATAATAAATATGTTATAAGGGGAAAAATTGATTTATGTTTTAATATTCATATTTTAGATATTATCATAACCATTTTGGTTTTAGCATTTAGTTAAAATAGGATAATTAGGATGAAGCTAAGAAAGGAATGTAAATAGAAGGTACTATGTATTATAACCGAATAACATAGAATATGTAAATGTTTAATAAAATTATTATATTTTTATTACGATGGAAAATGTTTGTTTCCCAGTCATACCTATGGGATTGAGGCTGATATTAGGATAGAAATTAATTATTGTTTCTCTGAGCTATTATAATTTGTGAAGTGATATTTATCAATGATGTTTTGGAAGATTCTAAAATTTATTTAGGGTTATGAGAAACATATAAAGATGTTTTAGTATTTTTACAATAAATTTATGAAAATATATATTAAATGGTATCAATAACATTGAAAAGACAATTTTATGATAGGTTTATATTTTTCTAGATAACTACTTGAGAACCAATTATTGAAGTATGGATAAATATTAGGGTTAAAATAATCTTGATATTGAGGTAATAAAGGGTGGATATATTTTGAAAATATAAGTTATAAAATATCAATATCCTTGGGATTATTGATAATTCGTTATATTTTTTTAAAATGTCATCATATTTTTGGCATTATGATAAATAGTGACCAGTGTGTGATCTTATGAACTAGTGGTTAATACAATTTAAGGGTTAAGTATAGAGTAAATTTCTAAAGGAATATATAATATCATTATGGTTTAAAGTATTATATATTAAAATAGGTTTTAAGAAAGGTGTGATTCTGAGATTATCTGATTTTGGTATTTATATACCTGGGTATATGATTGTAGGAATGATTAATGTCATTTGAGGAAGGAAACGTCAGATTTTGAGAGCATAAATTTTAATGATTATTGGGTTTAGAATATTTGTATAAATTTCATTGTGATTTGGGATCTCTATTTTAAGGATTAGGATAATATGTATGAAAGAACCCAACTCAATTAAACCTCGGTTGAACCAAGAATGATATATATTAATCTAGGAGTAAAATAAGTTGAACTGAGTCTGACACAACATGATTTTTAAGATGTGTAATCTCACAAGGAAATGTTATAAAGTGAGAAATATTATAGCTATGAAAAAATGGATATGAAGAATTGTGATTAGTAATGTGAACATAGTTGAAATCCCAAACACACTGAAGAATACAAGAATGAATGTTATAAACATTCAGGTGACCATGATGATAAAGGAAAGAATATCCAATCTCATACATGTCAAAAATGTGGGTAGAAACATGTGAATAAATGATATAATTACAATGATGAATGTCATTAGACTCAAAAGTGTATGGGAAATTGAGAAGAATTAATATTATATTGCTTCAATCTCAAGAGAGTTAGACATCATGTGGCTCAATCTAAGGGTCAACAATGGAGATTGTCACCAAAAACCATGCGAAAAAGGAAAATTCTATAAAACCACTACTTATTTAGAAGATAGTGAGTCTCACCTCATGATTTTATAGTTTTCAATGCTATGTAAGTATTCACTAAATAATAGATATTGATTTTCTAAAACCCAGAGTTTTATGATTATCATATAAATCATTTTTAAGGTTTGTGTAATGTTATTACATACAAATATAGATTTTCTTACCTCAATGTAATTCTATGTGAAATTAGGAATGAGTTTTTAGTCTTTATAAATGCTTATAATAATTTTTCATATAGATAAATATCACTCCAAATCCTAAATAAACCCATGATCATCTACAGATACATGGTTAATAATGAGTTCCCTATAAAAATTGCTCAGACATTAATTTCCAAATTCTAAGGATGAAATTTATTTGGGGGGGGGGAATATAATTCCCTAAAATTTTAATATATGATTATCATTAAATAAGTCAATGTATTCAATAGCATTCTCCACATGTGAAACTGAACCTAAAAAAGAAGATATATTTAGATAAAATTTAAATGTTTTTTGTATGAATGTTAAAATCTTTCCATTGAATTAGCATGAATAAATAAAAATTACATCTTTATGGAATATATGTAAAAAGAAATTAAAGGCTTCCTTTAATATGCATAAAATTAAATTAATTTCTCTAAAATTACTAATAATATCATTTAATATTTATGAATATATATATATTTTTTATATTATATGATTTGGGATAAATTATTTTTGATAATTTTAATTTTTTAAAATGAATTTAGTTTTTAAATTATATGAAATTAATTTGTAAAAATGTCATTTTTCAATTAAAAAAGGATTTCGTCATATTTTCTAATTTTATTAAAAAAATAGAATTTATAAAATTTATAATTTTTAATAAATAACAATGAAATTAATTTTTTAATTCATTTTATAATTATTATTTATAGTTAGTTTTTTTATTTTGAAAAATGTTTTCTTTTAAGTCAAAATATGAAAGATTTTAAGAATATTATTATTTATATAATTTTATCACAAATTAGGCATAAAATATATATTTAAAACCATTTAAAGTGATAAAATAAGTTATTAAGTAATAATATTATACATTTTTAATATTATTTGAACATAGAAATGCAATTTCAAAGACTTTTATAACTAGGGTAAAATTTTAATTTAATATAAAATCACTATTTGAAATTTTCTTTTAATTAAAATATATTTTTGTAAAAATTCAAAAACAAATTGATTCCAATGTTCTATAAATTTTTTTTATTGAAATTAAATATATATATTTTTAAAAAATTTAATAACATTGATATTTTTTTCATACACATAAATTTTAATCTTAAAAACACAATTATACTGAAAACTATTTTTATGCGTAATGTTCGTTTATTTTGAAACAATAATTATTAACCACAGAAATTTTAAGTGATAAAAATATTTTAATATTTATTGTTAAAATTCATAGATTATGTGATAAGACAAATTTTAATTTTTGGTTATTTTAGTTAACAACCATGGGTAAAAAGAAAATTTACCTAGGTAAAATTACACTTGGGAAAAACAAAAGTAAAAGAGAAATATTTTTAAATCACTTAAGGATACCTAAAAAATTAGTTTATGGGTTGAATTTTTTACTTGATTATCTCTTACACTCCATAATTTTTAAATATTGGTTTATTTTCCCTTGAATAGTGTAATGAAATAAATAAGTACGTAAAGCGTGTTTCCAAAACTATTCTTTCCTCCACATATAAATAGTGAAACATACACCACTTCATGATAAATCCTTTAATATTAATTACCAAATGATAATATGATATTATAATTTACCTAGAATCATCTGTAATGAACATAATCTGTTTGTCACTCATAGTTAGCATAAGCCCTTCAAATTCAAGGGGACCTCCAGGGGAAAATGAAGTCACCAATGTAAGTATGATCTCCTACTTATGTTTTGATTCTTAATATTACTCTTAAAAATATATTATCACTATAATAATATGATTAAATAAAATACCATTCTTATACCAAGAATTTTACTATATTAAAGAAACAAACTATAGTTATTTATTTCAATCCACTTAGAAATACAAAGGACTGTTAATCATGTGTGTGTGTGGACTACCACCCCCATGAAGAATCATTTTTTGTTTTTATTATACTTTTCAATAAATTATCAATAAATTTAAATAAAAATTATAAAAAATTGAAAATAAAATAGTAATAATAATTATCTAATAATTATATTTCGTCAAAAGAAGAACCTCCCTATCGATACTAACTAATCTAGTTATGGTGTGTCAATGTTTGGGTCAGTTTATCCTCCTATTTGAACAGTACAATGCATGTATATCATGGAATACTATGAAATACTAATTAATAGTGTTATATGACATAAATATGTAAATAATTATTATTTTTTGGTTCAGTATGTGGTATTTTAAAATTTACATCAATTAAGAAATCACACTTCTATAGTCTTGAACCACCAAAACAAGATTGTTATCAATATTATATTTAATGATAAATACTAAAAAACTCTATAAAGGTATTTAAAACATGATAAATAATTATAAATGATAATTTCTATTATTCTTTATGATAAATTTATGATAAATTTTGAATTAATAACGAATATAAACACCACTATTATGAAACTAGTACAAATGTTCAAAATTATAAAACACCAGATGTGGAAAATCGGTTGAATTCATATAGTAAATGGATATTTAAATTAATATAAACAAATGGATATAATTTTTTTTATTAATTAAGTGGTTAAGATATCTATGTTTGTGATATAGTAGGTTAAATTATGACTGTTGATTTCGGGGATAAGATTTAAGGGTTTTTTCATCACAAATGCCTCTCTTTGAGAATCATTTGAAATTATACATCGAATTTAATTTATGTGGTTTATATCATACATATTTGAGATACAATATCTTGAGTTATATTATAATTTTATTATTCCGATTTTAATTAAAATTCTATTATATTGAGCGGTTTTGATTAAAGTGTTACTAAATCCTTAATATTTTTATTGGCCACAAATGTGATTCTTTATAAAATTTTACATGTTAAAAATCATGTTTCCTTTTAATGTTGTATTAAATAACAATGGTTATGTTTCTATCAATAATATTTATATTTAAAAATATTTACTATTCAAAACATGTTTTCTTTTCCATGCGGATATTGATACAGTTGTTTCCCTAGTAGAAATAATTTACAGTAACTCAAATCCCATTCTTTGAGTTATAATGTTTTATCATTAACCTTTTTCTTACATTATTGTGTTTTATAGACATAATATTTTATTATATATTATTTTATAATTAAATTTTGGAAAATTATGTTTTAATACAAATAATGTATTATTACACTTTTTTAATTTTTTTCAACAATGGTAATTTCTTGTATTGTAAATGACTATTTCATAATCAAATGATTTGGATAAATATTTCCTATTGAAAAAATTATTTCATTTTCTAGGATCTTTTATTGAAGAATAAATTATATATAAATATTTAAAATGATTTTTCAATTCACTTTTTGAAAAATAATTTTGGAAGTGGACCATAACTTCTACTTTTATATAAATAGTGAAAAGTATTTAAAAAATCTCTTTAATGTTTTTACTTCTATTTAAAATTCCATTTTCAAATTTTTTCCCCTATTCGGGGTTAGATTTCATGATTTATCATCTTTTATATATTTATTATCTTTTTGGGGAATGAAAATCATGATGCCAAACAATTTGATTCATTATCCTTTTATAGATGGTATAGTTTTAGTATTATTTTGAGAGGATATTTTTCATCTACGTCAATATCATTCAAGGATTACTTTTTTATAATGAAGATATGTTGTTTTGGAACCACCCAACCCTTTCCCATGGATGTATTATACTCAGTATTTTCCTATATTAACTTATATATTGACTTATTTCTCTATTCAATTTGAACATCAGATTTTATATTTTTTTGATAAGGTAATTATCACCTAAAAATATTGTTATTACATTGACATAGGGAAACGTATTTGAATTTTGTATGTTGTTATTGAAATATAGATGATTATTGATAAGTGTACTATATAATATTTAAAAATGAAATTTATTTCTATACTTCAGTTATGATCATGTTATCCCTTCTATTGATATGGGGAAAAGTATTAGCATTCTTAATTATTATTAACTTCTAAAATAGAGTGTTTATGTGTTTCATTTTCATATTTATCTTTATATATATTATTATGTTTTATTGAGTAATAGGTTTCCCAGGGAATAGTGTGAATGTTCTTGACAACTCTTATGGTGAATGAATTTGATATAATCATGTGAAAAGTGGGGACTATAATTATATTTCCCCAAGATGAATCAACAGGTCTCACGTGACAAAATAGATTTTAGTATTGATTCTTTCATACCCAATTCAGAAATATATCTTGATTTTAGCCTCGATGAAAATTCTCTAGGACAAGTAATGTTTCTTTGAATAATGCCTTGATTGTAGGTTTTTATTTACAACTTTATTCATTCCATCTATATGAGATCAGTATTATTGTTTTCAATTTTTTCATTTATTTTCATTGATATAGAATGATTTTAGTTTTCAATTTGATTATGAATTAATATTGTTTATATATTCCTACCATATTGTTAATACCCTGATTTATTTAGTTATATGTTTCCCTTATTGAGTTTTTTCTTTCACCCATTATTATATTTCCATTTACCCATGTTGAAAATCAATACACGTGGCATGTTTAAAAGGATATCATGTGTAAAATAATTTATAACTGCCCCAAATACTCACTCTCTAATCTAGTTTTAAAATTAGAAACATCACATTTTTGGATTTTATACTGACGAAGGTGACCACATTTCAACCATAAAAAAATATACAACATCTAAAGGAAAATAATGGATCACTTACATTATTAATGAATTTTTTGTTTTATATATTTATAGAATTGGAAAAAACTCTAATATAAAAAATTCCTATTTCCTTACATGAGCATTTACCCCACTTAAGAAATATTTTCCTTATTTCACATTGGGACATAATAATCATCTATATGAAACCCTTATATATATTATTCATTAAACATAATTATTGAAAACATAGGAAAAAAGTGAACATAAGAAGGGTGATATCAAATACTTAGTGTGGGTAAATATAATACTAAATAAAATAATGCAATAAATGATAATAAGATAAATATAATGATATGTTATCATAATCAATGTTCATAAGAATGAAATAATAGAACTCATACCCATCAATACATAGATCATAAAAATTTAGAACATAAAATAATTATTTAATAATATAAAGAGTCATCTGAATCAATAATCCTGATCCATGTGACATCAATCTTGATCAAATGAAATAGTTATAACCCATAAGAATAATTTAAAAAATTTGTTGGTATTATAATACATTATCATCATAGAACCCTTACATAACTCTAACAAATGGAATTAATATAGAGTTTAATTCTAATATAATTATATAGAGAATATAATCATTACCCATTTTATTGGAGCACTATCTGGGCGCACCCATCACATAACATATATCAGGATCACCCGATGCTATATAGGTGTACCCATCAAATAATCCATATTAGGATCACCTGATTCTATATAGGCATGAAAATTGTATAAGATATACTAGTATTACATTTTTCTCTCTAGGAACACCCATCATATAAAATATAACGGTCCCACCTGATACCATCTAGAAACATCCATCATATAATCTATTATAATCTCACATTACGACTTCTGGTCACAGTAATAATCATCAATAATTTCCTTTTACCATTCACGAATAAATTAAAAATAGCCTTTATTTCATCATAATCTCATAGAAACAGCCTTTATTCTTTTTATACTTGATTAAACCATGGAGAAGAAATGGGTTTTCATGCCAATCTCTTTAAAACATAATTAAACCAATTAAAATAAATGGGTTCCCTAACAATATCTTTGAAACATGATCAAATAGTTTTAATGAAATGAGTTATATAACAAAATATTTGAAACATTATTATTACATGGGAATGAAATGTGTTCCAAAATAATCTCTTTAAAAAATTATTAACTCATGCAAAAGAAACAAGTTTTACAATAATCACTTAAAAACAAGATTAACATGTGGAAAATAAATGGGTTCCATAATAGACTCTTTGAAACATGATTAACCCATGTGAAGGAAACTATTTCAAAAAAATTAATTTTAAAAAATAATTCATATAGATAAATAATGAGTATGGTTTTATTTCAAAATATTCCATTTTAATCTTAATTAATAACATGGGTTGTTGATGTTGATGAATGTAAATACCATTAAAATACCATTAAAAATATTTTCAAAGAAAATAAACTTTTTTATTTTGAAAATCACTTATAAAATTAAAAAGTCAAAAAATATTGAAATAAAATTCTTTGAAAACAAAATATGTAAAAATATAAAGGATGGATCAAAGAAAATAATTTTTATGATGGTAATAATATCCATTCATGTTTTAAATGTTATAAAATAACATTTTTTTAAAAAAAAATTAAAAGGGACTCAAAAGTAACTCATTTGAAAAGCATTAAGAAATTTATATTTAATTATTTTTTTAAATAAGGTCAAAGTCCATGTAAAATAGATTTAGGATATCATTTATTTATATAAATAACATTTCTGAAAACATTTTAGAAAACATGGATATGGAAGAGAAGTATTCCCAGTAAAAACCAAAATAAAAGATCCGTATCAATTAAAATTGAATTTCTTGATGTTTTTTTAATAAATAAGGAAATGGAAATAAAACTTGTTAACCACATTAATATTTAATGGAGAATAAAGAAATTCGGTTCAAAAAAATAAGATCATATGATTTCATAAAAATGAACCTTCAACATGAACAATCCTAAAAATAATGGAGATTATAACATAAATCCATATCCACTATATTAATATTTTCAATAATAAGCCCCATGAATGAATAAATTCAAACAAAACATTATATATCATGAAAATAAGGATCTCAATGACATTAAATCTCCAAATGGGTAATAGATACACCTCATAAAATAATATATGTGTGTAACATTACAATATGCCTCAATAATGGGAAATTGAGAGGAAGCCCCTTATAGATTTAGTGATCGATGGATCAATATGTGAAGTAGACTTTGGTGTAAAGATTTTTCTCTAAATTGTAGTTTTCTTATTAGTAGAATTTTTCATCAAAATATTTACTACTGATGCTAATTTACAATGCATCAACATTCCCCTTGCTTTGAAATGCAAGTGTTGTGTTACCTCTAATTCTGAATATGTTGTTAATCTTTTATGAAAAAGTGAATGGGTTGTGTTTTTGTCGATTCGTGTTGTCAGATATCCAAATTTTAGTGAATGCATTACATATGTGGGTATATTTATATAGTTATTGTAACGTCCCAGGTCAGGGTGCCACGCAATGGGTGCCCCGAGCCCAGTTTTCCACGTGACCTCAAGCGCATTTCCCCAAACGCCAGAGGCTGCCGACTAGCAGCGAGGGCCCAGGTCTGATAGTGGGAAAACTATGCCCTCATTTGTGAAAGTGTAGCGCAGAAGAATACAGAATAAACATGTAATGATAGCGAAAGAAGTAAACATACACAACTGAAATAAACTACAGCAGTGGATATAACCAACAATATATAAGTGATGATTTTACATGTTTCAAGTTCTTAGAAAATGGCCAGAACATGTTATACATCAATACATTACAACAAAATATAGAGAAAAAAACAAGCATAACGACTGGCATTGACATCGTGAGCCTAGGGTCAGTCCCGTGACCTCCTACTCCTCAGCAACATTCAAGTACCTGTATAGGGACTCTTTCCCCTATCAACACCTGCATCAATGTAATCTGTTTGGGCCAAAAAGCGTGACCCAAACAGGGTGTGAGAAATATATCTCTGTAGGCACCCACCAAAGGATTGTGCCCAACTGTGTGTAAGAATGCAACAATAGTGTGAAGTAATAAAATACAATAAAGTAAGCAGTACTCAAAAGTAACAACTATAAGTTATATTGCCATTTTTAATATTCATTTAATCCATTTAATACAAGAAATCACAAAAGTGAATTTCTAAGTAACCAAATAGTGTCCCGAGACATGTAAACTCTTACCCTCGAGTAACGAGTATCCAACACAGAATCTCCCCTCAGGCATAATAGAGATTTTCCCTCAGGTGTAGGTATTGTCGCCCTCAGGCATAGTGTCTATGGCCCTCAGGCACGGAAGAAGTTGCGCTCAGGCCGAAAATATCTACAGCCCTCAGGCTAAATAGTGCAGTGCCCACATGCTAATCACAACAACCCCCTCAGGCTAAATAGGTATCCGGGCCATGCCCCACATGTCAAATTGCAGTAAACAAGAAATTCCTCTCTAGGCAATTCTACAATTACTACATTACAGGTATTCCCTCGGGTATCCTGGCGAAATGGCTAAACAGTGGAACACACCCCCAGGGTGGTTCTGGATCCAAGAAATGATCCCAACTATCATTTTATTATCACAATTTAAGCACCTATGAAATTATAGGAATTAAATATAGCAATGACCTCAGCCACACGACACCCCAACATGGGTTCATGGCACGAAAATGAAAAAAACGCACGACAGTTTGAAATTTAAACCATGCCACCTACCTTATACGCCAACGAATGCTATACCCGAATGCCGACTCAAAAAACACCCACGAATGACATAGATCTGACGAAGAAAAAAACCCATTATAACATAAATAACTTTCCCTCGAGAAAGAATTGGTATGAATGGTACCATGAGAGGAGAGGGTTTACCCGTGCAGTTCCAACGTGATCGTCCGAGGCGGAAACCAATCCCAGACGAACCTCTGGTGGATCTTCAATGTTCTGGCCTCCTCCTTTGGCTCCAAATTGGCTCAAGTGTCTCCTCTTCCAAATGAGGAGGCTACTGCCTGTTTTAGGCCGAAAAAACAAAGTACACAGCTTGTACTTCTGAGTACACAGCGTGTACTTCTTTCATTTAACTGTTCATTTGGCGGCATCACCGCACTGTTAATTTGTCAACAAGATTACACAGCATGTACTCCTGAGTACATGGCTTGTACTATCACCCAGCTGGCGGCTACTCCAGTGCCTTACTATTTAAGCCTGCCAGCTGACTACACAGCATGTAAGGTACCACTACACGACATGTAGTCGGTTCCTACACCCTTCATCGCCGACAAGGCTACACACCCCGTGTACACATTCAACACAGAAAAAAGTACATGGTGTGTGGAAAAGTACATGGAGTGTAGTTCCAAAATTTATGAATTTTCCCTATTTCCCATATTTTCTCAAAAACACATAAAGAAAATGAAAAAGAAGAAGCCCGTACCTAAAAACTAAGAACCAGGTTCTTACAAACCTCCCCCCTTATATAAATTCTTCCCAGAATTGGCCTTACCAGGGTGGCAAAGAATAAGTTCAGAATAGCTCTGACCACTTAGCACATACGTCGGCCTCCTGCTCCCAGGTCTCGTCCTCCACTAGGCCATGCTACCATAGCACCCGTATGAGAGGAACTGACCGGCCTTGGAGAACCTTCATGCTCCTATCAACGATACAGATCAGATGATCCTCAAAGGACGCATCATGATGAAGCTCAACCTCCTCTGGCTGAAAGGTGTGAGATGGGTGTGAATGGTAGCGACGCAACTGACACATGTGGAAGACGTCGTGCATGGTTCGGTACCGTTACGATAACTGCAAACGATAGTCAACCAGACCGACTCTCTCCAGAATCTCAAATGGTCCCACATACCTCAGTGAAAGCTTACCATGTCTCCTAATCCACTTGTGTCCTAGCCTCGACAAAACACGCTAGAAAACCTGATCCCCGACGATGAACTCCAAAGGTCATCTGTGGCGATCAACATAAGTCTTCTGACGAGACTGCGTGGTAGCCATCCACTTCCAAATCAACTGGACCTGCTCAAGTGTCTCCGGCATGAGCTGTGGCCCCAGTAAAACGGCCTCACCTGCTTCTAACCAGCCCAAAGGTATTCAGAATGGCCTACCATATAAAGCCTCATATGGTTCCATCTTAATAGTAACCTGGAAACTATTGTTATAGGAAAACTCGACTAAGTGTATATGTTTCTCCCAAGAGCCCCCAAAGTCTAGGATGCCTGCACGCATCATGTCCTCTAGAACCTGTATCATCCACTCTGACTGGCCATCTGTCTGAGGGTGGTATGTTGTGCTCAAAAGCACCTAATTACCTAGTTCCCTCTAAAAACTCTACCTGAAACGAGACGTAAAGATGGCATCCCTATCGGAAATGATAGAATGAGGGACCCCATGAAGATGTACGATCTCTCGGATATACATCCCTCTGAGCTCGTCAACATCTAAGTTCTCCTTGATCAGCAAGAAGTGAGCTACCTTTGTGAGTCTGTCCACAACAACCCACATGGCGTCATTACATCGAGGTGACCTCGACAATCCCGTCATGAAATCCATCGTGACATCATCCCATTTACACTCTAGAATAGGCAATTGATGTAACAACCTAGCTGGCGTCTGGTGCTCTGCCTTGACTTGCTGATAGGTGGAACACCTCGTAACAAAACCAGCAATCTCTCTCGTTATACCCAGCCACTAGTACTGACATCTCAAGTCACTGTACATCTTGGTAACTTCGGGATGAACTGCCCAAGCTGAATCATGAAACTCTCGAATCAGCTCCTCGCTTATATCACCTGGAACCCATACTCATCCATGGAAACACAAACCCTCATCATCGACTATCGTCCAACTGGGACGAGGGTCCTCACTTGCCACCGACTCCTGTAGAACTAGGCCTTCTGAATCCGATAGCTGTCTCATCAACACTCTGTCCAGGATGGTAGAAGTCACAACTAAAGAAGAAAGATAAGTTTGTCCCTGACTATCATGAACCTCCAGATTCATCTCAGAGAACAATGCCATAAGCTCCCACTCACCACTGGCCTCCTGCACTGCCCATATCTGAGTCTTCCTGCTCAGTGCATCGGTTATTGCATTACCTTTGTGAGGTGTATAGGCAAGCTCAAAATCGACGGACTGTAGGTAATCGACCCACCTTCGCTACCTCAGATTTAGGTCACAATGAGTAAAGATATCTGAGGCTTTTGTGGTCGGTGAAAGCCACAAAATTCCCTCCCAACAGATAGTGTCTACAACAGCGCAACGCATGAACAACTGCAGCCAAATTGAGATCATGCGTAGGGTAATTCCTCTCATGTGGCCTCAACTACCGAGACCCGTATGCAACAACTCGGTCGCCCTGCTTCAAAACGGCACCCAACCCAAACCCTGATGCATCACAATAAACTCTATGGCTCTTCCTCTTCTCTGGGAGTATCAGGATCGGTGCTGATGTCAAAATTCCATTCAGATCCTAAAATATTCCTCGCATTCTTCTGACCAAACGAAATTCATAACCTTCTTAGTCAGACCTGTCAACAGTGCTGCTAAGTGGGAAAGTCTTGTATGAAGCGTCTGTAGTAACCAGCCATCCCTAGGAGACTCCGTATCTCAAACACGTTCATAGGCTGCTCCCAATAAACTACTGCTCTCACCTTCTCTGGGTCTATTGCAACTCCTTCCTCTGAGATGATATGACCTAGGAAGTGAATCTAGTCCATCCAAAAGTGGCACTTCGAGAGCTTAGCATATACCCGATGCACTCTCAGTGTACTCTGTATGATCTCAAGATGGGTTGCATGGTCATGTCGAGTGTGAGAGTACACCAAGATGCTATCCACGAATACTACAAAAAATGAATCATGATACGGATGAAACACACAATTCATCAGTGCCATGAAAACTGCTAGCGCATTCGTTAGTACGAACGGCATAACCATATACTCATATAGACTATATCTGCTCCGAAAAGCTGTAAGAGGTATATCCGATGGTCTCACGCATAGATGATGATATCCGGATCTCAAGTCAATCTTTGAGAACACTCGTGCTCCACGAAGCTGATCAAACATATCATCTATCCTCAGCAAGGGATATCAGTTATTTACCGTAAACAGGTTCATCTTCCAATATTCCACGCAAAATATGAGGGTACCGTCTGCCTTTTTCACAAAAAGGACCGGAGAACCCCAAGAAGATGTACTGGGTCTAATAAAACCCTTCGCCTGTAGCTCCTCTAACTGCCTCTTGAGCTCCTGCAACTCAGGCGTGGCCATCCTATAAGGAGGAATGGACACCGGTGCTGCTCCTAGCACAAGTTCGATAGAGAAATCCATCTCACGCACCAGAGGTAGACCTGAAATGTCGTCTGGGAAGACATCCCTGAAACGATCAACAACTGGAGGGAAATCTGTCTGAAAAGTCCCCTGATCATCTAGATATAAAATCACAATCTAGGCTGTGACTCCACCTTACATATGATTCTCTGGTCCTGCTCGACTCGCCTGAACATCCCATTCGCCCTTGTATAGAAACTCTCCACCCTCTAGTGATGTGAAACACACCCTACGACGATAGCAGTCTACAAATGCTCGATAGGGAACCAACCAGTCCATCCAGAGAATGATGTCATAGCTCGTCATCTCTAAGAAATAAAGGTCCCATAGAAAGTGACACCCTCCATACTCAAGGGGGAACTCCTTACACTAACACACACCAGTCGTCCTAGTCCCCAACGGAGTTTCTAGCATCAAAATATCAGAAGTAGTATAAACACATAGCCCAAGGCTTTCCACAATGGGTACAGATATGAAACTATGTGTAGAACCCATATCAAAAATCACTGAAGATAAGACAGAAGCTACTAGAATAGTACCTTTGACTATAAAAGGTCCAGGATCCTGCTCTTACTGGGTCTATTGCACTGTATATGCCTGCCCGGTGCCGCGGCCCTACGACACAGCCTGGCTATCCTGAGCTGTCCCACCCTACTGCCTCTGCGATCCTAGTGTCTGGCTACCATGGCCATAACCACCATTTCAGACTGCATGCCATAACGTATTCCAGTTCCCTGACTGGTAAGAATCCACTGGTCCTGCCCCCACACACAGTGTCTACACAGAACCCCTCTCACCATCCACTGGTAGAAACGCCCTGCAAATGCGCTGCAGATGACCCATCTTGCCGCATGCTCGGCACTCCACTGGGTCTCATGGACACTGTGGTCTCTTGTGCCCCTCTATGGCACACTGGTAGCACCTGATCGGGCCACCTGAAGATGCCGCCTGGCTGGTACTGCCACCCTGATAGAAGTCTATCTGTATCTTCCTTTTTCTAGTAGAAATAATACCAGTAACTGGTGCTAAACCACTCTGGCCCACACCACTAGATTCCCGCAGGTTCCTCTCTGTAATCAGCGCCTAATTCACAATCGTGTGTACAGTTGGAAACCTGAAAACATTTACTAGTTCTTAGTTTTCATATTGAAGACCATCCTCAAAACGTCTGGCTCTCAACATCTCATCACCCACTAGCACGGGTGCAAAATTCTGAACCTCCATAAAACGAGCAGAATAGTCCATCACTGACATGGTGCCCTACTACAGATTCATGAACTCTCGAGCTCTATCTACCCTCTGTGTAGTGGGAAATAAGAAGTCATAGAAGAGTACCTGAAAATCTTCCCACGCCATGTCTCTGTGATGCTATGACTGGGTGGTAACATCCCACCACCTCTTGGTGTAATCACGTAGCATGTAAGTCACGATCTTGACCCTCCGCCCTGGAGGTGTCTCCAGATGCTCGAAAATAGTCTACATCGATCCTTGCCAAGACTCTTCATCCTGTGGTCGGACATCCCCTGAAAACAGAGGAGGATGCTGCTACTGGAAGATACGATTCATCTCAGCCATAGATGTAGCAGCCTGCGGTGCTCCCTGAAAGGTCTGCATGAACCATATAAAGCTTTCACAGAACTAAGCCTCTACGGCTGTGTCCAGTATAGCAGCTGGCACAACATCTGGCTCTGCTGAAGGATCAACTGGTAGCCTATGGACCACTATCTCCAGAGGATAATCATCACTGCTCTCCTGGCGGACAACTCGCGGGCGTCTAGGCGGCCTTACTCTACAAGGTCAAAAGCACGCCTAAAATTCAAGATTATTAAGATCAGAAACTGAAGGAATCACAAAGCAAAAAAGAGGAAGAAGGCATGAAATATCAGAAAAAAAGACTACACGGCATGTACAATGACTACACGGCTTTTACTTCACTTACCTTTCCCTGCCCGGGTCCTTCTACATGGCTAATCCACACGGATTCCATCGAACAAAACTACAAGGCATGTATAATATCAACACGGCGTGTACGGTGTTATTTTACAATTTCCCGTGTCGTCTGTGACACGACCGACTACTCAGCTTGACACTACACGGCGTGTTACACCCGAACACGGCGTGTACACCACCCTGTTTCCCAGCCACATGGCTAACTCCACATGGTCTATTCTCGGACCAGACTACATGGAGTGTCCCATAGGTACACGGTGAGTTTAGGGAGAGGTGACACCGGCCCGTGTTGTTAGTTACATGGCCAAGTCCCCAGGTCACACTACATGGCGTGTCTTTAATAGACACATCATGTTCTGTCAAGGAGTTCACCAACCCGTGTTGTTAGTTACACGACCGGACTCCGGGTCACACTACACGGCGTGTCCACTCGGTACACAGTGTATTTTACCCAAGCCTTACCCTACCCCGTGTCACCGCCCACACGGTTTGTGACACGAGAAGAGACTATACGGCATGTACTCAAAAAGTTCATTTTCAATCCTGAACAGAAGAGCCTACACGACGTGCATAAGGAATCTTTCCCCTATCTACACGTGCAGCAACGTAATCTGTTTGGGCCAAAAAGTGTGACCCAAATAGTGTGTGAGAAATATATCTCAGTAGGCACCCACCAAAGGCCCGTGCCCAACTCCGTGTAAGCATGCAACAATAGTGTGTTGTAATAAAATGCAATAAAGTAAGCAGTACTCAAAATTAAAAACTATCAGTTATATTGCCATTTTTAATAATAATTTAATCCATTTAATACAAGAAATCACCACAGTACATTTCTAAGTAACCAACTAGTGTCCTCCGACACGTAAACTCCAACCCTCGGGTAACGAGTATCCAACAAGAATATTCCCTCAGGCATAACCGAGTTTTTTCCTCAGGCGTAGGTAGTGTCACCCTCAGGCACAGAGTCTATAGCCCTCTGGCACGGAAGAAGTTTCCCTTAGGCCAAAAATATCTACAGCCCTCGGGCTAAATAGTGCAGTGCCCACAGGCTAATCACAACAATGCCCTCAGGCTACACAGGTAACCGGGCCATGCCCAACATTTCAAAATGCAATAAAAAAGAAATTCCTCTTAAGGAAATTTTACAATTACTAAATTAAAGGCATACCCTCGGTATCCTGGCCAAATGGCTAAACAGTGGAACACACCCCCAGGGTGGTTCTGAATCCAAGAAACGATCCCAACCAACATTTTATTATCACAATTTAATCACTTATGCAATTCTAGGAATTAAATATAGCAACGGACTCAGCCACACTAAACCGCAACATGGGTTCATGGCACGAAAATGCACAAAAACGCATGGCAGTTGGAAATTTACACCAAGGCACCTACCTTATACGCCAATGAACGCTATACCCGAACGCCGACTCCAGAAATTCCCAAGAACGACGTCGATCTGACGAAGAACAGAACCCATTCAAACATAAATAACTTTCCCTCAGGAAAGAATTGGTAATAATGGTACCTGGAGAGGATAGGGTTTACCCGTGCGTTTCCAACAGGATCGTCCAAGGTGGAAACTGATTCCAGACGAACCCCTGGCGGATCTTCAAAGGTCCTGCCTCGTCCTTTGGCACCAAATCGGCTCAAGTGTCTCCTCTGCCAAATGAGGAGGCTACTGCCTATTTTATGCTGAAAAAACGAAGTACACGGTGTGTAATTCTGAGTACATGGTGTATAAACCTTTCATTTAACTGTTCATTTTGCGCCACTGCCGCACTGGTCATCTGTCGACAAGATTACACGTCATGTACTCTTGAGTACAAGGCGTGTACTGTCGCCCAGCTGCCGGTTGCTCCCCCACCTTACTGTTTAAGCCTGTCGACTGACTACATGGCGTGTATGGTACCACTACACGATATGTAGTCAGTTCATACACCCTTCATCCCCGACAAGGCTACACACCCCGTGTACCCATTCCAGATGGCCAAAAGTACACGGCGTGTAGTTCCAAAATTTGGGATTTTCCCCCATTTTCCATATTTTCTCAAAACCACACAAGGAAAATGAAAAAGAAGAAGCCCGTACCTCATAACTAAGAACCATTTTCTTATAGTTATGTTGTGATTTTCTAGAAATATATAGTGCACAAATAAAGGTATGGGTTCTTATTATTATCCTAACATGCTGGACTTTTTTGGAGATGCAAAATGTTGTTTGTCATCGAGGATATCATTTGAATCTTCTTTACATTTCGAGTAAATTTCTAGATATTCTCTCATCATTTGATAGACACTGTAATCATGGTAATATCTTATTAATTCCAAATTCTTTTTTGTCAAATGAAACTAATTTAGATGATGATTCTTCTGGGTAGCAGTCTAATAGTGCTTGGGTGAGATGGAGGTGTCCTATTTATGGTCTTAAACTAAATGTGGATGGTTCTTGTTTTCAATGGTTCCTGCACAGAGGTTGATTTGTTTGTGATGGTACAAGTTACTCTATTTTTTCCTTTTATTATTTTTATTTGTAGGGAACTTTGATGGTGGAGGAGCCTATGGCTATTCTTCAAGGTCTCAATTTATCCAATGATAAAGATATAAAGTTGTTGATCATTGAATCTGATTCTTACATTCTTGTAAATTCTTTCAAAAGTCAGATGGAATTCCCTTGGAATATCATTTATCTCTTGTTTTCTTCTAGGGCTATTATTCTTCCTCGTACATAAAATCTATATATGTGGTGTGAGGGAAATATGCTGGCGGATATTCTTGCATAAAAAATAACTGGAATAACATGCTAAGATTTTTTTTCTAGTACACGTTCTCTTTCTATTGATAGTTTTTTATTGTTCGAGGGGCTCCATTTCTCATCATCAATTTCATCCCCATGAAATTTCCATTTTTTATGTTTTTTCCCTTTTCATTAACAATAAATGTTAGAATTGTTAGTATTATAAAAACAAAATTTAAAATATGAAAAAAATCCTTATATTGGCCCGACATTATTGGTATGTGTTCGAACCTCCAATATAAATAGAATATATTAATTATTTTACTTAAAGGTAAATTTTTTTCAGGTTTAATAACAAATAATTAAATCAATTATTTTATTTTTTTATAATTATATATTTTAAAAACATAATTATTTAAGTCCATATTATGTGTTTTGAGGATGTTCAGTTCATTGTTTCAAAAAGGTTTTAGTGATTTGACCATGGTTAAAGAGTTCATTATTGAATCAAATATTGAATAATAATAAAATAGTATTTATAATATTTATAATATTTATAAATTAATTATAATATGAATATCAATCCTGAAATATGGATATAAATAATGAACTATATTACAAGCTTGGATACTGTAGGTCGTTTGATCAAATGAATACCATTTCCATTTTTCAATGATAATTATAGAAAGAAGGTAAGTAATATTTTATATTTAAATAATAATAATAAAATCATTAATAACATATTATTTCTTTAAATACTTATATATATATCATACATGTGTTGTGGTGATTAAAAAAATAACCACATCTCTTTGTAAAGGCAGTAGTCCAAAAGTGTGCACGAATAACGTTGCCAGTTATTTTGTGTCAGAAAAATAATATTATATTATCATGTTAGTATGATAAATATTTCATTATTATAATAATTATATAACTTATATCACAAATATTTGTTAAATTTATCATTATATCCTTCAATGTAGATAATTATTGAAAAAAATCACATCATCTCATGGGACAGATGTCCGTCGTATAGACGGGTGAAGTTATCATATCCACCATGGTATAGATAGTAAAATGGTATATATGATATCATATTTCTAGAAGTATAATATTTTATAAATATCATGTATATAATTTTAATCCATCATTATATGATGTTTTGATAGGTGATGATGTAAAATTAATGACATTAGTTCATGAGGTAGTAGTACACCATAAAGATGAATAATGATTTCACATCCAATTTGATGGAAGAAAAGTTTGATTTATGATACTATTATAACATTAAAAAATATAAGTATATATTATATATAGATTTTATTATATAATCATAATTGAAGAATATTTTAATGAGGTGTAATAAGAATTAAAATAAAGAATCATGGTTAAGCATGATACCTCTTCTTCAGAATACATTCATAGGTTAGCACAAAAAGTATTATTAAGATGATTTAATGATAAAAATAAGCAATATATATAATGCCACGAGCCTTCTCTTCCGGACACCATGCGTAAAAATGATGTGTAATTTTTTTCTTATAAAATTAACTCGACAATTACACAACACTTTATTCCAAAGAGAAACTTTTACGAGTCTAGGTTCTGGAGGATTTGACGACACTATAAATTTATCAGAGTTGAACAAAAAATAAAATAATTTTCCACTATGATTTTTCGCGGGATAACTCTAAAATTTCAGAAATCTGTAATTAAACTTCTACGATATATTTAAAAAATCATTCATAAACAGAGGGTGATCATTGAGTTTCCTAGTATGGTGTTTTTGAAAATCTATAATATATCCCATTAAAAATATACATTTGATAATACATTAAAAAAATTCAATTAGAAATACATTTGTAAGAAAACTTTCTCAAAATACTATAAATTTTTGAAAAATAATTATACTTTGAAAATGCTTTTAAACTAATCCAATTATTCAGTTGAAAATATTATGCAAGCTCTTAAAACAAAACAACTGAGGCCGCTTGAAACTTTTATGTCTATCTTGGGCTTACCCACTTGAGGGACATATTCACTCTCTAATTCCCTATCATATTAAAAAGTCCATGTTCTAGGTTTTATGAAATCATTTTATGAAATCTAACTTCTATATACATTTTTCACTAGGTTTTTTACTTTCAAATACATCGCAACATATTCATATACATATATGCATAATTATAAATATATATATAATTCATTGAAGTTCATTTTCTATAATATGAAAAACTAAATCCTTCGACATTTAAGTATTTTTTAATATATAGAATACTAGTAAATGAATATTTAATATTCATGAAATATTTTTTTATTTATCAAACTCATAAATCATATTTTTATATAGAGTTACACACACAACAATATATTTATACATCTGTGCGTGGGGGGGGGAGAATGAGAGAATAATAAAACTGAAGTATATAATATAAATTCAAGACATTTCATTGAGACATACTATAAATCCTGAAATATAAATTGAC
Organism: Viscum album; assembly: GCA_963277665.1. Classification (NCBI taxonomy): domain Eukaryota; kingdom Viridiplantae; phylum Streptophyta; class Magnoliopsida; order Santalales; family Viscaceae; genus Viscum; species Viscum album. The sequence continues at coordinate 1,024,071,322 of OY728126.1, forward strand.
TTCACAGCATAAATCCCATATAAATGATCATATCATAAATATGAAATATAATAAAATAATCAATTATATTTTTATTTTCAAAACATATTATCAATTTAAATACACTAGATCTATAAAATTAATCATAGACCACATAGACACACACACATATATATATTAACATTGCAAAGAAAAATTCAAATATAAAAACATGTTTGATGTTGAGTTAAACAAATAGGTAATTTTCGTTCTTATTCAATTTTATTTGATAATAGAAACTCAATTAAAATAAAATTAAAAACCTATACTTTAGATAAATTTGAGTCACATGTAACACTATTAATAACATAATAATAATATTTGAAGAGATGGATTACCCATGAATACAAATTTTAAAATGATAAATTTAATAATAAAATAAATGAATACCTTTATTTCTAAAAAAGTTATTTTTTTAAAGACACAAATAATTAAAATGATAATTCTAGTATTAGAACCCAATCAAAGATTAAACTGAATTCTGAAAATATAACACCATTCAATTTATTTTATATAGTTTATATTTACATGGAAATTAAAGACTAAAAGATATAAAATGTGTTTCGATTACCTTATATACTCAGAAAACTAAAGTAATGTATGTATATGAACATATTAAGAATAATATAATTTATCTAGTAAAAAATCCCTTAACATCAAAAAAGTAAAACATAATTTAAATAAATCAAAAATCATAAACAAATAAACTAACTCCATTATGAAATTATATTTTGAGAAAATAAATCGAAAAAATAATTATAAGAAATCTAATAGAATTGATCTTTAAAGAATATAAATTTTGAATATAAATTTAAACTATATATATAGAAATAAGATTTCAAAATAATATAAATTTGGAAAATAAATATTTCTCCCTTACATGTTTCTGTAGAGTCTCCTTCTACTTTGGTATACTCTTCAGACTCTAATTTATCTCTCATATAGAAGTGAAAAACAAAGAGAACATCACTCAATGAAAAAGGAACTCTCACTCCATCCTAGACTACCTCACCTCACTCCTATATTTATATTAAAATGGATTAATGTGAGAATAAATGAACATAATGTATATGTGGTACCAATATAGGGATGCATAGAATAAAGATTTGATGACTCGCAATCTACGAGTGAAATCAGTTACAGAAAAAATTAAATTTTGTCTAATTTAGTGGACTAGATGTAATGCATATTGAGCAAGCATACATCTCATTGAAAATATATTATATAATCTATTATAAGTAGAAAAAATTAAGGATTGAGGCGATATTTTGTAGGTTTGTTGAATGTTGCAGAAAACGATAACTAGATTATTTGAAATAATCAAAACATACTATGGATATAGAAATCCAACAAAATATTTCAATATCAGCATAGAAATAATCCAAAAGGAATGTTGAGGAAATCAATGTTAAACTGAAACAGTATTAAAATGGATTAAATAAATTCTAGAATCAATTCCAAAAGGATCTGTATACATCTACCATAAATAAATTTTAGGAAAGACAAAAAAATCAGTATGTTAATATATCGAAAACATTATCTGGATTGAAGAATCAGACACCTACCTACAAGATCTAACAAAATAGAACTGTGAGATCAGAACCCAAACCATATAAGAATTCCAATGGCAGATCTCGATCTGAAACCATTGATAACTAGAAATCATTGATCTAGACTCTCAGTTGTTCCATGCGAAGCCACTGTTTTTTCCACTGATCAAACTCGATGATGATGAAACCTCTCCATCACCCCGGATCCCAGTGAAGCTCACCTCTAACCTTGCGACCCCTTAACATGAAACCTTGTCTTCCTTAATTCTAATTCAATTCCCTATTATTTTTCTTTTGTTCCAAATATTTTTTTAAATATTTTATTATCATTGTTTCATATATATATATATACATAATTATTTTTACTTTTATATCACAATCCATAATTCTAATTTTTATAACATTATTTTTAATAATATCCATTTGTAATAATAATATTTATATTTTTTAAAAATAATTAATAATAATTCATATATTAATTTGATAATTCATTTTATAGGTAATAAATATTATCATTTATTTAGTTTTATTAATATTCAAAAACATCTTTTCATATCAAATCATATTAAATTTTATAAGTTAAAAAAATACTCATATTCAAAGAATTAAATCCTTTTAAGAACCTTAATTATTATTTTGGTTATTTATCATCATAATGAAAGTATATATAATTTGTCGTTTAAAATTATTTTTCTTCACAAATATTTATAAAAATTCTTGTTTATTAAAAAAATCATTTTTCAAATAATAAATTATTACTTTATTTTTTTTATTTACTATGTCAAATTTCCTATAAAAAAATATTATTTCAAGGATAATAATTTAATAATTATTGAAATTTAACATATCGTGGTTGTTAACTTATTGAACATTTTAATTAGAAAATAAAACATTAGATAATAAATTATTATTATAAGTTTTTCATTATTTATTTATTTTATTAATTAGTATATTTAATATTTATTTAAAAATTTTGTTTTAAATTGAATAAATGTTTAATTAAAACAAAAACTAATAATAAATTAAATAATTTTTTTACTAAAACTCATGATGTTATATTCTCTCCCCCTTAATTGAATTGCGCCCTCACAATTATTTTTTTGGACATATGAAAATTCTGAATTTTTGTCTTCTGAATTAAAGAATATTTAAGGGGACTTAACTATCTAATAAAAACTTTATCACGTAGATTTTATTTTACATAAAAGAAAAATAATCTATTCTCCAATGTTTTCTAGTACATCCCCTTGATAACAACTATAATGTCCTAAGCCCGCTCTTCCAGACTACTTGCTTAAAATTGATGTGTATTTTTTTCTTATAAAATTAACTGAACAATTACACAACATATTAAACAAAAGAGGACCACTTACTGGACTAGGTTCTAGAGGATTAGAAACACCTTACATTTATTAGAGTTTAAGTAAAAATAAAACAACTGTCCGCTACGCATTCTCATGTGCTATATATAAAAGCGGCGTCATTTGTAATTAAACTTCTAAGATACCTTTGAAAAAATCATCTTTAAACAAAGGGAGAGATTTCCATTTCCGAGTAAGGAGTTTTGAAATCCTCTGAAAAATCCCATAAAAAATATATCTTTGATAATACATTCAAAAAAATTCAATTAGAAACACATTTGTAAGACAAATGTTACAAAATACTATAATGATTTGAAAAATAGTTATACTTTGAAAATGCTTTTAAAGTAATCTAGTGATCCAGTTGAAACTATTAAGAAATATCTTGAAATAAAACAATTGAGGCCAATTGAATCTTTGAATTCTATCTTGGGCCTACCCAATTGAGGGATGGAATCACACTCTAATTCCCTATCATATGTACCAATTCCAAGTGCCGAGTTTTATGAAATCTTTTTAAACTTGCATTACTTATATATTCAATTTTCACATGGTTTTCTAATTTAAAATACCAGGAAGCAGATTCATATAAATATATAAAATCATATATATATATATATATAATTCATGGAATTTCATTTTCTATATTTTTAAAAACTTAATCCTTCAACTTTTTAGTATATCTAAATATATATAATGCGGATAAAAGAATATTTAATATTAATGAAATATTATTTAATTTATCAAACTCATAAATCCTATTTTTATATAGAGTTACACACACACACACAGAGATATATATATTCATACATGTGTGTGAATAATAAAACTGATGGATATAATATAAATTCATGACATTTCATTGAAATATACTATAAATCTTGAAATATAAAACAGTATTATTACATAAATCCCATATAAATGATCAGAACTTAAATTTAAAATATAATAAATAATAAATTATATTTTTATTGTTAAAAAATACTAACAATTTAACTAAATCAGATATATAAAATTAAATATATATTATATATATAATATTAGATTTCAATGATAAATTCAAATATTAATACATGTTTGGTTTTAAATTAATCAAATAGGTAATTTTATTCCTTATTCAAATTTATTGAGAACATAAAATAAATTAGAATCAAATTGAAATCCCAACCTTTTGATAAATTTGAGTAACACTTACCAATTTATATAATGAAATAATAATATTTGCAGACATGGATCACCCATGAAATTAAAATCGAAAATGATAAATTTAAAAAATAAATAAATGAATATCTTTATTTGTAAAGAAGGTATATATTTAAGGGAAAAAATAATTAAAATCATCATTCCCTTACTAGAAACCATTCACAAAATATGAACTAAATTTTGTAAAGATAACACCATTCAATTTCTTTTATATTGTTTATATATAATTTTAAATTAAATAATAAAATAAATAAAATGATTTCCCCTTATCTTATATACTCTGAAAACAAATTTCATGTATGTATATTAACATCTTAAGAAAAATATAATTTATCTAGAAAAACTATCCCATAGCATTGAAAAATTAAAACACAATTTAAATAAATGAAAAAATTACACAAATAAACTAACTCCCATATGATATTATAATTTTGGAAAATAAATCGACAAACTAATTATAATAAATCCATTACAATTTAACATTAATTAATAGAAATTTTGAAGTTAAAATTAAACTATTCTTTATGGTAATAATATTTAAAAAAATAATCAAAAGTATGAAAATAAATATTTCTCCCATACATGTTTCTGCATAGTCTCCTTCTACTTTGGTATACTCTTTTGACTCTATTTGTTCTCTCAAATAGAAGAAGAAATCAAAGAGGACAACACTCAGAGAAAAAAGGTACACTCACTCCCTCCTGGAGTACCTCATCGTACTCATATATTTATACTAAAGGAGATTAATGTAAAAAGTGAAAGGAATGTATATATGGTACTAGTACATCAATGCAAAGATTAAATATTCGATGACTCGCTATCTACAAGGGAAATCAGTTACACGAACTATTAAATTTTCTCTAATTTCGTGGACCAGATGGAATTCTTGTTGAGAAAGCATTCATCTTATTGAGAATATATTATATATTCTATTCCTAGATGAAAAAATTACGGATTCAGATGATATTTTGTATGTCAATTAAAAATAGAACAACATGATGACTAGATTATTAGAAATAATAAAAAAAACTATTGATATGGATTTCCAACAGAAAATATCAATATTATCATTAAAATAAGCCAATAAGAAAGTAGAAAAATTTTAAATTGAAACAGTGTTAAATCGGATTGAAAAAATTCTAGATTTGATGCCAAAAGGGTTTGTATACATCAAATGAAAATAAATTTGTGGAAATACTACAAATCAGCATGTTAAAAGAATAAAAAACAACATATGGATTGAATAATTGAAAACCCACCTATATGATCTAACAAACTATAACCAGGATATTAGAACCCTAACCACAAAAGAATTCAGATGACAGATCTTAGTCTGTAACCATCGCTAACTGAAAATATTCAAGATAGACTCTCTGTTGTACCATGTGAATCTAGTGGTTCATCCACCGCACGAACTCGACAATGAAGAAATATCTCCATCACCTCGGCTCCCATTCGAGCTCACCTCCATCCTTGCGACCCCATAAAACAAAACCCCGTCTCCCATTATCCCAATTCAATTCCATATTTTTTTAATTTGTTTCATATATTTTTTATATCTTGTTTATCATCGTTTCATATATATATATATATATACAATTAATTAGTTTTATTTTTATATCAACATTCATAACTATAATGTTTATAAAATTAATTTTAATATTTTCCAGTTGTAATAATAATATTAATTGGTTTAAAAAAACAATCAATAAGAATTCATATATTAATTTGATCATTCCTTTTTTATGTAATATTTCTTATCATTTATTTAGTTTCGTTAACACTCAAAAACCTATTTTCATATAAAATCATAATAAATTTTATAAGTCAAAATAATACTAATATTCAAATAATTTAAACCTTTTAATAACCTTAAAATTATTGACATTATTTATCATCATAATAAAATTAAATATAATATTTTGTTTAAAATTAATTTTTATTCTAAAATATTTATAAATATACATATTTATACAAAACATTAATTTTCACATAATAAAATATTACTTTTAAATATTTTTATTTACTAACAAAAATGTTCTATAAACAAAATATTATTTCTAGGTTAATAATTTAATAAATAATGAAAATTAAAATATCTTAGTTATTAACTTGCAGAATATTTTCATTAACTAATAAAAAATTAGTTAATAAATTATCATTATAACTTTTATATTAATTATTTATTTTCTTAATTAGTAAATTTAATATTTATTTGCATATTTTGATTTACATTAAATAATTGTTTGATTAAAGAACTAATAATAAATTAAATATTTGTTTTACCAAAACATGGAATGTTACTATATAAAATGCGTGGATGGATGTAAATAATAAATTTGTGTTGGTCTTTAATAATATAAATGGATTTTATGGTGTGAAGAGGTGAGGGGATGGTGTAACCTTTTACAAGTGAGGTGAGTGGCACACTTGAAATTTTTAAAAGAAAAAGGTGTACCCACGTTTTCACCATGAGAAAGGGTAAAAATGTATAATTTTAAAGAATTATACATTATTTGGTAGAAATATATAAATATATATATATATTTATATTTATAATAGTTTTTGGAAAAGTTTCTAGTCCATTTTCACACTTATCTGTTTAGTTTAATACCTTGGTAAAACCATTTTAACCTTAACCATGATAATTAATTTTCATTGTTTTCAATATTCATTATAGTCAAAAATTAGGTTCAAATTATTATATAATATAAATAATGATGATTACAAATATATAACATAATTTTCAAAATTTAATTCACGTAATTGAAAAAAAAATTAAAATTAAACCAACAAACATTATGAAAAAATGGGGTTTCAAGAAGTGCAATTTTTAAGAAAAAGATGATTTTATACTAACTATTTGACTAATAATAACCATTTTAATAATATAAATTAATATTTATAGATATATAATCTATTCATTTTATTTAAATAATTACTTATTATGAGTTTTTTAAAATTATTAAAATGTAGAAACATTATGAACATTAAAATAGTTTTCAGAAAAACCCCATCTTTAAACCCAACAACAAACTTATACTGAAATACAGTAAATAGTTGATTCAAAATTAATTAGCAATATTTAATATAAATATATAATACGTAAGTAAATTTAAATTATTTTCCAATCATAATAGGACTTTTATATTTACATAATTTATTTAAATAAAATTTCATTTCTACAAAATTCTATATCTTAACTATTCACTGAAAAATCAATATTTTTCAAAAAACCCAAAATTTTCCCCATAGTAAATTTTGATATACTATTTTAAAAAGTTAATTTTAGTTTATAAAATATATTTTATTAAATTTAATATAATTAATTGTAATATTTTTTCATGAAATCAATAGAAATCATCTTTAAAGAAAACATGATTTTGACGAATAATGTTTTATACTAAAAATTGATTAATTATTAAATAAAAATTTATCAGTTATATATATTTGGTAGGACGCACACAAACACACAAATATATATATATCATAAATTTGTTAATATTTTTCTTAAATTCCAATTTAAATGCTATGTTATAACAGTTATATATTTCGGGTGTCATTTATGCTCGATGTTGGGTGTCACATATGATATTGAACAAAAGAAATCTCAAAGTTATGTGTACCAAAATATATTAAAGAGATTAAATTTATTTAAAAATAAATAAATCATAATTTCTATGGGTTCTTGATTTTTATGTAAGCTTAGTTTTGTGTGTCACATATGATATCGAATATAATTTTCATCTTTTAAATTCTCAAGGTGTTACATAGTCCCCCTTTAATAAATTGAGCCCTAAAAATTTTAAAATTATATTTTTAATAAAAGGTTTTACATTTAAAAATAATTTTTATAGAAACCCACATCATAAAAGGGGTTAAAAAAATAAACATCATTTGGGAAAAAAATGTATGAAGGTTATTTGGAATGACACATACGAGGTTTCTAAAGAGGCGAACATAGGTGGAAAGTTAATATTTGGTCATGGAAGAAAAGAATAATTCCCAAATGATGATAGTTACTAAGACAGATAATATTTCAAAATAGTTTTAATGATCAAGATAAATTAAACAACCATAAAACCATATACCAAAGATGTGAGAAAAAGGTCATTGATATCATCAGAAAAGATTTTAATAGGACAATATTTTGTTTTAAGATATTTTTCATAGAGTTGTTGAATTTATTATCTAAATAAACTAAAAATATATTGAAATATAATAACTTGATGATTATAATTTCATCTTTTTTTCTATTTCCACCACAATATCATAATTTTCCCTAAATGATGATCATTCAAGATGAATTTTTCATTCAAAAATCACTAAAAATCAACATTTAAAGGATCATAAAACCATTAAATGGATCATATCAATTAAAATAGTATTTAAGCATTATGAAAAACTAATATGGTTAGAAAAATTTTATATAATTATCAAAATAAGTAATCCTTCATACATTTAAACAATTCCTTAATATCAAAAATTCAATAACAACACCCAATGTTAAAACATAATCATTTATAAATATTCTCAACATTAAAGAGTGTTTTAAACTCATATTGCATATCTTACCTTTCATATTTTCTAGTAAAAAATATCAAGATCATATTTTGAATTAATATTAATCACTTAGTCTCCAAATCACTTTTCAATATCATCGTTATCTTTACGAAAAAATAAATTTTACCATAATTACCTTAATATAAATGATCATTTAAACCCTAACGGTTATAAATCTTTAAAAAAATTTCCAAAAAAAGGGAATTCATACTTCTAGTTAAAAGAAATATATACATATACTTAAATTAATTTTTTTTTAAAATATCAATAATCTCTTTAAGATCTTAGTGATTAAAACCCCAAAACAAGGGTCTATGACTATGAAGTTATGATCATCCATAATATTATATACATATGATATTATCCATAAAATTTTAGATATACTAAAATTAAAACATCATAATTTCCATTGTTATCTAAACATTTCCTTTGATACCAACAATAACTGCCACTCCTGGATACGGTGTTGAAATCACAAATAATATTTTTTTATTTTATAAAAATTAAGGTGACGCAATTTTATTCTTCAAAAACAACTAACATTAAAAGAAAAATATTAGATCAATCATATTCTCAAGGACCTTTTATGTATAGAGTTTTATAGAAGTAGGATGTACTACTATATATACAATACACATGTCTTTAAATAAGTATTCATCCCAATTAACCAAAATTTTATATAATTCACATTTGGTCATCATCATTATCCATATGAAACCATTCAAGACATTATTCATGTAACATAATTCTTGACAACCAAGGGAAAAAGAAACCATAATAAGGGTGACCTCAAATGATCTATAAGGGTAAACATAAGAATTAATAATTTAATATCATCAATGAGAATAAAATTATTATAACGGTATAATGGAATAATCCTATTTCACGAGAAAAACATAAGATAACGCATACCAAAAAATATCTAGATTATAAAAAATAAAAAATGGAATAAGTCTTTAATATTGGTAAGAGTCATTAGAATCAGTAATCATGATCCAAGTGATATCAATATTGATTAAAGGAATCATTTATGACCCATATAAAGCATAATAAAAACATGTTATTATCAAGAGTCATTATCATCATAGTTCCCCTATAAAACCATTACAATTTGAATAACAATATGGATCACTTCCAATATAATTATCCATAGAAAGTAATCATTACACATTACATTGGAGCACTATATGGGCACACCCATCATATAGTTTATATTTTTCCCACCTTGTTCAATTTGTGTGCACCCATAATATAAGATATACTAGTCTCACCTTGTGTTTTCTAGGTTCACCCATTGTGTAAGCTATAATAGGCTCATTGACACTGTCATATTTTCATGCAAATTTTTAAACAATTTCACCGAGTATAAATGGATTTTTAGTCATAATTCCAATGAAATTAATTAGTTTGATAAATTATGGGAATTTATAAATAAAGAATTAAAATGAACCTAAATTTGGGTTTCTAATGTATTATCTTATCAAATAATATTTTTTGAAACTTATTTTGTGATGTTAATATTTTTTTTGGAAAAAAGGGCCACTTAGCTAGGCCTCATCCAACAAAGAACACCAAGATACATAGCTACCCTTCAAGAGGGATGACCTTATAAGTTGTCCATATGGTAAGGCCTTCCATCAATAAGGTAGAAATCCGTAGTGTGTGATGGCATTAGAGGATCCCTCATACATAGGTACACCAAGCTCTCTCAGGACACACAGTACGACACAACCCATGTTAAGTTTGTGCTATATATTAGGGAGCCCACCTTAGAGCATGACTCTAATCCAGATGAATTGACTATTGATTCTTAAATAATCATACCCCATCACCACATATTATTTGGGATAACTTATTGGGGGCGCTATTCATTGTTATTAAAATAGTTCCATCGTACACTTCACATGATTGCTCATCCGCCTCGGACAAAACCCTCCACTGTCTTTGCTGCATGACCCCATATAACCACTATAAGGTGAATCTTTTCACCATATAAACATGTGAATTATGAATGAGCTAGAGGATCCTTCCTTTTCCATTATAGCGCACCACCAAAGCGATGCCACATCACAATGCTATATCCCTTGTATCCTATAAAGATGGGAGTCATGCTCGGCCATAAAGTCAATATATCCAAGATTCCCCAGTGGCCTGTGCTATAAATTGGAAACCCCATTATCTAATGTAATTTTATGAATATATTTTCAAATTTTCATATAAATAATTAAGAAACCATAAACAACTAAAATTGAGGAATAAGGTTTCTCCCTTTGAAAATGTACGGTACTTGCTAATAAGAATGGTAGTTCAACAACACCGAGAGAGGCTCTACTGAAGGAGTTTTTACCATTTATTTATTTTATGTTTCATTATATTTATAATTTTTTTTATAGTTTAAAATTTGTTTCTTAATTAATATAATTTTATGTATTTTAATAAATTGATTCTACCTAAATATCATCTTCTACTTATTTTTTTATATCTATATATATTTTTACCCCTTTCTCTATTATTTTATTCTTCTTATCCCTCCCTCTCTCTTTTAATCTTTTTAATTTTTTTCATAGTTCATTAGGAGTTTCTTATTCTATTCTATTTTATTATTTTTATTTTATTTTCATCAGTTTCTTATTATTTTTATTTTATTTTATTTTCTTATATTTTATCTATCATGACTTATTACACTCGATAATGAGTGGTTAACACAAGCCTTGGCCATATAGAGTTAAGTGGTGTCTCAAAAAGTATGATATTAAATTATAATTTTTTATTTATGTTTTTGGTGAGAAATGGTGAGGTGGATGTGTGTAGAGATGGTACACCATTTCACTAACCATAAAACCGCTTATATTCTTTTATTTTAATATTTTCCCTCAATTCAAATGGATAAAATATCTTCATATAATACATTTTAACCATTTAGTGGATGAAATAACATATGATCGAGTCAGTTATTAGAAGGTATCTCACTCTTGACTGAGGTGTATCATCATCCTTGATTATAAGAGTGGGTTGAATTTATTTTGCATTAATAATTAAAAATTTCACACCCATTAAATAAAAGAATATTAATTCATGCCTGAGATTTAATAATTTTATTATCAAACCAAATTAAAATAAAAAAAAGAAGAATGATGGAACCCATAAACCAACCCATAAAAGCTATATAGAATATTCATTATCTTGAATTATATATTTGTATTTTTAAGCATTTCAATTATTTTTTTGTTAAATTTCCATTAATTTAATAAAATAAAAAAAAATAAAACAAAAATGATGTATTTATTAGGTGAAATTCAATTATTAATTAGATAACTGTGATGCTCCTCATGTGAGATGACCCATTTTATCCTCTACGATGCACTATGAAACATTATAAATTTCCTTTTCCCATGCCTTGTGACACTTTTCGGTCAATACTGGCTCCATTTCCCAAGAGATTAACATTTTTGTACATTCATTTTTTTGACACTGTATATGATTTCCGTTGTTTTATAAAATAAAAATAAATAATAAATTTTTTTTTTCAATGATATATCAAAACATTTCATTCTTTTAAGCATGGTACAATTACTCAAGGGTACAAAATCTAGAGAGATAATTTCATGATGCTAAAGAGGCCCTCCAAGAAAGAAATATAAATATCACTTACATGATCTAGAAGATGATAATTTTCCAAGAGCCTAGATTTTCAATTCTAGAATTGATGGTCATGGAAAATGAACTCAAAAATTATTATCAAATATTGAAGTCCCTAATGGGGGTACCACTAGAGCACCCTAGTATTACTGGAGTCATCAAAGAAGTTGAGGACATGCTTTAGGAGAATCCATAAATTAACATTTACAGATCCAGATTGAAGATTACCAAGAAGAGATATAAATTTATGATGAATAATCCCATGTTAATGTAAATACGAGAGATCAATAAGACAATGAACAGTTTTAGAGTGACTGGGCAGATGAAAAAACGGAAAGTGATCTCCCAACCTACAAAGTCAAAGATCCATCCACTCTGTACCAATATCTGGACATGGAAGAAGAGGAATCCACCCATGTAGTGGAATTCTAATAAAATATAGAGGATCATAACTATATACATCCATCCACTAAAATACAACCTCAAGAGAAAATTAATATTAAAGAATAGATTAAATCAAAATCTAGATAGGGATTATATCTTATCTTAATCTCCCTCTTATGTAATTTTATTCAATATGAATTTGTTATTACCTCCCACTATTGGTATTTTTAATATTTTTCTGATACTTGACTTTCCTTATAGAGGATGTTGATGCAATAAAACCTACACTTATTGAAGAACACAATGATATCCATGATTTTGTTAAAAATATATTAGCGGAAGCCCATGAATAGAGACTAGTGATATTTCCAAAGGGAAAAAAGTTTGATGTTGTTTATAATGAAATTTATAATTTCCATATTAATTGTTAAAGTTAAAATTATATAAAAAACATGATCAAGTTCCTTTTGAAATTAAAATTCAGGCATCCCAATTTGAGAAAGTATAGGACAAAAAAGAGGAGGTATCACATGTAACAACCATGATAGAGGATCATCCATACTTTATCCTACCCTCACCATGTAATATATTACTAATTGTGAATGGGATAGATTTGGTGTACTCTATCCTCGTATTATTCCACACATAAAATGAATAAATTGGAAGTTGGGAAAATCCATTTGTTGTGGTTAAAATCTAAGAAGGTTCATCCAATAAATAATTATTGATGATACCTATTATTTTCTTCTAGAGGTATTAAAAATATAGCACCCACTTGGGTGATCAGATCAAGACTTATCTATTTATTTTCTTTCTAGGAAATATTAATTTCAATTTTAGTATTATTTTATCCTAGATCCCAATTCCCATCATTATTTTGGATCTTTATTGACTTATCCGGCTAATTAATTGTTTTATTTAATTTTTTAGGATCATAATGGCATGAGGAAGCACAAATAATCCAAGGAGGAAAGTGGACTATGCTTCATGGGACAAAAAGTTTATTCCTTAATTTATTATTTTTATAAATCCCTAATTTTTGTATACAAACCTATTTTTAGATTTATAATTATAAATTATGTGCCCATACTTTGAATTTATTATTTAATATACATATATAGGAGACAATGTTTCTTAGGGACCTTATGATGACATGTTTTATACTTTAAATTTAATGATATTTAATAAGTAATTCTTAGAATTTAATTATTATAGTGAAGGATTAATATTAAAATGAAGATTAATTCTTTTATGGAATTTGTTGATTCATATAAATAAAATTTCACTTTCATTTTTCATGATTTTAATTTATCAGATTCATGTATATTGATTTATTATTTTTAGTCTTGTAATGAGTTATTTTACAAAGTGATATTTATAATTCCCAAGAGTATTTATACACTAAATATCTCTTATTTTATCCTAATCATATTTATTTAGTTATATTGGGACATTCCACTAACTAGAACATTCATTTAAAAATGTTAAAGCTATGACTTTGATATAAAAAAATGAAAATTATTGATTAATTGTTGTTGATAATCCCATATCATTGATACCACCTACTACATTATTCATTGTTTATACTGTAGATACCATGATTAACCTTATTAAGGACAAGCCATATTTCAATCCATTTCTTTCTATTACAACAATATTCTTAGTGTTTTATATGATATTGTAATGTTGAAGTGTTAGTGTTGGTAAATTCATTTTAAAATATATGAAATAAATTTTAATGAAAACATGTGGGGTGTAATTTTGGGGGTTGAGAAATGTTTTTGATTCATTTATTATAATATATTGTTTTACCTTATTGAAAAAATTAAAAAATATGAATTGGTTGTTTCTATGGATAATAAAAAATCACCAATACTAGATCAATGATTTTGATCATATATGGTTAGGTATAGGATGTGATGTTTATTCCAAGAATGGATTTCAAAAATTACCAAACAAGAATTAAAAATAAGATAATGTAATAATTATAATTAAAAATAATTCACGATGGTGAAAAAATCTTTCATTATGAATACTTTGATCATAATCTTTACTTGGGGTTTGTGGGACATTGACTTTTCTAGTTTTAAGGGTATGCTTACATTACACTTAATCTTTAGATATCATTTATCATACACTATATAGAATCCTCCTCCTTGAGAATTATTTTATTAAACATAAAATCCTACCAAACATAATCATTAGATTCATTTATTATTTCTTTACAAGTAGTCATGATTTCATGGGCTATTTTTATTTATAAGCTAGAGAATGTTTTTCCTTTTGAAGCCTATAGATAATAATCATCTTATCAATTTATTATCATAACACTATTTTAATTATTATCATTATTGATGAGATAAAATATTCACAAGTGAGGTAAACATTGATTTTAAATGTTTAATAATAATTAATTAAGGAGATTTAATGGATAAAAGAATATGTTCCATAATTTCTGATGAAAAAATGTAAAATAAAAAAAAATTATTCCTTAGTTTAAAAGTGAGAAAATGAATTTTCATTTAATTAGGAACATGAAAATTTGATTTATGATTAAAAATTGTTTTATTTATATTATTAGATATTTAAATATTAGTAACATGTTATTTCTTTTTAATACAATGTTAATATTGAATAATTGGGGATAATAATAGTTTAAGTGTGGGGTACATAAATCCCTAATATTATCTTGCATATTTTTAAACAATCATGATAAATTTAATTGGATTTTCAATTATAATTCCCATGGATTTAAGTTTTTTGTTAAATTATTTGAATTTATAAACAAATAATTAGAATGAATATAAATTTGGGTTTTAAATGGTTATCTTATAATTTTTTTTAAATTTAGCTTGTTTTGTTAATATTATTTAGGTAAAAACAATGGTCCAGTTGGTTAGTCCTCAACCAACTATGCAAACCAAGCCATATAGCCAACCCTAAAGTGGGTAGACCAACCACACTGTCCTTGTGGGAAGGCTTTCCAGTGGAAGGGGAGAAATACACATCATGTGAGACCATGGTAGGATCCCACACATACATGTTTACCTAAGCCAACATTGGTTGTAAGACCCATGTTATATTTATTCATTGTATCTGAGAGCCCACCCTAGTGTATGCTTATAAGAAATAAGAATAACTACATGATACATTAATGTATCCACAACCATACATTCTTTTGATGTGGTAAAACTTATTAGCGAACTATTAAATTTTATGAAAATGATACCATCGTAGACTTCACTTGCATACTCTCCCACCTATAACAGAACTCACTGCCATCTCCACCGCTTGACCCTATCTAACTACCGTGAAGTGAAGCTCGACTTGAACAACCATGTGAAGGATGAATAACTTAGAGAATCCTTCCTTCTCAACTATCAATCACCACAATAGATATACCACTTCAAAATACATCTCCTATGTACCCCATATAATAGGGTGCATCATTCAACCACACTATCCCCAAATCCATGATTCCCCACAAGTCCACACTAAAAAAAAGAAACCCTCTTTTGTATGGGAGGTTTTGAAAATATTTTCAAATGGTTATCTAAATAAAGGTACACAATTGAACAACTCAAATAGAGGGACAAGGTATTCCCCCTATATAAATAGTGGGCGCCTTCTACCGAGAATGGGACTTCAACCACACTAATGGAGGATCGACCGAAGGATATGATTTTGTTTAATTGTCTTATGTAACACTTTTCTTGGTTTTATTTTAGTTTTATATAGTTTCAAATTAGATTCTAAATTGTTATTATTTTACGAATTCTTTAATGTATTTCCACAAAAATACATTCTTTTTAATATTTTTTTATATCTCTATATTTTATTACTCTTTTCTCATGTATTTTATTCTACCTCTATACCCCTATCTCTCTCTTCTTGTTTTCTATTTTTATTGTAGGTCATCATGTGTTCATTCATCTATTTTATTTTTTAACATTATTTTATTTCAACCCCTCTTTATTCTTTTATTTTATTTTATTCGCATATCTTATATTTTATCGATTGTGATATCTTACCCTATATATAGAGGGAATAAGATGAGGCTTGGCCCAAGGATGGTTAGTGGTGTGTCCAAAATTCTAAGCATAAATTATAATTTTTTATATATGTTTTTTATCAGAAATGGTTATGTGCATGGGTGTAGATATTTTCGACCATGAAAATGGAATTATACTCAATTATATGACATTATATAAATCCACCCTCTACTTGACAAAATATACTCATATAATTGAGTTTATTTGTTTAGTGGATGAAATGAAATATGATGGAATGAGGTCCTGGAAGGCGAAACACTCTTGATTAATGTGTTTCATCATCATTTATTATAATATTGAGTGAAATCTCTCTTGATTTAAGAATTGAAAATTCCACACCCAACAAATAAAATAATTGAAAATCATGTATGTTATATCATAATTGGATTATTAAGTAGATTTTAAGTAATAAGAAAAATTAATGATGTAATAAATAAACCATACCGTAACGTCCATGGTATTTCTTTACTGTCTTTTACATCATGTTAATATTTTATAGAATTTAAAATATTAATTTAATATTTCAATATTTGTAATAACTAATAATTACACATTAAAAATAAAGTACATAATAGGTGAAATTTAATTAGTAATTATACAACTATGAATTTCTTCATGTTAGATGACCTTAGATAGCTTCAATGATGATCTATAAAACATTTAGAAATATTCTTTTCCAGGAACTTCGATAGGTGTGTGTCACTCACGTGGAACTATCTTGGTGCACATATCACATAATTTATAACAATCTCACCTAGTACTATGTAGGTGTACCCATTGTAAAATCTATAACAAGTTCACCTGATGATATCTGAGTGCAACCATGGTCATTAATAATATCAATGTATTATTCCTGAATAATGCACATAGAGAATTTATTTTATCATAATATTATAAAAATAAACATTAATTTTTTCAAAATTGGAATAACCTATAAAAAAGAAATTGGTTCCATGAAAATATCTTTGAAAAATGATAAAAAATTGGAAAAGAAATTGTTTTCAAAAAAATACATTTCAAGTAATATTTAATCATGGGAGTGAGATGGGTTCTATAAAAATTTCATTCAAACCTGATTAAATTGTGCGAAAGAAATGATTTTGATAACAATATCATTAAAACATGATTATCCATTGGTAATGAAATATTTTCCATAACAATTTCTTTGAAACATGGTAAACATGTGGAAGATAAACATGTTCTATGGAAATCTCATAAAAACATGATTAACCCATTCGAAAGAAACCAGTTCCATAATAATCTCTTTGAAACAATCATAATACATAATGAGAATGATTTAGGATGGAATAATTAAAAAATATTCCCATTGAATCATAAGTAATCAAAAGTCTTGTATGTGTTAAGGTCTAGGAATACCATTAAAATATCATTAAATCTTTTCTGAGGAAGATAACATTTCCTTTTTGACAATAACCTTTAAAAACTAGAAATTTTCAAAATATTGTGAAAAAATTCCTTGTAAAACATCTTTTAAAGTATATAAGGGAAGGGTTTTTGAAAATAATAGTCATAAAATTGGGAAAATATTTTCAAATTGTATATGTTAAAACTAATCATTAGTTTTCAAAATATTTTGTAAAAGGGAGTCAAAAGAAACTCATTTAGAAAATTTCATGAAAGTTCCTATAAAAACAATTATAATAAGATCTCAGATCATGTAAAATAGATTTAGGTAATAATTGATTTTTAGAAATAAAATTTCTAAAAAAAATTAAAAAAGATGGATATGGAAGAGAATGATACCCAATATAAAAGAAAATACAATATCTGTATCACTTACAAATGAATTTATGGATGTTTATTTAATAAATAAGAAAGGAAATGGGAAGCCATCATTTTGACTACATTAATAACCAGTGGAGAATAATGTTTTGTGGTTTAATTAAAAATATCATTTTATTTTTTCAATAGTAACCTTTAACATAAAAAATCCAAAAAATAAAGTATATTGTGACATAGTCTTTTCTACTTTAGTAATATTCTCAACAGTAAGACTCATGAATGATCAAATTAGAATGAAATTTAAAATATCATGAACATAAAAATTTTCAAGATATGGAATTTTGAAATGGTTATTATATATACCTCATAAAATATGATATATTTATAACATTACATTATTCCTCAATAAAGGGAAATTGAGATGAAGTCCCTTATAAATTTGGCAATCTATAGATCAAATCTCCTTAACAGAAAGGATCTCATATGGAGTTGTAAATGAAAATATTTTTCAGGAAAATAATAATAATAAAACATTAAATATATTTATATAAACCACATAATAACGATAAGGGGTAAATATGACATATGTCTCATAGAAATAAATAGTGAGATGAGAAAAAACCAATTACCTATGTTCGGAACATCATTGAACGTGTTCAAACAACCTATATAATAAACTTATATTAATTATTTTATTTATTTATAACCATTTATATATTTAATACCTTACACATAAACCACTTATTTTATTTATTTTTATTAATATATTTAATATACTTAATTAGTTAAGTCCACATTTACTGTTTTGAGGACGTTCAGTTCATTTTTTTAAAAAGACTTCCGTGTGTTGATCTTGGTTAAAGAGGTCATTATTGAAAAAATTATACAATATTAATAATTAAATTTTATTATATAAATATATAAATTAATCTTTTAAAAATAATCATGAATTTTTTTATAAAGAATAAACTATGTTACAATCATAGAGACGGTAGACCGTTTGTACGCATGAGTAACATTACCATTTTTCAATGCTCATAATGAAAATAAATTAATCAATATTTTATATTTAAAAAAGATCATATTATCATAAATACCATTTTATATTTTTAAATATACTTATATATACCATCCATGTGTTTTGGTGGTGAAAATAATAACCACAGAACATCATGGAGGCTGTAGTCCACGGATGTGGACGAACGACATTATCATTTTTAATTGTAAGAAAAGAAGTTAAAACATTATAATTTAATAATGATAAATATTTGATGAATATAAAAATAAAATAATTATTATCATATATATTAATTATGTTTATCCTGATTACCTTCTATTTAAAGCATTAGTGAAAAACGAACCACATTGCATCGCGAGGTTGTTGCCCATTATTCACATGAGAAATGTTGTCATATCTCGCATGGAATTTAATGTAAAAAAGGTATATCTGATATAATAACTATAAAATTATAAACATTTTTTAAATATAATATATATACTTTTAATCTATCCTTATATTAAGTCATGATAGGTGGTGATGGAAAATGAATGACATCGGTTTGCAAGGCGGTAGTCCATCGTACAAATGAATGATAATTTTGTATCCCATTTAATAAGAGAGGATATGGTTTTAAATTATTGAAAAAAATTAATAAAATATAATTATATTATATTTAATTGTGTTTTTATATTACCAAAATTTAATAATATTTGAAGTAGTCTGATGAATGAATAAAATAAAGATGCTCAACTATGCATAATACCAGTTCTTTGAACAACATAACTAGGTATGCACCAAAAGGTTTGTTAGAATGGACTTAGGATAAAAATAATTGATATAAAATGTATAAATATAATTAATTAAGAAATTTAGGTAGGTATTTTTACATTTAAAGGTTATTGAATGCGTGAAGAGGAAAGGAGAGGGGGTGTCCAATTATAAGTTAGGTGAGTGGTAAACATGTAATTTTTGTAAATAAAATGTTGTACCCATAATTTGACACAATAAAAGGGTAAAAATGGATAATTATTAATAATTATACATGATATGTTATAAATATTACAATTAAATAGTTTTATAAAAGTTTTCTATTCATATATATCCTTATCGTTTTAGTTTAACCCCTAGTAAAATTGTTTTTATAACAACCCTACTCTTTTATTTCACACCTAAACATAATTTATTACATAAGATCATTACTTGATACCACATAGAATATTATGAGGTCTAGTTTCTTCGGTACTTAATATCATTAAAAGAAAACTAAAATCATGAAATACACATCATTATTGAATACTTCTTTTACATAACCACACACATTCCTTCGTACTTAGCATTTCACGGGATAACCTGAGGACATGCATAAGAAAAGGATTAGGTATAAATCCCATTAAGGTAGTAAAAAAATGAATAACATGAATAATATAGTACATTTTAGGAAATATTCATTTCAATGGATCACAAGTGAAACATGAACATTAAGGCATGATATAGCAAGATTATCATAACATGGAAATGTGGCAACAACATTTAACATTATATTATCATGAGCCAAGGATCATTGCAAATGGATCACGTTTAAAACATAATTGAACTTTAATTATAATTAAAAAACTGTCATTTCACATAATTTATCATGATACTAATCTTTAGCCAATGCATGGGAGTGCTATCAGGGCACACACTTCTTAGTCATTTCATTTCATCCATAACTGTGCCACATGGATCATAGCACATTGAATCATTAAAAATAATCATTTATTCTACAATAAATTAATGTAGAATAAATACAATAAAAAACTATATATTCAATAATTAAATGTGTTTATTGTTGAATACCATTGGTAGAGAAATGGGCATGGTATTCACTACATAATGACTGTCTTGGAAAATCGCAGTGCAATTACAGCAGCATACCAGCGTGATATATTAATTCATAAAAATTGTTAATGAGAGAGAAAGGGGTATCTAATCACATTTACATGAAATGGATAGTAAGGGGGTCATATATATATATATATATATATATATATATATATATATATATGTCCCAACATATGTAATGGAATTGAGATGCTTAATATAAAAGAATTTCTATAATGTAAATGAGGGGAGATAAATCCCTTACATAATTTTGGCATGGTAACTGGTGTAAATGGGAGGAATTAATGAGAGAGAAAGGGGTCTATAATAATTTAAACATAACAAGGGAAGTATGGATGAGTTTAGAAATCATACCCCAAATTTTCCTATTAAAAATACAAGGGTATAGAAACATAATGAAACATGGATAAAATTGAGAAAGAAAAGAATCCATTACTTGGAAGTGTGATCCCAAAGGCTTTGGAGAGGCTTGAGAGAGGCGTTTTTGGAGATTGGGGAGCCTTGGGAGGATTTTAGAGAGATGAGGGAAGTGTAGGGATGCAATCCAATGGTTTTTTAGTGATGAGAAGCAGGATCATATGTGGGTTTATATTGGAAAGAAGATGGAATTCTTTATTATTTAGGTTTTGGAAACCACACATTAAACTAATCAAAACCATAAACATTACCATGGTTTTTTCCTAACGGGAGTACAAAAAATTATTTTATAAGTCCAACGGCAGAAATTCTTAAAATATTAGGATTTTTTATGTGGAGGTGAGTCACACTCTCAAGGAAATCAATTTTAAAAGGTAAAATGATTAATAAGTGTTGGATGCTCCACTAATGATTTGTAAAATAAATCAAAACAACCTAAAATAACATTATTTTAAAGGTAAGACATATATTGGCCCAAAATCCCATATTGAGTATTTTATTAAATCACTATTGGGTCATTATTATGTCATAAACACATTATATATTTAAACTATATTTAATTTTTACCAAAAAATTTGATTGTCTCAAAAATTTAAAAAAATTCACTATTGGATAATTTTGATGTCATAATTCCAAAAAATAATATTAATTTTATCAAAATAATTTTCCCAAAATGTGTATTTTTAATTTTAAAATAAAAAATTGATATTTATTAAAAATTCATAGGTTTTGACAAAAACAGCTTTCAAACCATAATAAAAATTACAATTGTACTCATAAAAATTATACCATCATTTATATTTAATAAAATAAAATTTAGTAATAATAATATTTTATTAAAATATTATTTAATTTGAAAAATCCATTAATTCATCAAAATAGATTGCTTAATTGGATATTAACAAAAAAAATCTATGCATTCTTTAAAAACTATTTACAAAGTAACTAAAATAATGCACATAATCATAGTGTTGAGGTATGGTTACATAACCCCTTATAACACCAGCATATGACCTAAGGGTAAGGTGTGCGATGGTGACAAACTCTTGGGTCGGCTCAGATAACATCTATCGATTGGTAATCTCAATTAACATCTACTTATCCCATAAGCAGTTCTATTCAAGTTTAACGTATCGATGCTCGGCCTAGGCTTGGTAAAGAGTGAAGCCCAGTGATTCCACCTCGTTTTTGAGCTCCGAAAAATGGGCTTCATATAGAGAAATTCTCCGGGATGAGGCCATCACTCCCTTTATCTAATTAAATTGGATTTGTTAAAGAATTATATTTACTGTAATCAATTGATCATATATCAATGAATATATTTGCAATGTTAAAAATTATTAATGGTATTTTGAAATTGAAAAATATAAAACCAAGGAAGTTCATATTTTATACAACCATTTTACATAATAATACATTTAATTGGATCAAGATTAATTTTCATTAATAAATGTTTGGGTCGTTACAATAACCCCCCTTAATAATTTTTTCCCTCGAAATTTCCTTTTACCACACTATAACAGATGAGGGTAACTCAACTTCTTCAACTCGTCTAATTCCCACATTTATTCATCAAACATATGGTTTCATCACAACACCTTGATGAGAGGAATTTTCTAATTTGTTAGAACCTTTTACCTATGATATATGATCTTTACCAAATTCTCTTCGTAGGAGGATTAATTCCCTAATGTAACCACCTAGGGATTGAGTACATGCACTGGGTAAGGTATGTACTTCCTTGAGAGCGATGCTTGGAATACATCATGTACTTGAGATAGGTTCGGTGGGAGTGCTAGTCGATAGGCCACTTCTCCAATGAGATCAAGGATCTAAAAAGGGCCGACGTACCTTGGAATAAGCATTCCCTTCTAACCAAATCTCATAACTCTCATCAATGGTGATATGTGGAGGAATACTAGGCCTCCTACATCAAACTCTAGGTCTCATTGATGATTATCAACATAGTTCTCTTGTAGAGTCTGAGAAGCTTTAATGTATTGCTGGATGGTCTTAACCTTCTCTACCATTTCTTTGACCATTTCTGTAACTAGGAGTTTTAGCTCCCTATCTTAATCAAAACATGACAGTGTTATGCACCTATTCCCATATAGGGCTTCATAAGGAGCCATTTGGATGTTTGAGTGGAAACTATTATTGTAAGAGAACTAAACCAGAGAAATCTGTTTATCCCATACTCCTTTTAAGTCCATTGAGTAGGCTCTCAATATATTCTCATGTGTTTGGATAGTCTGCTCATATTGGCCATCAGTTTGAGGATGATAATCCATACTAAAGTTCAACTTAGTATTTAGATCCTGCTGGAGACTCTTCCAGAACATATAGGTGAATCTTGGATCTCGATCAGATATAATCGATAGTGGTACTCTATTTATCCATAACACTTCTCTGTTGTATGTTTGTAACAGTTTATCTGATGATAAATCCTCTCGAATTACAATGAAGTGTGAAACCATTGTATGATTATCCAAAATAACCTAGATAACACTATTTCATTTGGATTTCTTCAGAATTATAGTGACAAAGTCCATGGTGATATCCTCCCATTTCCATTCTTGTATGGGAAATTATGGCATTATCCCCTTAGACTTCTGCCTCTCAACCTCTATTTTTTGACATACCATAAACTTTTATATATACTCAGTGATATTATTCTTCATGTTATCCTACCAATAATTCTATCTAAGATCTCGATACATATTTGTGTTTCCTGGGTGAATGGAGAAATTTGAACTATGTGCATCATCCAAAGGTTCATTCTTTAACTCCTGATTTGACAGAACACATAGTCATGTCACAAATCCCACAATTTCTTCTTCATTAACATCAAACTCAGAGGATTTCCCTTTTCTGATAGTTTCTACTTTCTTCTGAATTCCCACATCATCTTTTTGAGAATCCTTTAACCTTTCCAAAGAGATGGTTGAGAAATCATTTCTGAATGAACTGATGATATTCCCTCCTTTATGATTCTCATGTCCATCAATATCAAATATAAGTGGATTGGATCCTTTTCAATTCTCATTAATGATAGAATCACTAGGTTTATTCTAGTTAGAACATCTTCCACATTGTTCACTTTCCCAAGGTAGTAATGGATTGAGCAGTCATAGTCTTTGATCATCTATAACCACCTTCATTGGCGCATGTTCAACTATTTCTGTGTGAATATATACATGAAGCTTTTGTGATCCATGTATATCTCACACTTCTCCCCAAAGAGGTAATTCAACTAAATATTCAAAGATATGATCACTTTACCCAACATCAGATCATCTGTTGGATAGTTTTTCTCATGAAAATTCAATTGCCTTAAAGCATAGGCAAACACTTTGTAATTATTTATTAATACACAGCCCATTCCCTTCTTCTTAGAATCACTAAATACCACAAAATGTTCTCCATCTATGGGTATTGTGAAGATGAGTGTATTGATAAGTCTCTTTTTCAAATCCTTGATGATATCTTCACATTCAATACTCCAAGAAAAACATTCTCCCTTCCGAGTTAATTTGTCAAGAGGGTTGGGGAATCATTATAAATTTCTCACAGATTAATGATAATATCTTGTTATCCCCACAAAGCTACAGATATCCATCAACATTGTTGGCCTCGCCCATCCCACCATTTTGGAAGTCTTAGAGGGATCCACAGATATACCTTTTCTTGTGATTATGTGACCCATGAATGAGAACTTCTTAAACCATAACTCACACTTGTTTTAATTTTCATAGAGATTCTCCTTTCACAAGGTCTCTTGTATAGTTCTTAGATAGTCTTTATCCTCCACATGGGTTTTGGTGTATATTAGTGTATCATCAATAATGACTACTGTAAATTTGTCGAGGTAATCTCGGAAGACTATATTCATTAATTAAATGAATACTTCTAGAGAAATATTGAGTTTGAAAGGAATTACTATGAATTCATATTTCCCATATCTTGTACGAAAAGTAGTCTTGTGGATAACCTCCTTCTTCACCCTTATTGGGTAATATCCGGACGGTAAATCCACCATGGAGAAGTTTTGTGCTCCATGTATATGATCAAAAATGATATCAATTCATGTAAGAAGATACTTGTTCTTTATCATGATTTTGTTGAGATTATGATAATCAATGAAAGGGTGCATTGACCCATCCTTCTTCTTGATGAAGAGGACTGGTGCCCCCATGGTGATGCACTTGGGCGTATAAACCCTTTTTCTAGATTATCCTTCAGTTATTTCTTCAAATCCTCAAGCTCCTCATCAATCATTCTATACAGAGACATGTATATTGGAAACACCCTTGAGATAATATGAATTGAGAATTCAACATCTCTTCTAGGAGGAAGACCATGTAATTCCTTGGGAAATACTTCAGTGAATTCCCTCACAATAGGAATGTCATCGATGATGGTTTCTTCCTTAGACTAAATCATCTAAGAATGAGATGAATGATCATAGGGAATTAATATACACACTTTAGATGATGGCTCTAAAGAAGATTCATCCCTATCCTTACACTTGTATAGAATTGGGGGTTGTTTCTCCATATGGAGAGTGATTTCCCTCTCACGGCAATCAATGTATTCTCTATATAGGGAAATATAATCGATGCAAGGAATTGCATAAAATTCTACCAGAGGGAGTATGACAAGGATCTATGGGAAGTTCAAACCAAAATTTTTGATAGGGGAGAAATTATATTCATTGGATGCAATAATTTACCCATTTTCCATTCTTACTGACATATTTACATTCATGATTTATGGTGGTGTTGGGATTATTCTACTAAAATTTTGGCATATAAAAAAATGTGTAGAACTATGGATGATAGCCCTACCTTTCATTTTTATATTCTCATTCTACTCACTTAATTCATCCAAAAAGTCTTGGGGAAGATGTTTTTTAAATATATTAGACTCATAATGGGGAAAAAATTGAAAAACATTGATAACTTATAAATTAAATTTATTTCCTTAACATATGAATTTATAGGCTTCAATATAAGTTATCCATGATCTACATCCCAACATATGTTATTAGGGGCATTTATTTGTTCTCTTAATAATATTTTATACTATTCTTATGAATTTACCAAAGCATAATCTCTAGGAGTGTCATAAACAAGAGTGCTGCAAGGCCTATTGTAATTCACCAGTTCCCGTTCGAGTCTGGCTCAAAGCGGTGTTTTCAAGTTTTACCCCTAGATACATATGTTCTAAAGCCACCTCTACCTAATCATATGTACATAGAGATTTATTTTCTTGTTAAACCACTTACTCAATACTCTCCAAAACATGGGGATGTTTTTACTATACATAGTCTTAACCCTAAGGTTTTCACTAGGGTTTTCAAATCTTAATCCCAAAAATAAATAACCCTATCCTCTAATACCAACTATAACAACCATACTCTTTTATTTCACACTTATAAATAATTTATTACATAAGATATTCACTTGATACAACATAGAACATTGATAGGTCTAGTGTACTTGGGGATTAGGATCATTACAAGTGAACTCAAAATGTTAAATACACATCTTTATTGAAAACTTATTTTACACGACAACACATATTTCTTCGAACTTAGAATTGCATGGGATATCCTGAGGACATGCATAAGAAAAGGGTGAGATATAAAGCCTATTAAGGGTGTAAAAAAGGAATTAAATGAAAAATATATTACATGTTATGAAACAGGTATATCAATGGAGCATAATATAAATGTGAACATAAAGGCATGATATACCAAGATTGTCATAACATGGAAATGTAGAAACAATATTTGACATGACGTTAACATGATCCAAGGCTCATTGCACATTAATTATGAGAAAACCCTCATTTCAGTTGAATTATAATGATTAATCCATTATTTCACTTGACTTATAATGATAATAATTTTTACTTAGTGCATTAGAGCCCGATCAGGGCACACCCTTCATAATCATTTCATTTCATGCTTAAGTGTGCCACATGGATCATAAAACATGGAATCATTCAACATCATCATTTTTTACAGGGTAAGGAAATGTGGAATACATACATGAAACTATATAATTAATAAATAAATGTGCACAAAGGTGAATACCCTTGATAGAAAAATAGACATGGTATTCACTGCACAATGACTTTGGCTTGGAAAATCACGGTGCAATTTCAGCAACATAACGGTGTGACATAATAATGAATAAAAAAAAATTATGATATAGAAAGGGGTATCTCGTCATATTTACATGAAATTTATAATAAGGGGGTCATATAGATACATGTTTCAACATAGGTAATGGAATTTAGATTCATAATATAAAACAATTACTTGAATGTAAATGAGGGGAGACAATTCCCTTACTAAATTTCGATATGGTAACAGGTGAACATGGGAGGAATTAATGAGAGATAAAGGGGTATATCATAATTAATGCATATGAAGGGAATTATGGGGGAGGTGTGAAATCATAACCCAAAATTTTCAATTGATATTAAAATGGTATAGAAACATAACAAAACATGGATAAAATTTAGAAATGAAGAAATCCCAAACATGGAAGTGTGATCCCAAAGGCTTGGGAGAGGTTTGAGAGATGATTATTGGGAGATTGGGGATCCTTGGGAGGATTTGAAAGAGATTATGTTAGCTTAGGGACGAGATATATGGGGTTTTATGGAAGATAAGTGGGAGTTTTGGTGGGTTTATATGGGAAATGAGTGGAATTCTTTATTATTTAGGTTTTGGACACTACACTTTACAATATTCAAAACCATAAAACATCCCTTGGTTTTTTCCATTGTTTCTTTCAAAGCGGTTTTGAAAAAATTATTTTATAAGGCCAATGGCAGAATGTTTAAAAATATTAGGCTTTCTTAAGTGGAGGTGAGTCATGCTCTCAATGAAATTATTTTAAAAGTTACAATGTTTTATATGCCTTGGAGGGTCCACTAAGGATTTGTAAAATAAATAAAATAAACCTAAAATCACATTATTTTAAAGGTAAAAAATATATTGTACGAAAAACCCATTTATATTATTTTATTAAATCACTATGGGGTCATTATGATGTAATAAAACACAATATATAGTTAAATGGTATTTAATTTTTACCCAAGAATTCGACTGTCTCAAAAAATTATGAAAAATTCACTATTGGATAATTTCTATGTCCAGATTCCAAAAAAAATATTAATTTTCTATAAATAATTTTCTAAATATGTTAACTTTTTCTTTTAAAATAAAAATATAATTTTTTTGAAAATTCATTGGTTTTGACAAAAATAACTTTTTATCCTTAATAAAAATTACAATTTAACTCATAAAAATTAAATGATATTTTATATATAATGAAAATTAACATGGTAATAATAATATTTTATTAAAATATTATTTCATTCCAAAAATTCACTGATTCATTGAAATATATTTATTAATCGGATATTAACTAAAAAAATATTTTTTCTTTAAAAACTATTTACAAAGTAACAAAAATAATGCACATAATCATTGCGCTAATGTCCTGTTACATAACCCCATATAATAACCTCATATGACCTAAGGGTAAGTTTTGAAATGGTTACAGTCTCTTGGGGTGGCACGGATAGCATCGCGAGGGTGTTAATCTCTATCATCTTCCTATTCCCCCGTAGGCGGTTTCGTTCGAGCTTAACAGGTTGAATCTAGGCCTGGGCTTGGTCAATAGTGAAGCCCAGTGATACCACATCCTTTCATAGCTCTAAAAAAATGGGCTTCTTATGGAGAAATTATACTATATGGGGCTATCACTTCCTTTTTCTACATAAATTGTATTTGTTAAAGCCTTATATTTACACTAATTAATTGGTCACTATTTAACGACTATATTAGCAATGGTAACAATTCTTAACGATATTTTAAAATCCAAATACATAAAACCAAGGAATTAGATATTTTATGTAACAATTTTCCAAAATAAGACATTTAATTTGATCAATATGAATTTTCATTAATAAATGTTTGGGTTATTAAAGTTTTGACCTTAAACATGATAATTAATATTTAATATTTTCAATATTAATTATTGTCCAAAAATAAGTTGAAATTTTCAGATAATATAAATTATTATCATTAAAAAATTGGAATATATTTTACCAAATTAAATTTATTTAATTGGAAAACCTAAATTTAAAATTAAACCCATAGATACGACGAAAAATTGGGGTTTTAAGATGTTTAATTATCATGCAAAAAATAATTTTATATTATCACTATGACACATAATAATAATTTTATGAATATAAATTAATATTTAATGATATATAATATATAAATTTCAATAAAATAATTTTTAATTCGATATTTTTAGTTAATTATAAAAGATAATCACTATGAACATTAAAATAGTTTTTAGAAAAAAAATCGTTTTTAAACCCCCCAAAAACATATACTAAAATTTAATATAGATTTGATTAAAAAGAAATTAAGTGAATTAAATATAGCTAAATAATATAAAATTATTTTTAAATCACATATAAAAAATAATTTGGGATTTAATTTAAAAAAAAAGTCATTTTACAAAAAATGGTATATTTCACTGCTCAGTCAAAATGAATATTTTCAATAAAATTATAAAATTTAACCCAATGTAAATTTTGATGTGAATATTTTAAAAATAAAGTTAATTTTATGAAATACATTTTCTAAATGTTACAAAAATTAATTGTAATATTTTTTCATCAAAAACAATGAGAATCAATTTTAAAGTAAACATATGTTTGATGAATAAAATTAAATTTCAAAAAAATGAATAATTATTGAAAAAAAAATTATCATAAATTTATACTGATTTGTATATATATATATATATATATATCATTATTTATTTAATGGTATTCATTACCTCTAATTTAATGGCTATGTTATAATGATTATATATTTCGTGAGTATTTATGCTCGGTGTTGCATGGCATATACGCTATCAAACACAGAACTTTTGAGGTTGTTTGTACCACAATCTATCAATGAGATTAAATTTACTTAAAATTTAAATATATCATAATTTATTATGGTGATAAATTTTTATCTAATCTCGGTGTTTCATGTGATATACATTATCAAATATAATTATATTCCTTTAAAATCACAAGGTATTACAAAACCTATGGGTGAAATTGAATAAATTTCATGAATTATATAGTTTAAAATATAATGGAAAATTATTCATTCAATACAAAGAACCTGGGATTTATCAGTATATGTTTTGTGCTAATACATTAAATATATGAACATAAAAACGAATTTTGAGTGTTAAAGATGCAAGAATAATTTTTATTTTTTAATTAAATTCTGTTATATCTAGTATTTTATAGTTGTTATCAATACTTCTATGTAAAGTATGAATCTATGAGAATCAGACCTGGGAGCTTAGGTATGTGTTGTCACATATTTAGTAATATAAGTTCAATGGTAATTAATATGACATTATGAATATGGAAATAAATATGACATAGTTTACAATACTATTGATGCATTATGGATCTATTCTCCCAAAATAATCTAGAACCCAATATTTATGGGTTGGGTTTTATTGGTTTTTAAAACATTTAATAATATGTGTATAAGAATCTAGTTGTTATCTTGTCACTATTGTTGGTACTTTCTTTCCAATATTTATTTCCATCTTGAATGTGATTATTAAACTTATAATACTTTTCTTTTTTTCACGAACACCCATAGCTATCTTCATCTTACACATCAAATGGGTTTCATCATATAAAAGGAAACTTTTTCCTATGAAACATGGCTATTATGAAATAAAAATTTTCTCTTGATTTTCCTTTGATATATAATAACTTTTCTTTATATAACTATCAATTCCATCAGGATGATAAAATTCCATGCGTAATGTATATTTTAGAATTATTATAGGCATGTCACATGATTTGTCAACTTTCATATTAACCATGATTATCTCTTATTCTAGTTGAGGCATATTTTTTCTTTTTAAATCAATCTAGTTGTTAAATTATTTCATGATAAAAATTCTCTTAAAAATTTCATATTTTAATTCATCGGAAATATTATCCAGCATGTCACTTTTTTATTTCATATTGATGTTCTTATAAGTAAGGAATACATAAGTATTAACTTTTATTACATTATCCTTTTAGTCTCCTTGAAAAATTATACCATGTGTATAATAATCTCATCATTATTATCCACAATGTTTTCAATTTTATAGCCTCCTAAGTTCTCCTTATACACACATTTAAGAATGCATATTCTTGAAGTAATCACCTCATATTCCTCAGCTTGAGAAGCATACATTTTATTTAGATATATGGAAACACCCCCCATTATTCATTTCTATATTTTTAACTTTTAAATCTCAACACTCAGTTCATTAATATAGATATTTTTCAACTCATTATCCTCTTTTATCTTCAGGTTTTCTTATGACAACCTCCAAAATATCTATTCCGATAAGTAGACTGATTACACCTATAGACTTATTGAAATATAAACATCATCAATAGATCAACTATCTCTCTGGACATCATGATTCTTAGCTAATCTAGAAACATCATTGAATTAACTAACAGATTAAAAATTTGAATCATCTATAACATCATTTAAAATAATTGAATAATATTTCACCCAAATCATGTAATTTTCTTAAATTTTTCCATTATATAGAATTCCCTTAGAGTTTTTATTATTCATTAAACTTCTTCTATTTTTTATATTTCAAAATGTATATTGATATGGATAAAGTTAAATTAAAAATTTAATTAGATAAGTTTAAATAAAAATTCATATAATAGAAAGAACCTATAACATGATAGAAATTTTTGGAGGAAAATAGATTCAATGGAGAGCTACCCTATGTGGGTTTGGGATCAATCAGGGTATGGAACTTGTTCTAATGTAATCACATTATATTTAATCCCTTACTACCTCCATAGATATTGATCAAATAATTAGTAGGGTCATATTGTAGTTATTACTTTAATTACGATGGTTGTATTTTTATCTTTTAGTGTTTATCCCTTAATCATATTATTCTAATGATTAATTGATCCTTAAAAATAGATTATTTCATGAGGAATATAATCAAGAAAGAAAAAAGGCACATATATTTTTTACTTGGTTCACCTATTCTAGGAAACTCCAAATATCATGAAATTATAAATGTGTAGATGCAATAAAATATAAAAAACACCCTATTTTGTAGTGTTTTTGGATTTTCCTAGGTTTAATCCACAGATAAGGTTTTAGGGATAATTACTACTTCCCATGGTCACTCACATTAGTTCTCTATTTTCTTATTTCTAAAAGGAAAAGTTATTTTGATTGAAAATATATATAGAACTACTTTACTACTATTGATGAATGAATTGAAATTGGGGAATTTGATCTCCATGATGATCTTTTATAGATGTTATGTAAGCATTTCTATAATAAATATCAAATATCATCTTCCTTTTTCATTAGAATTATATTCAAAGAATGATAATTTTATATTTTATTCCCTTATTCTATGAAAAAAATACTCCCTCTTAATATTAGATATGTCAATCAAGCTCAAACCTTTTAATATAAAAAATATTCTTTATTTATAGAGGAAATTATCTCCAAATTTCCAACCCTCATGAAATGTATTTTTTAAAATTTAAGAGATATTATTTAAGTTTCCATCATAAAAGATATATAATTCTTAATTATCATGATGGGAAAGTAATTTATTCAAATAGTTCTCAACTAATAGTCATATTCTTCTATAAAATCTCATTATTTTCTTCCAAAAAGATAGTAAATATGAATATATTATTCGACCAACTTGATATTATAATAGTGTGAATTCCACCATCACATCATGACCAATGGATTCCTTTGAACCCACTGGACTTAACTTCGATACCTCTATAGTGTGACACACTTTATCATGGAATATCTCTCTTAATATCCAATTTTAATGGATTGGACCAACAAAAAATTTCACATAGAAAAATTGAATATTATTTTTTAACTGGTACTCTATGAAGATGACTTCCTCATCAAAACATGTCTAATGAGACATCAGGAATACTAAATTTTTTATATTGAGTCTCCAGGGACCTAATACTTTGTTATATCACAGACAAATCCGAAATAAATAACCCAATGAAATCTACCTAATATTTATCATGGTGCAATGCTCATTACCACAAGAGAAATAACACTATACATCAATCCCAATTCTTTAATAAAGAAAAAAACTTCTAAAATCCCTTGATTTACCTTTATGATTGAAATTTCCATTTTCCAATAACATTAACTTCCACTTCACTACATGAAACCAATTACAATGAAGTGAGTACCAAATTAGATCCAAAACTAACTGAAGCCTTATATTGCTGGACCTTCAGTTTTCATCCTAGATATAAATACTGACATGTTCCTAAAATCATTATCAATCCTAAAAATATTCACAACATGAACTTATGCTTCATAATGATAACACCTCATACTAGGAAGAACCATCAGACTCCACCAAACACTTTTCACATCATATCCATTTCTCCCAATATGTGAAACCATCATCAAAAAGATTTTTTTAATTTTATTCTATAATATGTCAGATATTATAAACACATGGATGTAGTTCTTATCAACGATATTTTATGACTGATTAAAACAAGAAATTTTACATATTTACACCACAAATTACTTACTCTCCCATATACAGTTTTAACACCAACACTTTTTTCTCATTAATAATTTCTTACACATCTCTAAAACATCACCCATGAATGAAAAAACCTTACAATTGAATATAAAAACGTTTCACATTCAGGGAATGTTTATAGGATCTTCATTTATATTTATTTCAAAACAAAATTATATATGAAACTTATCATACACATTATATTCCATTGAAGAATTATTATAGTTCAACATTGGTGAATTTTACACACCAGAATTCTTACTTTTACACATGATATATATTTTTCAATTATATATATAGTGCGGCTACAAGACATTAACATTTATTATTTTTTTAGATAAACGTCATGAACCTTACACATCAACTTTTCCATTTTAATGTTATCTATAATACACTTTTAAAATAGAATACAAATTATATATATTTACCACTAGATATAATTTACATCGGTACCAAAAAAAATCGAACACTATTAAAATAACATAAAACATCATTCAATACCAGTCTCCAATTGGAATATATAAACTAATATGATATTTAGGTCTATGTTCTTTAAAAACTGAAATTTATGACAGAAACATTGATATTATTTATTTTTATTATATTTTTGGATAATAATAATTCTATTATTACATAATAATAATGTTTTCTCTCTCTCTCTCTCTCTGTTTTTTTAATTTGGATACATATTTAATAATTTAACCATGTTTAGATAATTATTATATAAAAATTGCGAATTTTTGGGGATCAATGAGTTCTTTGTGGTGTTCCACTAAGTACATAGTGAGTTGGTGGTTTCTAATTAAACTTTTATTAGGAACTCATATATAATAAATCACCCACTTAAAGGATAATAATAATCTAATAATTTAAAATGTATTTAGTAATGTACTAATTGGTATACATTACATTTATAGTGGATTTTCCTTCTTCGTAAAATTTAGGTTCAATGTCTTTATTAAATATTCATTTCTTATAATGGTTATTAAAGGATAGAAAGGGAATTATTTTGATTATGGATGGGATATTAATTATGGTTTATTCAATTTTTTTTGGAATAATCATAGCTTTTTTATTTGATATGTAGTTCAATTATGATTTGGGTGGTTGGTTTTTCATTAATTAGGAAATGATAATGCACCTCACCAAATATTTATTTAGTTTATATGAGTATTAAATTTGTACTAAAATTTGTTATAATTTATGTTTTGGACCAGTGTATGATATATTTTAGATAGAGGATGTGAGTAGAACTTTCAAAACATTAATGAAATTAAATAAAATAGAGAACAATATGAAATAAAATTTTTCTTTATGTGAAGGTTCGTTTTTAAAGTGTAAGTATAGTAGACTTTATATTAATAAGTACACTTAACTTTTATAGTAGTTTTTTATGAATTTATAATACACATAACCTTTACTAACTATTTTGCTTAGAAATAGTAGTTTCACACACTAAAATTTGATAAATTTTGAATGGATGTGATAAGGTTATACAAGAGATGCCTTTTTCATACAAGGGGGCATAACCCAATCCCTTGTATTTTATAAGTTTAAAAAAAACAAAGTTTTTAAAAATAGAAGACCCAACCTAATCTTTATAAGGCATAGTGGAAACCTATAAAAGTTAATTTTGAATTAGGAGAAATAAAAAACTAATATTTATATTAATTGAATCATAAAATCATGAATATACCTATTGGTTAGGTGTGTAAAAATCAATACATTTTGATTAGTGGTACAAATGTGTGCACATTACAATGGGAATGATATAATTTACTAAAATAATATAATCAAGGATAAAAATAAAGATGAAATAAATTTTGGTGCAGAATAGTGCTCACAGACCCTTTATAATTGAATTACAATTATTTATCATGGGTGTTCTAGTAGGATTATTGTAATTAAAATAACTTTTTTATAAATTTGTTTGCATTAGAACTCTTCATCACTTAATAATAAAGTGAATTATATGAGTATATATCACTACATTAATGATTTAACCACTATTTAAAGAAAAATTATAGAATGTAAATCTTCTTTATATAAAACTCAATGACCTTCATGATGACATGGGATATTCACAATACATCAATAATGTAATAAATGGTTTTATAAATATAAATCTATGTAAATATTATAGTTTCCCATAGCATAAGATTTATGCGTATTTAAAATTAAATTCCTATATCATTTTTGTATAGAAACATTGAAACATGTTAACATAGCTTAAATATCATTTATATATATTTTATGGATTTATATAATAAAAAAAATTAACCATATAGAATTACTTTATAATGAAATAATAAATTTAGTGTAAAAAAGTGTGACATCATAAAATAAATTTGTGAAATTTTTTATCTTTACACTAAAACTCTAGTAGGTGTTGAAACGTTATAATATTTCATTTTTTATGAATGGTGTATAATATTATTATATAAATGAAATATTTGATCTTTTTACTTTATAAACTATTACATCCCATGATTTTAAAAGGAAACATTATGTCTGACAGTGTAAATGATACACCACATCGGGATTAAACGAATTACTAAATATTTTTATTTAATTGTGACCATTAGAACCAAGACATTAGATGGATGGGAATAAATAGAAATAAAAAAATTATGAAATAAATATAAATTACGAACTCAATATGAATGCATTGTAAAGGCTGTATTAAAGAATAAGACAATTTTTTAGTAATGTCATTTTATTCTTTAAAACATACATTTTCTTAAAACATGTGGGCTTTCCTTATTTTTTGAGTAAATGTTATAATTTATAAAATTTATGGAAATTTTATTTGTGAAATATTATTACATTTTTTAATTAATCAGAAAAAAATTATATTTAAATTATAGTTTTTAATTATGTGAAAATATTTATTTTTAATGGAATAATGAAGATAATGATTTTTATTGAAAATGTTATTAATTTTGTGGTTTTGAAAAAGTAAAATTAATGTTTTTGATTATTTTTAATTTATTATTAGTATAATTGGATATTAAATATTATAATAATGGGTTTTAATATGATTTTAAAATGGAATATAGTATAAAAAATTTAATATTTTAAAAAGGCATTTTTCCAAAAAAAACTGGTGTTTTGTTGTGTTTTCCGGTTTAATCTTTAATAAAATTAAAAAACATATATATTTTGAATTTTGTAATATTGATATCATATTTTAAATAATGGGGTCTAAATTTTTTTTAATATGTCCCTTTTATTTTTGGACAATATAAATAGTATACTTAGTAATTTTTATTACCATGGTGAAGGGAAAATCTGGTAATTAATGGTAAAAATAAAACAATAAGGACTAGAAATTTACTGAACACTTTTCTTGAATTTAGTCATATGCATAATTTTTATCCCTAATCATTCACAGTTTGGACATATAACCATTTTATTCCAATTAGATATGATTATAACCTTTATAATATTTTATATAATGAAGAAGTCACACAGAAAGTTGTGATGCAGTTTCATGAAAAGTAATTGTAACACCCCAAGCTTCCATAGTACACTTCTCTTTGAATAATACAATAGTGTGTGTTGTACACAACTTCGAGTTCTAACACACAACAAAACCCATCAAACTAGCCGTTATTAATAGTAATACCCTATTTTTGAAATTTTTTAAATTTTATCTTTCAAAATGGAGTTCATTTTTGGATTTAGAATATCGAAATTAGCTTAGGGTGAATTTTTGGTATTTTTCTGAAAACAATCAATTTTTGATGAATAGTGAAATAACACTGAGTTATAGTTTAAAACTGAATTTTTTTAAAATAATTAATTAATTTTTTTAAATTTAATTAATGTCAAAATAGAGACATAATACCTATATATGTTTAACGTAATTCATTAGAGTTAGTTAAGAATAATTTTTGATATAAAAATTTTTATTGGACTTTCACAGTCTTTTACCCACCTCCTATGAGAATTTTGAAATTCACATAAAACTTAATTTTACCACTTTTTGGAGGGAATTTTCAAAA
The DNA here is from genome assembly GCA_963277665.1 of Viscum album. Classification (NCBI taxonomy): domain Eukaryota; kingdom Viridiplantae; phylum Streptophyta; class Magnoliopsida; order Santalales; family Viscaceae; genus Viscum; species Viscum album. Next base: position 1,024,109,829 of record OY728126.1, read on the forward strand.
TGTTGAGAGACACGGTTAATATCAAGGTGTAAAATGTGGTTCAATAAGATAAAAATAATTTTATGGCGAATAGTATCTTTTTACTTTAATTTACCACAGTTAAAAGTAAATAGGGTAATTAAGGGTAAAATGATATTAATATTACCCAAACACATGTACCAATTATATTGGAGAAGTGCATCCTGAAAATAAAACAACCTTAGGAATAAAATATTACCATTTAGGTCTACTTGGATTAGATTAGGACCTTTATTATTATTATTTAATTCAAAGAAGAGTTAAAAGAGTTAAAATCAAAGTTTAATTACTAAAATTATTTTAATATAGGGTTATACATAAGATAAAATCGATTGTAAAAATTCCTTAGAAAGATAAAAATATTTCCTACATAATGGTATTTTATTTACAATTTTTATACATTAAATAATATAATTTATTTCTGACACAATGGTGATGCAGTAATTACCTAATTAATGAAATATTAAAATAATTGATATTATAAATATCAATATAAATGTAATTTTTAGACTTTTTATGAATTAAACTAATTTTATAGGTTAATATGACATTTTAGTATTGATTTAATTATGTTTGTTTGAAGTAATCATGTTGTTATGATTTTCACAAAAATCAAATACCAAATAGTGTAAAAATTGACATAAAAGAGTTTTTAAAACAAATATTATTTTATTAATTGATATTATATTCCTAAAAAATCTACGGATTGGCCAAAGGACTTATATAATGATTGTTTTATCATTAATGGACCACTTGGGGGTATCTTAAATGTATAATATGTTTATTAAATATATAATATAAATATACAATGAGACATGGTAAATGTCAAAATATTTAACTAAGAGTTAAATATAAATTCTAAGGTTAATTTAATAACCGAAACCTGTCTAAAATATATTTATTGAAAGTATTTCAACTAATCACCACCTAAAACTCTAAATAATTCACTTTGGAGAAATTAGAAACCGAACATGAATTTATTATAAAATAATATTTCTAGATTTTCCAAAGGTCCCCTCACCCCTCTTATAAAAGGGTACTCAACCTTATTTCTAATTTGCACCTTAAAAGACTTTTGGCTCAGCCATACCCTACCCAAATATCCTCCCAACTTCCCTCACTTAAACCTAGAGGCCTTAGTTTGATCAGAAAGCCATCATAAAGAGCCCTTTTGATCAAATCAAAAGGAAGAACCTGAAGAAGAGGTAATGTTTTCACCACCCTCTTTCATGTTCCTTTCTTCTTACACTACTTTTTTCATTGTTATTTCCTTTCTAAAGTAATAAATATAGTATCTTCTATATACTTAGTTGTTATTATAAATATGGTACACCCACATTCAGTATTCTATCCATCCTTTTAATGACATATCACCATATGTGTGTACGTACAGCTTACCGTCTCCACAACGTGGTGTAATTGTTATTCAATATATTATTATTTGGATGGGTATAATAATGATGTGTAGTTCATGTAAATAATAAATATAACATTATAATTATTCAGTATATATGATATACCATCCAATTATATATTATTTTAATATCAAAATTATGATATTGTCGCCCGTGCGTATGTGCGGACTACCATCTCCACGAATGCGATGAGATTCCTTCCCCATCGTATCCATTCAAGAATAATAATCATTTGATGGTTAAAAATAATTATTAAGGACTTGAGATATAATTCTTTATGTGAATAAGATATAACTTATTTATAACAAACATGACTTACGTAACAAAACATATAAAAGAAAACGAGTATGTTAACACCTGAAACGACAATAATACTAAGATATTATTAACAAAGAAATGTTAAAAGATCATATATGATATCATATTAATGTATATGATTCTTGTATAATTCAATAACAATTATTTCACTATTAAACAGGAGTCCAACCTACCCTAGACCAAGGCAAAAGTACAAAGGGGTTTCTTATCTCACTTTTAATTCCGTGATATTTCCATTGTTCACCACTTATTTATTGCATGTGGTATGTGTACTTACCATGTTTCTATTCATTGTGTAATATACTTTAATTCATGTATATTTAATTCATCATTGTATGATCTTTCTTTCATGGGTGTATGTTTCTTAAGTTACCAAATCGATAAGGGAATTTGAAATTTCAATTTCCACTCATTCAGCTTTACGCATACTTCATTGATTATTTTACTCCAAGATTATGTGTGGAATCACAATTTATTTTATTATCTCATAATTTAAACACCCCTTTCTATGGATATAATTTTGATACACATAATAACTCAATTGATAAATTCTCAAGTCATTGATATGAACTTGATAAGAGTAATTTTAACTCAATCTCCATTGATATGTCCTTTGATTTTTTACACTGACTGTCCAATAATATTTAGTGTATTTATATTTTTCATACATAATTATGTCTTTGATTTATCGTTAACCTAAGAATATGAATTTTATGAGAGATTTCATCTCAATTTACATTCCTTTGAGACTCCTTTTTGTTATACACCAAATAACTTTTATATGCTGTATATAATGTACTTTTCCATAGTATATAATGAATCCCTTTACTATCATGATATTACAAAGTTCTTATTACCTCAATTATTTGTATTCAGGTGTCTCTCTTTTGGATAGGAATTCTAATGAAAAATTCATTTTAAAATGTTTTAAAGATTTATTATTCTAAATATTTCTCATTAATGTCCATGTTTTAAAAATGGTTTCAAGGATTTATTTATATGGAAATTAATGTTTTAAAATTGAAATTCAGTTTAAAATTTTCAATGTAGTGTGGGACACTTTTATTCAATAATCTATTTTTAAATGGCTTCTTGAAAAATAGTGTGACTTTTAAATGTTTTCAAGAAAAGAGGGATATTTCTCTCAATAGTTTGATGATTATTTTAATCTATGTCAATATCCATCATTATTCTCGATTGAGGTTAATATGATACAATGCAATATTCCATATTGTATCAAATTATTTATGTTCGACTATGGATGTGCTATTTTTATACCATTCAGGGTTTGTGGTTAAAGTTTTAACATTTCGTATGCTAGTTTTAATACAAATGTTAATGTTATGTTTAAACCTATTCATATGAGGAATGTATTGGACTTAATAAGTGACGAGTGGATCCCGCTATAGATCCTCAATGCATTGGTAGGTCTAATGAGACAAACTAGTTTCTTGGCAGAAGTCCTTGACTAAATCTTATTTGTATTCTTAGCATGAGGTCTTGGCTATGTGGTTAGGATAGTCTGACATTATTCATTCCATCATTATGAAAGTGGTTATTGATATTGAATTTGATTATTCGACTAGTAAAATATCTCTATGAATAATAAACTGGAATTATTTCATTTTATCTTTTCCATATTATGCTGAATTTTAGGTTTAAAAGGCTTTTGTTTTAATTATACATTTTCTAAAATGTTTATGCGTATTTATGAACGTTTCCTCTATATTGTTATCCTTACTAAGAATCTGAGATCACCCCTTTCAATGTTTTATTTTTTCAAGGATGTGAAGAATTAATTTATGAATAACCTACAGGGATAGTATGAGGGGATACGAAGACAAGAAGTTGTTGTATTTTATTTACTTTATGATGTAATGTAATACTTATGAATATATATAGTGTTTCCAAGAATACAAAACTAATCAATCTTTCGAGACTTGATCTTTTTTTATCATGCCAATGTTATGTAATAATGCACCGACTCTAGGTAACTGGGGTTGGGGTGTTACAGTTTTTATCAGAGGAAGATTAGTATAATACTTGGAAACAAGATTTAGATAAACTCTGATTAGATCACATAGACCTAAGATAGACGTTGAGGATTGGTATAGAAGAACATCCTAAAATTTTGGTATTGTATATATTTTTTGAGTTTTCCAAGAAATATATCCCTATCTAGATACGAGAAGGTAGAGGTGGCTCTGGCACAGATGTACCTAGGGGTAAAACCTGAAAATACAGCTTTGAACTAGACTCGAACCGAAACTGGTGCATGACAATGGGCATTGCTGCACTCTTGGTTATGACACTCCCGATGGATTTGCTTAGGATAATTTACATATTCCTTACAAACCAATTTTAAGTATTTTAATACAAGATGAGATGAAATGACCTTGGTTAATCCTAAGGTGTTTTAAATTGAGAATATGGTGTCATGATATTTTCTAAATGATTTTATGACTATTCTTACTCACACAATGATTTCCGGCTTTAGTTAAGGGCTGGAGTCCAAGGAAGATATAGTAACTTTGAGAATGATGTACATGGTGGGAACGGTTGTGGAAATGAGCAACCAAATGGGATGTTGATAAGATCTCAAGAAGTGGAGACCATGGAGAAAATAATCCTCAATTACCATCATGCAAGAAATGTGGAAGGAGACACCCAAGAAAGTGTCTCAATGGAACAATGAAATGCATTAGTTGTGGGAAAGAAGGACATAAAATGAAGAATTGCTGAGAAAAAATGAAGAGTAATATGGAAGAAAATAAATATGGTCCCAAGAATCAATTTACAATCATTTTTCATAAATTTAAGGGACCTTGGCATCACCCAATTAAATACCCTATTCTGTAGGATAACCTCTTCTTCAAGGAAGAACCTTTGTGGAAATAAATGCGTGGAAAAATGTTTAAAGGTATTAGTTCTCTTTTTTGTTGAGATTACATTGGGTGAATTTTCTCTTATATGTGTAACCCTGAAATTTATCGCCTGAAAATGATATTTTAGGAAGAATTATCTTTTCTCTTGTGGAGATAGTTATAGATAACCATTTTGTTTTATACGATCCTTAAATTTGATGTTATTACAAGTTATTATATTTTGGGATGAAAATTCAAGGTATGAGATAACATTTGTGGTTCAATTATGTTATGGATATTTTGAGGAATTTATCTCATTTTGGTAATGTAATAAAATATAGTTTTTTAAAAAGTACAACATGCAGACCGTATGACAACCCGTCGCGTCGAACAAAGCTGTAGGAATCGAACCCACAACCAAAGTGCGACTGGGATTTATCACCTACTACTAGACTACGTGAAGTCCCGGGTTAGTGTAACTAATTATTTTTAGATAAATGATTTTATTATTCAATAATAAGTTGATTTGGGTTTTTATATCTTATCAAATGAATACCGTTAGTATAGGAAAATGATATGGTGATTAAGTGATAAATGTTATTTTGGAAGATGTTCGCTTTTTTGTGAACACTATATGACCAAGGAAACTAGAATACTATGGGATTTTATTTGAGGCATAATGGTGGATTTTTATCTACATTTTTATTGTTGATTTATAGTGATTTGGGTTATTTATGGAAATGAATAACCTATAATAGAGAATATGGGATTAGGTTAATTACTTTTAAGTATGTGACATTAAGAGTAGTTGATTTCATTTAAAGATTCAATTTAACGTGGAAGACTACATAACCAAATTATTCTATGTTTTGGGTTTCAATATTAGTTTGGATTATATTGAAGGATTTTAAGGACAATTGTTTATTTAATGGAATTTATTTAACTTTGGGGTATTGATGGTTTAATTTTAGAAATTAATATTACTGTTTCTTTTGTTAAAGGAATATCCTTTTGGGGTATCATCAGATCTTGTACTAACCGTTTTGGTTTTGATTAATCCCTAAAGACAAGGTAAATATATAGTTCATCCTTCGTGGATCATGTGATTCTATAGAAGTTTATTCTATCTCTTCCAGTGTGACCAAGCCTTCTTGAATACACATCATTTAAAAAAATGAGTTAGTGGGGGAAATTTATTAAATAATTAAACTCTACATAAAAATTAATTATATCTCTTTATTTTCATATTCAATCATGTAAATGAATTCCTCATCTTTATGTAATGTAACTTAAAAAAATGTTGTCCCTTTACTTTTCCTACTGGGAAACTAATGACAGTTTGTCCCATCAAAATTTTGTGGGTTTCTTGTTGTTAACTTTCTCCAGATCATGTTTACTATCCATCTCCATTAGAACTTGACACTTATTTTATCTTCCATATCCATGTTTTCCTACATGGAATCCTAGTATGAGTTATCTTGGGTGACCTTTGTACTTCCTTTTCATTCTTTTAAGGTGATAGTTTTATTGAATTTTTTTTCGATGTGGGAGTTTCCATTATATTCCAAAGCCCAATTTTAAAAATTTCGAGGACGAAATTATTTGTAGTAGGGGAGAATGTAACACCCCAAGCTTCCACGGTACGCTTCTCATTGAATAATACAGTAGTGTGTGTTATACGGAACTCCGAGTTCTAACACACACCACAATAAATCAAAGTAGCCGTTATAAATAGAAATTCCAAATTTTTGAATTTTTTTAAATTTTATCATTTAAAATGGACTTCATTTTTAGATTCATAATATCGAAATTATCTTATGGTGAATTTTTATATTTTTCTGAAAACATTCAATTTTTGATGAGTAGTGACAAAACACTCAGTTATATTTTAAAATCGAATTTGTATTTAATTAATTATGTATTTTATTTAAATTTAATTAAGGTAAAAATAGATACATAATACCTATATAAGTTCAATATAATTAATTGTAGTTTGTTAAGAATAATTTTTTTTATATATAAATTTTATTGAACTTTTCACCGTCTTTTACCCACCTCATAAGAGAATTTGGAAATTCACATAAAACATAATTTTACCGCTTCTGCAAGTGGAATTTCGAAAATCCAAGAGACACAATTAATATCAAGGAGTAAAATGAGGTTTAATAAGATAATTTTTTTTGGTGAATAGTAACTTTTTTACTTTTATTTACCACTGTAAAAAGTAAATATGGTAGTGAAGGGTAAAAATGATATTAATATTACCCTAACACATGTACAAATTGTATTATACAAGTATATCCCAACCAAAAACAACCTTAGGAATAAAATATTATCATTTAGGTCCACTTGGATTAGATTAGGACATTTATTATTATTTAATTCAAATAAGAGTTAAAAGAGTTAAAATCAATGTTTAATTAATAAAACATTTTCAACATCGGGTTATACATTAGATAAATTGGATTGTAAATATTCATTAGAAATATAAAATTATTTCATACATAATTGTATTTTATTTATAATTTTTATACATAAAATAATTTAATTTATTTATGTCACAATGGTGATGTAGTAATTACCTAATTAATAAAGTATAAAAATAATTGATATTATAAATATCAAAATAAATGTAATTTGGGACTTTTTAGAAATTAAACCAATTTTATAGGTTAATATGACATGTTTTTATTTATTTAATTATGTTTCTTTGAAGTAATCACGCAGTTATGATTTTCACAAAAATCAAAAATCAAATAGTGTCAAAATTGACATAAAAGAGTTTTTTAAAAAAATATTATGTTATTAAATGATATTATATTCCTAAAAAATCCAACGATCCACCAAAGGACTGATATTATGATTGGTGTATTGTTAATGGACCACTTGGGGGGAACTTGGAGGTATATAGTATGTTTATTAACTATATAATATAAAAATACAAAGAGATATGGTAAATGTCAAACTATTTAACTAAGTGTTAAATATAAATGATAAGGTTAATATAATGACCAAAACCTGTCTAAAATATTTTGTTTGATAGGATTTAAGCCCATCCGCACCATAAAATTTAAATAATTTAATTTGGACCCATTAGAAACTGAATATGAATTTATTATAAAATAATATTTCTAGCTTTTCCAAAGGTGCCCCTCACCCGTCTTATAAAAGGGCACTCACCCTTCTCTGTAACTTATGCCTTCAAAGTATTTTGGCTCAGAAAAACCCTGCACAAATATCCTCCAAACTTACCTCACTTCAACCTAATGGCCTTAGTTTGATCAGAAAGCCAACCTATGGAGCCTTTTTGATCTAATCAAAAGGAAGAACCTAAAGAAGAGGTAATGTTTTCACCACCCTCTTTCATGTTCCTTTCTTCTTCCACTTATTATTTCTCTATTATTTCCATTATAAAATAATAAATCCAGTATCTTATATATATTTTGACATTATTATAAATATGGTACAACCATATTCAGTATTCTATCCATCCTTTTAATGACATATCACCATACGTGCATACGTACGGCTTACCATCTCCACGTCATTGTGTAATTGTTATTCAATACATTATTATTTGGATGGGTATAATAATGATGTTTAATTCATGTAAATAATAAATATAACATGATAATGATTCTTTATATATGATATATCATCCAATTATATATTATTTTAATATCAAAATAATGATATTGTCACTCGTGCGTACATATGGACTACCGTCTCCACAAACGCGATGAGATTCATTCCCCAACGTATCCATTCAAGAATAATTTTCATTTGATGGTTAAAAATAATGTTTAAGGACTTGATATCATTATTTATATGAATAAGATACAACCTATGCATATCAAACATAACTTATGTAACAAAACATATAAAAGAAAACGAGTAAGTTAACACCCTAAACGACGATAATAATAAGATATTGTTAACAAAGAAATGTTAAAATATCATATATGATATAATATTAATTTATATGATTCTTGTATAATTCAATAAAAATTATTTCACTGTTATACGGGAGGCTAAACTACCCTCGACCAAAGAAAAATTACAAAGGGGTTTCTTATCTCACTTTTAATTCTGTGAGATTTCCATTGTTCACCTATTATTTATTGAATGAGGTGTGTGTACTGCCCATGTTTGTATTTATTGTGTAATATAATTTAATTAATGTATATTTACATCATAATTTTATGATCTTTCTTTCATGGGTGTATGTTTCACAAGTTACCAAATCGATAAGGGAATTTGAAATTTCAATTTCCACTCATTCGGCTTTACACATACTTTATTGATTATTTTACTCCAAGATTATGTATGGAATGACAATTTATTATCTTATGTCGTAATTTCCACTCCCCATTCTGTAGATATACTTTTGATACACATAATCACTCCATTGAAAAATTCTCAAGTCATTGATATGAACTTGATAAGAGTAATTTTAACTCAATCTCCATTTATTGAGTTAAACATCTAATTCACTGTTGTTGTTTTTAAAAGAATATGTGAAAATGTCCTTTAATTGTTTTACACTAAATATAAAATAATATTGTGTGTATTTATATTTTTCAGACATAATTTTGTCATTGATTTATCCATTACCTAAGGATAAGACTTTTATGAGGGATTTCATCTCAGTTTACATTACATTGAGACTCTTTTGTTGTTATACACCAAATCACTGTTATATGGTGTATATAATGTAATTTGACATAGTATATCATGAATCCATTTATTCTCATGATATTACAATATTTTTATTACCTCAATTATTTGTATTCAAGTGTCTGTCTTTTGATTAGGAACTCTAACTAAAATATCATTTTAAAATGTTTTAAAGATTTATTATTCTAAATCATTCTCACTAATGTCCATGTTTTAAAAACGGTTTCAGGATTTATTTATATGGACATTAAAGTATTAAAATTGAAATTCATATAAAATGTTTCAAAGTGGTATGAGACACTTTGATTCAAAAATATATTTTTAAATGTCTTCTTGAAAAATAGTGTGACTTTTAAATGTTTTCATGAAAAGGGGGATATTTCTCTCAAAAGATTGATGATTATTTTAATCTATGTTAATATCTTTCATTATTCTCAATTGAGGTTAATCTGATACAATGCAATATTCCATATTGTATTGAATGAGTTATGTTTGACTATGGATGTGCTATTTTTATACCATTCATGGTTTGTGGTTAAAGTATTGACATTTCATATGCTAGTTTTAATACGAATGTTTATGTTATGTTTAAACCTGTTCATATAAGGAATGCATTGGATTTAATAATTGATGGGTGGAGCCCGCTATAGCTCCTCGATGCGTTGGTAGGTCTCATGAGACAAACTAGTGTCTGGGCACAACGCTTGGACAAAATCTTATTTTTAGTATTGGAACGAGGCCTTGGATATGTGGTTATGATAGTATGGCATTATGCATTCCATCATTATGAAAGTGGTTATTGATATTGAATATGATTATTCGACTAGTATAATATCCATGTGAATAAGTAAATGGCATTATTTCAATTTATCTTTTCCATATTATGCTGATGTTCATGTTTAAAAGGCTTTTGTTTTAGTTATACATTTCCTTAAATGTTTATGCTTATTTATGAAAGTTTCGACTATATTGTTATCTTTATTGAGCATCTGAGCTCACCCCATTCAATGTTTTATTTTTCCCAGGATGTGAAGAAGTAATTTATGAATGACCTACAGGGATAGTATGAGGGCATATGAAGACAAGATGTTGTTGTAGTTTTTTTTACTTTATGTTGTAATGTAAGACTTATGAATATATCTAGTGTTTCCAAGACTACTAAACTAATCGGTCTTTGAAGACATGATCTTTTGTGATCATGCCATTGTTATGTAATAATGCACCGACTCTAGGTAACTGGGGTCGGGGCGTTACAAAAATCATGTTTTATTTTAATGAAATTTGTTTTATAGAAAAAATGGATAATGAGTACAAGTGTCAAATTTTTATTTATGGGTTTACTATTTATGATTTTTCATAATTATTTAAAAATATAAACAAAAAATATCCTTGTAATGTTAATAATGTGAATTCTTGTTTAAAATAACAATAACAAGTACTGGACAAGGAAAGGTCCTTGAAGTTTGTATCAGAGGAGGGTTTAGACAAATTTGGAGATTAATATGTTTTTTAAGTGGTATGAATACTATAATTGGTTTATAATTTTAAGGTTTATCATATGGCCAATGTCTTAAAACCACTTTTGGGGCTTTGAGTTGTGTTATTTTAATTTTACTAATGATATTATTGGGGAAATTTATTTTTCAGTTGATTATTGGTTATTACTATTTGGGATGAAAAATAAAAGTATGATATAAACTTTGAGGTTTAATATATTAAGGTTATTATTAGAATTTTAGCATAATTTTCGAAACATTCTAAGAATTATATAGTTTTATAAAGTAAAAAAATGGCAGACTCTGTGGAAACCTATCCCGACCGACAAGGAAATGGGAGTTAAACCCACAATCTAAGGGTGATAAGGGTGATTCACATAACACTAACCAACATGATGTACTAGTTTGTGTGAAATTGTTTTTAATTATTTAAACTATCTTATGTATAATGTTAATGTTCATTTTTGGAACATAGTTTTTAATTAAAAGATATCCATTAGATTGGAAATTGATTTGGTTTTATGTTATTATTGTTATTTTGGAACATGTTCACAATTTTGGGAGGCCATTATGATTTAGTTAAATAGAATACTAAGGGATTTTGTTTGAGGAATAAATAATCAATTATATTTTATAATAATATATGATTTTATTGTGGATTTAGGGTGATTCAGGTTAAGTATCAAAATGATTACCACATTTTGAAGATTATATGATTTATTAAATTAAAATTTTCATATGAGACATTCAGAGTTATTGATTTTGTTTTGGGATATAAATGTTAAAATTAATCTTGTAAGACTATGTGACTAAATCATTTTCTTTTTTATGGGTTTCAAACATTGTCTAGAATATTATTGTGGAATTTTAAGATTATTTATTTATTAAATTTTTGATATTAGTGTATTTTTTATAGTATTATGTTTTATTGTTTTCATATAACTAACATATCTTGTACTAACCATTTTGGTTTTGGTTAATTACTATCTACGTGAGGAATATTTAGTTATTATTTTGTGAATTTTGTGATCTGTAGAAGTTGATTATGATGCTTCTAGCATGGAAAATTCATCCTTGTAATTTGGAGAAAGAGATGTGTTTGTAGTGGAAAATGATTAAATTAAATACAATACATTGAAACTATGTATATATATTTATGTTATTTGTATTTATTGAAATGTGATTCCTCTGATATTGGGAAATTAATTTTAAATAAAACACTTACTCATTTACATTTAACACAACAAAATCAATGGCCTTTTAACCTGTTAAAGAATTATAATTTTATGGGGGCTAAATTTCTCATGAACATGTTATATATAACTCTATAGAAGTCCTTGGGAGTTATAGTCTCTCTTCCATGACCATGTTTTCTTACATGGAAACCTAGTATACATAATATCAACTAACCTCCATACATTCAATTCACTCTTTAGAAAAGTAATATGTATTGATGCTTTTTACAATATGGGTTTTCTATAAAGGTAATTTGAAAATTCAAACCCTAGTTATAGATCCCATGTTTAAAATTATGAGGACATAATATCCAAAACTGGGGGATAATTTAATAACTTGATAATTTTTTCAGAAACCATATGTTCAGTAGCTTACAAGTTACACCACATTGAGATAAAATGAATAGATAAATAATATTATTTAAATCTGACCATTATAACCAAGAAATTAAATTAGGGGGTATGTGCTTAAATAAATTGTTTATGAAATAAATATAATTGTACAACTCCAGATGAATGTATTAGTTAGTGATTAGAAAATATGTACCCAATTTGTTTAGTAAGGTAATTTTATTTTTTTCTTTTAAAATAGTGTACTAACTTTTATTATTAGTGAATATTATAGTTTATAAGATTTATTTAAAATATTTTTGAAAATATAAATTTCATATTTTAATCTATCACAAATAAATTATATTTTAATGTTTTTTTCAAATTATGTAGAAATATTAAATTTTCAAAGAATAGTAAAAAATATTAATTTTTAGTGAATGATGTAATTTTTTTAAAATTTTTTAAAGGGTAAAATTATGATTTGGACTAATTTTAACATTTAATTATTTAAATTTTAATTGGTTTTTATAAATTATTTTTTTGTAAAAACATTTAATATTCAAAGGGGGAATATTTTCGAAAAACTGTTTTTCATTGTGTTATGACAGTTTAAATTTAAAATTTATTATATAACTTTTTGTGTTTTGAATATTGAAAAATAGATTTAATATTTGGAATTAGGTGGTCCAAATTTATTAAATAGGTCACTATTATTTTTAGACAATATAAATAACAAACATATAAGATTTTATTATCATAGTGAAGGGTAAATTAAGTAATTTGGGGTAAAAATAAAATGATAAGGACTATAAAATGACCCCAAACCAATCCCCAATTTAATTTTATGGGAACGTTTTTATCCATAATCATACAAGGATAGTTTATATAACCATTTAATTCCTTTTGGATATGATTACATCTTTTATAACATTTTATTTAATGAAGAATTCAAGTTAAAAATTATGTCAATTTTTCATGAAATGAAATCATAAATTATTTTAATGAATATGTTTTATAGAAAAAAGTGGATATTGAGTATAATTCTCCACATGCAAATTTTTTTACTATGTAAGAGTTTTTCATAATTTTCTAAAACACTAAGCTGAAATGATTAATAGAATTGTAAAAGAGAAAATTCTAGTTTAAAATCACTAGATAAGTAATGTTTAAGGCCCGGTCCTTACATTCATGACTTAATTGAACATCTATATCAACAATATATTGGTTTTAATTCTTATATAAACATGAAACCTTGAGTTTTTAGAGTAATTCTACTATGATTCATCATGCATGATCGAGTACTACAAGTTTCGAAATTCGGATATAGTAAAATACATAAAATATGTGCATTGTTTCCTTCAATATGATCACATTATATTTATGTATACATAGTGACAATATTGTAGACAATTTCCTATCACTTGAATATTATAGATTTCGACCAACTCTTCCAGTAAATTTTTTTAACATAGTGAATTATATATATCACATGCTGCATCATTATTTGAGTATTTTAATAATGTTCCAAAGAATTGTTTTTAAATTCTATTCAAATATAAATTATATATCAACATAAAGATAAATTAGTTTTTTGTGTTTCTAAGAACTAAAAGTCTATATATTAGTTGGAAGTAAATATAAATGGTATCAAATTTACATATATGTAAAATATATCAATGCTACTTAAAGTTAAAATCTTTCATCTATATAGTGATAAAACATGTCATCTATGTGAAAGGTAAAACACATTCATATGAAGTTAAAAATACATCTATTTCAAAGTAAACTCAATCTATGATATGTTAAACCCATTTATAAAAAAATATAATCACTTAAAATTACAGACTTAAATATAACATATTAATCACAAAATAATAATTCAATAATTACTAACATGATAGAAAAGAAAAAATTAAATTATTACATTAAAATTTATAATTATTCAGTTTTAAAAAAAGGTGAGGATTTTTAAATATAAAAAATAAATAAATGGAATGTTTTTCAATGATCCTCTCTAATAATCTCCCACTTTTTCATAATTTTCAAAATCGAACAATATCTACCAAAATGTCACACTTTTTAATAATTTTCAAAACTGAATAGTAATTACAAAACTCTCTCACTTTTTAAGGACAAATAAAAAAATAAAGAATAAATTGAAATAGAAACTAAAATTAAGGAAAAATCACATACAATATATTCCAAAAAAGGGAATATATCTTCCTTTTTTGTTTAAAAAATCAAGCAATGAAGAATAAACATATCTAATAACTTTCGAAAAAATTTCTTCTAAATCTAAATAATGTCAAATTTTTATTGAACTTTAACAAATTTACAATTAAAACATATATATTATTCCAAAACAAATTCCTAAAAAATAAAATATACAAATAAAATATCTTTTTAAAACAAATGTTCTCCAATAAAATTGAAATAAAAACAAAGATACATGTTTTAAACAAATAATAAAAATTGGAAATTGCACATGCTAAAAAATGTGTATAAAACTCAAATTGGAGCATGCATAATAGTAAAAATAAGTTAAAAATAACTCATACTAATTTATTTGATTATAAATACATTAAATTTCCCCTTTCGTGAAATATTAATTACTCAAAAAGACATTATCATTATAGTGTGTAAAATTGAAAATTTAACAGATAGAATTTAAATATGAACCAATTTTAAAAGAGTATAAATATTATGAATTTTAAAAAACACTCCCTAAGTTTAAGGAAATAAATCCATATAATAAAATTCATAAAAAACATTCCTAAATAGGAAATAAATTTTTGAACACCCATAAAGAAAGAATGAAAATTAAAATAATTTTAATATGATATAAATCCCTCTAAATCATAGAACGATAAAACAATAAATACCTATGGTTAAATAAATAAAAAAATAAAAATAAAAATCATACAAAATAAATTTATAAAATAAAAAATAAACAAGATAAATAAGTAAACTATTAATAAAATAATTGATAAAAACTATAAATATCACCCTTAATTTATGATTCATCTCCTTCAAGAATGATCAAACTATTATTTATAACACCATGGAATCCATCTCTTAATAATAAATTAATCTCTATAAAGATTTAATAAAAAATATTATAAAATCAATAAAACATATGAAATTAAATGATAATATATATATATATTTATTTAATTATTTATATCAAACAGATAACATATTTGATAGTAAACTATACACAAAAACTATAAAACCTACTTAGTAATCATATTAAAAATAATAACATATAATTAACATTCCAACAAACTAAATTTTAAAAAATGTAAGGGGGTATACATTTCATTCATTAAAAAATATAAATATATGGTTAAATAGAGTGGTTTATGTTCCACATGTTTCTTCTTAATACATTTTCAAACCTAAACAGGGAAAATTATTACCATGTTTCTTTTTAAAACATCCAAAACATTAACAATTATAATGAATATGTAAGGAACATTTAAATAATTTAAAAATGTTTTTATTTATATCTTTAAAATTCAAAAAAATATTACATTAATTATCTTTGGAAACTTTCTTATCATACACTGGATTTCTAAAAAAACTTCTTCAATAATTTTAGAGAATTAATTTTTTATCATTTTATTTTTTTTGAAAAGATTATAAATAATCTCATAATTTAAAAGATGTATATGAAAAAATATTCCTCACTATATATTTCTTCCTGAAGATTATGAAATTATATTTAAATTTGATTCATATTATTCAATTTCACATTGAATTTACTTTCTTCATATTTATTATTTTTATAAATAAAATAATTAATATTATCCTTATATTATCATGTTTCTCAATTATTAAATATAAGTTTCAATAATATAGAATTATTATTCATATTTTTTACCAACCTTCTAATATTTCTTATTTATTACCTTCTGTATAACTATCATTTTTTCAATTTTTCATCATACTTATCAAATATTTCTTTTTTCTCATTAATTATTGATTTATCACAATCAAAACTAAAAGATGTAAAATAAATTAAATGAGAGTCATAATATTTTTACTAAGGTTAGTAGGTTCACCCACAAAACATATATTACATGGGTGGTTTCCTCTTTAGATAATGAACAAGAAGATTCAAAATATATTTGACTTACACATTGAAGTGTGAAACCTATTTCTTTTCCTTATAATATATTCTAGAATCAAGTGTCTAGAATTTTTATATCCAAAACTCAAAGGATATATTTATCTCAGCATTTTTTGGAAATACCTATGAAAATGTTCATGGAATTACTCTTTTTCAATATACTAATAAAAAATTATCACCTAGCAATTTTTTTAGAGTAGTGATTAAATCTAAAAAATAAAAACAATTAATTTAACATAGAATATAAACAATCAATATAACCAAAAGGGTTAATATATGATATCAAATGTGGTATAAGGATAAAAATAAAAAAGATCATATCTTCAGGGGGCATAATTGAATACTATTATTTTAGTATTATTGAATAAAAAAAATATTTACTCATTATTTTGTGTATAAGATATCAATTTTTCGCATAATTTGTGATGTTGAGTAGTTCCATGGGTGGGGGTGAATGAAACATTTGAAATGTTAAACAAATTAATCAAAATAGATTAGAACATAAAAAATTGTTATTTAAGTGATGGTGTAATGTTGAGTTGTGAATATAGTGGAATTAAGATAAACAACAACACTATAATTTTACAATTGTTCAGATCCAGATATCCCAAATCTACACTTCACAAAATATTTATATCAGTAAGAAAAGTTGAACATAGTAAAAAATTCACATTTCATGAAGGATTTGATAAGCATATAAAAGAACTATACTTTTCTTACCTAGAGGAATAACTTAATCCAAATTTCTTTTAAAGGTTAAAAAACCTAGTGTTTTTCTAGGATGAGACCCAACATAGAATTTTGAAGATGCAGTCATAACCTATAGATGTCCATTTTAAAGTGATAAGAGTGACTAGACATTATTTTTATATGGTTTATAAAGAACCTAATGAAGATTAATTAAGATCAGGTGGCCAATAAAAATATCTTATGATTCATGGAATAATTGTGTGAAATTTATAATAAAAATGAAGCAACTGACAAAACTAATTAAACTGAGAAGTTAATGAAAGATAAAATGAATCCTTGTGTTGAGCAGTGATCACCAACCCATCAAAATTCAAGTTGAACAATCAAACTTCAAAATTATATCAAGATTTTTTTAATAAAAAAAGTAATTTTAGGATCATTATAGTATTATAAATCTTCAACACTTGAGAGGAAAAGGAATCATAAGATTTTTTATCCCTGTTTTAATGCATTAACCACTATTTATAGACAATTTATGACATGGATTGTTCCTTCATCTAAAAATCCATAATCATTAATACCATGTGTTATTCTCCTAATACTTCAACATAACAAACAATGGTTAGAAAAATATAAACATATTTAAATAATATTTTTTCTAATAAATTATAATTCCATATTATTCAAAAATCAATTCCCATTTTTTTATACATAAAAAACATAGAAAAAATTTCATATAACATCATTTTCATTAATATGTATTTTAAAAATTAATATGGAAACAAAATAAATCATATATAAATAGAGTAAAATCAAATAAAAACTAAGTGTAAAACAATTTGTTTGCAATAAAAAATACATTACTATGAATTTAATATCATCATGTTGAAATTATTGAAAGTATTAGAGCTTCATAAAATCACATTTTTTTTAATAAAACCAAATCTACACTCCCATAGCTGGTGCTAAAGAAATAATATTTATATTCCAAGATTTGATACTGATATACATGACCCAATTTTTACCTTTCCAAAAAAGTAATACCAATCTAAAAATATTTAATCACTTTTAGAACTAAGTATCTTTTAGTTTTAGTGTTTTAGATAATTAGGAAAAACACTTTCATAAACTATACACATGACTTCAAGTGAGTATATTTCTCACTATACCTAGTATATAAAATTACATATTATTTCCTAAAAAGATCGCATTAAATTTTTCAAACATAAATCCTATATAGATAAAAATCATTTCACATAATTCTTCCCAATATAAGGGAAATGAATCATAAGAATAGTGAGCTTAAACACTAAGTAAGGTTTAAAATGTGCATTAAAAATTGAATTTCATCTATGATCATAAGATGTGAACATGTGTATGATTAAATAATCAAAGATCATGAGAATAAAATAAAAGAAACCATATATATCTGAACTTAGATAAATAAACATGGCATATGGGTTAATTCTTTAACAAAGGAAAGATTCATAAGAATCAATAATCATGGTCCATGTGATATCAAAATTGATTAATAGAAAAAATAATAAACCAAAAAAAGTATAAAGAAAACATGTTGGTATCTAGGAACATTGTATTCATAACCTATATTAAACTTGTCTGGTTCGAGGCTCTCCGCTTTGGCAGAGAGCTGTCGACCCCCTAGGGTTTCTGTGGTTTACCTTCAACAGCTTTTTACAGTCGTCTTCCAGATCCACACCTATAATTGAACGATGAGAAGTGGGGATGTTGTTAGCTACGGGCATGGTGGGGGTAACCTCTTTTGGCGACTGGATTTGAGGTGACAATGTAAAAAATAGCGGGCTGGTGCGAGGGTGTGGTAATTGAGTTGGTCGGCGGGGCATTGGGCATGCAGAGGGGGATGCAACTTCCATCTTCATCCTAATGATGATTGGGTATTGGAAACTGGAGACTAGCGATTTGGGGGCTTGGAGAAATATTTGATTGTTGGAACGCCTCCCGTTCTGGTGGTATCAACGTGTCAGTTTGTGGTGGTGGGTGGGGGGGGTTACGATTTCAGTCAGCGATCATGTTCACAGCTGGATCTGGTGCAAACCATGGCATCGATTAGTGACGATTGGAAGATTTCATGCCAGATCTTGTTCAGATCATATCTTCAGAGAATATTTGGCCTCATTTAGTCCCTATTATCCTTGTGGTTTGTTTCATCACAACTTGATGTTGGGATCATGAGGGCTTGAATAGCGACAGAGGTGTGCATATTCCCCTTGTTCTCCATGATGTGGAGGTTCTCTGGTGTAGCGGTGATGCGAATGTGATCGAGGATGGTCTTATTGGAAGGATGGGTTTCTGTTACTGTGTTGGTGAGGTGGAAAATTCACATTATCTTATTTACTAACACTAGATTTGATTTGGGCTAGTCATCTCTATTTGAACATATTTCCTTGTGTTTATGTGGACTCTGTACAATTGTACTTTTGTCACTCTGGTCTAGGGCAAATTTCCTCTGTTCATTGGGCATGTAATGGGTTTCCCCTTCCTATTTCAAATGGGATGTCTGTTTTCCATGGTTTTAATAAATTACGTCTTGGTCCAAAAATTTTGATATTATTTTAAACTTGTGTTATAAGTGACTAGATCCCATTTAAATCTATAGAAGAAACCAACATGTTTTGTGCCCCCATTCTTGCCTTTTAGGACAATGGACATTTCCTAATGCTTTGGGGAGAAATAATGGGGCTCACCCTTTGTCAAAGCTATATTTTTCTTGGCTATCATCATGAGGTATATCAGGATCACTCATTATCTAAAATAATTTCTATGTACCTTTGTTAAATATAACACACATAATAATTCATTTTCATCATCATTTTTTATCAATAGCTATTATTATTTTATAACAGACTTACCAAAGGACAAAAAATGAGTTTCATGAAAATATATTAAAATTAATCATCATAAGGCTTCTAGAGAAGGAATATGAATGATATCATAAGATGATAATCATAGTTAATTAGAGGAATCAATTAATGAAGATGACGTAGATTAAAATAACTATTAATGAATATTTAAAACATTTCATAGTAAATAAGGGAAAATACACTTTTATTTTAGTAATATTTTCCAAAAAAATATTAAATAATAGAAAAATTATTATTTTTTAAATAATCATGAAATATGTCACAAAACGAATCTGGTCGCCATCAAAACTGGTACCCGACATGGTCTGTGACAAGGCCTTAAGGGTGTTCCCGAACCCCACCCACTTGTACAAGTTCTCGGCAATCACAAAATGGAATTTGGGAGTGATTTACCCGAGTTCAAAAACAAAAAACAACAAACAAATCCAATATATGAAATCCCAATTTTTCAAAACAAACCATATTATACAAAAATTCAGATTTGAATTACATAATTTAAAACAATTCTCAAAGACTATAACAAATGAAGATCCCCAAAATGGAATGAAAAATAACCTCCTCATGGAATGAGGAACCACCCTCAAGGAATCTTTACAATACATCCTCACAAAGGACTGCTCAAAACCCAAAGCATTGGAACAAAATCTGTACCCAAACCTGTGACAAAAATAACCATGTATACGTACAAAAAAAGTTGTATGTATGGTGTGAGCCAAAACCCAGTAAGATTCAACCACAAAAGGATTCCTTATGATAAAAATTCACGGAAGAAAATCATGTAGGTGTAACACCCCAAGCTTCCTCGGTATGTTTCCTTTCGAATAATGCAATGACGTGCATTGTACGCAACTTCGAGATTTTAACACACCACAACCAATCAAACTAGCCGTTATGAATAGTAATACCTACTTTTTGAAATTATATATATTTTATATTTCAAAATGGACTTCATTTTTGGATTCGGAATATCGAATTTAGCCTAAGGTGAAATTTTGGTACTTTTCGGATAACTTTCATATTTTGATGAATAGTGAAAATTACTAAATTTTAATTAAAAACAACTTTTTTAATCAAAATAATTAATAGTGATAAATTGTGAATTTGAGTGGTTTTAAAGTATATTTAGAATATATTTTTACCATTTAATATAATGTTGGTCATTGGACATAATTTTACAATTAAACCGAACATAAACAAGTGTCAATCTTTTGATAGTTATTATCTCTTAAAAACACGCTTTTTGTTTTGACAGCGGGAATTAATTTTAAATTAATTTCTGCCACTTCTGTGTTTTGAATTTAGAAAAATGGATTCCATATTTGGAATCAGGATGTCCAAATTGTGTAAATAGGTAACTTTTATTTTTAGACATTTTGAATAATTACTGCGGTAAATATTTTATTTACCATGGTTAAGGGTAAATCCGGTAAATAAGGGTTAAAAAAAATAATATTATAATAATACTAAATTACCCTAAAATGTGTCTTAACCCTATTGTTTGATACATGGTCGACCATGGGCATCTTTGGGTCAATTTTGGGACCCCATGGATCCACTTGTAAGTGATAATGACACTTTATATTAATTAAGTTAAAATGAATACAAAATGACACAAGCATATATCTTTTAGCAAAACAATTGTTACATAGGGTTATATATGCTGGATTTTAGATTATAAATATTCATTAGAAAGCTAAAAAGATTTCCTACATAATTATATTTTATTTATAATTTTTTGACATTAAATAAGTTATTTTATTTATGACACAATGATGATGCAGTAATTACTAAAATAGTAAAAAATTAACATAATTGATATTATAAATACCCAAATAATTATAATATGAAACTTTTAATGAAATAAAAAAATTTTCTAGGATAATATGATATATTAGGATTGATTTATTTGACTTTTTTTGAAGTAATCAATCTGTTATGAGTTTCACAAAAATCAACTAGTGAATAGTGTCAAATTTGACATAAAAGAGTTCTTAAAACAAATATTATATTATTAATTGATATTAAATTCCTAAAAATCTAAGGTTCGGCCAAGAGACTTATATTATGATAGTTTAATAATTAATGGACCACTTGGGGGTCTTTTGGATGTATATAGTAAGTTTATTAACCATATTATATAAAAATACAATGTGACATTGTAAAAGTGAAACTAATTAACTTAGAGTTAATAGTTAAAGATAAGGTTAATATAAGTACCCAAACCTGTATAAATTCTATTTGATGAGTTTTTTTCGACCTATCCCCACCTCAACCTTTGAATAGTCAACTTTGGAGCCATTGGAAACCGAATATGAATTTATTATAAATTAATATTTCTAGCTTTTCCAAAGGTGCCCCTCACCCCTCTTATAAAAGGGCACTCCTCCTTCTCATTTCCTCACACCTCTCAAGCCACTTGGCTCGTCCAAACTCTGCCCAACTAAGCTCCCCACATCCCTCTCCTCCTCCTTGAAGCTTCCCCTTAGGCAGAAAGCATTTAAACAAGTCCTTTGGTTCCAACCAAAGTGAGTTACCTAAATTAAAGGTAACGATTTCTCTTAAATTATTTTCATTTATTTTGCTTCTTCAACCCCCAAACTCTTTTTATTTCCCTTCTTTTGTAACAACACCAGTATCCTCAATATACTAGGATGTTGTTATAAGAAGTATTCAAACTACACATACACACAACTCCATCTAATTGATGATGAACATAATGTTTCTGTGGATGGCAAACTAACGCCTCACGAAACGATGATTGTTCAAAAGCATCTTACCGCCTCTCATGGTGGCCATTATGATGGAACTGTAATTAAATATGATATTAATGATATATATTTTATATATAAGCTTCTGTAATTCCATTTTATTTCATACCATTATTCGTTTCATGTCGTATATACATACGATAATTTCATTTGAGGAAGTGCGGACTACCGCCCCCTTAAAATGATATGACTCGTTCATACCACACATGGAACGTATAAGGGATGGTGTTAATGAACTTAAGTAACATATATAAAATATTATATTATACTGGAAGAGTAATATACCTATGTATCATTTGGATTCGATTCTTTTAAAATAAAAAAATTAAAAAATTAAATGGAAGTAGCGTTCGTGCGTACGTACGGACTACCGTCTCCACGAACGCGATGAGATTCATTATCCATCGTATCCATTAAAGTATAATTATCATTTAATGATTTAAAAATGATGTTTAAGGACTTGATATCATTCTGGATATTAATAAGATACAACAAACATGACTTATGTAACAAAACATATAAAAGAAAATTAGTAAGTTAACACCCGAAACGGCGTTAATACTAAGATATTATTAACAAATCAATGTTAAAAGATCATATATGATATCATATTAAAGTAAATGATTCTTGTATTATTCAATAACAATTATTTCACCATTATACAGGAGGTAAACCTACCATCGACCAAGGAAAAAGTACAAAGTAAGGGATTTTCTTATCTCACTTTTAATTCCGTGAGAATTCCATTGATCACCACTTAATTATTGCAAGTGGTGTATGTGTACTGCCCATGATTGTATTCATTGTGTTATATAATTTTATTTATGGGTATTTACATCATCATGGTATGATTATTCTTTCATGGGTGTATGTTTCTTAAGTTACCTAATCAATAAGGGAATTTGAGATTTCAACTTCCACTCATTTGGCTTTACGCATATTTCATTGATTATATTACCCCAAGATTATGTGTGGAATCACTATTCATTTGATTATGTCATAATTTCCACTCCCATTCCTGTGGATATAAGTTTGATACACATAATCACTCCATTGATAATTCTCAAGTCATTGATATGAATTTGATAAGAGTAATTTTAACTCATTCTCCATTTATTGAGTTAAACATCCGATTCGTTGGTATTGTTTTTACAAGAATATGTGTGAATATACTTTGATTGATTTACACTAAATATCCAATCATATTTAGTGTATTTATATTTGTCACACATAATTATGTCGTTGATTTATCCTTAACAAAAGGATACAACCTTTATGAGAGATTTCATCTCAATTTACATTCCATTGAGACTTCTTTGATGATATACACCAAATCACTTTTATGTGGTGTATATAATGTACTTTGACATAGTATATCATGAATTCCTTTATTCTCATGATATTACAATGTTTTGATTACCTCAATTATTTGTATTCAAGTGTCTCTCTTTTGGTTAGAAACTCTAACTAAAATACCATTTTTAAATGTTTTAAAGAATTATTCTTCTAAATCATGCTCATTAATGTCCATATTTTAAAAATGGTTTTAAGGATTTATTTATATGGACATTAAAGTTTTAAAATTAAAAATCCTATTAAAAAGTTTCAAAGTGGTATGGGACACATTGTTTCAAAAATCTATTTTTAAATGGCTTTTTGACAAATAGTGTGACTTTTAAATGATTTCAAGAAAAGGGGGATATTTCTCTCAAATAGTTTTGATGATTATTTTCATCTATGTCAACATCCTTCATTATTCTTGATTGAGGTTAATGTGATAAAATACAATCTTCCATATTGTATCGAATGAGTTATGTTTAACTGTGGATGTGCTATTTTTATACCACTCACGGTTTGTGGTAAAAGTATTGACATTTCGTATGCTAGTTTCAATACGAATGTTTATTTTATGCTTAAAACTATTCATATGAGGAATGCATTGGACTTAATAAGTGACGGGTGGAGCCCGCTATAGCTCCTCGATGCATCGGTAGGTCTCATGAGACAAACTAGTGTCTTGGCACAAGGCCTTGGCAAAATCTTATTTGTAGTCTTGGCACGAGGCCTTGGCTATGTGGTTATGATAGTCTGGCATTATGCATTCCATCATTATGAAAGTGGTTATTGATATTGCATGTGATCATTCGACTAGTAGAATATCCATGTGAGTAAGTAAATGGCATTATTTCATTTTACTTTTGCCATACTATGTTGAAGTTCAATTTTAAAAGGCTTTTGTTTTAGTTATAAATTGCCTTAAGTGTTTATGCTTATTTATGGAAGCTTCTGCTATAATGTTATCCTTACTGAGCATCCGAGCTCACCCCTTTCAATGTTTTATTTTTCCCAGGATTATGAAGAAGTAATTTATGAATGAACTGCAGGGATAGTATGAGGGGATATGAAGACAAGATGTTTTTTTTATGACGTAATGTAAAAATTTATGGATGTATCTAGTTATTCCAAGGCTACTAAACTAATCGGTCTTTCGAGACTTGATCTTTCTCATGATCATGCCAATGTTATGTAATAATGCACCGACTCTAGATAATTAGGGTCGGGGCGTTACAGTTGGTATCAGAGGAAGTTTAGTACAAACCTTGGTAGCTAGATTTAGATAAACTCTGATTAGAGCACGTAGACCTAAGATGAACTTTGAGGATTAGTATAAAAGAACTTCCTAGAATTTTGGTATTGTAGAGATTTTGTGAGTTTTCCGAGCAATACATCCCTGTCTGGATACGAGCAGGTAGAGGCGGCTCTGGCACAGATGTACCTAGGGGTAAAACCCGAAAACACCGCTTTGAGCTAGACTCGAACGGGAACTGGTGCACGACAACGGGCCTTGCTGCACTCTTGGTTACGACACTCCCGGGGGATATGCTTAGGATAATTTACATTTTCTTTACAAACCAATTTAAGTAATATATATATAAGATGAGAGTAAATGACCTTGGTTAATCCTAATATGTTTCAAATTGAGAATATGGTGACATTTTAATCTCTAAATGATTTTACGACTACTATTACTCACACAATGCTTTATGGTTTTAGTCAATGGCTAGATTCCAAGGAAGTCATAGTGACTTTGAGAATGATGTACAAGATGGGAACGGTGGTGGCAATGAGCAACAAAATGGAATGTTGATAGGCGTAAAAGATATCGTCTTTATGCCAAATCAGTTTTCCAAAAATATGATCAACAACATATATATTAACCAACTCCCAGACTCAACAAGGAAGAGAAAGGTGATAAATGATAAGAGCTCCAGCAATGGAGACCATGGAGAAAAGAACCCTCAATTTTCATCATGCAGGAAATGTGGAAAGAGACACCCAGGAAAATGTCTCAATGGGACAACGAAATGTTTTACGTGCGGGAAGGAAGGACATAAAGTAAAGAATTGCCGAAGAAAAATGAAGAGTACTATGGAAGAAGATAAAAATGGTCCCAAGAGTCCATTTACAGTCATTTGCCGTAAATGTAGGGGACCTGGCCATTACCCGAGTGAATGTCCTATTCTATAGGATATTTTCTTGGTCAAAGAAGAAGCTATGTGGGAATAAATGGTTGGAGAAATGTTTAAAAAGTATTAGCACTCCTTGTTGATGGGTTTACTATGGAATAATTTTCTCTTGTATTTGTAACCTCGCAGTTTGCCATGTGAGAATGATATTTGAGGAAGAATTGTCTCTTCTCTTGTGGATTTGGGTATAAATAACCATTTGGATTTATATGATCATTGAGGTTTGAGAGAATTATAAGTTATTCTAATTTGGGATGAAGATTCAAGGTATGATATAACATTTGTGGTTAAATTTACGATATAGTATTTTGAGGAATTTATCTCATTTTGGCAATATTATAAAATATAGTTTTTGAAAAAGGAAAACACGTAGACCGTGTGACAACCCGTCGCGTCGGACAAAGCTATGGGAATCGAACCCACAACCAAAGTGCGATTGGGATTTATCGCCTACCGCTGGACTACGTGAAGTCCCTGGTTAGTGTGACTATTTTTTTAGTTAAATGATTTTATTGATCAATAATAAGTTGATTTGGGTTCTTATTTCATATCAAAAGAATACCCTTGGTATAGGAAAATGATTTGGTGATTAAGTGATAAATGTTATTTTGGAAGATGTTCGCTTTGTTGGAAACACTATATGTCCAAGGAAAAGAGAATACTATGGGGTTTCATTTGTGGAGTAATGATAGATTTTTATCTACGTTTTTATTGTGGATTTATAGTGATTTGGGTTATTTATGGAAATGATTAACCTATAATAGAGAATATGTGATTAGGTTAATTACTTTTGAGTATGTGACTTTAAGAGTATCTGATGTCATTTGGAGATACAATTTAACATGGGAGACTACATAATCAAATTCTTCTATGTTTTGGGTTTCAATATTAGTTTGGATTATATTAAAGGATTTTAAGGACAATTGGTTATTGAATGGTATCTATTTAACTTTGGGGTATTGTTGGTTTAATTTTAGAAATTAAGATTAGTGCATATTTATCTCAATGAATATCCTTTTGGGGGATCATTAGATCATTCACTGACCATTTTGGTTTTGATTAATCTTCAAAGACAATGTAAATATATGGTTTATCCTTCATGGATCATGTGATTCTATAGAAGTTTATTCTATCTCTTCCAGTGTGACCAAGTCTTCTTTAATACTCATCATTTAAAAAAAAATGAGTTAGTGGTGGAAATTTATTAAAGAATGAAAATCTACTTATTATGTAAGTATATCTCATAATGTTCTTAGTCAATATCATAAATGAATTCCTCTTCCTTATGTAATGTAACTTAAAAAAAAATGTTGTCCGTTTACTTTCCTACTAGGAGACTAATGGTCGTTTGTCCCAACACAAGTTTGTGGTTTTCTCATTGTTAACTTTCTCCTGATCATGATTTCTATCCCTCTCCATCAGAACTTGACACTTAGTTTATCATCAATATTCATGTTTTCTTACATGGAATCCTAGTATGGGTTATCTTGGATGACCCTTATACCTCTCTTTCTTTCTTTTAAAGTGACAATTTTATTGACTCTTTTTCCGATGTGGGACTTTCCATTATATTCCCAAGAAAAATTTTAAAAATTGTGAGGACGCAATTTATTGAAGGAGGGGAGAATGTAACACCCCAAGCTTCCTCGGTATGTTTCCTTTCGAATAATGCAATGACGTGCATTGTACGCAACTTCGAGATTTTAACACACCACAACCAATCAAACTAGCCGTTATGAATAGTAATACCTAATTTTTGAAATTATATATATTTTATATTTCAAAATGGACTTCATTTTTGGATTCGGAATATCGAATTTAGCCTAAGGTGAAATTTTGGTACTTTTCGGATAACTTTCATATTTTGATGAATAGTGAAAATTACTAAATTTTAATTAAAAACAACTTTTTGAATCAAAATAATTAATAGTGATAAATTGTGAATTTGAGTGGTTTTAAAGTATATTTAGAATATATTTTTACCATTTAATATAATGTTGGTCATTGGACATAATTTTACAATTAAACCGAACATAAACAAGTGTCAATCTTTTGATAGTTATTATCTCTTAAAAACACGCTTTTTGTTTTGACAGCGGGAATTAATTTTAAATTAATTTCTGCCACTTCTGTGTTTTGAATTTAGAAAAATGGATTCCATATTTGGAATCCAGATGTCCAAATTGTGTAAATAGGTATCTTTTATTTTTAGACATTTTGAATAATTACTGCGGTAAATATTTTATTTACCATGGTTAAGGGTAAATCCGGTAAATAAGGGTTAAAAAAAATAATATTATAATAATACTAAATTACCCTAAAATGTGTCTTAACCCTATTGGTTGATACATGGTCGACCATGGGCATCTTTGGGTCAATTTAGGGACCCCATGGATCCACTTGTAAGTGATAATGACACTTTATATTAATTAAGTTAAAATGAATACAAAATGACACAAGCATATATCTTTTAGCAAAACAATTGTTACATAGGGTTATATATGCTGGATTTTAGATTATAAATATTCATTAGAAAGCTAAAAAGATTTCCTACATAATTATAGTTTATTTATAATTTTTTGACATTAAATAAGTAATTTTATTTATGACACAATGATGATGCAGTAATTACTAAAATAGTAAAAAATTAACATAATTGATATTATAAATACCCAAATAATTATAATATGAAACTTTTAATGAATTAAAAAAATTTTCTAGGATAATATGATATATTAGGATTGATTTATTGGACTTTTTTCGAAGTAATCAATCTGTTATGAGTTTCACAAAAATCAACTAGTGAATAGTGTCAAAATTGACATAAAAGAGTTCTTAAAACAAATATTATATTATTAATTGATATTAAATTCCTAAAAATCTAAGGTTCGGCCAAGAGACTTATATTATGATAGTTTAATAATTAATGGACCACTTGGGGGTCTTTTGGATGTATATAGTAAGTTTATTAACCATATTATATAAAAATACAAAGTGACATTGTAAAAGTGAAACTAATTAACTTAGAGTTAATACTTAAAGATAAGGTTAATATAAGTACCCAAACCTGTCTAAATTCTATTGGATGAGTTGTTTTCGACCTATCCCCACCTCAACCTTTGAATAGTCAACTTTGGAGCCATTGGAAACCGAATATGAATTTATTATAAATTAATATTTCTAGCTTTTCCAAAGGTGCCCCTCACCCCTCTTATAAAAGGGCACTCCTCCTTCTCATTTCCTCACACCTCTCAAGCCACTTGGCTCGTCCAAACTCTGCCCAACTAAGCTCCCCACATCCCTCTCCTCCTCCTTGAAGCTTCCCCTTAGGCAGAAAGCATTTCAACAAGTCCTTTGGTTCCAACCAAAGTGAGTTACCTAAATTAAAGGTAACGATTTCTCTTAAATTATTTTCATTTATTTTGCTTCTTCAACCCCCAAACTCTTTTAATTTCCCTTCTTTTGTAACAACACCAGTATCCTCAATATACTAGGATGTTGTTATAAGAAGTATTCAAACTACACATACACACAACTCCATCTAATGGATGATGAACATAATGTTTCTGTGGATGGCAAACTAACGCCTCACGAAACGATGATTGTTCAAAAGCATCTTACCGCCTCTCATGGTGGCCATTATGATGGCACTGTAATTAAATATGATATTAATGATATATATTTTATATATAAGCTTCTGTAATTCCATTTTATTTCATACCATTATTCGTTTCATGTCGTATATACATACGATAATTTCATTTGAGGAAGTGCGGACTACCGCCCCCTTAAAATGATATGACTCGTTCATACCACACATGGAACGTATAAAGGATGGTGTTAATGAACTTAAGTAACATATATAAAATATTATATTATACTGGAATAGTAATATACCTATGTATCATTTGGATTCGATTCTTTTAAAATAAAAAAATTAAAAAATTAAATGGAAGTAGCGTTCGTGCGTACGTACGGACTACCGTCTCCACGAACGCGATGAGATTCATTATCCATCGTATCCATTAAAGTATAATTATCATTTAATGATTTAAAAATGATGTTTAAGGACTTGATATCATTCTGGATATTAATAAGATACAACAAACATGACTTATGTAACAAAACATATAAAAGAAAATGAGTAAGTTAACACCCGAAACGGCGTTAATACTAAGATATTATTAACAAATCAATGTTAAAAGATCATATATGATATCATATTAAAGTAAATGATTCTTGTATTATTCAATAACAATTATTTCACCATTATACAGGAGGTAAACCTACCATCGACCAAGGAAAAAGTACAAAGTAAGGGATTTTCTTATCTCACTTTTAATTCCGTGAGAATTCCATTGATCACCACTTAATTATTGCAAGTGGTGTATGTGTACTGCCCATGATTGTATTCATTGTGTTATATACTTTTATTTATGGGTATTTACATCATCATGGTATGATAATTCTTTCATGGGTGTATGTTTCTTAAGTTACCTAATCAATAAGGGAATTTGAGATTTCAACTTCCACTCATTTGGCTTTACGCATATTTCATTGATTATATTACCCCATGATTATGTGTGGAATCACTATTCATTTGATTATGTCATAATTTCCACTCCCATTTCTGTGGATATAAGTTTGATACACATAATCACTCCATTGATAATTCTCAAGTCATTGATATGAATTTGATAAGAGTAATTTTAACTCATTCTCCATTTATTGAGTTAAACATCCGATTCGTTGGTATTGTTCTTACAAGAATATGTGTGAATATACTTTGATTGATTTACACTAAATATCCAATCATATTTAGTGTATTTATATTTGTCACACATAATTATGTCGTTGATTTATCCTTAACAAAAGGATACAACCTTTATGAGAGATTTCATCTCAATTTACATTCCATTGAGACTTCTTTGATGATATACACCAAATCACTTTTATGTGGTGTATATAATGTACTTTGACATAGTATATCATGAATTCCTTTATTCTCATGATATTAAAATGTTTTGATTACCTCAATTATTTGTATTCCAGTGTCTCTCTTTTGGTTAGAAACTCTAACTAAAATACCATTTTTAAATGTTTTAAAGAATTATTCTTCTAAATCATGCTCATTAATGTCCATATTTTAAAAATGGTTTTAAGGATTTATTTATATGGACATTAAAGTTTTAAAATTAAAAATCCTTTTAAAAAGTTTCAAAGTGGTATGGGACACTTTGATTCAAAAATCTATTTTTAAATGGCTTTTTGACAAATAGTGTGACTTTTAAATGATTTCAAGAAAAGGGGGATATTTCTCTCAAATAGTTTTGATGATTATTTTCATCTATGTCAACATCCTTCATTATTCTTGATTGAGGTTAATGTGATACAATACAATCTTCCATATTGTATCGAATGAGTTATGTTTAACTGTGGATGTGCTATTTTTATACCACTCAAGGTTTGTGGTAAAAGTATTGACATTTCGTATGCTAGTTTCAATACGAATGTTTATTTTATGCTTAAAACTATTCATATGAGGAATGCATTGGACTTAATAAGTGACGGGTGGAGCCCGCTATAGCTCCTCGATGCATCGGTAGGTCTCATGAGACAAACTAGTGTCTTGGCACAAGGCCTTGGCAAAATCTTATTTGTAGTCTTGGCACGAGGCCTTGGCTATGTGGTTATGATAGTCTTGCATTATGCATTCCATCATTATGAAAGTGGTTATTGATATTGCATGTGATCATTCGACTAGTATAATATCCATGTGAGTAAGTAAATGGCATTATTTCATTTTACTTTTGCCATACTATGTTGAAGTTCAATTTTAAAAGGCTTTTGTTTTAGTTATAAATTGCCTTAAGTGTTTATGCTTATTTATGGAAGCTTCTGCTATAATGTTATCCTTACTGAGCATCCGAGCTCACCCCTTTCAATGTTTTATTTTTCCCAGGATTATGAAGAAGTAATTTATGAATGAACTGCAGGGATAGTATGAGGGGATATGAAGACAAGATGTTTTTTTTATGACGTAATGTAAAAATTTATGGATGTATCTAGTTATTCCAAGGCTACTAAACTAATCGGTCTTTCGAGACTTGATATTTCTCATGATCATGCCAATGTTATGTAATAATGCACCGACTCTAGATAATTAGGGTCGGGGCGTTACAGTAGGTTTTCATAAACATGGGATTCTACTAAAAAGTCTAAAGAGATGATACTTTAGATAAAAATAGATTCCAAGTGGTCTACATTAAATAATCAGCACTTTTAAAATTGAATGCCAATACTACTAAATTTACCATCCAAACATACAGTTTTCCAATGGTAAGAATAAATTATCTAATGATATTAAGTAATGGGAAAATAACCCCTAGGTACTAGCTCACTGTGGGTTGCAGGTACATCGTATCTCAGTGAAAATAACCATACAAATATATGTTATCGTGTTAAAAAGCCACTAGTAAGGCTCATACCCATAACCTTGTGGTCCCCCAACATCATCATCAACATCATCATCATCATCATTGTTTATTTAGAATTTTAATCTTCAATATTTCTATATGAAACTGGGGCCAAACACCAAGGAATCACTAGCATACAGTACACGTCCACCCACTTAGATACCCGTGTTTTTCCACTTGTGCTCAAACAAGTTCCACAATCAATGAAATACTATTTTCCAATGAAAATACCACTTCCAAGTCGGTAATACACCATATATCCTATACACATGTCACATATTACTCCTTTCACAAAAAAATTCATTTTTTACATCATACTTACACAAAAAATCCCATAAACATGTTTCATGCCCTTCTTCAATTAAATAAAACATTTCATCAATTTATAAAACATCTTTAAAAATTTTGACATCTTAAATCACCACATTTCCTTTCAAAAATAAATATTATGTGAAATAACCCACCAAAACATTACATTTTCATCTTTTTCCCACATTGTTTAACACAATAAATCATTTACAATTTTCATAAAACAATCCTAAGTGGTATAACCATGTTTTTCACACAAAACCCATTTCAAAACCCACATTATCGTCTAAAACCACCCTAATACGAATCCAGAAACAAATTTTTCATCCCTAGAAACATTTATTAATCAACTTTCAAATGTTTACAAATTACCTCAAATGATACAAAAAAAGATAAACATGAAAAACACACATTTTCATACAAATATTAAATGTTGAAACTAAAATCATAATAAATTCTACCAAAAAAGGTTCTTGCACCAAAAATAATGTAATAGGATAATTATAAAAATATTAATGAAGAAATAATTAATCATAATAGGATTCTTAGACATGGAACCACCTACTATTATTTCCAAAACTCCACATCTTGGTGTGAAACGTCAACCACGCCACTACTGCACCACAAGGTAGTGAAATCAAGCCTTAATCCACAATATTTCCACATAAATACTAATGTATAAGCCATACGTAAGAACCATATCTTTTGGACACTTTATAACCTCCAGAAAAGTGGAAGAAACCCTAACCAAATGGGAGGAACAAGAGAAGAAACCCACTTACTTGAGTTATCTTTATTAAAAGGTCACAAATACATATGTATATTAATTTCCAAACATCCTAAAATCTATGTGAGGTTTTAGTAAGTATGAGGAGTTCATGTAGAAATTTTTATGGGGGAACGATTAAAAATTAATGCTGTTATGAAAGAATCAATTTACCTCTTCAAATCTAGATGATTTGAAAATTGTTTAGACTTTTTACCCAAATTTGAGATCAATATGAGATCTAAATAGTGTGATGAGAGCATGGGGGCATGCCTTGGGTAAGTGGACATGGGTGAGAGTTGGGATCAATGAAAAACCATAGAAATTTAATGAATTATTAAAAAATTAGAAAACAATTTAAAGAAGGAAATGAGCTTTCTGGTTATCCTAACACCTCAATTAAAAACCCAAATCCATCATGATTATAGATTTATATGGGGTCCAAATGGATATGGATATTTTAATATACCAGGGAATGCTAATTGGGGAATGGAATAGGGGTAAAATATTATAAAATTAAAGAGTTATAGAAGAATCAAAATTGGTTTTTAAATATGGAAATTGGCTCAAAGATTGGCCCAAATCGTAAAAACTCACCCTTTCATCCAGAAATGTATGGGAAACCCCCACAACAAATAAATAATAGAAATTAAATGACAAAACACCTTTAAAATAATTCATGTTTGTGACAATTCTTCCCACTATAAATCATTCCACCGAAAGAAAGCAATAGAAAGGCCAAAACAAAAAACTAAACCCAACCTATAAACCAAGATGTACTCCTTTGCCAGGTTTTGTCTTCCCCCGAAAGGCCAAAACACATCCAGGGATCAATTAACGAAGGAATACTCTCACAAACCAAAACGTACACCACTTTTATACAAAAATAAATCACATTAAGACTCCATACGGAAATAAAACTCTTCAAACACTATCCAAACATAACTCAAGCAATTTATGAAAATGAACAACAACAACAAACAAGGTTACACATACCTTGATTTAACTAAAATGTTGGGAGCTCTCCAATCCCAAAATTTACCCAAGGAATATATTGGTAGTTAGATAGCTCTAAAAGAGAATATATACCACCATGCCATGACCAAGGAAAAATATGAGTTACTGGTATGGGGAGACACAAATGAGAATCCCACCATAAGAGGCAACATAAATTTTCCCAAGAGAGAATCACGACACTAATAGGGAAGGCTAGAATGGACTCCTACTATACAAGGGGTAGAAATCCATTATAAATTTATAAAAGAACCTACTGGATACTCATAGTGGGTCTTCCAACCATCAGAACCATCCATCTTAACCTACTAACATGGACCATAAAAAGAGGACCACAAAATTTAATGATTTGGAATGACCACACTGTTAGTCCACATAGTTTAGGTAACCATTTTATAACCCCAACAATCCTTCTATCTATATGGGTTTTTGTGGAATTATTACTACTAACCATGCACAACCCATGTGCTCAACATGTCTATCCAAATTTCAAACCTTCCTCTAAAACGCAATTGAAATGAAAGGCCAAATAATTACATTGGGAAATAACATGGGAACAAGTCCCTCCACCAATTTCCAATGAACGAGAACAACAGAAGAAAGATGATGATACCAGAGGTTCAAAATTTTCTAATAATTCATACTGAGGATTGGAAATTCAACAAAGGTTTTAATAACCCCGGGAATTCAATTGGAAAATCCCCAAATTTACTCTGGGACCTATGGATGGATCTCAAATGATTGATGCATCTTTGGCCTCGTAGTTAGGTGTTACCCCCCTGATTGGAACTTCTCTATTTAGTTCCATGAAGACTATACCCTGATC
The DNA here is from genome assembly GCA_963277665.1 of Viscum album. NCBI lineage: Eukaryota > Viridiplantae > Streptophyta > Magnoliopsida > Santalales > Viscaceae > Viscum > Viscum album. The sequence continues at coordinate 1,024,145,593 of OY728126.1, forward strand.
CCAGATGGGTTCATCAAGACATAACACATTCAAAAATAACTTTACCCTAAAATGACATTTCATTAAAACACGTTCTTTGAAGACGTGCACACATCACCCCTTGTTTATTCGGATGAGTAACAAAAAAAAGAAAGGATGTATAGAATCAACATCCTATAAATAATTATATCATGATCTATATAATGGAGACACACTTCCAACAAAACAGATAATCTCAGAAGATTGCACAACCTCAAATTTTTCAATCAAACAATCCCATGACATTGCATGGTATCATTGAACATTAACCTTTCAAATGATAGAATCAATACATTGAAAGGTACCTTATGACAAGTCTCCAAAAAATACACAATTCTAGAAAGTGTCCATAACAACCTCTTATGACATGATTTCTTACACAGGTGGTTTTTCTAGAACCCATGCTTTGGAGACACTATGAATTACCCTGAGGTCCTCTTAGACTCCATTCACTCTATCAACCACAAACTACTTTCACATTCAATGAATCTGGTAACATAAAAAACTACGGTCACATTCAACCTTCCACAAGAACTCTCCTACTGCAAGATGATCCAAAAAACCAATAATGGAAATAGTGTAGACTCCACCTTCAAATCTCAAGAAAAATTCTCATTGCGTTGATCAAATGGAGGACTTTACAATAGAGTAGCAATCTAGGCTGCACTTCATTCGTGCATTAAATCTTTATGGGGGCGTACCCTATCTAATGAGAGAACCCAAGGACCCAAACATGTTGGTCCATTAGTCAAAAAAATATATCTAGTTAGAACCGAACACATGATGGGAGCCACCACAAGGGCCTCGTGAACTTTTATCAAAACAACCACTAACCATCCCTGCATCCCAATATACCAACAAAACACACACCCAAAACACCATTCAAAAAAGAGGGGTTTCTGGACTCAAAAAATCCCCCAACAACAACATTTAAAAAAACATAAGATACACCATCCCAAACCAGTCATCAAGACATCATGTTTTCCATTAAAATCATCTCTTTGAAAACGAATGGATCAACGGTTAGCATATCCACCAATGGTACCCCATAGGCCTCATACATGCATGTTTCTATGCCACACTAGGAACACTCCTCATATCCATCCAAGAACTCATCCATCCATTCAATTAACCATCCATCATCCCATGTAACCCTATGTAAGTGGTCACCCAAGGAAATACCATAGGTTGAAACAAAAATTCATTCCACTTTTCAAAACCAAAATGGTCAACCAATACTAACTCTTTTCTCAAGACCGCGAACCACTAAATCAAAATCCTAATTTACAACTTACAAAAAAATCCTCAAAGTCCCAATAATTCAAATAAGAACTAAAATTAAAGTCATACAGATTAATTTCAAATCATATCAGACTGTTTCAAAACACTTCTAATTTCATGTCAAACTGTATTTCATAAATCAATATTAAATTGAGAGATCAACTCTTCTCATTTTAAAACAAGATTCCAAAATTTCATAAAACTTTTCAAAGGATCTATAGATACCAAATAAATTCCATTTCCAAACTCCACATGACCTCCAAAACATTACATCCGATTAAAACACATTTCAATAGTTTAGACAACTCTATTAGAAACACTTTTTCAAAACCAACCTTAACATAGTTCCTCCTTTCAAAATCGGTGTAAACCCACAATTTTCTATTTCAAAATAACTTGGAATATTTAGTTATTAAATTTTATAAATAAATACACTCCCTCTTTATTATGAAATAATTTCACAAATACATTACGCTTCTTAATACCAAGTCATTTTTTCTTTAAAACCAAACATCCAAGGTTCCAGCATGAAGAGAGATGAGAAAATGCAAGAGGAAACTATTTTCAGTGGGTGATTTGGATAGATGGTTTGAATAAATATTCCAACCACTTCACCATCATGGAGATTGTTCAAGTGAAATATCTCTAGCTCTAAATGTACTTCTTGGACATGAGAGATCACTAAGACCATTAACCCAACTCTCTTTTCATTTCCCTGAATCATCATCAAACCAATAACACCAAAGGACTCAAATAAAACCCAACTTACCCTAGAGACTTGAATCACTCTACAAGGTGTGATGGCCAAGCACCCTACTCATAATTAGATTGTGAATCCCCAAAAATACTTACTCCAGACTATCTCTACTCTTCCACAAATAACATGACCCAAGGAGAGTAACCCTCCTTTGATACCATTTTGTCACGAACTGAATCTGGTCGCCATCAAAACTATCACCTGACACGGTTTGAGGCAAGGCTTGAAGGGTATTCCCAATCCTCAAGGGATTTCACAAGTGCCCGGGTATCAAAAAATTGAATTTGGGAATGATTTACCAATGTTTGTAGACATAAAACAACACACAAATCCAATATAACAAATCTGGTTTTTTTAAAACAAACCATTTTTAAAAAAAATTCAGAATTGATTACATAATTTAAACAATAATCAAAGACTATAAAAAATTAAGAAACCCAAAATTTACTGCCCAAGAACTTCTTCATTGAAAGAGGCACCGCCCTCAAGTCTTCTCCACAGTACTGCATCACAAAGGACTACTAAAAACCCGAACCATTGGCACAAAATGTCTTACCCAAACCTAATACAATAGTAACCATGTTTACTTACACCCAAAGGTGTAAGTAGGTTGTGACACAAATCCCAATAGGATACTACCACTAAATCATTTTATGTGATAAATATTTAAGGACAAAAATCATGCATTTTTTCATAAACATGGGATTCTATTAAGAATTTTAAAGAGATTCAACTTTAAATAAATATAGTTTCCAAGTTGGATACATTAATGAATCAAGACTTTTAAATTTTAATGAAAAAGATAATGAATTTTTCTTCCAAACATACAATATGCCATTGGTAATCATAAAGTATCTAATCATCATAAGCAATGAGAAAATAACCCCAATGTTCTAGCTCACTATGGGTCTTAGGAACCTCGTATCTCAGTGAAAGTAACCATACAAATATCCCTTATCATGAAAGCGATCCACTAGTATGGCTCATACCTATAACCTAGTGATCCCTCACCACCATCATCATCCTAATTTAGTTGGTGTTTCCATCTCAAAACATTCTATGTGAAACTAGGTCCAAACCCTATGGGATCGCCAGCATACTAGTACACTTCCACCCACCAGGATACCCAGGTGTTCCCCATTGTGCCAAAACAAGTTCCACAAGACATTAAATAAAATTTTCACATGAAAATATCACTTCCAAGTGACAGAAACATCAAAAAAACTACACACAAGTCACATAGTACTCCTTTCACAAACAAAATTCATTTTTCACATCCTACTCACTCAAAACATCCCACAAATGTGTTTCACACCCATCTTGCTATTTAATAAAACATTTTTGAAATTTATAAAACATCCTATAAATGTTTGACATACTAAATCACCACTATACCTTTCAAAAACCCATATTAGGTTAAAACACTCATCAAAATAGTACGTATACATCCTTTTCTCACTTTTTTTAACTCAATAAATCTTTTACTATTTTCATAAAACAATCCTAGTGGGTATAACCATGTTTTTCACACAAACCCCATTTCAAAACCGTATTTTAAGGCCAAAATCACCCCAATAATAATCCAAAATAGAGTTGGCCGCCCTATAAACATTTATCTAACCACTTTTAAATATTAACAAAATTCCTCAAATGATGCAACAATGATACACTAGGAAAAAACACATTTCCAAACAAATATGCAACTTTGAAACTAAAAGCTTAATCAATACTACAAAAAACAGTATCCTCACCAAAAAAATGTAATATGAGCAAGATAAAAATTTGAATGATCCAAATATAACTAATATTAGGATGCTTAAAGATGGAACCACCTACCATTTGTGCCAAAACATCGAATCATGGTGCATAAATTCTACCACACCACCGCCCCACCACAACTAAGTGAAATAAATCCCTAATCCACAATATCTCACTGAAAAGACTCATCGTTAAACCCTAGTTTGGATCCCTAGTGGTTGGAAATTTTATAACTTCATGAAAAGTTGAATAAACAATAAGAAAATGGGAGGAACAAGAGACGAAACCCACATAATTGGGATATCTTGAATAAAATGACTCAAATACACAAGTAGATGACTATCCAAACCACCAAAAATGCATGTAAGGTAACAATAAGGCTGAGAATGTCATATAAGTACTAGAATAGGTGGAAAAGAGTAAAAATTAAAGGATTTATGAAGAAAACAATTTACCTCTTCAAATTTAGATGATTTGTGGAATCTAGATAGTTTCACCCCAATTCATGATGAATATGAGCTCCAAAGAGGTTGAGGAGAGCATAGGGTGCGCCATGGGTATGTGGTCTCTGGTGAGAGTTGGAATCACCAAAAAAATTAAATATATGATGAGATATTAAATAATGAATAAAAATTTAAAGCAGGAAATGTGCTTTCAGGCTGGCCCCAATACCTTAATAAAAAACCCAAATCCATCTTGATTATGGATTTCTATGAGGTCCAAATGCATATGGTGGTTTTAATATACCAGTTTATTCCAATTGGGAAATGTAATGGGAGTATAATTTTGAAAAATTAACGTGTAATGAAATAAACATGATTGGTTTTTAAATCTAGAAATGGGCTCACGGTTTGGCCCAAATCATGAAATCTCACCATTTCCCCCAACAATGTATAGGAAACCACCACAACAGATAAATAATTTAAATTAAATGAAAAAATATCTTTAAAATAATTCAGGGATGTGATAAAATATTTTAAAGGATTTTTTAATGAAAATAATGGTCATGGTAGTGGGATAATGTTTCATACAATATATATTAAAAATAAACATTTTTTAAAAACTTATAAAGTGAGTCAAAAGTGAACCTTGAAGAAAATGTTAGTAAATTTACTAATTATGTTTTTAAATGTAATATAATTTATTTAGGAAATAATTTATTTTTATAAAAAACATTATTGAAATAATATTATGAATATAGATGAATTTTTTTGTTAAATGACTTTAAAATTCGTAAATAAAATATTTTAAAGAAATTCCTTTTATGGACTTCTAAAACTGAAAAAATTTTGAAATCAAAAAACATAAAAAATAAAAATAAAATTCCATTAGTATAAAAAGTGTCATGATATAAAAGACATGACCGATATGAAATATGTGTTGTCATTATAGAAGAGGTGTAGTCTATATAGAAGAGGCTTAACTAATATGAAATACATTTGGGCCTATATGGAAGAGGTGTTTCTAGAAATCAAAGAAAAATATTCAATGGAAATGTTTTCTAATATACATAAGAAGAAAAACATGTTGCATGTAATTTTAGAAATTCCAAAAAGGGATGGGAGCATTGTGATATATAAGAAGTCCTAAAAGAATAAATGATATGTAATTTGAAAATTCCACAAATTAAAAAAATTTATATACATATGTAAGTGGTTTTCATTGATAAGGAAGAGTACATGAATGTCACACTATGATATTTATGTGGGTATAATTTTTAAGTAATTTTTAAAAATTAGAGAAAAGTGGGATTATTATTATTTGATATTTATAAGCAAATAATATTCTATGTAAAATTGTATATGAAAATACTGAATCTATGAATGCATGTATTAAACATAAAAACAAGATATTTTGATTCATGTAGTAATAATGGAATATTGATCACATCGTAAATAAAGAGGTTGTATCGTGAAAGAGAGACGTAGTAATGAAATCATTCATGGTAACACTACAATATATGCTATTATTCCATGATGGAATGGATAAAATTTAAATGAATGAAAAATAAACATGAATTATTAGAGAAGATGAATAAGTAGTTGAAATTTAGATATTTTCGATGATTCAAATTTTAAATTCATATTTAGAAGATGGATAATCACTATTGGTAGTACAAATATTATTTTAAGTTTTGGCGATTTTTTCTATGATTAAATAGTTTCATTGATATTATATAAAAAAAATTATGTAAGATATATAAAATAATATAAATAAATTGATACATTGTACCACACCAGATTAAGACAGAGATGATGGAAAATATCACATAGTGAAAACTTGCTAAAAGTATTATATATTATAGAACTCATCAGTTGTTGAAAATATTTTTATATCCTTGTATCTATATAACGTCACTTTACATAGTTAGTATACTTATCTATAACACTAGTTCAAGGATAGAACCTAATCATTTAAAATACACATAATGAATCTATTGGGCCATATGATCTATTGTGAATATGGATCGTGAAAAATATTATACTAATAATTTTGAGATATTGAACATTTAAATTAGTTGTGATTACTATTATTGTGTGTAGGTGTGTTAGAACGAAATCATATTAATTCACTTTAACAGGTGATTATAGTTGTTTTCATTGGAAACATAGAAAGGAATTGAAATAACTGATTCACCCCCATCTACCAAATTCTATACAGATCTTGTGGGGTTTTCACGTGGTATAAATGATATGGTTAACTTAAAATATAATTGAATATTTTTAGAGATGTTACTCTTGAGTATTAGATATATTTTATTTTTTAGTATTTATAATGGAAAACCATAATTTGGTCAATAATAATGGGGTTTTCACTTATTACATTTGGAATGATTAGGTTCGTTAATATTTTTTTAATTAGTTTTATTGTATTAGAGGCTTTTACTAATGGATTTATTCAATATACTAAAGTATTTTCTTAAAAAACTGATAAAATGAACATGGAGAATAATAATGATGTTTAGAATTATATTCTATCAATTTTTTTATAAAATTAATTTTAAGGTAAAAGGGATAAAGATAGAAAAGGGAATATATGATAAGTTACAAATAATATGTGAAGTATATGAAACGATGAAGGATTCCAAAATTAATGTTTAGAGATTAAGGAATTATGATAGTAAGATACACGCCGATGGAACGTTGATGCCTTTTTTAAAATGGTAAATAAAATTTTCAGAATTGTTTATGGTTTTGTTGGAAATTTAGAGGATTCAATAGTCGTTAACAATATTCAACAAATTCTTCTTTAGTGGATTGATGTAAAGGACTTAGGTTTTAAATTTTGATATTTAGGCACACTACCATTATATGATTTATGCAATGTCTTTAGTACATATAAAAATTGTATGTGAACTATTTCAACCAATAAGTACAAGGATGAGAGGGAAATTTATTCTAAGGCATTGAAAACATGTTGAATAAGAAAGAAGTTTATGAGAAAGCAGCATAAGGTTTAGAATTTGAATAAATTTTTAATTATAAGTTTGAAAATATTTTACCTCTTGTCTAAAAATATACAAGAATAAGTTGGGTAAGTGTTATAATGAATATTGAACCAAAATATTTCATGTGTAGATATGTTGGGACTTTTTGAAAATATTATCCATTGTGGAAATTATAAAACCTCCTGAGGATGGAGATGAAAATCCCTGGATATCTTTAATGAAGAAAGTAACAATAACTGGTAAATCAACGATTAATTCAAAAGGTAATGGTAAGAATTTATATAAAAATATTACGAGAAATTTCTTATGAAATATTGATAATTATGAATGAAATGAGGATGATGATAAATTTGAGGCTTCCCTTGATATTGACGAAAAACTACTAATTTATAAATTGAATGAGGAATAATTCCCAAGGGATGAAATTATTAATACTAGATGTGATGGAGAAACAAATATAGTTTTTATAATGATGTAGTAACTAAATTAGTGCCTTCAAAATATCTCAATGATTGATAAAGTGAATTTTTTTGATGAAATTAAATCAGTCTTCGGGAATAAAAATCAATTCATACTAAATAAATGAAAATGTTTCTAAAAAGAATTAATCAATTAAATAAGTTATTTTTGGATTACAAGACTCTAAATTTTGATACTAAAGATAAATTTAGAATAAGATTTAAATAGATTAATAGTTTCCAATTATATTGATTAACTATAATAAAGAGTTGGACAATTATAAATATAAAAAAAATTATATTCATAGATTTGGGGAATGATTGAATAAGAAGGCAATGAAAAATTTTAATGTTTCACATAATTATGAGGGTCAATTAAATAAAAAAATATCACAACTAAATATTGAAATTTTTTTTATAAATATTGTTGGAAATTCATAGTGGAAGATACAAGTGAAAGAGACCATCAATATGAAAACAATGTTAATTATAGAAATCTAAAAAGTCTGAGAACACATAATTAATTGAAAAACTGCTACAAATGGTGATTCAAAAAGGAAAAAAATAATTCCATCCTAATTTCAAAGATGATGGACGTATACCAAAATTTTGGTTCACAATGGGATCCTAGATTGATGGTCTAAATAAAAAATAACTTATGTTCGGAACATTTAGAAAAAATGGTATTTATAGAAGGAAGTATACCATTTATAGATACCATTAGAACTATAAAGGCATAAGTAACATGGTAGGTAATAGTTTTTTAATCTTCATGCAAGAATATAAGGTATGATATAAACAAATTTAGGGTGATTCAGTCAACTAAATAATGAAAAATTCTAAAGAAACATGAAAAATTTAGAATGATGTTTTAGAAAAAAAATTAACCATTGGAATATTATTGTAGAGGATGTGAGAAGTTGAGTGAATTTTCTAAATATTATCTCATTATGCTACCATCCCAATATAGTATAAATAAAAATACACATAAATCTAAGAAGAATATATACAAAGTAAATAAAAATTATTTTTATAATGAAGTCACTCATAATGATTTATATGGTTTGAATTTGTGTGGATGGTTGAATACAATGTTATTCCTCTCCACTACCCTGGATGAAAACCAATAATTCTCTGCCTTATATTCTTATGGATTTATAAAGGATTTTTAGAAAATTGAGATCGGTTTGGAGAGGGGTGGGCGGAGGTCTCAGTTCTTATTCATCATATGAATTGGCATCATTTTCTCCCATTATTAGTTATTTATTTTGTTCTTTTACTAGTTCTATAGTGTCAGTTGGCCTCGGGTTTTTTTGGTCCTTTAACAGGGAGGTGGTTTTATTCTCTTTCAAGTTTGATTCTCTTCATGTTGATTTTCAACATGGATATGTGTTTCAAATAATATTTGGATTATTTTTTCATATTTTATGGTTTTGTTCAATTTTATATTATAGTAGGATGGTTTTTGGAGCTAGTATATGTATCAATGGGCACATTATTTTTATGGGAGGTGTAATGTTTCATATTTTTATCTAGTATACTCATAGCATGGGTCCAAAAAGGAATAAAGTATGTTTTTGTAAAGGTGATAACCTCTTTTGAGGCCTTCATAAAACAAAATCTACTAAGAAATCCTAGTCCAACTCTCCCTTCCAAGTCAGTGGGGCGTGGTGGTCTTAATGAATGTTTTATATGTTCTATTTTAGTGGACACCAATTTATAAGAGGTTTGAATTACCAAATATTATCCCTCATTGGGTCTCTATTACAGATCCTTATTTTAGTTTAATTGATGAATATGGTTTTTTTGGTGCTAGATTAAGGAGGTTTGATTGAAGGGACAGGTGTTCATGTCATACATTGGTCCTCTTGGTTGTTGTCGCACATAATTCCAACTCTTCTTTGGATTTATCTTCCATATATTCTATCATAATAGGTTTGATACAATGACTTTTGAGGGAGTTTTGTGATGTGATGCACGAGCGGTCAATTGGTTTTATGGAGGCACAACCAATGTAGTCTCTATAAAATTATAATATTTATGTTTTGGATTGATGGTTATATGTTACACATATTCATATTTGATGTTTTTTCATTGTCTATTAATTCTATAAGGTATGATTTTTGTTGGAATGGTCTCACCAGCATTGCTTGTGATGATGAAAATGATGTAGTGTTTGATTACATGGCTCATGGTGGCTCTCATTGATTATGGAATAACACTATCAGTTAGAGGCTATGAAATCATAGGATATCATTAATTTAGTTTTTTTTTTAATTTTGACGTTTAATAGGAGTAGTTTTTGCTGCTTGAGGTTTGGTGGAAGTTCACCTACATGATTTTGTTTTTTAAATTTTGATTTGGGATTGGTGGTGATTTGGACATCTGTCTAGATGATTTGTGTTTGTGATATTGGCAGGTGAAAATTTCATTCTATGCTTCTTCATTTAGTATATTTTACTGATGTTTAATTGGTTCCGACTCAGCCTCTTAGTGGTTTTATTAGAAAATACAAAACATTGATTTCGAGGATATTGGATATTCTTCACAAAAGATAAGGGATTTTAAACTTGTTAAATATTTTTTAAATTTCAAATATATATTAGTAAATTTTTTAAATAATGGGTCACCTAAAATTAATTATTCTGGTACATCAGTTAATGGAATGTAGAATTTCAAGTCTAAGAACACTTTTTATGTTGATGCGATTATACAAATTATTTAATTTTTTTCTATAATTTTTGATGATGGTAATAAAGTGGTCTTCTAGAAATATGGGTTCAGGGTTAATAGGATAAAATTAGGATTTATTTTGATAAGACATTAGTGAACAATGAGTAACTTGTTTCAGGCATACGATGTAGGAAATTCATTCTACATAAGAATGATACATGAAATAATTTATGGAATCAAAGGCTTATTTATCTTTAGTAAAATAAAATGAGAAATATTACCTAAGAGGAGGATGATTGTGATGTGCCTATACTATTGAAATAAATATAAATTATGTGTTATCTACCTGTCAAAAAGGGAATTTTATTAATTATCTACATAAGAATGATGAAATTATAAAAACTCATACATTGGATCATATCCATTAAGACATTTCTTGGACCAATGAGAAATAAATCAAAAAATATAAGATAAATATTTGTTATAAATTAATTTTACCACTTTTATTATGTTTATAAAGCATAAATTTGATGTTCTAAAAAATTCCAGGATTTTTTAAAAAAAAAATTGAAATTTTTTTCCGATGAAAAATATCCAAAAATATAATGGTGTATAATATATTAAGGGATTATTTTAAGAATGTATTGATAAGTATGATATTCACCATGAACTCAGTGCACCATATAATCCAATAAAATCATGTTTTTAAAGAGGAAAACTAATTCTAGTTATAATTTATCTTATTATATTGATAAATAAGATACTTATCAATATTTATAGAGACTATATATTAGTGAAATAGTAAAAAATTTAAATCTTTAATTTTATTGATAAAATTATGATAATTCACTATATGAGATATATTATAAGATGTAATAATTTCTTAAATGTTCAAGTTTTTTAGAATACCTTGATTAATCAATGTGAATTTTGAAAATCATGTGAGGTATGAGAATATAGGAAAAGATGAAATCTTTCTTCATTATCCTTAAAATGGATTACAATACCACATTTATAAAAAGAATATATGTAATATTTTTTATATAATATTGTACTGTTATATAACACTAAAATATCTAATATAAACATCAAATAAATGTTCCTCAAGTGTTGAATATAAAATCACTTTTGTTAGTTATGGTGATGATTTTAAAAATAGTAATGGATTTTAATAATTGAAAAATGAATATGATTATCCAAACATCTCTAGTGACAATGAGAAAAGTAAAAAATCTCATCCAATGGTGAGTAAGTAGGTCATGTTATTACATATCATTGTATAACAATCATATTAGGTTCAATCTAGAAGAATATTGATGAAAATAACGCATAACACACTATTTTTATTTGTTAAACCATGATATGTGATTGAGGAATTAAAAAATAAAGAGTAGATTGATAATTTTAATAAATATTTAGAAAAATAAAGAAGAAGTATACTTTAGATTTTCTACACATATATTTAAAATAAGAATGTTATCAAAAAATGGATGTTTTAAAACAAGATGAATGAAAAATGATAAGTCGTAAGTAACAAGGAAATAAATTTGTGAAAAATATACCAATAGATTGAATCGATTTATTATGATGAAACCTTTAAATTGGTTTCCAGACTATAGAACATAATGATGATTCTTTAAATATTATAAAAAAGGAAATATATTATTTTTCAAATGGATGTAAAGATAGGCTTCCACAATGGAGAATTAAAATTGGAATGTTATATTGAGAAAAAAGGTGTTTCCTTCTTGATAAAGATGATTGTTATTTACTCAAGTTTGATAAGGTTCTATATGGGTTTAAAAAATTCCCAAGAGCATGATATTCCATGTTTCATACATTTCGGAAATAGTCGATGTTTCATAAATGACGAGAGGATAATAATATCAAAATTAAAAATGATAATGTGTTATTAATTATTTTTTTTGTTTATATTTTTGTTATTAATTTTTCTATAAATAGGGAAATTACTTGTCATGATTTTTCTTTAGAAATTATGAAGTAGTTTGGACTAGATATTTCAGGAGAAATGAGATATTTTCAGGATTTATTAATTTCTCAACAGAAGTATTGCATATTTCATTCTCAATAGAAATATACTTGGTAACCTTCAAATATGTTTTTCATATAGGATTCAAAGATAGCTTCTATAATAATTTATATGGGAAGTATCTTTTTTAATGTATGATAAATGAAAATAACTTAGACCTAGAGAATGTAGGAATTTTATTAGATGTTTTTTATATTTGAAAGCTTTAATGATGGACAATGTATATACCATTACATTATTTTCCATGTTTCAAACTGCAATAAAGGAGTCTCATTTCATTTAATAAAAGATAATTCTCAAGGATATTAATAGAATAATATATATTTAGATAAATTAGTATAGTAGTGGAATGCTTGATCTTTTTAGCTATAAAAATTCATCTTTTTATGGAAATTTAGATGATAAAAGGTCTAGGTCTAGTGAAGTTTTAGTTTTTGGTGAATGGTGTGTATATTAAAACACAAAGAAGAATATTTAAGTGACCTTATGTTCTAATAATGTAAAATATGTGTCCAAATATCAATATAAAATCCAATTGGTGTGGATGAGAACTCAAATGGAAGATCTAAAGGTGGGAGTGAATTTATTGTTTTTTGTTTGAAGTGATAATCAAAGCGCTATCAAATTATTATGAAACATTTCTTATGAATAGATATCAATGCACATTAATATTAAATATCACTTTATAAAATAAAATGTAAATAAAAGTGTGTTGAAGATTGAATTTGTTCCAAAATATGTAAAAATGGTAGATGAAATCATTAGGCCCCAGCTTAAGGATGCATTTCAATGCTTGAGGTTGATTATGGGTGTCAAACTAATTCCTTTATTAGCTAAGATTTTGTAAATATATCCACTATCTGATTATTTTTTTTGATATTATTTTCTATGGGGGATAATATATATATAATAAATTTATTTATTTTCCTTCATGAATTTAAAAAGTATGAGAATATAATTTTTTTGTGTATCCAAAGATATGTGTTTAATATTATTTAGGGGGAACATTTATTTAGAGGGAGTTATTAAATGAGTAAATCAATGAGGTCAAATTGTGGGTGTGTAAATTTTATGGTTTGTGAACTATTCTAATAATTCTTATTAGAATGATTATTGGAACTTATTATTCACAGGTTTTATGATTAGTTTTGAGAAGTCTAAGAAGAGTTTCTTTTTCCCTTGTGGTATCACAAATGATATTAATGGGATTAAAAAATTGTATATTGATCAATTTTATAGACACCATAACATTATTGTTAAATGTTACACTTTCCTACAAGATGTTTTCTTAGGTAGGATTATAATTATTGAATTTGTGTTTATTAATTAGTGTAATTGATTGAAAATTGGTTTATTTTTTTTGTTAAAAAACACAATTTATTAGATTAAGAAGAATCTTATTTTTTGGGAGCTGTTGAGGCCTTGGGAAATTGTTGTAATCCAAGCTGAGTTTATTATGTCGAGAGGCTAAAGAAGAGGTGGATAAGATTAGTGTTATGGATTTAGTTATTGGCAAATAAATCATTTCCAAATTTATATAAAATAAAACCTATTACATGATGTGAATAATACATGGATGTTTCACTATGTTGGAAATAGTTATAGAGTAGTTTATTGAATAATTAAATTGAATCGAAATTCATTTGAATAATTCTGGAACTATTTTGTTGAAAATTAATTTTTATTAATTTAAGATTTTTTTCATATATAAGTATTTATCAGAAATTTTTCCCAAATATTTAAAATGAATATAATGCATAATATATACTAAGTAGATATTTTCCAATGTAAATTATCTTCCTTGTATATATATAATGTTCTATATAGTTTATTATGGATAAACAATTAATATCTCATACATAAGATGTGTCACCAATTCAAGCATTGTGTGGGTAATCCCGAAGAGGTGTAGATAATATAGAAGTGGTATGGTTGATACACAAGATGTGTGAACCGATACAGAATAAGTATGTTAATAATTCAGGTAATATTAGGGAATAAAAATTTTCTCTGTATACATTGGATGAACAACATCTTATGCGTAGGATTGGAAATGTAATGAATGAAGGGGAGCACTGTGACACATATGAAGTTTCCGAAGAAAATATAATATGTTTATTGAGATTTTGAGAAAGAAAAACATTTATGTATATATAAATTAGATGTGTTATATGATAAGGATGAAGACATTGATGTCACATTTTGATACATAATATTTCATAAATTTTACATAATATTCATCAATTAGATAAAATTGATATTACTGAAGAAATTTTTTGAAAAAATAAAAATTTTCTAAGGAAAATTGAATTGGATGATGTTTATGATGTTCATTAATTGATCAAAAATTATAAATGGAGTATTTATTTTAATATGTGAAGAATTAATTTAGTCCACACTATAGAGGAATATATTATTATGTGAAATAGAGAAACAATTTAAAAAAAATTATCAGTCACACTGTAACATATACTTTTTTTGTGATGTTGTGAAAAATATTTAAACCAATAAGATTAAGTTAGAAGAAGTGGAGAATTTGAAGAAGTAGTTCAATGGAATTTATTTCTATAAGAATAGAATTTTGAATTTGAATTTCAAAGGGGTAAAATTACTGCATCTATAGAAAATAATATTTACATTATTGTGTAAATTATTCAAGATTTTAGTGATATGATAAAACAATATACATATATTATTTCAAAGAGATAAATGAAGTTAGAAAATTAGATACTTTCTTCTATGTAGGTAGAATAATAATATGTAGAAATAACATATTGAAAAATTAATAGATGTATTATGAAATTTATCTCTCACTAGTTATTGAAAATATTTTTATATCATTGTATTTATGTGGGTAAAATATACACTTAATAAACACTTATGTGTTACATGAGCTCAGGGATATTCTCAGCGAATTTTTATTCCACATAATGAAATTAGTGGACTATATGAAATCTTGTGAATTAGATCATTTCAATGCAAGAAATTTTTTCTGAGGCAAAACATGTAAATCCAATGTTCCTAGTATGAGTACGCATTGGTGTGTGTGTGAAGATGATCATATTAATTAAATCTAATAGTTTTTGAAGGATATAATAAGTGGAATCGCAAATGAAATTGTAATCAATGATTCATCCACTCTCAAGGATTCTACACAGACCTTGTCTAAATTTTCAATTAAAGTGTTAAATAAGAATCAACAATTTTTTAATGAATAAAATAAATGGAATATTAAAAAATGTGGCCATTAGTTACTTTGTAGGAATATGACCTCTGATGGAAAACATGTTTAGTTTTGAAGAATTTGGGGATCCTTATTGAGACGATGAGTTTCTAAATATTAGAGAGGTTTTTTGGGTGTTTTTTTGGTTATTAGATATGAAACAAAAATAAGGGTTTGTTTTGAGGTGGGTAGAGGAGAAGTCATTTTCTAACTGAGTTCGAGCGGTATATTTAGAAATGATCACTCATTAATGTGTAAGTAATGGAATTTAATAATGAAATTCAATCTAAAATAGAAAAAATAAAAGAGAGTAATTAATACATACCCCATCATCATAATTTGAATATAAGTGGTATGGATATTTTATCACATTACACTTTAGATTATCCTTTTCATAGTTTACCCATTATAATAGTATGTAACTTCTTACCTAGGTAACTAATTTTACACCATAAAAATGAAACAAAAATTATTAATGAATTTTAAATGATTATTTAAAATTTGGAATAAATTTTTTAAATTCTATTTGTAATTGTGGTTAATTTTTTTATATAAACATTCATAATGTTTGAATATCCATATTTTGTAAAATTATTCTTAAACAATAAATGACTTTATTATTTTTTACCAAGTAATAATAATTAAATTAATATATATATATATATAATACATTCCATTAAAATATTTATTTAATAGTGATCACAATAATTTATTAAGATAAAAAACATAACACATCGAAAAATATATCATTGAAAAATATCTCTTTTAATAATACATTATTTTATTCCCATATATTTGAAATGTTTTATCTATTTAACATTAATTTAATATTATGAATCCATTTATAATAAAATAATACTGTTAATTTAAAATTTAATTAAAATAATCAATTGAAATAAATAAATAAATAAATAATTAGTATAAAAATACATATAGTAATTGTATAAATTAAAATACATAGTTTTAAAATTTTATTTATATTATTAATAATTATAAGTTGATATCATCTTATATTTAACTTAAGAACCCCTTTAAAACCTCTTCTAAGCCTTATGAGGGATAAAATAAATGATGGTTTTCATAGGTATTGATCCAACTAGCATGAATCACATAGTATTTTCCTAGATCTTAAACTTATCCCAGAGGTGAATAGGATCAAGATTTTCTTGTTTAAATTTATCTTTGTCTTGTTATAGATTAAACCCTATTGATTCAACCTCCCATCTAAAATCATATAAATGATACCCATAAATAAGGCTTTTAATACTTGATTCCATGACTTCTATGTTTCAAAATAAATTTCACAATGTGATTATTTCTATATATATCAACTATTTTGATGACTATATTTAAAAAGGTCACATCTCATGAGTATTTTATTTGAGTATCAAATATTTTTTACACTATCCATTTTAAAATAAAATTATTATGTAGTGACATTTTATCCATAATGAATATATATACACAATGAGAATATATTTTGAATGATAAAATAACCAATATCCATATAACTATCATATGTCATTTCTATATATAACCTTACATACTTCACTACAATCATCCATATCATTACCCAATTTATTTTTTTAATATATTTTTCTTGATATAATGATTTCCATTATTTGGATTTCTCTCATTGGTGGTATAATCAACCCTAGACATATATAATGACGAATATTTCAATAAAAGATTTATTTATTTATATTGAGTTTTGTTACATTTTTAATTTTCATAATTAGGATTCATTTATATGTGTTGTAATGTATTATATTATTCTACCTAGGTAGAAAAAAACATTATTTATTTAGTTTCATTTTGTTTGTATGAAAAATATTCAACACATTAGATTTATTTAAAGGGAAATTCATAGTAAAAATTGGGGGGGGGGGGGTTACATTATCCCCCCTTAAAAATTTCCCTTAAAAAATCCATACTCCAAAGAAAATAGGTGATGGATTTTTTGTCTTACCACTTATTCAACTTCCCATGTTGTTTCCTCAACCATTTTGTTTCCTCACATAACATTGAATAGATGAGTGGATTGTTTTTTTAGTACCATATTTGTAGCATATAATATCTACAAAGGTTATTATTCATTATATAGATAATGTTATCATTATAAAACTTCCAATTTCAATACATGTGATGGATATAGTACGAGATTCCTTAAATGTTATATATTTAAATCAACATACACTCTTTTTAGGTTTGGTGGACGATCTATGAGATAAGATACCCTGTAAACATCATCAAGAATACCTAAATGAAAATTATTTCCATGGATTATCCTTACCTTCATTCTAATATTATAACCCTATTATAAATTGATATTTTAAGTAATACTACATCACCAACCACAAACACTTGATCTCGTTGATGATTATTAGTAGAACAATTCTATTAATGATACATTTCTTTGACATTTCGTTGAATTATTTGATCCTAATTTATAATTTATTATACAAGATCATGTCCCAATAACACTATCTCTATAACATCATTCCATAATGTTAGAATACATCATATAATCCGATGTATGTCGTCATATATTTACATTTGCATGCTTAAGTAGAAATTGTTTTTAAATAATAACAGAACTTGATGAAGATTTTTATCCCAACATCCTTTTAAAACCATTGAGAAAGGTCTTAGTATATATTTTAAATTTTTATTATTCCATTATGATTTCTCTATTAGTTTGAGGATTATAATCTATACAAAATTTGGTTTTTAGATCCAATTCTTATTTTTTACTCCTCTAGTTCTTTTATGTGAACCCTAGACCTTGATCAGATACAATTGAAAGTCGTACTGTATACAAACATTCCACTTCCTTTATGCATGTATTTGAAAATTGATTTAGAGATGAATACCATTGAATAGTAATAAGGGGTTCTATGTTTTAATGTTGATCTACTATAGCCTATATGATTTTTTCCATTTGGTGTTCTTTAGAAGTTGTATGATAAAATTCATAGTTATATTTTCGTATTTCTATATGAGTATAGGTAATGGTTGTCACGAACCGCCTCCCTGGGCCATGAACCTTATCATATGACCCCATGGGTCTCCTATAATACCTTGGTTTCCTTCCCAGCACACTATAGGATATTACTCTCCAGGGTCACTTATCAGACTAATGACTGTCCCCACAGGTCAACACAAGTTCTTTTAGTGTGTTTTGTCCGCACTCACACACACCCTGGGAAACTTCCCATAAGGTCACCCATCCGGATTACTATTGGACAAGCATGCTTAAGTGCAGAGTTCTAATAAGGCAAGCTACTGAATAGATAGGTGAACATTGTTAACATAGGTAGTAACATTTAGCCTTTTAATTATCACTTTTCTAGGGGTGTTATATTATCCACCCCTTTAAAGCACAACGCCCTTGTTGTGGACCCCAAGCCTCAAACCCAGGAAGTGCCTAAGCACTTACGGCTGGGTATTGGCTCTGATACCATTTGTCATGACCCGCCTCCCCAGGTCCTGAACCTAATCATCTGACCCCATGGGTCTCCTGTAATACCTTGGCTGCCTTCCCAGCACCCCATAAGATATTACTCACTAGGGTCTCTTATCAGAATAATGACTATCCCCACAGGTTAACACATGTTCTTTCAGTGTGTTTTGTCCTCACCCACACACACTTTGGGAAACTTCCCAGAAGGTCACCCATCGTGATTACTACTCCAAGCCATTCATGCTTAACTTTGGAGTTCTAATCAGGTAGTATATTGAAAATAAAGATGAACCTTGTTGGCATGGGTAGAAAAATTTAGCCTTTTATGTATCACTTTTCCAGGGGTGTTACAATGGTTACCTCTTCCCCTTAGAAATCATGAATTTAACATTAACGTACAAGAAAAACATGAATTATGATATATACTCCTAAAAAACCTTAATTATTTTTTCCCATAATACATGATCCTTGAGATCCCTAAAAATGTTTTTACTTGGATAATAGCTAATGATGAGTTATGTGCATCATCTAAAATCTCTTTCATAATTTTTGGAATAAATGATACACATATCCAAGATCTAAATATTAAAATTACATATTTATGATGGTTGAATTGTGGTCTATTTCCCATTTTTTATTTATATACATATCATTCTTATATATTTCCTTGTTCTTTACATAGATGAAATGTTTAGTAATTATTTTTTATAGACAGGATAGTAAGCATTCCTTATGATTTAAATGTACATCCATTGAATATCAATGCATATTAGATTTCTTTTAAACCATATCATGTATAAGGTAGTAAGTTTTTTCTACTTATATAATCAAATACCTTATTTAATATCTTAGAATAGTAATGTATTGAAAATTCATATACCTTGATTAAACTAAAACATATCATTTGGAACATGTTAAATACATTCCATGTGAATATATACATTATGATATTTTGTTCATTATATATATCTCACTTATTTGTATATAGATAGTACCTAAAAATATTTAATATATTATTTATTATTACTAACTACATATCTAATTTTATTTACATTTTATCAAGGGAATTTAATTTATTAGAATCATAAGATATCACCATGTCATTTTTCACAAAGGCACACTTTTAGGATCACTCAAAAGGTGGTAAAAAATAAGGTGGGGTGGAGATTAACACATGTCTATAGATTTTTGTAAAACCCAAACTATCTTGTACTTATTTGAAAAACGTTTCTAAATACTTATTTAAATTTATGAAACAAAAATGAGTATAACACAATTGTTAATGAGGTTCACATCTTGAATGTATTCCTACATCCTCGATTTTTAGGGGTTTTATCCCCCATACACAAAAATTATCTTATTATAAATATTTATCCATTTGAAAGGGATTGAACATAATCTTATTATAATGTATGGTATTAAAAAGTTTCAATTCTACCCTAAAAGAACAAAGAAATTTCATTTAAACAATGATCATGGATGAAATCTCAAGCCTCTACAGATGATAATACTATAGTTTATCTAGTTCTTTATACTCATACTTCAATATATTATCACTGATAATCTCAAAAAAATTATAATATTACTGAACCCTGAATCATGTTTGTCTCTTATTTAATTATTTTATCCTCTTATTTCCATATAATTACATGAATATTATTTACATATTTCAAAAATTAAAACTCTTTGATTTTCAATGGTATAAAATATTATCATTCAAATTAGACAATATATTATAATTTTATTTCATAATGAAATCCCACAGAAACACATATATTTTATGTGAAATATTCTTTAAGATAATTCATTTTAAAACAATCCAAAAAATAAATATTTTTTAATTTATTCCATGAGGGTTTTAATTTTTACAGGCACACAACATTAGGTTAAGGAACCTCCTTTTCCCGGTATAAAAAGTATAAAATTATATATCTTACATCATCTAGTAATTTAATAAAAAATGTATTAAATAAAAATCTTCTATCATTGTGATTTATAATTCCAGTATACATTAGTCAAACAAAACATCCAATTTTATTCTTTTAAATATTAAATTCTCATACTATCCAAAAACAATTCTATGTTAATGAACCTCCACCAAATATGAACTCTATACATACTAAGATTAACATATCAATATTTTAAAAATTAATATTTGAAATTGAGAGTGGATCTACTCTGAATGTTTTTCTCTTTCAAAAAACTTATAAATTACAAAACCATGAGATTGAAATCCATGGAGATATCATTTATCCCTATCTAAAAAATAGTAAAATCTTAGTTTGATTAAAACAATTTATATATGTTGTTAATGGCATGGAGATGAATTTATATCATTATATTTATTTACTCCTCTAATGTAAAATGCACAATAATATTGTGATAAATGTTTACTTATTCATAAGATTCCCTATCAATCCTAATATAGTAACCTATATTCATTTACTTGAAAATCTTAGGAGAAATGATATATTCATCAATATGGTCTCTTATGCACGTACCTTTAGCGGTATAATATTTATCTAAAGCATCATAAACTTCTATATTATCCACATTTAACGTACTGATTCCCTGATTATTTTTGTATCTTAAATAATTTGGATTATATCCCAAATCTTTTAACCCCAATTCATTTTCAAAAATAATTCTTTAAGATGGTATAGTTATCATAATCTTGGTATGGATGGAGTAATCCTTAGAGTGCATTACTTTTTTCTTAGGGGACAATAAGAAACTACCTAAGTTTGTAATTAACTTTTTACCTAGGCATGATCCGGATATAAGGAACTCAATAATATTTATATCATTACCTATTTTAATTGAATCATGAAAGTATTCATCCTCCTCTAAAACTAATACAAAAAACCACCAAATTCATCATTAAATGTTTTTTTGAACATGTTTTCAAGTCATTTGGATAAATTTATAAGACTTGAACCTTATTCATCCTATATTTAACCATCATACAACTCTCATCAACCTTTTTTTCTATTATATCCAAAACTATTTTTCATACATACTAAACATGGTTGTAGATAATAATTCACATGGATATATCCACTTCCCCTCTATCTAGGGTATAAAAAACCATAACCATATCGGTCAGTATCATTAGATTTCCTCTATCTATTCCCCCTATATAAAAAATCCTATTTATCCCCAACCACTTGGGTCTTAAAAGTATCCTACAACGTCCATTTTCTGGGTTTGGTTTCCCCGTATCATATTTCTATATTGGAATCCTTTGATTCTGAATCTATTAAGTAATAAATTGGCTAATTAATTTATGAATAAAAAATGAACATAAGGAAAAAATACTTAGTCATATTTCTCAAACACTAGAAGTTTAGTATAATTTAAATAAATTTAAACTCTATTCATATCAACTTAATGTTTCTCAACTGCTTAAAGAATAGTTAAACATAGAATAAAACAAAACATCATCCTGATGAGTGTTCAATAATATACCCATTTGGATACTATATTAATAAAAATTCCATTCATTTAATATTTCAATATTCAATAAACACATAAAATTATTATTTCACACTGATTTAGTTCAAATAATTTGAAAGGTGAATCATAATTCACCATTATTATTAGTGAATACAAATCGAATGCGAGGGAAATTATATCAACTTCTTCAATGAAATGATTTATGAAATAATTTACACTAATACCACTTGATCTAGATTACTTTATAAAATAAGAGTAATTTTATTAGATATCAAATCTATCAATAAGTAACCAAATAAGTGTTGGAAATCCAGATTTATGAATCAGGAAACATAAACCTAATTTAAAAAATTTATAATTACAATAAAAAAACATATTAAAATAGATCACAAAAAATGATATTGATTATCTCCCCATATAGATGATATCATAGTTTAATGAAAAGATTTATAAACCATTATGAGAGGAAGAATTAAAATAAATAGCATGATCCATTGTTTCATGGATTGATATACCTCCATTTGTAGCCACATATTTAAAAATAATTAATTATTAGTGTCTTTGTAAGAATATCATCTATTAGCTCCTTGGAAAGAAAAAATATAGTGTCTAAATTTAGTTATCCAATTATTCCTTCCGAAAATATAATAAAATATTATTGTGTTTGGATCTATAATATTGTATTGTATTTTTGGAATGTCTTATGGCACATTAGTAATCACAACCAATGGTTGGTTGGTATTCAAATTCAACATTAAGATCCTCTAGGAGTGTATTTAGGTAGATAATAGGAGTTTCTACTTATGAAGTAACCTAATAATCCACATCTATCTAACTCACATTAAATGATGATTAATTATTTGAATTTCCCACAATACAAATACTATAAATGAAAAATAATCTACCCGATATAGAATTATTATTATTTATTTCACTTATGTAGTCATTATTTTTAAACCCCGTAAAATATATATCACTATTCCTCCAATAAATTAATCTATAATGATGTTTATTTTAAATATATATTTTGATTCTCTTTGTTGAAAAAATAGGTTATTTCTTATTGAATGATTTATATTGGGAATAAAGAGTTATTAAATTATTAAAATCAAGTATAGATACTATCAAGTACATGTGACTAAAAATCTATCTTATATATTTAAATAATTAATTTTCACCCATTATCATTGCTTATATTTTGTACCATTTAATTTGGTGTGGTAACACTTTTAGATTGATTCATTCCAAACCTCTTTGAAATTAACTAAATATATTTTTTCATATGAAAAATATAAAAAACAGATTGGGTAATCTATAAACTCATGAATAAAATCATCTATCTAATAATATGCATTTAAAACTACATTATCATGTTCATTGAGAAATATTCAAAAAATATTTACTCATTTTTAGAAAAAATAACGTCACTATAATAGAAAATAAAAAATATTAATGTCATGTCCGTCTTATTTATAAATTAATATCTATCCACCAATCCTTTATTAAATTCTATATATTTCACATATTCATTTAACATAATATAAAATGCTATTATAGGTTGTTTCAACCGATAATGTTTTTTATTAGGTTTATACATATTTAATCCATATGAGTCTAGTATAAATCCCTAAGGTTATTCCAAATACACTTCTTGATTTACCTCTCTATTTATAATTATTTATTTTATATCTATTTAATAAGCTTTAAAAACCATATAATATATGATGACATGAAAATCATAATAGTTTTATGTATAGAAAATTGAGAAGAGGTTTTATCAAAGGTAACTACTTCAATTTGTGAGTTCCCCTTGAATATACGTTTGACTTTGTTTCTAACAACTTCACCATTCTCATCTAACTTATTTTTCATTCAATAACATTTATATCTCTATATATGGGAATAATTTATGTTTTTTAATTATTTTATATTTTACCCCATTCTTGATTCAGTTCATGGATTCAAACTTTATGATCAAATGATTCCTTTACAACTTGAGGTTAATTTTTTGAAAACAAAATATAATGTCTTGTAGTGGTAATTCTTTTTCTTATTTGAAACCCCTAATTATAATTTCCAATAATAGTGTAAACAACAACATGTTTCCTCAATCATTGATTTACTCATGTTGAATTCTCATCCTCATAATTATTACTAAATTACGATTAATCACATATTCAGTATGGATCTATGTATTCTCCATAATTTCATTAATTGGTTCAGAACTAAATATATCATCTAAATCATCTACAATGGTTATGTTTTTTTACCGTTCCCTAATTTTAAAAAATTATTCTGTCATAATAGTAATAAATTATATTATATTTATTATTGTAACATATGTGTGAACTTTTATTTTTTATGTTTCTAATAAATGTTACTTCTTTGTCGTTTTCATAAAAATTTACACAACTTCAATAATTACTCTTGATTAATGTGGGACTTCTCAAAACACTAAAGTGATTATGATTGGGATTTTCTTAAATCACATATATAAGGAGTCATATATGGGTTTGGGATTAAAATAAATCTATCATGAATTATTCATTTAGTGGTGATGACCCATAACTAGAAGTATATTGATGTTTCATGTTTAACAAACATGTATATAGCCCCATAAACTAGGGTTTTGTTTTTTCTTATATCTTCCACATTCTATTAAAGAGTTTATTGGGAACTAAAATAATAGATAATTTACTTTTTATAAATATATTTAATGAAATTTTTGTTGGCATACTCAGTACCATTATCAAACCTCACTCTCTTCTTGGATATATGTTTTTCAATATGTCTTCTAAAATTATTGAATCTATTCAGGGGAAGAAAGTTATGATACATGAACATGATATATATTATTAATTTTTATTCATCTATGAAATTGAAAAATTAGTTATCTCTAGTTTGAAACTCATTTATTTTATATCTAATGAAAATTATATTGGATTAGTTTTAATGGTACTGTAGTTTAAATTTCATATCTCTTGTGAATTTTAATTAACCATTTTATAATTTTGGAATGTTCTAAAACATGTTACAAATATTTTTTAAAAATTAAGATAATTATTATGTCATATTGCCTAAGTATTTTCTTATACTATTTTTTATAATATTTCTTAGTATTTCACACCACAAATTGTTTTTATACATTAATTTTCATGTAAAAATCTATACTTAAATATCATACTTGAAACAAATTTGATGGGATTTTCTTCCATTTTGTTATACCTAGCAATTATTTTAATTTTTTAACTAAATAATATTTTTAAAAATAATAAATTTATTTCCACAATCGTGCAGTAGTTATACTTAATACCATAAATAAGTAAAAACATTTCAGGAATAATTTTATTTTCCCCAAAATTTGATGTTATAAAATACTTTTATCTCTATAGATATATCATTAAAAAAATTTATATAAAATCCTTTATATTTTTGTAAATTTTACAAGGTTTTTATATCACCTATCATGTGAGAAGAACAACTAAAATACATGATCCATGTATTCACAAAATTTTATTCCATGAATTCAGCCTCGATTATTTTTATTATTGTCTTAAATGATTTCATTATTTTACATTAACAACATATTTTTCCAAAGACCATGTTAGGAAAAAAATATTGAGTGGAATTTTTTTATGTGTGCCCTTTATAAGGTCTTTTATAGACTTCAATAATATATCAAAGATATTATTTACATCAACATCTTGTTTAGAATGTGTTTATACCAAGCCTTGTTAAGAAATTGTTTGAAATAAGTTTTTTTGAAGTTTTGTTTTTTTGTTCTCTTAATGAAAAACCAAGTCAATTTATATATTCTAATGATTAGATGTAGGGATTTTTATTTAGATTATTGGACATATATTTCATAATAAAGTCCATCAATTGCAATTTTTAGTTCTGATTTTTGTTTACTTAGTTCACATGTTTTCAGAACTACCTTTCCAAAATAAAGTTTTTTAAAATGAAAATGGAAGAATTATTAAATACATGACATTGATAAATATGGTTGAAAAAAATATATGACTAATATTTACTATGTAAAAAGTTATTAACATCATGATTTCTTTAAAAACTCATGATCCAAGGATTTATTAAGAAGAGGAGAAAACAAGTTCAGGTGTCAAAATTTTTCACTAAGAAGTAGTGAAGTCAAAAAAATGCATCGAAAATTATGGTTAAAGAAAGTGCTTTTAAATTATTGAAATCATATTGAGTTTCTGAGGGAATGATAGAAGTTATTGAAAATATGTGAAGTCATATAACATTCAAACATATGTGAGATGATGATATGGCAATCTCAATGTTCTAAAAATCATTTATAATTCATGATATAAACAAAACATTAAAGAAGAAAAGATAAATGTAAATATATATTGTTTATATGAAATTTATGTGTTCATGATGCATACCATATGATAAAAATTCACTATATGAAGAATTTAATGGAAACCTGGATGTTTTATTTTTCAAAAGATAGAAGATTTAAAGAAGTGTTTATTGACCAATCCATTATACTAGATGATCCATTAGTTAAACTAATTAATAAGTTCAACCAATCCATTGTATGAACCATCAGTTTCTATGTCATATTTAGTAATAAGTCACTATTAATAGAGATCAATTAGAGAAACAACAATAGACTGTCCAAATAATCTTGGATAAACAGGAGATATTGATTGTGAATGATAATTGTTGTTTACATTGATCCATCAGATAATGTTTTTGAAACAGATCAATTTGGTGAAAAACTAATATAGATCCATCAGGTGAAATATAATGACCAGTCTATCAGGAGAAATGTTGGTATGATTCATTATATGATTCTCTTAAGATTGATAATTCATCAGATTCATAGTTTCATCTGATTCAAAATTCCATCGATCTAAGGATATATTTACAAAATGAATAATTTGGATGAAATGTGTTCTAAATTCATTATAATATCTCATGATTTTTTTAGGAATATTTTTTTTGTGTTAGATTATTGGAGAGATAAGTATTTCACATTACGTTTTTTAATCTGAACATGGAAACTGAATTGATAAATAGTTTCTTGGAATTATATATACTAGACTATGTGTTTTCAGGATAAGAATTGGTAATGCTAATATTTATTTAATGTTTTGAATTTAGAAGTTATAGAGAGTTCAAAAATACTTTATATGAATCCAAAAGAGTTTAGAATAATTGATAAGTGTTCAAATAAAGTTACAATTTCCATACAAATTTAATTAGGTGGATTTTCGTTAGAGGGAAATTTATATCGGTTTCCTAAGTTTTCTATTTTAATCAAAACTATATAAAGGAATACTAGTAAAATATACCCTGAAACGTTTCCCATGAAATAAGGAATATCACTAGAGATGTGTTTTTGAAATTCTTATCAGACATAAATTCTGGAGCACAGTTTTTAGAAAATATTTATTTAGGAAAGACTTCAGATAATATAAATGATCATAGATGTGGTTGTTAGGATTAATAAGATGATAAAAAACAATCATATTTCAATATTATAATTTATGAATGAACAAGGTAAGATAATGGTTGTGGTATATTTCTTAAATTAAGAATTACTCATTTTATAATGTTTAACTAGACTAAGTAATCAGATACAGTGATTTGACTGAGTTTTATTTTTATGTCTAGAGAATTTCTTCCTACATTCTCTTGGGTAAGATTCTAGAGAATTTTTTTCTAATAATTACAAAAATTAATGTTGTTGATGAAACATAATAAAAATATTCGAAACCAATTAGTGAAGGTTTCTAAACAAGTTAAAACATAATTTTGAAATCATTCGTGCTAATAGACGTATATACACTATCATATTGATCATAGTGGTATAAAAGTGTAATGGTATTTCCTAATTTCTACGTCCACACAAAAACAAATTTCTAGTGGATAGTGTGGTATTGGATTATTTTCAAACTATTATAAGGACCAAATACTCATATTGTATAGAGAAACTTGAAAATATATGTGTTTCTCAAAATGTGTTTGAAATATTTTTTTACCGAAATTTGATTCCCTTTAATAGGATGTGAAGGTACTTAATAATGTTAAAATAAAATTAAAAAATCGATGATTCAACTCCCCCCTCTCAGTGATAAAATTGATCCTACATATTCCTTTTCAATTGGTTTTAGAGCAAGGTTACTTCATTTACTCATTGTATATGGTTGAAGATAAGATTAAATAGATAATTCGAATTTTGTGAACTGTCAGGGGATTCTAATATTTAATGAAAAGAACTGCCCAATCTATAAATATATAGTGTTTCCATATCTTATTCCTATTTTTTATGATGTTTTGGAGGCTACTGAAAATGTATTTACTACACTTTCTGAGAATGATACTCTTACAGTCTTTGATAATAAAAATCGGGAGAATTACTGAATGGCTAAAAATTATTTACAATCTTTACTTTATGAAAGTGAATTTGTTATAGTATTTTGATTTGGAACTCTTAATGTTGTTTTTGAAAAATTAAAACATATATATGAAAACTATATGAAGGTGAAGTAGGAAAATTACAAATATAGTGGTTAAAGTATGAAGATATCAAAATGGATGAGTATGAATATTTTTTGTAACATCATTAAAAGGGTGAATGATATTTTCATCACTATAATAGTTCTTGGTATGTAGATAGAAGAATAAACTACTGTTGAAATGATATTATGAATTATTCCAAACATATTTTATTTTAAAGTATCATATTTTAAAGATATATATCTTGAAACTCCATGTATTACTTACATAGAACTCTCATTACTTTTTATAAGTCAATGGAGAATGTTATGAAAAGTAAAAAAAAGTTTATTGAGAAATATCCTTCAATATTTACATGTTTGTAAAATCAAAGAGTATTATTGAAGATAAATAGTTTATGAATCTGACACCAAATATTTTGTTATTAAAAATCATGATAATTTTTTGTTCTCATTTTATAAATATGTTAAAAGAGGCACAAGAAGGTAAAAAAGGGAAATTACCTCTAAAATTCCTCAAATATGTTATTGTTGGGTATTTTTCTACAAATATCCCATAAATAAGAGATGAATAATAACGTAATTAAGATATAAAAATTCAAGAAGATCTTAGAGAAAACATGTTAAAAATATAAATATTATTCCAAGATAATTGATAAAAATTTCTCTAAATCATAAAGGTGGTGTTTTTTCTAAAGATAATGAAAATAAGGAAAATTAGGTTGTAACTGAAACATTCACTAATGTTGCTGCCAAAAACACTTTTATTGGAAAATTAAATTATCAAGAGTTTTCTAGTTATATTAGCAATAGTTATAAAGAATTGAATAAGTAGTAATTTTTAATAAAAAGGGATTTGAAAGAATATATTTGAAATATTGTAACACTTTATAGAGAAAATTAATTGTTGAGAAAGAAAGGTTTGACATAAAATAATAAATAATATTATATTGAAGAGAAATTTGACATGTTGTAAGGCATTGAAAACTTATGATGTAATATGAAAAATAACAGAATTATAATGAATAGCTGGAAGTAAAGATAAAATTGAAAGAGGATGAATTAGAAGATATTGAAAAAATGTTATATTATAGTGTGTAGGGTGTTAGGTGTTTTAAAAAATATAGTTCTAAAATTGGTTAAAGTTATTATATGTGTAAACTTAAGAAAGGTAATAAAATTTATCTTCTATGGATTGAAAGAAAACATAATATATTCATAATAATAATAAAACTGAGAAAAAATTACCTTTCATAAGTTTACACATATAGTTTTCTCAATGAAATTGTAACTTTTTAAACATTGATAAAATTTCAACTAGTAGTACTAATTGGATTTAAAAAGTTACCCATAACTTTTGAGAATTAATTATGATGAGACTTCCACTCTAGAATGAGGGTTAGAAAAAATTAGAATCTTTATTTTCTATTTCTACACAAAGAGGTTATAAAATATTTTTGATGGTTGTGAAATCCTTTTTTCTCAGTGGATATCTAGATAATAAACATTATATTTAGTGATTATGTGGATTTGTAATTGGAAAAGATGAAAGTTAGGTGTGAATATGAAAGAATTATTTGTATATGTTAAAAATATATATTAGATATCAACCAAGAAATGACGAGTTGATTAAAATTAAGAATTTAACTTTATGAAATGAAGAGTTGATTGAAAAATCTACATTCAGTAGAATATAGAGATATCTCTCATTATAATTGTTTGTGTTGATGATATTATATTTTTTAATAATAATTTAAGAAATTGTGAAATGTTTTCTAAGAGGTTGAAGAAGCTATTTGAAATAACCATTTTGATGAAATGAGATATTTTCTGGTCTTATAAATCTCACAAAAGAAGAAATAATATTTTTCATACTAAAATAATAATGCTAAAGAACATATCAAGAATTTTGGAATGAAAATTAAAGACCTGTTTCAAAATTAATTTTGGGTGGAACCTTGTTTTCTAATGATAGATATGGAAATGAAGTGTATTTTCATAATTTAGAAATCTAATTTGATGTTTTTTTATATCTTATTATTTTAGGAACAAATAATGTTTATGAAGTTGTCTTATGTGAATGATTTGAAAATGATCTAAAAGAATCTTATCTATTTGTAGGAAAAATAATTCCTAGATATATCCTAAGAACAAAAGATTTTAGTAACAAATATTTCTGATCAGGAAGAATTTATATTTTTGGGTTTGTACATGTTGATTGGGATAGAAGGGTGGATGATAAAAGACCTATATCTAGTGGATTTTTCTTTCTAGGTGAACATTGTTTGACTTTTGTTACTAAAAAGCATAATTCTTTAACTATTAGGAAGTCCTAATCTAAATATGTTTCATGCACTCAATATAAACCTAACTTATGTGGATGAAGACTCAATTGTAAGATTTCTAGTTATAGTGAAGTTACCACTTCTATTAGGTTGTGATAATCAAAGTCATATTAATCTAATTATAAATATAGTATGAAATTATCATTTAATGTACATTTATATAAAATATAACTTTATTTAAGAGAATGCAGTGAAGTATTTTCTCAAGTTGGAATATCTTCCTATAATAAAACAGTTTGCTGACATGTTCAAAAAAAATTACCAAAGGAAATGATGAGGTCTTTGTTTCTACACCATCTCTATTTTTTAAATTTTTTAGTGTTTTGAAGCATGAGAGATATTAGGTTTCATAAAAAATATCCATTTGTATATCAAAATACATTTATGGAATCATTTATTTTGGGGGAGGTGTTAAAAGTGGTATGATGTGATCTCAACCATTAAATGTAGGAACTATCATAATAGTTTGTTCTAGTTCTTGTAAGAAACGTGTTCATAGAGGAATGTGGAAGAATTTTTAAAAGTGGATGATGTCTTGAAGTGTTTGAATGTTTTAAGCTCATGAAGAATTCTATTAAGATAATTCATTATATATCATTTTATTTATATTCAATACATATTGTTTCCTATAATATGTTCACTCAAATAGGCATAGAATTGATGATAATTGATCTATAGATTTAGTTTACAAATTTTCATTGATTTATGAATCATGGTTGACAACAAAATCTAAAGAGGGTGATTTTTGGGACCAATTTGGCTGGAAGAGATTCTTGAAAGAATTTTTCTAGATGTTTTTTTTTATCTTTACGAAAAAATAAAATCATTTATTATATTCTAGAAATCGTACAATTAATTTTATATTTATATTATCATATGTACATTTACAAAGAATGTTTACCCATTAACATTTTATTTTCAGAATATTTTTTACTGAGTATACATAATATTGGAATTATATTTATGGATTATAGATTTTCAAAATGGTATAGGAAGAAGTTTTAGATTCATGACATCAACAAATATGTTCAACATAATATATGATAATTCATCACTATAATAAAAATTCTCAACATCATGAGTTCTCTAAGGGGATTCTAGTATTTAAGGAAAATAACTGCCCAATCTGTAAATATATAGTGTTTCAATATCTTATTCCTATTTTTTATGATGTTTTGGAGGCTACTAAAAATGTATTTACTAAAATTACTGAGAATTATACTCTTATAGTCGTTGATAATAAAAATCGGGAGAATTACTGAATGGCTAAAAATTATTTACAATCATTACTTTATGAAAGTGAATGTGTTATATTATTTTGATTTGGAACTCTTAATGTTATTTTGTAAAAATTAAAACATATCTATGAAAACTATATGAAGGTAAAGTAAGAAAATTACAAATATAGTGGTTGAAGTATGAAGATATCAAAATGGATGAGTATGAATGTTTTTTTGTAACTTCTTTACAAGGGTGAATGATATTATTATCACTATAATAGTTCTTGGTGTGTTTATAGAATAATCAACTATTATTGAAAAGATATTATGAATTATTCCAAACATATTTAATTTAAAAGTACCCTATTTAAAAGATATATATCTTGAAACTCCATTTATTACTTACCTAGAACACTCATTACTTTTTATAAGTCAAGGGAGAATGTTATGAAAAGTAGAAAAAATGTTTATTGAGATATATCCTTCAATATTTACAAGTAAGTAAAATCAAAGAGTATTATTGAAGATAAAAATTTTATGAATCTGACACCAAATATGTTTTTATTAAAAATCTTGATAATTTTTTGTTCTCATTTTATAAATATGTTAAAAGAGGCAAAAGAAGGTAAAAAAGGGAAATTACCACTGAAATTACTCAAATATGTTGTTGTTGGGTATTTTTCTATAAATGTCCCCTAAATGGAGGATGAATAATAATGTAATGAAGATATAATAATTCAAGAAGATCGTAAAAGAAACATGTTAAAAATATAAATATTATTCCAAGAGAATTGATAAAAATTTCTCTAAATCTTATAGGTGGTGTTTTTTTATGATGATAATGAAAATAAGGAGAATTAGGTTGTAGCTGAAAAATTCACTAATGTTGCTGCCAAAAACACTTTTATTGAAAATGTAAATTGTCAAGAGTTTTCTAGTTATATTAGAAATAGTTATAAAGAATTTAATAAGCAGTAATTTTTAATAAAAAGGGAGTTGAAAGAATATATTTGAAATATTGTAACACTTTATAGAGAAAATTAAATGTTGAGAAATGAAGTTTTGACATAAAATAATAAATAATATTATATTGAAGATAAATTTGACATGTTGGAAGGCATTGAAAACTTATGATGTTATAGAAAAATTAAAGAATTATAATGAATAGCTAGAAGTAAAGATAAAAGTGAAAGAGGATGAATTAGAAGATATTGAAAAAATATTATCTTACACTGTGTAGGGAGTTGGGTGTTTTAAAAAATATATTTCTAAAATTGGTTAAAGTTATTATATGTGTAAACTTAAGAATGGTAAAAAAATGTATCTTCAATGGATTGAAAGAAAACTGAATATATTCATAATAAGAAGAAAACTGAGAAAAAATTACCTTTCTTAAGTTTACACATATAGTTTTTTCAATGACATTGTAACTTTTTATACATTGATAAAATTTCAACCAGTAGTACCAAATGGATTTAAAAAGATTCCTATAACTTTAAAGAATTTATTACGATGAGACTTCCACTCTAGAATGAGGGTTAGAAAAAATTAGAATCTTTTTTTTCTATTTCTACACAATGAGGTTATAAAATATTATAGATGGATGTGAAATCTATTTTTCCCGGTGGATAACTAGATAATAAACATTATATTTAGTGATTATGTTGATTTGTAAATGGAAAAGATGAAAGTTATGTGTGAATGTGAATGAAAGATTTGTATAGGTTAAAAATGCATATGAGATCTCAACCGAGAAATGACGAGTTGATTAAAATGAAGAATTGAACTTTATGAAATGAAGAGTAGATTGAAATATCTACATCCAATAGAATATAGAGATATCTCTCATTATAATTTTTTGTGTTGAGGATATTATATTTTTTAATAAAAATTAAAGAACCTGTGAAATGTTTTCTAAGAGGGTGAAGAAGCTATTTGAAATAACCATTTTGATGATATGAGATACTTTATGGTCTTATAAATCTCACAAAATAAGAAATAATATTTTTCATACAAAAATAATATTGCTAAAAAACTTATCAAGAATTTTGGAATGAAAATTAAAGACCTATTTCAAAATTAATTTTTGGTTGGAACCATGTTTTCTAATGATTGATATGGAAATGAAGTGTATTTTCATAATTTAGAAATATAATATGATGTTTTTTATATCTTATTGTTTTAGGAACAAATAATGTTTATGAAGTTGTCTTTTGTGAATGATTTCAACGTGATCTAAAAGAATATTATTTATTTGTAGGAAAATTAATTCCTATATATATCCTAAGCACAAAAGATTTTAGTAACAAATATTTCCGCTCAGGAGGAATTAATATTTTTGGGTTTGTAGTTGTTGATTGGGATAGAAGGGTGGATGATAAAAGACCTATATCTAGTGGAGTTTTCTTTCTAGGTGAAATTTGTTTGATTTGTGTTACTAAAAAGCATAATTCCTTAACTATTACGATGTCCTAATTGGAATATGTTTCATGCACATAATATAAACATAACTTATGTGGTTGAAGACCCAATTGTAATATTTCTTGTTATAGTGAAGTTACCACTTCTATTGGGTTGTGATAATCAATGTGATATTAATGTTATTATACATATATAGTGAAATTATCATTCAATGTACATTTATAGAAAGTATAACTTCATTTAGGAGAATGTGGTGAAGTATTTTCTCAAGTTGGAATATCTTCCTACAATAAAACAAGTTCATGACATGTTCAAAAAAAATTACCAAAGGCAATGATGAGGTCATTGTTTCTAAAACATCTCAATTTTTTAATTTTGTTAGTGTTATGAAGCATGGGATAGATTAGGTTTTATAAGAAATATCCATTTGTATATGAAAATCCTTTTACGGAATCATGTATTTTGGGGGAGGTGTTAAAAGTGGAATGATGTGATCTCAACCATTAAATGTAGGAACTATCTTAATAGTTTGTTCTAGTTCTTGTAAGAAAATGTTTCTTAGAGTAATGTGGAAGATGTTTTAAAAGTGGATGATGTTTTGAAGAGTTTGAATGTTTTAATCTCACGAAGAATTCTATTAAGATAATTTTTTATATATCATTTTATTTATATTCAATACATCTTGTTTCCTATAATATGCTCACTCAAATAGGCATAAAATTGATGATAATTAATCTATAGATTGATTTTACAAATTTTAATTGATTTATGAATCATGGTTGACAACAAAATCTAAAGAGGGTGATTTTTGGGACCAAGTTGGCTGGAAGAGTTTCTTGAAAGAATTTTTCTGGATGTTTTGTTTTTTTCTATCTTTACGAAAAAATAAAATCACTTTGTATATTCTAGAAATCATACACTTAATTTTAGAATTATATTATCATATGTATATTTACAAAAAATGTTTATCCATTAACATTTTTTATTCTGAATATTTTTTACTGAGTATACATAATATTGTACTTATCTTTATGGATTATAGATTTTCAAAATGGTATATCAAAAAGTTTTTATATTCATGAAATCAACAAATATGTTCAACATAATATTCTCAAAAACATGAGTTCTTTAAAAACTCATGATCCATGAATTTTGAAAAGAGGGAAGAAAACCTCCTTTGAAGTAATTTTTATGAGAATTTATCTAGTTGGAAAATAATGTTTTGGTAAATCTAATTAAAGATGGTGTGTAAAAATGTTGGTAATTTGATTGAGTTTTTTAGGGAAAGATAGAAGCTGGTGAAAGGGTGGGAAGTCAACGAACATTGGAACATAAGTCATATTATTATATTATAATACCAATGTTCTAAAAATCATGAAGAATTTATGATATAAGAAAGAATATGGAGAATAAAATATAAATTATCATTTTTGGTGTTTTTGTAAAATTGAATTTTATAGGTCACAGATCATCTGATCAAGAATCATCGGATAAAAAATTAGTTTGGATCCTCAGAGTGTGATTTTTTTCTATTCAGGTTATTTTCAAAAGTGATGATCGACTGATCAATTTGACTGGTAGATAATTTGGTAAAACCAATTCATCATATCATCTAATCCATTGAATGAACAATTAGTTTCTATGATATAGAAAGTAAGAAGATGATGTCAAGACATATCAATCTGATAATGAACATAAAACTTCCCAAATTATTTTAGATGAAGCAAAGATGATGATTGTGAATGTGAAGATTTTTTGACACTAATCAATGTCGAGACCTTATGAAACCGATACATTAGGGAAAATATATATTCCATTCTGTTGGGTGAGATGTTGATAAAATTCCATAGATGGTTTTCTTGACATGGATAAGTCATTGAATTATATGTTTCATCAGATGCATTGTTCCATTAGTTATAGGAGCTATTGAAAAAATTAAGAGAGTGGATGAAAAGTTTTCTGAAGTCATTGGAAGTTGCATTTATTTTTTCGATATAGTTTCAATTGTTTTGGATCATTGTAGTGAGATGTTTTTTTAATTTACTTGTTTTTAATTGGGAAAAGGAAACTAGAATGAAAAATTGTGGTTTTAAATGAGATACTCTAGACTATTATTTTCTATACTAAGAACACGTAATGTTATTATTTAGTTGAGGTTACAAATTAACAAGTATCAGAGAATTCAAGAAGAATCGATAAGAATATAGAAGAGATTTTAAGAATTTAAAAGTGATCAAATTATGTTCAAATTTACAAATTAATTTAAATTTGATTTTTTGAGAGGTAAATTTATTCTATGTTTCATTCTTTTATTTTTTGTAATGCACCTATATAAATGGGTCCATGTATAACGTGTTGTGAAAATATTAATATCCAAGAAGGTAGAGTGTTTGAGCTGTGGTTTGGAACTGTTTATTTAATAGAACATCTAGAGAATGGTTTCCTGCCATAATCTCCCAAGAAATACATTTTTGAAAGAAGAATATGTGATTATATAAATGGTGGTCAGGAATCATTTGATTCGACAGAACAATTGGGCTAAATTATTTTGACGAATGAAAGAATAATGGAATACAATGGTTCTTCTTTAATATAGAGAAATACGACTTACTAATTTTTTGACTTTTGGTTCAGACTGAGGAATAATTAAGAGTTATTAGATTAATTTTTATATGTTGTCTAAGGAAGCTTTTATGACAAGATGTTGGGTAAAAATGTCAATACTAATATTTGTATAATTACATTAGTGAATATTGTTGAATCAACAAAATGGAAATGTTTCAAACAAAAATTCTATGTTCTCTAATATTGAAACAACATTTTATTTATATCTTTCATGATAGAATAATCACATGAACTATTTTATTAGACATGTTAGTTCACAATTTTATTGAAATCTTCTAATAATTATATCCATACAAAAAAATTGTTTTCATGGGATTTTGTGTTATTGGATTATTTCCAAACCATGAAAAGGACTAGACACTCTTATTGAGTAGTAAACCTTGTAAATAATTATGTTCCCCTGAATGTTTTATAATTTTTTCATTCAGAAATGTTGTTTATAGATAACAGGATGAAAAGGTTGTTAATAAATTATACTAAAAAAATATATATCACTCATTCACCACTCCCCCAGTTGTGATTATATTGACCCCGTCTGGGCCTTTTAGAATGTTTTTGTTATTAATAAGCTTACAATAATTATATTTATTGTCTCCCACTCAATTCACTCTCTATTTCAAGACCTAGTAAAGGAATACTTTATAAGAAGTCTTAGGATTTGTCATCAAACACAACACAAAAAATATAATATCCTTGAAACCTTATTTTCTAGATGAAATGTTACAGTTGATTGTATTACCATCTAGAATTTGTTTTATTTTCATTAGTGTTTTTCTATGCATTAAATTTGTATAAATATATTTTGGAATCTAAATACTAAAAGAAACCAGTATCAAAACAAATTCTTCATCCTGATCTAAAAAGATATAATTTTTCGTTAATTTTTCTTAATAATAATTATTATAGTCCTTGAAATGATTCTTTTAATATTTTTCATTCTTTTTTTTGTGGTACCCAAAAAATATTTTCGTTGATATTTATATTTTTATTAAAAACAATTATTCATGAAACATATTATTTGGGAAAATCATTATTTTCTTAAACCTCTTAATTACAATCATAATTTATTTTCCCTTTTAAATTTTTAATTTCATCTATATTCATACCATGTTTGTTAATTTTCATATCCATAAGGATAATAAGAGAATTCATATTTCCAATGATTATTACATTCATAGTGATGTCAAAATTCATCTTTTTTGATTTATTTGATTATATTATCTTTCTCAACATGTAACACATTTTGATTATCTGATACATTTTTTTGTGAAAAATCTTCATATATAAACCCCCCAATTTTCCATTCATTATTTTTTTATTTCCATTATCCAAGTGCAGTCATTAGATTTTTCTCTTTTTTATGTATAGTACTCACTTTAAAATTATGGTTTATATTTTAATGAGTCAACTTATTCATCTTATTTATTAATGAGTACTCTTTGAGAAGCTTATATGGGAACGTCCTCATCATAAAAACTTATTTCACTATATAAAACACCTTTTTTACTAACAAAAATATTCTTCTATATATTAATTTTTGGAAATTATATTCTTAATAATTGTCATGAAAGATCCCGGGTCGACCTTGAACTAGTCACCTGAGCCAATCTGTGGTGTGTCCTGTGGGGAATTCACGATCTCTACGGGATGGAAACTATTTCCATGCCTCAAAATATAAATGTGAGAACGATTAAAGCCTGAAATAAATAACTAGGAACAAATAAATAAAGACTATACTAGAATAAATAACATGAAACTAAATATTAAATAAATAAAAAATGATTGAATTACAAAATACCACTAAGTATATCGAAATACTACTGAACCTAAAATAAATGAAACTGAAATGCAACCAAAATGATCTCCATGTGACTACTTGGTCACATTTGACCATAATATAAACTGTACTCCAACATGAGAAAAAGAACCAGGAGAACTCAATCAAAGAAGAACCTACAACTGGAAAGATACATTATGTGTGAGCATCAAGATGCCTAGTAGGAATACAGAATGTGAACCACTAAATCCAATGTCTCCTTTCCCAAAACAATCATTTAAACCATGTTTAAAATACAAATATACTAGTAGGATTTAAACATTTCTAAATATGAAACATTATTTTACCATTTGAAAATCCAACACACACTGCATACTATTTCCAAAACCTTATGCAATTTTATAAACAAAACTATTGAAACTAGATACCAAATCTATGCTAAAACAAAATAGTTAAATAGTGAAAGATGGAAATATACTAGTATTATAGAAGGTAAGTAATAAAATCTAAATAATTAATTAACCATGGGTGATCCTAAACATCCCTAGAAGAACCCTATATACACTTTATTTGAAGCCACTAGCCGACATACAGTGAATCCCCTAAGTCAATATCCAACTAGCTACCCTAACCTGGCATCACCAGTTTCATAGCCCACCTGTCTTAAGAAAAAATACAAGGGGTATGAAACCGTTTAATCCGGGTTGAACTGTAACCATCACCCAACCCTCTGAAAGACTCCCAATAACCCATGGTGGTTATTGTAATTGTTTGTAAGTAGGAGGCTCTCACATGCATGACTAATCTTAACAGCCATCACCAAACATTCCTACCATAAACATGAACACCCTATCTGATAACCTGTAAAGGTATATCCCTCTTATATTGGTCACCACTATATATATATATATATATACAAACATTTATAATCTATATCATCAAAGGTGCTAACTGGACTATCACATCACATGTACTTTTAAACCATTTCAAAAATCACTTTAAGTTGTCAACAGAGCACTCACACTTTCAACGTGACACAAGGTTCCAACCGTTCCGTTATAACATATAACCATATAACAATTTTCAAAAAACATTATGGTTTCCAAACAGGTACATGGTTTCTGAATCACAAACATTCCAAAGAGTCAACAGAAACATTACAGTAGAGTTGGAAGTTCCAAAAATACATTCAAGTAAACATTTCAAATTCTTTTACCTAGAACATCTTGATAATACTTATTTTATTTTCTCTAAGAGGAACATAGCCTTATGTTTCAAAAAATCACACCAAAACACTACACTATTTTCAAATAAACATTACCCTATTTAACCCACACTAAAAGAGGCCTCAAGTCCAAATGACTATAGCTTCCAAAACACACAGAAAATCATTTCCATAATAGTCCTTTAAAATTTGAAAGTGATTGAAACTATATAATACAAACCAATAAATTTATAAACAATTATTTAAGAAATGAAAATAGTTTATAATGAATCTTATAAACCAGATCAACAATTTATAAACTGTTTTGTAAACAAGACAAAGAATAGATAAACAATTTTGTAAATTGCTCAAACAAATTATGAGAAATTTTTATGAAAAAACCAAATAACCCCAAAAAAGTTCAAAATTAGACAATTTTCATCACATCATAATTAAGACTAAACATTTAATGAAAACCCCTAATCACACTTTGAATAACTACAGCTTTTAAGCTAAACGTCATAGGTCTAAAAACAAAGAAAATTCCCAAAATCATATAACAAAACATTTTTTTAGTAAAAAATTAATTAAATAAAAACCAATCACAACAAGTTATAAATATAATAGAGGTGTGATTAACCATTTAGATGAAATGAAGAACATGTAAGTTCCAATGGATCAATTCAGAAAGGAAAAATTGGAAGAGCCTACCTCAATGGTGTGCGAACACTATGAAGCTCCCATAGGATGATGAATAGACCTCTAAAAACAAAGTGAAAACCCTAGGAAATGAAAAAAACTGAACGAAATATAACACAAAAATTATGGTTTGGATATGGGAAAAAACACATAACAATTGGTAAAAAAAGCACCGGTGAGGGTGTCCAGGTTTGGATGGGTGGTTCAGGGCCATGGGGATGCTAGAAACATGGTGAAAAGGGTATTTGGATATTGGAAATATGGAATGCTAGGAATGGTTACCGTTAGGAGGTGTGGCCGGAAAGGGGGTGCGACCAGGAAGGGGTGCGTCTGGAATGGGGCTTTGGTGAGGATATGGTGCGCACAAAGGGCCAGATGGGGGAGTTGGGCATGCATATAGGGGTCACTGAAATATTGGTAGGAGGAGCTATAGGGAACCATGAAATGGAACAATGGGGAAAATATGAGAGAGGAGAATAAGATGGGGTCAGTGGAGTTTGATTATGCTCGGAGGAGAAATGGCTGATGTGGAGGGGGGATTAGGCTCGACGAAGTCGCACACGCATAGAGAGGTGTTGTACTTCTTGGGATAGGAAGGGGAGACTAGAGTTTCCTCTAAAAAGGATTAAAATTAAATTAGAATAAAATAAAAAAAAATTATACAATAAAAACTATAATATTAATAATTATAACAACAATTATAATGATAATAATAATTGTAATAATAATAATAACTACAATAATAATAACAAAAAAATACTACTAATATTAAAATTCAAATTATTATTATTATTAACCATTTATTATTTTTTTATTTTATTTAATTTATCTTACTTATTTTATTTCATTTATCATTCATTTCTTTAGTTGTATATTTCGAACATCGTGTAGACGCATTGTTTTCCTACGGTCCAACACATGGTTGAACAAACTATGCTTGAACTATGCCACCAAGCATTGGCCACTACAAGGTCAAGATACATTCCCATCACACATTTTCATAAACTTTTCACAAGTTTCATGATGTAACTTTGACCCACGTGGGTATCTGTGCGGGCATTGCACAGTTACTCCTAATTGTGCTGGGTAACCGTGCAATAAAAATGGGCTTCTATTAAAATTTAATACATAACCCACCAACCACCAAAATACAGAATAAATGCTAAAAATTATTAGCATAACTAATATACATGGATGGGGTGTGAAACTTCTCTCCACCACAAAACATTCTTCCCCAAGAAAGTCATCAAGATAGTAGTTAATACAACTATAGTCCATACCCATACAAAAATAATGATCCCTAGATGACCACACTCTCTATAGGTCACACCTGGAAAATTCAATAAGAACCACAACCCAATATTGAGGGGAGAACATGGGAGGGTTCTCTGCACCACATGAATTTGGCTACCAGGGGAACCACGAAGCCTGAACACAACACACCTGGGCGCCAGCATGAGAACTCTCAAATCTAACTCATTCAACTTATCTACATGAACTGAACAACACCCAAGACACAAAATTGGAATGGTATCTATGCAATGACCTAGCATCTTGAGGATGAGAAATTAACTCAACACCTCCCACACAAATTGAATAAAATTCCCACTGCAACTAGGGACTAGGGAATTCCAATCCCTAACACAACACACTTTACCAGTGCTAATAAAAAAAATTCCCCCACTAGGGTTAACACCATTATGGTTAAAACTGACACATTCAGATACTAGGACAGATGAATCCCTTACAAAATCTAATCAAACTAGAGGAAAAATAGCATAGAGGCACCTGAACTATGAAAGGTCCCAGAAACACCACCAATTAGTTTCAAAAAACCATATATTCTTCTAAAAGCTCAATGGAGACCAAACCAAAAATCAGAACGATTTCGTTTATTCTTGGGCCCAAAACCCTCAAGGAAAAAAACTATTTGAAAACAACACTAGGATCAGACAAGCCCACCTTGATTGTGGTAGATTGTGCACCGCACACCGCGACAACAAGGTTGAGATTACAACAAATATGAGACTAGAATAAGGAAACACTGGATATTTCCATCCCAAAGATGAAAACATGATCCAGACCAAGTTTCCGCATACCATAGACAACTCCTAACTCTATGTGAGATTCACCCCAAGACCTGTAGCTAGGGCCCTGATGGCTGAAGCATTCCCTATCTCACAGTCAAACATTTTCATCCTCCGTCCCCAATCTACATATTCATCCTCATGATTTATACCACCAAAGTGGTTGTACATTTTCAAAGGGATGCAAAATAATGAATTACAATGACTGAACTGGCCATACTGGTGGTAGAAAAGGGAATGATCGGAAAAACTGGGAGCCTGTACCGATGAAGATTTCTTTTTTGGAGATAGGTTCTTCTAGAATGCACTACTTTCCATATGCGGAGCCTTCACGAGAGCCAACTCCCACCAACTAAACCCCAAAATATAATGATAATGAGACATCCTATCTTAACTAGTCTATAACTGGACCCTAAAATAAATCGGAGTTGGTATGAACATTAACACCCTTGGATGTTCCCAACCACCCAAAGACATGATATTCTCTTATCAAACAACTCCACTACTTCTAACAGACCTCAAATGTCTTGAAGGACAAGCAACACCTGAGAATAACCATAAATTGGGCATGAATCAATGACATCAATAGTGACCTTTATGGGTAGAAAACTTTGAAATTGGTATCAAGATAAAACTCAATCAAAGTAACAACCGAATCCAAGGGAAATAGGATAATAATCCAAACATATACATACATAGGACACAATTACTTTTCCAAAAACTACCATTTCTTTTAAATTTTGAAACTCACCTATGGAATCCTACGAACCGTCACATGTGAGTTTATCCAATCCCGCTAACGTCATATACGACATGTTCCTCTACACACTCTCCATAAATACCCAGACACATGTGATCCTTCATAAAGAGTGTTAGGGTTTACACACCTCATTTAGTCATCAAATACAAACACAAAAAAAATTCTAAATTGAAACACTTTCTTTTTAAAAATCCCCTTTAAAAAGTTCAAGACAATTTGAAGGAAAACATTTTCCATTTCAAAACCACTTAAATTTTTAACTCACACTCACATCAACTGAAATCAAAAATACACACAACTAACAAATGAACATCGGAATATGGAAGTAGTGTCTATGCCTAACCTGACGACATAGTAGTGATCCAGTCCTTAAGTAAGGTTTAGAAATAAGAGGAATTTGAACATGGAACTTGGACTCCACAAGGGTAACCACACCATTTGAGGCCACAACATAACCCGATTCACCTACATTTTTATCCCTCAATCCAAACCATCTAACTATAAATGACTCAAATCCTAGACTAACACTGG
Source organism: Viscum album (assembly GCA_963277665.1). Lineage (NCBI taxonomy): Eukaryota > Viridiplantae > Streptophyta > Magnoliopsida > Santalales > Viscaceae > Viscum > Viscum album. The sequence goes on from OY728126.1 coordinate 1,024,190,338, forward strand.
TAGCTTGGGTCTCGTCATGAGCCGTAGAGATTAGGAACCAACCAGTAACCTTTATCCTAAGCCTCGACAATCCTAATATCAATATACATGACACCCAAAATATAAATAACCTCTCTCTAATATCATTTTGTCATAAACTAGTCTGATTTGACCCAGAATAGGTCACCCAAGCTGGTTCGCGGCACGTCCTGAGGGGTGTTCCAGATCCCCATGAAATGTAAACTAGTTCATGGAATCAAAACATACATTTGGGAATGATTTCATCCCAAAATAAAAATCCAAGACCTAATAAATAAAGGATAGAAAAGAATAAATATCATGCAACTAAATCATAAATAAGTAAATAAACCATTAAGTTACAAAATACATCTAAGAATACTAAAATGAATCTTAAACTAAAAAAAGGAACTAAATTGTTCCAACATGATCTCAATGTGACCACATGGTCACCTCTGAACATAAGATCGACACTACTCCAACATGAAATGATGAAATAGGAGAATCAGAGAAAAAAGGAACCTAAAATTGCAGAGATACAATAGGTAGGAGCATCGAGATGCCCAGTAGGAATGAAAGAAGTGAAACAATGAATCCAAAGTATCTTTTTCCAAAACAATCCATTAACACACTGATGAAGCGTTGTCGTGTGCACTCTCAAAAATATTTATACTCAGTGCAGCACAGGGGCTGACCTAGGTCGTTCTCTTGAGGAGCTTTTGTGGTTAATAAATCACTACTTCTAGTCCACCTAATCTAATTATTTTTGTTGATTAATATTTTATGAAATAAATGAAATTTAATAATATAAATGAAATTCATTAATCAGAAGAAACTAAAATTTAATTCTAAATTACCATGCAATGCTAAACAAAATGTAATTAGGGAAGAAAGGAAGTTCTCCCGAGAGAATATTTAGGGAGAACCTTCATTGTCCAATTTCAAATATTCATAGTTGACACACTCCATCATATGTGTGCACACCTTATTCTACACCGGTTATGAATGAAAATTCTACTTAGCAATCACCAAGAACACCTTCCATCCACCTCCTCAATCGAGGGAAAATGGTTGTAGATTAAGAAGTTAATCTTTAGACAACCACAGTGAGGATTACACCCACTATAAATTATCCTTAGAATTAACTCAAATAATATTAAAAACATGGTCTTGGCTTCAGGAACCTGATTACTCCCTCGGGATATTCCTAGAATTAGTTACTCATGATCATGAGTATTATAGTTCACAATGGTAAGATGAGAGGAAGAGAAGAGGGTGAATTAGTGGACACAAAAATAAAAACAATGCATGAATTTATTAGAAATTTAAATTACAATTGAAAACTAAAAATAAAGAAATGAAATAAAATAAAAAGAAATTGGGAAGATTTGCGGCCGGCCTCTCTTGGTGGAGATCTCCTCCTTGGTGCCTTGAAGGAATGGATGGAGAATGGGATGCTTTGAGGAGGAGGTGATGGCCTCCTTTTATAGGTCGAATTCGACCCCCAAATTCATGAGAGTTTTAGACCCCCTTAATGACCTATTCACGCGTTCCACCCTTCATAATTGATGTTCATAAATATCCTTTCCGTCTCCTCTCCAAATATCAGCTAGTTTGGAAACCGTATGAAGGAGTTATGAGTTTTTCATTCTTGGTTGTTGTTTCTGGACGAAGCATCCAGGAAGGTTCCTCCAAAATAATGTCATTCAATAGCCTCTTTAATGACCTCCAACATCCTCCCTATTTGTTGTAGATACATCCCTATCTGTCATCGAGGTATCCCAGGTGTAAAAACATCATTTGGATATGTTTAGGCCACGTTTCATGTCGGTTACCTTGGGTGGGTCCATGATGTCCGCCCAGAAAAATTCCAATATTCAATGATTTTTTAGACCCTTTAGATTACCGAATCAGCTCCTGGTCCATAAGACAAAAATGAAGGAAATAAAATAAGGATTCTAACAAAATTCGAATCATAAAATTTTGAATTTTATGTTTCCTGAAATGACCAAAATACCCCTGACGTAAAGTTCTGTCAAAAATCCAGAATTAGTCGTTTTTCACATTTGGGTTCAAAATAACACTAAAACCTAAAAACATGATAATTACCCATTCAATAACACTTTTGTGGGATTATAAAAAATGTTTTACAGTATAAAATATATGAAAATGTGAGCTTCATCACACAGGTTTTAAATACCAATATAAAAGTTGATTTTTTTACATTTTTAAATGAGAAACATTCTTTTCCCATTTGAAAATCCAACACATGCTACATACTATTTCCAAAACCATTTTCTATTTTATAAAAAAATCCCATGATAAAAGATACAAAAGATATTCCAAAAATAAAATAGGTAAACATTAAAATAATGAAATAAACTAGTACAATAAAAGGTAAACAAAGAATTTAAGTAATTAAGTAACCATGGGAGATCCTAAACATCCTTAGAAAACCTCTGTATGTACTCAGTTCAGAACCACCTTCCAAAATATTGTAAAGCCCCTAAGTCAATAACCAACTAGTTTCCCTAACATGGCCTCAATTGTGTCAAAGCCCACCCGACCTAATAGAAAATTCAGAGGGTACCAACACCTCTAATATGGATGATCACAAACCATCACTCAACCCTCTAAAATATTATCAGGAACTCATGGTGGTTGTAGTAATGTTGTCTAAGTAAGAGGCCCTTATATGTGTGGCTCCTATTACCTGTCGTCACCGCACTTTCCTAATCCGAACATAGACACCCTATATGATAACCTATAAAGAGATATACCACAAATAGAGGTTCTCACTAGATATATAATTATAGATACAAACATGTATACACCATATCATCCAAGGTGCCAACCGGGATGCAACATCACATTAAATTTTAAACTATTTCACAAAGTACTTTAAGTTTTCAATCAGGCACTCAAACATTCAAAGTGACATAAGGTTCTAACTGAGCCTTTATAGTATATAAACATTTACAACTTTTCAAAAAAAAATTATGTTTTCTAAATTAGAACATGATTTAAAAATCACAAACATTTCAATGAGTCAACACAAACATTACACTAGAGATGGAAGATCGAAATGGGCCTTAAAGTCGACTAGCCTAATGCATTACCAAAAACATATTTCATAGTCTTATTTTATATTTACCAAGCCAAATGGGCCCTTATGTTCCATGAAACACAAAAAAAAACATTACAAAAATTCCAAACATCCCTTGCCCTATTTAACCCATTCCAAAAGTGGCCACAAGGCCAAATGACTATAGCTTCCCAAGCACACACCAAATAATTTCCATAAAAGTACATCAAAAATATAATGGGATGATATGCTTATAAAAAACCTAAAAAATTATAAAAAATTATTTCAACCAGCCCAAAAATTTATAAACAATTTTATTAACAAGCCCTTCAGTTTATAAATAGTTTTGTAAACAATCCAATCAATTTATAATTTTTTTCAAAAGGTAAAACAATTTATAAGAATTTTTTATAAACAAACCAAACTACACCAAACTATGTTCACAATTGGAAAAAAAATTCACACAATAATTAATACTAAATATTTAATGACAACCCTCAATCCCACATTGAATAATAGTAACATTTAAAGTAAACATCCTAGGTTTGATAACTTAGCAAATTCACACAATATTCTAGAAAAACTTTTTTTAGTAAATTCTAACAACACAAAATCAATAATTGAATCAAGACATAAATATAATAGATGTGCGACTAACATTTAAGAAGAAATTAAAAACATTAAAGTTCTAATGGATCATTTTGGAAAGAAAAAATTCGAAACACCCATCTCAAGGGCGTGAAAATGCAATAAATCTCCCAAAGGAAAATGACTAGCCCTCTGTGAACAAATCGATAACCCTAGACAATGAGAAAAAAATGAATGAAACCTAACTCAAACATTAGTGTTTTAATTAGAGAATAAAACCAAACAATTTATAGCAAAACACATCAGAGATGGGGGTTGCTGCCAGGAAGGGCAGTGCTGGGGTGTCAGGCCATGAGAAACAGTGCAGACAGGGGGTTCGGGCTTCCAAAAATAGGGCACATAGGGTGGGGTCATCACTGATAGGTTCTTCTAGAAAGGGATGTGCGTTTGAGAAGGGTCGTGGCAGGTAGGGGGCACAGGCGAGGACGAGGCACACACAGATGGGTGAACGAGGGAGCTGGTGTGTGTGCAAGGGGGTCACCACAAGATCGGTAGGAGGAGTAGTAGGGTGCTGCACAAAGGAACTATGGGGTGATGTGTTAGTGGAGAAGAAGAGGGGGTCACTGGAGATAGAGCGCGTTGGGAGGGGAACTAGTTGGTGAGGAGGAGGGACCTGACTCAGTGAAGTTGCACGCACATAGGGAGGTTCTATGCTTCATGGGAGAAGAAGGGGAGACTAGATTTTTCTCTAAAAAGGATTAAAATATAATTAATAAAGATGAAATGAAATTCTAAAATAATAATAATATTATTAATAATTATAATAAATATGATAATAATAATAATAATAATAATAATAATAATGAATACAATAATAACAACAACTACAATAATACAAATTATATAAAAAATCATATTATTATTATTATTATTAAACATTACATATGTTTTTTATTTTTTTTAAAAAAATCTTAATTGTTTTTTATTTATTATTCCATTATTTATTTATTTATTTCAAACACCGAGAAACAGAACGGTTCGCCTGCGGTCCTACCCATGGTTGAACAAACTGTGCTCGAACTATGCCACATAGTAATAGAAATTATAGGGTCAAACTGCACAACCATTGAACCGTTTCATAAACTGTGTAGAAGTCGCACACTATGACACAGACCGACTTGGGTATTTACCCTATCACTGCCCAATAACTCCTAACCATGCAGGGTAAACACACAACTACAAATAGGCTTCTGAAAATTTTTAAGGCTTTACCCTCCAGGTACCAAAATTCATAATAAAGACTAAAAATTATTAGCATAACAAATAGAGATGGTCGGGGTGAGTCAATTCTCCCCCCACAATACTTTTCCCCCAGAATGTCACCAACCTAGGAGTTAGCACAACACGAGTCCATGACCAGAAAAAACTAAGGATCCCATGACAACCTCACCCTCTATAGGTCACACACGATATATTAAATAAGAAGAACAACACATGATTGAGGGGAGAATACGAGAGGGTTCTCTACACCACAAGAATTTCACTTCCCTAGGAACCTTATAACCCAAACACACCACCCCCAGGGAGCCAACATGGGAACATCTAGACCAAAATCATTCAATTCCTCCACATGAACCTAATAGCACCCAAGAGATGTAAACATAATGCCTTATACGAAATGACCAAACATCCTGAGGATGAGAAATTAACTCAACACCTATGAAACCAACCAAATAAAATACTCACCGCAACCAAAGACTAGGGAATTCCTTTCCCCAACTCTACCCACTTTCTCAACGCTAACGAATCAACTACAAAACTAGGGTTCAAATCATTATAGGTAAAATTGGGACCTCGGGAAAATGGGATGGAGGAATCTTCTAAAAAATCTAAACACAGTAGTGGAAAACCCACGGAGAAGAACATGAACTATGAAAGGGCCTAGAAACACCACAAATTAGTTTCACGAAACCAAATATTACATTAACGACCATAATCGAGACCAAAATAAAAATCAAAACGGGTCAATTTATTCATGGTCCCAACACCCTTCAAGGAAAACGAATGATTTTAAAGCCACACAAGAAGAAGATATTTCCGCCTGGATTACGATAGAATAAGCTCATCACACCACCCCAACAATGATGATATTACATCGATGATGAGACTATAATAAGGAAACATTTGATATTTCCATCCCAAATCTAAAAACATGATTTGAACCAAGGATCCACATGCCCTTTGAAACACTTGACTATGTGATAGATTTACCCCGAGACCTATGGTTGGGACTTGATGGCTGAAGCATATCCTACCTCACAGTCACACATTTTCATCTTCTAGTCCCAAACTTCTTCATCCTCCTGATGAATCAAATTACCAATGTGGTGGTACATTTTCAAAGGGCTGAAACATGATGGTTTAGAATGCCCGAACTGCCTATACAGTTGACATACTAGAGAACAGTCCAACGAACTGGGATCCATTACCAATAAAGATATCTTCTTGGAGATATGATCCTTAGGAATGCACTACACGCTATAATGGGAACCATCATGAGAGCTGAACCCCAACAAATACACCCCAAACTCTAACGACAACGAGACATCCTAGCTTTAGTAGTCATGAACTGGATAATCAAATAAACCTAAGAGAGTAAAAACCATAACCACCTTGTGAGTTCTCATCCACTCGAAGACATGATATGCTCCAATAAAACCTCAAAATCATAAAAGGAAAAGTGACCCCCAAGAGGAACCTAAAATGGTGCATGACCCATTGGCAATATTAGTGACCTTTCTGGGAAGCACACTCTAAAAAACATGGAAAAAACAACAGAAATCAGCATCAATCCAAAACACAATAAAAACAACATCCTAAACCAAGGTAAATAGGATCATAATCCAAAAGTATACAAACAAAATGAACCATTACTTTTCCAATAATCTCTATTTATTTTAAAATTTAAAATTCACCTATGTAACCTTTCAAACCATCACATGTGCATTCATCAATTCCTGCCTACATCATCAATGGAAAATTTCCCCCATACACTCCCCATACATACCCATGCACATGTGATCCTCTATAAGGAGTGCCAGGGTTCAAACATCTCTTTTCTTTATCAAATCAAAACACATACCAAAATTTCCAAATCGAATCACTTCCTTTTTTAAAAGCCACATTACCAATTTCAAATCTATTTGAAATAAACCCTTTTCCATTTCAAAACCACCTTAATTTTTAACACACACTAACATCAACTGAAATAAAAAGAACTAGACAAAAACTAACAATCAGAATGTGGATGTAGTTTCTATGATTAACCCGATGACTTGGTGGTGAGACTTGCTGCAAGTAACTCATAACTCTATGTGGACATTGATAAAAGGTACATGGACTCAACATGGGTAACCACCCCATGTGAGGCCACAATATAACCCAATTCACTTCTTTTTTCATCCTTTAATCTTAAAAAACAGAGGACAAAAGACTGAAAATTTTAGACTACACCTGGAAGCTTAGGTCTCATCAAGAGTGGTGGTGATCAGGAACCGACCCATAATATACAAGTACAATGTACTCTGACACTAGTTGAATAATGTATTGTAATTGTGCTATGGGTTGAAATATTTTATCAAATAGATCATCTAGAGAAAGGTTTCCTTCCATAATTTCCCTAGAAATAAATTTTGAAAGAAAAATATGTAAAGATACACGGGGTTGTCAGGATTAATCAGATTTGAACAAACAATCGAGCTAAAATATTTTGAGGAAAGAAAAAATAATGGAAGAGAAAGGTTCTGGTTTAAGGTAAGGAAATAAGACATAAACAATTTAGTTCCATTTGATCACACTAAGGAATCAGAAAGAATGACTATGCTAATTTTTACATGATGTATAGAGAATATTCATTGACCTGATGTTTGGTATGAATGTGGAGAATTATTTTAGTATAATTACAATCGTGAATGTTGTTGAAGAAACACAATTTCTTTGTTTCAAACCAGTTGGTTAAAGTTTCAAATATTGCTAAACCATATTATTACATCTTTCATGCTTGAATAACCACATTAACTAGTGTATTGGACATTGTACTACACAATTGTAATGATATCTTCTGCTTATTATATCTATACGAAAGTGTTTTTTAGTGGATTATGTGGTATTGAATTATTTCTAAACCATGTTAAGGACTAGAAACTATTATTGAGTAGTGAATGTTGTAAATAATTTTGTACAAATGAATTTTTTAATATGATTATTTTTAGAAAAGTTATTAATATATAACATGATGAAAAAGTTATCAACAAATTTAAGTAAAAATAAAAAGATATCTCTGATTCACCCCTCCTCTAGTAGCGATTATATTGATCCCCTGTTGGCCTTTCATAATGTTAGTGTTATTAATAAACATACAAACACAATTTTTATTTTGTATACCTAGATTAATTCTCTATTTCATGACCTAATAATGGAATATTTTACAAGAAATTGTAGTCTTTTTCATCGAAAACAACAGAAACAAATCCACGAAACCTCATTTTATTTATAAAAGTTTACTATTGATTGTATTACTATCTATATTCTTTTTATTCCCACATGTGTTTTTCTCATCAATTTAATCTTATAAATATCTTTTGGAATATAAATACTAAAATAAAATGGTATCCCAACTCATTATTCATCATGATTTGATAATATCATGTCTTTTAATTAATTTTTATTAATGATTATATTTGTAGTACTAGACTAGATTCATATAAACATTTGAATTTCTTTTTAGGTGAAAATCTCAAAATATTGTCTTCAATATTTAAATTTTCAAAACAAAATATTTTCATGAAACATATTATTTGGGACAATCATTATTTTATTCAACTACTTTATTATGGTTATAATTGATTTTCCCTTTTTGATTCTCAGTTTAATCTAACTTTTTACCATGTGTATCTAATTTCTTATCCCTAAAATAATAGTTTAATTTATATCACTAATGATTATTCATTTCTTATATACCTCAATATTTATCCTATTGATTTATTTTACAATATTATATTTCTCATCATGTAACAAAATTTGTTTATCTGATACCCTTTTTTTGAATAATTTGCATCTATTAACCACCCAATTTCCACTAATCACGTTTTATTTCTATTATAAAAGTTAATTCATTAAATATTTCGCCTTCTATAGAATACTCATTTTTTAGTTATGGTTTATATTCTAATGATTCAACTTATTCTTCTTGTTGTGTAATGATAACTATTTGAGAAGATTCTATGGGATATTCCACATCATTAAAACTTTTTTCACTATATAAAACACATTCTTTAACAGATAAAAGGTATCTTCTATATTTTTTTTGTGAAATTTTATTTTTAATAATTATTTAATTTCTCTTTATATAATCTATCTTATTTGTAACCTTCCATGATACTTCAATATCATAACTTTCACCTATAATTTTCAAGTGATATTTGGTTGATAATTGGGTAAATTTCCTATAGTTAATAAATTTAAAACGAAGATTTATAATATATATATATATATACATATTACTCATGTATTATTTATTGACATAAGTGAGAGAGACTAAAGAATGTATTACATACCATATTCTTAATTTTCGTAAATTCCATTATGTTACATTTTTAAACCATTAAATTATTTGAGATGAATTTATTTATCCTTATTTTCCTTAATTTGGAGAGAAGACTCCCTTCTCTTCCAATAATTGATGAGAGTGTTTTGAAGTTCATCAATGTTGTATTTGTTGATATATTTATCTTCAATAATTGAGTTCTTAGAATTAAAATTATAAGGTAAAATTATTATAATATATTTCACCATAGTGGAATCTAAAAAAGTTCACCTGACCACTATAATTGTATATGAGACTAGGTAAAACCTAGAAAAGATTCATTAATTATTTCATCTTTTATTATAGAGTCTTCAAATTATTGTCGACTGATTTGAAATTTAGCTTCCTTCACCTTTTTTCCATTCATATATTCCATAACGATTCTTCCAAATATAATTCCTTATTCTAAAACCTGTAAAATTTTCAGTTTTTTTAGATAAAGAAAGAAATAGCACATTTCTAACCTTTCCATTATATTTAATATTATTCTATCAATTTTAGAAAATATATAGGTCTTATTTGGTATAGTGAATCCATATTTGATAGAATTAAATAAATAAATTTGAAAATGGATATGGTAGAGAGACACTCTCTTGTTCCAAAATACTAAAACCCTCTTCTATAAAATATAGGGACCCATTTCCTATTAACTGAATTATGTTGATCCTTGAAAAGTATAAAGAGAAAGAATAGATATTTAACTGGTTATAATAACAATTTTTAGGATCACTAAAAATGTTGTAAAAATGAGTGGGGGTTGAATCATTTTTTACAACTATTCTTCAAAACTAAACACTCTCATACTTAATAAACACAGTTCCCTCAATACTCATAGTGTTGTTGAAGATAAAAATAAACAGAACACATTTGTTAGTGAGGAAATCCTCCCAAAAGAATAACTATGTACCTAATGTATTATGGATTTTATCACATCCACACATAGTTCTTCTATAATTACCATTCATTCACAATAAATAATGTAACGAAATTGACCCTATTACTATGGCACCCCAAACCAGCACTCCGTGGTCTAGTGAGAAAATGCATACATTATACATAGTCTTTGATACCATGTCAGATGATCCTAGATCAACATAAATTTATTTTATATCATTTACCTATGTTAATCATTTCATCTCATAATAATCACGTATTCACAAGAATTTAAGGTTTATTGTATTTGAATATTATCTGTCATTTCTTTTTAATCCAAAAGGAATTTTTTTCATACCGTACTAATTTTCCTATTATTCCCTTAAAATCTACCACAATGCATATCTATATAAAAATTTCATCAAAAAATATTATAGTATACAATTTTAGGGGAAAAGGAAACCAAAATAAAGTGTGATCTCTAATTTGTAGTAAGGTAAAATGTATTAACATGTTATAAAGGGATATATCACATGAATACGTGAAAAAGTTATTAAGGGAGAAATATATTAATAAAAATAACATAGCATAATAAGTGTTTTTTAAGTTATATACTATTATAGGTAATATCCAATGAACAAACATATACCATGGATTAAGAGTGTTAGATAATAAACATGATACATGGAACATAATCATAGGAATATTATATAAAAATTTGGCATTCCAATAAAACATAACATAACAAGAAACTATAATACACATATTTTCATAGGAAAAATTATCACCATGAGTATAGATTATCCAAAATTATGTCCACACATAGACTTGTGAGCATAGATTAATTAAAATTACACCAACATACAATCATGTGTTGATAACATAACCACAATTACAACCACAATTTTTTTTGAAAATAACTGAAGTATAATTACAACCATGAAAAAACATAAATTCATAAATTAACCACATTTACACACTTTCACAATATTTGGAGGATATCCTATCCAAAATTACACACACACACACACAACCCTTTTAGCATAACATAACCGTAATTACACTGATTAAAAATCTTATTAGAATAACTTATCTAAAATTACACCCACTCAGAGAGTCATTATCTAACAAGGAATAAAACCATATCCATTGTTTTTTATGGTTATATAGGTATCCAACATTCATAATAATAATCATCAATACAAATGTGTGCCATTAGAACATGAAAAAATTTATATTTAAAACATCAAATAATTAACCCTTGGAAATAAAATGGGTTTGGAAATTAATTTCCATGAACATTCAATAAACAATCCCAAAATAAAAGTTTTATGGTTCCTTGAAAATTTCAACTATGTAACATAAGGAGGATTATGTATGTTGAAATTGATGAAAAATAAAATTTTAAGATTATTTGATAAATACCCTTAATTTTATCTAGAAATAAACCATTTTTGAAATGCTTGTAAAATCCTTCAAAAATATAATTAAAAAGATATACATTAGGTTTAATAGAAAATATCATACAAATAAAGGGATTTTGAAAAAAATAAAATAAAGAGAAATATGCTATCCAAAAAATCTACCAAATTAAATGGATGTAATAAATAATATTTTTAATACTCATGCCTTTAAAATCCCTATTAAAATAAAGAATTATTTTTTAAATTCAAACATTTACATTTGGATATTATAGAAATATTTCATTTTATTTTGAAAAACAGGAAGATATAATTTTTATGAAAAAAATTTAATTCAAGGAATGGAATATTATTAATGAATAATTATCATATGATATGAGAAAATAAAAATATGTTTTAGGAAACGTTATTACTATATTTAAATTATATGAAGTTATGGTATTCATTTAATGGCCATTAAATAATGTTAAATGTATTTTTTAAAACATTTTATATTAAATATGATATTCAATAATAATGCATTTAAATTTATATAATGGTATTTTGGGTATATTTTTATTGGTATATAAAACACATAATACTAAAAAAAATATGTAATATTATAAAATAAATTTTTTGAAAACCCACATCATAAAAATTGTTAATAAAACATTATTTTGGAAAGAAGATAAGGGAAATATTAAGGTCACATGAGATAAAAAATAATTAGGTTTCAAAATATATAGTCAAACATTAGTGGGATAATAAATCATAGACATAGACAATAAATATATTACTTAGGAAGGGCGAGGCTTATCTTTAAAAATCTCATACTTTGAAGAGGAATAAATTCATTGAGGAAGGAGATTTGAATAAAAAGATTTATCTTACCAAAATATAAAGATATTTTTAATATTAAATATTGGGGTGGAGGAAACCAATAATATAATTAAGAATACCATGTTGAAACATTATAACACAAATAAAATGGGTTTGAATTAACAAGAATGCTCAAATCATTATCATATTTTGAATTGAAAACCCATGAAATATAAAACATTTGATGGATTTTTGAACCAATTATATGTCGTAAAAAATTATGAATAAAGACATAAATGGGTATTATATACACCAAAAAAGTAAATAATAAGTTAATACACATTATATATAAATTAAGAAAAATTGAGATGTGATAACACTTATGGAAATTGTAATGTAAAAATAAAACTAATGTAAGAGGATTTCCATAAAATGGACATTAAATATAATGAAATGGATGTTATTTATTATAATTTAATCAAATATTTTAGTGGATACACCATAAAAATGAATATGCGGTGCAGAATACCAGACATTTCTCATGGAATTAAAAATAAATACAAATAACCTTCACCTTCAACACCACTTAAACTAATAGTTCTTTAATATCATTAGTTAAAAATAAATACATTAATCCCATATTTTAGAACCTTATTCTCAGATATTTTATTTATAAAATTATTTATATAATAATTTATTACAAATATATTAGTTATTTATATTTTAGTTTCTACATAATATGTTATTATGTTTGGTTGATTATTTAGTACTAGTTTCAATATTATTGTTTCAATTCTCTTTTATATATTCAATGTTCATTATATTTAGATCATTATAGACACAGAAATTCATGTTTTATAGTTCTTTATAATGTTTTAATTAATGAGTAAAACACACACTTCTTATATTTATTTTGAAAATCACATTTCACCTTATATGAAAATAATATAACATGAGTTTTGGATGAAGTTATTATGATTGTATTGCATGAAATTTAGGAAAATTAAATAATAAAAAACTAAAAATATTTTATGAAAATTTTGTGATAAAAAACTCCTTGATAGATTTAATCGGCTGAATTTAGAATCCTTGTAGTGGTGGTGATTAGTAATATTACTTGACGTAGAACCATTCAAAGTTCATTAATATATGAATAAGATGATTCTAAAATAGGTACAATAGACTCCGTGTTTTGTAGAATCCAAATACTAATTTTTTTACAATTTAACATTTAAATTGATCTAATCCTCATGAATCATATTTATAAATGAAAATTTGAATCAATAATTGTAATAGTTGATGATTTTTTGAAGCATTGTAATTTATTATTATTAAGATTTATTCTAATCACTGTAATATTTTTCATTCTAAATGATTATATTAAGAGATACGGTTTTATGGTTTTCAATTTAAATCTCTTTTTCTCTATCAATTGATATTTTTCTCATCTAGCATGATTTATTTTTTCTGGGGAAAAGAATATAGACCATTCAATTGGTTAAAAATCAAAGATACCTTATGAATGGTTTAATGTAATGGATACCTTGGATCCAATATAATAATACACATTACACATTTTTCTCAAGGAGTATTTTCAAAAATATAATTTTAATGGTGTATTTGATTTATTAACAATACTCTATGTTTTTTTAATAACTCACTTTTTTATATATTCATTGTGTTCATCATTGAACTACAAATGTGTTATTATTATTTATTTTTGATATAATACTGATTGTTTAAAATTATTCTATGTTGGCATGTTCTATTGTAGTTTAAAATAATAACCACTATATTTCCAATATTTTTAATATATTTCGTACATTTTAAAATTCTTCTATTTACATTATTTTTACTTTGAACATTTATTTTATTGATAATAAAAAATAGATCACTATAATACTTACAAAGTATGAAAAATTATTGATTTTTTTAAAACTAAAATTCACCCTCTCTTATATTAATTATATAATAAATACTATTGTAATATTTCTTATTAGAGAATGTATCTACATTTTTTACACTAACTAATTGAAAAAGATATTTTTAGGTTATGAATGGTTTATCAATTTGTATGTTTGTTAACATAAATCTTATAAGTCCTCTAATTTTTAATAATAGAGATGAAATTTTTTTATGATGCCTAAAAATTATAATATTCATGATAAGTAAGTTATAAATTTAACTAGAGATTTTAAAACTATGTATCTTTTGAACTATAGAGTTCAGAACACACTTTTGTGGTCAATAATGATAAATATATATAGTAAATTATCTTCGTATAAAAAATGCAATTATATATGTTTAATGTTGGAAGTAAAACATTTAGGATGTTAAATTGTTTTAGAAACTATAATATATACGCTTCATATTGATTATTAGACTTTTGATTTCTTACCTTAGGAATTTGTTTCAAAAAATCATCATACGTTTATGATTATTGAGAATATATTATAGTATCTCAGAGAAAAAAAGTTATCATATTGAAAAATTGTTAAAAATGAAATATATATACTACCTATATAATGGAAATTAATGATAATAATCCTTGATGACATGAAGAAATTGATTAAAATTAATATTGATGATCTTCATGAAACACTCTTGTATTATGAAATCAGGCTAAGGGGAGATTCTAAAAAACAAAGAAAAAAATAAAATGGTGTAGTATTTTTTATATTACAAGTATCCTTAATTCTAATACATTTAATACTTATAATAATATTTATAAATATTTGTTTTCAATGTGGTGATGTAAGAATACAGATCCAAATTGTTTAAATGAAAGGAACAATAAAATTTATGAAATTAAAAGATGAATGAATAAGCATGTTCTGAATATTAATTTATAAAATTTTAATTGCAATGTTTGGAAAGAAACTAAGGAATCATCAGAAGGAATTTTTTTATCAATATAAGAAAGAACTTCATATTAGTCATCATTATCCTCAACTAATGATGAAAAATAACAATTCCCGTAGGTATTCTAAAATAAAAGTAAAAAAAAGATATTTGATGCTTTAGAAACCAGTTTTTATAGTGAAAGTGACACATATTTATATTTTTCATCTAATGATGCTCTAAATGAAATATAAATTATAGCTGGATTATATTCAAATACCTTGAGGGATGAAAAATGATTCACGAAAACGAAAACGTAATAATGTTTTGAAAATTTATCTATTTATTCTAAATTCACATATAATTCAAAGGTTGATTATTCAACTAAATAATAATATGAAAATGATATTCCACCAGATTTTAAAAATTTTAATTCACTAAAAAATGAATAATAATTAACTATTATAGCTGAACAATATCAAAATTAAAATCACATGAATAAAACAAATAATATTCTAAAAAGTACATATGTTTTTTCTAATGAAAAATAATATTAAATGCAAAAAACTATATTGAAATTAACATTATAAAGTTTAAAACATTAAATTGAATTATAATCAAAAAATAATTCTTATAAAAATTCTATTGATAAGTGTTGAGTTGAATATAAATTTGATTATCCAAATGTAAATAATTAGGATTTTATTATTCACAGTAAATATGATATTTCTTATTTAAAGTAAATTTATATTTAACTTATTTATGTTAAAGATAATTTTGAATATATTTTTAAACTAATAATAACCTATAGAACTTATAATGGAATTTGTTATAAATGTGAAAAAAAACATAAAAAAATATTTTGCACATAATGGGAATCTATTTACATGGAATGAAAAATAAATTGTTAGAACAGTAAGTAATATTCCTTAAGAAATGATTATATTTTCTATTTTCATAAATATCATATCTAATAAAAATTAGAATTTGATAAATATTATAATGTTGGTAAGATAAGGGTTCCTAAAATATTATTTTCTAATGTTACTATATCAGAACTTGTATGGGTACCAAAAACATATATTTATCATTTTAGGATAATACCCTAAGTACCAACAGTTGGAAAAAAAGTTACATATAAAGTGATCAATTTCAACATATTAATGGAGATAAATTTATGTTTTGGTAATTTGAATAAATTTAAAGGAGGATGAGTCACTTTTGGAAAAAATGGATATGGTGAAATCATCTGAATTATTAACGTTTTTCCCTTCAAAGACATTTATTCGTGAAGTTTTATATGATTTAGGACATAACAACAACTATATTACTATAATTATTTTATGTAAAGATGAATATCATGGGAAATTTAATTATAATAAATGAACTGTTCAATGTTTAGAATGTAATCATCTTTTATTTTTTGATAGGCATGAAAATGGTCCCATGATAGACATAGAAAAATTATCTCATCATAATTTTCATTATTTATGAGAAACTAAAAACATAAATTGGAAATGAATTCAAACATAAGGACATTATAACTGTCAGATGTTAGCTAAAATTTATAAGAAGGGATATGTTAGGGACCTATCAAAAATTATATTTAATTTAACTCAACCCAACAATCCTTATCAATTTGGTAAGAAAAATAAGTATAGTTATAAATCCAATTTCAATGTATCAACTACTAAAAATTTATATTTCATGGACATTTATTTATTTAGTCCTATAAAAATGGATGTATTGGTGTAAAATAATTTGCGTATGTATTCGATGATGATTATAGTAAATTTAATTTGATTTATTTTCACACCTAAAAATACAGAGCTCTTAATCCTTTTAATAAAATTCATTATTATAAAAAAACTTAGAAAAAAATACATTTTTTATTATCTATAGTGATCAGGGTAGTGACATTTTAAAATTTCAATTTTATGATTTTTATAGAAAAAGGTAATACTCATAATTTTTCATCACTTAGAAAACCACAAATATTGTGTTGTAGAATGAAGAAATATAATTATTTAAGAAATTACAAAAACAATGTTAAGTGAGTATATTTTTCTCTTTATTTTTGGTTGAGAATTTTTGTGATAATTTTTATATTATAAATATAGTTTTACTCAAACCTTTTTTACATAAATTTTATTATGATTTTTGAACTAGAAGAAATCCAACACTTTATTACATCAATGTTAATTAGTTTCAAATTATTCATCAATAACAAAAATTATTAGTTATATAAATTTTGTCCATAAAAAATATTGATGTAATTTCTAATAGTTATTATACAATTATTAATACTCATAGTGTTTTTAAGAAAAGAACAAATGTTTCTAAGGAAGCGGTTCACATAAAGTTTGAATAATATGATTATTTTATCATTTTAAAACATTATAAATTTATATTTATGATACTATTTTATAAAATCCTGCATTTATTTTTTTGGATGATAATTTTAGAATAATAATTTTAAATACACTAAAATTAGACCACAAAATTTTCATTATCCATAAATTATTTGGACAGAAGATGTGAATCTACTTGTTTGAGATCAACATACCACGTTAACAAAAAATCAATCAATAATAATGAATTAGCCTTCAGATTATTTTTATTAGGAGATGTAATTAAAATTTTAAAATGTAAAATTTCACTATTAAATTAATGTTATCCTGATTTACTATCACAATTTAATCATATGATAGGAATGTATTCATTAGTTGATGCAATATTGATAAAGACCATGAAAGAAGACATAAATCAATTTTAATGAAACCATATTTGGACCTTATATAAACATCATATAGATCTAATGATTATTTGAGATAAATTGGGATTTAAAATATTTGTGACAAATATGTTATTGTTATTATAAATAAATAATGACTAATTAAAAATGTTATCTTTAAGAATAAGGCACATACTATGGATAATCCTTTTCACCGGTAGCAATATTAGAATCTACCAATATCTTATTTTCCTTTGAAAACAATACAACATTTATATTATTTAAAATGGATGTGTTAAGTTATTTACTTGATGGTAATATTTAATTGATTGTTTATATTTATTATCCTCCTAGTATTAAAGATATTCAATTTGTAGATAAATTATTAAAACTTACTAAAGAACTATACGAACATTAACATTTCCTATGAGTTTGGTATGATATAATTTAAATATATTTTCTTCAAAAATAATTTTATTAAAGGATTCACTAATCCATCTAATTTTGTAAATATAAATTTTAAGAAATACCATTATTTTTATAATACATATTGATGATATTTTTTTTGTTTAACTGAAGAATTTATTTTTGATAGTTTTATAAAATTATTAAAAATGATTTGGAAATGAGAATTATGGGTTAAATTAAATTTTTTCTTTATTTTTATATTTCCCAAGAAATATAACAAAATTTTTTAACTCTAAATAAATATGTTTAAAATTTTAATAGATACTTTGGTTTTGACAGAAAATTAACCATAAGTACTCTAGTTGACATTTATTTCAAACTTCATATTTGTGAAACTGGTAAATTAGTAGTTCAAAAAAAATATGAATGTATGATCATAAGTTTATTATATATTAATGAAACTCAATTAGAAATTATGTTTTCAATATATTTATTAATGATATTTCAATTTAGTTTGAATGAATATCATTTTGGATTAGTAAAACACATTTTTCGATACCATAAAGTTGCATCAAAACTAGGATTATTACATTATTATAGAAAATATACTATTTTAAAAAATTCCTCAAATGATATCTTTGGGAGAATTAGGCTAGAAAGAATATATACTTCTACAGTATTTCATTTATTACAGGTGTTCTTAGTCTCATGGTCCAATATGAATAAGCATTATGTAGCACTTTCCACTACTGGAGCAGAATCTTTAGAAGTAAAATTTTGTTGTGCTCAAGTGTTATGGATGAATCACACGGTCACACATATTATTTTTAGCTTTAAACAAACACCCATTAACTTTGATAAACCATGTTTTATTTTATTATCTTGAATCAATACACATATCTTAATATAAAATAACATAAATAAAAACATTATTTCAATAAAGGAAAAAAACAAAAAGTGATTTTATATTTTACTTTATTAGATCAAAAAAATATTATTTTTGATATTTTTACTAACTATATTACTTATAATTTATTAAAATTTATGTATAAATTTAGGAATAATCAAGAAATTGTAATCGTTGGTCCACTTCATAATTTATCTATCTCCATACAATAAAATCATATGTAGTTAAAAACTTATAATTTTTTATTATATATGTTATTCACTTCCTTGATTTTATTTATTGATTAGTTTTTATTTTATAGTTTTTTAAATTTTTATATGTTACATTATATTAGTAATTTGATTTTATTTCTTTTTAAATATTATCAGTTTTTTTATTTTGTTGTATTTTATATCCTAATGGTTGTTTATTTTATTAGTTACAAACATTTTCTATTAACTTTATTTTGATTTTTTTTTTGAAATATTAACTATTTTTGTTAAACCATATTTTAAAGAGGAAGATCATCCATTACTCTTCAAAAATAAATTGCGCATTGTTTAATATTTTCAAATATTTAATTTACTATTTTAACATACCATGGTATTAATTTTTGACATAGGAGGATACAATGACTATTTTTAGTTATTTTTAAGGGGAGCCCTTATTATATCAAAAAATATTCCTTATTCCTTCAATATTTAATGAATATTTAAATTTAATTCTAAATATAATTTGTATGTTTTTGGTTTTTTATTTTCATTTTGAAACAGGTCTTTGAAACCACTAATAAAACTGTTGGTCAGAGTGGACACTCAAGAGGGGGGTGAATTGAGTTCCAATTAAAATTTCTATTAAAAACTAATTTCTATTAAAATCCATAATTTAAAAAACAAGTTAAATTGTAGTGAATTTTTAAAATTGTAAATATTCAATTAGATTATCAGAAGACTAATTATGTCTCAGTTAATATAATCAGAAGATTAAATTATCTTTTGAAAATAATCTACTGATTTTCAATAGTAACAAAAACTTCCCAGATTATCTATCAAATTAACTTTAAAATAGTTTTGTATTTCAAAGTAAGAGCAGTGGAATATAAATTAGATATTGTATACTTTAAACTTAAACTAAAATGCACATCAGATATAACTAATAGGTTCAGTCTCAAGTCTAGACTTAGTCCTCTTAAACAATTTATATAAAAGTGATCAACACCCTGGATCAGGGTTAGCAACATTACAAGACTGTCTAGGCCACATAGGGACCACTACCATAGTTCTTCGTGGGAAACAAAAATAAAGGCCAGACCACACAAGGACCACTTCCACAGTTTTCATGGGTAAAAAAGAGTAAAGAGTTTTGGTGTGAGGATTGTGATATCCTCCAGCTCAGCACAAGATTCAGTGTGTGTAAGATATAAAGAGTACACAAACTGCTCATAGAAGTAAATAAAGAAATCACTTAGAGAGATTATGTGAAAGTTTAGAAATCTCTAGTGATTAGCAGTCCTGCTCTGGACTCATTGGATTCATCATAAATGCTTCTGAGTACTTTTCTGATTTATCTGTTGAAAAACAGAGTGTCGCGGTTCGACTTGTGTTCTTCACAAGTGAGAATGTTCTCTTGATAGGTTCAAGGTACAGTTTCCTGAAATGCCATCAACTATCATTAAATATCATTAATTTAATTAAACACATCAAATATGACCAATAGAAATATTTAAATAATATTGACAAAAAGGTTTAGAAATGGTGTCACAGTAGTTATGCAAACGGTGTGTCCTTCACGGTATGTGGCTCACGGTGTGTCCGTCATGGTATGTGGCTCACGGTGTGTCCATAATGGTATGTGGCTCATGGTGTGTCCTTCACGGCATGACCCTCACAGATCGTGGCTCACGGTGTGTCCTTCACGGTATGACCTTCACAGTGTCTTTGTGTCATGGTGTGTCCTTCACTGTGTATGAGTCACGGTGTCTGACTCACGGGTTCTGGCTTCCAGTTCTTTACTCGTAGTGTCTGGATTCACGGTGCCTTGATGACTGTGTCTTAGTACATAGGAAATCAGATTGTCTGACTTACGGTGTCATAGTGTCTCATTGGTCACGGTGTCTGAGACT
This sequence comes from Viscum album, assembly GCA_963277665.1. Lineage (NCBI taxonomy): Eukaryota > Viridiplantae > Streptophyta > Magnoliopsida > Santalales > Viscaceae > Viscum > Viscum album. The sequence goes on from OY728126.1 coordinate 1,024,211,735, forward strand.
TAGACTTCACGGTGTCTGCTTCACTGTGACTGTGTCTTGCACAGAGTCTGTCTTACTTAGACAGATATTTGCATTCAAACTTAGACAGTAATACACATAAGATTATTGGAACTTAACTAGTATAAAGTATAAGAGATAACATGAAACATAAATACAGAGGATTGATAATATAATTGAGATTTGTGATCATGGATAAGATTTGTAAATAATAATGAGATTAATTAACACTAATAATATTTATGATCATTAAAACATGATTAATACATGAGGATTCCAACAATATCCCCCTTTTTGATGATCAAAAATCATCTATAGTTAATGTATAAATGTAATGCAATATTAGAGAAAATAACATATATAATAATAACAAATAAAATACTAAGAGATAACTTAAGAGATAACTCTTCTCACTTTTTCTCCCCCTTTTGGGATTATAAAAAAGTAGAGAGAATGGAGTGAAACAATGCATTTGTCATTAGAAACGTTCAGAATACATCGTACAATATAAATTCAAAAACAAAGACATCCCATTAAAAATTAAGAATCATTGGTTGGAATCACATACTGTATTTCTCTTTTCATTTATCAGCAGCAGGAGCTGGAGATGATGCAGAAGAAGGAATAGAGGTAGAAGACAAAGATGGTAAAGGTAGACCTTCAAATATAGTGGGAGCCAAAGAAGGAGCAATAGATGATCTAGTCTGTGGTTGGTCAAGAATGACTGGTCTGATCTGAGATATGTCTTGGATGACTAACATGGCAGTTGAGGCTAGGGCAGGTAGACCGGGTCTAAGTGGTGAAACAACTAGAGAAATGATAACAGTACTCTACACATGAAGATACGACATTAAAAGGTTGATAAAATTAGTAATTATTTATGCACCATATTTCATAGCCTTTTCAAAATCATCCTTAATCTCCATGAAGTTATCCAACAATCTGGTGAACTCTATAAGATTCTGAACTTGAGTTTTGAAAGCCTATGTCACTGGAGGAATTTTCAAATTCTCCACAAGATACTTAAAGTGATTTGTCATATCAGATTTAGAGTAAATCCTATTGAGATACAAATATATCTTCTTAATGATCTCATGTTGAGCATCATTGGAAATATTGTAATGAATCTGAACAATATGAAGTGTTCTATCATTCTTCGTAACTACTTCTGAAAAAGGAGACAGATCCAGGCCACAGAAAGCGTTGAGAATTTCTTCCTTGATTATGGATCGGAGCAAATAATTATCCAATGAAGGTGTGGAGGTCTGACCAGAGGGAAGAGAAGCCTTGAGAGCTATGGTTGGTGCTTTGAGCTGCTTCAAAACCTTTTCAAGACATCTAGTGTACTCATCTGTGAGCTTATTCAGATTTTCTACAGGCTCTCTCATGCGTTGTAGCATCTTTTTGTGTATTTCTCCAATCATCTCATAAAAAGATATAACATATGGATTAACTTGAGATACAATCTCTCTTGAAATGTTTGAAACATTTGGTTAAGGAGAAGTAGAAACAGGTGATGGCTCTAACCTTGAAGATAGTTCTTTTTCCATGTCGGATGCCATACTTTTCAAAGTTGCAACATCAGCACGAAGCAGTTTGATTTCAACCTTGAATTATTGAATTTCACGAATCATCCTCGGTTGAATATGCAGAATAATATTTTCCAAAATAATCAAGGCATTTTCCTAACTTAGTTCAGTCATCGGATGAGGATGAGAGGATATAATCTTCTCAACACCAGCTAAGATATCCTCTCCAAAGACTTTCAAATCATCTTTAGTTAAAAATTACTGTTGCTTGGGTAAGAGTGCAGGTGAAGGTAGTGGTACAGGTTTTGGTGTAGATTCTGGTTGAGATTGAGGTTCTGGTTCTGGCTTAGGGTGTGTGACTGATTTCAATTGAAACCAAAAGGAGAGATCTATACCAGTTGTGGTAAATTTTTGTGTTTCAATCACATCATAACAACTGTGGAATTTATAACGAGTGTACACAGAGTATGACTCAGTGGAAGGAGGTGCATCACCAGGTTCAGATTCAGATTCATCAGACTCAGCTTCACTAGATTAAAGGTTTTGAGGTTCCTCCCCCTCAATAGGTGCTTCCATTTTAGAAACTATAGGCTCAACATCTTGGTTAAGATCCACTGGATCAGTTCTATTCTATTCATCCATTTCATTCCTTGCCAACTGAAAGGAAATTTCCATCCTCTCTTCAGTAGAGGGTGTGTACTCAGGAACCGAATGTTCCATGGGCTGTGCTTTCAGACTCGCTTCTTTTTCAACAAGGAGTTCTTCGAGACCAGCTTCTAGCATTGTAGGGAGGTTTTCGGCACCACCAGACTCTTAGATGGCTTGCTGCTCTAAATAAGGGATAATCAAATCTCTTGCAGCCTCAGGTTGGGTTTTTGGATCAACACCCTCTCTAGAAGCATGAGCTTTTTCCTCTCTAAGAATAGAAGGAGACTCTTCTTCTCTGAAAACAACAGACGGTTATTCTTCTCTAATAACAACAACAACTTCTTCTCTAAGAGGTATTTTAGCAGGAACATCAGCAGGGACAACAGTCCTTTCCTTCTCTACAGGAGATGCTTCCTTTTTAGGTACTTCAGACTCTTCTATAGGTGGTCCTTTAGCTGCCACTTGCTATTCTTCTACCTCTTCTGGATACTCATCCACTTAATCTGGTTCCAAACCAGGATCAGTAATATTCTTTGGCCTTCTTGGATAATCAATAGAATTATACTTCTTGTAATGTTGATCATTATCCTCAACCCACTCCTTCTTCCAAGGGTTCTAACTAATTTTCATCATTCTAATGGTAGGATTGGACAAACAAAAATCAAAATCCATGATTACTTCTTCATTTGGTCTAACCACTCCTTTGGATATTACCATAGTTGAGATCATCCTTGAGTAAAATAAGGAGGTGGATTTAGAAGTGACCTTAATCAGTTCACTCATGTGGTGAATGATATATTTGAAATGATATATCTGATGGCCATTCTCCATCAGATGAATCTGGAACACATCCTGATACTTCAACACAACAATGTATCCTTTCATCAAACTAATCAAATTTTGAACAAAGTTAAACAGTATCCTTGTCTCCCCATCCAATTCAGCTATTATGGCCCTTCTCTTGGTGCCATTTCCAGTTAAGATTTCCAAGGCATTTTCTAGATCATTTATGTTGGTTAAAGGAGGAGGGTCGCTTTGGTAATCATCACAAATCCCTTCATGAAGGATCCTCAGGCATGCATCCCATAGTCTCGAAGAGAATGATCATTATTATCCATTGATCCAGCTTTTTACCATAAAACGTTCTCCATCATTAAATGAAAACAATACATACTGGTAAAACTGAGATACCAACCTCAGGTAAATAGGTCTATCTCATCGAGAGAACCATTCAATCCATCTTTGTTCTCTTAGTATTTTTAGTATCATATACTTTCTAGACAGTAGCCACTTAGGGAAAATATATTTCTCAGGAACTATAGTATAGCTTACTAGGTTAGGATTCAGGGGACCATCAGGAGCTATCTTCGGTGCTCTCTTCTGTTTCTTCAAGCAGTGCTTCTCAGAGGAGGGTGAAGATGGATGAATTATCCTGGGCATCCACTGAAGTTTTAGGTGAGAGAGAAAAAGAGAAGGTTTCGAGAGAGTGAGAAGGAGAGAGCTTGGGAGGGGAATCAAATGAAAACCCTTTTTTATCATTTGGGAATGTCAAATGTCATAAAAAACACAGGAAAGTAAATAGCGGTGAAATAAAAATTATTGAGATACAGATTAAAATAAATGCATAAACAATCTTCACGGTGAGACCGTGAGTAGGTGTTATTGTGCGATGAAAAGTAGTCATCACGGGGAGACAGTTGGTGGTATTCACGGTGAGACAGTGACTATTCTGTGCAGTCATGGTGGGATAGTGAGTGAACTATTACATCATGGTGGGATAGTTAAGTGACAGACCATGAACACAAGGTGTTAACTGTGAGACCGTAAGCATGAAATAGTAACTGATAAACAGTGAGCATGAAACTGTAAAGTAAAATATAGCCAAATATTAAATAGTAAGACCAGTAAGATATCTATTTATGATTAATCATACCAATATCAGGTATGATGTAGTATAATCTCTCAGAATTTAATGGTTTAGTGAAGATATCAACTTGTTGATATTAAGTACCAATAAATTCTAATGTGATATCACCTTTTTGATAATGATCCCTCAAAAAGTGATTTCCTACATCAATATGATTTGTCCTAGAATGTGAAACCGGATTATTTGAAATGTTAATAGAACTTGTGTTTTCCCAATTTATTGGTACATGATTAAATTGATATCCATATTCTAGTAAAGTGTGTTTCATCCACAAAATTTGTGCACAACAACTACAAGCAGCTATGTATTCAGCTTATGTAGTAGATAATGCAACAAAATTATTTTTCTTACTATACCATCATACTAGTGACTTGCCTAAAAGGTGACATGTTCCAAAGGTTCTTTTTATATCTAACTTACATCCAACAAAGTCAGTATCAGAATAACAAACTAAATCAAATGATTGATCTTTAGGGTAGATCCATCCTAAATTGGGTGTATGTTTGAGATATTTGAAAATTATTTTTACAGCATTTAGAAGTGATTATTTAGGATTTTCTTGAAAACGAGCACACATACACACAATAAACATAATATCAAGATGACTAGCAGTCAAGTAGCGTAGACTTCCAATCATTCCTCTATAAGTGGTTTGATCAACAAATTTTCCATCTTCATCAAGATCCAACATATAGGTGGTACTCATGGGAGTCTCACTACTTTTTCTGCTATCCAATCCAAAACATTTTAAATGATCTCTAGTATATTTAATTTGAGTTAAAATAATTCCATCATTATTTTGAAATATTTGAAATCCAAGAAAGATTTTTAGTTCACCCATTAAACTCATTTCAAATTCGTTTTGCATCATTTTAAAAAATCACGACATAGTGAATTTTTTGAAGATCCAAAAATAATATCATATACATAAATTTGAACAAATAAAACATCTTTATGAATTCGTTTTATAAAAAGGTTAGGATCAACTATACCTTTTGTAAAACCATTGGAAATTAGAAATGTACTTAATCTATCATACCATGCTCTTAGATCTTGCTTTAAACCATATAAAGCTTTTGATAATTTGAAAATATGATTTGGTAAACGAGGGTTAGTAAATCCAGTTGGTTGTTCAAAAAAAAGATCCTCAACACTATACCCATTTAAGAATGCACTTTTGATATCCATTTGATATAGATTAAAATTCAGATGTGCAGCATAAGAAAGTAGAATTATAATAGCTTCAAGTCTGGCTACTGGAGAAAATGTCTCATCATATTCAATTCCTTCTTCTTGACTATAGCCTTGTGAAACTAACCTAGCCTTGTTTTTAACTATGTTTCCAGCGTCATCTGTTTTATTTCTAAAAACCCATTTAGTGCCTATGGTGAAAGTGTCCTTAGGTCTTTCAACAAGTTTCCAAACATTATTTCATTCAAACTGATTGAGTTCTTCTTAGATAAAAATTACCCAACATTCATCATTAATAGCATCATTAATGTTTTTAGGTTCAAGCTATGACAAGAAGGATTGATGTTCTACCTAATTTATAAGATGAGCTCTAGTATGTGTCCCTCTCTCCATGTTTCCAACAACAGCATCTAAATGATGATTCTTCAGAATCCTAGTTGATCTAGTAAAGGTATGACTAGAAATTTCAGTTTCTTCTCTAGGTTCGGGTTCATTTGGAGTAGATTCTAAAATATTTCCAGAACTGGTTGTATTTATAACAGGTTCTTTGATTTTATCATTAAGGTTCAGAACAGATAAATCTTCTTCAACATTTTCAAGCGATGACTTAGGTTCATGTGGATCAGTTTCATCAAATTTGATGTGAACAGATTCTTCCACACACTTGGTTCCCTTATTGATAACTCTATAGGCTATGATAGTTATAAAATATACTAAAAAGATTCATTCATCAATCTTAGAAGCAAACTTGTCCTGATTATCCTTGGTATTAAGAATAATGACTTTGCAACCAAAGACTCTAAAGTAACTAACTTTAGGTTTTCTATTATTCCACAGTTCATAAGGGGTATTTTTGACAACATGTCTGACTAAGTCTCTATTGATGATATAACAAGATGTATTTATAGCTTCAGCCCAAAAGTAAATAGGCAGATCATACTCATTAAGCATAGTTCTAGCAATTTCTTGAAGGTTTTTATTTCTTCATTCTACTACACCATTCTACTGAGGTGTCCTAGGGGAAGGGAGATTGTGAGTATAGCCATTTTGTGAGAAAATGGTGTCAAACTCATGGTTTTAAAATTCACAACCATGATCACTTCTCAGGGTCTTAATATTAAGTCCACTAAATTTTTCTACAGACTTGGAGTATTTAATAAAGTAAGAACAAGATTCACTTTTGTGAGCAACGAAGTATACCCATGTATATCTAGAAAAGTCATCTACTAATACATAGACATAGTGATTCCCATTTATACCAGAAACTCTAGAAGGTCCAAAAAATTCCATGTGAACCAACTCGAGATGTTGAGAAGTTGAAACTTCTTTCTTTATTTTAAAAAAAACTTTGTGATGTTTTCCCTTTAGACAGGGATTACAAACTATGTCATTTGGAAAATCAAGTTTGGGTAAGTCTCTAACTAAGTTTTTCCTAGTCATTTTTCTAAGTGAGTGTATATTACAGTGTCCTAATATTTTATGACAAAGCCATGATTCTTTGTGAAAATCATTTAAACAAGTAATGTTTTGTTTAGCTAAAGAATTCAAATCAACTGCATAAACATTTTCATTTCTGAAAGCAGAAAATAATTAAACATTCATAAAATTAAAAACATTGCAAGAATAATTTTCAAACATAACATTAAATCCATCATCAAATAATTTAGAAATAATTGATAGATTATATTTAAGTCCACCGAAAAATAAAACATTGGAAATTAAAACTGAGTTAGTTTTACCAATTTGGACAAGGCCAATGATATTTCATTTAGAATTATCACCAAAGGTGACATGGCCTCCATGAAACTTTATTAAGGTCTTGAAGCATGAATAATCCCCAGACATATTCCTTGAACATCCACTATCCAAGTACCATATCTTATTATGGGAACTCTTCAAACATGTTTCCTACAAAACAGTTTTAGATAGAGAATGATTTTGGTACCCAAATTCTCTTGGGTCAAGACAGGTTAGTAATCAATGATTTTGGTACCCAAATTTGTCTTATGGGTCTCATATATTTTACAGAATCAAAATATTTTGAAAGATAAAATCTATTTGATCTATAACTATGTGAATAACTAGTTGAAGTATATGAATTTCCAGAACTTAAACTAGCAGTATTCTGTCCAGATTTAGGAATAAATCAAGTTTTAGTGAACAACCTTTTTCCAGGTTGGTAACCTATTCCCATAGTGTACTTTGGTTCCACTTGCTTTCCTAGCATTTGATTTAGGGTATCTTTTCCATTTGTGAACCTTTCTATGTATTTTCTAAGTTTCTCATTAGACATTTTCAGTTCAGTTTTTTCCTTTATCAGTTGAGCATTCTTTTATTTTTCTATATCAAGGGAGGATTTGACATTCGTAGGGAGATCATGTTGTTTCTTTAATGACTTATATTTGTCCTTAATTTCATTACATATTTCCTAAAGAATATTGCAGTATTCAAATAGTTCCTCAATAGTCATATTTTCATATTCAGAATCAGAATCAATTCCAGAATAATAATCATTTAGCATAGGGGACACAGGTACCTCAGAAGTATTGGTCATGAAACCCATGTTGGCATGATTCTTTACAGAGTCATAAGAATCAGACTAACTGGTGCTGTCTTCTGAAGTACTCCAAGTAGATTTCATGTCATTCTTGTACTTATTGTCCTTGTAGTCATGTTTCTTCTTGAACTCTAGTTTCAAATAGTCAGCTTTTATGTGTTCTTTCCTTTTCCTTTCATAGAAAACAACCTCATCACTCTTATCTGCTTTCTCTCAATCCTTCTTCCAATGACCCTTGTAGTTATACATTCCTTTGTAGTTTGATTTTATGATGAATTTCTTTTTCTTATAAAATTTCTTAAATCTTCGGGACATCTAATCCATTTCTCCATCACTTTCAGATTCTGATCTTTCACTTGTTGAGCGTTCAGTTTGTACGTGAACTTTTTCTTTGTCCTTTCTCTTTGAAGCAGTAGACTTAAATTTCACTGAATTCCTTTTTGGTTCATCATCTTCCTCCTTATTCACTTTGAGTTCCTCCTTATACATCATAAGCTTAACAATCAGTTCTTTGAAATACAGAGCTCCATTGACACATGAATCTCTTATCGAAACAGGTGTTCCTCTCCATATATCTGGAAAACATCTCAGTATCCTCATAATTTGTTCCTTTGCTGGAACAGCTTTACCAAGTGAACTCATTGTATTTACTATCTCATTGACCCTAAGATACATATCTGAAATAGGTTAATCAATTTTCATTTTATAATTTTCATATTTAATATTATATGTATTCAATATCATTTCTTTAATATTAGTTGTTCCCCCATGAGAAACACCTAAAGTATCCCTTATTTAATAAGCTATTTTACAGGAAGATATTCTATTGAATTTCTCATCTCCTAATGCACAATACAAGGCATTCATAGCTTTACAATTATTATTGTATGCTACATTAGTAGGTTCATCTCAAGTAATTATTTTAGTTTCTGGAATTTTATATTGAGATTTTATAGCAGTCCAGATATAAAAACCCATACTTTCAAAATGTATTTTCATTTTCAATTTCCACTGAGCATAGTTGGTACCATTGAAGAAAGGTGGCCGGTTAGTAGAAGAACCCTCTAGTCTATTTTCCATAGCTAGATTTTAGAAGATATTTATTTAATGAGATAAAATTTAGAACTAACAGAAATTTTAGATCTTTAAAGATGCAACTAAAATCACAGTTTAAAAACAGAGTAATTCAAAAAAAATTGAATATCAAAAACAATCCTATGATACCAAATATTGGTCAGACTGGATACTCAAGAGGGGGTGAATTGAGTTCCAATTAAAATTTCTGTTAAAAAATAATTACTATTTCATTCCCCAATTAAAAATACAAGTTAAACTGTAGTAAATTTGTAAAACTATAAAGGTTCAATTAGATTCTCAAAAGACTAATTAGGTCTCAGTTAATCTAATCAGAAGATTAAATTATCTTTTGAAAGTAATCTACTAATTTACAATAGTAACAAACACTTTCTAAATTATCTATCAGAGTAACATTAAAATAGTTTTGTATTTTAATGTAACAACAACATAAAATAAATTAGATATTGTATACATTAAAGTTAAACTAAAATGAATTGTTGATATAACCAAGAGGTTCAGTCTCAAGCCGAGACTTACACCTCTTAATCAATTTATATAAAAGTGATCCACACCCTAGATCGGGGTTAAAAATAGTACAAGACTGTCCAGGCCATGGAAGGACCTCTACCACAGTTCTTCATGGGAAACAAAAATAAAGACGAGGCCACACAAAGACCTCTTCCACAGTTGTCGTCGGTAAACAAGAGTAAAGAGTTTTGGTGTGAGGATTGCGATATCATCTAGTTCAGCACAGGAGTCAGTGTGTTTGTAAGTTATACAGAGTACACACACTGCTTGAAGAAGTTAATAAATAAATCACTTAGAGAAAGTATATGAATGTTTTGAATGCTCTAGTGATTAACAGTGTAGCTCTGGACTCGTTGGAGTCATCAGAAATGCTTCTGAGTACTTTTCATATTTTTTTGTTGAAAAACAGTGTGTCGTGGTTCAGCTTGTGTTCTTCACTAGTGAGAATGTTCTCTTGATTTCAGTCCCTCCAGTAGTGTCGGATTATATACATGTGAGTTCTTTAAAGGTCTTGTAATATCTTTTTCATGCTCAGGATTGTTCTTGTTTAGTACAGAGCTTGCATGTACTGTCTGTAACTTCACATATATTCTAGTATGTGTATCTATGTCTATTCTATTGCATCTAAATCCCACTTATATTCCTCGAGCTCCGTCAAGAAGAAATATTACCTTTTCATAGGTACGAAGTACGGTTTCATGACATGCCAACAACTATCATTAAATATAATTAATTGCTTTAAACACATAATATATTACTATTAGCATTATTTAAATAATATTGATAAAAAGGTTTAGAAACGGTGTCACAATAGTTATGAAAATGGTGTCTCCTTCATGGTGTGTCCTTCACGGTATGTGGAACATGGTGTGTCATTCATGGTATGTGGCTCATGGTGTGTCCTTCAGGGTATGTGGCTCATGGTGTGTCCTTCACAGTAGGACCTTCATGGTATGTGGCTCACAGTGTGCCCTTCACGGCATGACCTTCACAGTGTCTCCGTGTCAGGGTGTGTCCTTCACTGTGTCTGAGTCACAGTGTCTGACTCACGGTTTCTGGCTTCCGTTGCATTGCTCATAGTGTCTGGATTCACGGGGGCTTGATGACTGTGTCTTAGCACATAGGCAATCAGAGTGTCTTACTTATGGTGTCATGTTGTCTCATTGGTCACAGTGTATGAGACATAGACTTCACGGTGTCTGCTTTACTGTGACTGTGTCTTGCTCATAGTCTGTCTTACTTAAACAGATATCTGTATTCAGACTTAGACAGTAATATACAAAAGATGATTAGGGATTAACCGATATAAAGTATAAGAGATAACTTGAAACATAAATATAGATGATTGATAAGATAAGTGAGATTTCTGATAATTCATACGATTTGTAAATAATAATGAGATTAATTAACAGTAATAAGCTTTGTGATCATTAAAACCTGATTAATACATGAGTAGTATAACAATAATAATGGAAATTTTCTATAATGGTGCCATTATTAATTTATTATTTAAACTATAATGTTATTAACTTTTCATATATAAATTTTCATTTATAATATTTCAATTTACACTTTTTTATTTTGATTTTGTTATTGGACGTATATTTATTAGAGTCTATTTAAAGAGCATAAAATTCCATATTTGATGCATAAATTTATTTTTTCCCAAAGGATTAAAAGTACTGAATGAAGATGAACAACTCACACTGATCAATAGTGATGTAGATGATGTTTAATTTTTAATAATATAGATTAATGTCTACAAATATATAAATATTCTTGATAATGTCTTTAGGACTTGTGGATAATGTAATGTTAAAACTGAACTCCCATTATAAGAAGATATTTTTCGATTAGAAATCATGGACAAAATGGTATTTTTGATAATAAATTTCATTATATAAACCATGATTAAATTTAATTTCATTAAGATATATATATTTATAGAACATTTAAATGAAAAAAACATATAGTCAAACATTTACCAAATTCAATTAAATTTATAATTTCTTATTATTTTTGTCTTTCATCAATTTTTATTTTTGAAAATAAAAAAGGGAGATATTTATAAGAAAATTTGGTTTAATATTTCTTACTTTATATATTTTTCTTTAACATTACTTCTATATTATATCGGAGTGAATATTTTGATCTCTAGATGTTTTTTTAATTTTGATTCAAATCAATGTGGGAGAAATTCACTATATTGACGATTATAAGAGGATTCATTTATATTTTTAGTTGATATTTTATCATATTATTATATTTATTATGTTCTAAAAAATGGTGATATTGTTAAGTTAATGTATAAACTCAATGCATTATTTTTCAAATCAGAAAACACATTATATGAAAATGATGTATATTATGTTTTTTAAAAAATTGTTATGATTTTATAGTATGAACCTCTAGTAACCTCAATAACAAAGAAAATATTTTTTTACAAAAATATAATGATATGAAATTATATTCTATATCACATATAGCAGTTTAAAATTATTGTTGTAGTGATGAGTAATATAATCTATAGATGAATAAGTATATTATATTCTTGTGTACATCAAGAAGCTATAGTCATTTCAATTACAAATGAATCTAGTTTTTTTCATAATTTTACCTTTCAAGTTTATTAAAATGTTTTATATATATAGAGCCTCCCCTTAAGCATTAGATGTATGAAGGAGAATCTGAAATTATATTTTGAAAATTATCAAATTGTTTTGAATCTTTGAAATTTCTTCTTCTAAGAGAGATTCTGATCAATATAATCTTTTCAATTCAGAGTGTTTCTATTAATATCTACCATTATATAATTTTATGTGTAAATAAATAATAAATTTTTAATTTAATTTTTCATTTGATGATTCAATAAGATTAATTCCTTATCTGTATAGTATGATATAGGAATTTATAATATTTTGAATCGATTTCTTTTTGGGATAGAAATATATAATTTCTGATATGTATTTAATTTGGGACACCTTTTGATAGTATTAAACTTGTTCATAAATTTTATCTTTTATATAGATCTAATTTACACTTTTCTTAATGCATGGTTTCAATAATATCCTTTTACATGTGTATTTGTTTTTCTAACCAACGCATCATGTATTATTTGAAATTTCTCAATGTTTTTTAGTATCAATTGTATTCATATATGAAATATCATTATGTTATTTTTTTATTACTATTATATATATATATATTTTAGATTACCTCCATATATACACAATAATTAGTACGATAAAACACAAATATCTTTATACCAAATATGCATACTATATTTTATAGTGTTTATAATTCCACTTTTTGCACTATTTTAACTATTATATTTGATTTGATTAGTTTTATAGAAAACTAAAAAAATATTTATAGATTGTGGTAACTATATGGTTTTAAAACTAAAATTATCTCCCTATTTATTTATATATACTATACATCTTAGGGAAACCCTAATTTTCCTTCAAAAGTATTTTGTATGAATTTTGATGATGAATTTATCTAGGAGCCTGTTTTGGTAATTTAGAAAAAAAATGATGTTACAAAAATAATAAGTTCAATAATAGTATAAAATTTCAAAATTAATAAACCGAATATTATTTTTCTCATCAATGAATAATAACAATGGTTTATATGTTCCTATAGTCATCTCTGAATGAAATTTATATCATTGTTAAAGAAGTTTGTTAAACATACCCATATAAGGAAAAATTATAATATATGGGTGAGTTTAGTTATGAAAGGTATTATATTAGGATAATAATATTTTTAAATAATATAAATGATATAATTTATATATTTTTATTATTCTGAATCATTATTTAATATATTTGGAAATATAATAAAAGACTAGTGGGGAAAAAGTATGTCACTTTCGTGGAAGTGGTAGTCTGCCCATGCACATGAGGATAGATTAGGAGTAAGATAATGATGGTTTATAATTACATAATCTTAAAAATATAATAAATATAAAATTATTCCTTTAAAAATAATTCTATATCCAACAATTTATAATGGTGATGAAAAATTAGCCATGCCATTCATGGAGGCGGTGATCCACATATAAACATGACGACATTTTAATTTTTTAAATGGTTTTAAAAGAAGGTTGAATGAGGATAATATAATTGTATAATTAATGTTTATCATATTATTAATAAAAATATAATCATTAAATAATATATATAGTAGGTTTTATGGGGTATAAGAAGAAAATAATTAAAAGAGCTCAGTTGAGAACATTACCTCTCCCTATGGATGTTCTTTATTTAGTAACACTATAAGTCTACATAGATTGAAATATTGTAATAAAAACAGAATCTGGGACATGGATATAGAGTTTTAGAGTGACTAGGTTATATATTTTATCATTCTATGTCTTTAAATTGGTTAGTGAAATGTGTTGGAAGTGATCTCCTTTTACAAATAACGAAAATAACCTATTTTTAAATACCCATTACTTTTTCAATAATGGATTAATCTATTCATGGGTAAATGGCTTTAAAAGGGTGAAATAATGAATATTTGGGTGATATAAGGTCTATAAGTCATCTATAATTCATTTCAATACATGTTTAACATATTACAAGTCATTGACCACAAGATTGTTACATTTTCCCATTTTAGGATTTTACACGGTAACTAGTTTTTACAGAAGTTATTTATATTTCATTAAAAAGATACAGTGTAAATTTTTAACAAATTATGATTTTATGAACATCAATTTAATCTTTATTTAATCTAATTACATTTCAAAATATTTTAAAGATTATCTTAATATTAAAGTAATTAAATTAATGAAAAAATATATTTTAGAAAATTATTATTTTTACCATAATGTGTTTTTAATTTTATTTAGTGTTGATTTAAAATTTTTTGATTTCCATTTGTTTTTATATAATATTAAAAATTATATTATTTTTTACAAGGTAATAATTTATTTTATTTTATATAAATTACAAAATTCTAATAAAAATAATTATTTAAAAATAACAGTTTTACATTTATCACTGTAATTAACTTTAGGTATAGTAATATTATTTTAATTCTTAAAAATTAAATGGGAGTTATTAAATAATATTAACATTTTCATGAAAAATATAAAATCCATTTTTTATATTTAATTTCTAAAATTTATTAAACTTTTTTTTAAAAAAAGTTAACAAAAAGAGTTTTGAGTAAAATATAAAATAATAATCCTTGGTTTTATAAATTCACAATAGACTTTTTTAAAGGATTTATTTTACTATATATATATGCATAATGGTTTCAAAAACATTTAATTCATTCTTTTATTTTTATAATTTCTTAAAAGTGATGGTATTAGAAAAATGAACATTTCACTATTCAACTAAAACTCAATTATTCGAGAAATATATAAAAACTTCACCCCCAAAAAATTATAACATCGTGAATTCAAAAATTTAGTGAATTTTAAAAAAAATTAAAATTCAAAATTTTAAAAAATTATATTCTAAAAAACAAAATATATAAATAAAATTGATTTTATTGAAAAAATACTTTATTGGAAAAATAAATGTTTTTAATCATATTTTGTATCCATTACTAAATTTTTTTTTTCATTTTTTTAGTTTTCTTAAATTTATTTAATACTTATCATTTAATATATATTAAATAATATTATTTTTGTGTTGTGTGTGTAGAAAAAAAAATATAATACACTAGAGTTATTTAATGGAAATATACAAAGAAAAATATATTGGTGATATATTATCCACCCTTTAATAAATTGCATCCTCAATATTTTAACAATAACTAACTAATAAAAATATATAATGGTATCTATATGATAGACATGAATTAAGTAAAAATTTATAATTATATATAAATCAAACTATATTAGGCAGGATCTAGAGACTTTTTTCTAAAATAGGCTAATTTATGATTCTATTGGGCGATAACTTTCACATGTTTTTTTCTTAATCTTCATTCCTACCAAATAATATATCAAATATGGTTATATCATAATCCAATAAAATCATAATAAATAATATTATGAATATGGAAACCCAATCCAAATATTACTTCTCCAATGGCACATTTAGTTCAACCTATAATACCTTGGTTTCTACTATGAAATAATTCGATCAACCCATAACTCCTTCAATTTAGCCTCAGTTATCCATGGTCATTTTCATATTAGGTCTTCTAACCATGCTAGGTATATATTTCATCTTCAAAATTTCATTTAAATCCTTTATAATGTTTCTAAAATAGTTTATGAATCATCAAATCATATCCCCCGATAGTTTTTGACCAGGTGTGTAGTATTATACCCACTCAATGTACACAGTGTCATACTCAACCTTCCATTTTAGGGTGTTTACTTCTAATTTTATTTGTGACATTGATGGATCCACATTCAAGTAACCAAAAAGGAAAAAACTGTACAGAAACCACACAATATCTACATTAAAAAAACATCAAGACATTAACTAATATAAATAAACATTCCTTGGGTTTTCACTAATGTTATCCAAATCTAATACCCAAAAATGACTAAACTGATGATAAAAAATTACTAAATATCAATCTGATGTAGACTAAGGCACTCTAGAGTTTCACTCCAAGGTCCTATGTTAAAAATAATAATTTACACATTTTCATTATTATTAAGTGATATGATTCAAGCTAAACATAATTTTTTTTATCTCATTCCCATATGGTAAACGTTAAATATCACAATAATTTCAAATTATCAAGAAAGGATGGTTTAATGACCTTAAATATTTGATCCCATGTATTTTTCATAAAAGGATAGTTTTTCCATAATACTATTATTTTCCTTTAGTATCATCAATATATCCCTCAATAAATCTCTATATAAAACTTCAATCTAAATGTATTCATTTATAAAAATCATTGAGAATAAAAAAAAAATAAAGGGGTAAGTTCAAACACTCTATAGGGGAACGCTTATCAACATCTAATCAGTGGTTAGATAACAAGAATATGAAAAAACATGATCTTGAGAGAAGAATATTGTAAAAAATAATTTGGGAAAATAAGATTTGAACATAAATCATGATAGAAGTATATGAAATATCAAATCAACAAATATTTACCAAGGCATAAGAGTGTGAGATGATAAACATGAGACATGGAAAATAATCATAGAAATTTGAATTTGAAGTGTGTAATATCAGTAAAACATAACATAACATGGAACACCCACAATTTTAAGGAAAAAAATAAAAGTGAACATATATTACCCATAATTATAACCACACATATACTTGTGAGAAATTATTAATCACAATTACACCCACACATAATATTGTGAGCATAATGTAACCATAATTGTACCCCTTCAAATCCTTATTATCACATCTTAACCACACATTCACCCACCCAAAAACATGTGATAATATATTTACTGAAACAACAGTTTAAGAAAATTATTTTCTTATTGTTTTTACACACTTATAACCACACAAAAACTTCTAAGCATATCATAACCACAATACACAATTTTTTGAGAATAATTAACTTCAATTATTACCAAATTAATATTAATTATATCACGAGGTCTAAAACATTAAACAATGAATTTTAATGATATATAGGGCCCCAAACATCATAATTATAATAATATATACATATTTTTCAGTATAATATGAATAACTAATACATCTTACATGACTTCATGAACATTTGAAAAAGATATAGGTTTGAAGAAAAAGATTCCAAGAAGATTCTATAGGCCATCTTGAGAAAAATGTTGGATGGTGGCTTAAAAATATCCCTAATGAAATATAAATAGCATTAAGGATGTTAACATCGATTCCAAATAACTATTTAACATCACTAGAAAAATCACTAGAAAATTTTTTGGAAATACAAATTTTTTAAAATGCTTGGAAACTCCTTAATTTTTTTAATAAAAATGATATAAATTGAGTTTGATAAAAATTATCCAATAAAACTAAAATTATGGATTTCAGAAATAAAAATTTAATAAAAAATATAAATTCAAAAATATTATTCGAAAAAACATAAAATAATTAATGATTATTTTTAAAAGACTAATACTTCGAAATCTCTTTTAAAATCAGGCATTTATTTTTAATTAATAAATTTATTTTTAGAAAATATAATAGTATTTCATTTTAAAAAACATTATAAGTGAAAATTAATTTCAAAAACCATTTTAAAATATCTAATGGGTTATTTATGAGGAAGCATGATCATTCAATGAGAGACACTGTAAAATATTTTTTTAAATCATTTTTACCATACTCATAAAATTTGAATTTATGAGTCACATTCAAATATCATTTTCAATAGGGTGAAGGTAAATATTTTTAAAATTTATTATTTTAAAAATTATTTCAAATAATGGACCATTTATAAGAAATTATGATCATATGATAAAGCACACAATCATAAACAAATTGCATGAATATTTTAAAAGACATTTTTTGAAAATTGGAAACACAATAATGGTTAATAATAATTAATTTTTGTAATAATATATGAAAAATATGATAGCTTAATGATATAACATATAATTTGGTATCTAAATTTAATGTATATCATTAGAAATAATAGAAAAAAATTTTATGGAAGATAAAGATATTGATTTTGAATTAAGAGAATTAATCTTAACAATATCATACTTTTTATGGGGAAGAAATTCACCAGAGAGGACTATTTGAATCAAATGTTTCATTTTAAAAATATATAAAGATAATGTTTAGTAAAATATCTTATGGTTGGAGAATCCAAGAAGATGACTAAAAATTTCAAAAATAAAAATTATTACTCAATAAAAGGGGGTTTGATTTAAAAATACAATATGTTCTAGATATTTTTAAAATTGAAAACCCATGAAAGTTAAAACATAAGATGGATTTATAAATACATTATATTTAATAAAAAATTTGATTAATGAAATAAATGTTCAATATGTACACTACAAAATGAAACCAATTGATGATTATACATAATTTCTCAATGATTACAAATTAATATGTGAAACCCCTTTCTATGATTGAAACATAAGAATAATAAGAACATAACCAGTTTAACATGAAATAGACATTAAAATATAATGAAAATAAATATAATAAATATTATTGAAGGGAATATGGTCGTGATTTTACCTTCTTAAGTTAAAAATAGATTTCAATATCAATCATGTATCAAGAAATTTAAAATAGTGACAATTATCCTTTACCATAAATCACCATTAACCTAATTCTACAAAATAATGTATAAAAAATTAATATCATGATAATTTATTTCAGATAATAATTCATAACAAAAAACTTTTTACTAAAATTATTTACATTCATTTATTAAAAATATATTAGTTAGTTATATTTTTTCATCATTGGATATTATTAGAATTAATTATTGGATTAGTACTAGTTTCATAATGATGGTGTTGATTCTTGTTTAAATATTAAGATGTAATCAGTTTTAGAACATTAAATTAATTTAAATATATGTTTAATAATTATTTATAATTTTTAAATATCATTTCAAAATGTATTTTGTTTATTAATTATGATAAAAAAGTTGACGATATTCTTATTTAAATAAATTATGAAGAAAAAAAATAGTTAACTAACATTATGTTTAATTGTATTAAAAACATTCTATATTAATAAAAAACAATATTTCCTCATTAATTTATTATAACACTAGTATTTATGTTTCCAAACTCATCAATGATATCAATTTATAGAATTTTTTATGTAGGTGGTTAAAATATCATAAACATGAATAATTTTAACCTATGCATGATTGTGTTTAAGAATGTTATTTTTTTGAACTATATTATTATTAAAAAAATTATATTATTTATATTATTTAAATTTTTTGGATAATACTTCCTGATTTTTTGATAAAAATTTAAACACTATAGTGTAAAATAAAATACATCTCTTTAATATAGGTGTAATTCCACATGTATGCACAACTAACATGTCCAATATCTATATATTAGGAAGAATATGGTGAATGATATTTTAATTTTTTTATCAATAATATTCTTCTAAATATTTTATTAGTCCTTTTTATAGTCTTTTATAACTACCCATTTTAGTTGATGATGAAAAATCAAGCATGTTGTTCAAGGAGTTGGTGGTCTATAAGTGCACATGATTCCATTTTTATATTTATAATGGTTTTGGAAAATTGTAGAAAATGGATATTAAAGAAATGATATGTTTTAGAATATTATTAATACATATTTTATTATACATTCAATGATATAATATCATTTATTCGGTTAATGAAAATAAGAATTTAGAGATTATGATTGAGAATATTACCTCTTACATTTAATTTTCTCCCTTGGGTAACACCTAGAGGATCCTTAGATTAGTAGTTTGGAAAGGACAATGATTTTATAACATTAGGATAGATCATATTAGAGATTAGGGTAGATTTTTTAGACTTTTGTCTTTTTATTGGGTGTATAAATTTAAGGAAGAAACCTCCTTTTATAAGTAAAGAAAATGTGGTTTTTGTAAATACCAGTCATATTTTCAATGATGTAATGACACTATTGAATTTAAAAAGTCTCTTAAAGATTAAACATAGGAATTTTGGGGCAATATAATGTTTATAATACCTTTAAAATTTATTTTAACAGATGTTTTTACATTATTTAAATCTCTTACCAGTAGATTTTTTTATTTTAACATTTTTGTTATCAAATTGTCAAGTTGTTCTTTCCCTTGTAATTGGTATTTTAATAAAAATATAAGGACACTAATTGTAATTTTTGATAATTTTATGAACATAAATTTAATATCTATATAATAAAATTCAATTTCTATTTATGTGAAAATTTATTTTTTTAATTAAAATATATACCAATAAATTAATTTGTAAAAAAATATTTTTTTCTGGTTAAGTGTTCTTAATATATTTAAATTTAGTCCATGTTGGTATGAAAGTTCATATGCATCACTATTCATAATATAAAAACTCTTTCTCATGGCATGGGGAATTCATAAAATCTATATCATACTTCTTCTTGTTATTTAATTTAAAATAGATTGAATCAAAATCTTGTATCATTATAATATTTAATTCCATGATGGATATATCACAACACCACTATATTTATTTATTCAAAATATTTCATTCTGTAAATATCCTCAAATTTTACAAAGTAAATTACTCTTAAAAAATAGATAAAGAATATTATGATAATTGAAAATAACTCTCAAATTTTGATATTTGTAATCCTTACTTTGTAAATTTTATGCTTTCAAAATATATACTATATGTATAAATGGCTCTTATGATGTTTATTGTATGTTTAAAATCAATCTTATGACAATTAATTATCAAAATTTTAGTTCACCACTATGAATTAATCATATAGAGTCATGTGATGAACCTTACATATTTTTAAATTTAATATAATAGAGTTATGTGATGATCCTTATTGAAACCTTCATAAATTATGTAGAATTCATCAGACTCTCATGGTGAGTCAAAATTACTCTTATGATACCAAGAGTCTTCATCTATTCTATATTTTTCTAACTATTATATTATTTCATTCGAGTAAATTTATCTTATGAAAACACAATCATCCTTTTCGAAATAGAATGTATCATATAAAAAATTATATAGAAATAGTTGTCCAAGCCTTGAATTCAGGAATTCTTCAAATAAATTCATTACTTCATCAAATCAACCCAAGTATTCTCAAACACTTAAATACTACTAAAACATATATATTGAATGAAAATATGACACTATCCATAAGAGGGTTAAGAAAAATAAGTAAACCTTATTTGATTCATCATTATATATCAGAAAACCTTATCCACTATTGGGTAATGTGTGTATAGATGAAGTAACCAACCTCTATTTAAGATCCTTTAAGTTGTATTTACATTATTATATATTGAGAAACATTATTCCCTTTCAAGATATTTTTTTTAGTGTATTTGAAATTCATAATAATCTCCTCCTAAAGCATCGATGATAGCCATACTATACATGGAAACCATTCATCTTTATTATAAATTTTGTTCTATGATATTATTGAATAACTTCTATATCTTAAAGATCCATGGATATACCTTTACTTGCGATTACATGTCCTAATTGGGGTACTTTTTATATCCAAAACTAACTCTAGAATAATTTAGAATATAGTTTCTCATTTTCTTGTCTTTATCATAATACATATGTACTCTATAATATCTATATTATTCCTGAAATATAATATAATATCATTGATTAATAGTAACATAGACACATCCATGTAATCTCTAATGACACTAGTTATCAAATCCATTAAGATAAAAATTGAATATTTTTGTCTTAAAGGAATAACTATGAATTCATTTTTTCTATACCTTGTTTGAAATGTTGTCTTGGGTATATCCTCTATTTTAACCCTCAGTTAATGATATATATATTAGAGATCTATATTTGAGATGTATTAATCCCTTCAATGTGAATTTAATACATAACTAATACAATGTATAAGATACTTTTTATTGTTCATAATTTTGTTAATTTTTCAATAATAAATCTAAAGACACATTGACCCTCATTTTTTAAAAAATAGGACTAATAAAGTACATGGGGAGGCACCAATGAATACCCAACTATTTTTAAAATTATATTAAATTTCATTTTATATTTTTATAATTAATGGTTTCCATTCGGTAATAAATATTCTATATACCCATCTATATATGTATGAGTTTAATTTGATACTAAACCACTTGATCAATATTATTTCCAAACAACTATTTAGGAAATATATCATTATAATATTGTATAATTTGAATATCTTTAATATTAAGTTCCTCCTCAACCATTTGAGCTAAATATCAATTGTTATTTTGTATCAAAACCTATATTAAGAAATTATATTCCTAAGGGTTTTGAAAATAATATTTTATTTCATATTTGATAATGGGATGATTCGGGATATGAAATGAAAATCACTTATCTTAACAATTCATATGAGTTATGTAACACTACATGATTTTGGTATGTATTTACCCTTAAATAGATCTTCTATGTTTGAATCCTTGTGATACATGAAACACTAAACTAAAATAAAAAAATTTATATTTAATTATAGATAAATATTTCAATATAAATGTATAATTCATTATAATATGACGAAATGAAACATAATTAGTAAAATTACTAATTGAATGAACCCACAAGTATATAATAATAACACAAGTATGAAATTACCATCTTTATTATTTTTTATGGAGACCGTACATCCAATAATAACTATAAAATATTAAAAAATATAATAAATATTATTAAAATCATGATAATTAAATTAAGGAATATGATGGATGATTTTAGAGATATATGAAATAATATATATAATAATGTAATACAACCATTATATATATAGTCATAGGGCATATGGTAATTGGATAAATCGACATCGGATATAAATTAGTTGTATACAATTATATCCAATAGTCACATAAATGTTGTCAAATTTTTAGTAACAAATTTAAAAAATATTATTCATATATGATAAATAATTTTATAATAAAATAAGTGATAATAGTAAATTAAAACTCTATATTAAAAAAATATAAATTTTTTTCATTACTTATTATTATTATTTAAGATTGAATTGATATGTTTACAAATTTTAAATAAAAATTAAAACAATAAATTATTAATAATATATAGTATATATAATATAAATAAATAATGTTAACACATTTAATTTTAAATAATAAATTTTTTTATTTCAAAGAAGTGCTTATTCTTCTAAACATTGTGTATTTTTAAGTTTAAAAACTAAATTAATCACCATTAAAGTATGAATTAAATAAAATTTAAATGATAAAATTTATAAAAAATATACTAAAACTAATTTAATTAGTAATTTATATGTCTTAGTATTAAGAACACATAATATTTTAAAATATCAATTTTTTATAAACATTGTTTATATATATATTTTATGATTTCATTTGAAGTTAAATATCTAATAGATATAAATTCAATTGGATTAAATGGATTTTAATTTATAATCGTGACATTCAGATTAGTTAAGAGAATCATTCATTTTTTGTGAAAAAATAACTTATTAAGGTAAAAATTGTGTTACCATAATAAAGATAAAATGCAGTAAACGGTTTAAAATAAGGTGTAACTGTCTCAATTATATCTAAAATTTTGTCCAATTGTGGGTATTATATTTTTTATGACCCTTCAACATTAAGATTCTATTTTTTTTTAACTTTACATTTAAAATCACAACCTTAAACTCTAGGGAATCGGTATTTTTGAAAGCAGCACTCAAAATCCAATTATAAAATAACACATCATATAATCACTTAAAAATACTACCTTACTTCATTTTTATCTAAAATATATTCCTAAATTTAATACAATTATTCCTTTTTAAATATTCTATAGAATATGGTTCCAAGATGGAGATCTATATCCTCCAATCTAAAGGGACTTGTTTCAAGAAGGAGTAGATCAATCAAAGTAAGAACCTATTTAGTCAATATATTTTCAATTAAAATATAATATAAAACCATTCTAAATATCACTATTCCCACTAATGATTCCATATTACCATAATTATTCTATTTCAAAAATTATTTTACCATTATATAATGTTATACCTTTACTCATTCACAAGTATATCATGTTCACTTTTGGGTTTGTTCAACCACCTACATGAATTATGCAATTACAAAACCATAATTTTCATAATAGATGAGTCTGAACACATTAATAAAAGTAATATATTATATTAAATAGTAATTAATGTAGTTAGTACTATTTTTTCAGATGAATAAAATTTAATGGTCAATATAAATTAACATTCCATTGTCGGAAAATTACCTGATATGTTATCACTATAAATTCTACTCTCAAAAACATGAATGAAAAATTAAATCGAATGAGCATATAACATTAAAAATAATTGAATAATAACTATTCTATTTCTTTTATTTGTCTAGTAATTCTAAAATTATTATCAATGGATTACAATCAACATCCCCATTACGAAATATGTAAAAAAATTAAAATTAATGACATCCAATGATGAAAATTTTCACTAAATAATATATGTTAAATACATTATTTTTAATAAGGGGAATAAAATTTAATATATGTGGAATTTTTTTAAAATGTAATTAATATTTTTTTTATTATACTGGAGGATAAATCACTTTCATGTATTTTTTGAGTAAATGTAAGGATTTATTTTTCAATGTCACATTGAAATCAATATATATAAATAAAAATTAATATTTGGGGAAATTTTATCTAATTTTTATATAAAAAAGTATTTTTCATATCATTTAGTTATTTATAATTATTTCATGTCTCATTAAAACTTCACTCTATTTTGGTTCATAATTTAACTATAAAGATACTTGTAAGTGGAGTTGACCTTATATCATTTTTTGTTGAGAATATGTCTTCTCTATGTCTATATATTTTGTATGATATTATTGTTGTAATTATCTATAATTATAGGATTTATTAAGGTGAATTTTTATTTGATTTTACTTTATTCACAAATGATTTAAATTAATGTTTTTATTTTTTTCATATGGTCAGCCTCTCCCACAATTTTATTTTGGTTTTAAAAAATATTATTTTACATTTCTTCATGAATATTAATATAATTAATTAATCAAATTACCATTTTTTCTTGAAGAATTTATATATAATTTATTCCATTATCAGATAAAATTTAATAAAAATTTAAATTATATTTTTTCTTATTTTCCAAATATTTTTTTTAATTTTTTTGTGAAGTGTTTTTCATTTATGTAAAAATATTTTAATGTTTTTTATGAACCATTAAAAAAATGTTATAATGATACTATAAAAAAAATAACTTAATGGATTATGATATTTTCATGTAGAAATTAATAGGAAACTTTTTTCTATTTCCGTGTTGAGTTATGATATAATCGATTTGTGAATGTTTTAATATTCATGTTGTACACATCTATATGGTTATCATTATGTGATGGGTGGGAACTAAATTATATAGCCATCCAATACATTGTTTAATTATTTATATCTTAATAGATGAGATGCAATGGACTTGGGAGTGAACCCAATTCAATAAATTCATGAGATTGGGGAGTGAACTGAATTCACTGTATTGTGGGACTCCATCAATTATGGGAGGATGATTTTGACAATGATCCATGACCTGATAAATGATTTTATATTCTTATTTATGTTTCATATTATTATTCCAAATTTAAATTTTATTTCACATTATAATGTTAATTTTCCATGTATTATAATAATTTCATCATGATTTCACAACCATATTCCTCATTTATTAAGTTATATCAAAATATTTATGTCACGATTCATCATGTTTTATCCATATTTTTTTGGGAGTGATTACAAGATGATATTTTCACAAGTCATGATTTTTTTATCATACCCATATGTCCATATTATGATCAATTATTATCTTTGTTCATTTTCTCTTATTTTCACAAATTATTGAGAAACTAAGATCACCCATTTTTATGGTTCTATTTTGAAGGTAATATAGAATAGTATTATATATGATTTCTCTATAAGGGTATTGTCTTTTAATATTATTTAAGGTAGATATAGAATAATAATTATAGAATAAATAGGATACATATTTAATATCAAATACATTAAACATATAGGATATATTTTCTAATTTACTATGTTGTATAATGAATATGCATGAAAAATTATTTAATATTCCAGTACGATATAGTTGGACCATATCTATTGGCATCAGAGTAAGTTTTGGTTAATTTTAAGATTATGTTTATAAATAATAATGGAATAAAACCTAAATCGAACAATGTTCAATCAATAGTTTTTTCTGTTAAACCTGGAGCTTCGTAAGTTGAGCCAAATATTCTAAAGGTTTAAATGAATTTGTTATATTGAGAGACATCATAATATTTATTTTCATTATCATTTGAATTTTTACTATATACATTATTTTATTATTCTAAAATTAACATTTTTGGTTTTATCCAATAGCTCTAACTTAGAATAATCATGTTAACAAACAGTGAAATGGAAGATTCAATCATTTACCAATGAGAATCCAAACGATATAGGAGTTGGAGTGAAAATTATTATGGTTATTATCACAAGAAACCTCTCAAACTATTAAAACCCGTAAGAACCATGTTGAAATCCCTAATTTCTCAAGGAATGAATGAAATTATATTAACTCCTTCAACTAATGATGACCATGCCCTTTTAGTGAGTCTTTTGATTAACTAATATCAATATATTAGATCATAAAATAAGAAAATATATTTTTACTCCCATACTAATAGAATAAAAAAATTTCGGTATTTATCATTTAAAATGTGAATCTAATCAGTGATTGACTCTCATTGTGAATATGACGTGAGATAAAGAAATCGATTTAAAGGAATATGAGGAGTTTAAGAAGATATTTTTCAATGAATATTTCCAAAAAAGTAATTTCAATAAAACAAAGTCATAATTACTAGATATGACAAAAAGATGGGATTAACTCATTGGTACCTATATAACAAACTTCAAAATATTCCAAAGTAATATCTACTATTATATAATTTAACACAAAGGGAAAATCAATCGTTTCATCAGTGGATAAAGAAAATGTCTTTTAAAAGAATTGTCTATAAGGGACTTTGATAACTATAAATAAATTTTCAGATGTTCTCTTAAGGAGGAAATAGAAATCAATGTAGCCTATAATTAACATTTTTTGAGTGTATAAAGTGGAAAATATATTTTCTAAAAAACTAAAACGATAAAACTCATGGTGGAATGAAATTTAATGGTACTACATGAAAAAATATACGAAGAATCATGATCGAAATTTTATAAAAAATCCGGGAAATTATTTATGTTTAGGAGATAAGGCCATCAACAACTTTAATTTTATGTATATATAAAAAGGAAATGATGAAATTGATATAAATAAAGACCAATCTATTTCCCCACAACCAACTTAATTATTCAATTATAAATTGTATGTAAAATTCACCAATTGATGATCTAATCCAAAGGTTAATGATAGTAATTTATATCATAAATTTCTAAATAAAATGGTGAAATGGTAATACAATTTAATCACAACTATTGAAGTGGGTGAAAAAAAATGAAATTATAATAGGTCCACTCATCCTCCTATTAGGAACTAATAACATAATATTTGATTTTGGTTCCACTCACACTTTCATATATCGAATTTTCTTTATAGAATCAATTCACCACTAGACTAATAAGGTATTTAATTATGAGTAAAAATCACAGTTTTATGATGATTTTATCCTAAGTCTGTAACTCATATTTAATATTTTTTTATTTGAATGTGATTCTTGTAAATGTTATTATTATACATTTTGTTCAATTTTATGTGAATTTAGGAATGGAATGAATCAATCTATATATAAATACCATATTAATTTTAGGAATATAGAAAACACATTTCTTATCCTAAATCAACCCATGATAATCTATGTCACACGCCAATATTTTAGTATGTTTTTTCTATTTAAATAAAAAATGTATGATAAATTATTATATAAAAACATTGGACTAAAATGAACAATGATATGTTTTACTAATATAAAATATTTCAATGAAGACTGATAGTTGGATAGTTATAAATTTAATTCAATTATTGATAGGGAAGTAAATGAATAAGATTAATAATTTTTTGTTAAGAATATATGGCTTTATATTGGAATAAAATACTATAATTGGACATATGTTTCTTAGAGATAAGTTAATTAGACTTATTTCCATTGAATATATATATTAATTGGATTTTTGACTATTAGTAATATTTAAATCATGTTTGTTTAGAAGTTTATATATTAAATTAAAATTAAAATAACCCATAATTGTGTCACCCTTTATGTGACTTTGTTGTTCATTTTATATGATTTTATCTGATTTTGGGGTGTTTTAAATTTCTGAGAGGTTATGGATAGAAAAATGGAAATTATTGTGTTTTAATTTGTCTATAGTCTTCACACATGATTGAGAGGAAACTAATTAGTCACCCTTACATAGCTGGTTTTTAGTTTAAATTATACTGGTAGAATTTATTTATATTATTAGAACATTTCTTATTCAAAATCCTAACAATTATAGGGGAAAACATCTGGGAAAATTAGTAGGAATGGATGCAAATCAACTCTATAACTTGACAGTTCCATTTGATATGATTGGGGTACTGTTTCACCAATTGTTAGGAGGGTTAAGTATGCTATGTGAGTGGGTTTGTTCAAGTAAATAACTTGTTCATGTTTGGATTATAGAGTTGAAAACCATATAGACAAACCGTGAGAACATAAATAGATTCATTAAAATCACAAATTTACATTCCCAGACATTATTTCAACCCTCCCAACCTCATTTTCTCCCATATCATTAAGGAAGATCATATAAACCACCCTGAGGATTCTCCAACTTTATCACCTCAAGTGTGATGAATCATCCCTTAATTTTCAGTTTAATTATTTATCAGTAAGTACTTATAATCTAATTTCCCACTTATATCTCTCTTTCCCTCTTTATTGTAGTTACTACCATTAACTATTGATACCCTGGGTTCCCAAAATTAGGGTTGGTGGGGTTAATCATTAGGGGTTTTATTGTTAGGTCTTCAAAAATAACTCTATTTTCTTGTATTGGGTTTCTCTATTATGACATCAAATTTCGACTTGATTTTTATTTAGACGATATAAGTGTTTATTTTTTTAACTTTATATTACTCTCTATTTAATACCTATTGTTTCTAATCTTCATTTTTTAATTCAATTCCTATTTATGTGTCCCATGAGGAAAAAATGAGGTTTTATAAATGGTTTGAACCATTGGTATAGATTGGGATTCCACGAGAAGTGTCTAAAAAATGACTAAGTGGATTTTTAAATATTTTCAGTCTTTTTAGAAGATTTTTTATTCATAATTAGAATTTTAAATGGAAATTTTGTAACAATTGATTTATAAAAAAACATTTTGACTGTTTAAAGTGTTTAAAATGTCTGACATGGTATTTACAACTTGAAAGGGAGTATTAAATCTTGTGTATGATATTTGAATCCTTCTTATATAACCTTGGTTAATTTAAAATGGTGTTTTAAGGGAAGTGAATGTACTAATTTTGTTTTGATCAAATTTCTAACAAAAGTTTCTCCTATGAATTAATTGGTGCACTCATGGTATAGTGTGGGTTGTATTGGCATTCAAAGGTTATTTTGGAGATGAATTATTAGAAATTTATGAAAATGGAGTCCCCGTGAAAAGGTGAGAGACCTTATTTGTATCCTTATTCCCCTCCTCATTGTCTTGAGAAGGAAGGGAAAAATTACATGTCTTTAAGAACCATACCCAAGATGCCAAAGGCTCTAAATAAATTCTGAAGGGATTCAATACAAGTTGGGGATAGTTTTACATTTAAGTATAAAAAAAACTAACAAAATGATACATAACAAATAAAACCACTATAATAGGTATGAAAACAATTAAATAAAACTAAACTTTTCAATTTTCAAAATCAAACTAAAATAATGTTCACAACAGAAGACTAAAATATCAATATATACAACCAAATTCTAAAACACTAACAAAACTCAAAGAAATTTATAAATCATAAGATCCAACAAGAATCACGCTACAACTCTACAAAACAACCCAAGTATCATGATTTAGGTTTAATGATGTATGTTACATTAACTTTTTCATGCCTTGATATGAAACATCTATAAAGTGCCAAAATTCCAAAGCATGGGTGAGTACTAGAACATAGTAGATTTTACCCAAATGACTTCACTACTCATGCCACTAGGATAGAAACATGTTATAACATTAATATAGAACAATTTATACTTATAAGTGAAATAATTTATAAAAAATTCAAGAAATTAAATACTAAAAATTGGTTTCCATGGAAAGACAACTAAACAATACATTGAAGAATTTCACATTTATTTTTGGAATATGCATTCCAATCCACACACCCAAGAATCTAAAGAAGAATTATTTATTATTAATTTTCCATAATCATGAGTGGTTTCTAATCAATATACTAATTCAACATAAGGTAATTAAATCCCATGTGGCATTACACCTTTTTCACCGAGCCTATGGTCATATTTCAATCAAGCATTACAATGAATCGTGAACAAACACCACTAATTATGCCCAAAAACCATGCCAAAACCATTTCAAATCCAACAATATCTCAATAAAAGTTTTTTTATAAACCCCTTTTCCTTAAATCATTTCAAGAAATTTTTTAAAAATCATCATTTTAAATTCATTTGTTAAAGCGTATGCACAATAATTCCACAATTCCATAATAAATTTTAATCATCATTAAAAAAATTTATAACATGCTTTTTCAAAATCAATTTCACAATAATATTATATAAATTTAACCAACTTTAAACTAATAATTCATGTTCAAAATAATGTAATCAATATTGAATCCACATACCTCGAGTGATTTGGTGAAAATGGAAAACGACATAAAAACTCCAACAAAACCATGTTAAATCTCTACAAACCCACCTTAGATCTGTTACCCTATCATAAAAAAGTTAAATATAATCCTATTTGGAATCCAATATCATAGATCTAACCATATTTGATTTAGATCTATGAAACTAAGATAGATAGAGAAGAGTATCTATGAAAAACCATCATGAACCACCAAGAACGAAGGCTTGTTGAAGGAATCAAGCTTCAACTCACCATGGAATGAATCCAAATCACATCCAATTTTATAGGGAGACTTCCTCCCTCCTTTAATAGGGGAAATCCTGAGTTAGAAACATTTTGGGGTAAATAATAATTAAAACATTAAACCTACCATGATCCACTTTTGTGGATATAGTTTTAAACTATGCATGATTAGACACACGGTTAGAAAAACCGTGAGCTAACTTAAAAGGCTACTATATCAGAGGGGTCAAAATCATACAGTTGTTTCACACGGTTTCCAAACCGTACACTAGGAATGAAAAATCCCACTATATAATGTATCATAGTTTCTCCTAGGTGTTTTCATGGTTTGTACAAACCGTGCTTAGCCCATGTGCCTTCTCTTTAGCCTCTGTTTTAATTTTCATGGATTCTTGTATGTGTTTCATTCTTTTCCCAAACCATAAACAAAACTTTAACCTATATAAAATAACCAAAAACATTCAAAAAGTTCCCCAAACTCTCACAAAAATCACCCATATACATTACATTTGTAAAAATAAGAAAAAACAAATACATACTTGAAAGTGGGGGTACTAAATTGTCCCCACCATTCATCTATTGGTCCATCGAATATAGAAAACCGTCCTTGTTATGAAATAGTTTTGTCCACTTATATTTAATTTTTTTCTCCCATTCCCAAGTATCCTTTTGAATTTTACCACACTACCACAAAACCTTCACTATACTGAAGGTTTTATCACCCATGACATTATCTCATCTATCCAAAATCCACATTGGGATAAGTGACATGGATGTAGCTGGATCTAGTTCAACATGATCCTATCGAATCACATGGCGTGAATCCGGTTGGTTTTTTATCTAAGATATATGAAATACATTATGTATCGCACTTTACTATTGTAGCAATTCCAAGCGATATTCCACCAAACCAACTCATTCATGTATCTCAAAATGGCCTATGTATCAATGAGATAATATGAACTGCTTCCCAAAAAGTTTGATTTCCAACACTTTGATTGATTCTGAAGAACATATGATCACTCACCACAAACAACACTACCATAGATGATGATCTGCATACAATTTATGACATCTATGATCCATATTCATTAGTTTTCTGGTCAGCTAAATCTTCTCCACTATATCTTGGAAAAGTCATGGCCCAAATATTAAATTCTCACCTATTTCCAACCAAAAAAGTGGATAATAACAAGGATTCATAAATAATTCTTAAAAATCATGCATTTTTTTATCAAGGCTTGATAACTATTGTTAAACAAGAACTCCACTAACAACACCTTTTCTTCCCATTACCCAACAAAATCCATTACAGAAGTCAGAATTATGTCTTCCAATGTTTGTATCATATATTTATATTTCCAATATGACTAAGAATAATACTCTGTACTCATGGTCATTGGAGTGACAAGGGATTACTTTAAGGATTTCCAAAACAGAGATGTATATCTTGGATCCTTTTCTGACAAAATTGAAATTGGTATTCCATGCCTCAACACAGTGTACCCTTTTCATGAGTCTAGAAAAATAATTATTGTTGTGGATGTATGGAAATTTTTGTGTTCATGAATGGAATTCTAGAATTTCTCATCACATTAGAAATTGAAATTATTTAGTATCAAAGTTTTCCAAGGTGATACTTGTCATGAGAAGTCCTGAAAAAAGTGTTGATAATATCCAGTCAGACCAAGAAATCTCCTTATCTTGAAGTAATTCTATACATGTTTCCATCTGATTACAACTTCTATCTTTTATAGATCCAAAAAAACACATATTTATGAAATTATATGGTCATGGAAACATACCACTTTTATCCAAAAGTTTCACTTTTATAGTTTGGCATACAATTGATAATCACTTAAGATTCCCAACGCTATCACCTAGTGTTTCTCACGCTTAACCCTATTCCTTAAATAAACCAATATATGATCGACAAAAACCATACCAAAATAATCCATTTATGTATAAAATATATGATTCATCAATTCCATAAATACATCCGGTGAATTTATATGACCCAAATATATTACAAAATATCCATAATGGCCATATATTTTTCTAAAATCTGTCTTTGAAATATCGTCCTTCCGAACCCTTAATTGGTGATATACTGATCGCAAGACAATCTTAGGGTACCACTAAGATCCACTAAATTGATCAAAACTATCATCAATTAATGGAAGTGGATATTGATTCTCAATAATAACATGGTAAATGTTATGATAATCCACACAATGTCTTAATGTTCCATTTATGTTTTTCACAAACAATAATGATACTACCCACAGAGACTTGCTATAAAAAATGGAATGTTTTATTTACAGCTCATCCAACTAAAATTTAAATTCCCTTAACTCTCTTGGTGCCATTTGATAAATAGAATAGAAATAAAGCTTCTCCTTGGAAGGAGATATAAAGTAAACTCCACTTCCCTTACAGGTGGTAACCATGATAAATATTCAAGAAACAAATTTAAAAAATTATCAACCACCTCTAAAATACTAGTCATCATAATATCATTCATTGATTACAAAGACAATTCAGCCAACTAGTAAGATATTGTTCCAACTATGGGTGATAATAAGCCTTTTTCACCCACCATTACATTCTAGTCCCCTTGAAAGAGATTCTTGACAAAATCTTTAGTTGTAAAACTATACATTCTAGTATAATAGTCGATCTAAGCCTTGAATGTTTTCAACAAATCCATATCCATTATTATATAATGTACATTGATATCAAGAACATGGAAATTCCATTTTATCTCATCTACATCAATAGTTATAGAACAAGCTCTACACATATAGGCTTAAAACTCTCTTTGATCAAGGGGGTTTTGATGTTTTATCACAAAAGGAATCATATAAACTATTAAGATTATAAAATCCATAGAACAAGAAGAAATAAATGAATGTGATGCAACGGTATCAAACAAAACTTTCATCAGCGTAGAATTAAAAATAATCCTACCTCACACTATAGATGGTCCATGCTAGTCATCCACCATAACCTGTTCAAATCCAAATAATTTCTTCATTGCAACACTTTTCTCTATATTTCACTATTTATATTTAACTATTTTAAGATTAATGGAATTCATAGATTCACTATAGATAGATGTGTTCTTCTAATGAGATTGATTCTTCAACCCTTTTCCTATCAAATCATACGACACTTGTGGCACCTTAGAAGTGTACGAAACACCTGAATTCAGAGCACTTTGAAAATAGAACTTAAGGATTCCCATATTGTTTCAATTATGTCATGATAATGGCAGCGTCAGACACTATCAATTCATGTGGTCAATGTAACCACATTGGAAACATCCAACTTTTGTTGTGTCCATAGTGGAATATTTATTGATTCAATAATCTGATTTTGATCCATTCTCCCACCCTGGAAAAACATGTCCCTCTTCCACTTTCCCCTAGAAATAGAGTTCCAACCTTTTCACATTGGTATAAACATACTTCTTCCTCCCATGTATATTGATATGTATAATTCATCCATCTTTTATCTATTGACCATCTTTGTATAATCCAAAATACAAAACATGAAAATCATTGATTGAATGTCCTTCCTCTGTCCCATTTCGAAAATGCATGCCTTTAAGGATGCAGTACCAGTAACATTGGTTAAAAAGAAGAATAATTCATGATTATAATAACACACTATATCAATATGATGCTTTCATTATTCTGGATAAAAAATACAATGTTCATTATGTTTTAAACATGTGAGGATAAAACTGTTTTTTAAATAATTCTTTGAATCATCCTATTTAATGCCTTTATTTAATTTAGCCAATAAAACTAAATACCACCACTGATGTGTAAGATCTCCCAACATATATATCTTCCACTTGATTCTTAGAACTGTATGTGTTCTAAGGATATCAAAGATACGATTCATACTGATCATCCACAACTCTTCTTTTTCTGGTTCCAAACCCCTACAAAATATGGGTGGATTCTTCTTCAAAAATTAGATGCAGTGATCCAACTTACTATTCTTATCCCATTGCTTCCAAATATACATAGCTAAAAATCCTTTGAAAATACATTGAACTAGGTGTGGGTTCACATGTGGCTCAAGTGAAACAAAATTCTCACTAGCTTCCTCTTGTAGGTTTCTGCGACACCTACCACATGCCATTTTCTTGAAACACAAAAAACACCATAAGTTTCACTCACTTCTAATTGAAGGCTTAACATTTCATATTATAACATACCATACTTTCAAAACCATGATTTCTAAAATCAATATTTTCTACATTCAACCATTTTTGAAAAATATCTTCAAGATTTGAAAATCAAACCATTTTCAAAATACCAAAACCATACACTTTTTGAAATTCATGCATTTGAAAAAAAAATATTAACATCGTTAAAAAATCAATAATTACATTTGATTCATATATCATTACTAAAACTTATATATCAAATCCTTGTGGGAAAACATTTCTATAATTCATGTCATACGCATATCATTTTCTAAACCCATGATAATATGATTAAAATTCCTATAAGTGTCTATAAAACACTTATGTACTCAAATCCCTATTAATTTGAAGTTGAATATAAAAAGGATATCTACCACTCTTTATTCTCTACATTTTATGTACTGACAATCCTATTGCTTTCTATGATCCAAACTCATGGAAATAATCTGAATGAATTGTTATCTTCAATATTGACTGCTAATACAAAGTAGAAGACCTCTAATTTCATAATGATATTTAGAAAGACCATGATAATTGTAATTTTCCTAAAAATATTTAGATCTAAATAAACTGATATGACTTGTAACATCCCTCCCCACCTCATTTACATGGGAAAGATGGAGGAAATTACATGGCCTTAAGTGACATCCCCAAGATGCCAAAATCTAGGATTAAATTTCAAAGGGTTTCAATACATATGGGGGACAATTTTTCCCATTAATAATAAAAAACTATCCAAATGATCTATATAAAAAATAACACTATATGATGCATGATAACATTGATATAAATATCTTTATTTCATCTATCAAAATCAAATTAAACCAAGTGTATAGTGCAAGACTAAAATATCAATGTATACAATGAAAGAATAAAAGACCAACAATACTCAAAGACAACTCCAACTCCAAATATCAAACAATATTCATGATCCAACTCTACCAAACAAACCATGTATCACGAAGCTGTGCTAATGATGTGTAATACTATACCTATACCATTGTCTTGATAAACAACATCTTCAAAAGTACCAAATTTCCAAATATGGGATGAGTACTGAAACTTAATTGGATTTCTAAAAATGACTTTCCTGCTTATGCCACTAGGATAGAAACATGTTATAATATTTTTGAAAAAAAAATTATTTAAAAAATTGAAATAGTTTATAACAAATCCCTGAAATTCAATAATAAAAACAATTTTTCATGGAAAGATAACCTAATAATACATCAATGTATTTAACATTTCTCTTTTGGAACATACATTCCTGTCTTCACACCCATGAATACACACCAGAATGATTCATAATGATATTTTTATACCCATGAGTGTTTTCTCGTCGATCTACAATGTCATCGAAAGGTAATTAAATCCCTTATGATATTACACCTTTGGCATCGAGCATAAGGTCATATTTCTACCAATCTTTGTAATGAAATATGAACACACACCACAATGTATGAAAAAAAACTATACTAAAACCAAATTAATTCCAAAACTATTTCAATAAAACAAACAATTTTTTTTGAAACATATTTTTCATTAATCGATCCAAGAAACTATTTTAAAGTATTCATTTTAGAATAATTTATCAAAGAACATGCAGAACAATTGAACAATTCCACAATAATCCTTAAACCATCACTAAAGTAGGTTTCTATCATGATTTTAAATATAAATTTCAGAATATAATTACTTCAATTTAATCAAATTGAAATTAATCGTTGATGTTATAAATAGAGGAGTCGAGATTAAAGCCCCCTTCCATGAAGGATTTTGTTAAAACATAAAACAACACAAAATCTAAGGGAACTGGATAAAACATCTATGAACCCACCCTAGATATATTCCCCTATAATAAACCATGAAAATTCTAATAATTTTTTTATTTCAATATCTAATATATTACTAGAATAGATTTATATCGTAGAAAATGAGAGAGGTATAAAATAGGATATAAGAAAAACCATCAACAATGAACATGACTAAAGGCTTACTATGATAATCGACCTTAAAAACACCATGTAATGACTCTATACCTCATATAATTCAATAGAGAGAGGTTATAAAGAATTTGAGAAGAACCAATGCCTAGTAAGGGCTATTTTGGAGTAAAAACAAGGCATTAAAAAATTACAATGACATAGATCCACCTTTCATTGATATAATTTTTAAATTTTGCATGGTTAGTCACACAGTTAGGAAAGGCATGTGATAACTATTCATAAGCTACTGCCTCAAGGGTTTAACATCACATGGATGGCTCACACTATTTCCAAAGAAAGCACAAGCCATGCAAAATCCCACTATCTCAAGTAGAAAAAATTCTCTTAGGTTATCAAACAGTTTGGAAAAACCATGTGAAGCCCATGGAACTTATCTATTGCCTCTATTTTATTATGCACAGTTTCCTGTAAGTGTTTCATGGTTTTTAAAAACCATGCACCAATAGTGAAACAGTATAAAAACCCCAAAACATTCCCAATGTTTCCCAAACTCTCACAAACATTAACTGTATACTATACAAACTTAAAACTCATAAAATGGGTTACTTATTGGAAACTGGGGGTAATACACTCTTGATCCCCATGTGTTTATTTAATGCCTATGGTTCCTTGTGATGCAATGAGGGGTTGTATTATATTGATTTATGATTATTTGTTTTCTCATCCCTTGATGTGCTTAATAATATTCTTATTTGGTTGTAAGGAGGGGAGGAGTGAGTTATTATAAATGTTTTATATTTAATACATGTAATTTTTCATTTCTGATCATCACCATTTGACTTTTCATGGGAGTTGTGGTAATATAGTAGATTAAATGTGTGGGGAAACCCCTTGAATAGAATATTGGTCAATAGCGTGGTGTTATCTATATATACATAGATAGTTAAAAAGAAAGGGGCAGGAGGCCTTTAAGATAGAAATTCTCTTTTGTTCTCTTGGTGGACAAGTAGATCCAGTGATGTTTATTTCTATATAGTCTGATAGGACCACCATATATTTTGAAAGGCTTTGTAGTGTCTACCTAGGATCCTCTTCAAAATTTAAAATATTTATTATTAGAGCCAAAGAATGACTCCAATTAAAATTGGAATCTTTTTATTATAAATTTTTTCGATTTATACCTTTATTTCAACTATATCCATTGAATATTGTTTTATTTTTTTTCAAATATATACTTGTGGACATTTATTTATCTTATGAAAATGAAATTGTGGTCACTGTTTATGTCCTTTCTTAACTTATTTTATGGTTTTAATTAAAAATGATTTGAAAATGATAGTTTTTAATGGGATTTGAAATAAAGAATATGAATGTGTGATTTAAATATTATTTAAAACTATTTTCTTCATAATTTTAAAGGAATGATCTTTATATTTTAAAAATTTTCTTCTGAAGAGTACTTGGACTGTTTTAATTAGAATTTAAAAATGGATTTTGGACAAAAACTGTGATGTGTTTTTAAATATTAATAATGATATAGACCCATGTTTTACATGGAAATTGGGTTTCATATATATTTTATAAAACCAAATAAAATTCCTAATAAAAACATTTTTAAATATTTCTTTTAAAGGAGGTGTTTATAAAATGGTTCTAATTTTTAAATTCATAATAGTTTTTTCAATAAAACAGGGTTATAGACAAGTATAATTGTTTCCCAATTGATTTTCTTCATTAAATGAAAATAATGAAAAAGTCTTTCTAATTTTTTTGACAATTTATTTTTTTATGTAATTTTTTTTAAAATGTTTTAATTTATTTTATATTTAAAATTATAATTTATATGATTTAATGTGAATGTGACTATATAAATTTATCGGGTGGTTACCTACTAAAATGATTATCTTTTTTATATCTTTTCTAAATAGAGGTATTTCATAGTTTGATTCCTTTGTAATTTTTCTTTCAAGGGTGAAATCGATTTGGATTTGTGATTAGTGGGAATGAAGAGAAATATTGGTGTAGCTTTGTGTTTACTTTTTGGTTTTGTGATTTTTATTGGCAACATTGTCTTGTGGTATTTGTGATTAGTGGTAATGAATCATATCATTATATTGATTCATTTATGTATATGTGGTATATTTTTTATTAGGTGATCAGTTTTTCTTATCTATTTTTAGTTTGTTTATTATTTTCTTACACAATTTATTTACACTTTTATATGAGGGATAAATTATTCGCAAGGTATGATCCTTGATTCCCATGAACTACTATAAGCTTGTGGGGATTAATTGGGGATTAAGAATGAATTTCAATCCTAGTAAAGAAATGAGTTATAAGATTGGTTAGATGGAAACTAGTATATATTCACTATAATATTTTATTATAGCCTAGTTTCCCAATGGGGCCTTGGTTAGGGAAGCACAATATCATTTTTTGGGTGTTGTTAGTGTGGAGATTAGGCCATTGAGACTGAAGTGGTTATTTGGAAGTGAATTCCATAGGATATATCTCGCTCAAAGCCTCAATTTTCCATGGGTATTTGGGGGAAGGGGTTAATTGATTATTTATTTTCTTTTGATAGTGTTGTTGTATTATTGGTTTATTCATATGGAGTTGGTAAATTTTTTCCAATTGGATAGTAAATAATTCCTCAGTGAATCATGCTTGGTATTTTGGGATGGATATAGAAAAGGGCATTGAAGCCTAAGGATTGATTATGGGGCATCACAAAATATTAAAAAAATTAATGTTTGATGATGAACTCTTTGTAGGGACTAAATCATTATTAAAAGGTGGCCATCAAATTTTCTTCCAAATATGGAAGGGTTCCATTTTCATCTTGATTTTTCTATTTATATACCACTATGTATAGATTTCTTAGTCTGTTAGGGAGATTAGTAAATGGAAATGTTTGGTCTTACGATTTGTTGGAATTATTAGGCTAATTTTTTTGTTGAGTAATATGTTATTAAATTATTTCTATTATTATTCATATGATATGAATTCTGTTATTGTGTGTTATAAAAAAGAATTTCATGGGAAAATGTTTCTATTTTTTAAACATGTCTCTAGGGATTGTTTGTAGAATGAGAGTTTTTTAGAATTTTTATAAATTTAAAAACTGTTTTAAATTTGATAGATTTTCTAATATTGGTCATGTAGTGGTTTGAGAGGTGGGATTCCTATTTTAATAGAAATCAATGACTTCTAAAATCTATATTTAATGGGTTTATGGGTTATTACACTTTACATGTGTTTAAAATGAATAAATTATTTTGAATTATCTCAAATGGAAAGTGTATTTTTATTATTATTAAATCTAAATTGGTGATTTTTTAAATAGATTAGTGGTTTTTGTAAAATTATTATTGGAATGGTCTTAAATTGACTAAATAGAGTTTGGGATTGGGGGTGGAATTGAAAAATGGTTTTCATTTATATTTATTATTTAAATATGTCTCACTTTTAAGTGATTCCTTGATTGTCAAAATGATGTTTGGGACTCGTAATTTCTAGCCCAGTGGTTTTAAATAAGTTGTATTTTGAAAGAGTTGTGCTTGTTTTAGTAAAGACTATTTTAGAACTTGTTCCTTTCCTAATTGTAGAAATGTTTAGGGTCAGTTTATTTTCCCCTCATTAGATTTTTGGAATGATTTCTAGGCATTATGATAGATGAGTGGGTTGAGATAATGTAACACAAGGTTTTATGTAAGTATCCTAGAAAGGAATTGTGCGGGCATATTGTTTAGCTTCGGATTTTTTTGTTCATTACCTAGTAATAATATGTAGGTCCAAAATGGAGTTTCATGTGTTTAATTCTTCTATTAGTAGTGTGAATGAATTTATTCCATGTTATCTTACATGAGTGAGTATTATTAGGTGTTTTTTGGGATATGTGACTTAGTCTATGCGTCTTAGTTTAATGGTCGGACCAGTGGTGGTCAATTTTCATGGTGAAATTTGTATGAGAAATAGTTTCAGATGTCTATTTGATTGAGCATGGGGATATTTTATATTTATATATTAGACATCATTGGTATATCCATTGTGTGATTTTTGTGTCTTTTTTGGATGATGAAACATTTTTTTGGATATATTCTTATTATGATTATAAAATTTTTGGTTTGAGGAAAATCTTAATTGTAGTATTCTTTGGTCGCTAATTGTGAGTAGTGGATCATTTGGGGAATGTTCATGTCTCATTACTTGTTAGTGTATGCTATTTTCCTTTGATATTGTAAACAATCTGCACTTTTTTGGGGTTTGGACATGGGATAACCAAGGGTTCATACATGCATACATTGGGGTGTGGTTTTAATTAATTTTGTATTGTGGATTTTATAATGTTGAGATTCCATCAGAATCTATATTCAAATTTATTCATTGGATTTAGATTTAGAAACCATCACATAAATCTTTTGACCCTAATTTCAGACCCATCTCATTTCTTAATGAGTTATGTTTCATATTCTTGTTCTCCTTGGTTTTATGGTACCATAGAATTGGTAATATAGTTTTATAGTACTTTGGGATGTTCTTTGGCTTAGTACACCACTTAGTAGTTTTTGATCTGGTAGTTTTTTGGTTTTTCTAAAAAATGAGTTTTGGAAATTCAATTTTTAAATTACTAGAGAATGATTGTATGGGGATGTACTATTGATTTATGGAAAACAATTTTGAATCTATATTACCATTATAGACTAGTTCTATATTTTGGGGAGACCTTTGTAGGGTTTCTTCGAACATTTTTCTTCTTATTGATTGGTTTCTGAACATTTTTTTGAGAATGTTCTAGTATTTAAAAAAATTCTAGTTGTACCCAGAATTCACTTATTTCCCCTAAGTGTCTGTATTATTAACTATTTTTATTTTTCCTCTAATTGAAAATGAAAATATCTTGGGGTAGAAATTGGTATGATAGGGATAATTTTGACACCCTTCATGTCCATGGGTAGTTCATTTCATATTATTTTATATGTTTTTGATGTGTTTTATGGTTTTAAATGATTTCATCCAAAAACAATGAAATTATGGTTTTCATATTCTATACACACTTTAGATACATGATTTTGAAGATATCTTCTGGTTACCCTTATAGAGAATGTTGGGAACCTCAAATTTTTTTGGCATGGTTTGTATATACATGTTTTGTATAGCTCAATCCAAAAAATGTAGATTATAAGGGAAACCATGTGGGAAATTAGTTTTATAAGGGAGAGGGTGAAATACTTATCCATTATTTTGTAAACCATTCCCCAAGCTTGTGAATTTCCTTTTTGATTTTATAGTTCCATTTGAAATGGTTGTGGAGATATTTTTT
This sequence comes from Viscum album, assembly GCA_963277665.1. Classification (NCBI taxonomy): domain Eukaryota; kingdom Viridiplantae; phylum Streptophyta; class Magnoliopsida; order Santalales; family Viscaceae; genus Viscum; species Viscum album. The sequence continues at coordinate 1,024,254,409 of OY728126.1, forward strand.
CGACCATATAGATTCCCTGGGAATCCATGTGAGTTGGTTAGGTCTGGGACATGACCTGTTCATGGTCGATGAGTAGCTTGGAAAACTGTACGACCTTCGCAGACTCATTAAAAATTTAAATTACCATTTCAACCACTCGATTTTAATAATACATCCCCTTATTTCCATTCACTCCCATTTTAATGGACAAGACAAGATACCATGTGGATTCTCCTCCCTTATTTTGTGCATTATTCTAACTTTTCCCCTCGGTTTCAGGTTGATTATCTCTTGGTATGTTCTTCAAATCCTTTTATTCAGTTATATGCCTCGTTTTCCCTTAATTTTAGTTCCTCCCATGAACCCCTGAATCCATGGGGGATTGAAATAGTTTAATGGTGTATTTTATGACACAACATGATATTTTTTTAATTTATTTTCTTAATGTATTCAATAAAATGTGGAATATGAAATACCGATCATCAAAATTTGATATACAATTAAAACATTATTATTTAAATGTGACTATTATGATATTTATGTTAGTTTAGTAGGTATTAATAACTGTACTATGTAATATATGTACAATGTTTTTCCACAATAAAATGAATAATAAAGCACGCATTGATTTCAGTTTGTTGGAAATGAAGATAAATGTTTCTAAAATTAAAATAGTAATTTTTTATAAAAATATTTTCATACTTGAAATTATTTTTTAATAATTAAAACTAATAACTATTAGTGAATGATTCTAATAAAATAATATTATTTTATTGTATATCTAATATAAATAATTAAAACTCATTTAATTGAAATTATTAGGAAAGAGATTAGGATAAATTCATTTTTTTAGAGCTGGTTCCCCAGAAACAGCTTCAACGAATTTTATGATAACATGTATTAAATTTATTGAATATTAATAAACTATTTATCACATCATGATTACTGTTTTTATATCATATTATGGGATAATCTCCTAAGCGTCGATATCATACTAAAATTTCATAAGAGTACCCTTCTATGACAAAAACCCATAAGTGTGATCATAGTATTTTTAAATTTATATTCCATGTCCAGATGAAAGAATTTGAGGGAAACTTTTCATATAGGTTATCAGGGGTGGAGAATCATAGTAATTTTAGCCACATACACATTATACACAACCTTTATAATATGAATTATAGTAAATTAGGAGAACAAGACCATTCAGTAGAAAATCCACATTTATACGTGTCATTAGATGCTTATATCCCCAAAAAAGGTTTTGATAATTAGATTTTATAATTATTATTAATAAATATTATGATTAATATACTTTTATGTATTTACAATACCCATGAATAACTATATTTATGGTGAGGTTTTATATATTAGGTAAATCATGAGTAATATTTCATTAATGAATAATTTTCCAAATGATTTTTCCTTTTTATTATTTAATAAAAATTGGTATCTTATCCTATTTGAGTGAAATTATATAGACTAAATAAATATTGATCCTCAGTGTTCTCTCAGTGATTTGGATTTTTATAAATTAAAAGAAAGAGACGTTGAGAATATAGGTTTATGAAATTGATATGCAGCCTTATTGATTAGAGATATCACAATAAAGGGATTATATTATATACTAAGAATCTCTATGATGTATTATGCCAATGTGATATTAAATTCTTACACCATGGCTTATTTGGAGTGTTTCTAGGCTATAGATTGGACATTGGGCTACATCACATAATTCCACCAAGAAAGAGGTGTAGAGGGTCACACAATAAGTGTATCCCAATTCTGTGTTAAATAATAATAGTATTTATTATTTAAAAAGGTTAATAAATATTATTCTTTTATGTGGTCTAAATATTATAAATGTTTATATGGTAATATATATTATGTCACTAGTTATTTAAGTGAAATTTTACCAGAATATTTCATAAATATTTATTTATTAGTCATTGAATATAATATTTATTAATTATTATAGAATAATGTTATGATATTTATTTATTATATAAATATTCATTATTCAAGTTTTGAAAAATATTTTGGGGGAATGGGGAATTGAGTTTAATGGCCGGGTGCGAAATAATATATATCTATCATTATTTGAATAAATAATATCTAACATAATTCATTATATTAGCATATGTGAAGAAATAATAATAATATTATTATTATTATAGACATGGTTTTTGTAGGAAATAAGAAAAATAGTAAGGGTGCATATGCAATTATTATTTTCAGGCCCTAGAAATATATTAACCCAATAATATTAATTATCCAATATAGCCAATTCCTATTTTTAGTTGACAATAAGATCCATATAAAATCCTATAAAATCCCTAAGAGATCTTTCTCCAATTACAATATAAATAATAGATAATGATCCTCCTTCACCACTACTATCATATCTATAGAGATCGATAAAAAACCATCCTTAATGTGAATCTTGGGGTGATCAAACGTGAATGATTTAAGCATTAGAATCTTCCCTGTTAGCATCTAGACACTCTTTTGGAGACATTCAAAAGATTATAGAACTAGTATGGATCACCCCTAGAGAGAATATACTCTTTGTTTTCTACAATTAAATAATGGTACGATGTAGATACTTCATTAGATCCATCAATAAATAATGATTCCCTCATAAGACAATTATTTAATTACTAAAACTAATTATAATTTTTTTTGATGATCATGCACATTGGTTCTTTTTTTATTATATATTATTTGATTTAATTATATTGATCATTAATTTTATCATTTTTTGAATCTCATATTCATCATTTATCATGACAAAATGATGAGTTAGACATTCCCCATATATCACTTTCACTATGCCCCAACCTATAAGTAGTATGAGATGGGTCATATAATTATTTCTAATTATATAATAATAGTTTATTGATTGAAGCATTTTTCATTAGTTTTAAATTCAAATGTAATTTTTAATTAATCTGAATCATAAGATCTTTTTAATTCTTCTCTTTTCTCTCAAAAATATAACCAAATCAATTATTTTTATGAATGAAATTATTTTTATGAATGAAATAATCTTTATGATCTCATCTCAACACGCCAAAGAGTCTATCAAAACAGTATAGGTGTGCATGCCATATAGCATGGTGTTACATACTATGATCCAATTTTTAATGAAAATTGAATTAATTTGGAATTATTTACATCCATGGAAATTTAATACATGCGGTAAATTAAATTACACACCATGTGTTGATAGGTCTAGCATGATGCATGGTTTGTCGGAGTACATAACGTGTAATTTCCATGCATGGCGTGTAGTCATCTTGTCAGATATGGTCCATGTATCATCTTGAAATCCCTACATGACTAGTGACCACGTAACTTAGGGACCACATGTCGTTTATCCCATGTACACTCTGTGTACTCTAATATTTTTTGGAATTTTTACAGACTGAATCCATAGGTTTGTGCCACAGATAGATGGAAAGGATAATATAGGACATGTAACAGCTATGTACACACCATGTACTTTAATCAAATCATTCAGAATTAAAAATTAATTTATTTTAGTTTTCAAACCATATCAACGTGTGTTTATTGTGGACATTCAATTAATTAAACATTCCATGTAATGGGATATATATATATATATATTTATAATTAATTTTTGGATAATGTTTGGATGTTCAAATCATGTATAAGTTGTATTACAGATATTACAATATTCACATTAATTAATGAAACACTATTTAAATTCCATGCGTTCCGTTTAGTCATTAATTTGATAGGACATTCCATAAAATTATGTGATAAGTCTGTATGCGACATGTATCAAGTGTAAATAGTATATGGGAATAGTACAAATTTTTTTGTTCATATGGGTTGTCAGAGTGTTTCCTCAAAGTAATATTGTTTTGTATAAAATTTGTTTTAAATAAATTTAATTAATTTTTTTATGATTATGATGGATTAGAATCATTAAAAAATTATGATGAAAATAAGTATAAAAGAATTTATTAATTAAAAACGACAATTAATTGATTCAAGAATGTTTTATTGTAAATAAGGAGAATTATAATTGAATGTTATTATATTATATGAGTATTGATTGCATGTTTTTTGATGATCATGATCATAAACTAGCCCTTCTTATATGAATGGTTTCATTTTATTTTTAATTAAAATAATTTTTTGTCCTACATGTCAACCCACCCCTCGTTAGGTAAGGGTCTACATTCCCACTTATTCAATTATGTACTCCCCTTAACCAATCCATTGTTTCCCATATCATTCATGTGAGTAAAACCATATGTAAGGGATGGATCGTCCAAACCAGTTGAGGTAGTGTATGTTAGGATCTGAGGTGAATCCAATAAAAAAGATATATAGAGGTGGACTTATGGAAATATTCAACATGAACTTAAAATGGTTCAATGATTTTCCCCGGGGTTTCCCATTATTTAATCAAAATAACTATTATTAAAATCTAATTACCATAGAACTGTTATTTCACGTTTCATTTTTTTTCATTATGGGATTTTATCGCAATCACATTAACTAATTAATTAACATGAAAGCAATATAGAAATTAAATAAACTGTTTTATGAGTGAAAATTATCTAAGACATGGTTAATCACTTAATTAAATAAAATTTATAGTAACAATAATTGAATAAATAATATAATTTTAAATTTAAGAATTAATATAGAATTACACAATTATATATATTAATTTTATATATCCTTCCACTACAAAAGTTAAAATAATACCATAGTTCAAAGCAATTTCCTATCCAATGCTGGGATTCTTTAAATTATTATGGAATTATAACATGATTTTTTAGGTTTAAATAAAATAGTTTATATTTAGTGTTGACTTTTGAAGAAATAAATAATGTAACTAGAAGGAAATTATTGAGTAAATCTAATTTAAGGACTTTAGCATAGGGGGTTTACTCAACATATCAAGATACTATGATTTTTTATTGTTAGAATTTACAATTCCAATCTAAAACCATTAAAATTTCATGTACGGACAAATTTGGGGTGATGAGAAGGGTAATATAGATCATTTCTACTATAATGTCCAACAAAAATTAAATTCCGAAGACAATTGTTAGGGCTATTGTGTTTTGATAAAATAGTTGGATATTAACAGCTATAATATATTTTTTTCTAAATTTAATCAGATAAAGTACAAAAATTATGACCATCTTATTTATTTAAAGAGTAACAAAAATGACTTCAAACATATCAATATGATACATACTTGAAAAGTATAACCTTATAACTGGTAACAATTTCTTAGAGTGGTAAAGGTGCTAAATAATTATCCTACATCATGAAGAAAAATTGAATGTGCTGGAATGACCTACTCTTAAATCGTCTGTTAAAGAGTCTAGTGAGGAAAATTTGTCTCTCTACGAGAAACATTTGTACGGTTATACAAATATTTACTGTTTCATTATATCAAACATGAGTAATCATATTTTAATTCAATATTATTACATGGATTCTTATGGCATGATGTATCATCATTGATATCCCTATCAATAGAGGGAGAGACAAGACCGATGCGAGATCTCCAATGCTCTATTTAAAACTAATCTCAGAGTTTCGGTTCTATATATTCTTCATGTAGTCAATATTATTGGGTGCATTAAATTATTATACATCTTAGATATTAATTTCATAGATTAGTCTCCCACAAATCTCATAATTTACTCACCACCAAAGTATTTCTCGAATTTGTTTTATTAAATATAAGAAAGGAAATAAAGAGAAGAGTATATAAGAACATGTTATACAAGTTCTCCTAGTGGAGAAGAACATGGGTCATGAAAAACCAGCATACCATATGGTAAATTAGATAACGAGTAATAAGTAAAAGGGGTCTAAGACTCATAACATGTCTAATGCTCTGAAGCATCGTCTAACCAAGAAGAGGAATATTGAGAGTTAGGGAAAAGAAAATGAAGTAGTATGTTTCTTATGCATAATGAAAGGCCAACAGAAGAGGAATTGTACCCAAAAGAAATGGCAAGATGAAGTTTCATTCATTACTTATTTTATCTTTAAATATATTTTAATTGGGTCATAGATACTACTTGTGATTCTCACATCTATATCTAAATGATGAAACCATGTAGATTATGAAGGATTGCTAGAAGGGATGTATATTATCATATTTTCAATGGTGTTAAGAAGGACTCAATATCTATTAGTGAGTACCAAATTCCATTTACACCATGATTGATGTTGGTTTTAAGATATTTTTATCGTGTACCAATGTCACCATGAACATAATTTACATATCATGACATGATACATAATGTTTTATTTTCAAATTTGGAAATAAATGTTGCTGATTTAATAAATAAAAAATATTTTATGGAATGAAAATTTTTTGTAATTCTATTTATGTGTTAAATTAAAAAATATATGTATTAAAAATAAATAACTAATCATATCCACATGACTCATATAAAACCCAGCAATGGATTCACCATCTTGTCTTTGTAAAAAGGAGCATGTGACCAAACTCGATAAAGATGGTTATTTTGGAAATTTTGTGATAAAAAAAATGAAATAGGTCACGATTGTTTACCAGAAAAAATGACCAAACAACGATTTTGTGAATAGGTTGAATGATCCCCATAGCTTTTAATATTGGTATACACTAATGTGCATGGTATATTTCTAGAAGAAGCTAGTGGTGGGTATTGTTACTAGAAATTTTTTACAGATGACTTGTCTAAATATGGATATGTATAGATAATGAGTTATAATTCCAATATATTTATGAAATTAATTGAATTTAAGAATTATGTATAGAATCAAGTTGGAATGATGATAAATAACCATTGATTTTGTCTAGATAGTGAATATATTAAACTATAGTTTAACAAATTTCATTGGGATTTTGGGATTCTTTCTCAATTCACTCCACCATAAACATAACAGTTTAGTGTTATTAGTGAATGTAGGAACCATAACATGATAGAAATTGGAAGGATGATGATGATCTATTCGATTATTACATTATCCATTTTGGTGAAATGTATTACAAACTATGACATATACATTAAATGGAGTACCAACTAAACTAGAAAATGGAATTCTCTTTGATTTATGGAGTTGAAAGAAACAAATCTTGTAGAATACATGTATATGGGTTTGAGATGTGTTTTTAAGGCCTTATTAGAAAACATACTAGTACCCCAGGAAATAATGTTTATATTTATAGGGTATCATATAGAAACAAATTGATACTAACTATAAAACAAAAGACACAATCAAGTGATTGTTTCTATAAAATGATTGATTTATTTGAGGGAGAAAATCCCCAAAAATGATAGTGTAAGACATATTGAAATTAATGAATTTGATGGACAAAATACACAATAGTTAGTACACAAATTTATTTCATAAGTCACCATGAATGGGGTAGTTCCTGAAACATAAGTACTATGTATGATAATTAGTGGTGTTAGATAAACATAGAGATATTGTTATCTTGTCACTGATGATAGTGACTCATTATTGGTTGAAAATGACGATCCACTATCATATAAAGAGGAACTATACAGCTTACAAGCTAAATTATGGAAGGAATCGATGAAATATGAAATGGATTCCATGTATCAAAATCATGTTTCGGTTCTAGTTAATGCTCTAGCTGATATGAATCTTGATTGGTGAAAATATGTATTCAATAGAAAACTGGATATGGAAGGTAAAGTAAATATCTATAAAGTAATGATAGTTTATAATGGGTTAGAACAACATCAAATAATTGACTACAATGAAACCTTTTCACCAGTTTCAATGCATAAATCCATTATAATTCATCTTTCTGTAGCATCATACCTTGACTATGAAATTTGGGACATGGATTTCAAAACCTACTTCATTAATGGGAACCTTCAAGAAAATGTCAATACAACACAACCTGAAGGGTTTCATAATCCAGTTGATGCTAAAAAGATTTTCATGTTGTAGATATGCATTTTTTGTATTATAGAATGCATCATGGTCTTGAAACACTCATTTAGTTGAATCTATAAAATAATATGGATTCATTACGAGTGAATAAGATCTATTTGTTTACAAGAGGTTTAATAGAATTTCAACCATTATCCTAGTAATATATTTTGATGAAATATTACATATTGGAAATGTTATACTAGTGTTATTGTCTCTTAAAGTTTGTTAAAACAATTGTTTCTTCAGGATATACTAAGGTGAAACAACCTATATTATAGGGATCAAGATCATTCATAATAGATTCAGGAGTTTTCATGGACTATGTCAAAGTGAATTCATTCACCAGATATAAAGAGGATTTATTAGGGAACAATACAAGAGGGAAATGGTAATGTGTCACATGGTATACATCTTTATTATAAAATGTGTTACCATACACAGTGAGAGAAATAAATAATGAGTATGATACCATGTGATTTTTTCATAGAAGAAACCATGTATGTTGTGATATTTATTAGAATTGATGTTTCCTATGCATTGATTATGGTAGGCATATATCAATATGATCTAGGAGAACATCACCATTAGTTTCATGTATATCCTCAAGTATCTCAGAAGAAATAAGGATATGATCATGGTGTATAGAGGAGATGAGGAGCTAGTCTTTGATGATTATAAGGATGGTAATTTTTGAATGGATCTAAATGATCTGAATCCATGGTTAGGATACGTTTTATATCTCAATAGAATAACTATGAGCTATAAGAGTTCAATGTAACTAGTTTTCACTAAATCTACAATAATTTATAGTATATAGAGGATTATGATGTAGGAAAGGAATCTATTTTTATATGAAACATTTTACAGGATATTGATGTGGTATATAGTATTAAAGACCATATCACATTTAATTGTGATAATACTTTTGTTGTGTCTCTTGAAAATGATATAAGGTCACACCGAAATAAAAAGTGCATACTCTGGTAGTATCACCTCTGGATTTATTTTTCCATAAGTGGTGAAGTTGTCTTATGAATTGTTCCCACTGATGAAAATGTGGTGGACCCTTGGACTAAATTTTTTTGGTAACAATGATTAAAAAGAGTGGAAATTCAATTAAGTTCCCAATTAAAATTTCTACTCAAAACATTTTAAAATAAAATACCCCAAATTAATTAAAAACACCAAATTAATCAAAATAGTAGAATAATATATCTTTGATATTTCTTAATAATTCTCTAAGAGGGATTAGAGATCAATTAAAATATTAGTTGAAATAACATTAAATTTTTAATGCAATTTACTTAATCAAACCCTTTTTATTAACATAGGTTAAAACTAACTATCAATGTATAAATTTTGTTTACACATTTAAAAACAAAATACATTTTAACTTTTTAAAAAAGAAATACAAAACTAAAACAATCAACATAGTAAACAAGATGTCCATTATCAAGGTGATACATAATCCCCTTCACTTGACAATCAACTTCTTCAATTAATATTATTATCGAAAATAATTCGATCCAAAACTATGAACATATTCCTATAAATAATATCACATAGTCTACCAAAGCCCAAATACAATTCCATAGTTATACATGGGATAAAAACTAATAAATTCTCTAAAGGACCTATTCTATAGTTACCTTGTGTGTACAATTAAACATATTTGAGAGAGTGTGTCTAGCACACTCATGTTAATGCTCATGTGTCAGTGTGTTCGAATAAATTGATTACAATATCACAATACATTGAAATTAATAATATGTAAAGGAATATAAATAATTAGAGAAAAAAATATGTGGTATTTATCAATATGAAAATCTTCCAACACTCTAGGTTCATTGTATTTTTCCTGGTGACAAGATAAAATATGATTCTTTAAAATTTCATAGAAATAGAGTATCATGGATTTAGGTTTTTCTTTCAAAAGAACCTATAATAAACTTTTACAAAGATATCTTGAATTAGATTGTGAAATGTTATTTATCTTATATAAAATCCAAACATTCACACTAGAATCTCTATCATCATGTAAGAACAACTAATATAAATATATATTCTCCAACTTCATGCATATGAGAGTCCTTATAAATATATATCTCTATATATTTATACATATGTTCAAGAATAATATTAAATATATCATCGATTATAAGGCTATGTAGAAAATTAGAAAACCTGTGAAATTGTATCCAATGCATCCATGTAGTTATTTAGGATTAATCACTAAAACATTCATGAAGTTATAACTACATTGAATCTCAAAAAATAGAAGTTGGAAGAAATAAATTCAAATGAGTCATAGAATAGTAAGGGTATAAAACTGATGGTGGATTAACTCCAACAGTGGGATAGTCTAGAGGAAACACAAGACAACGTCGAGTATCACACATGGCAGTATTAAATATCAGGTGATATCATAACTCCGGTGGAATAATAGATCTGGTTGTAGCACATATAAGAGTCACATGACTAGAGGAAGCAAATTTGGTGGTATCATAGTAGATCAAATGGTAGCACATGTATGGTGGTGGCATAACTGGACTAATTATAGAACATGGATAGTGGCAGCTGGTTTGTAAATATAAAATTGAACTAATTGTATCAAATGTATTGATGTATCATGTATCATTGTATCCAATCTTTGGTAGTACCACATTTGTTCTATGATAGGTAATGTCTTTGGTAATAGAACCAGTTGAAGATCTTTATGAACTAACGATGGATCTATAATTAGCTCATTTTATTTAAAAAATATTATACTATCAAGAAATAGTAACCTCATTAGAAACATGACAATCATTATTTTGATCATTAAAAAATGGAATTCCATTATGGTCGGATGAATCCACCATCTATAAAAGAGTTTCTTCCATTAGGCAAGTTGAGAAGAAACCCTAGCTTTGTAGATCTCATCACTGGTGAACAAAAAGAAAACCCTTATTCCAGATCATTTGCTGATGTCATTGTTGGCTAAGAATCTCAAGATGAGTAGAATACCATGAAAGAGTTTGATCCAAAGAAATATCAACATCAAGTTTTATCGGTGATTTCTTTCTCAAATGAAGAGATACAACTTATCTTGTCAGATCATTACATTTTATTGGTGGAAAGATTTAATATATGAAGACCCTAAATAGTTTATCTCCGCAGGCCCCTAAAAAACAATGGATTCTTGAATTTACACATTGGTTTGATGAACTCATCACATTTCCTATTTCACTTTTCATTGGAAAATTATTACTATAGGCTTTATAAAAAAGGGTCATGGTCTTTCAGTGGCTATTTCATAAATATCTTGAAATGATCACCAATTTTTTTTTTAATTTAGTGCCACCTATTGTAACCATCAGGATAGGTTTCCCTAGACATCCACCACATCTATTCAAATAGAATCTAATCTTCTATGTAGCTAACCCATTTTGTCACCCCCTTAAGCTTGACTCTACTACCCTGAATATGTCTCACTCCTCATTTGCTCGAATTTTCACTAAAATTGATATTTCACAAGATTTTACATAATGATTTTGGATTCAAAATTGATATATTGAATTTTTTTAGGTGGTTGTTTTTTAAAATATACCAACCTATTGAAAACTATTCTCTCGAATTAGACATTTTATTAGAGAATGTGAGAATAAAAGTCCCTCTTCATGACCCCTCATCCATTTAAAATCAAATTAGGTTATATAGGAATCTTCAAAAGTGTTGGATATTTCCCAGACATGATACACTATTTTTAGTACTACAAGCATAAAATCTTCAAGTTCTCCTAATGTTAATCTCCATTATACCAACCTCTACAGTTTAGCTATGGAAGTTCATAATGACCAAACTTCTATAGAAGATTAGAAAATGCCTCCTAAATCTTAACCTCCAAATATAGAAATCAAAAAAATAGATCATGCTGAGAAAGAGAATATTAAATATGACTCTAGAGAATTTATTCAATATGATATAAAAAATTCTTCCCAACATGAGAATTATTTTTTGAAAATGAGGGCTATAAAAGAAAGAAAAATCAATGATTTAATATGATGGTTTCATCATTTTGAGGTCCAAGAAAAATCAGAAAACTTTAGGGATAATTATAAAATTGAGAGAACCATTATCACACAATCACTACATACCATTATGAATGAAATAACATAATTTCCCCATATACTGAGCCTACTGAAACTTTGTTTGTATCATCTTATTAAAATGAACTTACTGATTCAGAATTCTATACCAGTGAGTATAAAAATGAAAATGATAATACATTTTGGGATTCTTACCAAATAAAAGTAAAATGGAACATTCTAAAGGATGATGATTTTGAAATAGAATAGAATGATACAATAGCCTTTTGATTGTAAAAAATGGGGTTGTGACTACTGATACTTACCTTGATATCAGAAAAAGTATGTTTATCATAGTTTTATGGGATTTTAAAAACGGCCAAAATTTCAAAATCATAGATACTCCATGGAAATGAAACTTTTTTATGGTCTCGCTGGCTTCTACATGATCTAATTCCTTATAACCATGTTATGGTTATTTGGAAGTTAGATTTATTTTCTCTTTTATTTTATATTGGATTCTTATTTGTCCATTATTTTCCCCTATTTGACTTGTCTCAGTTTACTCAACCGGTTTTCTGGATGTGTTATTATAGAATACAATGAAATATTGGCTTGGTTGCACATCTCATGTGTAGAAATCCCAGACTTCCATCTTATTTGGATTTCACTATTTTAGTTATGTATTTAGTTGTTTCAGTACATTCTATGAAGAGTTGGATACTTTTGAATTTTTTAGTTTTGAGGATTATGAAGGCGTGCCCTGGTCGAAAAGAAATTGTATAGACATCCTGGAAAAAAATGCAATTGAAATGAACTCAATTGGTCTCAGAATTTCAGATTCACTTCTTCATCTGGTAGTGTATGAAAATTCATTGGGGGTGTCTTCTTCCCATAATGTTTCATATTCATTTATCCTTCCTTCGTGTCTATGTATGTATACATAACTACTTCCTTTCAATGGTATTATTCCTTTGGTATGGTTTTATTGTGTTTAATCCCAATATTTAGTCTATTTTTTCTAAGAAAACTAAACTATACCCCCTTTAAATTCCGCATTGGTGTAAATTATTTAAACATTGTGATATTATTGTAATCATTGTGTTTAATTAATTTATTTTGGGGCATGAAATGGGTGACTGGTTCATGTCACCTCTTTTATTGATCATTAAAATAAGGAGGTTTCAATAATCTCCCTCTTTATGATGATAAAAAATAAATAAATTTGTTAAACCATGAATATGTAAATAACTATATAGATAAGTAGAGGAAGTTTAAATATAATGATATATTAATAACAATTAAAATTATAAATGTGTGGTACTAATTTTAAATTTTGAATAAGAATTTAAAGAATAAAATAGAAATAAAAAAATCATAAATTAAAATTCTATATTAAACAAATTCTACCTATTTTGGGATTATAAAAAAGAAAATATAATAATGAAATTAACTACATAAAGAATAATATAACACATTTGAGTATATAAAATATGAAATAAAATGGAATACATAATCCCTATTAAATACTAATAATCTTATAAATAAATCATATCTATTTAAGATTATGGATCACGTAGGTATTTTCTTTTTCTAGAGGTAGGAGGCACTGTACTAAATACTGAAGGTGATGATGTAGTCAGAGACAACTCTAAAATCACTATTGGTCTAGGCAATCATACTACTTCAGCAAGTGACAAGATGAATGGGTGAAACATAGGTTGAATTCATATATTAGATGGTGTAGAGGTTATGGATGACATATGAATGGCCTCGGGATCTACAACTAATTTTCTAGATACATAGAAAAATATATTCATTAGATTTACGAAGTCTATAATGTTGTTTCAACCCCTCTCCATAATAGTGAAGATGTAATTCTTTTCTTTCACAAACAACACTAGCATAGGGTAAACAACTTTAAGATGGTATACATGATCCTTAAAGTCCCTATTCGTAAGTCTAATTCTTAATTTCTCATATATAAACATAAAATAAAAATTTAACTCATGACTTATATATATTATGGATAGGTAGTACAAGATATCTTAAGTGATAGTTTATCTATCACATTCAGATTCATTCAAAAACACCCTTTACAGTTTTTATATATGCACACCATGATGTATGATTCGACGAAGGTCCTCCTATGTATATGTATGGATATTTCCCATGTTGGAATGAAAATACTCTCTGACTATAGTTATGATCATGTCACCATATATACAGGAAGAAAAATGTTGATAAGTGGATATAAAAAAAACAGATAGCAGTAAAGGATCCAACCTATAAAAAATGTTATCCTGTATAGTAGAAAAAGTGGTACTCATGTCCTCTATAATTGATCTCATAGATTTAATTGGACCAGCTAATATTTTATTTTTAATCTCAGCCTATTGAATCTTAAAAATAATCTTTGTATGAATATATAATATTATTAGCTTAATGATGTTCCTAGTATCAGATTCACTAATATGAGTAACTATTGGAACACATGATCTATAAAATCAATTGAAATTAGAAATCAGCCTCTTTGTAAAATATTTTAAATCAAATCTGGTAAAAAACTCCAATGTTTCATTGTAAGTAAATGGTAGAGGTGATGAAACTCTCTCAAAGCTTGGAAAAATATTCAATGATTGATCTTATATTGTAACAAAAGAGTTAAATGGAAATTCATGTGGATCCCCATTTTTACCAATCCTCTAAACCATATATCCTTTTGGATATGTTCGAAAAATCAAGAAAAAAAATAAACCATGCCTGAGTGGACTGTTTTGATCGTCATTACAATCATCATATCCATCTAAATGTGGATAAGAAAATCCATGTAACATGGAACCTGGATATGGACACCCCTGGGTTGAATCCCCATTCTTTTGATTTATTGCAGGATCATCTCTATGTAATGACTTTTAGATGGTAGAACTCAGGGGATACCTCCCCCTCAACAGATTCCCTAGGCTCACATCTAAAAAATGTAGCATCATAAGCTATCTAAAAAAATAAGGTCTATCTATAACCCTATCTATAACCAAAATAAGATAGGGATCTAAGTAATCCCTCTCAAAACTGTCAATGCATAAACATCATCATGAACTTTTAATTCAGAAGGTCCATAAACATTTTGAACCTCTTATTCCTCATTAGAATCATATAACACATAAAAATATTCTTTAGAGGTATCAAATGAACTATAAACCTTTTCTTATTCAAAGACTTCATGCTCATCGTATTATCTTTCACTGAACATACCCTCTCAAGTATGGAGATAAATAGGTGGACTTACATATTGATATGAAATAATATGTATTTTAGAAATTTTTGGATCACTACCATATTTAATGGAGATGACATCTTTTCCATCAACACTAGCTAATTCATCTTTAAATTATTCATTATAATAAACCAAAATTTAATTTGGAGTTAATACAAGATCAACAAAATTCTTAGGTCTGATAGGGTGTTCCGCAGGGAAAAATCTTTAGAGAGTATGTTATTATCATCAACCGAATTCTTCATCCACGGATTCTAGTTGACATTAATTCTTTTAAAGGTATATTTTCTAAAAAAACCAAAACATTTTAATTCTTCTTCTTCTCCATCAACAAATCACTTAAATCCAAATATATGTAAAATAATCTTACGGTATATTAGATAATTATATTTAGAAGAGGTATTGCACATCTCTATCATGTGCACCATATGATATAAATAAAGATTAATTTTATACCCTCTTTTTATAAGTAATAATAGATAGATATCATGATACCTCATTGTAAAAAAATCCAATTTACTATGAAGTATCATATGATAGAAAACTTGAATAGGAATATACACTCCCCATCTACATTGGTAGTGGTATGCCTCTCTACTAAATTATTCATAGTTTACTTCAGTAGTGCATCCTAACACCCAAATAAATTATTATAACTTGTTATAGATCATTTATCGCCATTAGAAACACCATCAAGAGGTACATTGATAATGCTTGACTATTCTATTGAAGAAAAACTAATCTATTTTCCATATATCATATTATGAATGTTATCTTTATTTTCTCGGAAGATATACTCTGAATATTGAGAGAACTATTAACTACCATTAGATATAAATGATTGTCATTACTTGAGAACCAATATACCTATCCCAATTCCCGAATCAACTTACTAGACAAATATATTCAATATCTACTTCTTTCTCTACATCAACCTCACAGTTCACAAGATGAGGGGTTTTTTGCATAAATTTATCATTGATTGATTTTACATGGTATTTCTTAAGAGGTATTTATTTTATAGGAGAAAACGATAAGGGGTTTGTAACTCTAACCATTTTACTCAATAAAATGGTGAAGGAATACCATGAGGATTGTTAAAGTTTGATAGATAAGGGAATTCAAACGGTTTGAAGGGTAAGCATAAGCGAGAGAGTGTTCAAAAATTAAATTTTAATTAGATTTTATCACTTAATGATTTGAATTTTAAAACCATGGTAAAATATAAATGAATAAATAAAAACAATTTAACCTAGAAAATATGAAATAAGACTAGTAGAAGATAAATATAGAGACTCAAATAGTATATTACCAATGGAGTATCTTTCCAATAGTGGATTACTAACTATTGATCACCAATGGTGGATCAACTAGTGGTGGATCACCCAATGGTGGACTACTAATGGTGTGATGCCCAATAGTGGATCTCCAATGGAGAATTTCCAAGGGTGTACATTCCAATGGTGGATCTTCTAATGATGGATCTTTATATAGTGGATCATTTAATGGTGGATCCTCCATGATTAAGATAATCTAAAAGTTGTCATACCTAGATCATTTTTTATATATTTCAATATATTATAATTCATGGTATTTGTAAAAATATTAGAGATATTACATTATGTTCCTATTAATTCAATATTTATATAACTTTTTGGAAATTATCTCTCAAAACGTGATGCATTAATTTAACATACTTTTGTATATAATGAGATACTTGATTATTGGAAATATTTTCTTCACTTGTTGTGTTATGATTTAAAGGTGAATATCTAAATTTATGTCCATAATCTAGAAATGTATTATTCATCAATAAATTCTATACACAACAACTTTCAACATATATGTATTCAACCTTAGTAGGGGAAAATGAAACAAAATTATTCATTTTAATACACTAAAATACTAGTGATTTACCCAAAATGTTACATGTTCCTGAGGTTCTTTCACTGCCTAATTGAAACAAAAAAAATCCAAATATGATTATCTTAGTAGATCAAATGATTTTCATCAGGGATAGAAAAATCCCAAATTTGTTTAAATTTGAGGTATTTTAAAATTAATTTGAAAGAAAGTAAGTGAGTATCATTGGGATTTTCTTGAAAATGAGAACTCGTACACACACTAAACCTAATATTTTGGCAGATATTAAAAAATTATAGAAATATTCCAATCAGACCTCTATAAATTATTTGATCAATTGAATATATTGTTTCATTAAGATCTGGCTTACAATTTTTCCTCATGGGAGTATAACTAATTATATTTCTATCAAAACCAAAATATTTTTGAAGGTATTCAGTGAAAATAATTTGATTTAAAACTATTCCATCGTTATTTTAAAAAAATTGAATACCAAGAAAGGATTTATTTTTACACATTAAACTCATTTAAAATTCAACTTTCATCATTTCTGAAAAATCAATACTCAATTAATATTTTGAAGATCTAAAAATGTTATCATCTACATAAATTGAACTACTAAAACGTATTTTAAAATTATTTTCATAAAAAGTGTAGGATAAGACATCCATTTTGAAAAACCATTATAAATTTCGAAAGAGTTGGTCTTATCTACCAAGCTATATGAACTTATTTTATACCATATAAATATTTTCTTAATTTAAAAACATGATTTTGAAAATGAGGATCTCAAAATATAGTGGGATATCTAAAAAAAATATCCTCATATATATATATATGAATGCCCTATTAACATCCATTTGATAATATTTGAAATCAAAATTTGATGCATTGGAAATAAGCAGTATAATTTATTTTTCTCTAGCCACTAGTGAAAAGGTTTCCTCGTATTAAATATCATATTCCTGACTATATCCTCGTGAAAATAATCTAGAATTATTTATGACTATAGTTTCAGACTCATCAACATTGTTTTTAAACACAAATATTATTATATTTCTAGGTATAACTAGTAATTCCAAAGTTATATTCATTTAAAATATATTAATTTTTATTTTATTTCTATCACCCATAATTATTCATTAAAGGAATCATTGATGCTCAACAGTTCACGTTGTAACAAGAATTATTGATGTTCATATTGATTTATAATAGAATCTCTATTTTGTGTTCCCCTAACTTGAATTCTTACTAAAAAATACCGAAGATGGCATATTTGAGTCCTAACTATTATAGATAAATAAGGGCTAGAAATATTAGTATATTTTATAGGTTATGGTTTAGAATCAGGTTGATCCTCATAATTGGATGAATTTTCTACTTGTTTAATAGAATTTTTAAAAGGTTTGGCATTAATATTTAGAATTGAAAAATCATCCTCAATGTTGTATAAAGGTCTCTTTGTCTCATGTGGACCCTTTTCAACAAATATGACATGAAAATATTCACAAAAAATTATTTTTATCATATTAGACACCCTATATGACTTATTATATGTGGAATTCCATGTGAAAATTCCTTATTCAATCTTAGAACAAAAATTTTCAAGCTTATCCATAATATTACAAATAAAAACAGTACAATCAAAAATTCTAATGTAATCTACTAATGAATTTATAACATTATATTATTCATAATGAATTTTTAAGTGTTATCTTATAAGACCTATTTGATTATGTAACTATCTATATTAAAAAAGTCATCATAAAAATAAAAACATAAGTTAAACTCATTGAGCATGGTCCAATAAATCAATTGAAGGGTTTTATTTCTTCTTTCCATTATACCACTATTATATAGGGTCCTAGATTTATAAATTTATGAATATATCCATTTTGTGAGAAGAATAATTCAATATATTTATTTGAAAACAAACTACAATGATTATTTATCAAAGTCATAATTTTATGTCCACTAAAATTTTCTAAAGATTTTTTATTATTGGAAGAATAAGAAAAATCATAGAGTTTGTTATATAGAATGAATACCCAAGGATATCTAGAAATTTCATCTATAAGAAAATAAACATAGTGCTACCTATTTAAGATAGATACTCCAAATGGTCTAAACATGTCCATGGGAACCAATTACATGGGTTGATAATTCAAAAATCATTTCTATCATTTTAATGATGTTTTGTGTTGATTCCCTTTATGACAAGGTGTATAGACTTTAACACTGGGAAATTTTATTTTAGGTATATCCTTAAATGACCCTTTCATACACATCATTATATGTGAATGAATATTTAAATGGCCTAGTATTTTATTCCCAATCAAAAATTCATCATGAAATGTACATATATAGGAAATATTTTTGTGATAAAAATGAATTTAAATTAACAATATATACATTAAAATTTTATAAAGTAAAAAATAATGAATTTGTAGAATAAAAAACATTACATGCATTATTTTTAAAAATAACATGGAAAACATCATATTAACTCTTTGAGACTCTATGAATATTTTACATTAATCAATATAGAAATAAAACAAATGAAATTAAAATAGTATTATAATTAACAATTTCGCCACAGAAAATAATTTTTCCTTTGGTATTGTCACCAAAAGTGAAATTTCCCCAACCGACCTTCATCTGATTCATAAAAATTGAGTACTCTCCAACCGTATGTTTGGAATATCAACATTCTAGTTACCATAATTTATTACTAAATATTTTTAAAAAGGTTTCCTATAAAAGTAACTTTACACAAAAAATGAAATTAGTACCCAAATATTCTTGGGTATAAAAATGTTTGTAATAGAATCCTTAAGAACCCCTAATTTATTACTAGGTTTCTTATAAAATGATTTTACAATTTCATAATATTAAAATATTGTTTGTGGATCATTTTAAATATTATTTATAAAATAACTAAATGATCTATAACTGGGAACATGAATATTTTTTCTGATCCTTATATTTTCTAGTTGATTTCCAATTATTGTTATGTATTTGGGTGGTGTATGATTTCCTATAATCCTTTTTAGATTACTTCTTCCATTTAAAAATTTACCATAATCTTTATTTACATTCCAATTTTAAAACATAAAATCATTATTTTGATTTAATAGTTGTTCATTTTTATCTTTTTCAATACTAAGATTATCATTAAAACTAGTAGTCAAAGATTAATGCTTCTTTAGAGTCTTATATTTATATTTAAGTTCATTTAATGTATCATTCATATTATATTTATCATAAATTTTATCATTAAAATTTTTTATCTTTATTTTAATATCTATAAATATTATAAATATTAATAGGAGAATTAAAAAATACATTAGATTCCACATATGTGTTTTCCATAAAAACATGTTGGATCAATCATGATTATCCTCTAGATATGAGTCTGAATCACTCAAATTACATTATGATCCACTAAAATTTAATATAATGGATTCCTCATACCTCTTATAGTTATCATTAAATTTTTTTTACTTTTGATTATGAAAATCATATTTTACATGACATTTTTACACTGATAGAAAACTATATCATTCATTGCATTATATTTATTCCATTCCATTCACATGTTTTCTATATTATCATATTTTTTTATAACTAGGTATCCAAAAATAAATTCTTCCCTTTGTAAATTTTTTGGTTACTTCTATCCATGTTGGACTTATCTTCAACACAGCCTGCAGGTGACTCTTCATCACTTGAACAAGTAGCATGGATTTTCTCCTTTGGTTTTGAATCAACAGAATGAAAGTCTATAGATTTAATTTTTGGTTCATCTTCCTATTCTATGTTAAATTTTTGTTCACCCTCATAAATCATAGCATTTTATATTTTTTTAATAGTTATGTTGCTTATATCATAAGACTATTAGATTGAGTTTGAGGTTCATCTACATATATCTAGAAAACACCTCAACCTATGCATTACTTGAACATTATCTAACACAAATTTCCCAAGGGAATGAATTATGGTGACGATCTCATTAATTCATATGTACAAATCAAAAAAGGTTCATAAGTTTTCACCATAATTTTTTCATCATTAATATAAAATGTATTCAAATTCATTTCTTTAACATTAGATGTTTTCTCATGAGAAAAAGCTAAAGTACCCCAAATTTCAAAAGAAGCAAAACAAGAAAATAATCTATTAAATTCCTCACCACAGAAATAAAATTATAAATCATTCATGTCTTAAAAATAATTATTACAAGCTTCTTAATCGGATCACTCAATTTAACTCTTTTGGTTTTTGGTAAATCTTATTTTTCTTTGATGAAATTTTCGATTTCAAAACCCATAATTTCAAGAGGATTTTTCATTTTAATCATTCACTAAGCATAATTTGTACCATTAAAATAAAGAGGTATATTTATATTAGAAGACTATTAGCTATTATATATATATAACTTAATTTATAAACAATATAAATTTAATATATTTAAAAGGAAACAAAATCATAGTTGAAAATATATTTGAATAGGATTTGATAACAAATATTGGTTGGAGTGAGAAACTCAAGAGTGGGTTGATTGAGTTTCCAATAAAAATATCTATTAAAAAAATTAAACAAAAATCCCCCTAATTAAATGAAGATTCACAGTTAATCAAAAAAGTAGAATCGCATAAATTTTTTTTTCAAAATATTTATCAAAGGGAGATTAACAAAAATTTAAATAATATTTGAAATCACATAATATTTTGAAAGAATTTTACTTAATTAAATTATATATAAAAAAAATAGGTTAAGACAAACTATCAAAGTTTAAGATTTTTAGAGATTTAAATAAATATTCAATTTTATCATTGAAATAACTAAAATAAAAACTAAAACACATTGTGATATAAGAAAGAGGTTTAGTCTGAAGGAGAGTCTTAATACCCTCCACATGGAAATCACCTACTTGAATGAATATTGTTATAAAAAACAATAGGATACACAACCTGGATAGGGATATTATATACAAATGTAGAAAGGTTGTCTAAACTAAAATCCCCTTCCATAGTTATATGCGAGAATTAAAACAAGATAATCTACACAAGACATATTTTATAGTTTAAATGGGTATAAAAATATATATATTTAAGATAGTTTTCATAAAAAACCCAATTTAAAGTAAATGATTTAGTTTGTATAGATAAAAAGAGTAAAAAGTCACATGGATTGAATATAAATCATGAAACAGAGAAAGATAATAAGAAGAGATATAAATATGTGGAACTACTCAGTCTGACTGGATTTTAATGACCTAGGGGAACTTTATTTTTCTTTTTGAGGTGGTTGAAAAAGTTTATCAGATGTTGTAGAAAAAAAATATTTTCATATTTCATGGTTTTTTCTATATATTGATTATTTGATAAACTTCTACATAGATCACTTGATTTTGTGTATGACGGGTTCTTGAACTTTTCTAAAATCGGCACTTTCACACTCTCATATCAATCAGTATGTTAGTGAAACCATTAACTATACATTCTTTATATTTTTTCCATAGAGAGTCCTAGGAAGTACATGGCGATGAAGATTCATGTACCCATTGAAAAATAATATTAAAAAAAATTCTAGATCCTTATACTGAGAAGAAAATCAAGAAATATTTGACATTGTCTTCAATGTATCAATGGAGTGGTTTAGGAAGAATCATTAAAATTTAAATAATAGATTTCTTAAATTAACATCTATAAACTATCCAGTAGAATCATTACATTCAATTGAGACTCATTAGATGAATAATAACATGCTGAATTTGGATACACTTCAATAGTAAAATGATCCAGTAGTAGCACAAGCCAGTGATAGAAAATTTGGATGTACTACACCAGGTAGTAGAAATGGTATTGTGGTAGAATATCATTGGAGGTATCAGAGCTCTTGCGGGTTCACAACAAATAGTATCATGCCTTGTTGTAGCACATATTGTGGTAACACATATGAACTAATGGTAGCATATATCTTGTAGTAGAATAATTGAACTAAAAGTGGTGCATGGATGGCAGTAGAAAATCTATTTTGGTATACTATTTTACAGTAGAAAAATTGAACTAATTGTAGAACATGTATGGAAACAACATGTATGATGGTAGTAGAAATATTGTGGTAAAACATGTGTTCAACAGTATGTGAAGTCACTAGTTGAAGAGCATGAACTATATCATTTTTAACATATTCTGGTTCATTAATTATACAATTTTTTTTTAAAAAAATCATACCATTATAGAATAGTAACCTCATTAGAAACAAAATAATCATGGGTTTTGGGCACTAAAATTATGAGGTTCTGAAAAGGTCAATCATAACAGAAACATGGATATCATGTAAGAGACATATGAATGATGGTTTTTTGATTTTGTCTCTAGTACAATTGTGATTATGTGTGAGGTAGTTCCATATAACTAACTCTTGTGAATTTTATGAGATCCTCTGATCATTTTTTGAATATTAGTAAACTCATTATCACATCGTGATTTTTTTCTGTGTATTACACTATATAATAATTTCCTAAGAGAATCTATTGCACTGAACCATCATAAAAATTCCCTACTATAATGGGACCCCGAATGTTTAATGATAGTATTCTTAAATATATATTCTATATCCAGATGAAATCTTTTGGGGCAGAAAATTGATATAGACTACCCGAGACAAAGACACATAATAATTTGTGAATTTTTCCAATAGTATATGCCCTTGTAAATTTCTAGTGTATAAAATTCTAAGAACATGGAATCATAATATGATAGCCACATTTACTTGTGTCATTAAATGTTCCTATATAAAAACTTTTGTATTTATCCTTAGAAATTATGATTATTATTAATGTATTTTAGGATTCATCCACAATGAAGTATATATGAAAACCATTATGATACGTTCATAGAAATTTATGATATGTTGGGTCCATCATTAGTAAAATTTCATTAATGAATAAGGTGATAAAATATTTACCCCTTTAGTTATTTAATGAATTTTAATATATTATAACCTTTGATGGAAATGACATAACCTAAATAAATCCATGAAAAATGTGTTCTTCTGTAAAGTTTTATTTTTTGAAATTTGAGAAAGAAACCTTAGTCATGTATGTTTATGGGACCGACATGCAACCTATTTTATTATAAATAACATTATAAAGACATTATATTATAAAATAATTACCCATATGAGTTATTATGTCATTTCAACATTAACTTATTTATATATGGGTGCATTGTAATGTTAGTAGATGTTAACCATGGACTTTGGGATACATCACCTAATGCTAATGAGAAAGAGATCTAGATGGTCCCATACTAACAAAATCCATAATATTAGTTAAATAATAATATAATTTAATATTTAATATGTTTAATAAATATTAATCAACCTCGTGGTTAAAAAATTATTAATGAATTCTTGATTGCATATAAGATATCACCAGTTTTCTATGAGAATATTATATGAGAAGAATATTTAACAAATATTTATATTATATTACATGAATTTAATAAATTTATATTTACTAGAGAATAAAGAATATATGTATATATATTAAACAAATATCCATTATTAATGGTCTGATGAATTATTTTAGAGGAACTTTATATCGAGTTTAAAGCTAAGTGATTAATAATATATATCATATATTATTTTAATAAATTATATTAAATTTTATTTATAAAATTAGTGTATGTTAAAAAAATATTATTATTATTATATACATGGTGTTTAATAGGAATTAATTGAAATAATAAGGCACATATGCAATTATTATTTTCTAACTCTAGTGGCATATAAACCAAATTAAATTATTTCTCCATTAGAGAGAATTAATTTTTGTTTGTAGAAAATTAATAAGGAAAAAATACTCCAAAATCCATAGAGTGATCCCCCCACAATAATACCCTCAAGAATATAGATTTATCCTCCTCTACCATCACACTCAAGTCTATAGATATCGAATAGAACCCTTGATTGAAGCGATTTTCAATGCGATCAAAGGTGAACGAGGAAAGCATTAGGATCTACCATGTGTACACCCATATATTCCTATAGGGAAGTTTAGAGGATAGTGAAATTATAATGGATCACCAATGGAAGGAATAAATTAAATATTTGAATAACCCAATGATGGTACGTCATGAAGATGTTTAGATCTTGCAATAAATAAATAATTCCTCACAAGGTAATTCTTTAATTTCTTAAATTAAACAAATAATATGTGATGATCCTATGATTTGTTTCTAGAATTTTCTAATTTTTCATATTCACTGATTAAATTCTATTGATCATGAAATTTATCATCATGTAAATCTTGTATTTATCATTAATCATTAAAAAATATGTGATTTCCATGCCCATTCGTCGCTTCCACTAAACCATGAAGCTATAATTTTATAAAATATATTTTTATCCAAAATGAGTGTTATTATATTTACTATGTGGAATTTATAATTATTTCCTACCACTATTAGTAATTTAATTTTAAAAAAGGAAATAATTTTTAATATTAATTTCCTAATATTATTTGGATGGATTTTCTAATTTTTTTTGAAAAGATTGATTTTTTTTGTGTACAATGAAAAATGTTTATTTATGTAAATTTGTTATATATAATCACTAAATCATGTAATTTAAATGTTAAATTATATTTTTCATTTTATATTATATTTATATAATTATTATTTAATTATAAAAAAGCTAATTAATTACATAGGAATGAAAATTATATCTAATTTTGGTATAAGTTCATTTTTATGCTTAAAAACAGAATGTTATATGAACTGTTTATTGTTGTTCTTAACACATTTGTTTTAAAATTGATATCCTCCACTTTTAAAAACATTATCCTAAACAATTAATACCAAATTTTGAATCAATATGTTCAAATTTGTTGAATATTTCCCATTTATTTTTGTTCATTATAAAAAGTAAGTATGGTTGTGAATTATTTCCACAAAAATGGTAAAACGTGTAAAAAATTGTTAAAACTATGTTGTAATATATAAAAATCAAACAAAAACATTTATTTATTTCAATTTATGATATAAATTTAACAGTATCCATCCTAAATTACAATATATGGAATTTTGGCTCAAATTTACTTTTATAATTATATTTTTATTACTTTAAGTAAAGAATAAACACAAAATGTCCCTCTCTTGATTTTTATTCCTTATCTATTTTTACATAAGGATAAAATGAAATTATTGAATAATAAAAAAAGTTATTATGAAAATTTAAAAATTATTTTATAGAAGGAAATTCATTTATAAATTTTTGTGATTATAATATTACATTAATCACCTATGCCACGCTGATGTAGTGCTTGTTCAAGCAGTAAAAAATCAATGTAAATGAATTTAAAAATATTTAAAGTAATATTTTTTCATTAATTATTCTATTCTAAGAATTTTATGGAAAATAATAGTGTATTAATGTTTTCAGGAGAGTTTAGAATCTAAATCCATTATTTTCTTGATTAATTTGATGTCAAAAAAGGACTAGTCCCAAAAAATGACTTTAAAGGTTTTTTTATTTCAAATAATATTTTATTAAATGAAATAAAAATTTAAAAAAATATTATAAGTGAATATTAGGGATTGAAAATGGTCTAAACTTTAATCCATAGACCATTTGTGATTCACTTTTCCCCTTAGAATAAAATTTATGATCCTTAATGGCTATAACATGTATTACTATAATTAAATATTAAAAATAGATAATAAGGGGGAAAGGATAAATGAAAATGTTTAAAATGACACTAAAACCAATCCATGTTTTATTCAATGCTATTATTATCAGCTTATAATCTTTTTATTAAAATATATTGTAGTATGGAATAATTTTACTTGAGAAAGACAATGATTATATTTAAATATTTTATGTTATTCCACATGTGTCCTTTCCTACACTTATAAAAGGTAATATCCTCTCTACCATTCCACTAACCTTTTGAGCACCCTATCTCAGCCAAAGATAGTGTAAATATCCTTTTAAGATATATCTCCATATATTATAGGATATGGTATCACTGAAATAGCAACCTGTTATGGCTTAAGGGGTAATATAATGTATATTTTCCAAATAAGGGTTGTTAAAGAAAACATGTAAAAATTTGATAGATTAGTTAAGGGATTGATTATATCAACTTCATTTCATTGAGACTAGTTCCATGTTTATCAATAAAAACTGTTTTTTTGCAGTGTATATACTTCTATATAGATTAATTTTATTATTAAATTCTTAAATTTAAGTTGTTTACTTTTATTTTTAAAAAATCTTCGTCATTTTCCTCTTTATTTAAATGTTTCTAAATTTATAAGGTATTTTCCTTTTGAATTTTATATTACAATATCGTAAAAAATTTCCACTCCATATACATGTTTTAAATACATGGACCATAGTAGATCAGAGTTGATTGTTACTTTATTTAATTTGAATAATATAAAAATAATTAAATCACAAAGTAATGAATAGTCTTGTAGTCCAGGAATAGTAGAAACATAATTTAAAGTCACATTTCAATTGAAAACATAAAATATAAAAAGTGTTTTATTTGAATAATCCATATTCCCACTTAGTATATCCCTATATATCAATCAAAATCAGTTCATAGTATCCTGAAAAAAATAATAAATAAGAAAGGGGTTGCTCAGATTCTTAGTAAGGGTGTGCATAAAAAAAACTATCATGAATAAATAAGAATAATAAATATGGAAAGGTAAATAACCAAAACACATTCCATTAAATCAATTCCTTGAGAATAATTTGGAAAGAATAAATTAAAACCATGTATTGCCATATAAATAATCACATGAGTTTGAACCATAACCATGTATATTATAACTATTAGAATAGTCATATGTAATATCAATATCTAATATCATAATGATGTAATGAATAATATTGGACATTTGTAACATACTTTCAAGACCATTCACTAGAACGTTATACTCTATTTGTAGAAACCAATCTAATTTAGCCAATTATTTTATCTCATTAGATATGTCTATACATTGTGGGTCTATATATAACTACGCCCAACCCATTAAATACTATGTCCAATGCATATTTTATATGAAAGGGGTGGAACAAAATCAAAATACACAATAATATTCCATAAATAACAAATGAAATGTTAATACTTACCCTAATTAAATAAACATAATCATAAACCATCCATAATTATATGTTTAATGGGAATATAATTATACATACTCAGTCAACATGATCATAAAACATAAAAATAAATAATATGAATGATATAAATACTAAAAATATATAGTTAAACATAATTATAATAATGTTTTGATGCTATTAATGAATAAAAATACCATAATAATGTTATTAAAAACATTATTTAGGAAAATATCCATCATTCTTTGAAAATAACCTTTTAAAACAAAACATTGAATAATGTATTTTGAAACAATAATCATTGAAAATAAAATTTAATTTTTTTTAAATATTTTGTAAAAAAAAATTGGTCATGATAATAGAAAATTTAGTTCATTCCATAGATGTTAAAAAAATCATTTCTTTTTTCAGTAAAAGCATAATGAGTTTGTTTTCAAGATGACATGAAAATTCCTTTCAATTTTTTTTAAGAAGTTAAAATAGTTAAATATTTATTTAATAAATTATTTTAAAATTTTCAAATATATTCTTCAAAATATTTTATGAAAACCAGGATTTTGATACAAAATGATATTCATCTAAAGTGAGAAATAAAAATAGATTTTATTAAAAACATTTTCTCCATCATTCGTAGTAGTAAAGAGTTAAAAAAAATAGTACTATTACTTGAATAAGCTCATTAACAATAATACAATAATAAAATATACTTATTTTATGGTATAAATATCAAATAATGTCCCCACGGGAGGCTTATACAAAAACAACCATGAATAAGGATGAGAATGTGAAATAAACCCTTAACACATTGGTAAAATATAAATTTTAATAAACACACAAATATAACATAAAATAAAACATAAAAAATTATCTTAAATATAATAAGGTTGTAACATATCAAAGGGATATTATATGCTCTAAAATAAATAAATAAGGGTCGAATATGGAATATGTCACACAAAAGTAAAAGTGAGAGGAAAAAACCTTACCTCAAGTTTGAATTCCATCATATGTGTGAAAAAATCCTATAAAATAAATATAGGATTATAATATATCTATTAAATAAAGATAATAATATAGCTTATGTGATATATGATTTTACTAATGTCTTTTATCACCCGTCATTTAACTATTATTTGTTAAAATCGCTGTTTTGGGTGATAATTCCATCATTTTTCATGAATGTTTAAGTTTAGTAAATTTGGACATTTTAATTTGATCATGGTTAGAAAATATCTATAATTATAGAAATTATATGAATATAATATAGGTTCATTATATATGTATTTATTGAAATAAATTAATACTTGAGGTAGAGAATTTATTATACTGGTTATGGAGACGGTAGGTTGTACATACACATGAACATTATTTCCTTTTTTCTCAATGTATGGATGGAAAATAAATATTAACTAAATTTATAGAATAATTATTATTTCATAAATAATATTTATACTAATAAAACAAATCCTTATTAATATCCATTTCAAAATAATAAGAAAAACATTTCACATCACTACATAGAGGTAGTAGTCCACACGTAAACACAAGCGACATTGTTATTTTACAATGGATTAGAATGTAAGAATTTAGATGATATATTTTATTTATAGAATTATTTTTATATAATAAATATCACATATATTCCTTAACATTATCCTTATTAACTTTCATGTAAATCATAGGTGATAAATGAATCACATTACTTTGATAGTCAGTAGTTTATTGTACTCACGAGCGACAATATCGTATCCCTCAATAAATAGAAAATAATAAGGAATATATGATATCATAATTATACAAGTATAAAAATTTTATAATATATATATATATATGTAAAATTAAGCTTTATATTCATTCATGAAATGTAGTGATGGAAAACAAATTACATTAATTCGCGACGTGGTAGTATGACATACACATGATCAATGGTTTCGTTTAGCATTTGATGAAATTGAAGGCTAATTTCGGATATTAAATTAAAATAATAAAATATAATGATAAATTATATTTTGTTGTTATTATATTACCTTATATTAAGATTATTTTAATAATATTGAAGAACAAATAAACCAAATACAAACGTCTAAAAATTTTACCTCATCTTTAGAGAGCCACTTTCTGTTAATACCAAAATCCGTAATTAGAGGGACTAAAAATTATAATAAGAAATATAGGATATGGGGAGGAAATATATGAAGTTATTTAGGTATTTATTTTCAAAATGAATGGGTTTTTGAGGTTTAAACAGAGGAGGAGAGGGGTGGCCTTTTTTAAATGAGGGAGAAGAAACTCATGGAATTTTTAAAAAGAAAAAGTGATTCCCATATTTTCCTATTTCTAATATCCTGTAAAATATTTTATTTATATAAAATTATTTATTATAAGGTCCAAATATGATCATAAAATAGGTTTTGGGTAAGTTTTAGGTCACTTTATGCATTATCTTCTTTGTTTAACATAAATGGTAAACCCATTTTTCCCTTAACCGTGGTAGTCAATTTTTTAATCTATTCACTATTCAATATAGTAAAAATTTAAGATTGTATTCTTATAAAATATAAATTATTATTATTACAAATATGGAAGGTATTTTTCTAATTTTAATTCAATGAATTATACAAATTCAATTTAAAATTAAACCACAGACACGACAAAAAAACTATTTTGCAAAGAGAAAATTATCAATAGTATATAATGTGTTAATATTCAAATTCAATATTCAATTGACCAAAATAAAATAAAATTGTAAAATATTAATATACATAAAATAATTTTACTTTTAAAAAAATTAAATAAAATTTACCTTTTAACATAATTAAAAATAACAAGTAGTTATGTATAAAAATTAGTATTTTTCACTATTCATGAAAATATTAATCTCCTCTAAAAATTATAAAACATTAACCAAAAAATAAATATGAAATGATGATTTAAACCTTGAATTTCATTTTATCTAATAAATTTTCTAATGTTTTTAAAAAATAAAAATAAATTTATTGTTTAAAGCATGACTAAACCTCTTTTTATAAAAATATAGTTTTTAAAATAATTATTTTTATTTCAAATGGATCATATTTTATTTATTATCAATTGATAAAAATTGAATTTATTTATACATGTGTAAACCATATAAGATTCATAATTTATGTATTTCTATTCGTACTAACCAACTTAATGGCATGGTTGTAATGGTCATGATTAAATAATTATATATTAATAAATTATTGGGTTTCATTTGAACCTAGTTTTGCTTGCATTGCAACTATTTAAGAGATTTAATTTATTTAAAAATAAATATATCATAATGTCTTCGGGTGATAAATTTTTTAATCATGGGTTTTTTGTCATATACACAATTAAATATGACCTTCCTGTGTTACAGTATTAGTCTGTTAGATTCTACCCCATTAAATAAATTGTTTCCATTCAATTTAATCATGGACTCAATAGTAAACGGTTTGAAACATTTGAATAACCTTCTTTAGATCCCACATTATGATAAGTTTTAATGAAACAACCTACTTATAAAATAAAAAGTGAAAAAATCTTGAATCGTCACATATCTAGATTTCTAAGTAGGAAAACATAGGTGAGAAGTAAAGATATTGACATATAAGAAAATAATTGTGACCTGATAATAATGGAGGGTGATTGGGGTAATTGATCACAAAAAAACTCAATGATCAAGACAAAAACAAAAAAACTGAAAGCTGTGATGAGTTGAAATACCATTGATTCATAATATATGAATTGAATAAGATAATATATTTTCTTTAAGATCATTTTCTGAGAGTTGATAAATTCATTTACTAACTTTATGAATTTTACAAAAACAAAATAGTTGTTATAATGTATATAATATTATACATTATTATCGAATATCGCAATAGTTACCCCCAAAAATCAACTTCTATTTCATAAGTGGTTAACCTTAAAGCTCATCCAAAATTTGTATGACTAAATTAAATATCCAAACAACTAGAATGGAGAACAATAAATCAAAATTATATTCCAAATAAAATATGTAGTGGATATTAATGTCATATTCATAATATTTGAATACATTGATTACACTAATTCATTAATGAAAGCGTGAATTATTAGAAAAATAAACCCTCAGGTTTTTGAATATATTACATAAATCCAAATATGTAGTAAACTATTGAAATGATAACATAATTCATAAAATCACTACAAAAATTAATGGTCATCAATACTATCCAATGAAAATACAATTATCATTACTATTTAAACATTGGTTAAATATTAATGGTTATCTTCCCTCAATCACGTGTTTTCCAAAAAGATCATCTTTCCAATAAATCACTTTTACTGTTCATAAGTACCATTCCACATATTATCTCAAATAGTTAAAGAAAAAACAATATAATACAATCTTTATACATTTCATAATTCTAAAACCAGGATGTAATTAATTAAATACTCCTTTAAAATTTTTCTGGAATCAAATTAAAAGAACATTAATAATTTAAATTCATTATTAAACCATTATCTTGGATTATTCGTCTTATTCCTTCATACCTCCTTCAATTAATATTTCATTTGTTGTATCTTCATCATCATTATCAATATAAAAATTAATCATATAAACATAATGATTCACTACATAATCATTCCCCCTATAAAATAAATTTTTATAATTCCCATACTTTCCACATTTAAATCATTAAACATTAAGAGATAGATTAATGAGAGAATAATTCTCATCCATTATGTTCATATATAATTTGATTTTTCCTATGCAATTACTTACTTTGTGTCATACATTTCCACCCATTTTTTCATAATTCATTAAGACACTATCCTAGGTATCCTTTTCCACATTTACTACATGAA
Organism: Viscum album; assembly: GCA_963277665.1. Lineage (NCBI taxonomy): Eukaryota > Viridiplantae > Streptophyta > Magnoliopsida > Santalales > Viscaceae > Viscum > Viscum album. The sequence continues at coordinate 1,024,287,559 of OY728126.1, forward strand.
TGAATTTGAGCATTCTTTCCTATATGGCCTCAAATATTCAATATCTTAGAGGATCCATCGTTCTATAATTTGGGGAGTCTAACTTTTGGTTAGGGTGCATCTTTTTCATCACATATCATGATAAATTACTAGGAATAATAAAAATATATTTGAAACGATTCATCATCCACATTGGTTTCCCATGAACACATTATCTATCATATTCAACATCCACCTAGTTCTTTCTAGTTCCTTCCTTTGACTAAAACTGAAAAGAACAGTGAGAGAAATACTAATCATAGTGGGAAATCTCATAGTAGTGCAGAATCAATCCTCGTATTTGTAAATCATTTCACCTTATTTTCAATCTACGACACCTAAGGTTTGTCTTTATTTATTCATGGTTATCATATATCAAATCTGTTATCATGTATCATAAATAAAATGTGAAATAACCAATGAGTATCTCTTCAGAGTATCAAAATATGTGAATAGTAAGTTCTGTTTTTTTATACATGGTAATGCCTGATTAAATCTTGATACACCTTTTTCAGATTTATTACCCCTATGTACATATATTCTAGAACCTCTTCTACTTGTATTATCCAGACTTGGATGCATTTCTTGAAAAACCCAGATTATCTATACATTTAAAACATCAAGTTGTTCTTCTATAGATAATCTCAATATCTATTATAGGGTTTTATTGTTGAATAAATGTTTTACTAAATTTATTTTCCAATGTTTCTACTAATATTTATCTGATACCAACTATAAATAACCTCTTCCTAGAATCCCAAAGTGAGTAGTTAAAGTAATATATTGGCATAATATAAAAGGAATCACATCCTGAAGGACCAGTTATTTTACAAGAATTTTTTGAATTATATACAAAAATGAAATTCACATTACAACTGGAAATATAAAATAAAAAACAATTTTTTTGAGAACACCATATTTCCATTTTGCATATCCCAACATATCATTCATAAAACACTTCCTTGTATCTTTGGCCAAATAAAATATCAGAAAGGTTTGATCTAATATTCTTAGTAAGGTTATGTGTATTGGGGAATCTATCATGAAAAAATAATTATAATCAATATTGATAGTTAAATAATTAAAACACATTTCTTTTGAACAATAATTTTTGAACAATATGATATAAACAAATTATTATTAAATAAATCCAAATAAATAGCGCCATAATCTTAAAAAAATAGAAATCTATTATAACTAATAAAAAATAACATAAACAAAAAAAATGATCTTATAATGAGAGACTTAATAATTCAATACATATGAAACAAACTGTCAAGTCCTTTCACGGGAAAATATAAATATGTGGTCAGAAACATGTCTAATTTTGCGAACAAATTTTTTTCAGGAGACATATATTTGCATCGAGGTGATATTGTTAATTTAACCACACTCATAACAATGTACTTCAAATGAATCCTTCATATTAAAGGGGTGATTCATAATCAATATAAACCATATCATTGAAAACCTATCATTCAAATTTTAATTTTTACCCAATCAAATAAATATAATCATAAATGGTTTAGAATAATATGGTAAATGTTAATAATATTTTAAATCCTCAATAAAAATAAAAAAACATCAAAATAATGAATAATGATGAAATAAAAACAATTTATAGCCATTGGATCATAAGTACAATAATTGTTTTATGTCATCGATGAATACAAATACCAAAAAAATGTCATTGAACACATTCTCGAAGAAAAATTCCTTTACACGATCAATTTAACAAATTAAAAGCCAAAATTTTCAAAAAAAATTAAAATACTTTTCTATGAAAATATCCTTTTAAAACATGTAAAAAAATTTTTAAAACAATAATTTTTCTTGATGGTGGAGAATACCATTTATGATGAACACGTTAATAAATATTCATTTCACATTTCCAGAAAAAGCTAAACATACCTTGTTTTGAAAACCACATAAATATTCATGTCAATTTTCCATTAAAAAGTAAATTCTATAAAAAATAATTATATTAATTATTTAAAAAAGATTAAATAAAATTTGAGAATAATTTTAGAAAAAATATATTTTCATGAAAAATTATTTTTTGACCGAAGAGAGAAATATTTTTTAATTTTATTAAATAAATTTTATCAAAAAATTAATTTATTATTGAGTTGAAAGATATAATTATTAAAAGAAACATTTCATGAATAACTATATTAGAAAAAACATAATAGTTTGATTTTAATATAGATATATTAAATAATTCCCCCAAGAGAGACATAAACAAAAAACACCAAATAATGAGAATATTGTGAAATAAACCCTTACCACTTTGGTGACTTATGATCATAATCCCCCATAAAATTATCATAAAATAAAACATTAAATACGTAAAATATAATGAGATTACTTTTATTAAAATTAAAATGGGATGTATATACACCACCCAAAGTAAATATGTGTCGAATATAGCATATGTCTCAAGGAAGTAAAAGTGTGGTGAGAAACCCATACCTCAAATTTGACTTTTATCGTATCTATTCAAAACATGTGTCTAAAAATATATATTTAATATCAATATATTAAATAACCATACTCATATATATCATACCATATAAGATATAATTATAGTTTGTATTACCGTTTTATCAACAATTCTATTTTAAAATCACATTTTTTGTGATAATTACTTTGTTTTATAAGAGTTTTTAGTTCAATAATTTGGTTACATTTAATTTTATAATCATTAACTAATATAATTATTTTTAAACATTATATAAATATCATCTTTAGTCATTATATATGTGTATATAGTAATATATTAATGTTTGAGATAGAAAATGTATTACACCATTCATGACAATGGTAGGTCATAGGTAGGAATGAAAATTATTTCCATTTATTTATAGAGATGAAAATAAAGTATAATAAATAATAATTAAACATTAAATAGACATTATTATTCCATATATATCTTATATATATATATATATAATAAATTCTTATTACCAGCTATGTAAAAATAAAATGAAAATCATTTCACATCTCTATGTGGAGGCGGTAGTCCACACATACCCATGAGCGACATTATTATTTTCTAATAGATTTGAAGGTAAGAAGTTTTATGTGATTTTATATTTCAATATTTATTTTGAAATAATAAATATAGAATATATTTTCCATCAACCTTACTAACTTTTATGTAAAGTGTAAGTGAAAAAATAATCACATCGCTTGGCAATGTGGTAGTCCACCATACACATGTGTGACATTATTGTATCCCCCATGAAATGGAATGTAAGAATGCATATGTGATATAATAATTCCATTAAAATAGAAAATTTCATAAATATAATATAATTATTATAAATAAATAATTATTTCTAACATTGAAATGTAGTGATAGAAAACAAACTACATCGGTTTGTGAGGAAATATTCCATTGTACACATGATCGATTGTTTGGTTTACAATTTGAAAGAGGTGGATATAAAACTAATTTATTTTAATAAAATAACAACATATACTTATATATTATTTAATATTATTATTAAATTATAATATTTTAATATTATTTCAAGGAATTATAAAAAATAATAAACAAATATACACATTTTATTATTTTACCTCTTCTTTAGACAGCCTCTTTAAGTTATAATTAAAGGCTTTTTATGGGAAATTAATAATAAAAATAAGGTCGCTTGTATTTGGGGAGATATTTAAGTATTTTATTGGGAAATTTAATGGCAGAAACAATTGTGTTTTTAAGTATAATGTGGGGAGGATAGAGGTGACTTTTATAAGTGGGGGAGAGGACACATATAAATGTTTTTAAAAGATAAAGTGCTAACCAACTTTTTTCAATAGAAAATTCACCAAGATGGGTAATTTAAAACTATAAGAGCTTATAAGGAGTAAATATGGACCTAAAATGAATTTTAGACATGTTTTTGGTTATTTTAACCCTTATCTTGGTTGTTTAACCCCTGGTAAACCCATTTTACCTTAATAGGGTTAATTTTTTATATTCTCACTATTATGTATGGTAAAAAATTAAGTTAACATTATTAGATCATGTAAATTATTATTATTACAATTTTTAATCCTTTTTTCATAATTCAATTATCAAAATTGGCATAATTCAATTTAAAATTAACTCATAAAATTAATGAAAGAGTGTTTTTCAAAAGAGAAAATTCTTATAAGAAAAAAATGTTTTAACATAAAAATTCAATATGAAACTGATTCCAATTACCCAAATTATCTAAATTTAAAAATAATTAACCTAATTTTTCTTTAAAACAAATTTATAATAAAATTTAACTCTGTAAATAAATTAAATGAATATGTAGTTTTTAGGAAAAGGTGGTATTTTTACTATTCATCAAAAAATAAATCGTTTTAGAAAATTATCAAAAATTATCACAAAACTTATTTTTAATTTATTATTTTAAAAAATAGTATTATTTTATAAAATAAATTTTATAGTGGTGTAATTTTTTTTAAATTATGTTTGCAAATAAAACTAAACCTCTATATAAAAAAAATTCATACAACATTTTCATTTCTTTTAAATGCTGAATATATTATCTATAATAAATATATTAATATTTACTTTAATTTTTTCATGTGTGAAGTATATAATTTTTAACATTTGGTTTTTCTTATTCATACATATCAACATAAATTCTACGTTATAATGGTCATGTTTAAATAATAATATTTTAATCGTGTATCACATTTTGTTTGAACTTGATATTGGAAACATTAAAAGACATCAGATATATTAAATTAATTTATAAATATATATATTTATTGAAGTATTATGGTGATAAATTCTTTTCTGAGATTGGTGTTGCATGTCATATATGCTATCAAATATGATATTCCTCTTCTAAAATCTCCGGGAGTTACAAAAATTCTTTAGAAAATTTTGAGAATTTTTATCTTGAAATTTTTATAAAATTTATTTTCAATTATTTTATAATATAATTTACATTAATTATAATTTATTGAAGGAATATTTTCAACAAATAATTGTACATATAATTATCAAACTTTTACAAAAGTATAATATGAATGTTTTTCAATTTATATGGCTTTACCACATTTCCCCCCATCATATTCATTATATGTAATAAAGATTCCTTTACGTATTTATATGGTTATTCGAAAAGAAAATAATAAATTAAATATTTTGGTCATTATTATTGTTAAATAAAAAATATATGGAAATGGAAACTTTTTCTCCGAATTATGAAATAACTAAAAGTGATATTTGTTATGGTCTTGAATTCCAATCCAAATAGGATTTTCATGAATGTGAAGGATATATGTTTTTTATTTCTATGAATATTTGAAATTTTATATTAATTGATGGTGATACCAATATATCTCTCATGATAGGTGAGACTAATATAACTTTCCATTTCATTGGGTAATGTGATATAATTTTATGACTATAGGTCACTCCCAAGAGAGGTGGAAATTATTGAGCTAGGTGATTATATTGTAAGGGGTATTTTAAAAAAAATTACCTATTTAACTATTTGTGTTTTAAATGATTTATATATATTTTAAAATAAATTATAGGATTTCATATGATATTAAAATGAACTAATGATTTAGGGAGTGTTTGTGACCTTCTAAAGGTGAAAGGGTTTTTTTCATGAGTTCTAATGTTTTCTTTGGTAAATTTTAAGACTATGATTTTGGATTTATGCTCAATTATGAATTTTGATTTAAAAATGTGGGGGATTCAAATTTATTTCATGATTAGGTAATTTATTATTTTGGGGCTATAATTTAATTATGTAAAAATTTATACTTCTTTATGGGTTTTCATGAATTTATAATTGATTAATGAATTTCCTTTATTTTTTGTATCCATTAAAAATATTTTTTTCTCATTTTATTTTTTAAATGTTTTTAATATTTAATAAGGATGGGTAGATATTATAATAAGTTTAATTGTGACCTTAATAGAAATAATTTGATGTTTCAAAAATGAATCATATATTTAAATATAAGACTCTATTTGTTTGATTGAAAATGGAAACTATATTTTTGTGTTCCCTATATAATTTAAGACTTTTTCTTAATTTTTTAAAATTCCAAAGCTAATGGATTGATGAAATATAATAACGTGAAACCCTTATTATAATGATTTTATTAGTGTTTGATTAATTCACATGCATTATAGTTGGTATCAAAGGAAATGATAATATAACTTAAGATGTAATCATGATTCATATGAAAAAAATTTAATTGTTTTGGAAAACATCCTAGGTTAATAAGTCCATGGTTTTTCATAAGTTTTATGAAATAGATACCCATTTTGAGTTTTTATGTTATGGGAATTTAATATGATTATGAGTATTTTTTGTGGAATTTGTAGTAATACAACCATTGGGATTAGTATGTGTTTTAGTAAAAATGTTATTTGACGATGAATTATTTTATATTTTGTGAACAAAATTGGATGGTATGGATAACCATTAGGGTTAATATTATAGTTTATGTTGAAATAAATATGTCTAATTTAGAAAAAGTGTTATTATATTTTTGGATTATATCATATAGCGTATAGATAACCATGCAGATAAAACATAATTTAGTGACTAAGTGATTAATTTTATATTTTAATATATTAACTATTTTGCGAATAATATATGATTATGGTAAATAGAAATACTTTTGTATAATATGATATTTTATTTGAGAAATAAATATTGAATAGTATTTTTGAAGTATATATGATTTTATTCTTGACCTCATAGTGTTTTAGGATATTTAAGGAAAATATTATCCTATTTTAGAAATTATATGATTTATGAATATACATTTCTATATATAAAAATTTACATGTGAAAAATATTATTTTGAAATTTTGGATAATTTTATCTCAAAAGAATATGAGATAAAATATTAATTTTTCATGGGTTTTCAATTTGGACAGAAATTTTTCAAACACCTTTAATGCTATCATTTTTTGGAAAATTACAATTTTAAAATTGGATGTTTTTTAGGCTTGTAACATTAATGTAGTTTTTTATTTTTACTGGTTATTATCATACCTTGATCTAACCATTTTGGGTTTTGTTACTGTTTAAAGAGGATGAATAACTTGTATTCATTTTTTGGATTATATAATCCCTTATAACATTATTTTAGGGAATCAAGCATGAAAAATTTATTTAGAATACTATTTTACTGGATTAAGAGATGAGATAGAAGTGAAAATTGATCAAATCACAAGTAATTGATGAAGTCATTCTTATAAAATAGAAAAAAATGAGTATGAATTTTTATTATGATATATACCTTAATTGTAAAAGGATCCATCAAAATCTGTAAAAAAGGATCATGAAATGAATATGATTTCATTTGATTAACATTTATGATGAATTGATGACCTATTTTTTATTTTTTGTAAATGAAAATTTAATTCAAAGATTTTTACTTTAGGAACATATTTTATCAAAATATAAAAAAAGATTATAGAATAATTTATATCCCATTTAGATGAAATTTCTTATACATGTGGATATTTTCAAATGTTTTTAATGTTATTCATATTTTGGGAACCCAATTATGTGTTATTCTAGGTGAATGTAATATTAAACTTATCTTATATTAAAAATAATGTTTTATTATTCACTTATTCAATTTGGGTTATCAAATAAACTTATTTCTATATTTTAAGAAGGTTTTTCCTCTCAGGATCATATATGTAATCATTCAGTCCTAAGTATTAATTTTAAAAGAATAAACAAATTTTATTGGAAAAAAGATAAAATTATAAGGGAAAAATATCTTTATGGGGGTATAATGTGACACCCCAATATTTTGGAATTTATTTTATTTATTAAATAAATTCAATATAATTCGGTATACACATTACTAAAAAAAATATATGATATACTATTAAATTAATATTATTTAAATATAACTATTATGATATATCCACTAGTTTAAAAGGAGTGAATTTGAATGGATATGTTAGAAAATATATAAATAATTTTTTCCTTAATAAAATATATAATAACTCTTTAATTTTTTTTAATTAGTTGGTAATGAAGATAAAATCATTTGATAGTAAAAGAGATGTTTTTCACAACCCCATTTGTATTAGTGCAATATATTTTTATTTTTATGGATTATATTAATAATTAATGATAGATTATGCAATTTAAATAAGTAAGTTATGTTGATAAATCAAATTTTAAGAATTAAAATTAATTATGTTTTTTATTAATAATAAGATTATCATGAACTCATTTTATACTTAAAAAATATATTTTCACCAAAAATTCTTTTTCACATTTTTTCAGTACATAATATAATTATTTTATACAAATTATATATGTTTTATTTTTAAAAATGCAATTTTTTTATTATAAATTCATAAAATTATTATGATGAATTTGAGGGGTTTTTAGTAAAAAGACTGATTTTTTGTTTTTGAATAGTGAAAGATAATATTTTTTAAATATTTTATTTATTATAATTATATAATGTACTTTTAATATAACTGTATAATTTTATTTTTACCCAAAATTAACCAATACTCCACTAATTATAAATAATATAATTAATTACACATGAATATTATATTTTTTTGGTATATATTCATTTTTATGCTCAACACCCCAATTTTCTAAAAACAATTTCTGTTATGTTTTTCAAATTTATTTTAATATTTATTTTTTATAAATAATGAAATTTATTATTTAAATTTTTTTCTATATTTTTACTCATTATTTTTAAATTTGGTAAATATTTCCCTTTTATTTTTGGACATTATGAATATTAACCATGGTAATTGTTTGTCAATGTGGTAAGAGAAAAATGGATAAAATAAATTTAAAACTATTGGATATGTTATCAAAATAAACCCAAAAAATCATTTATTTCTTTTGAGGAGATAATTTATACCTTATAAATCCTAATTTATAATATATGGTAATTTGGGTCCATTTTCCTTTAGTAATGAAATTTTTATTACATTATGTAAACAATAAATAAAAAATATCACTCTCATGATTTTAATTCATCTTATCTGTTTTCATTGGGATAAAATGTATTTATTAATGATTATAAATCTTTATTTTGAATATAAATAAATAAATTTTATGGTGTTAATTAATTTATATTATTTGGTGATGGAATGATTACCTAAAATTCTTATGGAACACTGATACATCGATGTTGTATGGAGTGGAAAAATAAAATTAAATGATTTTTAAAAAAGTAGAAGTAATATGTTTTGGGTCAACAATTATATTACAAAAAATATGGTTAATAATAATGTATAATTTATGTTTAAATAGTGTGGATTCAAAATATTTTGTCATCTTATTGTCTTTGAAGTTAAATAAAATGAATAGTCTTTTAATGACATTAATGCTATTTTTTGTTAAATAATATTTTATTAAATGATAAAAAAATCATGAAATATGATATGTGGAATGAGAAATGGTCTAAAATATCATATATATACCTTTTTTGGACACTTTTAACCATAGAGGTAAAGGATTGAAACTTAGAGTCTAAAAAATGTGTGACTCTAGTTAAAGTTAAAAAAGGATACTGAGGGGGTTAAAAACATAAGGTTCAAAATGACACAAAAAAGAGTAAAAAATTTATTGGATGATGTTATTTTAAAAGTAGACTGTTCTTATTCAAACAAATTTCCATTTTAAATTATTTTACATAAGAAATCCAATTTTTAAATTTTAATATTTTAATTAACTTCAAGTGTGTCCTTACATCAATTATAAAACGAAATATCCTATATTCTCTTCCTTGAATATTTTAAACACTGTATCTCAAAAAAAACATTCATAAATATCTCTTCAAACATCCCTTTACATGTCTTAGTGGTTATGGTTTCACCAATAGACTATCCTAGGAAATATTAATGTGTAAGATAAAAGAGTTTTTCCAAATAATATGAGTTATATAACTTACATGGAAAGTCGATAGACAAGGTAAGAGATTTCTAATATTAATTTCCTTTTTTTGATACTCAATACATGTTCAATGCATATTTCTATTATCATGTACATATTATTATATGGATCTAATTTAATATTCATTTAATAAATATTATGTGGTTTACAAATCATTTTCTTTTTATATTCCTCATCAAAATTTTCATTTAAATGGTACTAATGTCATAATGAACTTTCAAATTGTTTTATAACTATATACAGACTTTAATTTCCAAATAAATGTTCTTAAAAATGTTTCAATAATTTTTTATTTATGATTAAAAGGTTTTTGAACATTATTTTATTTTATTATTGATAATATATTAACATATTTATTGTTTTTTATATATGAATCTTTTAAACATTTAAGCAATGTTTTATTTTCAAAATTTTACAAAAGTAAACAAAATATGGTTTTTAACACATGTGGGTTGACCTCACTTTACTAAAATTGTTTTTGTTATAAATTATCAATAATCATTTAAATTTTCTAGTGGTTATTTTCAAATAAAATCATTCTCCCTATATTTTATGAATTGTTTGTTTTTTAAATCATTTTATAAGTAAATGTAAACTTTTATCATCTTTATCGGATATTTGAAAGTCTTTTAACTTATATAATTTAATGAAAATTCCAATTAGTTTTATTATTTATATTAATTTTATATGTGTTTAATTCATGTTATTATTCTTGTAAATTTAATGTGAATGATAGGTGATCCTGATATATCTTTGATGACAGGTAATCTCGATACAGCTACCCCATTCATTGGGTAATTTAATAGAGTTTACCAGTTATAAGTTTCTCCAAAGGGATGTGGGAATTATAATGTTAGGTGAATCTATTGTTTGGGTTATTGTATGGATAATGTCCCAAGTTACCTATATTATTTTGAATGATTTTTATTTGTTTTAACGATTTTTTTTTTTGAAAGGTATGAAAAATAATTCCCCATTTATAGAATGATTCTTGTCTTCTAAAAATGAGTGGGTTTTTTCATGAATTATAAAAAAAATATTTGAATTTCAGGAAATTTATTTTTTCTTTAATTCTTAATTACAACTTTTTTTAAAACTATGGTCATTGAAATTGATTCCATGAATGATAATAAATAATTGAGTTCAAAATTTTATTTTGAAAATGCAAATATCTTTATGGGTTTCATGAATTTGAAATGGGTTAATAGGATTTGTATTCTTCTATATCCTTTACAAATATATTCCCTCATTCCATGTTTTCAAAAAAATTAATAGTTATTAAGGATGTATTGGGATTATAGAAAGGATAATTGTTACATGTTTGGACAGATTCACAATTTGTATAAATGAAATTGGAATGTAAACATATAAACTCGTTATTGTGAAAAAATGAGCACAATGTTTTTGTGTTCACTGTGTATTAAAAGGGTTCATTATAATTTTCTAAAACTCTAAAGATAACAGATCCTCAAAATATAGGAATGTGGAACCATTTTTATAAATCATGTGATTATGGGCTCTTTAAATCATAGGTTTTTAATTTAATCATCAATATTTGTATTATTAGGGATTAAGAAAGACATGTTCTATCTTGGATAGGTGTTCTACATTTAATGAGAAAACATATGTATTTATTTACTAAACTAATGTCGATGATTACTTATTTTAACCTTCTATAATATTCCATTAAATTCTTGTGAGTTTTATAGTGTTTATTTTTTTTATTTCTATGAATATGTTCTATATGAGAAAAATGAGTTTATCTAATTGGGTTGAACCCTTAGCAATGAATGTGATTCCATGCCATGTAATTATAAGAGTATCCTAGTGTATTTTTAAATATTGTGTGTTTTTTGAAAATTATTTTTAATGATAGATTGAATTTTTACAAGGGAATTTTGTAAGAATTCATTTACAAATCAAATTTTTGAGAATTTTTTAGTGTTTAATTTTTTTGACACGGTCCATTTATTTATATTAAAGGGTTGCATTAATCTATGTGTATGATATTTAAAACCATTTTACATAACATTGGTCATTTTAAATGTTGTTTCAAAGGAATTGTGGGTTCCCATTTGGGTTTCAAAAATAACCTAAAACAATTTTTTCCAACACTTTATTGGGTGGATATTGAAAATGTGAGTGTTTTTTTGGAAAATAAATTTTTGTTTTGGAAAAGACAATTTGGAAGTTTATTAAAAGTGATTCTTCATGAAGTGGTGTGATACCCTCATGATAATTTTGTTACTCTTGTTATTCCCATGGTGTCTGGTGATCCCCTAAGGGTACTTCTTATATTGATGCATCTTTATATGTTGTTTATGATTTTATGTGGTTGGGAAATTTCTTGTAAGGGTGTAAAGTGTTGGGGTGTGAGTTATTTAAAATATATTATATTTTAAACACATTTTCACAAACGACCGTGGTTATTCTTTAATTTTTTTCTTTTCTTGATTTTGGTTCTTTTAGTTGATGTTTGGGTAAATTTACAGATAAAAGCAGTTGAGTTTCTTGAGTTTTTAAAGGTTTATAGGTCTGTGCACAAATTGACCATGGTTTAACTATGTGTGAAACTTAGAGAGAAGGGGGTCACCCAATTGGATTATGTTTAATCTATGTGTGTAGCCTAAATGTGTATCCCCTAAAACTCTTGATAGTGGGTAATAACACTATTTGGGTATGGTTTATTTAACAATGTGACATAACCATGAAACCCACATGAAGTTGGGTATTTTTTCTATTTTTATTATTTGTAAGTGGTGTTTCAAAACATGGACACCCCACTATAATTCATAGGACTTGGATGTATCTTAAGGATCTTGTATTCTCCTACAAGCTCCTCTAGGTAAAATTCAATGTGGTTTTTTGGTGATTCTTCAATCAAATTGAATGGATGAGGATCACGTCTATTTCTACTTTGGTTTTCTTTAACTTTCCCTTTGTCCAATATTCCTATTGTCCATGTCTGAAAGATATGGATACATAAGGTGGTGTATAATTGTGGGTCTTTCACTCTTGGGGTATTGTGCTGTAATTGGAGGGTCATTCTAGTGGATTAAATGAAGGTGAAGCAATTCTTCCACATGAGGTATTTATTTATTTTATTATCCTTTCTATAACATTCCATAGAGGCTAGGTCCTTTATAATTATTTTCTAAATATCATGTTCTTTCTTATGGATTGTTATCACTAATGGTTTTTGTGTTTCGATGATGGGATTTTGAGAAAAATTGGGTTTTAAAATGGGTTCCCTTAGTTATATATAGTTATATACATGAATGGTATTTGATAAAACATGAATTGGTATTTGAAATAGTAATTTTTTTTTCGAGAGTCTTATTGATATTTTTTGTTCTTTTGTTATGATTTTATGGCTTGGTTTGTTGGGAATTAATATTTGAGTGGAAATTTTGGTGATTTTTATGATCAAGTTCCCACATGTTGATGTAGTGATTAGTGTTAAAGCTAGATGTGAGTCATTTTTTTGACTTTGGTATTTTTTTGGTTTACCATGGATGTTTTTTTTTGGTGGGAATACACATATACAAACTAGGTTAACATATGGATGGGCACACAATTTAAGATGGTTGTTTATAAACATGGTCAACTTAAACCACAAAATTTAAAATATTTATTCCCCCTCACTCTTTTATTCATAATCCATTTTCACCTAAAGTTTTGCCTTCAAACACATATAATTTTTATAAATGTCCATAGGTTTTAAATATGTCAAATGTATTTCAAAATATTTTGATCTAAATCATATACCATTTGTCACTTTGTGATGTTGTTTGGTTTCTAAATGACATAAAGGCCCAATTGGAACTTTTTTACCTGTTGTGTGTTTTGGTATGGGTTTTGAAAATGGATTTGGAAATTGATTTCAAACAATTAAATGGAAAATAACCATTTGATATTATATAATTTTTATGAAGGTGGTTTAAAAAATAATGTGATGTGTAGGCCCGATTGGATCTTTATGAATGGATTAATGATATATGAGAATCGTTGTCAATGAATCTCCAGGGAGAGGGTCATCGTATAAGTGGTCTCAGTGTTAGGGCCTGTATAACTTGTTGGTAATGGGATTCAATGTGAGATACATGTGTGAGGACCTCCCAATTCACCAAGTAATATTATCATGGGATTCAGGGGTGTCATCTAGAAGGTCGAGTGATGATTGATTATCAACTGCGATGAGATAGGTTGATAACCATGCATTTTATGTGATGTCGGGTGGAAATAGCCACTAGATATGATAATTTATTATGGATAGATGGTTATTGAATACAGATCTTAACTTAACACATATAGGTGAGTCCTAATAGATTACATCCAATGATTTCTTCTATATATGTTAGGAAATTCCCATGATTATTATCTATATGTTCTATTTTATTGTGATGCACCAATTTTTCCAGATATATTGCTTTATGCCTTCTGGTATTGTTTCCTTATTCTCAAAATAGATGTTTTACATTATTTTTTGGTTTCATCTTTCTGTATTATATTTCTAAAACGTTTCCATTAAAATAGAAATCATTTTTAAAAAGGGAAGTAGTGCACATATATTTTTTAATGTTTTTATTTTTTTGGAATGATTTTTTTGATTCATTAAAGGGATAAAACCGTATTTTATAAATGTATTTAAAACTTGTTTTTTTGAAATATTACATTAATGGAAATGTATGGACACTATTGTGATTACCAACACATTTTTATACTCGCACCCAACTAATGACACCCAGAGTCGGTAGACCTCAGCTATTTTATAGGCTTAGGTTTTTGGTTTAGTTGGTCCTTTGGAGTGGGTTAGTTTGTGGATGGTGGTGACCATGTGGTGAAGTGGTTATCTTATATGACTAGTTGGATAGTTTTGGTTTTTTTATGTTTCTATTTTTTTCATTTGTGATTGTACCGAGATTATTTTGATTTATTTATTAATGATCAATTTTTTTAGATTTAATGTGTTCACTATTCAGTTTATATGATCAATGTCATTAATTAGGATAAATCATTATCACTATGATTAATTTTCTATCCATTAGTTTTCACCATAATTTGAGGATTTTGAATTACCCATGGGCCTTATATCATAATGGGTCAGGTACCAGGATAGATGGTATCCTGAATTGGTTCATGAAAAAATTCTCTCAAAGAATCCCTTTTCTATTTGGGGCATTATGTATTGTAGATATTATGGCAGTCAAAACAAGAGAGGTATTTGTGGGAAGATCATCATGAACTATTTATCATTATAATATTCATGTTTCTACGGGTATTCTAGGTTTTGATTAATTGTTTTATTTTTGGTGTGTGTATAGGGAATGACAATGGTGGTGGTTTAGTGATGTATAATCGGATTATATGGAGTAGGGAACCATGTGGAGACTGAGTGTACTGTTCATGGTCCTCCTTTTTGTTTGTTCTTTCTTGGGGCATGGAAAATAAACCATGTAGCTAGGATATGAATTGATAATAGGTTTCTATTCTGAGAGTTTGGTGTGTATTGTGTTTTGTTTTGGGTTCAGTTTTTCTACGTGGAATTTTAAAATGAAAATTGTTTTGGGAAATGATGTTTTCAATAGGGAAATTGATTTTGGGAATTGATTTTTTCATAAAATAGTAATATTATGTTTTATTTGGATTGTAAAAATATGTTTTAGTATTTGGGAAGTTGATTTACAAGGATTAGTTCCATGAAATTAGAATGTATTTTTTTTAATGACGATTTTGGTTTTGTCTATGATGTATGGCTTATGTGATAGTTTTTTTTCCACAGATGTTCTTTTGGTTGATTTCTTGTTGACGTTGATTTTGGTTTTTTTTATTTTCTTTGTATTATTCTTCTTATAATGGTCCCCCAAAATTTCTAATGAGTCTAGTTTAACATTTTTTCCCACCTAGGCTCTCAGTGGAGTGGAAGAGTTAGTTATTCATGGCTATTTTTTATTTTTCTTAGTGACGGTTGTCTGTTATTTGTTTTAGAGTGTCTTGATTAGTTCTAAGGTGTCTTTAGGTTTTTGGGAACTCCCCTAGCTATGAAAGTTAGTATATGTTTTTAATTTGATCAAAATTATAGCTAAGGATCAATGAGGATGACTATTACTCCATATTTTTGAGTTGGGATGAATTTGGAATTGTTTAATACCACTTTTATTTAATAGTTTACACCTAAGTATGTAAAGAAAATAAATTTGGAATAGCTAATGATTGATCAGTAATATTAGTGGATAGTGAAGGACTATGTTTAACACTTCAAAGATCCAGTTTCCTTTTTTTTGGAGGTAGCATTGGAGTATTATCTAAATGATCCGTTTTTATTTTAGGGTATTTTTCTCAAAATAAATAATCATGTCCTATCATCCCATGATGTTAAATTTGAAAAGATTTTTGATTGGGTGTTCTTAACTGTGTAGGTTTCTAGATCCCAGGAATTTGATGATTCAGTTTCCCATAGTGATCATGAAGGATCCCCATCTATCAAGATGGGTACGTTAGAGGAACCTATTCTTATAAAATTTACTTTTCTAGTTCCAAAGTCTATTTTTTTAGACCTTTAAATCATGTGATTCTAGTGGGGTCAATTCTCTCATTCGAAGGTGTCTTGTCATAATCCGATAAAGACATGTAATTGATGTGGCTATTTGGGTCATTTGAAGAAGGTTTGTAAGTGGATATTTCCACAAGATTTTGTTCTTATCAGAGGATGTTATCTCATTAATATAGGGGAAATAGACTTTTCAGGATATTAGGGCTCTGTCCGTAGGGCCCAGAGTAAATACCTTCACAAAGTCAAGAATACTTGGGTATATTAGAGTTGTTGACCCATATTTTATCTATACAGTTGTAGTGGGAATGTTTTAACATCTATGTAGTTGTTTTCTTTTCGATTTTATGATACCATTTGGTTTAATAATGTTGGTTGTTTTTTTGGGAATTATTGTGGTGTAACCTTTTTGGGTGATCCCTTGACTAGTGATCATTCTTATTCATTCTTTGATCTTTTTTGCAGATTGCTTTCGGTTCTCATTCATGATCAAATTGTGTAGTTTCTTATATTGTGAAATCAATGAACTGTGAAATAGTACCCTATTTAGTTTGATTTTCTCTCGTGGTTTTCTCCTATATTAGGGTTTTCTTCACGTATATAGTTCATGGTATTGGTGTTTTTATTTTTGGTTTGATATTTGAGTTTGGAGGTTGGCATAAGCTAGTGAGTTATTAAATGGTGGGGAGACTCACTATTAATCTTATTATGGGATCTTCAAGCATTGTGTGGTGTTTTTGGGTTTATTATGGTGGGAGAACCTTTTCTTATACTCCCATGGTTCTTCATGTTGTGGTTTTCTATATAAATGGTTGGGTGTGAATTATGGAATGAAAGGTCACACCATAGACAATTTTTTGATTGACCTCATCTTGTTTAGAACATGATTTATTACCTCATGTGGAAGGGTGTCTTTATGTGGGAATAATGTTTTTATGGTGGGGATAATTATTACACCCCGACCTTGGTTTTTCTTTCATTTTATTTTTTTTTCTTGATTTTGTTTTCTTTTGGTTGAGGTTCAGGTGAAGTTCCTTGTGAAGCATTTGAGTTTATAGAGTTTTTTGGTAGGTTTATTGGCCCATCAATAGTTTTTTAAAATTTTGACATCAATTAAAATATGTTTTAACCATAAATAGAAGGGGATCACACTGTTTTATCATGGTTAAACCAAGTTTTCAACCAATGTGTGAAGACTGTTCAACTATTACCAGTGTGGAATTTCATGGTTTGCGCATGGTATGTTTATCTGTGATAGATAACCATGAAACCCACATGAAGAGGGATATTCTTGTATCTGTTCCTTTTTTTAATAGGGATTCTTCCATTAGACAGCCAACTGAAATTCCCCCAACATGGACACCTCCCATGGAACTTTTTGGCTCCTCCAAGCTCCCCCAAGTGGATTTCAAGGTGTTTTCAAGGAGATTCTTTAACCATATTGAATGGTTAGGGCTCCCATCTATTTTCCATTGGTTTTAATCTATTTTCCATTTCCCATATAACCCCATTGGTCATGAATGGATTATTTTGATACCTAGGGGTGTTGTATAATTAGGGGTCCTTATATCTTGGTTTTGTGAGCTATTATAGGAGTGTCTTTCTGTGGGATTTCATTAAAGATGACATGATTCTTATATTTATGGTAGGTGTTTCCATTATATCTATTTCTGACACATTTCATAGATGAATTGTATTTTATAATTGTTTTATATTTTTGTTTTGTGGTGTTTTATTAATTATGGTTTTTTTGTTCTGATGATGTGGTTTTGTGGAAAATGGGGTTTTCAAATCGGTTCCCTTAGTTATATATATGTATATTCATTCAAGGTGTTTCGTAAAATTTCAATTCACATTTTAAAATAGACATTGTTTTTTGAGAGACACATTGATCTTCTTTGATATTTGGATATGTTTTGGAGTCATTGTTTGTTTTGAAATATGTATTGAGTGAACACTTGGGTGATTTTTATGATCGAGTTCCCACATGTGGATGTCGTGATTAGTGGTAAAGATAGTGGCGACTCTTTGATTTAGTTTTCGGTATTTTTATGGTCTACCATGGATGTACCATTGGATGCGGGAACATCCATATGTTCACTAGGAGTAAATATGATTGGGAAATCAAATGAATATATTCTTTGATAAACAAGAAAAACATTAACCAAATATTTTTAAAACACTTATTCCCCAGCTGTAATTTATTATTCAACCACTTATCTTAAACAGGTTACATTAAACCCATATTTTATTTATAAAAGTCCTCTAGTTTCAAATGACTCAAATATGGCTCCAAATAGTGGGTTTGAAATCCTGTCTTATTTAGTATTTTGATATGTGGTTTGGTATCTAAATAACCTAATGGCACATTTATAACTTTTTGTACATGTTGTGTGTTTTTGTTTTGGTTTTGGAAATGTATTTGGAAACAAATTTGGAACTCCAAAATTTAAAATTCACATTTTATATTTTATTACATATTAGATTGTGGTCTGAAACTCATGTGATGTGTTGGCCCGAATGGAACTTTATGAATGGATTGTTTTATGATGGGCACCTCTACGGTGGACCCTCAGTGGAGAGAGTCCTCGCATAGGTGGTTTTAGTGTTATGGATAGGTAATAATAATGTCTATGTGTTTTAGTTTGACCCACACATGTGAGGACCTCCCTATTCACCATGAAATATTATCATTGGATTTCTAAGAGTCATTTTGGCTTTTGGGTGATAGTTTCTTATTGACTCCGATGAGAAAAGTTGGTACCCCTATAACTTCTTAGATGTCAGGTGGGAAATGCCACTAGATTAGATAGTTTGTAATGGTGATTTGGTTATTGTCTATACAACTACACCAAACACCAAAAGGTGAGTTTTAACCAAGTATGTATTTTTATTTATTCTAAATATGTTTATGAATATCCCTTGATTACTAACTATATGTTCTATTTTATTGTGGTGAAATTGATTTTTATTCTCTGGTAGTTTCCACCATCTTGTAATATTTCTGTTATTCTCAGCATAGATGCTTGGTAACATGGTTTGATTTCCCCTTCTGGCATTGGGATTTCAAAATGACTTTCTAAAATGGAATTCTATTTTAAAAATGGAATTCATGTGAATTATTTTAAAAAAAGAGGTATTTCATAGAAAGTTGTGTTTGGTTCATTATGATGATAAACACTTATTTTCTAAAATTATTTCAAAAAAATGTTTGTGAACTATTTTAGGAAAGTAAATGTGTATACAATGTGGTTAGTACCTATTGATATGATATACTGAGACCCTACTAATTCCACTCAACTTTTTTAGACATAGTTTGTTTTATAGGTTTAGGTTTCTGGTTCCATTATGATATTAGAGCTAGGTGGTTAGTGGTTGGTGGTGACCAAGTGGTCACATTGAGATCTTGTTAATTTAGATCATTATTTTTACTTTTTTTTGTAGTTTTTTTCCTCAGTTGTTATTATACCTTGATTATGTCGATGTATTTATGGATGTTAAATTTTTATTTTATGTTATTCGTGATCAATTCATTTTATTTTATCCAATTAATTTAATGGTACAATTCAGTCCACTATAAAACATTTATTCTTCATGCAAGGTTTTAGCATGAGACGATCGGGAACAAATGTTGATCCTTATTTTGGTCTAGGTTAGGCGCCAGGTTGGATGGAATCCTGAGTTGGTACATGAAAAATTAAATAGTTTAGTTGTGCTGACTGGCCATCATTTTAATTCTTATATGAGTCTTATGAATATATTAGATGATCAATGTAGGAGGGGGGAAACCTAGTAAGATAGTGGGCTGACTAGGAAGTGATTGTTTTCAATTAATATACAATTATAATGGAAGGCTTATCATAACTATAAGCGACCAATATTATTTTGTTCCCCATTTGGGAATGGAGATCAAGGGCATTTTATTTTTGGATAGTCTGATGAGGCTTCTATTGACATTGATAGGTTCAGTTGTGCCAACCTATAGTCCTTATCATAGGTTCAAGTATTTTTTACCAGAGCCATAGAATAATTCCCATTACACTAGGATCCTATTTAGTATCATTTTAGAGGTTTTATACATCAGTTTTAGTTATATATTTTTATTATTTTTCCTCTTGATCTTATAGAAGATTTGTTTTGTTTCTTTATCTCTTTACATTCATATAATGGTTCCTAGTTTCATTATTTCCACCTTTATTTTACGATTTGATTTTCAAATGTTTTGAAAATAGGTTATGGAATTTTTATTTGATATTAGGAAGGTGGAGGCATGATTTTAAAGTGATTTCAATGTTTCCTGTTATGAACTTCAATAGAGTTATCACAAAATTTGAAAAAAAATCCAAATTGAAATTTGAGTGTTTTGATTTGGAAAGTAAAAATTGTTTTTTATTCTATGGTGTGTGGGGATTTTAAAATGGGATTTTTGTCCTCTATTACTAGTTTTACTTGAAAATATATTTTAATATATTATTTGGATAATAGAATTAAAATTAATTATTTTTTAGTGAAATGGGCCTTTGACCAAGAAAACATTTCTTCCAAATAATTATTTCATTATATAAAAATAAAGAAAATGTGTTTTTACACATTTTTATGTGTTTCTTCATTATTTATGTAAATACTTAAAATTTTCTAAAATATTTAAATCAAGTATTTCTAGGATGTAATATGAAAGTGACTACATATATTTGACATGTGGATACCGACTTGACTCTTTAACTTACACATACCTTTTATAGTTCCTGGTAAATATTATTATGATTTCCTTCTACTTGGTCATATGAAGGAGATGTTGACATTGGTTGGTTATTGGTGGTCATATGAATGTATGTTGTTGTGTTTTGGGTGTTTTTCTGTTTTGGATCCTTGTATCAATAAATTTTAGAAGTTGGGTTACATGATATGACTTTATTTATATATTCTCATACTATTGACTCATTTATGTATCTATTTTATACTTAGGATTTATTTATTAGTTTCTTTAATATTCTATTTAGTTTTTTATAGTTTACATTATATTATCAATTATACTATTATATGAGGGAAAACTCATTTGCAAGATATGTTCTGTGATACTCATACACTAGTTTCTAGCCCATGTGGATTAGAAATTCCCATTAGGCATATTGATGAACTATATCATTATATGGTTAATATGGTACAATGAGATGTCTATCTATAGTAACACTCACTTAATTATTAATTTATATGAAATAGGGTTAATAATGATTAAATTATTAAAAGTATTTTTCTAAAGAGGATTATATTTTGTTGAACTTCCAAAAATACCTTTTTTACAAACATAACAACTTTTATAAAATCCTAATGATATAATCACATCATAAAAATTTCTAATTTTTTAAAACAAAGACAGATTTATTAAGAAAATAAAAAAAATTGTGAAATTTAGAAACCCAAGTATTCTATTTTATAACCTAAGTGATGGTTTTTATAGTAAAAGATTTATTTCAGACCTATTTATTTAATTATGTAATTTCAATATTTCAATACGTTTTAAATTTCATTAAAATTTAAATAAATATCCTTTTTCCATTAATAAACCAACAAATGGCTTGAGGATCAATTTTATTGTTGATTTTCGTGTAAAATTTTTTTACACCCAAAATGATGTTTTTTAAGAAAATTGTCATTCATGTGTTTCCATACATTTATTATGAGTAATTTTTACCACATATAAAAATTTAATGTTATAATCTGGATCAAATTTCTGGAATTATAATATTCAAATTAATGAACAATTTCCATTTTTTTCTTCATAAAATTATGTCACAATTGTGAAATTTCCTCATTGTCGTAAATGTTAAAAGGGTTAAAGGGAGAGTGAAACAAATATATAATTCCATATATGACACATAAACATGTGGAAATTTAATTTCATGAGTTTATTTTAACCGTAAATCATACTATATTTAATGTTTTTTTCTTTTTTTTCAACTTTCATTCAAGAATTAAATTTATATTATTTTAAGTTAAGATTATATTCAAACAATTTCACACTCTCTCACTTAATATATTAAATAAATTATTATTATAATGAAAAAGATATAAATGAGTTATCAATGAATATTGATGACTACAATGATAGGTATAATTTTTTTTATGAATTGAAATTTAATTTTATATAATAGCTTAATTTTTTAAAATGCTCACATATCCATGACACAACACATGTGTAGGTTACAGAAAATTCAAAATATATAGTTTTAATAACATGAAATTTATAAATATTTCGATGAAATGAAACCATTGGTGAATTAAAATGATAAAAAAAATATATTTAACAAGTAATTTTAATGATTAAATTCTAATTGCATGGTTATAAAAATATCATTTATGAGAAATTATATGAATAATCTTGAAAATGAATTTTTAGGATATTTAATGTAAAATAATGTTTTATTAATATAATTAGGTAGAAAAAAAATTTATCTTGAATTAACAGTATGATAAACGAACCATCAAACCATGTGTAGAGATTTATGGGATAATTTTCATATTTTATAAAAATTCATGGCCCTTAAAATTGAATATTTATTAAAACAGGATTGATTTTTTCCAATAAATTGGGAATTAATCTAAACATTCCAAAAAAACTTATGATTTTAGTTACATATAAAATTTATAGCAATATCTGTCATAAAAATTATCAAATCAAGTTCCAAATCCCTTTTTGTGACTATAAATCTCACTCCCAATGACATTACATACAATCGAATAGAGGATTCCAAAATATTTGTTATCGTCTTATCGAAGTTCATTCCAATTTATTTCTTATTTAAACTCATACAAATATTATATATCCTCCCTAAAATAATTTCATATGTATCATTAATTTATTTAAATATAATTTTTTTAATTGAAAAAGTTTTATCTTTCTTCTTTCGATTAGTTGGGTAATGAAAATGTCATTTCTGCGTACTTACGAACTACTGCCTCCATGAAATGCATGTTTCATTTTTCATCACCACCATAAATGGATAGTTATATTAGAAAAAATTAAAGAATAAATAATATATTTATGAAATGTTTTTTGTGTGAAAGATAATCCATAATCTACTTTCCTTGCTTCTCAGTAGATATAAAATGACTATTTCTCTATTTTATGTGCAAACTACTGCCTCTACGAGTGACATATTTAATTTCCCATCATTGCTTGAAATATTTGTTTACTAAAATGGATATAATTTATAAATTCAATTTTATAAAATTATGAAGGTAGCTTAATGTCTATATAAATATTTTATTTAACTGAAAATATCAATTCATTTTATTGAATCAATATTTATAAAACATGAGATATTTAAGAGTTTAAGGAGAATCATCATATTGTGTTCCTTAAAGTCACCAAGGTACTCTATAAATATATAAAAAACAAACTATATAACATTATATAAATACTAGATATGATTAAACCACTATCAACTAGAATGTAATGAGACTACTAAATTAAAACATGCTTGGAAAACATAATAGTTATCACTAAAATATTGATTTTAATAATGAATAATTACTATGTGGGCAATATAAAATAACATGTTAATAGTATATTGAAAGTTAAATATAACTATGTTTATTATATTTTTTTAGGATAAATCTAAATTTATTATATAGGTAGTATCGAGAATTTTCATCTTTGTTGAAGGCATGGGTAAGGGGATTCTTAAAAAAATTAACTTTCATTAGGATAAACCACTTTTTCATAATCTATGTTATGAGATTATTTTTGGTGTTATCATATATTTTTTATTATTATTTATTTCCACATATTATATATTGACATACAATTAATTCTCATAATATATTCCTTAATATAATCTTGAATAACGTTTTATGCTCTTGGTATGTGATTCAAATCTCGAACATCATTTTTTGAGACTTGATTTGAATTATGAAACTATCAACATTATAAAGTGCTTAAGATACCTATTTGAAATATTATATTATTATAGAGAATTTTATCTTGTCAATTTTTATTCATTTTAAACATATCTATTTCAAGAGGTATTTAAATTCAAGAGTTATAATATTTGTAAGGTATTATTTTACATTATTACTTTCTATTGGAATTATCTATGTTTTAATTAACATTGAGGCAATTTTAGGATATTTCTCTTCTGATACCCATATATTTTATTATCATGTAGTTTTTTATATGGTTTTAAATTATTCCTTCCATTTTTAATCTATTTATCATATTATATATCGATGGAATTTATTTAAGAAAATATTATTTTATTTCTCATTTTTTGCTATAAATTGTTCTCTTTAGTATTAACATTATATGTTTTGTTTCAATAAAATCGATTTCTATAAAATAATGATTTATAAAATTCAATTTTAGTTATCTGTTACTTTATTTTAAAATTTTTAACAGGAATATTTTGAATGATTTCTATACAGTCAATTATTATCATTCGATATATAAAGTGTTCAATTGATTTTAGTATGAAATGATTTTCATGCCACAATGACCATTCATAATTTTTATCTTTATTTTGATGTCTTCATGGATTAAGAAATTAATATCAATTATAATAATGATGGGTTCTCTTCAAAAGTGAATTATATTAATTTATTAAATATTATGAGAGGGTATTTCACTACCCAAATGTATATTTTTATCTCCCACTCCACATTTACATAATTAATCATTGTTTATTGTTGAATATTACAAAATTTTAAATAAATTAATTTTCTAAATAAATGCTTCCTAAAAACTCAAGAAAATTTTTATGAATGTGACTATCATTTTTTTCGAAAGAAATTAACAATATAATTTGGAAACAATATTTTTAAATCATTTTCTTTTGTTTTCCTCTCAATTATACAAATTTATTATCAATAACACAATTAATTCATTTATAATGATTTGATTTTATCCTTTATTCTATATTATTTATTATCATATATTTATTCTACATCATTTCTAGTATTATTTTAGTCATATGTTGTGTAAAATACGATTCTAAATAAATCATATTGGGGGTGTTTATCAAGAAAGATAATTAATTTTTGGATTGGGGAAAAATTCACTAATCATACACATGTTAGTTCTATATAGATTATTATTGACTATAATTACAGGTTTATTACGTTATAGAGATATATTGAAATTTTATGTTCAAGTTCTCCAATAAGAATTTTTTTATCAATCCATGTTGATTATAAATTGAATAAATTAATCATTCATTAATGATTTGGAATTATTTAGTTATTGTTGGGTCCTAAATCAAATATCCCCATGAAACATATATACATATCATGACACAAGCTTGCATAAGTATTCAATGTATGCCTACATAATTATTTATGATGTATTTCCTAAGGTCTAATTATTATACATGGTGTTCGGTCAATGTCCTAGATTGTAAGGATATTATATTAAAAATTTGTTCTTACATGACCATGATATTATTCATCGAATACCTTTGGGTATTTTATATTTATATATTTTTTTATATATTAGCTATACGTGACTAGTTATGTGGTATTTTTTAAATTCATTAATTCCTTCCCTATTAAGAGTTCTTAATTTATTCAATGGTATATTTTGATAAAAATTATCCATCAATGATTGTTTGATTCCACTCTTCTTATCTTTCTATTTCCCTATTTTTTGAAGAAGTGTGATATATATGATATATCTCGAAGGGTATCATGTGTGTAGAATATTGTGGGTTATGTTTACAAATAATTACAGAATAAGAAAATTTACGTTTAATGGGATAAATATGTGAATTATATGATGAATATATTGGTTTTGATAAATATTGGTTGAACTAATTATATAGTGCTCTAAACCTAAAATCTTATTGGGTACTAAAGTGATCAATAAATTATTTTTATGTTGTAGAACCCCATGTATTTATGGGTGTTATAATTTCAAGAAGATTTTTAACTCTATTTAGTGGGTGTTTTGTTTTAATAAACAGCATTTGGAAGATATTTTCAAAGTATTAGACCCCTTAAAGGGGATTTTTGGACATGAAACAAAGTTTAGATGGTGGATTGGAGAAAATAGAATAATTAGCGGAAGAGTCAAGGAAGTAGAAAGTTGTTGTATCAATAATTACTAGTTAACAATAAGGAAAGAAGCCCTTCACAATATATGGGAACACCTAGTGGCTAGTATCCCAAGAGAAACTATCTAATGGGCCACCGTTGAGCTGATGGGGGCCTATCAAGCAACTGGTGGATACTGGGGAAATTCTTAATGATGGGTTCCCCAATAATTTTATATTTCCCCCTTTATAAGCCTCAATTAGTTTTTATCCACCCCATTTATAGTATCTATTATCTATATCCTATTCTACTTTGTAAGAGGTTATAATGAATTTCCCTCTATCCTTCATGGTTCAAACACATTCGCATGTGATCAATTGCCTATAGTAGGTTAATACTCTAATCCGCTTCTCCGCATTTTTCTGTAAATATAGTTGTTATAATTTCGGATTTGAGAGATTATTCCACTAGAAGATGATGGAATCTTAATGATATTATGGTGGTTCCATGTGTATTTTACCATGCATATCCCAATACAGTGTTTTCATAAAGTTTCTAGTCATTTAGTATGAGGTATATCATTTGTTATTTTAATATATTTTTTAGTTAAATTAAATTATAGAGTTATGGGTTTATTTCCGATTGTAATAAATTTGGTTCAAGTGAGTTATCATAGGTTAGAGCAGAACTCCATAGGATCATTGGTCTTGTCATAGGTACGATACGAGTACCTGGTGAGTGGATGACTGTTTATTACAATGTTTTTAAGCTGGTGGATTTTTATAATGATTGATTATATATATAATCATTATAATTAATTAATTTGGTTTTCTGGATCAGGGTTAGGATCACAGGGGTTTGATCCTGGGCCAACTAACCTTATACAGGCTTGTGTGGTGGGTTTTTGAGTTAGGATTTGAAATGGAAAATCATTATACTTAAGGTACTAGTTTCTCAAATTAAACTGTAGTCTCTTCTAATTTTATATTCTTTGTTTTGTGTGGAAAATCTATATCTACCAAGGATGGACCCAGTTAATACCATGTATTAAAAATGTGTGCCCCACCATAATTTTCAATACCATTTATAAGATATGATAGCTCAATAAATCGGGTTTTATGTTCATGAATCACTTCAAAATTGGACTATAATGTCCCCAACTCGAAGTCCACTTAGCCAGTGCCCTAAGTCGAGACATCACATGACTTCAAATACACCTCCCCCTATGCCAGAGGTTTCCAACTAGTGGTAAGGGTCTAACGAGTCACGTGGGGAGATTATACCCTCTTTACCTGAGCAATCCATATAATAACACAATATAAATAGAGGAATAATATGAACTAATACTAAGCATGCATAACCAAATTCTTCCCAAATGGGGTACGAACGCAAATCAAATACAACAATGCCATTGCATACAAGTAGTGAAAAGTGTAAGAAACACAAAATAAAACAAACTGCCCAAACTCCAAATGGGTCCCAACACTAAATCTAGATCATTATCTATGTACATCTAGAGACCATCTCAACATCTTAGAGTAGGGTCTCTTCCCTTGTCCTGACCTGCAACCAATAGATCTACTTGGGTACCCAACGGTGTTTCAAGCAGTGTGTGAGTACAAAACATAGTAGGCCACAACCAATGATGTCTAAAAATATATATTTTAATAGATAGTTCATGCACATAAAAAATTAAATTGTAAATAAATTCAGGATAACTCAGGTTGCATTAGATATCCAACGGTTTCATATTTAACTTCTAGCATTTATCCCAATTTCATTTCTTATACCATGTTCATTCCTTATTCCATTTTGATCACATGTTCATGGGTTAGGAATAGTTATCATCTACACAAGCATCTAAGGAAATAAATTACAATGCATAGGGAAAATAAATCATGTCCCTATCTCTCCAGATATTCACATATGACATCAACACATTATCCTCACCTCCAAGCCTCAGTCTGGCTTGAATCTAACTGTTAGGGAAAAAGAGCCTCCATCCCCTTCCCTAACCTGTTCATTTAGGGGGTGGAGTTTAGTGCCACAGTCTAGCTCAACTCATGGGTGTAGAACCCCAATTCAATAACCTTCTCTACCAATCCAAGCTCACATACTTATTTATCAAATCACCACAACCATACAATAACACATCATAACATAAACAATTCTAATGGAAATCATCAATCAAAATGAATAACAAACAACATACGAATTAATACTATGCCATAACCCATTATAACCTTTACCAATTATTATTCATGTACATTTATCCAAATTCCCATTCTCATTCCTTATCCCTTTATGTTTTTCAAACAACCACTCTGCCTTAGTCAATATTCATCAATGACCATACTTTAACTCAATTACCCTATTTATTATTTCATGTAAATTTCTCATGTATTAACTCATTCCATATTCATCAATTCCCCCATGAATCTATTTACATGTTCCTAATTCACAAGACATTTCCAATTTAACATGCTCATCCATTCATATGTACTAGCCTTATTAGAAATTTCAATATAAATCATTCACCATTCGACTCAATAACATTTAACCTGGTTAACCCATTAATAATCAATGAAAAACAACCCATTATGACATTTCTAAATATAGTAAAAACATATGCACTCCATATTCAATCCAACTAGCCATACTAAAATGTACAAAATGGGCTCCATTTTATTACACATCAGTTTCTCGCGTGATCTTTCTATTTTCTATGTTCAGAAAGGTCGACACACCCCATGGGTGGCCTGAAATTTGTCAAATAATCCTCGATGCATCCCACTGGGACTGTGAGGGATTCATGTAATTATTTAGATGATCATTCTACCAAATAACACAAAGGGAATCTAGATCACAAGAAGAGGAATGAAAGAACACATACTTATATGCACAAATCTACTTAAAAACTAGGGGATATAACTGGTAGACCACCTACCTCAAATTCAATGATAAACACACTCTTAATCAAATCCATATATCCATATTCAACCACCCTTTGAAGCCTCAAACTAAATCTCACTAGGAAAAGCGGTTTTTGGAGCATCAGAAGGAGATCACCCAAAATATGATCCCTAATCCGAAAAAGAGAAGGAAAGAGAGGATTATATTAATCTAAAGCTTGAATATGATACAAAAAACATCCATAACAACCTATAAACGTGGGAGATTGATCCATGTGAGCTCGTGATGATATTGTACTGTCACTAGGGTAGAGAGGGGAGGAATGGAGGAAAATCTTGAGTTGATGTTTAAAATTATTTTAATCGAAATTTTAGAAATTTTCTAAATTTTCAGTGCCAATGTTTTACCCAATAGACATTCCAAACCGTGTGCAAACCATGTAGAAGCTACTATCCAAAAACACTCAATTTGGACAGTTACCTGAGATTTCTTCACAATTTTCACTAACTGTGCGCAAACCATGAAACCTTCCCCGAAACTCATTTTCCATCATGTTTCATGTCCCGAACACCTAGAACACCCCCTAATATCCACATAAACTTGGAAAACACTTCTTTATCACAAAATTAGCGATTAAAACAGAAACATAAATAAGAACACACCTTATGGGGAAACCTTGATATTACAACCTTCTCTGCTTATAATGCCTTTTCCTCGAGCTGATCTTCTGAGAATCACCAAACTTATGCAAAAATAGATCATGCCATGGGGCGTACCTATACATTCACACATTCCAAGATTCTAGTTTCACATAAAAAGGCCACTTAACATGGATCAAGGGCAAAAACATTCCCTTCAAGACTTCCTCACCACAACCCATAACACGAACTAGAAAACTCCGCACAGATGCATCCACTTCAACCATTCCCGACCACTACAACTCCATAGTGAATAATTAGACAACCATTCCTATCTCATTACAAATGGAAAATTCACACACATCATCATGCCATCATGGAAGAACCAATCGACAACTCATTGACCTAACCCTCTGTATAACTCATGACCCAAATCACTTGGAATCATTTTCCTGTTCTCCCAACTCTAATGGTTACCAAACCAGGTATAAGGCCCTGACCTTAAACATTACTTAATCATGAATTAAACAAATAATTCACATAGAGGATATTTTCAGGTTTAGAGTTTTAGAGAATTAGGACAAAACCATTACATCTCAAAATATTACATAGTAGACACTACTACTAAGTTTCCATAAAAAAACACTTAAAAAGAAACATTTCTAGTTCCATGTTTTAGATAGAATGTCTTTCCTTGATCCCATCCTTGACCCTATTGATCTTTAAGTCCTATGGAAAACATTTCAAATACTTGGAATGAGCATAAAAATCCCAGTAAAGGATACACAAAGAAGGAAAACTGTTAGTTTTTCAAAAAAACAAGTAAACCATGAATACATTACCAAAGTAATACTTTTCACCTTTATGAAGTAGTAAGAACCCTTCCCAGAATAAAATACCATTACATACCCTTTTGTAACCAAAAGATTACCATAAAACCCATATAAAGAACAAATAATATATAAAGGTAACTTGGGATATAAACATACATAAATGGAGTAACCAAACAGTCAACATCCACACATACTTAATGGAATAGCCATACGACCGACTTCCATACCCAATGCATTGGAGGTTATAACGTAACCACCCATCCTGGTATTCACGACACCACCCGTCATATGGTTTATCATGTAACCACCCATAAAATGTCTAATTACCATCATTACACATAAAATATTGAAAATATAATCATTTCAATAACAACATTTCATTTGCAATCACAATAAGTAATTCCAAGATATTGAATTAATCAATCCATTTTCAAAAACAATTTAAAATAGATTTTTGAATCAAATTGTCCCATTCCACTTTGAAGCTTTTAATGGAATTATAATTTTAAAACATTAATGTCCATATAAATAAATACTAAAAACCATTTGAAAACATGGATAGTAAAGATAGCGATTTAGAATAATTAATCTTTAAAACATTTAAAACATTATTTTTGTTAAAGAATTTTTAACAAAATGAGAGAGTCTTGAATACAAATAATTGTGGAATAACATTTAATATAAACTTTATAAAATATTGAGAATAAAGGGATTCATGATATAATATGTCAAAGGACATTATATACACCATATAAGAGTGAATTGGTGCATGACAACAATGAAGTCTCAATGGAAATGTAAATTGAGATGAAATCCATTAAAAAGATGGTATCCTTAAATTAAGAATAAATATATCACATAATTATGTGTGAGAAATACAAATACACCCAATATAAGTGGATATTAAGTGTGAAACAATAATATTTCATTCAAACATATTCATATGATGACATTTTCAAGAATTACAAGTTGAACCCAAAGAAATCGAAATTGGGTTAAGACGATCCCTTGTAAAAATTCCACAGCCTAACGGCGTCACCTTAAAATTTAGAAAATGAGTTGATGAGAAAAATGGGTATCTCATCACTTGAAAATAAATTTTACATCAATAAGGATATAGAAGAACATATCCCAACCTAATAAGATGTAAATTAAAAGACATAACAAAAATAAGTCTTTTACAAAGAGGAGGGTGAAAGGTCCCCTTACCGAGTTGGGTAACTTTTGAAACGTACACCCCATGGAAGAAGGGTCATACAATGAAGATGTAAATACCCATAAATGAAATTATATGACAAAAATTGAATAATAATGGGCAGTACATACACCACTCAAAGGAAATAGTGGAAAACATAGCATAAATGTCACGGGAATAAAAGTGAGATGAAAATTCCCCTACGAAAACTCGGCTGCCTAACGACGCCACATAAAACATAAAAAATGGATTGATGAGATCAAATAGGATATGTCATCATATTAAAATAATATTTATATTAAGATTAATATAAAATAACATCCCAATCATAAGAAATATGAGCATAAAAGAAATGACATATAAGAGTGTACTTAAAAAGAAAGAGAGGGGTATGATCCCTTACCTTGGGTCCGACTTGACTCGATCATTCTTTAACATCCTGAATAATAAACATGAGTTAATTTATACTTTCCTAAGAACCTTTTTAAAGTTCATTATTACTTTTATATCACATATTTCCATGTTATATACATTATGTAATCATTTATGTTAATAATGTTTGTTTTGTCGATATTTGGTTCTTAAGTCGAAAGTGGACTTCTTACAATTACATGTTGTTCGTATAATAAAAGGTTCATTATATAAAGAATGATATTCATGATTTGGATATCATATATATCATATATATCCAGAATAAAAATGTATTTATAATATCACATAATCATTTAAAGGTAAGAAATGAAATGCACTGTTCATGGAGACGGTGGGTCGTACGTACGCATGAACGCTACTTTCATTTCTTTGTCATATTAATGGAATTAAAAATGATTGATAGATATATATATTATAATTACAGTATAATATATATTTTATATAGGTCACATATGTTCATTAATTTCATTATTTATACATTCCATGTATTTCATGAACGAGTCACGTCCCTTGAGGGGGCGGTAGTCCACACTTCCTCGTATGAAATTATCGCATTTTCACAACATGAAAAGCATAAAGGCATGATTTATATATAAAATTAAGAATCATATAGAAAACATAAATACCATATAAATCATATATAATATATAATGAAATCATAATGGCCACCATGAAAGGTGTTAAGAGGAGATTGAACAATCATCATTTCTTGAGCCAGAAATTCACCATCCACAGAAACAGTATGTTCTTTTACCATTAGTCGAAGTTGTGTGTTAGTATAGCTCGAATACTTAACATAAAAACATACTAGTATATTGATTATACTATTGTTGTTACAAAATAAAGGAATAAAAAGAGTTTAGGGGTTTGGAGAAGCAAAATAAAAAAAAAGAACACAAGGGAAGACATTACCTTTAAATCGGGTAACTCTTTTTTTTTTGAGCTCAAAGGCTTAATTGGAAAAGATTATGCCCAGAGGTGAGGCTTAAATGATGAATATAGGGATGTGGAGAGATAAAATGGGTAGGGTTTGGCCAAGCCAACATCTTGAGAGGTGTGGGTAGGGTGGTAGAGGTGGGGGCCTTTTATAAGAGGAGAGGAGGGGCACACTTGGAAACTTATAAAATATTACTTTATTATATAATTCATTTAGGATTTTAAAGGTCCAAAAAGGATATATTTCGAGGATAAGGTGATAAGGTTTCGAAATCCACCCATCCAATAGGTTTGTGACAAATTTATATCTTATATTGTACATTATCATTTCATTTTATTTAAATTGTTAAATAATGAGGTAATCGTTGCATCATCATGGTGTCATAAATAATTTAATTTATTTAGTGTCGAAAAATTATAAAAAAAATTATCATAATGTCGGAAATCGTCTTATATTTCTAATTAATATTTATAGTCAAAAATATGACTTGTATAACCCCATGTAAAAATTGATTTAGTAAAACAACACATGTTTGTGACATTTTAACTTTAAATTTAAATAAAAAGGTATTAATGTCATGTTCCTACCAAAGTGGCTCCATGGGGTCCCCACGATGACCCATGGATTGTCTTGGTCGGCCATGACACATCCAATGAGGGTAGGACATGTGTCTAAGTCATTTCATATTATTAAAACATAATTTTTACCTTAAATTACACTAATTACCTCTAATCGCGATTAATAAACTTGAAAGTTACTATTCACCATAAAAAATTATTTTTATCTCATTGAACCACATTTTACTTCTTAATGAAAACCATGTATGTTGGATTTTTTAAATTCAAATCACATAAGTGGTAACGTTTCATTTAAATGAAAAATCAGTTTCTTTAACTACGACATAGTGGTTTCACTATTCATCAAAAATTGAAGTTTTTCAGAAAATTACCAAAAATTTACCCTAGGATATATTTGATATTCTGAATTCAAAAATGATTTCTATTTTAAAAAATTCAAAAAATTTATGTTACATTAATTAATGTAATAATTAATTCCCACTGTCAGAGCA
Source organism: Viscum album (assembly GCA_963277665.1). Taxonomy (NCBI): domain Eukaryota; kingdom Viridiplantae; phylum Streptophyta; class Magnoliopsida; order Santalales; family Viscaceae; genus Viscum; species Viscum album. The sequence goes on from OY728126.1 coordinate 1,024,322,102, forward strand.
AATAGCGTGTTTTTATGAAACAATAAGTATCAAAAGATTGACACTAGTTTAAGTCCAATTTCAAGATGAAATAAATTTAAAATACCACTATTGGATTAAATGGTAAAAATATATTCTAATTTCACTTTGAATCCAATTCTAAAGATAATCTAATCATATAAATAAATTATATTAAAAAAATGTTTTGAATTATAATACAACATTTTTCACTATTCATTAAAAAATGAACATTATCCGAAAAATACAAACAATTTACACAAAGTAAATTTTGATGTCCTGATTCTAAAGAAGAATTTTATTTTGTCAAATATAACACATAAAATTGTCAAAAAGTGTATTTAAAGGATGTTCGTCATCAAAAGGTGGTTAATCGACCTTTTATAGAATTATAGAATGTTTACACTTAAAATTGGATTCATTCGCATTTTTAATCCTCTAAAATTTATTGTAAAAAGTAAAAATATTTGAAAAACATATATAATCATTTTTTAGTTAGTTCTGTTCATTCCCTCCATTACAACGTCTAGGTGTTAAATACAATTTAAAATAATATTATTTCATTATTAGAGTGCAATGTAAGATTCCCAAGAAACTCATTGTTGCGTATTGGGTACGCAATCGAGCATAGCGTCTCCTTTAAAGTTATATTAATATTTTATTCACAAATATGGATAAATGCGAAAATGTTATATTCTTTATTTACCTGGGGTGTTACATCCTTCCCCCCTTTTAGGAATTCTGTCCTCACAATTTTAAAATTGGTCTTGGAAACTTCATTGGAAATCCCATATCGGAACAAGAGTCAGTAAAACTATCACTTTAAAATAAAGAAAGAGAAGTACAAAGGTCACCCGAGTTAACCCATACTAGGATTCCAAGTATGAAAATATAGATATGGAGGAGAAAACAAAGGGTTATTTCCTAATGGAGAGTGATAGTAAACATGTTTAAGATAAAGTTAACCACAAGAAAATCACAAACTTGTGGGGGGTTAAATGGTATTCGGTTCCCCTGAAGTAAAAATTAACAGACAACATTTTTTTTATGTTACTCTTCATTGAGAAATTTATTTTTAATCTTAACTAAATCATAATGAAACATACTTACTTGTCATGTAGACTTTCAACTTTTACTAGATTCCTTAATCACACTCATATTTTCTTCAAAAGATGAGTATTTAGGAAGACTTTTTCGCATTAAGAGTACTATAATAAACTTATTGAGAATCACCTAATCCAAAAAAAAGAACTATATATTTCCCATGTCATTAGACAAAATCCAAAACCAAAATTGTTAGTATGATATCAGATAATCCACAAAATTATAATCCTTTAGAAAAAAAAAATCTATTCTTAATCTCCAAAATTTGTCACAAAAAAACCCAAAGTTCCACGAAGACCATTCGATAAACAATTGTTCCATAATATTCTTGAAAGTAAACCAAACTACGATTGAAACCCAAATATTTGAAGGATTTAATCACATAGTATTCCAAGGTAAAAATTAACTTTTATCTCCAAATAACATCAGTTTCTCTTAAATTCTCTTATTGAAAAGTAATTAACCTAATCACATATCCTCGATGATAGGTTAATAATTTCCATACACTTACTCTTGATTCCTAAAATCATCTAACTAAAAAATAATTTGTCAAACCAACCAGGGACATCACGTATTCTAGTGGTAGGTGATAAATACCAGTCGCACGTTGGTTGTGGGTTCGATTCCCACAGCTTTGTCCGACGCGACGGGTTGTCACACGGTCTGCGTGTTGTCCTTTTTCCTAAACTATATAATTCTTAAAACTTTCCCCAAAATGAGATAAAATCATCAAAAATAATCATAACATAATTTAACCTCAATTTTTTTCTCATGCCTTTCACTTTCCATCATAACATATAGTAACCCATAATTACCTCAAAAGTAAGGATCATATAAACAAAAATGGTTCTTTATAACTATTTCCACAAAAGAACAAATAATTATTCTTTGAATAAAATTTTCATATATCAAACATCAGGGTTACACATACAATAAAAAAAGTCTTCTAATGTAACCCTATCATCAAAAGAGACTTAATACTCTTAATAATTTTACCATAACTCTTGATGCCCTTATATATTGACTTCTTACTCATTAAACATTCTTCATGATACATTAACCATTCCTTTCCAACTTATTCTTAAATACTTCATTCCTACAATCAAAATCATGAATCATATCCCAATATTTCAAAAATAGGAAATAAAACGTTAAGAAATAATCCATACATTTGATTGGTCATTATCAGTTTCTTCATCCTCAATCGGAATGGCATTAGGTATTGGTAAATGAATATTTGTACGATCTTGGTGAACCCATTCCTGAAACTTCATTATAGGACATGTGTTTTAATAATGACCATGAACACCACATTTAAAACATTCAATTGATCCCTCAGAAAGAACTTCTTTCCCTTTCCTCGAGTCAACTGGATGCTTCCTTTTTCCATGGAAGGTTCCTACTTTATGACCTTCATTTCTACATCTATAGCATACTATGTCCCTTTGAAACATTTTCCTAGCTGTTTCTTTCCACATCATTGACACATAGGTTTTTGAACACAATTACCTTTATGATTATTACCTGTAGTTCCGTAGAGATTTGTTTCTCTCATATATGATGCCTTATAGAAATCACCAAGGTTTAGGTGGTCAATCATGACTCCAGATAGTTGGTTGAGGATAAATACAAGAGTTCTCATTGCAGCTCCCATATCATTTAGTTTCTCGCTCAGAAAACTGTCACAGTTTCCTTCACATCCACTGTTACTTTGGTGCCTGCTAGATCCAACCATTTAATAAAACCAAAAAGGTCAGATTGAGTATATCAACAAAACCATCATTTACTAATGAGGAAGATAAAAACTAATATATACTTAATAATTCACTTTATCTAAAACTAGGACTCTTTCTGAAATCCTAACCATTACGGTAATGTCACTTATCCTTAGAGAATTCCCTAACCTCTAATGTTATCTAAACCAACCTCTGATACCAACTATAAGGCCACGACCTTAAACATTACATAATCATGAATTAAATGAATAATTCACATAGAGTATCTTTTCAGGTTTAGAGTATTATAAAATTAGGACATAACTATTAAATCTCAAAAGACTACATAGCAGACACTTATACTATGTTTTCATAAAATAAAATAAAAACATTTAAAAAGAAACATTTCAAGTTACATGTTTTAGATAGAATGTCTTTCCTTGATCCCATCCTCGACCCTATTGATCTTTAAGTCCTATGGAAAACATTTCAAAAATTTGGGATGAGTATAAAAATCCTAGTGAAGGATACACAAAGAAGGAAAACTGTTAGTTTTTCAAAACAACATGTAATCCATGAGTACTTTACCAAAGTAATACTTTTCACCATTATGAAGTAGTAATAACCCTTCACTAAATAAAAGACCATTACTTACCCTTTTGTAACCAAAATATTACCATAAAACCAATATAAATAACACATAACATATAAAGGTAACTTAGGACATAAACATACTTAAATGGAATAACCATATGGTCGAATTCCACACATACTTAATGGAATATCCATATGGCCGACTTCCATACCCAATGAATTGGAGGATATAATGTAACCACCAAACCTGGTATTCACGGCACCACCCGTCATATGGTTTATCGTGTAACCACCCATAAAATGTCCATGTACAATAATTACACATAAAAAATTGAAAATATAAACATTTTAATAACAACATTTCATTTTCTATCACAATAAGTAATTCCAATATATTGAATTAATCAATCCATTTTCAAAAACCATTTAAAAGTGATTTTTGAATCAAAGGGTATCATACCACTTTGAAGAATTTAATGGAATTACAATTTTAAAACATTAATGTCCATATAAATAAATACTGAAAACCATTTTGAAAACATGGACATTAAAGAAAAATATTTAGAATAATGAATCTTTAAAACATTTAAAATGATATTTTTGTTAAAGTGTTTTTAACAAAATGAAAGATTCTTGAATACAAATAATTGTGGAATATAATTTAATCCAAACTTTATAATATCATTAGAATAAATGGATTCATGATATAATATGTCAAAGGAAAGTATATACACCATATAAGAGTGAATTGGTGCATGACAACAATGAAGTCTCAATGGAAATGTAAATTGAGATGAAATCCATTATAATGATGGTATCCTTAAATTAAGGATAAATATATCACATAATTATGTGTGAGAAATATAAATACACCCAATATAAGTGGATATTAAGTGTGAAACAATCAGAGGTCATTCACACATATTCATAGGATGACATGTTCATGAATTACTAGTTGAACCCAAAGAAATCGAAATTGGGTTAAGACGTTCCCTTGTAAATATTCGACAGCCTAACGGCGTCACTTTAAAATTCAGAAAACGAGTTGATGAGAAAAAATGATATCTCATCACTTGGAAATAAATTTTACATCAATAAGGATATATAATAACATATCCCAACATAATAATATGTCAATTAAAAGACATAATCAAAATAAGTCTTTTACAATGAGGGTAAAAGGTCCCCTTACCAAGTTGGGTAACTTTTGAAACGTACACCCCATGGAAGAAGGGTCATACAATGAAGATGTAAATACCCATAAATAAAATTATACTACAAAAAGTGTATAATAATAATGGGCAGTACATACACAAATCAAAGGAAATAGTGGAAAACATAGCATAAATGTCACGGGAATAAAAGTGAGATGAAAAATCCCCTACGAAACCTCGTCCGCCTAACGACGCCACTTAAAACTTCAAAAATGGATTGATGAGATAAAATAGGGTATATCATCATATTAACATAATATTTATAGTAAGATTAATATAAAAGAACATCCAAATCAAAAGAAATATGATCTTAAAAGAAATGACATATAAGAGTGTACTTAAAAAGAAAGAGAGGGGTAGGATCCCTTACCTCGGGTATGACTTGACTCGATCGTTATTTAACGCCCTGAATAATAAACTTGAGTTAATTTATACTTTCTTAATAACCTTTTTCAAGTTCATTATTTCTTTTATATCACTTATTTCCATGTTATAAACATTATGTAATCATTTAAATTAATAATGTTTGTTTTGTCAATATTTGGTTCTTAAGTCGAAAGTGGACTTATTACAATTACTTGTTGTTCATGTGGTCAAAGGTTCATTATATACAGAATGATATTCATGATTTGGATATCATATATATCATATATATCCAGAATATACTTGTATTTATAATATTACATAATCATTTAGAGTTAATATATTAAATGCACCGTTCATGGAGACAGTAGGCCGTACATACGCATGAACGCTACTTTCATTTATTTGTCATATTAATGGAATTAAAAATTATTGAGAGAGATATATATATTATAATTCCTGTATAATATATATGTTATATAGGTCACATATGTTCATTAATTTCATTCTTTATACCTTCTATGTATTGCATGAACGAGTCACATCACTTGAGGGGGCAGTAGTCCACACCTCCTCGTATGAAATTATCGCATTTGCACAACATGAAAAGCATAAAGGCATGATTTAAATATAAAATTCAAAATCATATATAAAACATAAATACCATATAAATAATATATAAAATATAGTGACATCATAATGGCCACCATGAAAGGTGTTAAGAGGAGATTGAATAATCATCGTTTCGTGAGGCAGAAATTCGCCACCCACAGAAACAATATGTTCTTTAACCATTAGACAAATGTGTTTGTAAGTATAGCTAGAATCCTTCACATAAAAACATCATAGTATATTTAAGATACTGGTGTTGTTACAAAATAAAGGAATAAAAAGAGTTTAGGGGTTTGGAGAAGCAAAATAAAACAAAAGAACACAAGGGAAGACATTACCTTTAAATCAGGTAACTCTTTTTTATTTGACCTCAAAGGCTTCATTAGAAAAGATCATGACCAAAGGTGAGGCTTCAATGATGAATATAGGAATGTGGAGAGATGAAATGGGAAGGGGTTGGCCGACCCATAGGCTTGAGTGGTGTGGGTAAGGTGGTAGAGGTTGGGGACTTTTTTAAGAGCAGAGGAGGGGCACTCTTGAGAAGTTATAAAATATTACTTTATTATATAACGATTTTCGGAATTTAAAGGTACCAAATGGATATATTTCTAGGATAAGGTGATAAGGTTTCTAAATACACCCATCCAATAGGTTTTTCCCAAGTTTAGGTCTTAGATTTTACATTATCTTTTCATTTTATTTAAATCTTTAAATAATGAGGTAATCACTGCATCATCATGGTGTTATAAATAATTTAATTTATTTAGTCTCTAAAAATTATAAGAAAAATATCATGATGTACGAAATAATTTTATATTTCTAATGAATATTTATAGTAAAAAATATTAATTGTATAACCCAATCTAAATTTTTTTTTAGTAAAACAACACATTTTTGTGACATTTTATCTTTAAATTTAAATAAAAAGGTATTAATGTCATTTTCCTACGAAAGTGGATCCATTGGGTCCCCCAGTTGACCCATGGATTGTCTTGGTTGGCCATGAAAAATAAAAAGAGGGTAGGAAATGTGTCTAGGTCATTTCATATCATTAAAACATTATTTTTACATTAAATTACACTAATTACCTATAATCGCGATTAATAAACTTAAAAGTTACTATTCAAAAAAAATTATTTTAATCCCATTGAACCACATTTTACTTCTTAATGACAACCATGTATGTCGGATTTTTTAAATTCAAATCACATAAGTGGTAAAGTTTCATTTAAATGAAAAATCAGTTTCTTTAACTTCCACTTAGTGGTTTCACTATTCATCAAAAATTGAAGTTTTTCAGAAAATTACCAAAAAATCACCCTAGGATATATTTGAAATTATGAATTCAAAAATGATGTCTATTTTACAAAATTTAAAAAATATAAGTTACATGAATTAATTTAACAATTAATTCCCACTGTAAGAGCAAATAGCATGTTTTTATGAAACAATAAGTATCAAAAGATTGACACTAGTTTAAGTCCAATTTCAAGATGAAATTAATTCCAACAACCACTATTGGATTAAATGGTAAAAATATATTCTAATTTAACTTTGAAACTAATTCAAAAGATAATATAATCATATAAATGAATTAGATTAAAAAGAGGTTTTAAATTAAAATACAACATTTTTCACTATTCATTAAAAAATGAACATTATTGGAAAAATATCAAAAATTTACACAAAGTAAATTTTGATGTCTTGATTCTAAAGAAGAATTTTTTTGTCAAATATAACACAGAAAATTGTCAAAAAGTGGATTTAAAGGAGTTTCATCATCAAAAGGCAGTTAATCTACCTTTTAAGGAATATTAGAATGTTTACGCGTAAAATTGGATTCATTCACATTTTTAATCCTCTAACATTTATTGTAAAAAGTAAAAATATTTTACAAACATATATAATTATTTTTTTAGTTAGTTCTGTTCATTCCCACTATTACAACGGCTAGGCATTAATTACAATTTAAAATATTATAATTTTATTATTAGAGTGCAACGTAAGATTCCCAAGAAACTCGTTGTTGCGTATTGGGCATGCCATCGAGCATAGCGTCCCCATTAATGTTATATTAATATTTTATTCACAAATATGGATAAATGTGAAAATGTTATATTCTTTATTTACCAAGGGTGTTACACCAGGTACCACTTGGAAGAAAACACATGATCCATCCAACCACATTTCTTAATGATTTCACTTCACAATGGTACAACCAAACTTTACCCAAAAATCTTAGGTACTCAACCAAATAAACTCATTAAAATAAACTCTTTTAGGCATAACTCACCTAAAAAGTGACCACTCGAGTCATTGCAATCTGAATCTCTGGTGACATTGTTATCCAGCCCTTTATCCAGTATGGTTCTCTCCACAATCATCAGTTAGTTGGAACCTTCACTATTGACAAAATACCACTCGAACCTCAACCTAACTTACACATCACATTACATGTTCCATCTAACTATACCCCAACATCCAAATGAGCATTACTCTGCATCAGCATCCATCCACACCATGAAAACCATTTTGAATTATATTCCATCTATGTCTATTAGAGTTTTAAGATAAACTAACCACACTCAGGTACACATCATTTCCAAGAATGTACTTCCCGCCACAACATCAACCCAGTGGTTGGTCAGTCTCACCACCCCCTTCATGTTTACAATATCCCGTCAGACCGCCCCCGACTAGCTTTCCCCATAGCACCCACTCTCCAGTGTTGGTACCCTACCCCCTTATCACCTTCACAATGTTCCTATTGACTTGAAGTCTATCATTATCATTCTACGAATCCATTGTGGTCGCCCGTTGAATTCCATTAGAATTCAATCATTGTAGTGTTATCGCCCTCCATACCATCATCGACTTCACCCTTAGCATGGAACCGCATCACAAGGCCATAGTTCCCTGAAAATCAAGATGTTTTAAAACCAAAAAAGTATAAATTACCTGACTCTAACCCCAATCTTTGTTAGAGTTATAGAACCCAACCTTTCTTGCCCTAACCTGCTGTCACATCCAACCACACCCTTCTACGGCCTCATGATACACCTCACAAATTCAAATGGAACCACCCTAAGCCTAAATACAATATTGGGTTCAATAGTTATCACATACATGTCTCACACTACCTCATTGAGGGACCTAAATAGCACCTTATATGTTCCTTATCGGCATCCCAATGCCACTACACAAACTTAATACTCTCCTCTCCATGTCTAGGACTTACATATAACTCCCCTCCATAAGAGTGTCATTACCATTACTCACCATGAGGGATTCCAACCACCACATCTTATACTTGATCACAAACTTAACCCCAATATTAGACATGTCCATCAAGATTATTCCCAAAATAAGAAAATGAATATCACCCAGTTCCCATTCACAGCTTCTATGAATAGAATCCATGAAGTTTTTCAACATTCAGTCTATATGGAGTAACTCACCCTAAGACATAGTCGGTATAAATCCCATAATCAAGCTCCCCGCAAACCATTTTCATTAGGGTAAAATTTGTTATGTCCCTCACCCAATTAAACATATTCGTATCTCTTCGCGTAAAGTCATAGCTTTTCAATGTACCTCACACGATATCAAGATATTGGGCAGGATCATAACTAGATGAGGTACACTAATAAGTTGTCGAATAACAGCACCACCAACTTATCCACTTTTGATGTCAAACTATGGGACACCATTACCCAGCAAGGATTATGGGCTTCCCTTCCAATCGCATCTCATCAACACTTACCCTTCACCACTCACATGTGATTTCCTACCATGTTCAGCCATCACTCCACAACAAAACCACCATGTAGTCGTGAGCCAATGTTTTATATGGCACTACTTCCACTACACCTCTTGAGTCATTTTGATACGTCCCTGTCAGTTAACAACTAAATCACACAGTCTACCACACCAATCAAACCAATGGTATCTCAGAAATAAACCTTAACAAGGGTGTATCCCATCAACTGCTTACTTACCTAACTATGTTTATTGGTTAGTCAGTCTCATCATAACTGAGGTGGCCTTTTTATCTCACCTAATAACCAAATCATTCATACCAACAAGTTCAGCCTTGTGACCACCCTAACCTTGGGTACCACCATCAAGAGAAATCATAAAACCACACTTCATCCACCCTTGTCTTTTCTGCTCGAAAAAATTTTATGACCCACATTAATCATCATTCAATTAGTAGAGTTAGGAATCCATACAATAAAACAATTTGAATCAAACCATAAAACATATCACAAGCACTTGGGTTACCTTATAAAATAACCAGGGACCAATATATCATTTTCTAATCTCAGTGGTACTTAGTATACGTTGACACCACCTCTAGAGCATCTCCCATGCTCTCATTCCAAGTACCAGCACCTCTAGGATAACCTTATGTGATTTCACCATTGCATATTTTTAACTTCTAATGCATAACCACAACCTGAGTTACACCACCAGCCATCAACCTTCCCACTTATACTTCTAGCCAAACTCACACCATGTTATATTCTGAGTTCCATTATCAATGTACAAAACATCCACATCTGTGACACCCACTCAAAAGCACTAGAAACTCCATCTGAACTCTCACAAAGGTCACCATGAAGGATAAATGTTACAAACTCCCTAGAATGGAGTCACACCCAGGAAAATACATTGGCCCTCTCTCCAAATCATACATATAATTACAAGAACAAAGAAATGCTCATGAATGGAACTCTCACCCTAATTCCAGTGCACATTTTTTCTAGCGTACCAAACAACCATTTTCTATTTGTTCCATACCAAAGGTGTACTCATTCATCAGCACTATAAGCAAAAAATCCTCTCTAAGATTAAAAATGAAACTCACAAGGTCTCTACTCACAAGGTCATTAAGACCTAGGCACCATCCTTGGGGTCTATCATGAACTCTGTATAGTCATGAACCACAAGAGTTTCCACAATCTCATCACTGAACAATGCCTCACAACCCAATAGTCAAAACCATACCAACAGTTCCATAATCATACTAAATAGGCCGTATCATAGCTGGAAAGGCCTCCCAATCCAAATAAAATGTCTCAAACTAGGGGACTCTCACTACCCCAACCCACAAATACAAGGATCAAACTTACAACACAAAGGATACCCACCTTTGAAATCAATAATTACCATTTTAAAACATATGTTCAACCGAAGCTTCGAAGGGTGACCAACCAGATTAAACTGCAAATGCAAAATATCTCACACTATCAATCTTGAACATGCCATACTTCATCCTCTATCCCAATGACCATCCAAACTCATAGAATACTACCATCTACCACCTCTAACTCGGTTCATGGTCAAAATGGGTAAACTAATTCAGATAGCCACAATATTTCACTTCAAATCCTTATTCAACCATTTACACATTTTAAAACATGTAATAACCATCATTTTTATCTCATTTACACTTTTTTTAGGCAACTCATTAAACCTTTTTCCATCATTACAAAAATAATTCTATTTTTGAAACTATTAAATCATTACAATTTATCAATATAAAACATTTTAAATTGGTTATAACATTTACTCATCCACGATATTCCTTAACTACTCATTTTCATTATTTTCATTCACCTACATTCCTTTCAATTATTTGGAAACACTTTCATCAAAATTTTCAAGGAATTAAAATGCATTATACTCTCTATGCACTGCACACCCATCCCATGTGTGTGCTTATAATGATGCATGCCGCCAACTTCCTTAAGTTCCATAAATGATGCATGAATACAGAACCTCATGCCAATCTGGCAATGGAAAAAATGCCATAAATCATCCAAATCACACAATGTGTGCATCACCCATCTGTGAAATTACATTCAACTATAATAACACACATCAAAAACAACAATCCCCACCCAACATGACTTGGGTTATCCCTTGTACATGAGTAGCTACTCCCAATAACGATCTCATTACCAAGGCCCAACACATCCTCTTCTCCCCTATATCATCCCAAAATCATAATAAAGAGAAAAGAAATATTATAGTACCACTCTGTAATGTCCCTGATTCAGAATCCACAAAGCTGGTGCCTCGAGTCGAGTCATCAAATGACCTCAACCGCGCCTCCTCATATTCCAGAGGTTGCCGACTAGTGCCAAGGGTCTAATGAGTCACATGTGGATATTATACCTTCATTACTAGAGTATCACACAATATTACACAAAATTAATTGCATAATAATATGAAAAACTAGTAAAAATTCATAACCTAACATTTCCCAAAAGGGGTAAAAACACAAATCAAATACAACAATTCCATGCCATACTAATAGTGAAAAGTGTACGAAACCCGAAATTAAACAAATGGAAAAAACTCCAAACAAGTCCCAACTCTATGTTTATATACTTATCTATGTACAACCCAATCCCAAACCCCAATATTATATTTGGGCATATGCCATTTTCCTAGCCTAAAACTAAGAGATCTACTCGGGTACCCAACGTTGACTCAAGAAGGGTGTCAATACAAAAATAAGTAGGCCACAAAAAATGATGTCTAAAAGATATCCAATCTAATTCATAGTGCATGAAAGTACAAAATAAATGGTATTTAAATGAAGGAAAACTTGAGGGACATTGGATATCCAAGGTTCACATAATTAACTCCTAGAATTTATCCCAATCACATTTCTTGTACCATATCTATTCCTTAATCCAATTCGATCACATGTTCCATCGGTTATGAATTATTAAAATCTACACAAGGATCTAAGGAAATCAATCTCAATGAATTGGGGAAATAAATCAGGTCCCTATCTCACTTGGGATACTCTCATCACATAAACACATTTTCCTCCCCACAAAGCCTTAGTCTGGGTGGAATGAAACTTCTTGGTGAATGATCCTCCATCCCCATCCCTAACTCGTTCATTTGTGGGGTGGATTTTAGAGCCTCGGTCTAACTCAACCCATGTGTGTAGAACCTCATGTCAATAACCCACTCTACCTAGCCATGTTCACATGCTTTTTTATCAAATCACCACAACTATACCATAACAAAAAATAACATAACAAATTCCATTGTAAATCATCGATCAAAATTCATAACAAACCACCTGGGAATTAATACTATTCCATAACACATTAAATAATTTACCAATTACAATTCATATTCATTTATCCAAATTCTATTCCCATGCCTTAATACTTTAGGTTTATTCAAAAACTCCTTTTACTTAGTCAATATTCATAAGTGGAGATACATTAAATCATTTTTCCCTTTTATCATTTCATGTACATTTCTCATGTATTATCTCTTTCCATATTTCTCAATTCCCACATGAAACCATTTACATGTTCCCAATTAACATGCCATTTAAAATTTAACATGCTCATCCATTCATTTTTACTAGTCCTATTTATCATTTCAACATAAATAATATACCATTCTACACAATCACATTTAACCTAATTAATCCATTTCTATTCCATTCCAAACAACCCCTTAAGACATTTTTAAAACTAGCCAAAACATTGTAATTCCATATTCAATACAACCATATATACTAACATGTACAACATTGGATCCATGTTGTTATGCATCAATTCCAAACATCACATTGTCAATTTCTAGGTTCGGAATGGTCGACACACCCCATAGGTAGCCCTCAAATGGGTGGAATCATCCTCATCACGTCTCGCTAGGATATTGGGGGTTTCATGTAATTAGTTAGATGATCATTCTACCAAATCACGCCAAATGAATCTAGATAAAAACAAAATGAAATCAATAAAACATACTTATATGAAAAAGTATACATAAAAACTACGATTTATAACTTGTAGACCACCTACCTTGAATCTGGTGACAGACACACTCTTAATCGAAGCCATAGTTCTGAATTAAAGAAACCTTTGAAACATCAACCGAAATCCCACTGGAAAAAGATGATTTTAGATATTCATAAGGATATCTCCCAAAGTACATACCCTAATATAGAAAAGATATGGAAGAAGAGGATTAGACTTACCTAGATCTTCTATCTGCAACTAATGACATCTAAAACAGCCCAGAAATGAGTGATATTGATCCATTGGAGCACTTGAAAGTCTCAAATTATCACTAGGTTTGAGAGGGGAGGAAAAGGGATGAAAAATCCATGTTTTGGTTTAAAATCCCTAAATGGAAATTTTGAAAATTTTCCAACATTTCTGGGTTGCACGGTTTACCCGCACAGTTAGCCAAACTGTGTGTTAACCATACAGAAGGTACTGTCCAAAAACACTCAATTATCATGGTTAGCTAGGATTTCCACCTGGTTTTCACTAACCGTGTGCAATCCATGAAACTTCCCCCATAAACTCATTTTTATTTGTATTTGTGCCCCAAACTCCTAGAACAATCCCCCGAGTCTCCATATAAACTTGGAAAACACATAATTTGCCCAAAATAAGGGACTTAAATTGAAAGAAAAAAAAGAACATACTTTAAGGAGAAACCAAGAACTTATATGGACCTTTGAAATCATAATTAAATCCAATATTCTTCGAATTTGGGAATCATTGGTTATTTTTTTGATTGTGAAATGGGATTTCACAATCATCAATTCGAATGGAATTGAGTGTCATAGTATACAATGTTTTCATAAAGTAAGTTGTAAAATTGCTGTAAAATATTTTGGACAAAATTAATGTGTGAAATATAATCTATATAGTAAATGGGAAGTAATAGAATATTGTTTTTGAAATGTAATAGCTAAATGGTGTGATCTATTGAGAAATGTTTTTTGTAAAATTAATTGAGAAACCTGGTTTTCATGAAATTGGTTATTTATGGATCAATTATTTTATGTTAAATAAAGAATGGAAATTAGGGTTGGTTTTATAATGAAAAAAATGTATTTTTGTTTTTCTAATTACAGTCAAGGTAAAATTGACCCCAGGGTGGATTTGATTCTGGTTGATGGTTGATCTGAGAGTGAATACAACCACTGGGGGGAAGCTGATATTTATGGTAAAACCTAGGGTAAACATGAACCACAGGCGGATATGGGATTTATTATTAAAGCAATTATGGACACAACCCCTTGTTGGAAATGATATTTATGACTTAACCTTGGGTGAACATGACCCTCATATTGATGCATGATTTATTGTTAAACAAGGGTTCAACACATCCCCTAGGTGGATGATGAGTCCTTCAGGAGGGGTATATTACCCCTGGTGTTGGATTAGAATAGGGAAGAGTATACTGGCCCTCACCGGGATAAGCGTTAGAATTATCTTCATATTGTTCTTTGAGACACCATAGTAATGGATGAAAAATGTATGTACCCATCAAGGGGTGAAATCAACACCCAAGTTCATAATTGTTTTATGCTTTTAGTTTGAAATGTTTACTGATAATATTTTTAATTGATTATAATGTGAACATCTAAATGAATTCATAGTGATTGGTTATTTTTAGGGACACAATTGGGGGAGGGCTGTCTATTTGTACTCAAACATTACTCAAGGAACCATGTAACATGGGTACTCGAGCAGATAGAACATGAATTCAGGTACAGGTTTGTGGTAGGGGACTACTGCATGTTATTTTTTCGGCCTTCTAGGATGTAGCATGGTATTTGTAACTCAATAAGGACTTATTATATTTTTCAAATATTTTTCCAATTAACTTTTACACTTTCCTGTTTATTTGAACGCATTCCTAACATGTATAGTGCACATTAAATTAACTACACCATGGTTTATTTTGATTATTGTTGGAACTTATCTGTATGTTTATTTTTAGTCTTTTGGGGATGATGTATATGATTTTAATTATTTTATGATGTTTTTTAATCCAATATGATGTAATAATCTCTCTATATTACTGTAATAGTCCCACCCTTAAAGTCAGTAGTTGTGGGTATACATAGAGAAAGGCATGAGGTAATGTATTGTTCCTATGATTTAGGAGTCGATTAGTGGCTCGGGGCTGTGGGTTGTTATAGATGTTTTAATTATGGATTGTTAAAATTGGGTCTCTGGAGTTGGTATAAAATAAAATATGTAAAGAATTTATTATAGCATAGGATCTAGGAGTGTAGGTTTGGGGCATATTAGCTGCTGTTAGATGAGATTTTTTATAACATTATACATTATAATTTAATCATATTAGGATAATTTAAGAGTTGCAGATAAAATCATTGGTTAATATTTTTGAGGTTGATCATAAGATCAAAGGTATAAGAACCCTTTAGAGGACACATGATACTAGACTTTTATGTTATTAGAGATATTTTTTGGGGTCATTTAAGGTGTTGTATAAGGAATAAAAGATTAAGGAATATATTGACATTGAATTTAATATGTGAATTAATGTATTAGTTATTTTAGAAGAATTTTATTATTGGGGAAATGGTTAATGTATATATAACTATCTGGGTTAGTATATGAATTTATGATAATGTAATTGTGGAAAAAGGGTTTCTATTTTTTGGGAACATATATAAAACCTTTATAATTGAGAAATAATTTGTTGGTAAAGTCTCTTGGGAAGTTATTTAACATATTTAGGGGTCATGGTATATATTGTGTAACAACTGCTCCCTCTAAAGGTCTGATCTAGTAATGCCAAAAATAGAACAAATAGTCCTCCTAGAAACCTAAAAACTATTTTATTTATATGGGATTACATTACAAGTGTACATAGTTGGATTATACCAAAAAAATGTTGTGAACATGTGAAAAGAGAATACTAATGCAACATTGTGAAAACAAAAATACCAACAACACCAAAATAGGTTAACTAACCAATCCTTTATTTACCACACCACACTTACCAAATAATGCATCCATTTATTGTAACATAATATGATCCATTTCTATAAAAAGGGATCCCCACGTCACTTTCCCTCTATTTTCTGCTCTCACACAACAACGATATTTTTCTTGGAACTCCTATAAATTCTTTCTAGCATATATTCTTAGAAACACCTAGTCCATCACATCACATCCAATTATGTATCACCTAACAACACATATTCTATCAAATAACATCAAATTTTACCTAAATACACATTAGGAATCACATCAAATCACATCAAATCCAACATGAAACACTTGGGCTATAAGAGCACATCAAAAATCACTAGAAGACACCTCGTCCATCACATCACATCAAAAACCATAACCATATTAGTAGGGTATTGTGAACAATAAGTACAACAACCTTCTACCCACCTTCTACCATGAAATACCCCTGCTATATCCATCTCATTATCTAATCAAAAATTAACACTAGTGCACCTTTTTATTCTAGACACCATATCCTATTTATATCAAACTCACATGTAAATGAGATAAGGGAGGATTGTGTAGCCTACCATCCATCATACCCACTAGGATTTTGGAAAAACTATCCCAAAAAAATTTATTTCTCAGCATGTGATATTCATCACAGGTGGGTTGCGTATGGAATTTAAAAATGAATATGGAATGTTTATGAACATATACACATACAAAAAATTTATGGGTTCACAAAAAGAGTGTTATCCTAAATCAAAAAATCATTACTATTCGTCAAAACTTCCACCACTGTTGATACCACCACTAAATTAATAAAACTATACAAGGAAGACATAACTTAGAAAAAAAAATCTTGTTCTCTTTTCAACCTAATACAATTTAAATATTTCTAATTAACAACCAATTTTATCAATTAATACCTTTAATTTCTTACTAATAATCAATATCAATACCACACATCTCATTTTAATTAAAATAACCTTGAGTAATTTAAACCGTGACCATTCCAATTTTAGTAATGAAATATATTTCCATCAATACCATGAATCTATAACAACATAACACAAAAACAATGACAAACTAAATTTCATATTCCAACACACCCCACATTTCTACCATTTTACATCACCACGACATTCATCACAACCACTACATCAAAACAACATCCCATCATATCTACCCCCACATCACAACCATACATCAAAAAACATTACACATCATTCAAATATATTTTTTCCATATATATAAGGTTTATTTTAATCACTTTCATGTCTTCATTTCAAGAAAATTCACATAGAAGACATAATTTCCAGGTGTAACCAAATCATTTATTAGATATATGTTTTTATCCAATTTCATCAAAGGTTATAAAATAACACCCAACAAGGGTTCCATATTTTAAAAAACCACAATTCAATTAAAGCCCCCAACGACCAATTTTTTAGATAGGCATCAAGACCATACAATTATAATATCAATAGTTACTTAAGAGGAAAACATGTTATTTCTTTACTCTTACCCTTTAATTTAATTTATACTAACTCATTATATTCATTATTCTGTTCTATAAAACCTTCGAAAAACACAAAAAGCACATGACCCCTTCCATATTATACAACTAGATGAGTAAT
The DNA here is from genome assembly GCA_963277665.1 of Viscum album. NCBI lineage: Eukaryota > Viridiplantae > Streptophyta > Magnoliopsida > Santalales > Viscaceae > Viscum > Viscum album. The sequence continues at coordinate 1,024,340,116 of OY728126.1, forward strand.
AAAGGATCGCCTATCTTAAATGAATATTTTTGAACCATTAAAATGGTTAAAATGAGGGGGATACTACCACTAAGAACATTGATGAAGGAGAACACAACAATCAACCTAAAAAAATACCCCACAACATCTTCACACAATATAAACTTTGTAAAAATAGATTCCCATAAATGAAAACACAGTCTAGATGAGAAATATTGTGAAACATGGTGAAATATGTATAAGAGAAGAGAGGTGAATCACATAAGGATACCAAATAAAAATCTCCTAAGTCCAGGGATAAAAAACACTTAATAGGGTTTGAAAGACCTCTTTAGCAGACAATTATTTTTTCCATGAAATGTTAGAACAGTTAAAAAAGTTGTAAGGTTTGAGAGGATCTATATTTTATACATAGTCTTCAAAAAACCAAACTGTGGTGAAATATAGAAAAACTTGAAAAGTAATTGTTGAAAAAGAACCAAACAAGGGCACATTTCATGGGATAGTGATGCAATGATGCTGGTAGGAGGAGTGTATGGGAAATTCCTTGAGATCCACACCACAGATCAAGAAAACTGGTGAAGTGATCACAATACACACATAACCACAAAGTCATAAAACTAGAGAAATAATATGGGGCTATAAGTAAGCCCATATCCATGGAGAATCTACCCTAAAATCTACAGAAATAAACAAAATTCACCCATAAGACTCTACACCGCATGAACTCAAATCCCAATACCATAACCATGCTTCATGAAGCATATATGAAAAAATTTGGAGAACCGCCCAAAAATCCTTCTTAAAACCTATAATCCATAGCCAACGACCCAATGTTATAGGTTCTCTCATCTATAGTTCATCCAATTCCTCTACATCGTAGAATCCTCTTCATCTAGATTTTCCATTTACAGCAACACTTTTCCCTCCAAAATCTTTTAAACCTAATTCGGATGCCTCCTTTACCAAAATTATAGAAAAAAATGGGTCAGATGGTCTAGCCCATTACATTAGATACATGTCAAACTATTATCACCCGTGAGGATCGAAAGAAAACCTAAAAGGGAATAAGGTAATGGGGGTGTTAAAAATACATCCAAAAAGATACCTCTCAACAATATTGTTACAACTGAACACTAACACTAAAAAACACAACAAAAACAGATGAAAACACTCAATAAACATGTGTTACAACCTCATTACCACACCATTATATTATCCAAAAGTAACCCCTTCTCGTATAACCATAATCCCAAACATATCATCCTACACATATTCCTACACAAAGATCACTATAACAATCACACGATATAACAAAAAACACAAAAATCAGGAAATAACCTCTTCTGTATCAGTATATTATATTCTGGAGGAATAATTCACTCACCTTCATGATTTTAAGACACTTCACAGTATAAAGCATCCTCATTAAGATATGGTTTCCCCTATTTATATAATTTATTATTTAACAGAAATTAGATCCTAGAAAAATAATATTTTATAAACCCACAAGATCTAAACATCATTTCAATAGGTAATGGAAAAAAAAGAAAAAACTCAAAATTACTCAGGGTAATAGGAACACATATTTTTACCACCCCCCAAGTACTCTTATCCATGACACTATGTCTCAACCTTACTTAAACTAAAACAATGGTCCATATATTCATCACATTCTCCTAACAATCATGAATCACTACTTTCCACTCCATGAGCATTATATTGTTATCAATATCCAACCCTCCACATTCAATGAATTGGGATTTGTCAGGAATATACTGAATGATTCGACAGATATTGAAGATTTCATAGATCCAACTTTGGTATGAAAGGAGTTCCAATTGGTTAAACAACTCTCTGACATGCTAAAACACCTCAAAATTCCCAAAAAACAGGGGAAAGAACTCATTAATCGTACCATATCTACACTTCCAATGATAAGGACAAACCTTATTGAGAATTTGGATTCATACCACATGATCTATGTTCCTCCTCATGCGATTGGAATATGATTTCCTATGGTCTTGAACTACCCCAATCACCCCATGAAAACCCAAACCTACATTCTCATGCTCTGAACCACATCTAGATAGAAAATTGATCCCTCTCAAACATCAAACCAAAAATAATTATAAATAACAACATGGAAACCCATATTAATCAATAAAATGGGGCCATACTGATGTAATATTGACAAGTGTTGTTATAATAAAACTCAACCAAACAAATATTATTTTTTCAAGATCTTTTGAAGTCCATTATGCATGCCTACAAAATATCCCATGTCATCTAGATGGTCTGCTTCATCTATCAATGTATCTAAGGGTGGAAAGTCATTTCGAGACACAACTGAGTACCAAAATCAAAATTCAATTATCTTCATACTCATGATGTAAATAAAGTGTCCCAATATAACATCATGGAACATTAAATATGTGAATTCAAACAACCTTATCCAGATACCACATTTCTAAGACATCCATGATGCTTGAATCCTAGATTGCAAGGATGTTAAATGAATGCATTAACTAATTAATTATTATCTAGATATAATCATAACCTCCCAATTATTAGTTTAACCATGTGATGAATCCTATTAAGATATGGTACCATTTCCAATTTGGAAAATCCAAGGGATGCATCAAAATGTAAGGATCATGATGTTCTTCGTTTACTGGTTTGAAAATCAGACACCATGCCACACACTCTACCATAACCAATTTCATCCTGGGATCCCAAAACATTATCCTAAAAACATGAAACATAATATATAATCATGGTCATATCTCAAAAGGAAAGCTATAAACTCTTGATGAACACCCTCTTGTATTGGCACCAGAATAAAAAACCTCTAATAAAATAAAATCCAATTCTGAAAAACCTCTGAATATCCCTCCACTACATCACCATGGACAAAATGGTCGCACAACACATCTACCTCTTGGTAATTCTATTGAGAAAATTCTACATCATAGAATACTTCACTATGATATGAAACATGAAATATTCACCATTAAATATCCTCATATCCATGTGTAGGGATACCAACTCATGAATCTCCCTCTATTCTTCTCAAGATTCATATACAATATTCATTCATTATATACATCTCAAATAGTCAGCCATAATATTCCCCTTTAATAAGTTATAGGAGATCTCAATGTAATAATCATAGGGAAAATCAATCCATCTATATTTCCACATATTTATAGCACACTGAGAAAAAATATACTCGAATGTATTATGATCTATGGAGACCAATAAACAATCTCTATCAAGGCAATGCTAGTACAACTTCAGTGAAAACACAACAAGTGCTAACTCTTGATCATGGGTGGAACAATTATAATCATTAGGTAATAACTTCTTAGACCCATATGTGATAACTATCTTCTTCTACATCATGATTCATCTCAATCTGTGGTAGTAAGATTTATAAAACCTCCCAAACATCACCACCTATGATGGAAAATGAAGCATTGTAGCACTGATCAGTCTCCCCTTATAGTAGTCATACACTACCTAACACTAATTATTCCTTATAAAAGCATGGTCCAACATATTTAAAAAATTAAATCGTGTGTAAATCCATGTAAAATTATATAAAAACCTCTTAAAAGTTATTGTGACACCAATGATAGTCTGATCCATTTCTATATTATTGGGTGCTTTTGAAGAAACAAATACCTCAATCATTGATGATTCTGTGACCAAACACTGACGGGACACCAAATTCTCAATGAAACACACCTCTTTAGTTAAAAACATTAACTTATAAAACATTCCATAGAGATGGGGGTGTCAAAGGACCTTAAAAATATCTCTGTGATGATCACCATGTTCCTCTTCCAACTTCGAGTAGATCAAGATGTTTCTAACAAACAAGAATAATAAATAGTTTAAGAACTCTAGGAATATACAGTTCATGAACCCCATGAATACAATTGGTTTATTTGTAATATCAAATTACATGACCATGAAATTTCATTTCTCATACCTAACTCATAAATCTATCTTTAGGATTTCATCCTCCCTTACCCTAAATTAGTGATACCTTGACTATATATCGATCTTGGAGAACCACTTAGATCCACTCAACTAGTTGAAAATATCCTTAATACATTGGAATGGATATTGATTCTTGATCGCCATCTGATTCAGCCTTCTATAGTCTATACAAAACCTTTTACTACCCTCCTTTTTCTTGGTGGCTAACACTAGATCACCCCATGAGGACACACTAGAACATATTGAATCCTTATACATTAGATCATCTATATAAATCCATAATTAATGAATTATAGTGGGTTTCACCTGTTAGGGATCCATCAAAATTATTGAACAACCATTTTTTTCATATATGTCGATATATATATCATGTTGATGGGGTAACATCACAACCTTCTTTGGAAAAGCACAAAAAAATCCCTGATGGCCTTGAAAATCTCTACCATTCTAGTGTCAAATAATTCCATGGTTAACTTAGACACAAATTAAATAAAGGGATCTACACATCAACATACCAACCAATAAAGCCTTGTAATAATTAAAACCACATGTCCACCATACAAATCCAAGAACACAAATCTCCTTTGAAAGTAGTCGATAATATAACACATTGAATACAACTAGACTATACCGAGGAAACAATTTTATATCTGAATTACAACATTAAAATATCCCCACATGATTGATGTGTCCCCATCCTAATTCTTCACCCCATAACACCACAAGCAAGATAGTATGGATTCCTATTAGTGTAGTCAATAGTAGAGGAATAATAACCCTATCAACAACTAGTACTCAGTTAATGACTAGAGTGGCTGAAATAGATGAGTTTATAGCTACTGAATCAAGAAAGTCACAAATTAGAGTTGATGATAAACTAATTGAACATCCAATGATCAATGGATCCAACAGAATCAGTGATTCTAAATCATGAAACTCCCTAAAAATGACTCTCCATACTCATTACTGATGACCACACATATGTTCGTGGATGGTTATGGGCACATAAGGATGAGGAAAATACTGATCTCATCCTTTTCCTACCCCATGTACTCTTAGAAGTGTATAATACTACTACCCTTACTACTGAAGTGGAAGTTCTAGTAGTTTCTACTGTGGTAAATGCTAAATTAGACCACATCCATTATTATATTCTCCCATAACCACTTGGAATTAATTCTGAAGATGAATACGATCCCTAAAAAATCACAATAGCCCTATTTACCATAAAATCACAGAAACCACCTAACCAAGAAGGTCAAAAAGTTTTATGATGAGGTCAAATCCCCATTGATCAAAACAGAAAATGCCCTAGTGCCTAATAAATACTATTGTAAACTATTCTTCTTAATGAACCCTTCTTGTTCACCTCTCATGGTAAACCCCCTTTGAGTGAATATTCATGAGAAAATCCACCTTCTTATATACTTACAAGTGAATTAGTAATGTAAAAATAGTACACCTATAACATATAGACAGATGAAGTGTATCCTCAAGGAACTCTACTTAAGATTCCTCATCCGGAAAAATATCATGGATTAAACAAATATCCTTAAACTCGATCCTAAGATACTACATATACATTATCCCATGATGAAGAAAAAGAAAAATATTCCACTTCAATCGGTTTATGTTCGATGATAGGAACTTAGAGTGAAACTCGCTAAAAATGTATGACCACAACACATATTCCACCTCATGGTCAATAAGATATAGTGTCCACCACTAAAATATATTACCCTATATCAAAATTACTAAAAATGGGACCCCATACTATAATCATCCCCATATCAAACCAAAATAAAACTTGAGATCCATTAACCCGTGATATGTATCCACATAAGAGATGATTTTCTCATTAAATAAAAAATCATACCACTGGAATTCCTGAAACATCTTGTGCTATTGATACTCGTCTTCAACTAGATCAGCCATATAATGATCAACTATGTCATCATTATAGAGTACACCATCCAAAATCACATGTGAATGATGTCTAAGTGACTAATATGAAAAAGAGAAATAATAATACCATGATCTGAGGATTTATAAAATTTAAATTAGAGTAGTATAATTCATTAATTTTAAGTTCCTAGAATCACCCAATTTATATAAGAAAATAAGGAATCATGATGTATGTACACCCACGCGGTCTTTACCCTACAAGAGGATCCAACTAACATGGTTGTTAAGTAGACTCAAATTCCATGCATAAGATAATAGGGGGACCTAAAATCTCTTGTCCTAAATAGTCATCCCTAGCCTATCTCAAGAACCCAAATCATTTGGCACTATTTCCATCCCAAACCATTAAATAATCACTATATCTATCTCTAAAATTTGTCATATCCCTTAAAAAAATCATTGATTCTAGTTAATCGCGACCAACTCCGTCCAAATATCTAAGATGATAATTGTTGAAATGGTCCTTGTTTCTCTCTTGGAAACATGAAAAATAGCTTGTATTTATCTAGCATGAGCAGACAAGTATACTCAGTATGATCATACCAACTTTCTCTCATGAACAAGTTGAAATTTATACTAATGAACTACTTTGAAAACAATACACTACTGAAATTTGTGCTATTTGCAATAGGCTATTTGAGATGGGATCCCGTTGTAAATAAACGTAAGTGACAGGGTCCCTTCATAAATAGCCTGTTGTAGAAAATGGCATCGCAAAAAATGTTTTTTTGCGATGGGCCCCTCACAAAAAAAATTGCGATGGGAAAATTCCCCATCACAAATAACTGTTTGATTATATACATTATATATAAATAAACTTATTGTGACAGATCTGTCACAAATAGTGTTTGCGACGGTACGAAGGGCTAATCACAAATACGATTTAAAAAAATATTTTTAAACTATTTGCGATGGTATCTCATAACAAAATATCCCGACACAAATAATAACCAAAATAAAATTTATTTATTTTTTAAAATTATAATTAATGAAAAAAGTAATACTATTATTATTAAAATAATAAAAACTATAAAATTATAAAATTATCTATATTCTCATATAAAATATTAAAAATTCATAAATTATTATTATTATTATTATTTTTAAAATAAACAAACATTAAAAAACATAATACTAAAAAAATATTTAATAAAATTATGATTAATGAAAAAATAATATTAATATTATTAAAATAATAAAAAATATTAAAATTATCAATATTCACAAAATGATATAAAAAACTCATAAAATTTTATTATTATTATTAGTAAAATAAAAAACATTAAAAAATATTATAGTAATAATAAATAATAAAATATTGATATTTTTTTGAAACATCACGAAGACTCTCATCAAATAATTACTGATGTAGATGGCTTCACAACAGTATTGCATAGGTATTAAAGCATTGAATCAAATAAATACAGTAAGGAATCAAATAAATTATAACATATATATACCACCATCATGAACACCATCATCTACATTAGTATTACAGTAAGGAATCAAATAAAATCTGATGAGAGTGTTCGTGATGTTTATTTTATGTGGAGATTATGATGAGAGTGTTTGTGATGTGATGAGAATTGTTTTTTGAACTTGATCTCATATTGATGTAGATGGCTTCACAACATTGTTTTTGAAAAAAAACCAACTCACCCAAAATTTCACTCTCAAAATTGAGTTTAGAGAGAGAGAGAGAGAGAGTAAGAAATGACAAGTGGATTTGAAAAAATGTATGGTGGTATATATAGGTTAGATTAGTTGCAACAGGACCATTTTCGATGGGTTTCCCATCACAAATAGAGTTTTTTTTGACGCGTCCCATCACAAAAACCTTCACCTGCATTAATTGCAATCGGAAGTTAAAGAAGTATTTGCGATGGGACCTATCACAAAAGGTACCTTCCAACACACTATTTGCGATGTGAGAACATCCCTTCGTAAAAACCTATATACTGCCACCGGGTATTTGTGACATGACCCATCACAAATACCCATGGACTGACGCATTATTTGCGATGGGGGGATACCCCCCATCGTAAATAACCTTCCAGCGGTTCAGCACGCAAACCACGCCAAACCTTTTGCGACGGGACACCAAATCCCATCGCAAATAACCAAGTATTCGCGTTAAGTAGAATATCATGTTGCAAATAACATCTAGGAGAACTATTTGTGATGGGATTAGTTCTACTCACAAATTGTCCGTCACAAAAATCTATTTTCCTATAGTGATATAACAAATAAAAACTAAACATGTCAACTAACCAATCCCATCCCCGCCAAGAACACTCACCAGATAGGGCATCTAAGTATAATAACTTAATATGATTATATCATTAAAAATGGTACCTCATACAGCTTATCCATTAGTTTAATACACCCATATATTAACAACGTACCTCCTAGAACTCATATCTGTTAATAATAATATTTTTTCCAAACCAAACCTTGACTATAATATCATATTACACAATATATCACCTGAAGAAATCATGTCCATCACATCACATCACATCTCTCATGATGACACCTAGTATGTCACATAACGTCACATATCACTTGAAGAAACATAACATTGTACATAACATCCACATATGTAACCAATGTAGTGGGGTATCATAAACATGATATCTATAAAAATCATTCGCTCATCCTACAATGTAGAAAACCCACTATAGCCACGTTATCATCTCATCAAGAATAACATCGTGTTCACGTTTTACATATATAAACCACAACCTAGGTGTATCAAACTAAACAGGAAGAGATATTAGAGAAGATGGGATAGCTAGTAATCTATCCTCACCACCTAGATGTTAGTATAACATCCCAAAAAACATTTGGTTATCAGAATGTGGTGCTTAATATATGTGGTGTGTGTATGGAAATGAAAATAAATGAAAAAAATTGAGTATATATATAGCCACACAAAGGCCCAACATATGGGTTCATAAATAGAGTATTGTCCCAACTCACAACATAACCACTAAACCACACAACCTCCACATCTTTTATCAGAACCACTAAATGCATAACAATACACAAGCAAGCCACAAGTAAGAAACCAAATTTTTTCCTTTTTTTAAGATAACCAAATTTCATTATTTTCCATTACCAACGATTTTAATTAGTTAATACCATTCATATAATATAAAGAAAAAATAACTTTCTCCACAAAAACAATTTTAATTCAAACATTAATTAGTAATTTGAACCCATTTCGTTCCATTATTAATATTAACAAATTATCCCATATCTATTTGGAAACCGAAACAACACTATACAAACACAATAAGAACCCAATATTCCCATGACAACAGGCCCCCATTTACATTTATTTCACATCACGAACACTCTCATCACAATCTCTACATATGAAAAGTTCTCATCACATCCACTGTCACATCAAAACCACATGTCACATCATTTTTCACATCATTTACATATCATTTAACATATTTGGAAATGATATTTTCATCCCTTTCACTTCATTATTTCAAGGGAATTCTCACTGAATGAATAATTTCTATTTGAAACCAAATCAAATATGGTTATAAATTCTAATTAAATTTTATTAAATTAGAAAACAAACAACCACACAATAATTTTTCCATGTCTACAACACCTATAATGAAAAAAAATCCCCTAATGACCATGAATTACAGTAAGGAATCAATTATGTAAAATCACAATATTAATAATATCAAAAGAGTTGAAACATGAAATTTCATTCCCTTCCCACTTAAATATCATATAAGAAATTTATTATCTTCATTAAAAAGTTTTATACTATCATCTTAAGAGATAATAATGGCATACACCCTCCATGATGATACAATTGGGTGAGATAAAAAGTATCCTAGATATTAATATATTTCTTTTACACTACTGCACAAGGTTTGAATGAGAGGGTGACCACTACCATGAAACACGATGAATGATAACTACTTTATCACCCTAAAAAACACCCCACCCAAGGTTCCCTTCAAAAAATAAATTTCTAAATGAACAATAGGGATAAATAGGGAGATGAAAATAGGGGGATTCATCTAAAACCACTAAAGATTGATCTCTAAAAGTTGGTGATGAATTACACTAAAATAGGGATAGAATACCTTCTTAGGATTTCACTTGTGTCACCTAGGAAATAAGATAAATTTCTAAAATGTTATAGGGTTAAGTGGTCTCTGGGTTTTTATACCAATTCTAAAACACCCAACACTACAATATATCCAACAACACAATGCCATATAATTTAGAAAAATCACTAGACCACAGAATAGTCCAAGCGATCATGGAACGATGAATCATGTAAAATGTAAATATAAGGTCAATGGTGATCTCCCAACTACATATCTAGAAAACCATAGAAATAACCGTGGGGAAATCAAGGTTATTATTCTACATAACCTATGAACCACAATGAGGGCTATACTGGAACCCATATCTCTATTGTAGTTGCCATGAAATTGATAGAACTTCCAAAAAATTAACCTTGGGAATCTACAATACAGCTATCTACACCATTAAATTTTTATTAAAATAATTGGTAGATGAATAAAATTTCACTCCAGACTTCTACTCCATAGTTTGACTCACTATGACACAATACTCAATGTCCTATACTAAAACCAAGCTCAATGTTGTCTCCATTCCAAAAATCATAAAACATTCCACAACATCTCCTCTAATACAATATTTCATAAACCTCTTCTATATGACACAACTAATATCCTCAATGAATTAGACCAAACCCTAAGGCTGTAGAATCCTTCTCAGCTGGATTATCTAGATGCAACTTCCATTTTTTCTACAACAACCTCATAACCTTCTCCAAGAACCTCCAAAACAAGCATTCCTATAAATTAATGGGGAAAATTTTTTGGGATGTTACATGTTACAAAGTGTGTAAGTGGATGATATTATTTCAGGGATAATTATATTGTTAATGTTTTGAAATCATATGGTTTTATGTATTGAAGATTCATGTTACATTTTGAAAATATTAGTATATATTTGGTAATGTATGATTTATTGATAAAAAATTTCTAATGTGACCTTATGAGAAATTAATATTATTTAGAGATAAATTTTATGTTTATTTTGGATTAATAGTCGATTAAAGATTTCTAATTATTGTGTTTTAAACTTGGTGAACCTATTTTATAGGGGTTCAAGTCATAATTATTTATTGAATGATTTATTTTTAGTTTTTAATATTAGTTTTCATTTTGTGGATATTAAATTATTATTTATTCATATCCAGGTTTATTCATATTTTGTATTATCTTAACTAGTGCCATACATTCTAGTATTTGTAAATGGTTAAAGGAAAGTGAAGAAAATATTAATTATTTTATGCATCCTATGATCCAATAAATTATTATTTTCATTCATTATGTAAGAAAAAACCACCATAGTAATTTATATTTTAGAATATTAGTTGAAGCATAATTGAAAAAATGGTCAAAGAACAATCAATGGGTGAAATTATTTTAATAGGAAAGAGAGAAATTGTGTAAGTGTATTTCCTTATAATTTAAATCTCAAAAAATAAAATAATTAATCAAACTCAAGAAAGATGAAGAAAAATGTAACGAGATATATGTGGAGAGTATCTATCAACTATTAAGGTGTTACATGGGAATCTCATTCACAATTATGAGTCTTATAATGGAACATATATGGTTTATGAACATATATTTAATAATTAATAATTTTCAAAAATAGTAAAATGAAAATTACATATCATGATGAAATCTGCCTATGATATAACACTTATTTCATGATAAATTCATTTTGGTAACCAAAAATAAAAAATTTTGAGGACACAATTTATTTTATGGTTGATAATATTGAACCCAGTTATTTTAGTATGTATTATCCTTAAATTAAAACCAGTATATATCATAGTTGATCATACATGAAATACCAAACTATAATGAATTTGGATACTTTTATTGAGATAATTTTTTTTAATTAAATATAAAAACCAATACATTATGTTGTTGAAATATGAAATAATATTTATAAAATCACAAGTGGAAAAATATTGATGTATTTAAAAATTAAACAAAATATGAAGTATTTATCCTTATAGTTATCTATGGAAACCATAACACTAACTACAACTATGTAAATTTGGAAAAGAATTATAAATATAATACAAATGTAGATATAGAATTATATGAATAATAGGAATAATGTTTTGTGAATAATTCAAGGCTCTATATAAGAATGTAATAAAACTATTAGATATATAGGATTTAAATAAATGGGAAATAGACTTATTGTAATTGTATATATAACTAGTGGTTGTTTTAAATACAATATTTATATAATTTTTAATAATATATTTAAAATAATACAATTTACAAAACTCATGTAATTATTAATTTATATGAAATAATGATAAGAACATTTAATTTTTAAAATTTATTTTACAATATAATAATAATTTTTCATTTTATTTTATGTTTTCACTTTAATGATAAATTTATTGATTTTATAATTTCACTTTGTTAAAATAATCTCTATTTTTAGATTCATCACATCAAAATTATATTTGGTTGAAATTATATGATTTTTCTAAAAATGTTGACTTTTTGGGGAATAGTGAAAAATATCATGTTTTAAATTACAATCGTAATGATATAAGTATTAATTTTAAATATAATAAAGCTTTTAACAATCAAAAGTTAAATTAATACAAAAAAAAAATAAAAATAATATATTTAATTAAGAAAACCATGTATGAATTTTAGAACCTAAGTATTGTTTTATTCTAATAAAAGAAGGATTTTTTATTTTCAATAATTATGTAATTAAAAGGGTACATTAGTTTTTTAAATGGTTTAAAATTAACATAAATCATATTTTTTATTCATAAACAAATAAATTTCACCATTATCTATTCTATATGGGGATTGTTTTTTTAATCATTTTTATGCTTAAAAAGATATTTTTCTAGACAACCGTTTATCACTGCATATTGAGTACTCATATTAAAAGTAATTTTCACCGACTATATTAACAGAAACTATTAAAATTGATTTCATATTTTAAATAATCATTTTCAAATTATACAATAATTTTCATTTCATTTTTAGTTGTTAAATTATATTACCATAGTAATAATTTGTCACCACAGTAAATGTTAAAAGCTTTAATGGTGGGGTTAAACAAATATAAAAGAATTAAAATATCAATAAAATTTCATTAATGTTATTTTATTAGTTTATTTAAACTCTAAATTATCCTCCATCCATCCAATAATAGATTTTTCTTATTATAAAGGACGTATAAAAAAAGATCTCCAATGAGAACAACATAGCTAAGGAGGCTGGAAAAAATGAAGGCCTAGGGAATCCCCTATAACCAAATCCACCACCCCGAGATTCAAGGTGAGCACATTGTGGATAAAAATAGGGATAGAGTTAAAGACATTAATAGATTCAAGATAATCCACAACTTTATTCCCCTCCCACTAGGAGTGATGCACTTTGGTGATGTTGTTGAGGGTGCCTCTGCACTTTAGAATTATGTTGGTAATCAACAAAGGGGTGAAAAGGTTGTTCACTGCATCATAGTGAATATTGGAGTCAACTTCAACCTCCACCACTAGAATGTTCTTCTAGAGTCATAGGGTTAATCCCAGATGCATTGCCTTCACCTCGGCCTGTAGAGAAAAGTCGTGTCCCAAAATGGAGGAAAACGCCAATATAACCAACCCAAGGGAGTCACGAATGACCCCACCTCTACAGATCACCCCCATGCTTCATGACCCATCCATATTGATCTTAAAGAACCTTAGTGGAGGATTCAATCTTACCCAATGGATTCAAGAGCTTTTGGAACTGGTCTAGAAGGGGGGTGATCTCCCTTGAAGGCAACCAAGGTAGGGGGATTCTCTCCAGTTATTTATGAGCCCAGCCATGTCAATAAGGATATTCCTGGTCCTGATTGTAAGTAATCTACCAGAGTAGAGGAACCGATCATGCCTTTCCTTATTCCTGGATTCCCTAATGCACCATCACATTGCTTGTAATATCATGGTACATGCTAACTTCTTAGGGGACCTATCACCCACATCATGAAACAACTTATCTAAGAACAGTAGGGATGTCTTGTGGGGGTGAAGGAGAGAAATACAATCACCAAAGGCACTCCATACTACCTCCACCCAATCATCTCTGAAAAATTGATGGTATGCACTCTCCTCTTTATGTTTTTTATAGTAGAAAAAACAAAACACCAATGTTATGCCACACTGATTAATGTTTTAATCCTTTGATACTTCTATATTTTTAATTCTCCAAGACATGAAGTTGTATATTTCAAAGGTATGACTTTGGACCACTAGGTTTCTTTCTAGTTATCATCACTCTTCTGTAAGACATGAGTGCAATGTATGTCCCTAGAGGTAAAGGTTCCTGAGGATGAAGGAGTAAAAATGCAGTTATCAGGACAAGAGGATAGGTCGATGAGGTTGAAGAAGTCCTGTTGGTTTTCATCCTACAATTCTTTAATGAATGTTGGGTAGAGTCTAGCTTCCCAAAAAGAAATGGTGGGAGTTGGAAAGCATAGTAAACCAAGAACCTTTCCATCCCAATTATGATACCAGAAGGATAACTCACCCCTCCTAATGATCCATCGCACATACGGTTGAAGTTCAGATATAAGAGGGGTGATGTTAGACCGAAATAGAGTGTTTCACCCCTCCGTCCCATTCAAATTATCATGTTGGGTGTTTGGAATGATTTTTCCCCAGAGTGTATGCTTCTTGAGTACTTACCACACCAACATCGCATGCATGCAGAGAAGGGTGTCTTCTTGGATGCAGACATTGATGCTGCCCTCCCTAGTAGACCTGACCACTCTCTTCCAGGATACGCATTGTTGTTTCACATCCGATATTGGATCCCATATAAACTTTGATAAAATCTTTTCTATGTTTCTGATGAAACCCTTAGAGGTTTTGATAACAGATAGAACATGGATGGGGGTATCCAATAAAATGATATTAATAAGAGCTATACGGCCACCAAAGGAGAGGTAGCTATTTTTTCAGTTGAGGATTCTATATGTAATCATACTGATGAGGAAGTCAAATTTGCAATTGTGTAGTCTTCCCTAGGATATGGGGGCCTTGAGTTAGTCCATGGTAAAGTCCCCTATTTTAATGTGGAGGTCGAGGTGAATCACAGATATCCAGCTGGGTATACATCTGTTACAAATGTAGAAATAGATCTTATCTTTCTTGATGACCTGACCACTACATTGGTAGTATTCATCCACTACCTGGTTCAGAACTATAATCAATCTTCTTCCAATATTCATGAATATGATGGTATCATCTGTGAACATCGTTTGAGAGATGTATTGAGCTCTCATACTCCTTCGGTAAGGCCTAATTTAACCAATGTTGATGCTCTTGTCTAGCAGTCAGCTAAGGATATCCTGGGAGAGGATGAATATACTTGGGGAAATCATATCACCTTTCCTTAGTCCATGAGTATCCTTGGAAAAACCCAAGGACATCCCCATAAATAGAACCTCCATCCATGGTGAGATGAAACATCTAAAGATGAGATCAACATTCCAGGTTGAGAGGACCATACTTGCCAGCACCTTATTAATGAAGCCACACTCTATATGGTCATATGATTTATTTATATCCAAATTGATGGACACGTTTGATCCATGGTTCTTAATGTTAATATCAGTGATCATCTCTTGTGCAAGATATATTGCACCTTGGATCATTCAACCCTTCACAAACCCATGTTGCTCTATGGAGACCCACCGAGGAATATAAGGGTCAATATTGTATTGAGAATGCTGGCCAGAATTTTATAATTAAAGTTACACAAACATATCGGTCTATAATGCATGATGAAGGAAGAGTTCTTGGTTTTTGCCAGAAGCACCATGGTGGTGGTACAAGCATTCTGTAGAAGGATCCCTTCCTTGAAGAAATCACGGATTGGTGAGATGATGTCCTCCTTCACCACTTCCCACAAGGCCCACTAGAAAGACCCTAAGATACCGTACGGCCTTGGGGAACTGTCCAGATTAAGGCTCATCATATCAGCAAGAATATCGTTTTTCATGGGTATAGAGCCAAGCCCCTCATTGTCCAGTTCCGAAAAGAGGTTAGGAATCACTTTGAAAATCCCTGCGTCCTACCCCCAGATATCCATCATGCCTCCCGGGGATGGAACCAGTGAGAAGGTTCTTGAAGAAGGTGTGCGCTAGGTGCCACACTATATCCCTATAGCCTATGTAGGTACCATAATCCAAGAGGATATTAGGAATAATTGGGAACCTTCTCTCCGTGATGCACGGATGAAAAAACATAGTATTCCTATCTCCCTCACTAATCCATTTGATCCTTTCTTTTTCTCTTACCAAGCATACCTATTTCAGGATCATTTCCGCCAAATGCTTCTTCCTAGTATATAACTCCTCAAAAGACCGAACATGCCACTCCTCTTCCAGCTTCTTCTCAAGGTGATCAACCTCTTTCATGGTGCCTTCAATGTCATTATCCATGTTTGGAAAGTTGTCCCCCACTCCTGTAGTCAAGACTTGAGATTCCAAAGTTTAATACGGGTCGCAACCCACATGTTCCCCTGAGGGGGTTCATTCCCCATCACACTTACCAAGTCAAGATACCATGGTATTTTCGTTCACTGGTGGTAATATCGGAATTTTCCCTAGAGATCCTATCCAGACGATAAAAGGATAAGGACTTCAGAATGCTCATATAAACTCCGGACCATGTGACACACCTTATCATTGAAGAACATAGTAGTGGCCTACATGTTGGCCATACACCTATCCAAGTGACTCCATGAGAGATAGGTCCCCCCTTTGGTAGTTTCACCATGTGAAATTAACTCTTGTAAATCCATGGTCAATAATTCCTTTCCCAGCCATGAACTACACAAAATCCATACCTGTTTTCTCTGAAAGGGACCCCTACCTTTCTGTTCATCTAGATTGGCAATAACATTAAAATACCACTTGACCACCCACAGTATACTGCTAGGATCAATACTATTTAGGTCACTCTGTAAGGTTTCTCTATGGAGCGAGTTACAACTTCCGTAAACAAAGGTCATGAAGAAGGATATGTCACCCATTGTCATCGTGGTGGTGATAAATTGGTTCCCTGCATGAATAATTGTGATAGAGTGTCTGTTGTGCCAAAAAACCCATATCATTCAGTTAGAGGGAGCACCGTTAATGTAGGAATCCATTTTTATCTTCAAGGAAAAATATCCAATATTAGATGTGTTCTACTTGTGCTCGAGGATGCCAACAACACCTGCTTTGTGCTTATTAACTTCAGAGGAAAGGAAATATATCTTTACCTGAGCACTGAGCCCTCAGGAATTCCATATGTTGATACTTATCATTGATACGATAGTATTCTAGTATTGGCTCTAGAACTTGTAGCCTTCTTGAAATGGGTGAACAATCACTCCTTTAGGGACCTATATTTTAAATGGGTACAGACCCCCACATTGATTGGTAGTAGCATGGCATATGGGGGAGGAGCTAGGGATTGGTTCTAGTCATTTGGTGGAGGTTTTGAACAACGCTCTTTAGGCTTAGCACTAAAGATCGAGCCACCCTCCCTTGATTCTGAATGAGATGCAGGGGTAGGCAAAGGAGCATAAATTTAGAGGGGACTTCCTGTGGGAGTGTGAATAAGCAAAGGCACATCCGAGGATGATAGTAGGTATGCAGGACAAGGCAGAGGCCGGTGGTGGAATAGATACACCACAAACCCTAGGAGTATTCCTTTCACTATAAGGTATCTGGATTCCCCATATTCGTATAGTGGATCGGGGTTTCCCCATCATCCCATAGTTGATCAGAATCCCCCATCATCATTCTTCATGATGACTACACCTATTTGGTGGGATACACCACCAACCACAGTTTTATTATTTTATTTATAATGGATCTGGTATCACCATCTTCCCATAGCGGATCACGCCCTTCGACTATATTCCCATAATTATCTCATCAGATATAAATTTTCACTAAATGAACTATTGGAAGATATTGGTACCACCCCTATTATAATAAAATCAACAATACATGTTTGAAAATATATGAAATCATTCATGATATAATGATCCAAAAAAATATGTGTGTTCTCTAAGAATTTAATCATAACACAGTAAATGATATGGGTATCACTAACAATTCATCTAATCATAACCGATGGAAAATTTATTAGTTTCATAATCATTTCATAAAATCATAGCCAATGAAATGATCTAGGTTTCAAAATCATATATCCCATGTAAGAGAAATGGGTGTCATGAAAATCATTCCATAAAAACATAATCCCTTCAATTAAGATTATGAATGTAAAATTTGGATTATTTCCTATATGTGAATTAGTAACATCACCAAATTTCATCAAAGATGGAATCTAACATGGAAATATATTTTGAAATATTTTCATGGGAATAATATCATGTATTATTTGAAATGACTTTTTAAAGAATAAAACATTAGGAAAACTATTTTCATTTAAAAATCATTGAAAACATAGAGTTAAGGCTTGAAATATTTTTTGAAACATTTCCCCTTGAAAACATAGAAAATAAGGATGAAAAATTTTTTAAAACCATTTTCATTATAAACATTAAAAATAATAATGAATCAAATTTTAAAACATTTTTCAGAGATAAATTTTAAAATAATTATGAATAAAATTTGAAAAATAGTATTTGTGAGAAACTATAAATTAATCTTGAAAACATTTTGGAGACCATTTAATTTAAAATATATTAAAAAATCTTAAACAAGTCTGGAAAATGTTTTTAAAACTATTTTACATGAATAATTATAAAATAATATTGAAATTTTTTAAAAACCATTTCATTGGAAATTACTTTCAAAAATCATTTTCATAAAAATTAACGTTTTTAAAATGAAAAGGATGCTTCACATAAATTTAGGTGGGTAAACATGTACATTCCATATGATTTAAAATGAAAATTATTTTCAAGGGTAAAAAGGTAGACAAATTTCTTCCTCAGAAAGAGACAAAAAGATTACATTGAAAACATTAAAATAATAAAAAAAGGGTAAAATTTTATTTTAAAAATTATAGGATTAAATTAATTTATTTCTGGAAACTCATTTTTGAAAACATGGTTTTCAATGAACCTAGATTTCCAGCCAAAGGGAGTGGTAACGTTAGACACTCTTAAAAACACTTTCTTGATCATATTATGTACCAAAAAGTTGAGAAATGGTTCAACTAATTTTATATAACATGAATAAATAGAGGTTAAGAAATCATGTATGATTTATAGAGATATTTATCACAATATTTGATCAATGGGAGAATAATCATAAACAATCATGATAAATGGTGAGATTGTAGCTATAAACTATTTCAAATTTAGTATATTTGAATCATAAAAAATAGAAATAATAAAGTTAAATGAAGGCTAAAATATAATTAAATGAATTATATTCATGATATAACATGTCAAAAATAATATATACACCTCATGTAAAATTATAGGTGCATAACAAGACATGTGTCTCAAAGAAGGGAAATGGAGAAAAAATCACTTTACCAATTTTGTATCATTTGAAACTTAGAAAACATGAATGGAAGATCATAAAATGGATACGTCAATACCCATTAATTTACATATAATAATATTAGAATAAATTCATTATCATTATATACAACACATAAAATAAAATAGTGGTTATCATTCCTTGTATCTCACAAATATTAAAATATGAGATAAAATTTTATTACCTTGTGTCTTGACTCTCATCGCACTTCTTCAAAAATCCGGTATAATTAATTTATGATTATTATAAATCATTTAAATAACCATATTATTATATATAATACCATATATTTCTTTATTGTGGCACTATATTACCCTCTTTCTAATGATTTCTGGTTGATGTTACACTTCACAGAATATTCACTTCGTTTTTCGATTGTGTCCTCCTTTGATATATCTTTGATCCTTATACTTATATGATTATTTAAAAAATATAAAACATATTGTAAATATAATAAAAGTTAATAATATGAGTATTATAACAAATATAGAACATAGAAGTATGAAATTAAATACATTGTTCGTAGAGACTGTAGGCTGTACATTCGCATGAACACTACTTCATTTATATTGACCTATTGAAAGATATAATGTAAATAACATATTTATATATAAATATATGTATATAATATCATTTAATTATAATTAATATTATATATATATATATATCTTATAGGTTCATGAAACATATCCTTAATACATTCCATGTAGTGTCTGAACGAATCACGTCGCTTTGAGGGGGAGGTTGTCCACCCTTCATAAAAAAAATTTCACAATTACACATGATGGAAATAAGAATTGTATGTTATAAATAACAATAACAAACACCACATATATCATATATAAATTTAGTGTCTATCATAATTTTTCACCATGAGAGGTGGTAAAATAAAAATGAACAATCATCATTTTGTGAGGCGGTAGTTCGTTGTAGACAAAAACAATATTTTCATTACCCATTAGATGAAGGTGTGTTTAATTTTAGTTAAAAAATTATAATAACAACATAATAGTATATTTAATATATATTATTTATATATTCATCAAATAATAAGGGTTTATGGAGTGGGGAACAGAAATAAAAGAAATGATCTTGAGGGAGGGTGTTACCTCTTAATCGGGTAACTCGGTTTTGTTTGCAACAAAGAGGTTCATTGGAAGAATTTTTATAAAATATAGGCTTCAATGATGAATAAGGTTTTGTTGGAAAGTTTATTTGGCAGATATTTTCTTATACTAAATGGTTTTATAGGTGTGATGAAGTGGTAGAGATTGCGTCCAATTATAGGGAAGGGGAAGGTCAGACTTGTCATTCTTGAAATGTAGTTAGGTGTACCCATGTTTTTACATGAAAATAGTCATTAAAAACAAAAAAAATTCAATAATTTAAGGTTTATGGATGATGTATGTATATAAAATTCGTTTTTGAAAACATTACAAGTCATTTGGGCCCTTAAGATTAAGGTTTATTCCCTTTTGAGACTAATTTTACCATAATTTTAACTACATTCACTAATATTTTTAGTCAAAAATTAATTTTAACTTATTAAAAGTTATAAAACATTCTGATTAAAAATATGTAATAAATAATTCAAAATTTAAATTGAATATGCGGCATAAATTAATTTAAATTTAATCATACATATAGGATGACAATGCATGTTTTTATAGTTAAGACGCCAAAATGTTTTATATGTTTTTATACCAAATATCAATGATAAATTGATTAAAATTACATATCATGGATTAATTGATAAAAATATTATCTAATTAAACATTGAAACCAATTTAAAATGAAATTTATCCTTAGAAACAATTTATGACAAATTATTTTTGAACATAAATTCAGTATTTTTCATATTCACTAAAAAATTAATCATCATAGAAAAATGTCAACAATTTACCCAAAACTAATTTATATGTTACAATTTAAAATAATGTATTTATTTTTAAATATTAAATCTATAAATTCCAAAAAATTTAATTTAAAATGGTTTCTCTTGGAAGGTTTTATAAATTCCTTAATAAAAATATAGGGTTTTAAGTATGAAATTGGGTCTCTTCTTTTCTTATGTTTATAAAATATATATAATGAATATAAAATATATTTTATTGAATACATAACATATATATTATATCAATATCACTAATTAATTCTAATTGATTTAATTTATTAGGGTAAAACATCTTTTTGACCATAATAATAATAATATTTTTCTTTATATTCAATCGATTTTCATATTCATTTCTAATTAATTGGTAACTTATGAATTCATCTTCTATTTGTGTAAAAAATATATTTTCATAAATTTGTTAACAATATTATTAAACTCTAATTTAACATCTTTGTAATATCTTATTATATTAAATAATAACATTTTAATAATATATTATTGTTCGGTAAAACTTGGTCTTATTTGTTACGCAGGCCATCGAGGAAAGTCATTATTGTGTGTAACACAAGGTAACCTTGGTGTTACATGTAGAGAAATCCAAAAAATTATGTTGTGTGTAGTTCATGATTAACAAAATGATTTATATTATTCAATCTAAACATAGTGCTTTAATATAAAATAAACTATTTTCGTTGTATCTTGAAATGATAAACAAAAGGGATAAATTAATTTCAAAAAAATCACCAGATATTAGGGTTTTACATTATTTTCCCTTAATACTAATTTATAATTCAAAATTCATTTGGGTTATCAGAGGATTAAAATATTTATGACCTAATAATATAAATTCACATCGTAAAAATGGACACCAAATCATCCTTCATAAAAATACTATTTGAACCATAACGGTTTCCTAGACTAACGAAAAGATGAGTATCTACGTAGGAGAACATAGGAGTCAAGTTAAATCGTGTACATGGAAGAGAAATATAACTATCATTTTTTTAAGGATAATGATAGAGAACTTGGTGAGAATAATGATAACTGTCACAAATCCATAAATATATGATTGTATAAGGGACCATTTGATACATTGAATAAAAAAGTACTAAGAAAAAATTTTATCTTTCAAGATCATTCCCCTAAGGTTGATAAATTTTCATTAGATCTTGTATGTACTTGATTTAATCCCCTTTCATATGTAAAATCTCATCATTTATTCGTTTCTTGGCCAATGTCCACTTCACATACTTCACCAAAATAGAAGGTGAGTTTTTCATTACTGGAGCACTAAACGATCACGAGATACATGATATGTCATTCCATATATCAAAATTTTCCATCAAAACTATATTATTATAGAAGGTATTCCAATATGTATAAATCCTCACATGTTGAGAAAATACATTAATCCCACAAACATCATTAGATATTTAACTTAAAAATCCCATAAATGGTTAACCTTACAACCCATTTAAAAGATAAAAATCCAAAACATTAGAAAGAAAGTCATCAAATCATCATAACATTGACTCCACATATATCACAATTTATATTTTGGATTCGATAATCCAGACTCATGAGTACACCCCTCGTAAATCATCTTGTGACATGGTCATAACTTGAATTACAATAGATACTTTTGGAAAACATGCATGCTTCTTTATTACAAAGATCACTGCATATATTCTATAAATCCAAGAGGTTGTAAACATCATCCACGATGATATAGACCTATTCATCAACAAATCCTTAATTGTTTCTATGTTCATTGATACAGTCCAATTTAAATTATCCAAAACAATCATCTCTTTATACAACGTAATCAAAATGTTCTAAACATCTTGATTACATTAAGTGTTACTGACACTCAATAAAAATATCACTTTTATAAATTCTAATAACCATTCAACACAACCCTTTTAATATTTAATGAATCCTTATATTGAAATTACTTAAATATTTCATGATTCATATAACATAATACAATAATTACAAAACATAAAAACTTCATTCATCCAAAATGATTTTTAAATTATTACTCAAGCTTCATAAAAGTAATCCTTAATACCACATCTTAGAATATGAATTAAAAATCATGTGTTATTGAAACTCAAACTCAATCTATTCATTCTTATTATGTTTAATGTAAACAATAATGGGTGAACATCACATACCTTTCACATGTCATTTTTGGTGTCTTTATCTTAATTAGAATAACCAATATTCATACAACCTTACATATTATCTTTGGCAGATTACTCCTTAGGACATAAATTTGCAGAATGACCCTTCAATCCAGACTAAAAGAATTTTACAAATGGAGTTGTCTTAGGGGGGAAATATTCACATATATTTCATTAACCGAACCCCTCATTTTTTTGATGTTACTTGAGATGTTTCATTCATTAGCACAATCTAAAAAAGTCTAATTACTCAAAGACATACAATTAGGTTATTCATTCCAAATTATTGACATAATTAAAAACAAATATTCTCTTTTCTATGGTTCCCATAATTGTAACTCTTACAGAACTCTTTCTCACTCTTCCATTGTTAGTCCAAGGGTCAGTTAAGGTACACATTGTTGATCATAATCCTTGAAAAATTATTAGGAATTATCACAATATCCATCACATTATTGATCATACCATTTTACATTTCACTAAAATATTAACCATTATATTCAATGTTAATCCAGTTCATTCTAGTTCCCTTCATTGACTATAACCAAGAAGAGTTTAGTGAGAAACTATTATTATATTGATGAATCACATAATCCGGAAATCAAATTCTATTATGTTAGAATTATGAAACCTTTCTTAAACTATGAGTCCTATAGTTTATACTAGGTTATTAATATCCATTTTATATTTAAATCCTTCATGATGGTTTCTGAGGTGTTAATGAATTCCCAATGCATATCCCCTAGGAGTGGAAAACTCAGTTTGTAGCAAGGCTTGTTTTCATGTACCATATTATCGAAAGCAAGGACCGAGACAACTTATTGGAGTTGTTACCCCTTGTTATATATATTCTAGATCCATAAATACTTTTAGTATCTAGAACGGGATATATTTATATGAAACAACTAGCTCTATCGTTTACCGACATTCCAGAACATTTTCTTACACCTTTCCTTATCCTTAGACCTTCTACATATCCTTATGGTTCTCACTATGGTCTTCTCATCCTAGCATAGAAAAGTAAACTAAACCTTTTCTCTTATACCATCTATAACAACCTAGTACTAATGTAAATTAACATTATATCAATTTTTTGGAATACATAAAAAAATAAAAAAACACCCAAATACCATATTAGTGTATTGACTTTGGAAACATGGAAACAGAAATTGTATTACAAAATCAAGATACATTATGTCCCACTAAGTTATTCAGGACTAGAATGCTTATTAGACACATAATAAGTAGTATATATCTTCATTAACTAAGGAAGGAAACTTATAAAGGGGTGAGATTAGATTCCCAGTAAGGGTAAAAAAGGGAGACGAGTAACCTTAAACATGAGTATAAGGGTATGATAAAATGATCATATCATTAGAAGATCATACCTTTCATATCAAAGATCATAAAAATTAATCATAAGGAAATAAATAGCATAAGCCATGAAATCATATCTTATAGATAATACATGAAATTGTGGAAACATAAACTTGTGGAAACATTCCTTATAAGTCGTGACAGATTGATCGAACATATCAAGGAAATTCATTGTAAGGGATCAGGCTTCCCCATATTCCCATAAAGGATCATTCCCATTGACTTGACTCCCATCAATATATCATTAGGTATAAATATTTACCCAATGAAGTTTTGGGAGATATAGGTCACCAAACTTATAATAAAATCATTCATACATGTTCCACAAGATAATAAATGTATAATCATACAATGATCCATAAAAATAGATGGGTTATATAAGCATCAAATCATAACCCATGAATTAAATGGGTATATTTACCATTTCATCACATCTTATCCTATGTAAAATACATAGGTTTCAACGTAATATTGTCAATGTACAACCCGTTAAAATAAGTTAGGTTCGAAGGCATACAAACCATGGAATAAAAATTGTTTTCATAATAATCATTCCAAAAAATCATAAACAATTGAAAAAAGAATATGAATAAAACCTATTTATTATATCCTTGAATAGAATGAGTAACATTAATAAATATCATCTTAGATGTAAAATATCATGGAATGTAATTTTGAAGACATATCTTGAAGCATATTTCCTTTCTTATTTGAAAATTATATTTAAAACATAAAACATTTTTGTTGAAAATGGATTGAAAACATCTAATGATGTCTTGAAATCATTTTGAAAACCTCTTCCCTAGAAATCAAATAAAATAATCATGAAAACTTATTGAAAACAATTTTCCTTGAAATCTTATAAAATAATCATGAAAAAAATTTGAAATAATATTTCATTGGATTTTTTTAAAAGAATCATTAAAAATATTTGAAAATATTTTCTTTCAAAACTTATAAATTAAGTTTAATTTTTTTTTGAAAACCATTTCTTTGAAAATACATTGAAACTTTTTAAATAAGGCTCGAAAATTTTATAAAAAACCATTTTCATTGATAAATTATAAAAGAAGATTGAAAACATTTAGAAAACCATTTACTTAAAAATTACTTTTAATTTTTTTGAAAATATTTACCTTTTTAACCAGAAAATTGAGATTCACATAAATGAGGGTGGGTAAATATATACATTTCTTATAAGGTAAAAAAAAAATTATTTTGCACAGTGGAAAGTTAGAAAAATTACTTTTTCAGAAAGTGACAAGACAATTCCATTGAAAACATTAGTAAAGGAAAAAATGATAAAAGTTTTTTTAATTGTTATAGAATAATAGTAGAGTATTCTTTGAAATATTTTTTTAAATATATTTTTGAAGGAACACAAGTTTCTGACCGAAAGGAGAAGTAAAGTCAGACTTTATTTAAAACATATTATTGATCATCTTATGTACAAACAAGTGAAGAAATTGTAAAATTAATTGGATTCAAAATTAATTTCAAGAGGTCAATAAATTTCATACAATTTCATGAGATATTTATCTTAATAGTTAATCAATGGGATCATAATCACAAACAATCTAGATAAATGGTGAGATTGTAGCCATAAACCTTTACCAATTTTGTAACAATCATAAATAAATTTTAATAATAACATTACAAGAAGCATAAAAATCATTAAAAATATGTATAATCACGATATAACATGTTCAATGTAGTATATACATATCATGGATAAATATAGGTGCATAACATGGCATGTGTCTCAAGGATGGAAAATTGAGACAAAATCACTTTACCGATTTGGTAAAATTTGAACCATATAACCCATGACTGAAAAAACATAAAATGGATATGTAAGTACACATAAATTTATGAATAATAATCATAAAATAAATTCATTGAATTATATACCCCATACAAAATAAAATATTTGTGAACATAGCATGCATGTCACAAATATAAAAAGTGACATGAAATTCTCTTTCCTTGTGTCTTGAATCTTATCACACTCATTTAAACCTATTATATTGTAATGAACCAACCCAGTTTGACCTTGAACGTGTCACCTAAGCTAGTCCAAGTCATGTATCGAGGGGTGTTCCTGATCCCCAACGGCTCTAAACTAGTGTTGGGCATCAAAATTTATCTATTGGGAATGATTTGTCCCAACAACAAAAGATAAAATGGTAAACAAAACCGATGATAAACATAAAAAAACTAGTAGTGGAAAGAGGAAAAAAACTATACATACCACCTTGTGACCTCCTAGGTCACCACCCGAATCAAGACAATGCCTGATCTATCATTTAGAACCCGAACAAGGAACTTGTACGAGAACTGATCCTACAACTGGAAGATATAAAAGGGGTGAGCCCTGAGGTAGTTAGTAGGGATTCCCAAAATAAACCACTGAATCCAATAGTTATTTTTTTCGAATCAATCCATATTCACAAGTTTGAAATAAAAGTATCAATGTATGCTTTTCACATTTTAAAAATAAGTAACATGTTTTTCCCATTAAAAGTAATCCCAACACATGCTACATACCATTCACGAAACCCCTTTTCATTTTATAAACAGAACCATGACAGAAAGACCAAGGTTGTGCTAAAACAAAATAGGTAAACAATGCAAACTAGGAATAAACTAACAGGATTAGCTGAAAGTAGATATGAAATGTAAATAATTTAGTAACCATGGGTGGTCCTAAACATCCCAAGAAGACCCTTGGACGTAATCTGTTTCAGAACCACCTTTCGGCATATAGTGAAGCTCCTAAGCCTATAACCAACTGGCCGCCCAAAAATAGAACAATATAGTGGAAAAGTCCACCTGACCAAATAAAAAATCCAAGGGGTTCCAACCCATCAAATAGGGGTTGATCAATATCCTTCACTTGATCATCAAAAAGACTCCAAGGAATCCATGGTGGTTATAATAACACTTTGTAAGTGGGAGGCCCTCACATGTGTGACTCGTCTCACTGCTCCTACCTAACCCAAACATAGATGATCCCTTTGAATTCACCCATAATTGATTACCCTAGATAAGATCACCCCATATAATTATATATATGCATACATGTCAAACATATGAAGAGCCAACCAGGCCGTCACATCATCCATTTATCCAAACAACTTTTTAAACACTTAGAGTTGTAAATTGGGCCTCTAGTATTAAATAATAAAATTCCGTTATGAAAACATGGCACAATCTCTTCTAAAAATCTATATTCACCAATTTTGTATTTAAAAAGAAAAAAGGGACCTTAGGTTCAAGTTTCACAAGAATTGTCATAAAATTATTTAGTGACACTATGTTCAATTTTTGTAGAAACAGAAAAAATGATTCTTTACACCAAACACTCAACAAAATATATATACACCAAAAGACAAACAGGTATATAGATCTGGATTTCTTTTAAAACTAATTTAAAGAGCCGCACAATGATTCCCACAACATTTAAAAAATACGAACCACTTATAAAACCAAGGTTTAGAGGAAAATACCAAATCAAAGAGATGCGAAATCATTTGTACAAAAAAACACTATGTTCCATAAAACAAACCAATGCATGAAAAAAAGTTCCTTAAAATGTTTCTATAAGAAAACACCACTCAAGACATTCAACAATACCATTTGAAGAAAAATGCATTTAGTTATAACCAAGATGGAAAGGCATAAAAAAAAGTAATGAATAAACTATCAGGCATATAATGGTACAAATAACATTTATAAATTAAATGAAATAATTGAAGTGCCAATGGAAAACTTTGGAAGGAAAGGATGAAAATTCCTACCTCAAATGGGAACGAGGTCATACCGAACACTTTGGCACCTAATGAAAAAGGAGGTTACCACTTGTAACCGGCCCGCACTCGCATGCACATACCTATATATATACATATGCCCAAAATACAAGGCATGTTTTCCCTATGCCTTGATGGAATACATACATGGAGGGCATATATATATTATATATATACATACCTTAATATATGTGTGAACACATCTTCAGTGTTGGAAAAAACTCACAATAACAAGTTAAAGGGCCACAAAAACTTAGAGACTAGGATCAACGCACACCCAACTAAATTATTAAGATACCAAAAACACTTTACATCCATTAAATAAAGTTCAAACGCCAAACATAGGGTTAATAACCTTTCCGGAAACATTAGTGGCATAGTGAGACAAGACCATCTTCCTATCCCTTGGCTCGGATGCTGGAACATGGACCAATAGGTCCTGATACATCAATTGCATACTCTAGACACAATGAAAAAATCACGAAACACAAACTGAAATGTCAAAGTTTTATTAAATTGAAGAAAACACCCAAGTTGTAATAAAGTATACCAGAGGAGTGGAGTATGCCCTGGGAGAGGCGGCGTAGGGGGTCCGAGCTTCCAGAAACATGGAGCGCAAGGGGTTCGGGCTACAAAAAGTAAGGAGCACAAGGGGTTCGGGCTGCCGAAAGTAAGGAACCCAAGGATTTCAGGATTTATATTTCTGGTCTCCAGAGCATAGGGGTGTGGCGAGATGGTCGTGGTGAGTGCGAATGGGATAGATTTGTATGGCGAGGCTAATCAGGATCAGGCGTGTGGATCGGGAGTGCCGAAGGCGACCGAATGCTGGAGGAGGCTGGCTGGGTGGCTGGGGGGCCAGATCGCGGCAGTGGGGTGTTGGGTCCCGAGGCGCGGTGCGAGGTCCTTGGTGAGTGTGGTGTGCAGGTCATGAGTGTCGGATAGGGTGCGTTGAGGGGGTGTCGGTGGAGGGTAGTAAAGAAACCACGGCTGCAGGAAGAGTCGAGGCGGCCTGGGTGAGGGCATCAAAGCATGTGCGACCATTTGAGGGGAGAAGGTAGAAGGGGGTTGGGGCTCGTGCCGCACAAATGGGGTATGGGAGGGGTGGTGCGGCTCGTGCTCGGATTAAGGATATATAGTTTTTATCCTTTCATTTAATAATAATAATAATAATAAAAGAATATCAATAATTAAAATAAAAATTAAATTAATCAAAATTATTATTTTACACATTTTTATTTAAATCGTGAGATTTATTTAAAAGTTTCACTCACATTAAAATAAAATTTATATATTTTAGTTTCTAGGAATTTTTGTGGGCACCCAAGCTTACCACGCGGCAACTGTGCACTGTACGATGACCATGTAAGTGTCTAAAACCCGCTAAAAATATTAATCCTCAAAACTATTAGACCCGCACCTCGACGTGGATTACCGAATCCATGATAAAATAAAATAAAAATAAATTAATATTCAAGGTGTGACAATTCTCCCCACCATAGAGATTTTCTACACACAAAACATCACCAAACCAAAGGCTAACTGAAACTCAAGATCATGCCTGATTGAGACCCAATGAAACGACAACACAAGAGAACGAGAAAACATGAGAGGGTTCTCCCCACTACAAGAACTCAAATAGCACATAATTTTAAAAAAAAAACATGCTACCTAAAAAAGGGGAGACCGAGGCATAAACACCTAACTGATCTAAACTAACTTATATTGCACAGGTGGAATAACACCCCCACTGAATCATGGAATTCTTGAACTTGACCAAAACCCCAAACACTAGAGAAAAACCTCCCAGTAGAACGTAATCATAGTGGTTAACCCGAGAATTTCAACAAGAATTGAATTATTTACAGGAACTTATGTCTCCTAATGAACATCGCTAAACCAAAATCAACACATACAGGGGCCAAACACACAATTAAGAAAAAACACATTATTCTGAAAACCATATTCACAAAACTTGGACTTCTAGGATTAAAATAGGATGAGTACATAATAACTTCAAGAAAAAGTAATGAACATACAACAATGTTAAAAATTTAACAGGAGAAAACAAGTAAAAAAGACTTTAAATGCACCATCACTAACACATAACAGGAAACCCGAACCGAGCCTTCCCACCCCTAACAACTCCTGACTACGCGCAAGCTTCACCACAAGACCCGTGGTCAGGGATCTGATGGATGAATAATATCATACCGAACCAGTCAGGCACTAGAATTCCTCCGGTCATAGCATCTTCTTCAGGCAACACTTCCTACAAAACTTCTTCATGTGACCCAGTTTGCTGAAACGATGACACATCTTTGGAGGGATACGACATGACTGCTTCACATGCCTGAACCAGCCCAACTAGTGGCACAACACTAAAAAGACCGATGAATTTGAAACCAGAACCACTTTAGGGGAGCCTTTAGAAATAGGTCCCTCTGGCACAACATGCTCACCTGAAGGAAAACATTCACGAGAAACTAAATACACTAGATTTTCAACCATCTATGATCTGAAAACCAAATCATCTTGGAACACCCTATCCACCAGTTTATCAAAATGATGGTCCATAGAAGGAGGACCCACACCAAAATCCCTAGACAAAGACCCCATATGAAGAGAGATTTCTTCACCAAATCATGGGATGCTGCCTCCATATAAAAGGATATTAGTTCCTTGAAATGGTCAACATATGCTTTCACTGACTATTGGCCTTGTTGAATATGCATGAGCTATTACATTCTCTTCGCCTTCACCTCTTCAAGTATAAATTTTCGAATAAAGACATATTTAAATACATCCCATATCACCCAAACTTGCATTGATGGTGGTGAAACCAACTCCCATTCGTCTAGAGCTGGAACATCCAAAAAATACTAATCAACATGCACTCGGGAATCTTCAGGAGTTCCCAATACCCTAAAGTCACCCTCGACCTGTTCAATCCACTCTGATGCTTCTAATGGACCCTGATCACCATGAAGGATAGGTAATGTCCGAAAAAGATAAAAAACTGGGCATGACTTATCCGAAACATTGGAAACCATTCAGGGTGGAATTTAATTAAAAAAATATAAAATATAGAGCCATAACTGATATCAAGCTGATGCAACATCAAAGAAATCACCTTCATCCAAAAAAACCAACTCAAAAGAAACCAGAAAATAAAAACACATCTCAAAAATTCATCTTTCAAAATCACCTTTCCATTATAGCTTTCACAACCGCCTTCTTTTAAGGCCACTTTCTAAATACCAAACCCACTTTTCAAACCAAATCCAATTATTCAAAAAATCATTTCTCTTTTTCATTTTCAAAAACACGCTTACAACAGTAAAGACCAAAACAATACCCAAAATACAATAAACCATCAGGACAAGGAACTAGAAGTTACGCCTAACTTAAAAACATGGTAGTGAGCCACAACCCAAGAAAGCGTAAATGACTAGAAGAATCTCAAACATTCAAGAAGATCCATGTGGGTCACTACTCCATGTGAGGTCACTACTCCATGTAAGGTCATGACATGACACTAGTCCTCCTCCATTGACATTCCTCAATCCCAAAATAAAAGCAAAAGACTGAAAAACTGGACTACCCCAGACAACTTGATGTTCGAAATGAGCAGGGGTTCATGATGACCTTCCTGTACATACATCCAGAGTCCCGATAGTCCTAATATCTATCTACCAAACAACCCAAATAACAAGGGCCTCCTTTGATACCTTTTTTTCACGAACCATCTGGGTCGACCCTGAACTGGTCACTCGAGTCAGTCTGCGGCATGTCCCGAGGGGATTTCCTGATTCCCACGGGCAAGAAACCAGTGTCGGGCATCAAAATTTATCCATCAAGAATCATTTGGCCCATGAACAAAAGATAAACTGATAAATAAAATTACAATAAACTTTTAAAAATAGTAAGGGAATAAAAAAAATTGTATATACCTCCATGGGACCTCCAAGGTCACCACAAAACTTAGGAGCAAGCCTAGTCCAACATTGAGCAGCTGAATTGGGAACCTATATGAGAAAATAAACCTACAATTGGAAGATATAAAATTTGTGAGCACAGTGGTTCTCAGTATGGATGCCACGAATAAACCACTGAATCTAACAGTTCTCTTTTTATTAGAAATCCATAAACACCAGTTTGAAATACAAGTATGAAAGTAGATTTTCACATTTTAAAAATAAGTAACATGTTTACCCATTTAATGTAAAACCAAAACATGCTACATACCATTCACAAAACCACTTTTCATTTTATAAACTGATCCAAGACAGAAAGACCAAGGATGTGCTAAAACAAAATATGGAAATAGAGCAGACTGGGAATAAACTAATAGGCATAACTGAAAGTAGAAAATAGATGTAAATAATTAAGTAACCATGGGAGATCCTAAAAATTCCTAGAATACACCTAGACATAATCGGTTTCAAAACCACCTATTGGCGTATGGTGATTCTCTTAATTCTATAACCCATTGGCCATCCTAAAACTGACCAATCCAGTGGAAAAACCTGCCAGTCCTAACAAAAAATCTAGGGGGTACGAACTCGTATAATCAGGGACAATCAACATCTATCACTCGATCATCTAAAAGACACCCATGAACCTATGGTGGTTATAATAATACTATGTAAGTGGGAGGCCCTCGCACGCATGACTCATCTCACTGCACATGCCTACCCCAAACAGGGAAGCCTCCTATGCGTTCATCCATAAAGGGTTATCATAGATAGGAGCTCCCCATATACCTATATATATGAATACATGTCAAACATAAAAAGACCCAATCGGGTCGTAGCATCATTAAATTATGAAAACCACTTTATAAAACATATGGAGTTGTAAATCGGGCCTCTACTATTACATAATCAAATTATTTTATGAAATCATTTTACTAGATCCTCTAAAACAACCCTAGCCCCCACTTTTGTATATAAAAATAAAAACGGGCCCTCAGGTTCTAGTTTCAAAATCATTGTCATAATAGTCTCTAGTGATTCTATGTTCAATTTTTTTTGAAACAAACAAGAAAATTCCTTACACCACACACTCAAAAAAATATATATACACCAAAATATAAACAAGAATATACTCATGGATTTCTTTTATAACCAATTTAAAGAGCTTCACAAAAAGACCCACAACATTTAGAAAACAAGAACAACTTATAAAACCATTGTTTCGAGGAAAATAACAATTCATAGAGACGCTAAATCATTTCTACATAAAACTCTACATTCCATAAAACCAACCCATGTAGGAAAAATATGTTCCAAAAAATGTTTCTATAGGAAAACACCACTCAAGACATCCAACAATACCATTTGACAATAATATAATTTAGTTCTAACCACGTTGGCAAGGAAAAAACACTCCAATGAATAAACTATCATGCTTATAAAAGATCAAATAACATTGGTAAATTAAATGAAATAATGCAAGTGCCTATGGAAATATTTGGAAAGAGAGAAAGGATGAAAAATTTTACCTCAATGGGGAACCATGTCATGCCAAACACTTTTTCACCTGATGAAAAAGGCGATGACTATTTGTAACCAGCCTGCACTCGGACACATATACCAATATATATATATATATATATATATATTTATACAATTTCCATATTTCAAAGCATGTATTCACCATTCCATGAGGGAATAAATATATAGTGGGCATATATATGTATATTATATATACATACCGTAATATATGTATGCACACACTTTCAATGTTGGAAAAAATAACTATAACAAGTACAAGGAACATAAAAACTCAACAACAAGGATCAACGCACATCCAACTAAATTATTAAGATACCACAAACACTTTATAACCATTTAATAAATGTGTAACGCCAAAAACAGAGTTTAGAACCTTACTTGAAACATTGGTGGCATAGAGAGACAAGCATATCCGCCTCGCCAATTACTACGGATGCCAAAACATGGACTAAGAGGTCCCGATACATCGATCACATAGTCTAGACATAGTGCAAAAAATCAAAAAACACAAATAGAAAAGTCTATGTTTTATTCAATTTACGAAAACTCCAAAATTGTAATAAAAATATACCACAGGAGAGGATTCTATGCCAAGAGGGGTGAGGCAGGGGCGGGGCTGCTAGAAACAAGGCGCACAAGGAGTTAGGGCTGCTTGAAGTAATGTGCGCAAGGAGTTAGGGATGTTGAAAGTAAGGCGTGCTAGGAGTTCGGGTTTCCACTACTGGTCACTAGAGGAAAGGGGTGTGGGAAGGAGGTCATGGAGAGAAATGATGGGACAGAGAGGTAAGGCGGGGCTAGCCTAGACCAGGTTTGCAGATTAAGAGTGTCCGAGGTGGCCGAATGTGGGAGGAGGCTGGATGGGTGGCTAGGGGATGGATTTCAGTAGGGGGTGAGGGTTCCCAAGATGCGGCACGGGGTCAGGAGTTCCAGTCGGGGTACTTTGAGGGGGTGTTAGAAAAGGGAAGTGCAAAAACCACTGCTACCGGATGAGCTGAGGCAGCATGGGTGTGGTCAAATGAGCTGGTGCGGCCGCGTGAGGGGAGAAGGTAGGAGGGGGTGGCGGCTCGTGCAATGCAAACAGAGAAGGGGTGGGGGGTATGGATTTCCCTAGTTCTAATGTTAGATATATTATTTTATTTTCATTTAATTATAAAAATAAATATAATAATAAAATAATAACAATAATGAAAATAAAAATTAAAATTGATCAAAATTATAACATTAATCTATTCTTTTTAAATCATGAGATTAATTTAAACGTTTCACTCACTTTAAAAGAAACATTATTTATTTTAGTTGTTTGGCATTTTAATGGGCTCTAGAGCTGACCACTCGGCTACTAAGCACTATAAGGTGACCGTGTAAGATTTTGAAAACCGCTAAAAATATTAATCCTCAAAAATATTATACCCACAACTCGACACAGTTGCCCGAAGCCCTAAAATAATAAAATGAATATAAATTAAAAGTCGGGGTGTGACTTTTATAATAAATGTATGTTTATTATAAATATTTCTTAAGAAACATATTATTATATATAATACAATATATGGTTTGATTATAACATTATATTACCGTCTTTTTAATTATTTCATGTTAATGTTACAATTTTTGTATTATTCTCTTTATTTTTTTGCTTTTGTCTTAATTTGTTATATATTTGGTCATTATACAAATATCATTATTTACAGAACATAAAATATGATATATATATATATATATTGTGAATATTTAGAATATTTTTATTATATTAATCAATATAATATTGATTTATGAAACGAAATACAATGTTCCTGGAGACGGTAGGCCATACATTCAAATGAGTGATGATTGCGTTTTATTGATGCATTGAAAGATATAAAGTAAATGAAATATATGTATATGAATATTTGTATATAATATTTTTAAATTAGATTTATTATTTCATATATAACATATAGTCTCACTAATCATATTAATAATACATTCCATATATTGTTTTTAACGAATCACATCGCTTGGAGGGGGAGATTGTCTACACTTCCTCAAATGAAATTATCATATTTACCCAGGATAGAAAGCATAAGGGTATGTTTTAAATTAAAATTATAAGTATCATTTATATTAAATTTAAATATCTTTTACTTAATAATTCTCAACATGAGAGGCGGTAATAAAAAAATTTCAATCATCATTTCGTGAGGTTATTATTTACCATACACATAAATAGTATGTTCATTACCCAATAGATGAAAATGATTGTAGGTGTAGGTCAAAAACATAGCATAAAAAAATTCATAGTCTATTTAATATAATGGGTTTCTATAAAATCATGAAATAATATTTTCTTATAGATTGGATAATAAAATTAAAAAAAGGATCTTAAGAAAGGGTGTTACCTCTTAATTAGGAAACAACTTTTGGTTCGCCCCAAAGGAATTCCACAGAAGTATTTATGAAAAAAGGGAGGCTTAAAGGATTAAAGGATGTTTTCTTTTAAGTGTATTAGGATGAAATTTTCAAAACCTATGTGTTTTTATAGTTGTGAGTAAGTGGGAGAGGTTTTGTCCATTTATATGGAAGGGAAATGACACACTTGGCATTATGGATAACAAGTTAGGTGTACCCACGTTTTTACTTAAAATATGTCATACAAAACCAATATAAATTAATAATTGAAGATTTATCGAGGAAAAAATCCATATAATGGATGTTGTAAATTTATGTGTTTCAATTGGGCCCTTAAGTTGACGGGTCACTCCATTGTAATGCATTATTTTCCTTAATAACTATAATTAATTTTGACAACATTCACTAATATTTTTGAAAATTAGTAAGATGAACATACTATACATTACGAATTATTTTGATTAAAAATATGGAATCCATTTTTCCAAATTCCAATCACATATTTTGTGTAAATTAATTTAAATATAATTCCACAGATGGGATGACAATGGGGGGTTTTAAATTACAAATGTTCAAAAGCTTGCTATGTTATTGTACCCAAATTCAAATTGATATTTATTTCACATTCATAATTTAGATTAATTAATAAAACTATTATCTAATAAATATTTTAAAACAATTTGAAATTTAATTTCTTTTTATAAATAAATTATATGAAAAAACAGTTTTGAGCTAAAATTCTATATTTTCAGTATTCATTTTAAAATGATACTTTAAAGAAATACACCAAAAATTTACCCTACCCTAATTAATAAGTTATGATTTAATATATAAAGTTTATTTTTACCTATTAAATCTTTAAACATTCCAAAAAATTTATTTAAAGTGGCTTCCTTATTGGGAGGTGGTATACATGCCTTAATAAAAATATAGGTTTTTAAGGACAAACTTGTGTTTGATATTATCTTATGGGTATAAAATCTATTGGATGATTATAAAAAATATATGATTTAATATATAACATATATATTTCATTAATATCACTCAATAATTTTTATTAATTTTATTTATCAGGGAAAAATAACTTTGTTACCATAAAAAATAAAAATCCATTCTTTTATATTCAGTTAGTTTTCATATTCATTTCTAATTAATTTGTAACCTATGAATTCATATGAAATTTGTGTAAAAAATATATATTAGAAAATTAGTTAATAATATTCACAACATATAATTTAATAGCTATTTTATATCTTTTTATATTAAATAATAAACTTTTATCAATATATTATTGTTTAGTAAAACCCGCCCTTTCATTTTACACAAGACATCAAGGAAAATAATTATTGGGTGTAACACAAGATAACCTCAGTATTTCTATTAGATAAAGAAAAATATTATGTTGGATGTAGTACACAATTACATTTGTTTTGCGTATAACACAATCCAAAAATAATTCTTTAATATCAAAATAATTATTTTTAGTGTTTCCAAGAATGAAAAATACAATATGTTAAATTAATTTGGAAAAATAATAATTCCCAAAATCTAAGAGTGTTACAATCAATGATTGAAAATTTGAAAAAAAAATCTATTTATTTTTATCTATAAAATGGGAATCAGTCTAACCTTTCTGAATCGACACATGTTCTTGGTTTCCTCTAAAATTATTCCAAAATACATCTTCAAAAATCCCATAAAATATTAGCAAGACACTGGTTTAACCATTAAACTCTCTTATAAATACCTTTGGTTTATTGAAATGAGGATATAAAAAGAAGAGGTAATCATTATAACCAAGTTCATTCCAGTTTTATTCTTCTAAAACCTAAAAAAATATTATATATATAGCTTAACATAATAAGATAAGTACAATTAATTTACATTAATTTAATTATATCTGTTATGAAACCATCATTTATCTCTATTACATATATTGTGAAATGAAAACATTTCTCATGCATACATACAAACTATAGCTTCGATGAATAAATTAGTTTATTTTTCATAACTACATTACATTTATATGTATAAATGATAGTTAAATGACTAAATATGATAGTTTTGATATAATTCTGATTCTGTATATATAAAAGTTTATCTACCATCCTTTAAAAATAATTATTAAAAAATTAATATATCACCATGTGTGCATGGAAACTACCATCTCAAAAAAATTTGAATTTTAGTTTCCATCATTGCTTCTAAATACCCATGCCCTAGTAGTTTAGAGTTAGTAGTTAATTTATTAAATTGTAATTATATGTAGGTAATAAAATCTTGGAGAACCAAATAGATTATTATTCTCAGTAGAAAAGATACATAATTAAAATTTATATTACATTTTAAATCATCAAATACATGAAGTGCTTTATTTCAGAACCCAATTATTCCTAATTTAATATCCCTATATATCAATCATAAAACACATCCTGGTAAACAGGAAAAAATAAAACATAAAAGTGTAGTGAGGTACGATTCTCACTAAGGCCAAGTTTACAATGAAATAAATCATGAATAAGTAATAATAATCAATATAACATGAAAAATAACTGAAACACCCTCCATTTAATAAATAAAATGATCAAAATATGGAAAAAATAAATGATGATAAAATAAATCCTTATATATAATAACATGAGATTAAACCCTAACCATTTATATTACAACTACTCGAATAAAAACATGGACATAAAAAATTATCTCATAATTAGGTAATGATAATGATGAATATATGAAACATATTTCCAAGACCTTTCGAAAGTCAATTTAAATATGTGGGTAAAACCAAACTATTTTTTCAACAAATTTTTCTCTTGAGACATGTTAATGCATTGAGGGGATATCTATAACCAAGCCTGAACAATACCATACCAATTATAATGTTGTAATCTTATAAAATAGGTGAATCATAATTACTATAAACATTCATATTTAAAAACTAACAAATGAAATTTTAATAGATAACCAAATAAGAGAAACGTAATCATAAACAGTCCAGAATAATATGGAGAATAGTAATACTGATTTTCATCCTCAGTCAAACAGATCTTAATATACCCAACTAAAAAAATATGAACTATATCAATAGAATATATCCCCATTTTATTATAATTATAATAAATGGTTGATAATTTCTTTGATTTAAAATATTATAAAAAACCATTAAAAACATTCTTTTGGAAAATATAATTTTCAATTTTAAAAAAATGTTTAAAAAAAAATTCAAAAATATGTTGAAAATAAATTTCATTGAAAAGAAACAATGAAAACTTGTAAAATAATATTTAAAATATTGGGTGTTCATGATTGGAAAAATACCATTAATGTCTTATAAGTAAAAAAATATTTCTTATAAAGTTTTTGTAATAACCAAATGAAATTTTTTTTTAAAAAGACATGAAAGTTACATTTATTTTTTTTGGAAAGTGTAAAATTTGTTAAATATTTCATTAATTTTTTTAAATGGTTCAAAAATTTAAATATTTATTATGAAACATGAATTTTAATGAAAAAGGATTTTTGACTGTAGAGTGAAATAAAGTAAGGTTTTCTTAAAAAACATTTCCCAATAAATTTAAGTACCAAAGTGTAGAAAATTTGTAATTATTACATGAAAATGTTAATTAATTACCATAATATTAGAAAATATATTAATTTTATGAAGTTAATATAAAATAATTCCCCTATGGAAGACTTATACAAAACTAATCATGACTAATGGTAAGATACTGAAATAATCCCTTACCACTTTGGACACTTTTGATTCATAAGACCCATAAAAAATAAAAAACAATAAACCTTAAACAACATGAATATAAATATACTCTTGACATAACAGATAAAAGTGGTAATATATACATCAAAACAAAACAAATAAATTCTGAATATGGAATATGTCTCACAGAAGTAAAAGTGAGATGAGAAACTATTACCTTAGGTTTGACTTCATTTGTATGTGTTCTAATATACTATATAATAAATATATTTTTATTATAAATATATTACATAACCATAATCATATATATCAATAAAATATAATATTTACTTGTAGTCTTTTATCATGAATTTGTGAACAATTCTTTGTTAAAATCACTATTTCTAGTGATAATTTCATTGTTTTTCATGTATGTTTTAGTTCAGTATTTTTAAAACTCTTAATTTGATCATGGTAAAATAATAACCATAATTTTTACTAATATATAAATAAAATATATATCAATTATATATTTGGTTTGAGTAATATATTACATTAGGATATTGAAAATGAAAGTCATTGTTTGTGGAGATGGTAGAATGTACATATCAATGAATGTTGTTTCCATTTGTATCAAAAAATATAATGAAGGGAAGATAAATATAAATTCAAGTTTAAAAAAATTATAATTTATTATATAACATTTATATTAATTAAATAAATACTTATTAAAATTAATGTAAAAATAAAATTAAAACTTTTCACATCTTAACGTAGAGGCGGTAGTCCACGCTTATGCACAAGTGACATTATAGTTTTCCAAATATTAAATGGTTAGAGTTTATATGTGATATTATATATCCATAATTATATTTATATTATAAATATAAAATATATTCATTAACATTAACCTTACTACCTTACATGTAAAGCATACATAAAAAATGAATCTCATTGCCTTGTGAGATGATTGTCCATGACACACACAATTGTTATTATCGTATCCCCCACAGAATGGAAAGAAAGAAGATATATGTAATATATTAATTCAAAAATTAAATTATGTTCAAAAATATTATATAAATATATTTTATCCACCATTATATCCACACTTTAATAGTGGTTAATAAAAGTCAATAACATCTGTTTGTGGGTTGATAGTCCGTTGTACACATCATCAATAATTATGTTTCCCATTTGATGAAAGTAGAGATGGATTTCGGTTAGTACATTAACATAATAAAAAAACTATATATACAATATAATTTTTATATTATGTTATCATTATTGAATAAGTCTTCAAGGATGTGTAAGAGGATGTAAAATAAATATTCATGTTTAAGAATTTTATCTATTCTTCGGAGATCCACTTTAGGTTTATACACAAATCCTTCTTATAAGGGATTAATAATCAAGATAAGTAATTTATTATGGGGTGAAGGAATATGATAATTTATTTTGGCTATTATTTTCCAATTCATAATGTTTTGGTTGTGTGAATAGGGCAAGAGAGGGGGTGGCCTTTTATACGTGGGTGAGAGGACCCACATGAAATTATTTAAAAGATAAAGTGATACAAACATTTTTATCACGAAAAATGCCTCAAAAGTTGGTAACTATATAACCTTAGTATTTAAAAATTATAAATATATCCATAAAAGATATTTTGTATAAGTTTTAGTCTATTTTTATCAGATATGTTCTTAGTTTAACCCATGTAAAACCATTTTCACTTTAAGCATTATAAATAATTTTTATAGTTTTTGCTATTAATTATGGAAAACTATTAAGTTAAAATTATTATATTATAAAAATTATTATTATTGTAATTATTTAATCCATTTTCCAATATTCATTTCAAAAAATCAGATGAATTAAAATTAAAATTAAACCACATATGTGATGAAAGAGCGGTTTTCCAAAGTAAAAATTCTTATAACTAGTGAAAGTTTTAAATTAAAATTTAAATGTGAAAATTATTCCAATGAAATAAATTAGTTACATAATAATATAACTATACTAATTTTACATTAAAACAAATTTAATTTATAATTAAGTTTTTAAAAAATTAAAATGAAAATGTAGTTTTCCATAATAAAATAATATTTATCTTTATTCATACAAAATTAATCTTTTACAAAAAATCCAATAAATTCACCAAAATATAATTTTGAGACGAATATTTCCAAAATATTATTTATTTTTTCAAATAAAATTACTAAAATTGGTAAATTTTAATTTTAAATTTTGTGCAAACAGCGTGACTAATCTGCCCTTAATAAAAATAATGTTATCGAGAAAAAATTTCTTTGTCTTTAAAACTGTTCATATTTTATTAACAATAAACATGTAAAATATTAGTTTATTTATTAAAATTTTATTGAATATAAATTTAAAAAAAAAATATTACTATTCATTCTCTCCATCTTAATGGATATGTTATAATGGTCATGTTGAAATTATAATATTTTATAGGGTATTATGGTTCGTTCAAACTCAGTGTTTCATGAATTGTAAGCTATAAAAGGGATTAAATTTATTTAAAAATAAATAAATAATACAATATTGGTGCTATATATTATATTCTAATATTTTTTTCATGACATCTTGCCATAAAACATGATTTCCCTCTTTTAAATTCTTAGTGTGTAACATTTTACCCCTCGTAAATAAATTGTGTCCTCACAATTTAATATTGATATTAGAAATGATGCGTTTGACATTTAGAAATACGTTTTTAGGATCCAACAAAATTTCAAAGGTGTTTATCAAACAACATCATGATAAGAGAGACAACAATGTATAAATGGTCATTTTCAATAACACATAACTAGGTTTCTATGTTGAAGAATATTTTTTGTAAGTGAATATATAGACATGGAATAAAAGTGTAGATAATTATAGAGAATATTAGAGATCATTGATCATAAGAAATTGAGTTATCAATGTAATGTTGAGTAGTATATAACTATATTTCTATGATGAGTTAAAATTCAATTTTTTCATCTGATATAATGTTAATAGGTCAAATGCTTTTCATTCAAGATCATTTTCCTAATATAAAGTAATTCCATTACTATCATAATAGATAACACCTAAAAATATACTTACATAATATATTTTCATAATAATTTCAATATTTTTTACATTACTTCTTACCCATATAAATGAATATCAAAGATTAAAATTTTAATGCACGATGCACATAAATTTACTTTTAACATATAAAATTATTCACAAAAGAGTAAAGAGCTATTCCTCCTAACATAAATAAAAAAAATTAGAGAATTTATATAATATATAATATTAATCCCTAATACCTTAATAATAACTCGAAAAATTTAATTCAATCCATTTTAGAATTCGTTAACCTTAATACTCATCAAAAATTAGTATAACCAAATTAAAATTCAAACAATTTAGGTAGAAGGTCAATAAATTAAAAAAATTTCTCCAAAAAATAAAAAGTATATATTCATGTCACATTCAAAATGTTTACATAAAATTATAAACATAATATAATTATGAATTCTTCCAAAAATGTAATCTTATATTGTAGAATATATTAAAAAAGTACAAATATACTGTAAAATCTTGCAAAGATAACATAAACCAATAAATAACTAATCAATGTCACAAGTGCTTCCAATAAATATATTTTATCATTATTATCTCAATATAGAGAACATATTAATTTTTATCTTCTCTCAATCGTTTGTGTTCAAAAATATTTACTTTTCACTAAATCATTTTTCCTTGTAATTGGTACCATTCAATATATGCTCTCAATTCCATAAATAAAAGTAATATAATACAATCCTTATAGATTTTTTTATTATTATAACTATAATTTCTTAAATATAATAATATAATATCATAAATATTGGATCTAATTAAAAAACACTTTAATAATTCC
The DNA here is from genome assembly GCA_963277665.1 of Viscum album. Taxonomy (NCBI): domain Eukaryota; kingdom Viridiplantae; phylum Streptophyta; class Magnoliopsida; order Santalales; family Viscaceae; genus Viscum; species Viscum album. The sequence goes on from OY728126.1 coordinate 1,024,384,480, forward strand.
ACTTCAACTGTAAAAATAGAAAACAATTGTACTTGATCACTCAGCTTATTCTATAGTATTTTCACTTGATTTTTAGGGTCTCTATTTTTTTAATGCCATATAACCTTATTATTTAATTATTGAACATTATAAATTTATTTCTTTTGCTTAAAATCATTAACATATTGTCATTTCTTTCTATATGTGACGAAAACTCATATTCCCTTCAAGCAAGAAGTAGTTTGTTTCTTTCCACATTTATCACTTGTTGTAAAATATTTATTTTCATTCTTCAATTTATCTATATTTTTCTATTTCATCTTCTTATATTCATTCTTTCATTCAAATCCAAAAGACATGGATAATTTTTTCTCTATCTTGATAGAACATGATACTATGTCCATGCATGATTATAATGTTTAAGAGATTAATTATCTTTGAAGGATTAGATTTAACACATAAAATAAATGACCAATATTACTCATATGATTATGTACATAGTCTGTATAATGCATTGATAATATTGTAATGTTGTCTTCATACATAGTTATATTTTTATCTTCCTTATGACATAGACTCAGGAATTGTCTCTCCATATCCACATGTTTAGCATCTGTGAAATTATTTTCGAACATGTGTAACATAAACTTTTTTCATTCAGTGTTGTATATTTATTCATCATACTTGATGTTTTGAATTAATGACAACCATGTATTTTCATATCCTGAGGGATGATAAAAATCAATAAAAATAATCTTCTATTCATTACACTTGAACATGAGAAACATATTCTCTAAAGAACTTATCCACTTCTCATCTACAAATCGATTTTTAGTCCCAATAAATAAAGGAGTTGATCATGAAATAAGAGGTCAATTATAGGTAAAACACATGGTGGATTAGTAGTTTGATATGAAAGTGAAATTTTACTTCTCATAATCTGAGTCAACTTCCCCAATTTGGTAATAATTTCATGAGTTTCAACTAGATCACCAACATTAGCTTCATTATATTTTCTTGGAGGTAAATCACTACCTCAGGTATGTGCACTGATACAATTCCCATTATTTCTACTAGGATCCGTTTATAAATTTTCTAACAAACTATAATATATCATTAAATTAAAAAAAAAATTAAACCTAATATTGTTGAAATTCATAAAAAAATAAAAAAATGTATACACTGTTAATATCTTAATCATAAAAATGGTTTCTTTAGGAAGGGTTTGAAATAATAAAAATATTTTACAAAACTTCATAAATATCTATAAGAAAATATATATTAATAAAGCATATCCCTTGGGAGGGTCGCACGAGGTGCGCATTAGGGAATGTTGTTGTGTAGTGGGTAATCTTGAGTCCTTTTCAACATGTATTTTTTAATTTTTTTACCCCAAGGTACATCTTCCCTAGAACCAAATCGAATTATAGTATCCAAAAAAGGGTTGTATTTCAAGGATACCACATAATATATACCTTAACAAAAAATTAATATATTATATTATACATAAATATATCCTTAAAGTAAATCATAGTATTATATTCCCTAATATTTGTTTTCTAAAATGCAGTTCCATAGTTTCTGATAAACTTCCTCTAATACCAACTACAACAACCCCCACCCCAGTATCCTAGAGTTGGTGGCTAAATTAATACATTGTCATATTAAACAATGAAATTAATTATAAAGGGATAAATAGTTTATTAGACATGGTAAACAAGTTAAAAACTTGAAATTCACATTTCCTTTTAAAACATCAAAGAACATAAATTTTTTATTATAGAACCCTATTTTTACTCTTTGAATATCCATATATATCAATCATAAATCACCTCCTTGAATCCTAGGAAAATTTAAAACAAGAAAGGGGTATGCTAAGATGGTCATTAAGTGCCAGAGTACGATTAAATTATTCGTGAATAAATAATAATTAAAAATATGCAAAGGTAAATAACTAGAAAAATAAAATTTAATCAGTTAAATGATCATAAATTGATTGAAATAAATAATGGTTGAATAAATCAATATAAATATTCACATGAGAAAGAAATGCATCCATGGATTTTCTAACCAATAAAATAATCTCATGGACATCATTAACTGACATCATAATTTGGGAATTTATAATTTTGAACATCTAAAACATACAATTATGATAGTTCACAATACCATTTAAATATGTTAGTAGAAAACCATATAATTTGACTAATTGATTTGTCTCATGAGACATGTTAATAAATTGGGTGGTTATTAATAATCAGGTGTCACCCATCACATACTAAATACAATTATTTACTTGTATTAGAGTGGTGAAATATAATCAACATAAAAAATCATATTGAAAACTAGCATACGAACTGTTTTTACTCACCTGAATCAAATAAAATTAATTAAAAACCATTTAGAATAATGTGGTTAATCCTAATTAAATTGAAATTTCTCAATAAAAATGATCATAAACCATCCAAATATATAACATGAACTATATAAATACATCATATACACAATGAAACAAAATTAAAATAATTTTTTGATGAATTTTATGAATAAAAATAAAAAAAATGAAATAAAAAACATTAAAGAGTAATATATAATCTTAAAAATTTAAATAAAATTTCAATGAAAAAGTTAAAAAAAAAAACATGTTTAAAAATATTCTTTTAAAATAATATATTTTTTATAAAAAATTATCATTAAAACATGTAGTGGCCATGAGGTTGAAAAATTACGTTCAAATCGTACATGTTAAAACAAATATTCCTTTGCCATTTTTGATAAAAGGCAAGCAGTAATAGGTTTGAAAACGACATGGAGATTACTTTAATTTTTTTCATAAAAATTAATAATAGGTATATATTTCTTTAATAAATGTTTTCAAAAAAGTTAAAAAGATTTTTTAAAACATTTATATAAAACATGGATTTTTTTGAAAAAGGATTTCTGATCGAAGAGATAAATAAATTTGGATAATATTAAAAAAATCAATAATTTTGAGTAAAAAATAGTGTAAAAATGGTTTTATTATTTAAAACAATTCATGAATGACGAAATTATAAGAAAATATATTGAATTTATGATTTAAATATTAAATAAAACTCCATAAGATACACAAACAAAAAAATGTTTGGAATAATATTGAGATTGTGAAATAAACCCTTACAACTTTGGTAACATTTGAATTCTAATCCCCATAAAGTATAACAAACAAATTAAATTTAAATAAAATTAATATAAATATATTAATTAAATAACATATATAATGGTCAGTACATACACCAAAAAATTTATAAGTGTTGAATATAGATTATTTCTCATATAAACAAAAGTGAGACAAGAAACCCTTACCTCTAGTTTGACTTCCATTAGATGTTTCCAAAACTCTTTTATAATAAGTATAAGTTTATTATAAATATCCTAATGAACCATATTAATACATACCATACCATATATGATTTACTTATATTATTTTATCACTATTTTATTAACAATTCGTTGTTAATAGCACTGGTTTAGGTGATAATTATTTTATTTTTCACATATGTTTTGGTTCGGTAATTTTAGTCCTTTGAATTTGATCATAATAAAATAATAAATAGAATTTTTACCATGATATATATATCATATATATTAATTTTAGATTCATTTATTGTAATTTATAAAAAATTATATAAAAAATGGATTCCACCACTCACAAAGACAGTATTCCATACATAAGCATTAACATTGATTCCATTTTTCAAGAAGGATTGAATAAAGGGAAAATAAATATTAATTAATACTTAAATGTTTATATATATTTCATATATATAATTTATTTTAATTAAATACATCCTTATCACTATCCATTTAAAAATAAAAAGAAACATGTTTCACATCGCTATGTCGAGGCGGTAATCGACTCGTACGCATGTGTGAAAAAATTATTTTTCAATGGATTGGATGTTAAGAAGTTATATATGATAATATATTTCCAAATGAATTTTTAGATCATAAATTTCCTATATATTTATTAACATTAACCATTATTCATTCTGTTAAACTATAATAAAAATATCACATCGCTTTGCGAGGTGGTAGTCCATTATAAACATGAGCAAAATTATTACATTTCCAACAGAATGGAAAATAAGAAGTCATAAGTGATATAATAATTTTGGATCAATAAATATTTCTTAAAAATAATATTCATATGTCAAATAAATCGTTATATCCATCCTTGAATGGTGGTTATATAAATTTTTTTTGATCAATTCCCAAGGTGCTAGTCTGACGTACACACAGTCAACTATTTTGTTTCCCATTGGATGGAAGTGAAGATGAATATGGGTAATTAAATTAACAAAAAATAATATATTTATATAGGATATATGTGTTTTATTATGTTATATTAGATTAATAATGATTTAAATAGTTGGAATATGAAGTAAAACAAATACAAACATTCAATAATTTTACCTCTTATTCAGAGAGCCTCTTTAGGTTTATACCTAAAGCCTTATTAAGAGGGGTTAATAACACAACTAAATAATATAGGATGGGGGAATGTAATTATTGAAGATATTTGGGTAATTATTTTCCAATATAAATGGTTTTTTATGTGTTAAGTGGGGAGGGGAAAGAGTGGCCTTTTATAAGTGGGTGAGAGAACACACATGAAATGTTTGACTAGATAAAGTGAGACCCATGTATTTCTAATGAAAAAGCCTCCCATGCAAGGAATTATTTAAAATTATAGGTTATAAGGTAGAACTATATCCAATAAATGGATTATGGATAAGTTTTAAGTTATTTGTAACCATTATTTTTTTAATTTAATCCTCGATAAACCCATTTATATTTTAATTATAGTACTTAATTTTTACTATTTTCACTAATAATTATGATAAAAATTTATTTTGAATTTATTAGAAATTCTAGGTTTTTTTATCAAAAAAATTTTATCCATTTTTCCATGTTTAATTCATATAATTGGTATAATTAAATTTCAAAATAAACCATATATACGATCTGAGAGTGATTTACAAAAGTGAAAATTCTCACAAGTATATAATGTTTTAATATCCAACATTAACATACAATTTATTCAAATAATGTAAATTAGTTATATTTTTTAAAAAATATTCTAATTTTAGCAAAAAATTTTTAAATAAAACTTACATTGGTAAATAATTTAAATGAGATGGCTATTTTTTATAAAAATAATAATTTTTCACTATTCATTAAAAAATTATACTTTCTAAAAATTATAAAAATTTAACCCAAATATAATTTTGATATATAGATTTCAAAAATTAAGATTAATTTTTAAAATAATTTTACTAAATGTGGTGAAAACTTATTTTATATTATGTACACAATGAACGATTAATCTATCTTTTATAAAAAAAGTTTTTTTGAAAACATTACTTTTTATTTCAAATTGTTAGTATTTTAATTAAAATCAACAGAAAACAATTTAATTTAATTTATAAAATTTTAAACCATATAATTTTCATAATTTAGTTATTGTTATCCATGCCCTCAAAATTAACAATAATTTTATAATGTCCTCATTTAAATAATGACATTTTAAAGGGATTGAATTTATTTTAAAAGAAATATATCATGACGTCTCATAGTGTTATATTCTATTATGTGCATAATGTTGCTTGTCATCCACATTTTCGAATAGGATGTTCATATTTTCTATTCTTGGGATGTTTCACTGTCAGATATGGATTTATCTATAAATCGATTAAATTTATAAATATTATATTTATAAAAAAATTATTATGGAATGGTTATATTAATTTTTTATTGATAGATGGAATCTATTCCTTTTAAGGGATTAGAATGTCAAAAAATCAATATTTAACAGATTTTCATGAGAATCAACACCCTGAGTCCAATAAAGGGAACATAGAATTCTTGAATTATATAAAAAAATAACTTATAAAATAATTGAAATTTATTATATGATTAATCCAAGATAGATATTCAAGGAACTGGACTGCTAAATTAAAACATGCTGGGAAAATTGAATATTTAACATAAAAATAATGATTTAAACAAATAATTATTACTAAGTGGGTTATACGAAACTAAAAGTTAATGGTTTATAGACATATAAATATAAATATGGTTATTAAATATATTAATAATAAAAATAAATTAATTATATAAGGACAATAAACAACACTCGACTAATAGGATGTCTGGTGTAAGGGGAATCTTTTATAAATTTCCTTTCATTGGGTTATATCACTTTTTCACTGACCGTGATATGACAAGATTATGGGTGTTATAAAAAATGATTTTTTATGTTCAATATAAAATTATTATTTATATATATACACCTTTTATCCTAATATCTTCATTTATATATTCTTACTTCACTTTTTTGGCACTTAGTATGATTTTCTAGTCTCAAAATTCTTTTTCTCAGACTTGATTTGAATTATGATCCTATCCCCGATATAATATATATGATTCCTATTTAAAATATTATATAATAATCCACACTTTAATCATGATAATTTACATTCCATTTAATGTGCTCTATTTCAAGATGTTTTGATTCATGTGTTATATGATCCATAAGGGTTTATTCTTCAATATCACATTTTTATTATAATTCCACATGTTTCAATCTCTATTTGGGGGTGATGTATAATATTTCAATACTGTAAATTCTAATATAATATTGTTCGTTATAGTGTTTTAATGTATTATTTCCATTTTTCATCTCTTTGGAAGTTAAAGAAATTAAATGACAATTTATATGCAAAGAATACATTATTTTATTCTTTTTTTTGAAATATATTTCTATTCTATTCCAAAAATATTTATCTTGTCATAATAAAATTGTTTAATGAACAACAATTATTTATAAATTTATGTTTTTTTAATTGATAAATTTCTATTCCTATGTTTAAATGAATATTTTTAGTGATATCCAAACAAGTCATTTTTTACATTCTTCATAAAAGTGTTAAAAAGATGTATTTTTAAATGTTATCGAGATGAAAATATTTTACCTCTATCATTACAATAATTTATTATTTATTTTACTTTTCATGATTTCATATTTTCTCAATGTAATATATATTCCCATTATTTTAAAAAAAATTAATAGAAAAAAATTATTTTCATAAATGATTTGAAATGGGTTTTCTTTCAACATAAATATAATTTTTTCTTCAACACCTCATTTGGTTAATTTATCATAGTATGTTATCATGATTCTATTATTTTAAATTATTTTAAAATATTTTTTTTAAAAAAATAATATTGAAAACTCATTAAAAGTGTTCTAAATGTGACATTTAACTTTTTTGGAAACAATGATACAAAATATTAATGGTTTTTTAAAATTAATGATTATATTGTCCTCTATATTTTATAAAGTAGTTTCCTTTACCGAAACACATTCATTCATGTATTCTTCTTATGACTTATTCTAGGGGAAACCTACTTCTCTGATGAAGTCAAGATTTGTACTTGTGGTACACGACTTGTAACAATATTTTTTCAAGTTTTACAGCTATATTCTTCCTCAAAATCCCATTATCATGCCGCTTTACTCATGGTGACAAGGTCCTTTTTCTAATATTTACAACCCTTTTCATTATTTTTCCATAGATTCATCATTTTCCTCCATAAAACATCTTAAAACACAAATTATTCCAAAATTGGAAAGATTATTCAATTAAATCCACAAATCAATACAATAAAAAACTTGAAAATGTATGCATGAAATACACTAATCACCATCCCTGTATTAGCATGACTATATCCCATATTATTCCATACATATTTGGAAGAGGAATAGATATAATATACCAACCATTTAATGTTTTATGGGTTTGGGTGGGATCTCATTTTATAGGTAATGAATACCTAAGAATCTAGAATATCCCCAACATTTATTTCAAACCATATTTTCAATGCATTTGTGGGGTATGTTTTATTATACTAATGGATTGGAATGTACAGAACTTCATTAGAAGTTATGAATTCTTCTCCTTATAACACGTGGGTCTAATATGAATTGATAGTATAGTTGATAATATTAGGGCTATCATTAAGGATAATGCCTATATTTTTTCACTATGTTAGGGAATCATCTCCAACCAAATCAATGGGATTATTATATGAATGGAGTGAAACATTTTAGTTTATTAGTCAATTATAACATGTTAAATAGAATATTTTCCCTTATTCACATTTTATATAAGAATCATTCATTGGTGTCTTTCTAGTTTTGGCATATATTATCCAAGGAGGAGACTCAAGCTAAGATATACCTCCCTCATCACGACAGCAATATTGATTTGTCCCCAAATTATGCTAATATTTAGGTTATATAATATCTTAATGTGAAGTTATATACATTGGTATAGAGAGATTTCTAATTACCACTAACTTCTATAGAAAATCTACGTTTAAAATAATTGTTGGTCTCATTGGACCAACATCCCTAGAATTATCTAATAAACATGAGTTGTTTAATACTAATATCATTTCCTATAGAAGTGCCTACTAGTATACTAATAGTTGGTGTGGTGTCGGTATGTGAAGCCATGATCATTCTATTATTTCCTATAACATTTCAACTATTAATTAATTAAATAATTATGAATATATAGGTTGATATTTGAATAATACTACACTATGATGAATACTACACTATGATGAATTACAGTTAGAAAGATTCAATCACATTATCACCCTTATGAATTACTTTCAAACACTTTCCAATAAAAACTATAGACTCCCCCAAGACTATAATGTGATGTTGGAAAGTGTTAAGATCCTGGTATTATATTCTTATTTGGTTCCAAAAATGATGGATTGGGGAACACTGAAGGTTTCTGGGGATGAACTGTGTGGTCACATTGTTAATCCATTGGTATGGATAATCTTATTTCCATGTGTATGTCCACATATATTCTCAAAAGTATGAAATTTGTTTTGTTTGTTTAATTTTTTTGGACCTAATAATGTCATATGATGTAGTAATGGATGTCTAGAGGAGGTTTTGGGGCTCATGTGGATCCCGAAGCCCGGAATTTTGAAGAGATAGACTTGGCCTCACTGTTATATGAAACAATACTTCCCAGACCACTTAGTTTCCCTAAACTGCATGACTTTAGAAAATGGGGTGATTGGCTTGAACCATTGGTATAAAATTTTGTGAACTGTGGTGAATGATCGTGAGATGTTACATACCTCATGATAGTGTAAATTTTCATGTTTTCCATATTTTTAGACAATCCATGCACCTAGACTATATGGGGTGCCACATTGAAGTTGAACATGGGACATGATTGGTTCATGGTTTGGAAAATTGTGTGGCCATACCAAGTGCTCCTTCCTCTGTAAGTGAAAATACAATTTTTCCTATAGTTATTTATTTTACCCCTTTAATTTTTTCTCCCTATCATTTCTGGTGGACTCTTCCTCCTCCCCAACATACGAGAAACTCCCTTCCTCCAATTAGGGGTTAGATAACTTTACCATCCGGCATCTATTATTCTCACCGTTATATCCATAAATTAGGTAGAGGTAATCATTTCCATCCATTTCCTTTCATTTAAAGTTTCTCTTCCTCTATATTTCTCTATATTAGGGAATGCTCATTTTCCCCATTTTTAGGTCATTTAATGATTTCTTCGATATCTTCATTTATAATGTGAATTGAAAGAAGACATTGTATTAGGGATGTACTACGTGGATAACGTAGGTGGTATATGATTTTCCCTTGGTTTCATTTCATTTTACTTTATGAATAATCATTTTGTGAGATGGAATCTTACAGATAGGCCTTAAATTTGATAATTAAATTAAATTGAATGCATCAACTTGACAAATGAAATCCCAAATAGTGGTGAATCAACCCCTTGCGTTGATCTCCTTTAATAATATCACCCAGATGAGTGTGTTCCACCTTTTAGGATTTTTTCCATAGACTGTTTAAATACTATTGAGTTTTTTTCCTATAATTAGTTAATCATCTTGATATATGAAATTAAGTTATTCAGATGGCCATGTGCTTATGAGATGTTCAATATGACCTTTTCATTGCATCTTATTCCACACATCAGACACTTGAATTAAATGAAATGGCCCTACTTTTAGACATGTTATATATGAATTGTTTATCTAAATGTGTTCATATTACTATTAAGGGTGAGACGATTGGTACTAAATAATGGACACCTTGGATATACTCTTCGTGACTTCTTGTTGAAATTTATTTATTTTTTTAAACATGTTTTGGGTGACACTAGGATTTCCTAGGATGGGATTTTTTTCATTATAGGGTTTGGACTCTAGATTAGTGACATTGGAACTCTAGGGGATATCACATTGATAGTCTCAATAGCATTATGATTATTCCTTGACTCGAGAAAGACCATGACCCATACATGCGATACTAAGGACAAACTAAGAGGTTAGTTCATGTTGTCTTCGTAGCATGCTTGGAGTGAAACTTGGGATGTCATTCTAGTGTCACTATAGATGGAATCCTTAGGATTTGAACCTATACTAATCCCCTATAGTGATAATTGGAATAATTTTAGTATTTCAAGGGATGGAATTTGGATGAATCTCAATATTTTATAAAGAGTTTAAATTGAAATAAACAGTATGTGATTGCTTTAAATTTAGAAATGAACATTTGGACATGGAAACATAGAGAAGTGTCCACAAAGAATAATCAGACGTTTGGAGAAATCCATATTATTACACATTATATCACTCACATTACCTTTCTTGGATCTCTTAGTTCAGATTGACCATCATGGGATAAAGTAGGTAGAATTGGATGGATGTCCCAAGTGGAACCTAGTCTACTGTTTTTATTTAATTTTTTCCATCCTGAATTTATTCGTTATGGAACACTACTCATTTTGTATTTATTGATATGGATTGATATATAAATTGTTCATTATTTCCTACTAGGATTATATATCAGACCTTTCTTCGTCCAACTTTTGTACCCAAGAATAATTTATGACTATAGTTATAAATAAATGGAGAATTCATACTCTAGTGTTTTATTTATAGCTTTACAATGGAGTATGGGTGTAGAAAAACAATATTATTCTCGAGATTCTAGTTGTAGTAGTTTTGGGTAATATTTTCCTTTTTATTATCTTGGTGCATATGAATATACCACTTGTTCTAAATGTACTCAAATTTTTATTAGAATCATGATCATAATCCTCTAAATCTATAATGTATTCTGATTTTAGTTCCATACTTTTATTTCATTTTTTTAATTTGATTACATTGGTTACTATCTATTTTTATTTCCACCTCTACTATGATGGGTTAATGGTCCAATCATATATCACCTGTTTATTCTATTTTATATCCCTTATATATTATTGAGATCATCTCTGAACAATAACGGAATAGAATCCCCATATACAATACTTATTCCCTCATTTCTATTTTCTAGCCTTTGGCTTTCAAGGATAAGTGATTGAGGCCTTGTGGCCACCATCCAAAAGCAATGTTTAGTATAATCTAAGGTGGAACATTATAAATTCATATAATAGAACATTATTTTACTCTCTTCATACTTTTGTATCTTGGAAATTAGACTTGGATATTGAGATTTGTAAATGATCTTGTGTCTAAGAGTAGTTACCCTACTTATAGGGGTAACCCAAATTATATGGGATGGAAAATGTTGATGTTTCTTGTATTATTAAAGTTTCATGGATTTCACCATTAGGTGACTAAATTGATTTATGCATTAATTAATAATGATGTTATTAAAAAAATTAGAACTCGACCTGATGATATGAGGGCATATCAAATTCATTCATTATCTATGGCACCATAGGGCTTCCTTGTCATGCATTATGACATGCCATATTTATTTTCTATATGAATTAAATATTCTTCATATGATTAGTGCGGGTTCCTTGTTTGTTATTATATGTTGTGTTTTGATTGTTTAAATGGGAAATTTGATGATATTTTCATGTAGGACTTTGAATACCAACTTATCCCTTTAAGAGTCTACCTTAACCTAACAACGGTTTCCTAAATAGGTTAAATAACATCTCTAAATTATCCCTTCTGACATGTCGAGGCATTTACCAATGGTCTTATGGGAAGGAATGTGTTGTCGTTCAGAATAATTGGATGGGAAATTTCAAAATTTAATGTATATGGGCCCTTATAAATTTTTAGTGGTGATCCATCTAATTCAACAATTTAATGGAAATTAATATTCATAAATAAAAGAAAATGAATGAAACCTTTAAAATAAAATGGACACTTATTTGTGTGATACCAGTGCTTGACCTTGAACCATCCTATTAATGAATTGTATGATGTGTTTCCTATTATTCTTATGTGACCTTTCCTAATAACCTATACCTATCTACTAGAGGAGGAGGTTGGTTGTGCCATATTATAGGAAAGCTTTGTAGTTTTACTTCTTTACCGATTGCACTATATATTATAAATCCAACATGATTCGTGTTTTAGGAAATTTTAGACATATTTCATTATGAAAATTTCATGATGTATGCTATGAGAGTGGTTATGAGAATACTCTTGAGGTGGTGAGCCCTGAGCCACTAATGATACCTCCTATAGTTCCATCCTACCAAACTCATTATGATCATCCACTACGAATTAATGCTCAGTTCTGGGACCATTTAATTTAGTTATACATCCCTTTCAAGGAGTTCCATGACTTTCCCAAACATGGTACTGCTAGATCACAAGATCCAATAGCAGAAACCTCTCACCTTCTCCGGGGATGGGGGACCCCAGGCGGTTGAACATGGGTATAGGCCATGCTGTCTATCTTCGAGCTTGTTGAGACACATTTAGATTAGAGGGTCAATATTGAGAAATATATTCTATGTGAATCCACCAATAATTGGTTGTACATCCTTACTCAGAATATTTGACATCAGAGTATGGTATGGGTGGATATCTAGATAGCCTTTTTTGAATACTTCTTTCTGTAAACCTTGATAAATGATTATGCTCAAAATTTAATAATCCTATATCAAGGTGACAGGTTAGTTATAGAGTATTCATTTATAACCACTTAATTATATCATATTCACCATCCTTTTCTGGGAATGAGATGACAAATATTGAGGAAATTCATTTATGGGATTGTATATGACATCCACTAAAAGTTGAATGTATTTCAGATGACCAATATTTCATAGATAGTTTACACATCCCTCATCAATGATAAAGAACCTGACAGAATCAGGTGGCATGAAATAGGTATGTTCAACTTCCATGAAGCATAGTGGATCATCAAGTGGTAGGAAATGACATTTTGAGTTTACTCAAGGGGGAAGTACTAGGCATGTGAAACACACTAAGAGATTTTAGTGTGTCAGCAATGTGGAATGTGAGGACATAAAAATTTCAAATGTGTGAGGAACCCGATTGAGTTTCGGGATTGTGGAAGGATGGGTCACAACCTATATTCATTGTGATCCCTTCCGCTTGGGTCATATCAGATTATTTCCACACTAGTACCACCTTTAGGTACATTATCAATGAAACAATTCTAGGATGGATGTTGGTCTTCTACTGGTTTTTCGGGACAATTAGTCGTTTGTTGTCAAGGCATTCATGCCTTATAGTTCTCGTGTTAGTAGAGTAGACATACTCAGGGTACTAACGTTACATCTATGGGATGTGGTTCAGGACACCTTTATGATTCACATTCTAAACAAGTGGATCGGATTCTAGGACCATCTATAATTAGAGGTACTATTCTGGTAGCCTACACTTTAGTATCATCCTTGTTTGATACCTGTGTATCACACTATATTCAATTTATTACCACTACAAGAATTCTAGCCTTATTGTTAAAGTATTTTAGTGTTGTTATGACTCTTATAACACCACTAGGACTTTAAGATAATGGTGTATTGAAATAAATGGGGTGCCCCCTTGAAATTTGTGGGTAACATTTTCTATGTACTTTCTCTATCCACAAGATGACCAATATCGATGTCATTATTAATATGGATTTTCTTGTATTGTATCAAGACCATATGGATTCATATCTCCATAAGTTTTCTTTCACGTATCATGATGGTAGTACATATATCCATTATGGTGAAGGGGATCTCTAGACTAGTCAAGCCGGACTCTAGTGTACTGGGCTAGCTAGTGTGGTATCCCAGATGGCCATTCCCTTTATGAGTGATCTAGGAATGTATTGATTGCAATTTACTCCCATATTGGATCATTTTAGGGATTTAATCCTTGTTAATTTTTCCTTATTACCTCTTTTTAGTGTGGTTGTGTTCCCAAAAGCGATCATTCTAGGTGTGGGAGTGTCCATTCCTCTTTAGAAGATGGAAAATAGAATGCTCCAGGAACATAAGAAGTGAATTTAAGATCTAGAGGCTGTGGTTTTTATATGACCCATCATATCTAAATGGGGTACACTAGTCCTATTCGCTTATAAATTAGATGGTTACCTTAGATTATGTGTTTATTTCCACTTACTATACTAGCTTATAGTGAATAATCGCTATTCACATCATCATATAGACAGCCTATTCGACTAGATAAGAGGAGAAACAAAATTCTCTAATATTGATCTATGGTCGTGATACCATCAGGTGCGTGTAAAGCCATCCTAAAAACTATACACAAAGTTACAAAGTATGTATAAATTATATGAATACCTAGAAACACTGTTAAGAACAAATAATGCGACAATGGTATTCATTGATCTTATGAATTGGGTTTCCACATATATCTAAATTATTTTGTGGTGGTATTTGTATATTCCATATTAGTATATTCTTACACCATAAACAGCAATGTCATTCACATTGAGATAATGATTAATACACCGAGATTGAAACAACTATATGAAATCCTCAGTAAATTCCACTTTGGATCAGCAAGGTTTACTTCTTGTGTAATATCATTTCATAATAAGGTGCATCTATTGACCTAGAGAAGATTACTAATGTGGGGTACTGGGAGAAGCCCTTGAAAGTGATTGATATAAATAGCTTCTTTAGTGTTGGAATTCTATTACATGTGAATCATCTTGGAATTATCCAACTTGATAACTCCTATTATAGTCTTAGCCATGAAGGGTTTGAAATTTGACGGGACTGAAGCCTCTGAGATAGCTTTTTAGGATTTAAAGGGAAGTCTAACTGATTCATTAATCTTGATTATTCTTGATCGAAGAAGATGATATAATGATTATTTTGATTCCTTATGAATCATGTTGGGGGAGTGTTGATGCGAATGGATTGGGTTGTGGCATGTGGGTCTCATCATCTAAGGCCTCATGAGTAAAACTATCCTATGACCGACCTCAAGCTAGCTTTCATGGTCCATTATCTACATTGTTGGAGGAAATACTTGATGGGTGAGAGTTTCTTCTTTTACATGGACCATAAAAGTCTCAAATACATATCCAATTAGTGAGACTTGAATCTCGTAGAGTGTAGGTGGGTGGAATACCAAAAACATTTCAACATTGATATTTTTTACACACCCTAAAAGGGTAATTATATAGCTGATTCCTTGATCCAAAAGACTTAGAAACAATATATAAATGGGGCCAATAAAGAGTGCATGACAATGAATATATTTTGAGTTTCACCTATTTGATTAGAAATAGCACTTACAGCTACTTCAAGCATCTCTAGAAGTGACATCATTCCTTCTGAAGCTTGTTCGAATACAAAAGTTATCTGATTCTGAGGGTCTTGTTTTGAGGGAGAGAATAATAGGAGATAAAGCACCTCCTAGATGGGTTGTTGATATGAATGAGACCTTAATATTTAATAGGAATTATTGGTTGACTTTTGATATATGAGAAAACATGATAAAGGTATGTCAGGCCCTTGTGTGGGTAGTTCTCCCTAGTCTAACCATGTTGTACTGAGCAATATCCTATTGGAATGATTGTCTAGGTATGAAGATATTGATAGTTTTTTTATCACTCTATAATCCACCAACTAGTTGGTGAAGGAAACACACCAAAAACCAGCTAGAATTCTAATACCACTCTCCATTCCTGAGTGGTAATGGAATTATGTCACCCTGAATTTCATGGTGGGATTGTTGAGATCCCCTTGATTCAATGATGTAGCATGGGTGATCACCAATAGGTTGACCAAAGTTTCAAACGTTATACAAATATTGGGGAACATATTATTTAATGGGAGTTTGAGGCTTTACATCTCGAAGATAGTGCACATTTTTTGTGTTCTCCATTATATCATATTGGATAGATTCTCAGTATACATTGTGGTTATACTAATTATTAGAGAAGGCACTCGATTCACAGATTATCTTGAGTAGAACATATTACCCTCATGCTGATGGGTAGTCTGAGTGGTTGATATGGGTGTTATAAGATATTATTCAGAAATGTATCCTTTATTTTTATGTTTCATGGGAAATTCATATCTCTATAGTTGATTTTTTCATTAAAAAAAATTCAAGAAATAATTCAGATGTATAAGTATGTGGGATTTATTGTAGACCATGTCTTTCACCTCTGTTCTAGTTAGAGGAAGGGGAGTCATATCTACTATGTCCTCATCGTTTTCAGGAGACTTCATAGAAAATCCATCCAATTCAAAAGAATTTGTATATAACTCAGTCTAAAAAGAAGTTAAATACTGATATTCATTGTTGATCTTTAGTGTTTGTGGTGGGAGATTGGGTTTTTCTCTGTATATCTCCAATATTGGGTCACAGATGAATTAGGAGATAGAGAATGTTATCACCAAGACATGTTGGGCCTTTCGAGATAGTGGAGAGAGTCAAGACTGTATCCGATTATTGGTTATTACCTCATAGGTATCATTCCCTGTATGATGTATTCATCATATCTCAGATTCAACGGTATCATTCTAACCCATATCATTCATCTGACCATGACGATATTTCTATGGAGGAATCTGTTTTCACTTAGGGGCATCTAATACATATCATTGATCAGATCATGAATGCTCTCCAATGTAGGTCAATTACATTGGTTAGGTTTCTAAGCACCGACATGTTCAGCATGGGACCTAGGGGCAGGATGGTGATGTATATGCATAATGAATGAAAATTTTCTCAAAAGGCATTTTAACTCCCTTAGAAGGGAATCTTAGGGGAAAGTTGTCATAAGTAAGGGAGTATGTAACATATGAGATCCTTTAAAAGGTAAAACCATTTCCTTTTGTTTAAATTCATTTTTTATCCCTAATAATGTTGTATAAGGGTGTCATGGAGGTCTCAAGGGTGTATGGGGGCTCGTTAAAAGCCTAGAGGCTAGAATTTTGAAGAGGAAATCTAGGAAACACATTTAGTAGAAACCATGAATCCTAGAATGCATGGTTTCACAGAACTATGTGGCTTTACACAGTGGGGTGCTGGGGGCCCACAATATTTTCTATAATCGTGATACCCCATGCACATGGTCATATAGGATTTCAAATGCTGTGACCATGTCTTCTCACACAGTTTGTGCACAGTGAGATAACCTGTGTGCCTTGCTCATGTGTGGTTCTGCCCTCAATCAAAACGAATGACATATTTAGAACACAGTTTTTCTAACTATGTGTCCAAACTGTGCACCCCAACGTGCATGAGAGAAATTAAAATTTTCTACCTCATTATTAATTTACCCACTTTATTATTTCTCCATCTCATTTCTTGTGGGATCTACCTCCTCCCTCATGTACAATATTCTCTTCTAATCCATCTATGTATCCATATGAATCCACTATATTACATGATTTTCTATTGTTTTTAGATCCATCAGGAAGCTAGTGGTATGTTCATTAGTCCTTTACCTTTTATTTCAATTTTATCTTCCTCTCCACTGTTCAATCTCATTGCAATATCATTTCCCCCATTTTTAGGGATTTTGAGGATTTCTATGATATTTGGCATTCTAACTCAAAGAAAACACTGACACTCGAGGAGGGAAGAACTAAAATTCTAAGGATGGTGGTCTCGTTTCTTTACACATTTTTCATTAAATTTTATAATATGTACCACCATGATGTGAGATGTACCATTCTAGTGAAATGTTTAATATTCTAAATAAATTATATCTAAATTATCTCCTTTCCAAATAAGACCATATAAGGTGGAGAATCAACCTCTTGGGTTGATCACCTTGATTTATACATACCAGATGGGTGTGTTCCACCATTGAATCTTACTTGAATTTTACCTAGATAGTTGAAACACCCACGAGGGTGTTGTTCTAAAATTACTTCATTGCCTTGATAAATTGAATTTAGTGAATTTCATTGCCATGTTCTTATAAAAATTTCCATTTTTCCATGCATCTTATGCCTTGAAACACTTGATTTTAAGTAAATGAATATTTTGTTAAACTTTTCATATGTGCACAATTTGATTTAATGCTATCATCTTAGTGTTGAGGGTGATACAAGTGGTTCTAAATTAAGGACCCCTTGGATGCACACAATGAACCTTTTTTTTATAATTTATTAATGGTTTGTAAACATGCTGGGGAACAAAACTAGATATTCCTTGGATGGGATCACTATGCATTATCTATGTTTCACTCTAGATTAGTGACACCGGTTCCTTAAGGGAGACCTCATGGATGGTCTTGATGGCACAATGGTTTTACCATGCCATGCGAGAGACCCTAACCCCTATGTGCAATACCAGGGATGAACTCTATGGTTATTTTGTGATGTCTTCACACCATGCCTAAATTAAAACTTATAGCTTCGTTCATGCGCCACCTTGGATAGAATCCTAGGGAATTGGACCTATACTAAGCCCCTAGAGTGATCCTTGTAATTATTTTAGAATTATAATAGATGGTCTCAAAGTGGCTATTAATATTTTTTTAAGTGGTAAAATTGAATTTAAAATTATATTATTTCCATAAATTAAGAAATCAGCTATTGAATGTGGAATCATAGAGAATATCCACCAAGAAATATAATAATATTGGGGAAAATACATCTTTTTACAAATTATATCACTCACTATACCATCATAGGACCCCTTGGTTCAGAAACACTATCTTAGTTGATATAGGATGAATGAGAATGGTGTCCCAAGATGAACCCAATATAATATTATTATTTATTTATACATTTATTTCATATATTAAAAATGGAAAAGAACTCATTTTATGCTCCATGAGATGGATTGGTCTTGAAACTGTTGGTGGTGGCCTACTGGGATTTATCTCAGGCTATTCTTAGGCCACCTTTCGTGCCCAGGAAGAATTCATGAATTTAGGTATGGTTCAGGAAATTGGCCAGCTTTTGATGTTCAATTTGAATCTTTACAATTGAGTATAATAGAAGTGGACCAAGCTTGTGATCAAGATTCTAGTTGTAGTCATTGTTGGGGTTTTCTCGTTTTTTTGTTAGCATGTTGGAAATGAATGTATCCCCAATTCCCTGTATGACCATATTTCTTATAAAAAAAATTCATTATCATTTAAATCTATTATTTATTCAACTCGGGATTGTCTAATTATATTTTTTGTTTTATTTATATTACATCTTCTACTCTCTATTGTTTATTTCTACATACACCATGGAGGGTTACTTGTTGGTCAAATATCATCTACATATATTATTTATAATCTCTTATATATTTATGAATTTAACTAATAATATTTTGGGTATTATTTCCCCAAATACACTCCGTTGGTCCTTGATGTTTTCGGTATCCTCTAGCATTTGAGGAGGTGTGCTTGAGTTCATGTGGAAACCATCCTGGGGAACATTTATGTGGCATCCGAGGTATGATGATACATCATGTTCATATGTACATGGTTTTATTGCAACCACACTATTATAATTTTTTATTTTATATAAAATTACAGCTCAAAAGACTAGATAATACTATAGCCCCCCATATATCCTCCCCTGGGTAGGACTACCAAAGGTGGGCTAAGCAGTAACCAGGGGATCAATGAAGAAGGATCCCTATGTAAAAAATCACTGATGAGGGAAATTATTTCTATTCTGGGAGCACAACCCTTGGAATCATTACATTTTTGGGGGACATACATAACACTCATAGTTTCAATACCATTTAGAGATCTTTCCACAAATGGGAAGGTAAAAGGATGGTCTTCTAATTGACAGAGCCATCTCCCCTAGAATCCTGAAGCAACTATGGTATTTTACTCTTTCTATATTTTGGAGTATTCTAGTAACATAACCTAAATTTTCCAGAATTTGAATGTCATATCTTATCCTACAGGGGATAGTACTTATCTAACACAAGGATGAGGTTGAGTTTTCTGTATCTTTGGAAAAACCCTTGATCAAATGTCCATCCCAACAAGAAGAAGAGATGACTGTTGTGTCTCCCCAATTAGGAAACATTTCTACTATAGATGTTCCATCAGTAACTCTATTTTATCTAAAAAATTGATAATATTTTTTAATACACTGATACATGTAGTTATTTCGATACTAAGTTAGCCTGGATAAAGGCAGCATTTGACGAAAGTGAATACTTCTTCAGAAACTCAACACACTATTCACTTTGTGTCATGTCACTAAGTATTTCTATTTTTTCCTACAACCCATAAGGGTTTGAGTGAAGAACATATTTAGAGAAATCAATAGGGGTTACACTAAACCACTAATTGAAAAAGGGTGTTTCCTCCTTAATAGAGGATGTCTTCGATGTAATATATGTCACCAAAAGTGAAATAAATAAATTTATGTTTCAAACATTGTTCATATATGTTTTTCACTAGGTGATGACATGTAATTTACATTTTGATTGATAAACCATGTTCCCCAAGATGTAGTGCCTTCACCCAGGTTAATGGGGGTTTAAGGAACAACTTCACTTGGTATTCATCCACCTTGGACAACAAATGTAGATGTAGGATCCCTACCTACTCCATAGAAACCTATGAGATTAACACCCTCATTTTGAATTGTAGTCTCAGAATATGTTCTTATTTGAAGAATGGGCTTGGTTCAATGTCTAGAGTCTACATAACTTTACCAGTTGATGTGGTGGAATGTATGGAGGGAGATATGGAACTTAGTTTTAGAGGCACCTTTGGAAGGGATGAAGGACCAGATAGGTCACCTTTGATTCATGTTTACTACCTTCTTTTATGAGGGGTTTGATTATACCTCCCTTTATAATTGTATAAAGGAGATGATCTCTTTGAGGGAGTAAAATTGGGCCATATAATTAAGGGTATTAGTATATGAGGGTTCCTGTTTAGTTAATAAAATATTTTAAGGGGATAGGAATAATGATTCCCTACATGGGGTCGAGGAAACAACAAAACAGATCGTGGTCAATGCTAGGAAGGATAAAATTGAATGTATCTAGTGTAAAATTAGTCATATTTATGAATAACTATCACAATATTATCATGCACTTCCGATATCCGAGAAACATAAACTATATAAATTGGGGTTCTTTTAAAAGGTTGAGAAGACTAGGATTGACGATGTTACTAGGTCAGAGGTGTTACAATGGATCATGAAGTCCGAAACTGGATCTTTTGATCAATTATGCTGATCCATTACCTCCCTGGAAAAAAGTACCCATAGATCAAGGAATTATCTAAATTCATTTTGTGAAAAGAATATAATTTAATGATGATTTTATTAATTCTATATTCATGAGAGATACTCCAGTATGTGGATATTCCGCCTTCTGTAAGCTATCAATGAATAGAACATATGAACATTATATGCCTTTTTCATGCTTTCTTTTATTCATTATGTTACTGATATTTCATTAACATTATGTTTTATAGATCATTAATGATACCCATAATTTGTATAATATCAATTTAACATGAATTATTAGATTATAATGTTCAAACCGTAAAAACGTTTTCTCGAGAAATGCTCATGAATTCCCACAAACATGAGATTCCTTATTGAAGAATATGGTCTAGTTATCTTGAGATTACCTAATTAAAAAAAGAATATTTTGTGGTAAATATATGTTCCAATTGTAGAATAATATCTCATTTTCGGATGTTAGTGGAATTAGAGAGCATAGAATTATTCTTTATAAGGAAATGAGATGATTCCCATAATATTTATATCGTTTTTTTATTGTTAACTTATTCTTTCTTTAGATTCATATATGGGAAGACATCGTGGGAATGGACTCATATTTTTCTCCGGACTTCCCCTTATGGGTTTTTAGGCTAACATATTTTGTTCCTTTTTCTAGAAAAAAATTATTTCTATAATGTAGTTTAGAGTTTTTTTATGTAGACATTTATTTTTGTAGTTTAAGGTAATTTAGATTAGAATTTATACAATTTTAGTTTATGGTCATATAACTAAGACCTTATATTTATTTAGTTTAGGTTCCTTTATTTCAAACATTCTATTTTTTTATTTTAGGGTCTTTTAGATCTTATATTCTATTAATATTGTTTACGGGTTTTTTTTTCAAAACTTACATCACTGGTAACATACCATTTGTAACATACCATTCTATGTATAGTTTAATGTCATAATGCAAGGAAGTCCACTATAAATTTTAGCATAATGTGGTAAGGATATAAATTTTTTATGTAGATTAATGTCTTTCTTTCAAAATATTATATATTGTGGAGTTTAGTGAATATATGTTAGGGCATAATTTTTTAATATATAATTTGGGGTAGACATTTGAGGGATGATGCAAAATACTTTCAAGTGGTAAAATCCACTATGGTGTGCATATGGGTCATGGGGACTAGATTTCATTTCTTGTAAGGAGGATTTTCCTCAATATGGTAGGCCAAAGCCATTATGTTTCAATAGCATGATCAAATTGAGGAATCCCCACTCTTTTCCAAGGGTCACAATGATTTTAAAGATATTGTTGGTAGGTATAAAAAATAACCAGTAATTTGAATCAACCTAAAATTGTTGGAGTATGGTTTATGTAACTCAGGTGTCTATGATCTTGAATTGATGAATTATTTAAGAAGTATACATACTGAGGATGTAACAAAATACCCTAACTTTCTAGGTTCCTTCACAATGACATCGAGAATAATGAGAATTAGAGATTCTTTCTGATAATGAGGGATTGCATCCAGTGGGTAGTTTAAACCACTTAGTAATTAGCACAGAGGGACTACATGCATGGTCCTGTAGAGGTGATCTTGACTATTTTACAATGGCAGTATAGGATTTTTGAAGACTCAAACTATTGTATTATGAAGTGGGGTATTGAGAAACGCACTATCTAGGTAGGGTTTTGGAAACCTAGTTCAATCTATCATTCTCTTGGGATAATTGTTTCATACTCCATGTGGTTATGAGAAATGTTTTATGGACATCAAAAGGTTCATGAATGGAGTTTCCAATTCCAACTTCATGAAATGGTTCGATACAAAGTGACATAATGTTTAGAATGTTAAATCCTCCAAAATAGTCGTATTATGGTGATTGTAAATCCCAGTCTTATATTCATGGGGACACAATAATGGTATAGGAAAATCATGTCTTCGATGGCCCAAAACACCCTTAGTTTTTTAGTTTTTACATGGTGACATCGGGATTAAATGAATAAAAAAGACCTTCAAATAGGTCCAAAATCTCTCTTGTTGGTAGGTTTAAACCCGTAAAAATCAATAAGAAGTTCAAACTGAGATATCTATTTTATTTAAAAGGTCTGTGAAAGTTTTCATGGAGATCCAAGGTGCTCAAATCGTGGAGTGTGATTTGAGGAAAATGTAATATTAATGAAGGGTTAGAGAACACTAAAAGTGTTTTTACCTCATAGTGAACATGCTATTATTGTATGTAGATTTCAAAAACCATTACATTAACATTTTTCTAGATCATGTGGTACAACATGCATGGATTAATTTTTAATAGGGAAAAAAGTGGGGCACATTATCTTTACTATGTATTTATTTATCCTATATTTTTCCATAGCTCTGGTTATGAAGAGTTTATTGAGTAGAGGCTTGAATTTTTCTAAGGCTTCACTTTGTGGGTTTTCAACCTAGAATGTTTTATGTCTCTATATCTAGTAGTTTGTTGTCTTTAAATTTTAACCATCAAAGGATAATGTTTAAAGTTGTGATCTTTTACCAATGTTTTTGCAGTTTATGGTCATGGTTCACATGGACCTAATATGATGGGAATGTTCCACAAGAGCCTAGTTAGGATACCTAGGTTCAAATGAACTCAAACATCCTTCGGGGAGAGAGATGAAATGTAGTAAATTATGTATTTTTATTCTCAAGACATGATTAATGATATGATACAATCCTATCATGGATGGACCATAACACCCATGGGTACTATGTTTTACCACATAGATAATAGGATCTGAAGGATCTGAAATCCCTTTCTACATGGAAAACATGTCTTTATTTTATAAGCTTAAGAACATATGAATCATTATTATGGTTAAATATGGATATATATTTTCCTTTCTAATGACCATGAAGGGTTTTCAAAAACCCAAGGTGATCAAGACACGAAGTGTGATTTATTAGTTAAGGGGATTAAGTATGACAGAATAAACACGTACATTAGTTTAACATATCCAGAATCTTATGGTACTTTGATAAAGTATGATCGGTGAACTAATCTTTTTAACATTATTTAGTGGGGTAGAACATTTGTATATCATCAATGTCATGAGATATGAACGTTTACCTTGTATTTTAATGTCACATGATAATGAAATTCTCATTTCCTTATAGTTTAACATCATATGAAAAGGATATAAATATGAAATGACCATTAATTTATTAATGATTTTAATAAACCCCAATGTGATATATGTATCAAAAACATAATCCATATTGATGTTCCATATTCCTTAATCTCAAAATATTCCTGATCAATTTGAGAAATAATGGGAGAACAGGCATTCAGTTAAGCTGTGTGAGAGTTGGTCTCATCTATTTTATTGTATGGGTCCAACCCATATATAGTTAGGGGTGAATTGTTATCATTCTTATACATTTATTGTGATCACTATAATTACTATAAGGGTGTTCCTACATATCACGTGATTATAGGAATTAATCTATACTTAAATCTTTTATAAAATCTCCCTGTATAGGTCTGACCCATATACATAGGGGTATTTTCATGTTGATTTTTGAATTTAGACTCAGGATTATAGATCCAAGAAACACTACAAATCCTATAATGATATGAATAAAGAGTCATGTTCTTAATTAATGCTAAAATCTGCATACAGGTCTGACACATACACATAGGGGGCATTATTCTCATTGATTGTTGTTGTAAGACACTATATTAGAGATCCAGGCATCACTACATATCCTATAATGATAGGAATCATGCCACATGATGTTCTTGAGATACCATAAAGTATAACATGATACATATAAGATGTGGTCTAACTAACAAGAAAATGAAATATTGTTATTAGACTAAAGACTAGAGATCAGGGTGTCCCATTGTATCCTAAAATGGCAGGAATCAAGCTACATTTATTTCTTAGATGGAATAATCTATATGCAGGTCTAACCCATATTTAGAGGGGGAATTATTTCTATTAATTATTGTACTTAGACCTATGATTATGTATTTAGGGGTCACTAAATATCCTGTATTTCATAGGAATCAATCGACATGTAGTTCTAGAATTGGACACTCTCAATACAGGTCAGCCCTTATACATTTTTGGAATTGTTTCTTTTGATGGTTATAGATGGACCCATGATTTCTGATTCTGGTGTCAATACATATCCTATAATGATAATAATCAAGTGACACATAGTTCTTGAATGGATTTTTAGTTTGATTCCAACAACAAGGGTAGTGGTCCTCTCAGGAAAGGTCCTCTTTAATGTTTAATTTCATGTCATGAAAGAGACATCAAACGTGCAATTTAACCTCCTAAAGTGAGCATGGTGTCCAATTTTATTCCATTAATAATTGACCATTTTAACCATGTCATTAATTTTTATTCCCTGATCATGTGAGGAATCCCTTAATAAAATTCTTAATCTCATGGGAGGTATGGTCTATGTTAGATACATGTATTGAGAAAGTTTTCTCTCACAACACAAAGGAAATTAGAGGAATGGACATAGGTATTTTATATCAAGTGTTGGTTGGTCCACGATATAGGATTGACATGTCCCTACATAAATCATTGGAATGAGATTGAATCCATATAATTTTTTTAAAAACCATGATGTTTATTGTCATTTAAAGAGGACATCATCAATGCTATTTAATATCACGTTGTAAGGATAAAGGAAAATCGATGTGAGAGAAGAGAAATATTAGGGATCCATGTAGTTTTATGTCATATGGTGAGGATAAAGGTTACCAAATATGGAAAATAAATATTTCTAAAAGATCTAAGACTGGAGGTGTAGGTATCCTAGTGTATCCTATAGGGGAAGAGTCAAGTCACGCATAGTTCATGAATATGGATATTTTCTCTAATGATCTAACTCACACACATGGATGGGAGAACTTAATTTATCTTTTTAATAAATCAATATTGTGGTTGATGAATTTTTGGTAACATGATGCTTCTGTATTATTTTAGCTTAATTTGGTGAGGATTCATAATGTGTAGTTTATCATCATGTGGTCAAGATGTGTTCTGTATAGTTTTACGTCATGTCCATGGGACAAATTTGTGCAGTTAAACTTCATGTTACAATAAGGATAGATTCTCTCTAGTTTACTATCTCACATCTCGGACATACTTTATATAGTTCATCATCATTTGGGTAGGATGTTACATGCATGATCTCTGATTCACAAAGTATTTCTTGATAAACCTCATATTGGTGGTAGATGTGAAACCTTTCCCCTCCATTATGACAATTGACTAAGAATCATTGTGGTAGAACTTATTTATCACATAAGTTCATTCCCATTTTTTTTCTTGTTTTGAGTGTTTATTGTATAGTATCATTAGGGTTATGACAGCTAATGCAATTTCTGAATAAAGGAATGAGTTGATGAAAACCTTTTTATTAAAGGCTCAGGTGATCCAATTCTAATATTATGAAATGTGTGAAATATTTTCTCATCAAGCCGTTCAAATTCAACCAGGAACTATTAAAGTATTTCATAATCTATGATTTTTACAAAAATAGATATTTTAGGAAATGGAACCTAGAATTATATGGGATGTACTATCTTAGTTCCATACACCATTGAATATGGAGTTTGTTTTTTAATAGTATGTGTGGTGGTTCGGTAGGTCCATAAACCATGGAGGGGTTTTTATAGAAAGAAAATATTTTATAAATTTAACCTCTTCAATATTATATTTGATAGATTCTTATTTATCCTCTTTATCCATCCATTTTCAATTGCATGATAGATGGATGAGTGGTTGGACTTGATATTGTAGTCTTGTTAAAATTTTGAAAACTCCTAGGAACAGAAGTTGGTACCATTTTTTGTCAACATCGTGTGAGGGAATCCAAATGTGGAAATGATATGGGAATTCATTAAGTTGATGTTACTCTTCATCTCGAATTATTTGAGGTTTATTTACTTATCCTATATGGAAATTATTTTTGTAGCGGTAAGGAGATATCTGAATTACATAGTTGTGGATCAGGGATACAGAGACACATCATCCATTTTTCAAATATAAAATGACTAGGAATATTTTTCATTATGTATAAATTACAGGGGTTTGGGGATGAATTTTTCATGAATATGGAATGAATTACATCTCTCAGTGAAATCAAATGAATCTTGTATCATATTATTCAAGTAAACCCCCTTCATCTTAATTTAATGGGAGAGCCTAGTCCTATATTGATGAGCTCCACAACAACTTGTATGTACATATTTCATAACAACAAGAATATATCCTTATAATATTAATATTGGGATTATTCTATCAAAGCCTCTCTTTTATAGTGAGTTTTTCTCATTTTGACTATCCCACTGGGTAAAATTTTCTTCTAGGAACCGAATCTATTCCCTTTAATCATTGACTATATTTATGATCTCATTATATAGACAATAATTTTTGGGATCCATACATATAGGTATGGATATTGGTTTATCACACTCTAAGGTGGTGTTGACCAGATTTATTTCTTCCATTTCATTGATGGTGACTGATGAGACCATCATTTGGTGTGTGGTGTCGAAGGACGCTTCTGCCTAACCAGGGTCGGCCATGACCATGGATACATTATCCAATGTGTTGGCATGAGCATTCTATGACCATGGGACATGATGAAACATGTGATTAAAAGAGAGATCTAACATTAATTCTATAAAATAACCAGTGAGAGGGGAATGTTCTTCCTTTTTTATAAGTATATTCACCATTAATATTCTTTATCAGCAGCTTTGAATCCACTCAAATGTTCATGTAGGCTATTTGTAGCTTTAGGGATAGTTCCAAGATAGGGATAATGGCTTGGTATTTGGACTCATTATTAATATATCATTCAAATAGTGATAAATAGTATGATAAAATATAATTGTCTGGGGAAACAATTCACGATGAGAACCTGATAGATTTTTTTTTTCTTATCCTTCACTGATAAGACATCATGAGGTGCGATAAAAATATATCTCCCATGTCCAAGGAGTATCATGGGCACAAAAACCTTCATCATATGAATGCTCTATTTCTAGTAGTGTAAAATAAGGGGAGGGATATGATGTGAGGAAATCGACTGACACCTTCTCTTTTATTGAATTTGGTGATACAAACTATAATTCAAATTATTTTAGAATAAAAACTGAATAGATGAAACACCTAATCAAAATAGGGAATCCATGGATGCAATTGATTGTGTCCATATAATATAGTAGAAGGAAATTGTGGAGATACATGAAATTCCTCAGATTGTTCACTATAAAGATGAGAATGTGGCAGTTATTATCTACATCACAATATCGAGTCTCAGCTCCTAGCATCATTCAGATAAAGTAGTTGACACTATTCAAATTTTCCGTGTCATTTTGATATATGAGAAGTGTGCCAAGTGATAGTTCCATTGTACCCAAATATATTATTAATGGATTTATTTTCATTGATTGAATCAAGACTGGTGGGTGTCGCAGGTAATACTTGAGACCCTCGAATGATTATTTTCATTCCTCATCTCACCAATAGGAAATCCCCTACTACATTTTCTTAGTGAAGGGAGATAATTACCATCTAGGTTATCTATGAAACACCAAATCTAGGTGAGCTGATCTTGAATCCCCCTTAGTTATTTAAGATTCTACGGGGGTGATATTTCAATAATTGAACTATAATTTCAGGTTTAACCCAATTTACATGGTGGCATACCAAAAATACAATAAACATAAATAATGTTACATGAAAATAACATTTTAGTGGATTTATCATCAAACTATGCTACCAAAACCCTTAAAATACTATTTGAAGAACCATGAAGTGATCACATCACTATTAGTATTTGATCACCAGTCATCAACATAAATTTAGACGATTCATTACAAGAAGGTCTTAAGGATATGATGCATGTATTTTTGATAGGTAAAACCAATGTTCATTATTATAAAGGTAATGACTTGATGAAAATGGTCCTAGGGGTGATCTGAAGGTAGTGTATTCTTTATCCTTAGGGGATATATTTATTTTATTTTATCCAGTGTAACCATCCATCAAGGAAAGGGATCATATGATACTAGTTGCATCGATCAAGATTTATATTATCAGAAAGGGGAAATATTCCTTCAAGAAATGTGGATTGAGGGTTCTATAAATGATGTAATACCTAATTTTCAAATTATTTTTCTTTTAAGGGACAACTTTTTCAAGGAATATTTTTTATTTCACATACTAAAAAATGACATTAACAAACTTGATAAATTCCACTTCTATATAAGTTGCATGAGAGGGGTTTATCCACATTGATTCTTACATGAAACAATGATGGTCATCAGGTAAGACCATATAGGGCATAGCCACATTTGGGTTCAGTATTGGAATTTTTAAATAATTCCACGAGAAAAAATATTGATGTTTCTTAATAAAGGAAATGTACTTCTTTTTACTTTGAGAGGAATGGAAGTACTATTCAATGTAGGATTTGGGTCTTATTATGTTCCCATATTTACCTGAATGAGATCATCGATGGTTGTGGTGATTCCTTCCTCAATTATAGGATGGGAATTTTTGAGGTCAATAACTTCTTCTTGCACCTATATGACTATTGAGGAATCTTCATTTGGAGTATGAAATTGGATTAAATCCATATAACTTTGAGGGTGGGAGATGCAATCAAAAAAGACATTGTTATCCTCTAATGAATTGGTCATTGCAAAGATATTATGATGTTTATGTTCTTTTACACCATCACTAGGGACATAGGGAACATGGACATTTGTGATTGAGTATACTACCTCAACCTGATTCCTGGGAACACATAATTGATTTCATGTATAGTCCATGTATTTGTAGGGACAATACCCAAGTTATTAGGGGTGGTAACCAATATATTTTTCATCAACCATTATTTATTTTCATTCTCTTTTATAGAAGTTTGTTTTATCATATGTGGCGTTATAAGAACTGAAGCGAGAACTATCACCATGTGGCATGACCATCATTCCATCGATTAGGTATTTCAAACACTCATGGAATGTTCAAGGTACTGCCATGTGGCTGTGAAGATAATGCCTTACAAGAAAAATATTATATGCTATTTTTTGGATAACAATGAAATAAGAATTAGATGTCAACAATAAAAACTAATATATAAGCTTGATATTATTGAGAGCTCGTTGATCAATCATATCATACCCTTGAATGGTAACATATGTGGGATAAAATCTCCATTTCTATATCTCAAACATCAAAGGGTTCAAATATGGATGAGTTTGATCCCAAAATAATTATCAATTATATTCATTTTGATGTCAAAATTATCAATTATTCTAAAAACAATAGGGGTCTAATGTGTCCCTAGATGACATCTTCTTGATCATATTTTGTTGAATTGAATTTTGACATGAATTTATGATGGAATGGTCTCTACCCGTTAAACCTCATATCTAACAACTTCTACCACAAACTTTTGTGGTTCATGAAGGATTAAACTCGTGCGTATATGAGTTGTTTTTAATGATGGAGTACATCCATGATTGAGAGAATTACTAGGATAACTGCTAACTATTTCAGAATGTTATTATTATTTTTTCTAGAGGGTTGTGCTTCCCAAGATGTGGTTGATTCTTATAATCTGGTTTAGAATCTTGAAAATATAAGTTATAAGTTCCTGGTGATTTTTAGTGGCCAATGGGGAATATTTCACCAGTGGTGTAGGCCACATTAGGGTTCTTAATTTTTTGGGATGATTTGATAATTAAACCCCTTCCAAGTATTAGTGTAATATGAATGAGCAAGGATGACTGTTGGAAGGTACTGTGGAACCTCTATGTCTCTATTGGGATTGTTTGAGTGATTTCCCTCCAATATTATATACATATGTATCCTCTATGGGGATGAAACAATGTTTTTACCTCTAACCACACATATCTTATTTCCGGTATCCTTGAATCCATCATATATGGCCCCCAAACCCCCAGTCAGTTATGGGGAACTCATAAATGGAGGCATATTTATCATTAGAGAAGGGATCTGACAAGTATAATATTTTAATATAACCAATGATGAGATTTTATTTGGATGAGGGTTCTATTAAATGGTCCACTGAACATTATTTAAATATTGTAGTAATGAAATATCTATGAGTCGGAGATTGCATTAGGGGTTAATAAGAATCTTTTTCTTTTGTCACTTTTTTATGCTAGAAAGTCGCATCCAACATATTTGAGGAAAATTCAATGTCACCTCCATAGGTGATGAAACAATAATGGGTTTGTGATTTTTTCATCATAGGGCGGTATGATATTTGTAAACTTTTTGTTCATGTAATATAGTTTTTAAAATTCTATACATGCTTATTCGAAACATTTTTCCAATCAACTTCTTCTTCGATATGTGAAATAGTTTTCCAGTTCACTAGTATAGAAGAGGTCTTAGACATCACCTATCCAGAATTGACCATTCATTAAAGGATATATTTAAAGAAGAATCAATCCTATATATTGTGATCTAGCCATATATATAATGGTAAGAAGTAGGGATTGGCTGTGAGGTTGACATCACTGGGTTTTCTTGGGTTGTTTAATCATGAGAAGATTATTTTCCATGGTTGGAAAAATATAAATGGGAACTTGGTCATTTCAGAAGGATTAATTTTTATTCATACATTAAAAAAAATTGGGTGAACCATATCTATTTTTTTTGCTGGGAGAGATTTTGTAGTTTTTACCACTCTATAAGAAGAGTCAGGCAGTTCAAATCCTTCCTAGTTAGTTAAATGGGAACTGTTACTAGATTGAGTGCATCAAAGATATTATCTACCTTGTAAATAATTTTCCCCCATGATAAGAGAATGAGTTGATTCATAGAATGGATCATCGTAATAGAATCTTACAAACTTTTTTTCATTTACACATACTCCTGGAATCCACATTGATATTTCATTAGTTTCATATGGGTCTACATCTTATCCTAATGATTTTTTGCATTGAGGACTAGAAATTTCTATTATGAGAGAGGGATGTTGAGTGAGTATTTTACACCCTTCCATATAGCTATAAAGTTTGAAACCATCTCATTTTCAAATTTCTTGTAGGTTTTATGGTTTAAAATTTTTGTTCTCATTATTCTGGAGATGAACTAGTAAAGGAATTGATGATGAAGGTCTTCCTGGCCTACTGTGGATCCTACTAGAAGACTTATATTCAAAACAATGGCTGAACATATCAAAGTATATACAAAACACCTCATCCTGGTCACCTCATACTAATCTCAAGTTCTCATCATTAGACTACATTGGGACACAAAGTTCATGGGTTTCTATTTAGGGTCTCCTAAGTTATCGAAGTTGGACAATGTATGGGTTTTTAAACTGTATGGGGAAAAGTTGCATCCAAAGATTTGGGAGATAAATTTATATCATGATAAATATATTTATATCACTCTTCCTTGTATTCCATTTGATTAGCTGGGGATTCTTTGGAATTGTGCAATTTTATAAGTTCTATGATTTGAGATGCCTCTTATCTATAGGGAGTCAGTGAGGTCTGATGTGGTTGCCCCATTATTATTTAATGCTAATTTTTGATTCATGGTAATACTAAATGATCACCTTGGTTAGGGGAGTCTTTCACCATAATGGATGTAATTTATTATTTTTGACTTCCACAATTATGTAGATCTGATTCTTGGATCTGGAGTCGGTTTGATTCATAGATACTGCTCTATTAGGTAGATCAAATCCATCCGGATGTATGAGAGGAGGGGTATGCAACTCTTCAAGATGAAAATAACAGTGGGAATGTTTCACAAGAGTATATCCTCAATTAGTTGTCTAAGATATGATATCTCAATCACATATTTGGAAAAACTCTTCTTTTTTTATGGTATTTTGTATCTTATAGGTGAAAGGTTGGGTATGAAAACATCATCACCTTTATCCTTAGTAGTGTTCCACTGTAGAAGTGTCAAATTGATATTTAGAGGCTTCTAGTTTTGGATCCTATTCTATTCCTGGGTATATGTATCCTCAATGGGTGCATCCCGATAATCCTATTGATATATATATTCTATATCACATCCCTCTTCATTTGTGTCTTGACCCACATTATCTGTTGTTTTGATGGTGATGAAATTCATAGGGGTGAATCAGGAAATTGTAGTCATACCATTACTCCAAATACGAGTGCATGATTCTTCATTGGATGCATTAGGGTCATTTTTCCAAAACTTTCCCATATTTGACCATTTTATTAGGATACCCTAGAAGGGTTTTATTACCTTTGTCATATAGTCCCCCCATACAAGCCTATGAGTTATGACCATAATGGATTTTTATGTCACGTTTTCCAAATGTTCCCTAGATAGAAATGGTTTATCTATATATAGAATGAATATTTTGTATTCTAACTGTCAATACCTCCAAACCTAGAGAACTCTCTTTGGTGATGATGGGGATATAAATTACATTAGACCTACTGGATAAGGACTATCTGCGAATATAATTGTAATTTTTTGATCATGTTTTCGAATATTCAAAGATTCTAGCTGTATATTTTAATACTATAGGTATTATAATTGAGATAAAAATTCCCACACCCGAATGGGATGGGAAAGATGTAGAACAGTTGTTTATTTTCCGAAGACCCACTCGAGGGATTGTGAATTTCGTGATGGATGTCGAGATAAAAATTTCCCTAGACTACTGGGTTGGGGTAGATTTACACCTACCACCGGTATGTCCTAAATCCTCCCAGGAATTGTCAAACCAAGGGATGGAGGTGTTGGTATATATTCTCCTAAACTGGGGGGTTGGGTTCACACCTGGATATTAACTATGGACGGTTACATTTTTGTGTTTGATATGGTTAAATTTTCATCATGTATGATTTGGATATAATAGTAGAGAATGATAGGATTCTTTTTATATAGGATGTTGTCTAGTTGATTACATATTTTTATTCTCCATCTAAAATTCATTCCCATTATCCCAAGGGGCCTTGTTCAAAGACCTATTGTATGAACTCTCCCTCTGTTCTTGATTTTTTTGGAATCATTTAATCATGGTAGTGTTGAGAAAATTATTGTTTTCAATATTACATAATAATGTTATTTAAAGGGTGAGATTATTGAAAATAATACTCTATCACTTTATGATAATTTTGATGCTCACAAATACCCTTATTATTTTCTAAATATTTTATTTAGTATTTTGCAGAAATTTATTAATTTATTTTAATCTTGAAATAACGAGAATTTATTACTTGTGCGGAATCTACTTTAGCACGTCCTGGATTCTCTATTCATACCTTACATGGATAAATGTAATGAGGAATCTATTTTAGCGCATCCGAGAATAACTGTTCATACCCAATGTGGATAAACGTAGTTTAAGGATGAAAAGATTGTATAATTTTTGAAATAAGAGAAAAAGTAAGGTTAAAAAACCATAGATTTTTTTAGAAAAGTATGGAAGAAGAACCTTGCGTTAGGAAGAAATATTACGTTTTGGTTTTCAGCAATGTATGGAAGAAGAACCTTACGTTAGGAAGGAACCTTATGTTTTGGTTTTCAGCAAAGTATGGAAGAAGAACCTTACACTTTTTTCAGCAATGTATGGAATAGAAACCTTACTTTAGGAAGGAACCTTACTTTTTGGTTATCAGAAAATTATAGAAAAAGAACCGTACGTAAATACTAAACGTTACGTTTTTTCTCAAATGTATGGTTCCTCGACCTTACTTTTGTAAACAGCATACATTTTTGGAATAGTATGGATCAAGTAAATGTATGGATCTTTTTCCATACATTTGAGAGTTGAAGAAAAAGTATGGATGGTTCAACCCTACATTTATAATTCAACCTTACGTTTCCAACCTTACGTTTGAAGACTATTTCATCAACCCTAATTTTGGAGGCCACGTCATGAACCTTACGTTTGGCGGCAGAAATTTTGACAGACAATATTTTTATGCAGCGGTAAGCAAGCTGATTTATAGGCGGATTTCAACCCAGATTTAAAGTCCTTTTTAAAGTAAAAAAAATGGACTAATTCAAATCCATTTTATTAATGGATTTAAGATTAAATTAAAAGGATATTTTTATGCTGAGTCATAAAGGAAGTTACAGCTTCTCATTAAATTCAAATTTTTTAATATCGCGAATTAGAAGGCGACTTTTATGGATCTAAATGTCCAGGAGTTATGCTCAAGTTTATTATAAATGTTATCTCTGAAATACCCGGTATATATGTGTCTGGTGATTGATATATTATTAAAAAGAAGGAAACATAGACTACAGAAATTCACGATTGATCTGCTGATTCAAAAAGAAGTGCTAAAGCTATGTTTGTTTTAGAAGAAGGAAATTTTTAGAAGATTCACCTGTTCTACATTGAATATCTACTATGGATCTACTAATGTTGATGTTGTGAAATATATCTCTATATCTTCTACAACCATATCGACTCAGAACTACTTCAACTTGAAAATCAACATTTCTATAGACGAAAATCCATCTGTTGTCAATTGCATTCTGTTTCAATTGTGAAGATCTACTGGAGAACTTCTTTCTAAAATTATTTTTATTCTTGAGTAACCGGCTTCTCATTCTAAGCTATGTAGGTTTTTTTTTGAACCAGAAGGCTTTGTTTGGCCTTGGATTGTAAAGTTGTCAACTGCCTGTACTCAGTTATGAACCGGTCTATTGAAAAGACGACTAGATAGTTAAAATCACCAAGCTCGTGGAGTTGAGAATTGGTGGAGTGGACTAGGGGCCTTCTGTTCCCCGAACCACTATACATCATTACGTCCCTACATTTATTTCCGCTGCATGATCAAATCTGATAAAGCATAGAGGATAGAATTCATTCAATCAAAGAGTTATAAAAAAATTGCAAAAGACACAATTCACACCCCTCTTCTGTATAATCTATAGATTCAGATCCAAAAGGTAGCTCCATTATTATGAAAAAATGGCTCATGCATTACATAGTCCCCAAATTTTCCTAGAGTCTATGAAATTAAAATACACCATATATGTCGGTATATCAGTTATTCTAGGGGTGTGTTGAAGTTCAATGATCCATAATGTTCCCTACAAGAATATAGATTCTTGATGATGCTTTGAAAATAATTATATGTGGAGTTGATGGGAAAATGGTGGTAAGTGCGTCATAGAATTGGGTTGTTCTTTTCTAGTTTCTGATCATGGTCCATGGATATAGCTTCCATTTTTATCTGAAAATGGAGTATTTTGATCATATAAAGGTTACCCTCATATATTAGATAAGGGAGGGGTCTATACTTGAATCGTTGATGTGTTTTCCATATATATTGGCATAAATATGGCATGAAATAATTATCTATATCATCTGGGATCTAACTATCATATTTAGAGAGTGGAAAAACATGGTGGGAAGATTTTTCTTAGAGAAATATCTCTATATAACAAATTTGGATTCCAATTCATAAGAAATTCACTCCAAAATCTTGTTATACAACATAAGTTG
Organism: Viscum album; assembly: GCA_963277665.1. NCBI lineage: Eukaryota > Viridiplantae > Streptophyta > Magnoliopsida > Santalales > Viscaceae > Viscum > Viscum album. The sequence goes on from OY728126.1 coordinate 1,024,421,501, forward strand.
AACCTTAGGGTCTTTTTCTTACTAGAGTGGAGTGCGTCTGGAATTTAATAGGAGAACAATATAAGTTTTGACCTAATGTTAAAAGTATATATTTATAAAAATATTTTACTTTTTTGAGAACCTCTCTACATAGAGCTGTATGGAAATGGGGAGGATTTACTTATATGTGTGAGATATCAATGTTGGGAGGCTGACCACGATAGATGTTAGGACTAGAGTCTTTATGATCCATCTTCACAATTCCATGAGGATGAGTATCTCATTAATTATCACCTTCGTCTTTATTTGAAGAGTTGGAGGAGCCCTAGGTTATTTAGAATATTTCTCAAAAAATATAAAGTACACTGTAATTGAGTAGATTAGGAATATGATCCTTATTATGTGTGTTGATTGGAATGTGCTGACTTGCCTATTGGGATTGTGCAAAGATATGATCTGATTGTTTGATGGTAAGAAGAATATTTTGATTATAGTTTGTTTCTATGGGAGTGTAATCCCACTAATAAGAAACTTTTGTAATATGAAAATTATCATATTAATTATTCATAGGAATATGAACCGGTCTGTGGGTGGTTTTGGGACTATATTGGCCAACCATGGATGATGCAGGGATATGAAACCCATTTAAAACTGCATTTCAAGTCAGAATATTTTTTAGGTCATCTAGAATAGGATAAGGGATATGAGAATCCCCATGTATAGACTTAGAAGGATTATAAGGAAGTCATTAATCAGTAGAAGTAGGCCTATGATCCTCACATCAGTGAGCTGTAGCAATATGAAAATTAGATTCACACCTAAGAATAAGATCATGTCATAAGGCATGTGCCACTCTCACATGGTGATCCTTGGTTATAACAGGGCTAGGATCTGATTTATGATCCATTTGAGTATGCCACTAGTCTTTCTGGATAGGAATATAAGCCTTTCCTAAGGCATGTTTTACACCCACTTGGGGAGGCCGATTCATAATATGGATATTTCCCAAGCAAGAGCCTCTAGAGTATACCACCAATAATTTTAAATGGTAATGTGTGCCAGTACTATGGCATGTGCTTCACTCACATGGTGATCCCCATTTGGAATGGGGATATGATCCCAATCAAGATCATCACCCTTAATAGAGTATTCAAATAGTCCCCTGGGATGAAGGTAAGAATGTGTACTTTCTCTAAAGAAACTAATTTCTCATACTGATTATAGTATTGTTGTAACCTAACTATGGTGATAGAAATTTGTGCATGTACCTATATTTTTTACTCTTCCCAAATATCCTGAAGGTGTTATTCAACTTTTTATGAATGTAATGGAACTATAGTATTGTGTGCGTAGGAATGTAATGCACGAAATTTTCTATATCCTCTATATACTGGATGATATCTTCAATTTTAGTTGGGATATGACAGCACTTATGAAACCCTTGTTCCACCAGAATAGGATGATGGAATTCATGCATGGGGTTAGTGTAATTCATATCCCCCATTCCTGCTATAGGAAAATGCCCAAAATCTTCTTCTATGTGAGTATGGATATGATCCTAAACATTGGCTACCACCAGTACATTCCCATAGTATTTTTCAGAAAAAGAAGAGATATGTGACCACTACCTATTTTTTTAGAGATTTTTATGCCTAATTTCTTTTCCTTACTGCAAGTGAATGGATGTTAGAGGTTTAAATATTTCAGTTGTTACTCTCAACAGGTGAATGTGGGGAATGAGAGGGATGGCACTGGTGATGTTGGTTGATGGGATTCCTCCTAGGAGAATCTAAAAATAATAATGAAGCCATAGTTTAATCCTTGGTCTACCTTCGTCAGATACTAAATGTGGTGATTTTCTCACTCTAGGGACAAGATTTATAAGTGGTTTTTAGAGGAAACATGTGCCACTATATTTACTTCATCTTTCATTGGATGAAATAGAGTCATTGATTTTACAATTTGGACACCCTTGTGGGTACCATCAGGTTTCCAGATTGTACCATGTCGATGGTATCATGGGACTATTGCATTTTCCACATGATGCTAAAGGTGTCAGGCATGTGAGATCGTTCTGTGATCCACATGGGTTGCAATAATATCTTTTTTTCCGGAAAAGATCCTATATGAATAAATTTTCTTGTGTTGGGTGTTTTTTTGAGATCGTATCTATAGTCACAAATAAAACAAGGAACATGTTTTTCAATTAAGGAATCTTTATATGCATTATATATGATCAATCAGATATGGATGGGTAAGAAAATTGTCCATTATTATTATTGAGTTGACCATCATTATAACATGTAATTTTAATAGAAAGTATATACTTATTTTAAGAGAAACAAGATTATAATGGATCAATAAATGGTTTTGAAATTTTTTTCTACATAAGAGGCACAAAAATATATGGCCTAATGTGTGGTCAACTGCTCATTTTATTGTTTGTGCGAAAATGTAAAACTGAAGGGAATTACATTTGTCCCAGTCGTTTATTTAGTAGGGGAAGGGTTTTAGTGTCTTCTACAATAATTACCATCTACTTCACTATTGTTTTTCATATCGAAACACTCAACCATTTAAAAATCCATAACTAAGTACAAAATTTCTTTCACAAAGAAGGTAGTCTGTTCAGGTTTCATAACCAATTTAACATAGGAACTCACATTTTTTGAGAGGATGGTAGGTCAAGACCATCACATCATTTTTTGGGGAATTATTACCTAATTCTTGAATCTCTTAGATATTTAATATATGTTCAAAAATCTTTTACAAATCTTGATATGGGACCTATTACCCTAAAAAAATTTATCTTGTCTTAAATCTCCCAATTTAAAAATGGGGTCCATAAATTTGTTCATCTCTATGTATCCATGTTTCTTCATCCATTACCCCATAATTAGAATATTGTCATATATTGAATCTATATAACCATGTACTCTAAATTTTTCTTTCATCCAAGGGGTCGATTAATAGTCTAATAATGAGATTGAACCATTATAAAGAATCCTGTATATCCTCATTATCGAATGAATCAAAAATGATATAGTTTTTTATACCCTTGTAATTTAACTTCGCGTGGAAAAGACATATATAGGGGAACTTAAGCAATGGGTTTTTATAAAAATCCTTGGGGAGCCATCCTATATATCATGTTTATGGAAGGAATCCACATTAGTGTTGTTCAATCATTCCCTTAGGACTCTCCCTGATGTGGATGGCCTTTTATGGGGGTAGTCATATCATTCCACTAATCAAGGAATACACACTGAGGTCTCTAGGGATGGTGAAGATTTAGGATGTGAATGATATGGCCATTGAAGATCCCTTAGAACATGTCATCAGTTTTCAGTGTGAGAAATAATGTATTGAATGAAATCAGTATCAACGAATATGGAATTAGGACTTATGCATTTTGAAGACCCTATAGGTGTTTGATATGGATGTATGGACGTAGAAAGGCATCCTATATATCCTGGTTATGGATGGAATTAGAGTTCAAATAGTTCAATTGCTTATATCAATCCGCCTATGGTTTAGGATATATGATTAGCCCATGGGAGAGATTAGATCATGTTGGTTGGAAAGTCAGATACATAATGGCCCTTACACTAAGGTGGATGGCCATTTGAGCTCAGGCCATAGGAAGGAATCCTAAGAAACCTAGTTGTATAAGGAATTAATGTTTTCAGGGTATAGATAATCATGGATTACACACTAACTTTTCTTTTATATATTTACTAAAAAATGGTCCTCATGATTAGGGACATCAAATCAATACATCTCAATTATTTGTGTGACATATTCTTTTTGTTTTCCTGAAGTGTGTGAGGATATCTTAAAATGTCATATTTAATTAGCAAACATGCCAAAAAAAAATCATTATCTGGTTTACGTGTATAGAGTGGATCACATTACTTGAATGATATGTTTTTATCCCATATTATGATCAATGATTACATGTACAAATAGTGTTGGATGATTTTGAAAACTTTTCTGGAGGACATCTCGAGATCAAGGTTGAAATGTATGGGGGTAATCAACTAATTTGGATGAATTGATTGGAGTGTTCCACATGATCTAGGTGACTTTTCTTGATGGTTCCACTTGATCTAGAAAGCATTTTAGAACTGTCACATGATCAAAGATGGAATTTACTTATTTTATTACAAGAACTAGTGGACATGTCCTAATATATTCATAATACCAATATGACATGTACTTGTATCACCTCATTATTTTTTAAGGAATGTATGGTGGACATAAGAATGTTTGGATAGAAATATTTCAGGAATTAATGAGATTTGGGTGTCATTAACCAAGTTAATTATGCGGCTTTTTTGAGATTTCCATTGAACATCAAATTATCCATATATAATTTCTAGGGTGTATCACATGATTTGGGTTGCATAACCTAGTCTTGTCGCATGACAAGGGTTGTTCATGCGAAGAATATGAGGATTAGTGAATCTTTCTTCACCTAAGTATACCTTATTTTTATAGTCCTTTATTCCATCAATTATTGCATGTGTTCCTCAGTTTTTTCCATTATTAGATTTTTTAGGATTTTAATGACCCACCAAACATACGGGACCCCGTTATCATGATCCAATTATCATAACTGACATTTTTCACGTGAACCAAGAGTGACAAAATGATGAATATATGTATACCATGGGATCCCTTACAAACTTCCTCTAATTTTACAAGGCGTAAGACCTTTGTGATCACATGACTTTTTTCTCTAAAAAATCTCCTCATGTACTCTTGTGCATGATTGATCATGGTTAGATTCATATCTGGCATGATTTTTTACATTGAGTGGGGGGATTAATATACCTCATCACCCTGGGTATATGACATCTTATGCAGTTTATATCTCAAAGATTTGGGTTGGAGTCAATTAAAGGACTTTGGTGTCATTAAATTTCTATAATCCTACAATAGGACTTCAATGGTGCCTCATGATATTCAGTGACTATGATTATGATATGACTTTGACATTTTTATTAAAACAAGATTGATAAAATGGATTTCTCTAGACTAGGTGAACATATAAAGAAGTTTTCACATGGTTAGGATAACATTTATAGGGGTCTTTATGAGATTTGAATACATATGGGGAGGCTTTAAAATTATTGAAGAAGAATTAACATTGGTCAATTGAGAGAAAAAGGAATCCTGTCATGAGGGATTCCATGATATCATACTGGCATGTCTTGCAGTATCCAAAAATTAAGCTGATAACCTAAAGAGAAGAAACTGTTTTCAAAAATGAGCATCATATCTCATCTTCGTAATAAGATTCGGTCTGTCCCCTTTTAATTTATTTTTTTATTTGACAAGGTTTGTGGATATTGTGAAGTTGTGTGAGTGTTTTAAAAGATAATTTCTCTACTTTTATGGAATGTTTTGTGTAACTAATAGTATGTATTAAAGTGATGTGAAGGAATTTTTGTGGACAAACCCTTTGATTGGGTAAGGATCCAAAGAGGTAGCACATAATTGAATGGACATATTCAAGGGACTTTGAATTATGAAGGTGAAAATAAAACATGCTCTTATGAAACAAGGTGGAAATTTCTTCTGACTTCTATAGAGTCCTGAAAACTATGTGGGAGAGTCACATGAAGATAATCAACCACATAAGGTCTCAAAATTATTCATATTTTCCTCCAATATATTACAATGGTTTTCGATTATTATCAGGAGCTTACCGATGGGCAGGTCATGTGACTCAGATAAGTTCATCTACTAGCCTCCACATGATCATTGGGTTTCTTATATGCCTTCGCAAGAACGAGGGGAGGCGTAATAAAAGGGGATCCATATGATCTTTAACAAGTTATTAACTACTTGTGACCCGTTGGAAGGAAATTTTGATGGTCATGATATATATTTCATAAAATGGATGATATACTCAATGATATATCCAAGGATATATTTTATAAAATGTCTGGACAATATGAATTTATAGTGATTACATTCAGGCATACAAATTCCCTCACAATTCTCATCAATTTGAAGAATAGAGTCTATATAAATTACCATGATAAATTATTGTTAGTATTTATAGATGATATTATCATATATTCATAAAATAAATATGACATGAAGATCATTAGAGGACTGCATTGATGGAAATATTAAACAATAAACTGTATTTAATAATAATTTTTGTTAATTATAGCTTGATAAAGTATCATTATTGGGTCATGTAATCAAAATTAATGGGATATATTTATATCCTTCAATGATAAATATGAGTAAATAGAATCTTACACCAATAAATTAAATTTATATCTATAGTTTTCTTAGATCGATAATATATTATTGATTCATTGTGAGAGATTTCCCATGAATGTAAAATACACCAACCAAGATAACTCTGAAGGAAGTCAGGTTACTCTAGGAAAGGAAATGAAAATAATATTTAATGGATATTATGGTAAGTCTAGTCATTGAACCTATAATCACAATTCCATCTAATAGATTATTTTTTATTATATGTAGTAATACATCAATGGGATGTGAATGTTTCACCATGTAAAATGAAATTGTGGTAGCTTATGCATCACTTTAATTAATGGTTCATGAGAAAAATTACCAAATATATGTTTTTTGAGCTCACGATGGAAAATGTTCACTAAATACGTATGTTCATAATCTCTATGGTGAAAATTGTAAAATATTTTTATTTATTTTATGATATTAAGGTATATATTCACACATACGTAGATGAACATGGGGAAAATAAGATGGATAGAATTTATTAAAGACAATGATTACTCAATACATTAAAACCCTATAAGGTATTGAAAGAATAAGAATCTCTATGTAAAAATAAACATGAAACCTTATCCATGAAGTGGATTTAGAAATATGTAATATTAATGTATTTTCGACAGATGGACATGGGAATCATAATTGAAGAGGGGAAATCCAATCATTCCTAAATGATCAGTCAAATAAAAATCCATTTGAAGAAAAATCTATTGTAGAAGGAAGACATTAATATATATAAGAAGTTAGTAAATCATCAAAATTTCAACCATGACATTGATGGAGTTATAATATTTTCGAAATAATTATTTTCTCTTTAAATACCATAATGGAAGAAGGATCTATTTCACTCAAATTTATCTTTTTTATTTAGAGAGGCCTTGAATCTTAGGGGGTTGAAAGTGGTTGATCCCAAGGTTTTCACCACTTTTAAGGAGGTTTCTATCATATAGTGTATTCCAAAAACGTTGATATATAATTAAAATTTACCTAATACCCCCTTTATTGGAGAGAATATTAGTCTCAAAATTCCCTTCCATCTATGTACAACAAATATCCATGTGTTGTTCAATAATCATCCTACACATCCTGATGTAGTTGGCCAAGGAACATGGTATTCTCACATTTTTACTACGTAAAAACAATATAATTTTGGATTTAGACTCCACAATATAAATATTTATGTTATCAATCAAACATTGTGAAATTCTACTATGCATTTACATTTCCTCTTTCACAATAGAGTATCATAGTCTGTAATAGGAATCAAAATAAAAAATTTCCAAACCCCAACCATAATTTAACTATCCATACCCTCTCATAATGATAAAATAAATTTAAATCAAAAAAATATGTGGCCTCCTTTCAACCCATTAACCGTAATGGTTTCTTCCACCTCTCTATGCACATAAGGCATTACTTGGGAGTATCTCTATGATATAAGCCGATAATCTTCTTACTAATATAATAAATCAATGATCTACCACCATGGAATTAAACAAAACATAGATAAAAATATAATAGTAATACCTTCCTTATATAATTTATTCCTTTATTTCCATATCACCCATAACACCTCAAAAACTACCATGCCATGCACATTGATTTCATTACTATGTTGACTGGTACCCTAAAACAAGGATATGATAAAATATATAATTCAATCCCCTTGAAATGTAATCCATATATGCTATTTGAGGTGTCTCAAAATTATAAAAAACCATTTACCTTTTTAGAAGAGGGTCCAGACTGATTCCAAACTAGTGGTCTCGCAAAAAACAACACTGGGGTAGGTTAAAACATTATTTTTAACATTATCATCCATGGTAATAGATTGGTTACACTCTTATTAGAACAAAAAAATATTATTTTTGGTATCTATTTTCAACATATATTTCTCAAAAAATAAATAATCTCTTTCTCATATTTTATAAATTAATACAAATCCCTAGTACTTAAGATTCTTTCCATTGACTCTAAACAAACACACATATTGGCTTCATCCCGGAGGATAAAGTTCCCTTGAATCAGCTTCTACTCATCAATAGGTGTTATGTTAATAATTTTGGGATTCATTATTACTTTATAAAGTTTATTTCTAGAACATTCCAATCTATAAAGAAAATGATATTAGCAGCCCTATTCTAATTATAGTAGTTAGTATCACTGTATCCTACCTCCCACCACTCCTTCTCTGTTAGAATATCCAACTACTTGATCAATAAATTTGATATTATTTGAAGTCTCATAATCCAACCTACCTATAACCTCTTGTCCTACCAATATATTTCCTTTATGCATAATAATGAAAAGGATTATCCTTCGACAATATCACATTCTATCTTTAGCTACATTTCCTTTATGGATCCTGAAACATTGATTAAATTAATTCCCACTTCCTCATCCAAATTTTTCATCCATTTCCATAAATCTGAGTTTTCTTTTCCTCCATGGGTGGCGTCTCAAATAAATATTCTATAGATTGTTTCAAGTTCATTTATGGTGCCTTAGGGAGTGTTGATGATAGAGAGGATATACATTTTCATGTATTTATTGACATTTTCTCCAGTTTTATTTCCCCCCAAATGAGATGAATTAGTCCTCCCATTTTTAAATATGAGATGTGATATGATTTTCGGTTCCTTAGATTAAAACCTTAAGGATATTTCCATCTAATATGGGATCTATGTTTTACTCCATCAAGAGGTTACAACATTGAATACAAAGATTTTCAAAAAAAAATTATCTAATCAATTCATTTATTTTGTAGACATATAAACACATATCTTCCCCTAATATATCCATTTATTCTCCAACCACTATAGAGATTAATTAAAAAGTTTACTTCATTAATTTATATTTTCCTACCATTAATAAATAAAATCATGTCATCCTCAGAAGTGATATGTGAATCAAATCCATACTCATAACTATTTCTGTTTGGAAACATATTCCCCCCATGCATGTAACATTTTATGTTTATGGTAAGGAATTTTTGTTAAAAAATTAATAGGTGGGGTGATAGTGGGTTTCACTATCTTAACCCTTACACAAACATGAAAAAATGTTCCTCCCCGTGATCTAAATGGATACCATAGTGACCCATAATATATTAAGGGACTGTTGAAAATCCACTCCTTTGAACCATATTATCTCATGACCTTTAAAATAATTCCCCACTCCATATATTGTTATTATTTATCTGTATATAATTTAATTATAATTATAGATCCATGGGTCCTCTTGTTAATATCCTCCTTTATCTCCTTAGTAATCTTGATCGCCCCATGTATACATTGTCCTTTCATGAAATAATATTTGTAATTCATGATAATATTTGGAAATATCCATCCAAGTCTCTTATTCATGAGTCATGTGAGAATCATGTTGGATAATTTTAAAATTCATATAAACCTATATTGGTTTAGTGTAGTGGGGTCCTTGTCCTTTGGTTTTAGAATCACTATGGATGAAAAAAATTCCTTGTAAGGGAACCAAATCTCTAAAAAAAAATAAACATCCTCAATAACCATCCCCATGTTGATGTCCCTTGTAGCCATATAAATCTAACTGGGGAATCTGTTGGGTCTCATTTCACATTTTGGATTCATTCTTGGGATGGATTATTTGATATATTGCATTCCTATTATTCCCTAAATAACATCATTGTCCATGGACTTCACTAGTATAGGGATATTTATAAGGATATTTTTCATCTTTATTAGGCCATGTAATCCTACATTCATCATTTTTAGGGTTATAGAAAGTATACCATTGAAAAGTTTCATTTTTATACTCCTCACACTGCCACATCCGCAATACATGATTCATCCTTGAGCACCAGGTTAAACATTTAAAACGTCTAATTTTTATTTTCGCACACTTGGAAGAATATCATATTTTTATCCCATCCTTAAGATAATTCTCCCACAACCATATCATCATGTTTCTCTCGATTTCTAGTATATTCTCATATTGTATATTATTTTATGAACAATATAAATAAATAAGTATTCATTCCAATTATTCTGAAGAATCACCACCCTCTTCACAATGTTTTTTTAGTCACCTCTAGATTGGAGTCATAGTATATTATTCTTGAGTTACACTATTATATATAATTATTTATCAATTTTATATTGTTTCCTGTGCCCACCTAAGATGATTCCTAAAGTAGTTTCTACTAGGAACTCCTCACAATCTATCTGATTTTATTTCATACCACAACTAGTTGGAAAAGTAGAATACTTGGTTTCCTCCCCTTTCCTCAGCCATTAATTTTACCATGTTTGAATAATGGTCTCACAACAAACATGTAAGAAATAAATAGTTATTGGATGATGCACATAACTCATAATTACTTATGTATCCTAGAAGCAAAAAGATGTATAGAGATCTCAAAAATCATTTCCAATGGGACAACATGAAGAGAATGATTATAGTGTATATATCTTGATGATTGGTGTGATGTAAATTTAGGTATTAATATGATTATTATAATAGGATGATGAAAAATTACCCATATATGTATGTAAATAAGATAAAATCACTATATAATTAACCATAGGTCATCTAATGTCTTCTAAAGGATATACAATCATTTGGGTTATAGTTGAACACATTATTAAGTTATCACATTTAATTAAAATCAATAAATATTTATCTATCACTCAAAATTCAAATATATATATATATATAGTAATTGGTTAGGCTACATGGTGTATGAGTCTCAATTTTACTTAATAAATATTTTAGGTTTTCTTTGATGTTCTTCACAAGTCTTCAAAAAACATTCGATACAGAACTAAGATTCAAAATTTCTTACCATCCTCAATGTGATTGTCTATAAGAAAGTAACATTCAAACACTAGAGGATATGTTGAGATCTCACTCGATGAATTTCAATGTATTTTGGGTTTAACACTTTTTGTAATTAGAGTTATCATATAGAAACATCTTCTGTTATATAATTATAATGGAAACATATGAGCCATTGTATGAGAAGATATAAAGAATCCTTACACGTTGAGATAAAGTTATTGAGCATAATATTTTAGGATTTAATCAGTATCAAGAAATTATATAGATTATTATATTTATTTAGTGATTTAGTAATCCCTTGAAATGTTGAGAAAATAGATATACTGATAATCTATAATGAAATTTGAAGTGTGGAGTAAGATTCAAGGAATTACTTTGAAAATCACCATAGACGAGGGTTATGAGATTTGGGAAGAAGGTAATGTTTATTATAATATAAATCGACCAATTAAAATCCATGATCACTTGGGGATTATAACTTATTTCCGTGAACATCAACCCAACCTCCCATAGGAGCATGATGTGTTTCATATATCACTTTTTATAAATTTATACTTGAACCTTCACTTGTTTTGAACTCAAAGGATATACCACTAAAAAATGATATCTCTTGTGAGGAATAATGTATCTAAATTTTATAATATAGAAATAAAGTAATATAAAATAGGACTTCTCACCCAGGTAAATTTATCAGATAGAATATTATATTTGGGGATGCAACATGGGATCCTTCATATGTAATAGGGAAAACTTCCCATATTTTTTCAATAGACTGATGAAATATCAAGGTACAAATTATTTTAAGGGGGTATAATCAAAAACACCATTGTCTTAGTATTTTCTATATTCAAATATTTTATGTGTTTCGATAGCTAGTGATACATAGAAAAATAAAACAAAAATGAGTAATGTATAATTTCATTTCGGTAGAGTGTTAAAATAAAAAAACATAATACATTACAATATAACTAAGTGAAATATTATTATTAAAATTAGTGAATGAATGAAACAAAGAGAACAAATGCTACAAGGTTGAAATTATAACGATAGTGTTCATCTATGAATATCATATATCTAATAATAAAAATAATAATTTATCATTTTATATATATGATAAAAATATTGAAAAATAAATTGTTGAATATGTTGAATGGTTTTAGAGATGTAAATAGAGATATATATAATAATTAAAATTGATTGTTATATGTATGGGAATAATTTATATGGTTATTGTATATAGGTATGTGGGATAAATGGTAATTGGTTATTTTTTAAATGATAAACCTATATTCATATGTTCATTGAATTTGTATAATTTTTAAAAATAAAATTTATAAATATTAATTCTATATAATTAAAAGGATTGGAATGAAATGAAAAATTAATTTTTTATACATATTATTTATTTTTATATTCAAAATTTTTATTCATCAATTTTAAAGGATCATTCAAAAATATTTATTGTTTCATTTTTCAGAAAAATATGTTAAAAATAATTTAATTAATAATTGATATGAAATTTAAATTAGTGAAACCATATTTGAAAGGTTATTTTTAAATAAAAACCATTTTTTCTTTATATTTTATATTTTCATTTAAATCTAATTTTCTTATATTTATAAATTTTATATGATTAAATGGATAAAATATTTGGATTCATCCAAACAAAAAAATTTAATAGTTTTGGTTTATTTTTTAGGAAAAACAAGCCACTGATGTAAAAAATGGATTTTGTATTGTAAATGTAAAATGAAGTAAAAGATTCTAATTATGGGGTAAAGATTAATAATAATTCAAAATTTATCAATAAATTGTGTGGATTATGGGATTCATTACCAATATCAATTATTGTTCCACTTTTCCCAACTTTTTTGTCAAATAACATTCTTCACCTTAGAGAATGAGTATTTGTGAACTTTCCACTCAATAGTAATCAATAAAATGAACCATCCACTAACCAAATTAAACCACTATTATCATTATTTAATATTTTTCATACCTAAATAAATTACCTCTCATAAAAAATTAATAAAATTTGGGTATCCTCTCATTATAAGAAAAAGGCATGAATCCATTCTTAAAAGGAACCTACTTTTGAAGAAAAAATCCATTAAAATGAGTACCTACTCTTAATAATATATTTTGACTACTTTATCATATAAAATATCTATAAATACCATTACCAAAACTAAGTATGTTATATTTAAATTATTATGATTATGTTAAATTGATATTCCAATGTTATAAATTTTCATTTATACTCATCAATTTATATTACATGTTATTATTTGGGTCAGTTTAACCAACTACATGAATGTTGCTATACCAACACCATCATTTTCATCATGGATGAGTATAATGAAATTAATACTAGAAATATATGATATTAATGATTTAATTATTTTATCAATATAGTTCTCTAATTGTAAATGAAATGGTCATTTAACTGTAGATCATTGTTATCGTTAAATTGCATTAAATAAGACACTCTTAATTTATATTGTCACAAATCATAACCATTTATTAAATAAATCATATTCTTATAATTATAGAAAAACTTATCAATTATTTTTACTTAATTTTATTTCCCTGCCATTTCCATGTTTTTAATATGATTTTATTTATATCAATATCCATAATTCTATGATTATTTATATTCATTTACTATTGAAAATTAATTTCATTACAAAATTTTAAAATGATTCTTTTTTTATATTTTATCCATATTCATTTATATAACATTTTTATTATATTTTATTAATGAATTATCCATTCCATTTTTTTATATTTATTCAAAGAAATTTCAAATTTGCATCTCGTTATTTTTTGAAAACCATTCATATATAAGTTATTTCCATTGAAAATAAAAGTTATTAAAAAATTGATGGGAAATAATTCTTATTTCTTAAATAAGTTTCTAATATTATTTTCATTTTTTCATCATATATTTTGAAAATACTATGATATTTATAATTCTTCACTGAGTATTTTCTCTTGTGACACCATCAATTTTATTTATTTGGATGACATATGACCATATATGTTTGAAATATTAATGAAATTTTTTCTTTTACACGGTCAATTATGCATTGATGGATTTCATAGTATTTTTTTATGTGGTACACATATACATGTTTATCATTATGTTATGAATTTTATCATAATTTAATATCCCATTAATTTATTGGGTAATGATTTATTTCTCATAATATAATATATAATGTATTGTGGAGTAAAACCAAACAACTATGTTTTTGGGAATGAGGATAAAACAGTGGGAGTTTATTTCCATGAGTCAAATATTTACTAATAGGATTAAAAATATATTCATGTGTTTTAATATTAAGAAAATTATTTATTAAATATTTTTTATTTTTTTATGAATTTAGTGTAAAAATATAATAGAGTATCTGTTTCGCGGATGATTTTAGTGAAATTCCCTACAAGGATGAGAAACATGGTTTGAAATGATGAAATTCATAAATTTAGTTCTACGAATAGATAACATTAAATAATGGGGAACATATTATGTTTAATATCAAGAGATAGTAAACATAAGCATATGAGTTCTCTTTTGATGAAGGTTTTCTGTAGGTAATCATCAAATAGGTAGATTATGAGAACTAACATACCAACAAAAATTATTCTTGTTTATGTGTTGTCATATATTCTTATTGGAAATTGGGTGTAATAACCCTTATAATTTATGATTATAATTAGTTCAATTCATGACTCACATACATATACTTACTGATGAAAATTTTGATGCAATATATTCTTGAGAAATATGTATATTGGGTGTGTCATGAATGGAATTTTATTTATCGATATATAGAGGAAGTAATTTTCCATCCATTTTATTGAAGTTGATTGCTTAAAACTTTTATTGAAATTGAACTATCAGAATATATTTTTTATCCATGGTGTAATAATGAGTTTTTTCATATGTTCAAATAAAGATATATCAGGGATAGTGGTTTATGACACATGTGCACAACCTCATTAGTGAGAAATTGTGAAAAATGGATCATAATATCTAATGAGTTCTCAGATATAGTTGTCGATATTTTGTAATTAATTTCTTTACCTTTGGTTCCTTGACCCATTTCTAGGCAATAATATTGAATTTCAGGTATCCCTTCCTAATACCATTGATAAAAAAATTATAGAGGTTCATACACTAAGTGGTTCCATTGATCTCAATTAAATTATATTTATATTTAATCGTTGGATTAAATAAAATTATAATGATATGGGTGTAATTTTATTCATGTTTTAATGATATCATAATTATTAAATAAATTCATGTTATCCATATCATGAATATGATATTTACTTTAATCAATTGTTTTTATAAATATTTCTTCACCGTTTTGTGAATAAATTATTAATTTAGGAATAAAATAATTATTTAAATAAATAACTGTTTTTTCAATAAGATAAAAGTTAGACTAGTGAAAAAATACCACATATAGTGATAAATATTAATTTTCTACATTATAAAATAATATTTATCATTTTTATAGTTAGCACATTCTAAATAATAATAATAATAATATATGGTATGATGATTGATATAGTTAATTATATTATTGAAGGGGTGTTTGGAAATTAAATAAATTTTAACCAAATCCCTATGTTTATGAATAAAATCCTATTTCTATTGTATATGGTTCATTTATAATTAATAATCTTAGAAATCCAAAAACTTTCTCTAGTAGATTTCTCCTCATATCATCTTCTCAAGATTGAGAAGAAGAATATATTTTCCTTCAATAATGAAGGAACTAGAAGAGATTGGGATAAATATATAAATATGATAGATCTGATGAACTCACACATACTGTTTCATTAGTGTTTTTGAAATATCATCAGAGTACGTGTGGATTATAACTAGAGGTATTATACAATTATATTCTACTAGAGAAATGAAGCTAATTCAAAAGGGGAAAATATGATGTTAAAATAAAACCTACAAATAAATATCCTCAAATGAGGTATCATTTCATTACATCTAAATTAAATTAATTATAAACATAACATGAAACGATCCTCTATTGGGGTCTTGTCATTTTGTATTTCAATATTTGAGGGATTTTTTTTCATCACGTTTGTATCTTTCCCAATCAGATAATGGTTTATAAAATATGAGAACACATTTTTTTTATCTCCCACAAAGGTTCTTTCACTATCCCTAGAACCATTAATTACTATAATAGTGGCCACATTTTAAATTTATAATTATTTATTATTGATTATTGATTTATTCTATGAAATATTATTCAGATCTATTGTGTTCAAATAATATATTCTTTTATTTGATTTTAATTTATATTCTTTCTAAATATTAATTATCACCATCCAAGGATTAATTTTTCTTAAATAACATAGAACATATAAAGAACAACTACATATTCCATTAAAATGTGCCATGGATTCTGACCGGTGAGACAAGGGTACACTATTTGTAGCCAGAGTACACATTGTTTACCTTACTACTTTGTAGTAGGTAATGTTATGTGATACATGACAGTCCTTACAATAATACCATGAAATGAATTTATTTCTCACTTTGTGTAAACTAGACAAACCCAACACTAGAATTTTTATATTACCCAACATATATTTAGAGTACACATCATGTGGTCTACATGATTTGGAAGAAATATTTGTTCTAACCATGTTGTCACATATATGTTTTATCAATTAGTGAGACTAAAATCTTGTGTAACTAATGGAACACACATCATGTATCTATTTCAAACATCATGTAATTCATTAATTACAACATCAAAAATATACAGTGATTTGTTTTGGGGTGTCATGAGGATGCACTAAAAGATGAACATTGGGTGTGAAAAATTATTATAAGTCATGTGGTCTGAAATTTTGAGGACATGACAAGTATTTCTGAGGGTTTCACAGATACAAAACAAGCATGATGAAGAACATGTAGCCGGTTAGTATACAACGTGTCATTATTTTGAGATACACACTAAATCCCCAAGTTTTTATCCCAAGTACATAGAAAGAGATGAACATGGAGTGTATCTATTAAGTACATGACAAAAATTATCCCAATATAATAATGAATTAAATTACATTTAAATAATTAACTTTTTTCTTAAAATCTAATTTTATGGATGGGAAGTTAACAGTTTTCATAATTTAATAAGGGACTTAAAGAAGAAGAAAAATATCAATTAATTTATTGTAAATATATGTAATTATTTATGGTAGTGATAATTTTACCCAAATTCAATATGATGGGTCTCTCCAAGATACTTCTAATTATCATTAAGAAAAAAAAAGAGAATTTATAAATTAATTAAAATGTCAGTTCAAAAATGAAATTTTATTTCTCTTAATAACCAATAAAGAATAAGAATGAATTATGACCAGTGTAATTTTTCCTATTCGTATCATGTCTTTGACCATTCATGAGAATTACTAATAAGGTTTTACGCATTGGTTTTATATAATTTGAATTTTTATTTGGTTTTACAATTACTATATATTAAATTAAAAATTATATCTTATGTGTTTCCCCCTCTATTATTTAATAGGTCCTATGTGGCCAAGGTTATTTATTTAATTCCCCTTAACCTATCATTGGTTTGACTCAAATTCATGTGATTTATAAATACATGTTATCAAAATAGTTTCCTATGGAACATGGAGGTAGTTCAAGGAAGAATCAAGATAATACTAACCCTTCTGTTCCTAAGTGGATAGGTGGAATGCTGAAACTCAATCCAGGAAAGGTACAATAAGTTTCCCCTATGTCATAGGTTGACTTCTTACTAGATTAATAATTCAACCATTATAAAATATCATCATAAGTTCATTTATTTATTTATTTTTATTTGCTATAAATTATTTATTTTCTAGATAAAAGGACATGGTCACATACCTAAATTGATTACTACAAAAATATGGAATTTATATAAATGGATTATGGGTAAATGTTTTATAAAAACAATGTGAATTACTTATGTAAAATCCACTTAATATTAACAGGATATGTAACAATTAAAGGCTTTTTTATAAATAATAAATAAAAACCTTCAACTTAATATTATGTTATAAAATTCCTTTCATAACTATATTATTAATGAATACTATAAAACTAAGTGTTTTACCAACCCTCATTGGGAAACAAACATTTTTTGTTATGTTCTTATGGATTTTTTGGTTGATATAACTAATTTAAATCAAGAAATTTTTCCATCTATAGACATGATGTATCTTAGAGGAATTTGTTGAGGTAATTCAAGTTAGGAATTATTGATTAGTGATTCCATTAAATGTGTAACATCCCATCCCTATTGACCACTAGGATGG
Organism: Viscum album; assembly: GCA_963277665.1. Taxonomy (NCBI): domain Eukaryota; kingdom Viridiplantae; phylum Streptophyta; class Magnoliopsida; order Santalales; family Viscaceae; genus Viscum; species Viscum album. Next base: position 1,024,439,924 of record OY728126.1, read on the forward strand.
TAACAAGGAAAATGGGTCACAAGGCCTGAAGCGCACCACCCAATATACTAAGGGATACTAATTTGATGGGAGGGTCTATGGTGGTGTTAGTTGTAATACAATAACTACGTAATTACAATGGAATAGTGGTATAATATATAATAAAAAATTGAAAATAGTATAAGAAATAATAAATAAAAAAGTGAAAATAATGAAAATTATAAAAGGAAAATAAGATGATAGACAATGCCAATACCAAACAATGCATACATGTCTAAATGATGATACATAAACAAAAACATTAGAAATAAAACAATAAACTATATAATTTTAAATAAATAAATGAAAAATTATTACCATTGGAAATCTCCATGAGCATCCCGAGCTCAAGCTCAGTCCTATTATCCTAACTCCCAAGTACTAGGAAAGAAGTATAAGAAATCATCCAAAGTGCAATGATCAAATGGTCTACCTAGGCAGCCTAATGCAATGTAGGCCGTAGTAGGATCTGGGATATAAATCTTAGTAGGTATCCCACCTATAGAGTTTGAAACTAAATCTATTTCATGTATAAATTATATAAGTTCATGTAATATAAATAAAGAATTAGTACTGAAAAAAAACACAACCCACCCACTCATGTTTCTAATGGACACCTAGCAGTTGTACCAACTTCATCTCATAGGAAAAAAATTCTGATCAGGAACTATATATATTATTCTTATATATATATATATATTATTTATATATTATGTTCACATATATGAACCAAGTATTTGCTGGCATAGGTGGCCATATACCCGGAATACTTGGTGCTTGCTGGATCGAGGCAAAACTCAGACATCCATAACCAGTTTAAATGAGCATATAAGATCATGCATCAAGGTGTATTCACTAAATCCTAGTAGAGTGAGAGACACCATGCTATAACACATGGGATGGAGAGTGATCCACCATGGAAAAAATCTAATCCTAGAATTTGGCACATAAATATCATCTCTTATATAATATCACTTTGTGAAATTCTATAGTCAACACCTTGTGTAAGGGAGTGTAATTATCTCCCATTCTTAACACCCTTAACCATCATCCACAACCTATGTATATGGAATAATCATAATTTTATAAAACATCCATGAGGAAATACCTCTCATTTTCACCAGTTATCATGCCCATATAAAGGTATATTAAATTGTAATATAGGTCATGAGGAAATACCTATCAAGAGAATTATTTATTAATCACTTATATATAATCAAGTCTAAATAATCATTGTAATATAACACATTAGGTAATATATATTCTTCATTTCAAGTATCCATGTTCAATTCAATTAATAAATCACATTTTATAATAAGAAATTATAAATCAGAATCAATAGACACAACCTTACCACCCTTATAAACCATTGTAAGGGATCAATTTCATTTAAGGTAATGAAAACAGTAATTCATATGCTATTAAATTTACATCATTCCATTAAATTCAATAAAACATTGAAATTTTCTTTACATTGTTAAAGATTCACATAAATGGTACCATGGTCTAATTGGGAAATAATGTACAAGAGTAATCTCATTCATTAAGCATGTCAATAACTTAAGAAGAGCTTGGTCCATAAGTCATTTAGGTTTCACTTTCCAAGTCAGGCACTTATTATGTGAATTGGGGTCCATGAAAAATTTATAATGGAAGTGAAAAATACACTTAGTAACATTAAAAAGAGTTCATCCACTAACATGCCACATATCAAACACTATCCCAAAGGAATATGAAATACTCCATGAAATAAGTTAAGAAATATTTGAAAAAAAATTTATGTCTTTGTAATTTAGAATAAAACACACCTTATTTGAGGATTTTATTATAACAACATTATATTGTAAAAATAATAATTTATCTTAATTAAATATTAATTCAAGAGGATAAACTATATTTTCATTTAAGAACCTATTTATTAGGAAAAAAATAAACAATGAAAATTAATTTATAATGGTTCAACCTCGAACATAAGAGGTTCCAAAATCACTAAAACAAACAAATATAATCGAAAATCTATTTATAGTATATGTTGAATGTTTAGAAAGAATTCATGACATTTAATTCATTTAATAAAAAGAAACTTTTGACTTGGATCACCCATGGGGTATCCATAAAAGATGTTTACATCCTCCATTTTACCAAACATGAATCAAAAGTCATATATCACAGTGAACCAGTCAAATTGGTATGAGGGAAATAATTATAATGTGTTTCTCAACAAAGGTTGATGCACAACACAAATGCACTATTTCTAAAAGAACAAAACGTTAATGGAAAATTCATAGATCACCTATTATATGCTATATACATTCCACTCATCCAATATGATTGTCTGATTCGGTCTATTTTGGAAGAAATCTGTGAAATTGATATCCATCATGAAAATATGGAAGATTTGATTTCACATCAATAACTGAATCATGAGAATATTAAATCCAGAAAAAATAAAAATGGAATCAAGAGCATACCGAGGTGGATCCATAGAGACTAACTATACTTGATTTCATTCATAGACAAGGGAGATCCATCCATTTCTAAGTTAGAGAGGGGATGAAACCCACAAGGCACAAAGAGAAGCTCATTAAATTGGAGGAGGAAGAAGGAAGGAAAAAATTTAACTTAAAATCATTAAGATCATTTTTGAAATTCCCCCCAAAAACCAAGTCCCATGTTTTGGACTCATAGTTTTGCCTCACGATTTGGACAAACTGTGCACCTACCATGTGGCACCCACATCCTTAGAAATCAACGTCACATGGTTTTTCCACACGGATGGACTAATTGTGCACCAACCATAGAATTAATAATTATAGGGTACTACCTATGTGGCATTAACCATGAAGGCTAGGCACATGAATTGGAAAAATCATGTGAAACATGTGTGATTCCCTTGTTCTCCCTTGATACGGTCGCACGGTTTTCCAATGATGTTAACACTATTTTAGAAATCTTTTTCCCCTGTTCAGAGTTCCCAAAAAATTTATTTCTAGAATCAATGTTCCCGAAACTCAAAGAGACATCCGTGGGATCTCTAGTTTCTTTACCCATGTAAAAAACATTGAAGTGTTCCAAATTTCACAATTACATTCCAAATCATAGTTTTGAAAACAAAATCCACCCACCAAATGCCAAAAATTTAATTCTTTTAGATTTTCATCAAGCTTAAAAACACTAGTCATTACAACCTTTCCATCTTAGAATTTTTCATCCTCTAGAAGCTTTAGGGAATAATTAAAACATCCAGAATCCTATGAGGTTCATGAACTATATTTCAAATGACCATTTTTCATTTCCAAATTTCCAATGCATGTCCAAGCATGGACTTAATAACACAATACGTATGCCATTAAAACCTGATCCAATGTTTCTTTTCCCAACTAAGACAATGAAACATTTCTTATCAGAGCCCCTTCAGCCAACGACATGGTCACACAACTGTTTCTTTATGATTTCAGCTGACGGTTCTCCCCACCATATGACTTAAAATCATAAGGGGCCAAATCCTAACAACATCACACTCCACTATCAGAATTGTCTTTGTAGCACACCCCTAGGAATTGTGGTGACGATCCGGGTATGATATCTTTAACATGGAGAACCCTATTACCTTGGAGTCCATAATAGAATCCTCATCTGAAAGAAATTGTTTAATTCTGATCGATAGAAATGAATTGGTCACACCAAATTCTCTGGATGAAAATGTAGACCCATAAAACAAAATCTCTTTAACCCATAATTGTTTTTTAAAACAACAACTTTCAACCAAACACATCGAACAAGAAGGGTAACAAATTTATCCACCTCATAATAACCTTTCCCATGATGTTTGGCTTAGACGGATGTAGCATTTTCTACTAAACTGTGAGGCCTTATTCCAGGGAATCTCACATGCCTCACTAACACTTCCACCGAAGACCATACATGTCTTTTTGTGACGTTCCCAAATAAAAATATCACCTGTTTCTTCAAATTATCATGCATCTACAAGATCATAGGGGAATTTTGATCCAAAAAACTAGAATTGTATACCCAATAAGCATAAAATATGATCCTAACACAAGATTTGGGTGACGTCATAATTAATGAACTATAATCTAAGGAGCTAACCCAAGGTAGTCCATAATCAATTTTTAAACGTGATATGTTGGTAAAAATATAAAATGTCCACTTCAAAACATCAAACGATCCTACATTGGCATTCACTTGGAGGTCGAGTCAGAGGAAATGATTGGTGTTCTACAGTCTTTATAAGGTGCCCCTATATTGGATCCTAGGTGCACTCAAGTATAACCATTCCTCGTTAAGAACCATAAGTCCAGTCTGAAACACTGAGAAAACCACCCAACCAAGCCCAATAGCTTCTAAATATTCAGTGGTGTGTAAGAAAAACGCTCTCATTGTGTATCACGGATGATGTAAAGAGAGGGGACATGATAATCTCAATAACAAGTGTATAGTTTCTGGAAATAAAGAAAAAAATGATGAAAGAAATGTTAAACCACTCTTGGTGAACATCTCAAAAGAAGATTGAGTTCACCTTCTAACACGTCGTCCACCTAACCACAACGCCGTTACCACCTGATGAATCATGTGGTCACTCAATCATTACCATTAAATCCTATACAAAGCTAATGGTGTTTCATAGGGGTTTCATACACAACCATCCATTTCAACATCATGCTACTAAGAAAGACCTAACATAATTTGAAACATGAATGCCTCAATGGAACTCAAGAAATACCAACCATTTCTTAATGGTTCTTTTCTATTATGTTACTTCTACTAGGAAGGACACACATTAACATGAACCAAAAAAATTATCCCCACATTAGGAGTGTCCTAGTTATTTTAATAAGAGAGAGATAAGACAATCATAAGTTCACTAGATCAAAACCATCATAAATGTATGTCTGTCACTTCATTGAGTCATGATCATTTCATCAAAGTAACTGGAATGAAACCAAAATCAGCTAGACCTCACAAGCATTTCAAAATAACAGATTCTATTATAATTCATCCATATAATTGGGACAAACATGATTACATTAATTCATGGGTCATTCTATTACATAGATAACCTGATATCTTACCCAACAGCACAAGGCTTAATGATTGTACTGAACCCAACTGGTTCTTTATACCATTTATCACTCATTGTGCACCGCATACATGAACACAAACTACCAAGGTGTTTTATTAATAAATGACACCTCCTCGATATTGTCTATAGGTTTTCTTCCCTATTCATGCAACTTTTAGGTCGTAAATATAATATATTTAGCTAATATAATTTTTCCCCATATGACCATTAACCGTGGTGAAGACATAAAAATTCATTCATTATAGAGGATGAGAATGGGTTACATGACCTATGAAGCCTCTAACCAAGACCAAGGCATGTTTAAACACCCGAAACGAAGTATTAGCTGATGCCCACACCCCTTACTAGGTCAAGGTTACCATGACCACCCATTTAAAAATGGTTTCATTTAGAATTTAGGATTTCTAGTAGGGACAATGATGCCAGAACATCACTAAACCATATAAGTCCCAAAACATTTAGCAAGTCATTGTATCTATATGTGTGAATCCTTCTATTAGATAACCACTTATGTATCATAACATCGAACCTATCGCTAGGTCTTAAAAACAAATAAAACTAGGCCATGCACCAATCATTTAAGACATTGCTAAAAAGGGAAGGGTCTAAAAATGAAAATTTCATTTCCATTACAAGGAAAGTTAAGGAAAATTTGAATACTATCATTACAAAAGATATTTTGAAATGGAAACCACATAAGGATAAATTTTCATGTAGATTCATTGATTCAAATTCTACCTTTTGATCATTTAAAAGACTTAACTCAATAAACCGTGGAAAAACATGGAAGCCTTATCAATTCTATTTTTAGACATCAACCCTTTAACTAACATGCCATCATAAATTATGAAATTTACCATATAAATAAGTTTTTAATTGATAATATGACCTATGATGGTTACATTAAACAATCCATGTTTCATAAAAATGAAACCCAATAGTAGATATTTATTTAATTACAAACTATCAAATTGGTCATCTCATAAGAAACATGCCCCAACTGACCCACCTGGGACCATATTTATATTTATAAGCTAACCAACCCATTTAAAATGAAAACTAGATAGCCCCTACCCTCATAACCTTAAAAAATATATGTTGGTCAGATAAAAAATAGTTCGATTATATGGGTTTCCTCCTCCCCAATCTATAAATCACCCATACACTTTATAGACTGAAATATAGCTCCCATTTAATAAAAATTTATTTCATTTCTAAATTTAACATTCTCTTATATGATGCATCAGTTATATGGGTGGCTATATACTAATCCCTAAATTTCCCTCACTCTTTACAGTTTTTCATTTAGATCCCATTAATAGAAATCATCCCACTTTAATAGTTTTATTTATCAATCTTTTACATGTGTAACCATTTGAAATGCATATCATGGTCATATATATAATAGTTTGATTATATGGGTTTCCCGTTCCCAATTCAAGAAGTTACCATACACACTGTAATTGAAAATTGGGTCCAATTAATCACAACCCAGATAATTATCCCATGAAACCATTTATATATTAACATCATAACATAACATGTTTCTATACAAAGTAAACCAAAAAATAATACTAATAAACTAAAAATTGTGGAATATAATCATGGAAGACCATGCTAAATAAAAACTCAAACATCTAAACTAATAAGGCATGCTAATAAAAATAAGGGAAAGTAATAACACTCATGGAATGCATCAAAATAAGCAAGAAATATATAAATTCAACTACATGTCATGACATATGCCTGGAATATGAATTTTATATGTGCCAATAATGATGAATATAATGCTCCATAATTTTAATACTAGGATAAAAATAAAATTACATATATTCACATATCAACATGTAGAAGATTGTAAACCAATCAATCAAGGTGAAATCATATAAACAGTAATAAAAAACAACATGATCAATAATCACATCCTTGGCCACATAGACTTTTCCCCATGGGTGGGATGATCAGTCACAAACATTGCTATTTAACGAGCGCTGACACATTCCTAGTATCCTTTATTCCAACCTAAACTTTTAATAAAAAGGAAAAAACCTCAGATACAACAATGTAACATCCTGACCACATTGTCCACTAAGAGGGTAGCAAGACAAGTGGGTTACATGGCCGCAGGCATGCCTCCCCATACACCAGTGGTTACCATGTAGCAACGAGGGTGTAATGAGGTCATAGCTATGAGACTATAACATCATGATCATGTTAGAAACAATTTTTTAACATATAATAAATAATCCAAAATTTTGGATGAAATAATAAATGAAATACATATCAGTGGTATAATAATATAAACTGAGTATAAAATAATGGATAACACCAATATAGAACAATGCATGCATGTCTAAATGATGATACATAATCTGGAAAAATTCAAAATGCAGAAACTATTACAGTATAAAATAATAAAATGAATCAAAATACCCAAGAGAGATCTCCACAATCATCTTGATCTCTATCTGGGTCATTTACTCCTAAGTACTAGGTACTAGAAATGTTGTACATGAAATCATCCATGGTCCATTGAATGAATGGTCTACTTGTGTACCCTAGTGTAATGGTGTCCTGAGTAGGGTGAGAGATGTAAATCCTAGTAGTTTTCCCACCCATGGAGTCTATAGTTGAATACTGTCTATTTATAAATTAAAGTAGTGTATATAAAATTATTAAAGAAATAGTCTAGAAATAATCACAACCCACCTACTTAGGTTCCTAAAAAACACATGGCAGTTTAACTTTCTCTGTATAATGGATGGAATGCATTTATAATCATAAACTATATATTTAGTAATCATTATATATAAGTAGTTTCGTAATATATTGCATCCACTTATATGAACCAAGTACGTTTGGACATAAGTTTCCATATACCAAGAATACTAGGTGCTAGATGAACTGAGGTGTAACTCAAACATTCATAACTAGTCAAAACGAGTATATAAGATAAATAAATAGGGTACATTCCATATATCTAAATAGAGTGATATAAATCGTCCTACAACACTCGGGAAAATTATTGAACCTCTAGGGAAACACACTAATCATTGAACGTGGGGATTCAATCCCATCACTCATATAATATCACTAGTGTGAGATGCCATACTCAACAACTGATGAAAGGGAGTGGGATTATAAATGAGGCTCAAAAATCAATACCATCATCTAGAAACTATGTATAAGTCATAAAATATTTATAGAAAATATCCATGTGGTAATACCTCTAATGATTTTCAATTATCAGGCCCATATAATGATGTATGCATTTTTAATATAAGACGTGTGAAAAAACCTCTAATGTAAATCATTTATTAATTCAAAATATATAAGAAATGAATAATCGTCCTTTTAATATAACACAAAGTTAAATACCTATTATTCATTTAAAATATCATAGTTTAATTCAATTAAGACATTACATTTTATAATAACCATTTACAAGAAGATGCAATAAGCATGACCTCACCACCCTTATAAACAATTTCTAGGGATCCATTTCATTTATGTTAAAGAAAATCATCATGCATATTATATTATATTTAAAACATTCCATTAAATTCAAGGAAACATGAAAATTATATTTACAATGTTAAAGATTTACCTAGAATGTACTATGGTCTAATTGGTAAATTACCTACATGTGTTGTCCCATTCATTAGAAATGTCAATACCTTAAGACAAGCTTGATCCATTAGTCAATTAGGTTGGAGTTTGCATTTCATAAACATAAAAGGTGTATTGGGATCCATGACCATTAATAATGGAAGGGGAAACTCCATTTAATAACATAAATAGGGGGAATGTACTAACATGCCATATATCAAACACCATAAAAAATGCATATGAAAAAATAAATTCAATAAATCAAGAGTTATATGAATAAAAAATTACCACTTTGTAATTTAAGAAAATATTGCACCTCGTCTGAGGGGTTTTATTATAAATACATGACATTATTCAACAAAAATTAATTTAACAAAATTAATCATTAATTTAAGTGGCACAACATGATTCACATTTAAGAATATATTTATTATAAACCACCCAAAAAATAAAATAAATTTATAATGATTCAACTTGGAACTTATAAGGTGATGAAATCCCTGGAATAACCATATTCAAGGAGAAAACATTTATCATAATATAATACTTCTATTAAAGAATTGAAGGCATTTTATTTATTTAATTAAAAATTTAAATTAGGCTTGGAAAACCCATGGGGTATTTATAAATGTGGTTTACATCCTCTAAATGACGAAACATTAATCAAAATATGTATTTCGTGGTGAAATAATCAATTTGATATGAGGAAACCAATTATAAATCACTGCTCGGAAAATGTTGGTGCGTGGAACAACAACAATATTCATAAAATGATGGAACAATTAGGAAAAAGTCATATAACACCGTCTTTATTCATAGAATGTTCAAATAATCCAATTTCAAGGTCAAATTCGATCATGCTTTGATGAAATTTAAGAAACAGGGATCCACCATGAAAATATGGAAAATGAAATTACACCTTGATAACTCAATCAATGTATGATTAAATGAAGGGTGATAAAATAGTAATCGAGAGCTTACCAATGGAGATCCATAGAGACATAAAAAATAATGGTTTTGGCTTCAAATGAGGGAGATCTATCCATTCTTATGTTAGGGAGGGGAGGAAACACATGGTGCACAGTGAGAAGCTCCCACTACTGGTGGAGGAGGAATAAATAAGAAAATAGATAGTTAAACATCATTAAGGTAAGTTTGGTAATGTTTAACCAAAAACCATGTGACAACAATTGGCTGCATAGCTTGGCCAAACCATGGTCCAACCGTGCATCATCTACTACCTTAGAAACCCACCTCACACGGTTATGGTGCATGGTTTTTCCTAACCATGTTCCAACCATAAAATGAATAATATGAGGGTATTTCGTTAGTGGCACTACCCATGAAGGATAGAAACATAGTGTTGGTAAACCATGTGCAACCTGTTTGTGGCACTTCTACCCCTTACTGTAACCACATGTTTTTCTGCTAAGGGCCGCACAATTTCAGAAAAAACATCTTCCCTATTAAATGTAAACAAACCATTGATTTTTGGACCCTGAAGCTCTAGAAACATGACAAGAAATCCAAGGGACCTCTAATTCCATTTCCCAAGTACAGAATTCAATATATTGAAGTGTTACAACTCTTATAATTACATTCTGAAGCTCATTCCACAATATGGACCATCCACTAAATGCCAAAATTAAAATTCCATCGAATTTTCATCTCATTCAAAAAAAATTCTCATTTCAAAATTATTCATAGAGCTACAGGCTAGCAGTTAGAAAAGAGCTACAAATCTAAATACATTCCGAGAATTTACTAGGCCCAAACCTGGGTAATGATAATGTGCATATGGATCCTTTCCACTTGAATGTATAAGAAAAAAAAGACATTTTGTGTCTAATAGAGAGTGATATTTGGACCTGATAAAATAGTGAGATACTTAATAATAATAAATTTATTATGTATCATATAACGTGTGAAATGGTGAAATACTAATGATCTTCTCTTTTGTAATTGAATAATAATAGAAAGTATTTTATCCAATTTTTCCTAATGATCAATTTTTAGAAAATAGAGTCTCGTTACTAAAAATATCATCCATGAAAGGTTAACATGTGTATAGGCTATATTGTCCCATTATTGAAAATTTTATGTGGAACAATCCTCATTTCCTGATCCACCAGATATGGAAGTGAGTGATGAAGTGTTCACTATCTATGATAAACACTTTAGTGACATTTTCAATGTTTGGTGATTAAGTTTATCATCCTTGTCTGGAGAACTCTTGAAGTCACATAACGAGATAAATACTAATAGAATTCCTGATAATTTACATGGTCAATATTAAAGGGTACCTTGAAATTAGTTATTTGAGATATCTAAGGAACTCTTTCAGAGTAATGTTTGGGAAGGATCTTCAGCTAGGCCTAATGTAGTTAATGTCATTGGCTACATTGAGCACCTAGATTTTATAAGAGTGAAACTCCATGATGAATTTTCCACCGATCTATTTCTTGCACCAATCCCTATAAAATTTTGTAAAATTGATATTTATTTTAATATAAAAAACATTTATAGTTCTATCCTAGAACTTCTTACATTGCATTTCCATGTTGAAACGGATATGAAGAGCGAAAATCATTCCTTTATTATGGTCAATAAGTTGAAATTCAAGGTGAATAACTCTATGTCCCAAACATATTCACACTTCCATTATAAAAACATAATGATCAAGGGGATTTTAATGAAAAAAGATGTTTTTTTATTCACATGTGTCTTGAAATCCCACTTTATGAAAATCTTCCCCAAGATAGTGACAGATGTGGAGGCTACAAGTTCATTTCTTATCGATTGTAATTTATCTATTTAAACAAATTTCTAATTTGATAAATCATGTGGAGGTAAAATATTTATTTAAATATATAAAACTCATATATTTAGAAATATTGAATTGTGGTTTGAAGATCCAAAATAGTAAACAATGTCCGACTTGTTGTTACGGCTATCAGGCTCACATTATCAATGGTAAAGTTTTGGTTTTTAGATAATGTTATTATGTACCATATATTACTAAAAAAATATTTTTGTATATATATTTTATTCAAAATTATTTATATTCGTATTTGGAAATAAATATTTATATTTAATTAAGTTATCATTTTTATGGCGAGTTATATTTAAATAAGGGCCTTTCTGTGGTGGATTAATAAAACCAATTAAAAGAAATAAATATCAAAAATAATTATCAGGACTCATACCACACCCAACTATGTAACCACATGCTATGTTTTTAAGGAAATTTGTTTCACTAAATTACACCAAGATGGATTTTTAGAAACATTTGAACTAAAACCTCTAAGTGAATGTCAGGAATGCTTACAAGGTAAGAAAGAAAAATCACTATTTATTGGAAAATGTGAAAGGGAAATAGACATTCTTTAATTATTTTATATTGCGTGTGGAACATTTCTAGTTGATGTAATATGTGGATATACATCCATCATAAATTTCACTGATGATTTATGTTGATATGGATATGTCTATAGAATGAGTTAGAAGTTATATTAACTTGAGAAATTTAATGAATAATAGAACAAAGATAATAATTAGTATGGTAAGAATATTTAGAAACACTAATAATACCATTGTGAAGAATATCATAATGAATAATTCATTGATAATTTATGGGAGTATGATATTTTTTACCAACTCATTCCACATTATACAAAATAATATAATGGTGCTAAAAATTAATGGATACACAACTTGTTAGACATGGTTAAATAAATTTTGATTCAATTGAATATTAATTTTCACATTTGGAATATATGTGCTACAAAAAAGAAAGAAATATACTATTACAAGTTCAAACAAAATTGGAAAATGGTATTCCCTACCGATTTTTTATAATAATGAAACTCGTGTTGTCATACAAACATGTGTAGGGTTTGGAAGCATTTGATAAGGCCTCTTATGGGACCAAACTAAATCCCAATGGCACAAATTCCACCATGCTAGGATACCTAATGAATGAAGGAGATATTACTTACATGGTCCCTCAAATAAAAAAATTATTTGGGAAGACATTCCATATTAATTTATTGGTATTACATCTTTGAAAATTATAATGGCTGAGAGAGAGAGTTTAATGAAGTCCAGGATCGAGGTACACAAGAGTTGGTAGAAGGAAAAATTCCACAAATCCCTATGTAAGAAAATGTTTTGGAGAAACGGTTATTATTTTGGTTTAAAAGAGTGGTTAGAGAACTACAATGATATGGGTTTTGAGTCACCAAAGATGGTGAATAATTATTAGTTGAAAATAATGATCTTCTAATATACAAGGAAGTAGTAGGTGGAAATGATATTTCTAAATGGATGTAATCTATGAATTCTAAAATAGATTCCATGTACGAAAACAATGTCTGGATTTTTGAAGATCCTCTAGTGGATGAAAATTCAATTGGTTGTAAATGGGTATTCAAGATAAAACTAGACCTTGATAGATATCTTTGTACTTAGAAGGGACATCTAGTTGCAAAAGGTGTTAATCAATTCCATCGAACATACTATCAAGAAAATACTTCCCCAATTTATTTTCTAAAATACATCAGAATAAAACATGCTATAATGATATACCATTAAATTGATAAATAGAAAATATATTTTAAACCATACTTTATAAAAAAGAAACATCTAAAATCTTTCATTAAGACACAACTCGAAGGGTTTGTATAAGGCTCCGACCTTAAACATCTCTTAATATTGAATTAAATGAATAATTCACAGTGAGGATCTTTTCAGGTTTAGAGTTTTAGAGAATTAGAACATAACTACTACATCTCAAAAGATTACAAAGTAGACACTTCTACTAAGTTCCCATAGAAAAAAACTCTTAAAAACAAACATTTAGAGTTCCATGATTTATATAGCATGACTTTCCCTTGATCCCATCCTTGACCCTATTCCACATTAGGTCTTGTGAAAAAAATTTCAAAAAAACTTGGGGTGAGTATAAAGAGCTCAGTAAGGGATACACAAAGAATGAAAACTGTTAGTTTATCAAAACAACAAGTAATTCAAGTATACTTTATCAAAGTAATACTTTTCACCTTTATGAAGTAGTAAAAACTATTCACTGAATAAAAGATCATTACTTACCATTTTGTAACCAAAATATTACCATAAACCCCATAAAAAGGTCACATAACATATAAAGGTAACTTGGGACATAATCATACTTAAGTGGAATAACCATAAGGTCGACTTACACACATATCGCTTAATGAAATAGCCATACGGCCAACTTCCATACATACTAAATGGAATAGCCATATGGCCGACTTCCATACCCAATGAATTGGAGGTTATAATGTAACCACCCGTCCTGGTATTCACAGCACCACCCGTCATATGGTTTATCATGTAACCACTCGTCAAATGTCCAAATACCATTATAAAATCATAAGACATAAAATAAACACAATGGAAAGAAAAAATTTCCACATTCCAATCACAATATATCACATAAATATATTGAAATAAAAAATCCATTATAAAAACCATTTTTAATACAAAAAATATATAAAAGAGTATATGGTTTTTATTTCTTTTAAAAAAATTACAGCTTGTTGAGGAAGCCAAAGACCAAATAATACTCGCGGCGGCGGAAAAGGTCGTTGTCACCGTGTACGTTAAAAAAACATTCCTTTTTTTTGTTTAGTAAATCGCTTCCTAGAAAGAGATTCCTTTTGTATAAAATTATAATTCAAAGGGGTTTATACACCGTATAAAAGAAAGTTGTGTATAAAATGAAATATACCTCAATGAAAGGAGATTGAGACGAATTCCCTTACCTCGGGTCCGACTTGGCTCATTTGTTTTTTAACGTCCTGAATAATAAACTTGAGTTAATTTATATTTTCTTAAGAACATTTTTCAAGTTCAATATTCCTTTTATATCACTTATTTCCATGTTAGAAACATTATGTAACCATTTAAGTTAATAATGTTTGTTTTGACGATATTTGGTTCTTAAGTCGAAAGTAGACTTCTTACAATTACATGTTGTTCGTGTGGTCAAAGGTTCTTTATATCCAGAATAATATTCCTGATTTGGATATCATATATATCATATATATCTTGCATATACATGTATTTATTATATCACATAATCATTTAGAGGTAAGAAATGAAATGCACCGTTCATGGAGACGGTAAGCCGTACGTACGCATGAACGCTACTTTCATTTCAATGTCATATTAATGGAATTAAAACTAAATGATAGGTATGTATATTTTAATTACAGAATTATATTAATAATTTAGATGTAAAATACATCATGTATTTCCATTATATATATGTACTTATAATAGTACATTACATTTGGGGATAAGAAATGAAATGCACCGTTCATGGAGACGGTAAGTCGTACGTACGCATGAACGCTACTTTCATTTCTATCTCATAATTTAATGGGAAGAAATAATAATTAAATAGAGTTATATTATAATTCCAGTATAACATCATATATAATAACATTAAATCCATCCTTTATACGTCCCACATATGGCATTAATGAATCAAATCACTTTGAGGGGGCGGTAGTCCGCACTTCCTAAAATGAAATTATTGTGCTTACCCACAATGGAAACCATAATGGTATACCAAAAATAAAAAATACATAAGCATAAGGGAAACATAAACATAATATATATAATATATAAATAGAGTGAAATCTTAATGGCCACCATTAAATGTGTTTAAAAGAAGATTGAACAATCATCGTTTCGTGAGGCATAAATTCGCCAACCACAGAAACAGTATGTTCTTTAACAATTAGATGTAGATGTGAGTAAGTGTAGATCTAATTATTATTATAACAAAATCCTAGTATATTGGATATACTAGAGTTTTTACAAAATAAATTAATAAAAAGAGTTTAGGGGGTTGGAGAAGAAAAATAAAACAAAAGAACACAAGTGAACACATTACCTCAAAATCGGGTAACTCTCTTAGATTTGATCTCAAAGGCTTCCTTAGGAAGACCTCTTCCAAAAGTGAGGCTTCAAGGAGTAATATAGGTATTTGGAGAGACCAAATGGGCAGGGTTTGGCCGAGCCAAAGGCTTTGGAAGTGTGGGTAAAGAGGTAGAGGTGGGGGCCTTTTATAAGAGGAGTGGAGGGGCAGTCTTGGAAAGTAAAGAAATGTTACTTTATTTTAAAATGAGTTTAGGATTCAAAAGGCCCAACATTGATATAATTAGAGGTTAAGGTGATAAGGGTTCGAAATATACCCATCCAATAGGTTTTTTACATGTGTAGGTCATATATTTTACATTATCTTTTCATTTTATTTAAATCCTTTATGAATGAGGTAATCGCTGCATCATCATGATGTCATAAATAATTTAATATATTTAATGTCCAAAAATTATAAAAAAAACTTTCATGATGTAGGAAATATTTTTATATTTCTAATGAATATTTATCGTAAAAAATATGACTTGTATAACCCCATGTAAATTGTTTTTTTAGTAGAACATCTCATGTTTGTGTCATTTTTGCTTTAACATTTAATAAAAAGTTATTTATGTCATTTCCCAACCATAGTGGCTCCATGGGGTCCCCAAGTTGACCCATGGATTTTATTGGTCGTCCATGACAAATCCAATGAGGGTAGGACATGTTTCAAGCTCATCTAATTTGATTAAAACATTATTTTTACCTTAAACTACACTAATTACCTCTAATCGCGATTAAAAAATTAAAAGTTACTATTCACCAAAAAAATAATTTTAATCTCATTGAACCACATTTTACTTCTTAATGACAACCATGTATGTCGGATTTTTTAAAATCAAATCACAGAAGTGACAAAGATTCATTTAAACGAAAAACCAGTTTCTTTAACTACCAGTTAGTGGTTTCACTATTCATCAAAAATTGAAGTTTTTCAGAAAAATACCAAAACTTTACCCGAAGCTATATTTGATATTATGAATTCAAAAATGATGTCTATTTTACAAAAGTCAAATCATATAAGTCACATTAATTAATTTAATAATTAATTCCCGCTGTCATGACAAATAGCATGTTTTCATGAAACAATAAGTTTCTAAAGATTGACACTAGTTTAAGTCCAATTTCAAAGTGAAATTAATTCCAATGACCACTATTGGATTAAATGGTAAAAATTTATTCTAATTTCACGTTAAAACAAATTCAAAAGATAATCTAATAATATAAATAAATTAGATTAAAAAGCAGTTTTGATGTAAAATGTAGTATTTTTCACTATTCATTAAAAAATGAACATTGTCAGAAAAATACCAATAATTCACACAAAGTAAATTTTGATGTCCCAATCATAAATAATAAGTTTATTTTGACAAAAATTTCTTATAAATTTTTCAAAAGATAGATTTAAAAATGGTTTTCCATCAAAAGCCAGTAAAACATTCATTTAAGAATATTCGTGTATTCCATGCTTAAGATTGGATTTATTTTCATTTTAAGCCTCTAAAACACTATCTAATTCATTAATAGACATAGATAAAAATATCTATTATTCATTACTTCCTTGGGATGTTACATCCTTCCCCCCTTTAGAAAATTGTGTCCCCGTAATTTATTTACTTATCAAATAAATGGGGGTACTTATCCCTCATTGAATTTTCAGATTCCCATGTTGCCTCTTCAATCATGTGGTTTTTCCACAAAACCTTTACCTGATAAATCACCTTATTCTGTAACACTTGCTCCCTGTGGTCAGGAATCTGGACTGGTTGTTTCTCAAAAGATAGGTTCTCTTCCAGCTGAACTACCTCTGGACTCAAAACATGAGATGGATCTGGCATATGATTCCTTAACATGGAAACATGAAAAACATTGTGTACCTGAGATAAGATCGGAGGTAAAGCCACTCGGTAAGCAACTGATCCAAATCTCTCCAGAATTTCATATAGTCCAATGAACCTTGGACTCAGCTTTTCTTGCTTACCAAATCGCATCACACTTTTCCATGGTGATACTTTGAGAAAAACATGATCACCAACCTCAAAAGAGAGATCCTTCCTCCTGTTGTTTGTATAACTCTTCTGCCTACTCTGAGGTGTTCTCAAGTGTTTCTGAATCAGATGAACTTTTTCTGCCATCTCTTCTACCAATTCTGATCCCATTAACTTCCATTCACCCAGTTCATCCCAAAAAGCTAGAGTTCGACACTGCTTCCCATATAATGCCTGAAATGGTTCCATCTGTATATGGAAATGAAAACTATTATTATATGAAAACTCAACCAAAGAAAGATGTTGGTCCCAACTACCCTGATAATCCATCGAACAAGCTCGTATCATATCCTCCAAGGTCTGAATTGTTCGTTCTGACTTCCCATCTGATTACGGATCAAAAGTTGTACTAAAATTTAATTCGGTACCCAAAAACTTCTGAAGGCCTTTACAAAAGTTAGAAGTAAACCTAAGATCACGATCGTACACAACAGAGAGAGGAACTCCATGTAACCTGACTATCTCTTTAAAATACAAATGGGAAAGTTGATCTAGTGAAAAAGTATCATGTATATCAAGGAAATGAGCAGATTTAATCAAGAGATCAGCAATAACCCAGATTGTATTATTACCTCGAGATGTCCACGGTAATCCCACAACAAATTCCATGGATATGTTTTCCCATTTCCACTCTCGCACTGGTAAAGGCGGAAGCATCCCTTTCGGTAAATGCCGCTCTGCTTTAACCTGCTGACAACTCAAACACTTCACAATAAAATCAGCAATATCCCTTTTCATTCCATCCCACCCGTAATACTCCTGCAGATCTCTGTAAATCGTAGTACTGCCAGGATGAACTTAAAATGGGGAACTATGAGCTTCACAAAACAACTCTCTCTTCAACTGTGAATCACAAGGCACACACAATATCTTCCCAAATCATGAAACACAGTCATTATCAATGTTTAATTCAGGCAACTTACCCTTCTGAACCAGCTCTACCTTTTTCTACAACTCACTGTCTTGCTTATATGCTTTCTTGATTCTGTCTGATAGAGATGATCTCACTGATACCTGAAACAAAACATAAGAACTTCCTGCTCCAACAACATCTATGCCAAAGTTAATCAAATCCTTTACCAAAGGATCACATTCCAAACGCAACATTGTTAATGAAGCATTACTTTATCGACCCAAATCATCGGCCACATTATTTTCTTTTCCCGGATGGTAGTGAATTGTACACTCATAATCCTTGATTAATTCTAGTCATCTCCTTTGTCTCATGTTCAATTATTTCTGAGTGAATATATACATTAAACTTTTGTGATCAATATATATTTCACACTTTACTCCATACAAATGATGCCTCCAAATTTTTAAAGCGAAAACAACAGCAGCTAATTCCAAATCATGTGTAGGGTAATTTACCTCATGAGTTTTCAACTGTCGTGAAGCATAAGAAATTAACTGATCATTCTGTATTAGGACAAAGCCAAGTCCCTTCAACGAAGCATCATTGTATATAACAAATTCACTATTCCTATAAGGAAGTGCCAAAACTGTATAATTCACCAATATTCTTTTCAACTCCTGAAAAGAATCATCACATTATTTTGTCCAGATGAACTTAACACCCTTACGAGTTATCTTAGTCATTGGACTAGATAACCGTGAAATTTTTTTAACAAACCTTCGGTAGTAACCTTCCAAACCAAGAAAACTAAGGATCTTAGTTACATTTGGGGGTATTGGCCATTCATCAACAACTTTTGTTTTAGCAGGATCAATATTTATGCCATCTTTTGAAACAATGTGACCCAGGAAAGAAATTTGTTGTAACCAAAACTCACACTTGCTGAATTTTCCATATAGTTTCTTTTCATTTAATGTTTGAAAGATAACCCTTAAATGACTTTCATGCTCCTCTTTACATTTATAAAACACCAAAATATCCTCAATTAAAACAACCACAAACTTATCCAAGAACTCATGGAAAATTATATTCATAAGGTCCATGAATACAGCAGGTGCATTGGTTAACCCAAAAGGCATAACTACAAATTCATAATGGCCATATCTTGTACAGAACGCAGTCTTCGGAATGTCTGCTTCTTTTACTTTCAACTGATGATTCCCCGACCCCAAGTCAATCTTCGAAAAATACTAAGCTCCCTAGAGCTGATCAAACAAATCATCGATATGAGGCAAAGGATACTTGTTATTAACAGTAATATTATTCAAGGTTCTATAATCAATGAAAAGTCTCATTGAGCCATCATTCTTTTTAAAAAACAAGACAGGAGAACCCCATGCTGATGTGCTAGGTTGAATGAAACCTTTATCAATAACTCCTGCAATTGCTTCTTTAACTCTAAAAGTTCAACTTGAGCCATTCGATAAGGGGGTTTTGAAATTGGATTAGAATAAAGAACTAATTCAACAGTAAATTCAACTTCCCGATCATGAATAATACCAGGAAACTCATCAGGAAAAACATCAAGATACTCATTTACCACTGGAACATCATTAATCTGAATAGTTCCTTTATTTTCAACAATATGTGCAAGGTAACATTCATTTCCATCTTTTACTAGTTTCTCAACTTCCTGATATATTATCAAAATCAAGGGTTCATTCTTGTACACAAACTAAAAATCTTTCTGAAAAGAAACCATTTTAGCTCTGCAGTCAATATTAGCATGATAAACAGAAAGCCAATCCATGCACAAAATAACATCAAACTCTACTAGAGGCAAAACAATAAGGTTTGCTGGTAGATTCTTTCCACACAGAAGGATAGGAAGGTTCTTATAATTCCTTTTTGTCTCAACGTTTCCTCCGGGTGTTTTTACCATAAGTTCGGAATTTATATCTTGAGATGGAATTTCCAATTTACTAGAAAACTTCTCAGAAATGAAAGAGTTTGTAGACCCTAAATCAAACAACACATTGGCATAATCTGAAAAAACAAACAGTGTACCTGATACCACTTCATTCGATGGCCCAACATCTGCTGATGTTGTTGCAAAGGATTTCACCACCCCTTTCTGCATGTAGTCTGGTTTCTTTCCCCCTGTCGAGTACTTCGTTAGACACTCATTTGCATAATGAACCATTTCATTACACTTGAAACATCTTACCACTGGCTTTTCATTGCCTGCTTGATCATCTTCTTTACAGTTACGAGCAATATGACCAGATTTACCACACCGAAAGCACTTACCAGACTTGGATAAACATTCTCCAGGATGCATTTTACCACACTTCTCATAGGATGGATATTTGGTTTTCTTACCTCCTTGCTTCTTTGATGAATTCTTCTCCTTTTCCTGCCAACTGGACCTCTTATTGTGTTGTTTCTCATAGAACACCTGATCATCGGCAAACTCCATTTCCACTTTCTCCGCACATCGAACAAGTTTTTCATAACTTTTGAACTCACGAGAAGCTAAATCCCTTCGATAATTTGGATTTAACCCTGAGTAAAAACGGTTTATTTTACTATCATGATCTCGTATTATGTTTGGAGAATACCTTGCCAATCGAGTGAACTTTGCTTCATAAGCAGCCACTGAATCATCCTCCTGCCTCAATTCTAGGAACTATTTTTCCATCCTATGAAGAACCACCTTAGGAAAATATTTCTCAAGAAACATACCTTTGAATACATCCCAGTGAAGATCCTTAATCTCATCACTATCCCTGATATTTTTCACCATCTACCACCACTGATCAGCTTCACCTTTAAAATGGTAAATATCAAGACTAACCTTTTGGTGTTCTGAACACCCCATGACATAAAAAATCTTCTCTAGTACTTTAATCCACCCTTCAGCTTGCACGGGGTCAGATGATCCTATGAATGATGGGGGATGTTGCTTCATGAAATGTTCCACCACTAACTTGTTCCTCTGCGGTTGATCTGGCTGATCTCGTGCATGGATACCACCACCATTTATAGCCTGATTCAACTGTCCCATCAATGCAACAAAATGTTCAGTTCCGATTTCGACCATCTCAGGTTATTTATTTGGAAGGTTGTCTTCCTCCTGATGTCGTCCCAACATAGCAGCTTTGTTTCCTCTATGGAAAACCATTATGAACATAGAAATATCTTAGGCAAAGAAACATGGTAATCATTAAATTCTATATCATTTAAGTCATACCATAAATTAACTTATAATTTAACAATTTTCTAACTCCTAAAGTTGTCTAAACCGACCTATGATACCAACTATAAGGCCCCGACCTTAAACATCTCTTAATATTGAATTAAATGAATAATTCTCATTGAGGATCTTTTCAGGTTTAGAGTTTTAGAGAATTAGAACATAACTACTATATCTAAAAAGATTACAAAGTAGACACTTCTACTATGTATCCATAGAAAAAAAACTCTTAAAAAGAAACATGTCTACTTCCAAGTTTTATATAGCATGACTTTCCCTTGATCCCATCCTTTACCCTATTCCACATTAGTTCATGTGAAAAACATTTCAAAAAAAAACTTGGGGTGAGCATAAATAGCTCATTAAGGGATACACAAAGAATGAAAACTGTTAGTATATCAAAACAACAAATAATCCATGTATACTTTATCAAAGTAATACTTTTCACCTTTATGAAGTAGTAAAAACTCTTCACTGAATAAAAGATCATTACTTACCCTTTTGTAACCAAAATATTACCATAAAACCCATAACAAGGTCACATAACATATAAAGGTAACTTGGGACATAAACATACTTAAGTGGAATAACCATACGGTCGACTTCCACACATATCACTTAATGGAATAACCATATGGCCAACTTCCATACATACTTAATGGAATAGCCATACGGATGACTTACATAACCAATGCATTGGAGGTTATAACATAACCACTCATCCTAGTATTCATGGCACCACCCGTCATATGGTTTATCACGTAACCACCCATCAAATGTCCAAGTACCATTATAAAATCATAAGACATAAAATAAACACAATGGAAAGAAAACATTTACACATTCCGATCACAATATATCACATTAATATATTAACATAACAAATCCATTATAAAAACCATTTTCAATACCAAAAATACATAAAAGAGTATATGGTTTTTATTTCATTAAAAAAACATTACGGCTTGTTGAGGAAGCCAAAGACCAAATAATTCTCACGGCGGTGGAGAATGTCGTTGTCACCACGTAGGTTAAAAAACACATTCCTTTTTGTTGTTTAGTAAAATGCTTCTTAGAAAAATATTGCTTTTGTTTAAAAGTAAAATTCAAATGGGATTATACACCATATAAAAGAATGTTGTGTATAAAAAGAAATATGCCTCAATGAAAGGATATTGAGATGAAGTCCCTTACCTCGGGTCTGACTTGACTCGATCGTTCTTTAACGTCCTGAATAATAAACTTGAGTTAATTTCTATTTTCTTAAGAACATTTTTAAAGTTCATTATTCCTTTTATATCACTTATTTCCATGTTATAAACATTATGTAACCATTTAAGTTAATAATGTTTGTTTTGTCGATATTTGGTTCTTAAGTCGAAAGTGGACTTCTTAGAATTACATGTTGTTCCTGTGGTCAAAGGTTCATTATATCCAGAATGACATTCCTGATTTGGATATAATATATATCATATATATCTAGCATATACTTGTATTTATAATATCACATAATCATTTAGAGGTATGAAATGAAATGCACCGTTCATGGAGATGGTAAGCCGTACGTAGGCATGAACGCTACTTTCATTTCTATGTCATATTAATGGAATTAAAACTAAATGAGAGGTATGTATATTTTAATTCCATAATTATATTAATCATTTAGATGTAACATACATCATATATATCCATTATATATATGTACTTATAATATTACATTACATTTGGGGATAAGAAATGAAATGCACCGTTCATGGAGACGGTAAGCCGTACGTACGCATGAATGATACTTTCATTTCTATATCATAATTTAATGGAAAGAAATAATAATGATATAGAGGTATATTATAATTCCAGTATAACATAATATATAATAACTTTAAATCAATCCTTTATACATCCCACATATGGCATTAACGAATCAAATCACTTTGAGGGGGTGGTAGTCCGCACTTCCTAAAATGAAATTATCGTGTTTACCCACAATGGAAACCATAAAGTTATACCACAAATGAAAAATACAGAAGTATAAGGGAAACATAAACATAATATTTATCATATATAAATAGAGTTACAACTTAATGGCCACCATTAAAGGTGTTTAAAAGAAGATTGAACAATCATCGTTTCGTGAGGCAGAAATTCGCCAACCACAGAAACAGTATGTTATTTAACCATTAGATGTATATGTTTGTAAGTGTATCTCGAATTATTATTATAACAACATCCTAGTATATTTAAGATACTTTATTTGTTACAAAAAAAATGAATAAAAAGAGTTTAGTGGGTTGGATAAGCAAAATAAAACAAAAGAACACAAGTGAACACATTACCTCAAAATCGGGTAACTCTCTTAGATTTGAGCACAAAGGCTTCCTTGGGATGACTACTGCCCAAATTGAGGCTTCAAGGATTAAGAGAGGTATGTGGAGAGACAAAATGTGTAGGGGTTGGTTGAGCCAAAGGCTTTGGAAGTGTGGGTAAAGAGGTAGAGTTGGGGGCCTTTTATAAGAGGAGAGGAGGGGAACTCTTGGAAAGTAAAGAAATGTTACTTTATTTTAAAATGAGATTCGGATTCAAAAGGACCCACATTGATATAATTCTATGGTACGGTGGTAAGGGTTCAAAATATACCCATACAATAGGTTTTGGACAAGTTTAGGTCATAGATTTTACATTATCGTTTCATTTTATTTAAATCCTTTATTAATGAGGTAATCGCTGCATCATCATGATGTCATAAATAATTTAATATATTTAATGTCTAAAAATTATAAAAAAAAATATCATGATGTAGGAAAACTTTTTATATTTCAAATGAATATTTATAGTCAAAAATCTGACTTGTATAACCCCATGTATAAAATTGTTTTAGTAAAATATCTCATGTTTGTGTCATTTTTACTTTAACATTTAATAAAAAGTTATTTATTTAATTTCCCAACAAAAGTGGATCCATGGGGTCCCCAAGTTCACCCATGGATTTTATTGGTCATAAATTATACATAAAATGAGGGTAGGACATGTGTCAAGCTCATCTCATTTTATTAATACATTATTTTTACCTTAAACTGCACTAATTACCTCTAATCGCGATTAAGAACTTAAAAGTTACTATTTACCAAAAAATTATTTTAATCTCATTGAACCACATTTTACTTCTTAATCACAAACATGTATGTCGGATTTTTGAAAATAAAATCACATAAGTGAAAAATTTTCATTTAAACGAAAAATCAGTTTCTTGAACTACCACTTAGTGGTTTCACTATTCATCAAAAATTGAAGTTTTTCAGAAAAATACCAAAACTTCACCCTAAGATATATTTGATATTCTGAATTCAAAAATGATGTCTATTTTACAAAATTAAAATCATATAAGTCTCATTAATTAATTTAATAATTAATTCCCCCTGTCATGACAAATAGCGTGTTTTCATGAAACAATAAATATCAAAAGATTGACACTAGTTTAAGTCCAATTTCAAAGTGAAATTTATTAAAATGACCACTATTGGATTAAAAGGTAAAAATATATTCTAATTTTACTTAAAAACCAATACAAAATAAAATCTAATCATATAAATAAATTAGATTAAAAAGCAGTTTTGATGTAAAAGGCAGTATTTTTCACTATTCATTAAAAAATGAACATTTTCAGAAAAATACCAAAAATTATCACAAAGTAAATTTTGATGTCCCAATCATATAGAATAAGTTTATTTTGACAAACATATCTTATAAAATTTTCAAAGGATAGATTTAAAAATGGTTTGCCATCAAAAGGCAGTAAAACAATCTTTTAAGAATATTAGTGTATTCCATGCTTAATATTGGATTTATTTTCATCTTAAGCCTATAAAACACTATCTAATTAATTAATAGACATAGATAAAATTATCTATTATTCATTAATTACATGGGATGTTACAGTTTGTGACTCCAAAGGATTCTAATAAGGAAA
Organism: Viscum album; assembly: GCA_963277665.1. Lineage (NCBI taxonomy): Eukaryota > Viridiplantae > Streptophyta > Magnoliopsida > Santalales > Viscaceae > Viscum > Viscum album. Next base: position 1,024,465,748 of record OY728126.1, read on the forward strand.
GAAAATTATAAATATCTATTTATGGACTAATACAAGAATCCATGTCCAGGAATATTCAGTTTGAGGATTCCATAACCTAATTTGGTTTCATAAATAATGAATGTGAGCCCTAAATTTATATGTGGGTTAGTGGGACAACAATTTCTTTAGTAATTTTTAATTTAGATGAAATACTATTTATTTGAGATGAAATACTTGTCTTATTGTTTTTTAATTTTGGTTGAATAAATGATTATCCATGAATGACTTAGGTGAATCATCATATATTATTGTGATGAATATCCATAGTGATAGATCCAGGAGGCTAATTGGTCCATGTAGAAGTACATATATAAAAAATATAAGGAAAATATTCAGTATAGAATAATCAAATGGTTGATTATTTCACAAGTCAAATGTCATTTATCTTTGTAGAGAAATATGTCATCAGACACATGAGAAGATATAGAGGAGGTAAAGGATTAAATATGAACTAGTGATTGGGTTATTCATGTATTATATATTATGTAGTAGGATAGTTTTCACCAATTACTTAAGAGTGGTTGGAAGATATCATGGATACCTTGGTGACCATCATTCATTAGTATTCAAGAATTTCCTTATGTATATGAGGCATACTATGGATAAATACACAATATATGAATGAGAGGGAGAACTAGTAATTAGAGGATATGAAGATGATAGTTTCCAAAAATATCAAAAGGATTTGAAATGTCAAACTGGATACATCTTCATGCTTAGTGGATGTGTTGTGAGATAGAATATCTCAATGAAATTTGTCATCACAAATTCTACGATGAAGATACAATATACTGTGGATTAAAAGATATGTATTACAATATTTTAATAAAAATTAGTTGATTTTTTATTATATAAATATAAACATGAAAAAATATTTGAATATCACGAGGCCTATTTTATTTATTAAATTAGTTAGACAACTTAATAAATTGAAACTCTACAAAACAAAATTATTTAAAAACTCTAAAACATACCAATATATTCCATTGATCTTATAATATTAAATAAGATAATCTAGGGATATTTATAAGAAAGGGGTGAACTATAAATCCTAGTAATAGGATAATAAAATAATAACTTGATAAAACAAATACATTTCATTCTAGAGGAATATGATGGTGATATAAAGTGGGTGAGAATAATAAAAATGAACATCAAAGAATTATATAAGATGACAACATCAAGGAATAATAGGTAAAATGGAAACCTCATGAAACATGAAATCATAAAAATATGTTAAGGGTAACCACTAGTGTGCTTTAAATAACCTCTCATGCACTATACATGGAATGCCATGAGATAAGAACATTACCCAAAATGTTGGAGGGATAAATATTATTCGGCTCACCCATGACATTAATACCATTCACCTAAATTATTGTGCCACACAAATCATGTTACAACATTACAAAGTTCATCACTTTAAACTCTATGATTAAATATTGTGGGTTAAATATCGGTAATTAATAAATAAATAATGGATACATATATATTGATGAATTATATTGATTGTAAATGGGGATGGGTATTTAATACACAACTTTTTGAAATAGATAAATCATAAGATAATTTTAGAAGAATAATAAGTGCATATAGGCCTTGTGATGGTTTTTCACTTTTTCCCAATTATAAAAAGGGCATTTCACATTTTTCAGTTTTATAATGGGGTTTTTACACTCAACATTTCAAAAAAAATCATGGTTTATGTGGGGTTAAATGAGATTGATATGTAAAGACTCTTTTAATGAGAATCATATAGATAGTGAAGGGGTGACATAAGAACATTACAAAATAAAAAAATTTTAAATAAAATTTTTTAGTTAAATGAATTTAAATGAAATAAAAATGAAGAGGACAAGATCCCTTATCGTGATAGAGTGCTTCTAAAAGCCTGAGAGAAGCTTCTTAAGACCTTTTTAAAACCTTGTGAGGGATTTAAGAATTGATAGAGAGGGTAAATTCATGATAAATGGGTTTATGGTGAAGAGTAGTGGGAGGTTTTGTGGGTATTTATATCAAAGTACTAAACATTTCTTTATTACTTCATAAATGTAGGGTTTGGAATCTGTATGATAAAATAATTAAAAACAAAAACCATAACAATTGTTTTCCCATGGTTTCTAAAAAATAGGATTGGTCTTCAATATTTGATAAGGACAAGAACAAAACAATTTAAAATAATACCATTGGTGATGTGGAAGTGAGTTATGCTCATAATTAATATATTCTAAAACTGTAAAATATAAAATAGGGGTTTAGGGATTCATTAATGATTATAAAATTAATCAACTAACTTCAAAAACAAATTATTTTTCACGTAAAATATATATTCAGTTTGGAATCATTTTATTGAATTTATTATAGTAATTTTGTTCTATTATGATGTCCTAATACCAACCTTATATTTATATCATATTTAATTTTTAACAAAAATTTAACTTGTATTAAATAATTCTGAGAAATTAACCATTAAATAATTTGGAGGTTTTTATTTCAAAAATAATATTTATTTTATTAAATGAAATTTCAAAAAATTATAATTCTCTCTTTAAATAAAATAGTTATTTTCTAAAATGTATGTGTTTTTATGATGTTAACCACTTTCTAACCCTTATAAAAATCACATTGTCCTTCATTGAATTATATTATAAATTATATTTATATAAGTATTATTCATTAATAATTTTTTAATTAAAATATTATTTATTCAAAAAATACATGACTTTTTAAAAGGAGTGTCTTATTTGAAACTATTTATTTTCCAAAAATAAAATTTTAATTTCTTTTCATCAAAATCTAATTTTTATGAAAATAATTATATAATTTTCAATAAAATATTAATAAAATGATATAAATATAATAATTATTTTATTAAAAGGAAAATAAAAAATTTATATTTTTGTGTTCCATATACATAACCCCATATTACACTAGTGTATGACCAAATGGTAAGTTGTGCAATGGTGAAACATTCATGGGATGGTTTAATGAACTTGGCATTGGCTAGAATCTCGATAATCTTGAACATATATCATTAATATTTTATATAATATTTTAGTTGTTAGATTTTATATTTATGTTTTAAAAGTAAAATAATTGTGATTAAATATCCCTTATAAGCTCTAATAGATGGGCTTTATTGGGTATGATCCTACAAGCCATGCTCATTACTTCTACTATTTATGTCAATTAGATTTTATCATAACACTTAATATATATTAATCAGAAAGAAAAATATAAAATTGATATATTATCAATTTCTATGGAATTTAATGGACCTTTAAATTCAACATGAAATAATTATAATGGTCCAAATTAGTTAATTTAGTACATGTTTTTTCTATAGCATCATTAAATAATGATGAATTTAATTAATTATAAAAGATAATATCATTGATAAAACAATGGTTCATTACATTATTCTACCCTTTAGAAATTTTTCCATTAAATTTATTATCATTCACTAAAAATATGGTGTTACTTATATTTCATCACCTAATCTATTTTCCTTGTTGCTTAATCAAACTTGTGGTTCAATGACAACAGTTCAACCTTGTGAGTTGTCTTATTTCATATAAAATTTTATATATTATCAAATAACATAACGTGATGATCCTTATATAAAATACCATTCTCAAATGGTACCAACTATGTATTAAATAAATACTGGGGGTATATACTTCCCCAAGAGGGATACAAAGAACACATCATGTACATATTTTTGGTAAGGAGGGAATGTTATTAGATAGGCCATAACACCAATACGATCAAGGATCTCAATGTGGATGATGTATCTTGAAATTATCTTTCCCTTCATGACAACCCTCATGAATTTATTCCTTGGGGATATATGAAAGAACATCATATCTAAAACCTTGAACTATAGGTCAGGTTGATAATTGAATTCATATAATATTTCTTAACTTTTTAGAGAATCAAAACACATTTGATTGGTTTAACCTTATCTATAATATATTTGATAAGATCATTCCCCATAATATTACCCTCTCTAACATAATCCCATCTTGATAGAGTCCATTACCTATCCCTAGAGAGCGCCTCATAAGGCCCCATTTGAATGATAGAATGTAATCTATTACTATATAAGAAATCCACTAGGGTAAAGTGATGATCCAAACATGTATATAAATATATTAAACATGATATCAGTATATATTCTAAATATTGAATGTTTATCTCAAAATAACCATATATCTAGAAGTAATAATCAGTACTAAAACTTATCTTTGTATCTAGTTCTTGCAGAAGGCTTTTATAAAATATCAAAGTAAACCTCAATATCAATCAGATATAATATAGATTGGTAATCCATGAAGTCTTATCACTTCACTTATATATATCTTAAAGAAATGGTCAAGAGATAAATAATCCTTCATAAAAAAGAAATGAACTAACTATGTAACGTGATTTATTACCACCTATATGGGAATTATTTTCATTTAGATATCTAGGGATATCTTAAGATGATATCAATGTTTATGTTTTCCCATTTTCATATTGGTATGAGAAATGGAATTATAACACCCTTAGACTTACATAATTTATCCTATAATTATTAAAATACAAATTACTAAATAATGATTTATTCAATATACTATTCATGTTCCCCCCCCCCAGTTTTACTACAGATCTCTGCATGTATTCAAGCTTATTAGATGAATAAAGAATGATGATATACACACATAATCCAAAGTACCCTTTTCTATTCTAGTTTTGATGGGATACAAATCGGAGTTCCAAACCATATGATTCCATATTTAGAAATGTTGATCATTATAATATTCTCTTCCTTTTAATATAACTAATTATTATCTATTTGGGACTCCATGGATCTCTCGAGAATGATTGGTTGAGAAGTTATTTAAGCATGGTTTTATGTAATTAATTTTATTATTCTAATTCCAATCCTATATATTTCTAGAAAATTATATCATTTTGATTCCTCTTCATAGATATGGTTATATGATCATTTTTATGTAAAGAATATTCAACTTTAATTACTATCCAAAATGGTAATGTATTGAATAATAATAATAATTAGATATATCAACCCACCTTCATTTTTGTATATTTATCTCCTATTGTGTTGATATATACTTGAGGCTTTTATGATCCATATATATGTCACACTTCCCCTCACAGAGATATTTCCACAAAATCAATATTTCAATGTTCATTGTATCTATTTTTAGATCATGAATTTGGTATATTTTCTCAAGAATATAGATATATTGCGAGGTTTGGGATATCAATATTTCATATTTATTGAGTATACAACCAAATCCTCTTATATATGCATCTCTGTAGATCAAAAATCCTTTCATATTGGCAGGTAGTGTGGGTAATAGTGTTGTGGTAAGACTCTTATTTTACTAAATGATAAATCTTGGAATTTATCAATCTATAAAAAAATGAATCCCTATAAATCTATCATGCATTTTTAGATTTCTGACCATGATTAGGTTCTCTAATATTGATGATGGTATTAAGATAATCCATGGAAACTATAGATTTGAATCATATTTGTTGGTCCATGACATCTGTTAATTGTATATGTTTTTGAGGATCATTATATATCCATTTACTAGTTGTAACATCACCAATAATTATACTTAAACTGTCTAAAATTATCATATATTGTACTTCACATACAAATTTTTCTTTCACTAAGTCTGCAAGATATCTTTCAAATTATCTTTATGTTACTCATTTTATTTAGAGTAAAGGAGAATATCATCTATAAATAATACCAAAAATTTATTGATGTAATTTATAAATAATATTATCATTTAGTAAATAAATATAAAATGATAATTATTATTTAAAAATGGCATTACTTATGAAATAAATGTGTCTATACCATGTATGAAATGTAGTCTTGGGATATATTCTTTCCCTCCACCATTAAATTATAATATCCCAATTGAAGATCCACCTTAGAGAAGTATTCTTTTCCACATAGGTAATCAAAATATTCATCAATACATGTAGAAGTATATTTTTTTCATTATCATGATCTTGTTCAGATCCTGATAATCAATTTGGAGGCACATTGAACCATACATAGTCTTGACAAATAGAACTATATCACCCCATGGAGAAGCACATAAGTGTATAAAAACATTAGAAATATTCTTCAATAGTCGGTTCTTCATATCCTAAAGTTCCAAAATTTCTATTCTATAGGAAGTATTGGATTTTGTAAAATTTTATTATATAAGTTCATTAGATAAATTAACATGTTGACTAAATGAAAGGCCATGTAATTTTTTCAGAAACATATCATCATATTCCCTTAAAATGGGAATGTCACAAAGGATGATAATTAAATTATAATAATTCATTTGAGGTATTTACACTTGATAATAATGTAATAATATCCATGATTAATATGAAAATTCCAAAGTAGATTCTTCCTTCCCCATGCACTTGTATAGAATCAAAGATAAATTCAAGATACATTTGGGGATTTCCTTATAACATGAATTTACATATGCCCTACATAATGAAATCCAATTCATACCTATAAATTTTTCAAATTCCACTAAAGGGAGTATCATAAGGCCTTTTGTGATATTTGACACACTTAATTTTATAGGTGATGAGTTATATTCTTGATATGAAACAATTGACTATTTTTCATATCCACCGATTACTCTAAATCCATTTTTATTATATGTTTAACAGTTTCACTAAACATTTATAAAGAAAATTCACCCCCTCATCCAAGAGTACTTGTTTTTTAAATAAAGCCATTTTCAGAATATGTTTGTTATAACCCAAAATAGGTCGTCAGATAAGAGGTAAAATTCCTAAACAATTTTTATATGAACAAATGTGTAGAACCATAGTAGCATTAGAAATTTATTGTTAAATATTTTAAAATAATCCACCCTTTCAATATTTTATTCTAGTTCTTATGATTTATATTTTTCAAATAAGTATTAGAGATGATAAATTCAACACTATTGAACACATAAAGGGAAATAATGCATATTCAAGGGAAGATAATAATTAACATACATACCTTAACCTCTACATTTATACAATTCAATCTATGTTATCCATGTTCTATTTCAATACATAAAACATTATATTCCTTTTTTATTCCCATTATAATCGTCAATATGGAGATCATGAATGTTACAAACAATATCCCCCTTGAGTTAAAAAATTGGTGTACTACAAGACCTATTCTCCATGAACATGGTTATAAAAATTTTAACCCCACTACACCCATTTCATGGTCATTACCCATAGGTACCATTGGGCCATAGCTACATCAACTTGTTGTTTATAGATAGGGATTTGTTTATTGGAAACCGAACACTCAATAATTTATCATAATTTATGGCTCTATTCAAATGTTATATTTTATAATTAAGTCTTTAAATAATATTTCATAATTTCAATCCCCAAAATTAACCATATTTTCCTTTGATACAATCTATGAAAACTTATATTTTAAGCCACCATAATTAATGATTTATTACGTAATGATTTTTATAATAAAATCCTAGAAGAACATGAGACCTAGTGTCTTTGGAAAAATACGTACATAGCATAATAACTAGAATTATGGTTATACCAACATTATTTAAAAAATATAACATATAGAACTATATTACATTGATCCTTTAATAGTACATTGGATAACTTGAGGACGTTCATAAGAAAGTGGGGAGATATAAATCCCAATGTGGTGACAATAAAAGAATAACATGATCCATGTAATGCGTGCAGGTAAAGACAAAAAAAAGGTCCTATAAAATGGGGTGATAAAGATAAAAATGAATATCAAATAATGATATAATATGATAACATCAAGGAAACATGAAGAATATATAAACAAAATAAAACATTAAATAATAATCATAAGTCAACGATAACCAAAAAATCATTATAACATAGTGTGCTTAGGGAATCCCCCATTCACTATACTTGGTATCTCATGAGATAAAATAATTTTCCAATTCATTGGATGGATATATAATTTTGATTCTGCCCATCACATTTATATCATTTACATTCATTTTTGTTCCCCATAGATCATAAAACACAATAACATGTTAAATTACTTTAAAACACATTATTAAGGTTTTTCCGTTACATATATATAAGTACCCAATCAAATAAAGATAGTTTTATTTAGGTGAATACCATTGAGTGGAAATGGTGATGGGTATTCACTATACACATTTTTTTCATAGAGATATCTTTGGAATTTTCTAGCAGTGTAACAGGTGAATGTAATGGTTTAGTGGGGAGGGGGTTAATGAGGAGGAGATGTCAACTCTTATTACATGTGAATAATAAAGAGATTAAAAATTTCAAAAAAACACATTACAATATAGAAAATTGGAAATCAAAATTATTAGAATAAAGAATGTACTTGAAAGAGAAAGGAAGATTACATGACCGCATGCCTTCAAAGGAAGACTGTAAAAGATAAATCAGAACTTTATATGAGATAAAAACACCATTTCAAATATTGAGATAGGTATAGGGTGATAAAATTCATGATAATTGGTTTTTAGTGAAGACATGTCTGATTTCTACATCGTAGTCAAATAAAAGATAGGGGATTTGATTATTATTTTCTAAACATTAGTTTTTTGACTCTATATGAACAAATAATTAAAAATAAAATCCTAAAAATGGTTCTCCTATGTTTCATAACATATTTAAGTGTTTTTAAATATTTTATATGTCTAAGAGTCGAATATATTAAAATAATACTATTGGTAATGTAGAAGTTATTCATGTTCATAAATATTTGATTTTAAAATATAATATAGGTTATGAAGGATTCATTAAAGGATTATAAATTATTCAAATAAATTTAGAAATAAATAATTTTAAACATAAAAACAACATTTGGTCATGGATTACATTTATAGAATTTATAACATTAATTTTTTACCATTATGATATCATAATAAATACTATATATCTACACAGTATTTAGTTTTCACCGAAAAATGAAAAAATCTTAGAAAATTATGAAGAATTCACCATTAGATAATTTTGATTTGATTATTTCATGAAAATCATTATTTAATCAAAATAATATTCAAAAAATGAGAAATATCGCATAAAACAAAATAATTAAAAAATACTATTTTTATGATATTAAATTATTTGGGAGATTTAGAAAAAATACATTAAACTGGACTAAATTATTTTATAATTTATATTTAGTTAATTATAATTAAATAATAATATTTTAATAATTCATAATTTCTTCAAAAAAAATTGAATTGATCAAAAGACTGCGTTATTTGAAACTATATATTTTCAAAAAAAAATAATTTTTATTTCTCATAGTCAAAATCTAATTTTAATTTATGAATTTATATGTATCCTTGATAAAGTAAAAAATAAATAAATATATAAAATAAAATTATTGAAAATAAAATATTAGAATTACTATTACTATGAAATAGATTCAAAACTCAATATTAGACCAGCATACACCCTAAAGATACAGTGTGAGATGGAGACACTTTCTTGGTGAGGATTGGAGAACCTCATATGGGCGGCAATATCGACAACTTAGAACTCCTCCTATAATGATTTTCATTCATTTTTCTTTTTTGGGATCTCATCTTGGTCTTGGTCAGGGAAACATCCTAGTGATTCCAAGTCCAATGAATGGGATTTATTAGGCACAATACTACGTGTCAATTCCATTTCTTCTTCCATCTATATTAACTAGATTTTATCATTACAAAAAATATACTCTATTAATAATGGTTACTGTACCATGGATATATTATCAACTATTATTATGTTTGACCATATTTTAAATATGATATGATATACTATATAATTGTCCAAAAAAACCAAATGTGTTCACATATTTTCTATGACGTCATTACTTAATAAAGAATTTAAATATTTCAAAATGTAATTTAATTTATACAACTCATGTTCATTACTTGAGGATTATTAATAATAATTTTGGATACATAATTACATCCATGTGTTTCATGTGGTACTTAATAGTATAGATCATATCGCACATTGTTGTGATCTTACTACAGTGGTGTCCCATAAAAGGAGCTATGGTCACAGTAGTGGACTAAGTGAATACATTGGAAATATGATATCTTGTTAAATAATTCTGAAGGATATGAGGTTGTAGTGAGTATAACTTCCATAAAATAAGATTTGGTAGACCTCTTGGCTAAGTCCATAACACAGTGTAAACAATATTTTCATTTTATTTCTAGAAGACTGGATGTTGTAGGCTATTAGATCTTGTCCAAGTGAGTGTCTTTTGGAGTTGGTAACCTAGAACCAACTATTTCTTTACTTTTGATTACATGTATATTAATATTTTCAGATAGTAAATGAAATTATAAATAATTTTTTTTTCATTTTTTGATATGTCTTTAATTTAATATTTGTCTTGAGTATCTATTGCAATGACGAGTCCTTAATAACTCCCAACTATGATTATAATCAATCAAAAACATGATGAAATTTTTAAATTTATTTCTATATACTATAAAATTATATGATGGGTAACATTGTATGTTGAATATCAGGTATGAGTACTCATTAGTGGATCGGACTTTCTTTCATGATGTTCACACATAGTAATCTCCAGGTCAAGAGATTCTGAGAACTAACCCACTTGTCATAATTTCTCATTTTTATATGTTATCAGATAATACTATATTTGATCTTGTGTAATGGTCCTTGTAATTTATGTATAATAACACATTATTTTTCTATATGTATGTTTTATAATAAATAAAATCCTTTTAATAATTTAGGTTTCATACACCACAGAGCATAAAAAACACCCAAAATATTATTATGAACATTATACCAAACATTGAAATTGGTGTTTTGGAATATTAAATAACATGTTATAAAATATATATAATGTTCATAATCCATAAAAATAATTTAATAATTTTTATAAAATAAATATTCAAATCATGGAAAAGTCAATTTAATGTTTCATTCAAAAAAATGTTTTTATTACTTTTTTGAGAAAATTATATAATTAATTTTTTTCAAATTTTTGAAATAGGTTATTATGAAATTAACTCAATTTAGTAAATCATAATACCAATACTATTATAGGGTTTAATTTTCTTATTTTTTTTAAAAGGATTTATTTTCCAGTGAATAATGAAAAATAATGATTTTTATTTAAAACTCTATTTCTATTTCAACCATTTGAAAATTTCCATTTTATTCAAAAATTATTTCAGCATGAAATTATTTATATTATATTATTAATTATCCAATTATCTTCATTTGAATCAGTTTCATGGTTTAATTTGTTTTAAAAACATTTTTATACTAAAAAGGGGCATTTCCATAAAAAACTATTTTTGGTTGTGTTTTTTCAGTCTAAATTTATAAACAAACTCCACTTATGTGTTATAAATTAGAAAAAATATAATATGTACTTGGACTATTGAAGTACATATTTATTAAACATTACCCTTTTATTTTTGAACAATATAAATAGTAACCTTAGTAATTTTTGATACCACGGTGAAGGGTATATAATCTAAGTATTTTGAAAAATAAAAAAAATGACTATAAAATGACCTAAATAATGTAATAAATCCTCATTTATGAGTAAATTTCATTCATAACCATCTTAATTTAGGGTAAATTTAATTTTATAGTCATTTGGATGATATTATGACCTTTATTGTATTTTATTTCATGAAAATTTAAAAATGTCAAACACTTGTTTTTAATAAGTGTAATATTTTAATATTATATTAAATAGATGATAAGATTTAAAATATTTTTTTTGAAATCTATAAAATTTATATAAATCATTTCTATTTATTTTTATTTTTTATAGAAGAAATAATTAAGTTAAATTCTTACACAACGTTGATGGAGAAATTATTAATGTAATGGAATTTTAAAACAAATGAAATTAAATATATTAAAAGTGACATGATATGATATATTTAAGGTGATCCAAAAATTATATATATGAACATAATTTTTTTGGATATAATAATATAGTTTTTTAAATTTTCATTATCATCATAATATTTTTGAATTCAAAGTAATGAATATTAAAAAAATTGATGATAATGATATTTTATGGGATTAATATATTGTTGAATTATTTAAACAACATAAAAGTGTCAAATAAGATCAAGTAGAGTAATATATGGTCTAACATGAAGTCCCTTATTAACATTTACTCCATTTTGAAGAATTTTTTTATTATAATAAGGATAATATATTTTAATGTTTTTAGAAATTTAAAATGTTCCCCTCACCTCAATTATAAATGGGAACCCATTCCTTCACTTATTTACACCACATTGAGCCATAAATATAAATAAAAATCAAAACATTTGTCTTTTAAACATCCATATACAAGTGATATAGGTTATGTTACTTCCAAAAGCCATTCCCTAAATCCCTTAAGAGAAGTTATAAGGGACATTCCTCAACGAAGAGGTAATATTATTTACAGACTCTTACGTATTTCCTCTTATTCTATCACTTATTAGTATTTTATAACCATCCAAAAATAATAAATATAGTATCATATATATTCTGAGATGTTATAATTATATTTAGACTACCATATTACACCTTTTATCCATCCTATTAAAATTTAAATTGTCGTGTGTTGGTATATAAAACTTACTGTCTCCATATAGCGGTGAAATTATTGTATCATCACCATTTCACAAGAAAGGTTATAATAATGGAAATGATAATTATATATGATAAATATTACATGATATTCACTCCATTTAATTAATATTTCATTAAATACCTTACAATTTAACAAATTAATGGAATGATATCATCTTCTGTGCGTATGTACGACCTGCCATGTTCACGATGTGATGTTATTAATTTTCCATGGTCAGCATATAAGAATGGTATAGAATATTTATTTAATGATTAAATATGATATTTATTACATTAATATAATTATTCAGTTGATATATCTTTATCCTATACATAATAATTTATACTTTCATAAAAAACATGTAGAGAATGAAAGGAAATTCACACCCAAAATAGTGAAAAAATGTATATTATTAGGGAATGGGTGGTAATATATTACAAAATATTAATATAATATTTTATAAATATTAATATTTTTTTAAAATAAATTAATAAAATTCTTTAAAACATTATATATGAGGTTAATGTATTTTCAACTTAAGGGAATCATTAGTTAATAGAATTCATCTTAATTTCACATCATTGAGGCATATTTTAATATTATTTTTCTAATTTATTTTCTATGGTTTATATAATTCCCCATTAATTTTTTGGGGTCAAAATTTATTTAAAATATAATTTTCTTTAAATATCCACATCTATATTATCATTGATATGGTTATAACCTAAACGATATTCATTTTTACCTACAACAATTACTTTGAATGTTATTCAAATTATTGGGGAAATAATGTTGAATATGTATCATTTACTAAATATGGATTGTTTTTTGAAAAGTAATATTTTTGATGAATTATCTCAAAAAATTAAATATATGTGGGATGAATTATAAATGTAGTTATAGTTGTTCCAGAAATGTATAGCCCCTCGATACATATGTAAGTCTCACGAGACAAAATAGTTGTCCATATTAAATGGGGTTTTCCCATAATGACAAAAATTTCATAAAAAGGTATTAATATTATAGATACTATTACTTATATGATCATGAGATCCAATATTAATTATTCTTATCATTATGAATTTAGTTATTGTTATCCATGATATTTTAACTTTGATATTATCTGTGGATTTAGTTTGGGCTCAAGTTATTGATTAAATGGAATGTCTGCTCAGTTATTTACCTCATAATATTGATTCAATATTATATTTTATTTATTGAAATGTTATTTATTAAATGTCAGTTTAATTTAGTTATTTACCTTTCCATATTAATAATTTATTATTGACACAAGATTAAATCAATTTTATGTATCCCTTAAAGAGTATTTGAGTTCACCCATTCTTAGGATTCCATTCCCCATAATACGAAGGACAATCCTTTGATTGGTTTTAATTATTTTGAATGTTTTAAATTAATATTATATATGTTGCATCCAGAATGTAAAAGGGTATCATGTATGTAACTAGTTTTCCAAATCAACTAAACTATTCAGTCATTCATGAAGTGATTACTAGAATCTTATGACATTTTAATTATTTAGATATCAACTCTGGGATACTAGAGTTGGGGTTTTTATAATTGGAATAAAGATAATTTCAATAAAAACCATGGGAACTAGATTTAAAAATAAACATATATAACATGAGATATGTGATAATCCTTTATAGTATTTGAAAATTTTTACCATTAGGGAGATGTTAAATTATGACTTAGTAATATTGTTAATATTGAGCTTACTTAGTGTGTTCAATTACTTAGTGATGGTGCCTAATAAATGAAAGAGAATCAATACAAATGGTAAATTTGGGGATTTCCCTACTAAGAAGGCAAATACAGTTGGTATTGGTACTGATTATATCACTTTTATATAATGAAACTTACTAGGTTTTGTCTATTAACATTGAAAATATGAAAAAAATGATGTTCCATGACATGATAGTCTTTAATTGGATCATTTTATGTGAAAAAATCCTCCATATTTCTATAGAACCCTAGGTATAGTGGGAGCTGAGAAACATATCAAATATAATAAGAAGATATTTCTTTCATTGGGATGAAATTAACTGGAAAATGTTACACTATTGTGTATGTTCTTTGAGGATAGTTTGATAAATGACTATCATTGATCAAGAATACTATGGTATAAGAATAAATATAACATATTAAGTGGATTAGTTTTAACGTAATATTTGAAAATAAATATTTTCCTTGTGAACAATGAACTAGAATAAAGAGAATGTTACTCATATTAAAGAAAAATTTGAATGAATGTGTTGTGAAGTATGAAGCTAGCATTACAAGACTCGCTATGTATGCTTTAAATTATATATGTAATCTATAGAACATTATAGAAATTTTTTTTAAGGACTTAAGACAAAAATACAAAGGTATCTAGTCTTCCAAATGATTTCATCATTGAATGAAATAGTTTTATGTAACATCAATACAAAGAATAAATGTTTTAGATCATATATCATCATTGGAAATCAATATGATAAGATTTTGGCTGAAAATCATAGAAAAGTGACAACACCGAATAAGAACTGGGGAACAAAAAAACTACCATAATGTGAAAATTGGTTGAAGGAACATCTAAGGAAATGACTCTATGGTAAAAGTTTGTATTAGAAGTTTGGTGACAAGGGTCATTAGTCTCAAAATTAAAGGGAATGAAATAAATCGATTAGTTCTTGTGCTTCAACAATAATTAAATGAGTAATTATTCAGACTAATGATCCAAGCACCATGGTAATATACAAAAAAAGTGGTTTAGTGGAGAAATTTATGTGTTTGTGATCACTATAGATGAATTTGTTGTACCTAATGATGTTTTGGATGGTATTTTTTTCCACTGAAATATTTTACTTTTGATCCAAAAGAATATTTTATATCATTTATGTTTTCATAGAACATTTTATATTTCCATGTCACCTAAATATGGGAATTTATACTTAAAAATCATAGTGGAAGTCTCACAATAATAAGTATATGTCAAAAGGTTCCCATTATGTCACAAAAACATGCTCTATTTTCTGATATTATTTCTCTACATATATGGATGAATTTATTATAATTATTTGTATGTATTGGATTTCAATTTTTGTTGAAAAAAAATTATTATAATGAAAATGAATCTATGATTCTTGATGAAGGAGTGGAATTCATTATCTTTAGTGAAGAGACTTCACTATTTGAATCATGTCAGGATCCACCAACACTGGCTCTTATGAACGAGATTACTAGGGAGGAAGAGAATAAGGATGGAAATGGTAATCTCCTAATTGCGGGTGAACATATTATATAGGAATATAGTGACATATTTCTTAATAAATAACCTATACATCCACGAGAGTGTGAAGTTGATTTTTATATTTATTTAATCTATGATGGATAAATAATATAAACCTTCTATATAGAATTAAAATTATTGAATTAGTTGAGTTAAAGAGTAAACCAGATTAGTTATTTAGTAATATAGTTATATATCCATGTTTTTCCTTTGGGAGACCCTATACATTTCATTAAAAAGAAAAAAAATGATTTTTGTGGCTGTTTAGTGAATATATAGAAGTCAACAGTATTATAATAAAAAAAGAATTATTTTATTTCAATTATTGATGTTTTATTTGATCATCTTCATAGAGATCTCTATTTTACAATGATAGACCTTAGTTTTGGGTAACATCAATTATCAGTAAATAAGGAAGATATTTCGTAGAAAACATTTTGAAGGAGGATTGAACATTATGAGTTTATAGTAATACCATTGGGACTCAATAATGTACCATCTATATTCATATATCATATGAATAATATAATCATGGAATATCTTGATCATTATGAGGTGGTATTTATTGATGATATCATAGTGTACTCTAAAAAGTATGAGGTACACGAGAACCATGTGTGCATAATTCTAGAGGCTCCTAGAGAAAATATTTGATTGTAATATTTATCAAGTGTGATCTATGGATTCATTATGCTTCTTTTCTTGGTTATATTTTCTCTAAAGATAGAATCTCATTAGATCATGTAAAAAAGGAAGTATATGATTATCATAAAGTGATAAAAAAACAACGAAACAGAGTTTCATTGGTTTGGAAGGTTACTATAGGAGATTCATTCTGATTTTTTCTTGATTCGCTAACCCATTCAAAAAACTCACATATAATTGTGTAAAGTTTGTATGGACAATAATATTTTTATAATGTTTTAAAGATTTTAAATAATGTTGGTCGATGCTCCAATTTTGAATGCACCATGATGAAATTATGGATTCTAAATAAAAATTGATGCATTGAATAAAGGAATGGTTGGGTCCTTATACAAAATTATAAATTTGTTTCATATTTATCAAGACAGTTTAATTCTTATAAAAAAAATTTCCAACTCAAGATCTTGAGTTAGTAGTCTGAATATTTTATATAATGTTTTGGAGACACTATATCTATGATGAAAGGAGTGACATATAAATCGATCACAAAAGTTTGAAATACATCTTATCACAGAATTAACCTAACATGAGGAAAAGATGATGGCTCCAGCGACTGAAGGATTATGATTTCTCAATATACAATCACCCATGGAAAGATAACAGGGTATAAGACGCATTAAGTTAAAAACATATGGTGTTCTATCCCAAATTAAGATTGAGATAGATCATATTTTCATGGATATAATAAATATAGAAATGGAAATTATTATGGAAGGGGGAAACCACTCATTTTGTCAATTTATTTAAAAATGTAAAAGAAAAGAATATGTAAATATAATATGGAGGATTTTCAAAAAATAATGATTTTAAGGATGGAAAATTGGATGGATTTATTTGTGAATATGGAATTCAAAAACTTAGAAGAGGTGATGGGGTCAATAAATAAATGTGATGAAAATGGAACTTTTGGATGATGCTCATAAATAAAATTTCTCTATAAACCATTATAGTGTAGAGGTGTATAGTAATATGAAAGAATATTTTTTTTGGGATAATATGAAGTGGTAAATTGAATACTATGTGTTAAGATGCATGGGTTTTCAATAAGCGAGGGATGAGATATATAATCCTATAGGAATCATTAAACCACATACTATAACTATGTGGAGATGGGATTACATTATGATGTTATTTTTCATAGGGCTAACAAATACTTATAGAAGGAATGTTGTGATATGGGTTATTGTTGATCACTATATCAATTATGCATATTTCAATACTATAAGAGAATATTATCCTCTATATAACCTTACTAACTCTATATTAATGAATTTATATGACTTCATGGTGAACCACTTTCAATTGTGTCTAATCATGATCCATGATTTACATTGAAATTTTGGAATAGTCATCAGAAATATATTAATAATGTACATTATTTAATAACTGATTAACATAAACAAATTGATAGACATCATAAAAGAACTATTCAAAAAATAGAATTCATTTTGGGATCATTAACACATTACTTTCCTTGTATGTGGGATAAATAATTACATTTGGAAGTATTTTCCTATAATAATTGTTTTTATTTGAGTATTCAAATGGTGTCATTTGATGAATTATATTAAAAAAATGTCACACTTCAAATTTTTTGGATAAATTTGTTAAATAGAATCTTGTTGGCCTATAATATTTAGATAAGGCAATGGAAAAGTTAATTACTATTCATATCTATATTAATGTTACCCTATATAGGAAAAAGAACTATGATAATCAGAGAAAGGATTTGGATTTTCAAGTTGGAGAAGTTAACATATATGACATTATCTCAATGGAATGGTGTCAAAAGGATCAGTAAAAATGGTAATGGATCCCTAGTTAAATTAGACCATTTAAAATTATGGAATGACTTAGAGTTGTGGGTTTTAATTTTTTAATTCAATTAAGTCTCTCAAAATTTTATGATGTCTTCCACATATCTTTGTTATGGAAGTACATGTCGTACCTAACGCATAATCTCACTTATGATGAAATAGAATTGGAAATTGATTTTTCAAATATGAAGATCATATCTAGATTCTAGAAAATAGAAAGAAAGTATTGAGAAACAAGTTGACTTGGCTGGTAAAGTTACTTTAGATAAATCCTAAGATAGATGAACCAATGTGGGAACCTAAGGAAATTATGATAAAGGAAAAACAAATATATTAATGGAATAAAATTATGTAAATTTATAGGAAGAATTTTTTTATGGGGTAATAATATAACCCCCATTATTTTTTGATATGCCTCTTTTTAAATAAATATAATCTTTTTAATAGCCTATATTGCACACAACCCCAAACATAAACGAACCACAAAATAATATTACAACTATTATAACCTAGTTGTTGAATTCGAGGGTGTGAATAAGATTAAACATATTATGAAATATATATAAAGAAATTAATAAATATAAATTAATTAACTAATTATTTTGGAATAAATATTTTAATTTTAGCAAATTCAATTTATAATTTTTGTTTAAAAATAATTTTTATTAGTTTTTATGAGAAGATAATATATTTATTTTATCCACTTTCTTAAAATTTATTTGATAAAATGAAACTAATTTTTAAAATTATCATATAGAAATTAGCTTAGGGTTATTTTCATAGATTTTAATGAAATGATTTATTTACAAGTGAATAGTGAAAAATACCGATGTTTACTGAAAACCGTATTTTTATTTCAACCATTTAAAGTGTTCCATTTTATTTTAAAATGTTTAAAATTTAAAATTGGTTATATTATACTATTAATAATATAATTAAATAAATTTTAATTTTTTAATTTTCAAATTTGATTAATGTTTTTTTATACTTGGTATTTTTCAAAGAAATTTCTTTTCATTGCGTTTTTATAACTTAATTTGAAAATAAATTATACAACTTATATGTTATAAATTTTGATAAATGGAATCCATATTATTATTCTTGAGGTCCAGATTTAGAAAATAGGTCAATTTTACTTTTGGTCAATATGAATAATAAGAATTGTATTTTTTATTTCCATGATAAAAGGTAAATCGTGTATGCAAAGTT
The DNA here is from genome assembly GCA_963277665.1 of Viscum album. Classification (NCBI taxonomy): domain Eukaryota; kingdom Viridiplantae; phylum Streptophyta; class Magnoliopsida; order Santalales; family Viscaceae; genus Viscum; species Viscum album. The sequence goes on from OY728126.1 coordinate 1,024,485,456, forward strand.
AAAAAAAATGATAAAGAATATGAAAATAATCTTCAACTTAAATAAAACTCATTTTATGGTCCAACTTCATCCATAATATCAAATATTTTCTTTATATTTAATTTTATGTCCATTGAAAGTATTTTATTTAAGGAAAACTAAAACACGTCGCACACTTGTTTATTAAAAGTTTAATGTTTTTATATAGAGTTATCTAGAGGATATGTTAGTATATAAATAGTATTTTTAAATATATTACATTTATCTACATAATGAAATTTTTTATTATTCTGAATAAATAATTTACTCAACATCTAACACAACACTGCTGGAGTAATTATTTATGTAATTGAATAATCAAATAAAAGATATTAAAAATATTTAAAGTGACATTATTTTAGATATTTAAGGTGATAAAAATAATAATTATTTTACCAATAAATTTTTAGGATATAATAAAATAATTTTTTCCTAATTTTATTTTTTCAATTTATTATTTTATACACAATGAGATGAATATTATAAAATTATACAATAATGATATTTTAGGGGATTAATATTGAAATTTTTTTTAACAAATCATAAAAATAAAAAATATTAAAAAAAATCGATAATTTAAGGTCTAAAATGTCTTCCAGTGTGAATTTTTATTTCATTTATAATAATTTTTCCCGAGATTAGTCTTATTATATTAAAATATTTTAACAAATTCCAAACATGTCTCTTACCTTAATTATACAATGTCACCCTTTAATTCACTTATTTACACCACATTGATCCATCATTATCTACCAAAATATACCCATTTAACATATATATACATCCTTATTTATGTTATTGTGGTTATATACCTTCTAAAATACATTTCATATGTCTCTTAATAGATGTTTTAAAGGTGATTCTTTGTGGAAGTGGTAATTGTCTTTACCGACTCTTTCAAATTTACTTCTTTTTCTAGATTCTAAGAGAATTTTACACCCTTTTTAAAATAATAACTAAAATAATATATATTTATATTTATATATATTTAAATATGTTATTATTTTCATTATAGAACTATATTAAACCTTTAACCAATCCTGCGACAAAATGAAATCACTATGTGTGTGTACATATGGCTTACCTTCTCCACATAATGGTTGATTTATATTTTCCTGACCATTCCACTGGGATGGGTATAATAATGGAAATTATTAATATAAATGATAAATATTAAAAGATATTTTTTTTCAATATAATTAATATATCATCCCCTTCTTTACCTTTTCACCCATTAATGGAATGATATCATCACTCATGTATACTTATGGCCTACCATCTCTACGATGAAATGTACTTAATTTTCCATGGTAAATCATAGAGAATTGTTCTAAAAATGTATTTAATGGATAAATATGATATTTATAAAATTAAATTGTTTATAAACATTATTGATCTATACCCTATGAAAAATAAATCAGTCTTTCATGAAAAAATTTGTAGGAGAAAATAAAGAAATTAACACCCAAAATAATGAAAATATTAAAATATTATTAATGAATTGGTTATAGGTTTTTATAATAGGATAATATAATATAATATGAATATGAATATTTTTATAACATAAATTAATATAAATCATTAATCCATAATATAATAGGTCAAAGTACACACCAATAATAGAAAGTTTTATGTATAGAAATTCAACATAATTTATCTTTCCTTGATGAATATTTTAATATTATGCACCTAATTTATATTCTATGTTTTATATACTAACAATTTTATTTAATTATATCAATTATTCATTGAAAATTTCATTTCAATTAGATATACATATTTCCTTTATTATGGATATGATTATTTCATAAAACATTTACCACTATTACATATAGTGATTACATTGAATGTTATTAGAACTACCAAGTAAATAATGTTAAATCTGTACATTTTACACAATAAAAATATTTTTTGACAAATAATATTGAGTCATAAATTAAATTTATCATTTAAATATATGATGAATATGTTTGAATTGAAATGATTGGTGGGCCTAGATTTATATATCCCCTCGATGCTTTGGTAGTTCTCTGAGACAAATCTGTTGGAAAAATTAACTAGGTTTTTACACATATGATTAAGTTTTCTTAGAAAAGGATTTGATTTTATTGATACCATGATTTTGAATATCATAGAATACAATATTAGGTATTATCCCAATTATGAAATAGTTATTATTATCTATGGTATTTTCAATATGATATTATCCTTTTTTAGTTTGTGCTCAATTTATTGATTAAACGAAAATTCTACCCAGTTATTTACCTTTCAGTATGGATTCTAACATATCATCTATTGATATATAAATTATCGATTAAATGGAAGGTGTATTCAATTATTTATCTTTCATATTTATTATTAATTATTGATCAAATATATCTTCTATAGTAAGAAACCTTTATGGATCATTTGAGATCAACATTTCTTATTTTTTTCTTTTATCATGAAATGAAAAAGAATCATTTGATTGAGTTCAAGGATGATGAATGTTTTCTATTACAATGTTTTATCATCAATGTAATATGGCTATCATTTATGAATCTGGTTTACAATATCAATGAAACTATTTGATCATTTAATAAGTAATTCCATTTATCTTATACCAATGTAACAAGGAAGACACCCACTACAAACTACTGGAGTTGGGGTCTAGCATTATGATTATTATTAAATAAGAGCATGGATTATAGACATATATTTACTATAAAAACTATTATTCAATATTTTTTTAGAATTATGATAGATTAGGTGCATCAGGAACGGAATGATATTAAAATACACGTCAAGAAAGGATTTTTCCCTTAAATATTTATGGAAGTTGAAATCTAAACCCTTTTATTGGAATTGAACTATCACATTAAATTTCCTAGCCATGGTGTAATAATGTGTTTATTTTTGATAGATAATAAAATAATCACCAACCATATAGTTTGATTACATATATATAAAATTTTATAGATTATTTAAAATGAACACATATTATATTACCTATAAAGAACTCATATGTTGTTTTTTATGTTCTATCATTAAGTTCAACATCTTGGGTGCCTTAGCTCATTACTAAATGGAATCTTAGTGTTTATATAATCCCACTAATCCCTAATGAGAAATAATTCTAGTGGGTCACACACTATGTTGTTTAATTGAACTCTATTAAATTCTATTTGAATCTAATTATTTGAATAAATATTAATCCAAAGACTGAGGAATAATTTTATTCATGTTTTATCAATCATATAAATAATAAATAAATATTTATTCACTAAAGAGTGAATATAATATTTATTTTTTTTAAAATAATTAATAGTTATTTTTTCTCTAGATTTTTTATAAATATTTTATTTATATATAAAATATTTAATTTAATATTATTTCATTTGGTCAATAAATATTGACGATGATGAATGAACCAATACCATGTCAGGTGATAATCATTAATTTGGACTTTTAAAAAATAATATTAATCATAGAACCAGTTCGAATAGACTATTAAATAGTAAAAACATTATTATTATTAAATATAATGGGGTTTTATTAGGATTATTAAATTTTTAGGGGTTTTTGTACAATTAAATAATTTTTTACCTTAATATATAACTGTATAAATGGACCGTTATGTCAGTTGTATAGGTTTCATTGAGATTGGAGAATCATTTCACATAATTGATTTCTCTATCTGATTTCTCTTTATCTCTTCCTCTCTAGATAATGAAAATAATAAAACATATTTCATTTATCTAGAAGGAACAAGAAGTGATAATGAATTCCATCAGAATATGATAGCTCCATAATGATAGAACCTGAAATTCCATAGGTTTTACTTGAAGATCATAGGAGAAGACTTTTTTTATAACTTCCCATACCATTCATACATATTTATTACATTTTTGTAGATGAATATTAATTACATAACATACATTTTTTTTTCCAGATCCGTATAGGTATAGGGTCTTTGGAATCAAAGAATAATAAAAAACAAGGTAATAAAATATCTACATTTCCTCCCTCTTATTACAATCATAAATAGAACCCTTTTTGAAATATCATAATTAATATATGCCTTCAATTCGTAGGGAAAATAAACACAATAAAAGGGGGGATCTCAGAAGCATAGTAAGGGTGAAAAAAGGAGTTAATTTGGATTTTATAAGAATGATATGACCATAACAGTATTAGAACGTGAACAGAGCATTTACAAATTATACCCTATATATCAAATATCATAATCTTGAATGCTGAAATAAATATTGGCTATTTTTTAGACATGAATCATAGGAAAATCAATGAAAATGAGCCATGAGAACATAATATTAGCACAATACATGAAATTTTTTTTCATATAGATATGAAAAGTAAGTAATTTAATTATTGGTCATGGTACATTTCCATGACCATCATATCAGGAAAAGTCCTATATTAAACCGGTTTCACTACCTGTTTAGTCCCTATCTTACCGAATGTGGTTCATTCCAAAATCAAAACCTATCAATATCATAAGATATAAATATTTTCCCAATAAATCATAGGGAGATATATGTCCCACCCTTCACATAGTGAACACCATTCATATGTGTTCCACAACATCATAAATCATTCATCACATTAGATCCCATGAAAAGAAATGGTATCATAATATTTCATCATTGTATAAGCCATAAAAAATTAACATGATTCATAAATGTTATTCCGTCATAAATAGAAAACATAAGTATAGAGAATAATTATGGTATCCTTGGATCATATTCCTAGTAATGTATATGTGACATCAAATTGTTTTGGGTAAAATGAAAAATTATTTTGAATGTACACTTGAAATATTTCATGACAAAAATATGTTTTCCATTATGAAATAATTTCTTTTAGAATATCTATGAAATTATTTGTCTTCTAAAAGAGAATTTTATTATTTTATATGAATATTAAAATCATTAATGTTTCATGAATATGGGAAAACACAATTTTCCTACTTAAGATCAAAAACATTCCTTCAATATTTTTGATGGAAAATTTACACAGTATCTTTTTTTGGAAAATGATAAAAATATTGATTTCAAAAGATTTTTTGAAAAGTAAAAAATAGATAAATATTCATTTTAAAAATTCATATAATAATAGTAAAAACATTTCATAAAAACTTTTTTGAAAACATTGACATGGATGTGAAATATTCCTCAGTTGATAAAATCTTGAATAATTTTTAAATTTGTAAATAAACCCTTAAATCTAGTCAATAATTTATATATTAATGTTTAAAATATATATATAATAAATTTGAAATTACTATAAATTAATTCCATAATCATAATTATATCATACCATTTAATATTTATTAATATCATCTTATAACCCATTTTTTAATAATTTGTTATTAAAATCACTATTTTGGGTGACAATTGCTTCATTTTCAAATAATGTTTTCATTCAGTAGTCTTGATCCTTATACTGTTATCATTGTCTCTTCATTTTCAGATTGTTCATAGGGGTATAAATTTAATATAAAATAAATATATTCATATTTATATTCATTCATATAAGGTATAAATATAATAATTAATTACACCGTTGATCGGATACGATAGGTCGTAAGTATGCATGAACAATATTTTCAAATTTTGATTTATGGAATGAATGAACAGTAAATAATAATTCTGATTTAATGAATAATTTCAATATCATATATATCATATATATTCATTAAACCCATCATAATACCGATCCAAAAAATTATGGTGATGATAAATGAATTTTATAGCTACATGGAGATATTATTATGTTTGAATGTTAGAGTGACACATTCACTTGTAATTTGAGGAGAAAAAGGGTGTATAATTGTGTTTTCATAATATTAATAAAATTTATTTATTTTTAAGAAACTGAATTATTTATTTTTTGACAATCATCATAGATTTATAGGATTTATGGAAGAATAGAAAAAGAAACTAATTGGTTAGAGCAATTTACTCTTCTTCGAAACACCACCTTGGATCCCCTCTAAAGGGCTATGGTGTAAGACATTTCAGAAAAAAGAAACCACTATAATGTTTCTAGATAAGTTTAAAAGTGAAATTGGTATATTATGGTCAATATTGAAGGATTAATGTTTTGTAAATAAGTGAGGGATGTTATTGACTTTTATAATTGAGGTGGGGGCACTTTTAGAATTTCACAAAATATTAAATTTCAATAAATTCATTTTTTATCCAAATAAATAAAATTGGAAATTTATTAGAAGGTAATAAAATATAAGGATGTAGTATCATTAAAAAATAAATTTCATGTAGATTTTGGTGTTATATTAATTCCAATCATTTTGATTATCCCTTATTTAAACTATATTAATTTTAACTATGATAAAGAAAATAATATTAAAAGGTTATAATAATTACTTATGTTGTTCAATTTAGAACATAAATGACCCATTTATGAAATTTTATTAACATTAATAATCAATTTTTATTTTATAATTTTTTTAAAGAATTTTAATGAAGTATTAATTCCATAAACTATTTTTATCGCCAATTTAGATACAATTCACTTTTTCACATTAAAAAACATAATGACAACATATAAAATTCAAGAAAAAAATTATTTTAATGTAACATACATGTGAAGACCATTGGGATATATTTTTTATCACATTAGATATCTCAAATTATTTTAAATAAATTAATTTTTATATAAATTATTTTCTTAAGTTTAATGGAATAATTGTTCTATCACCATTGTGTAACTATTTTGGGTAAATATTTAATTTCAAAAATTTTAAATAAATAGCCATTATTAAGATAAATATTTTATATTTCTAAATTATATTTATAGTTCACACTATCTTGTGGTTAACCCCATATTAAACATATTACATTTCTGAAAAATAAGTGTGTCACATTTTTTCATTATTATTTTAATAAAATCAAATTCATTTTGATGAAATTGTTTCCCTTAATTAATTCAATTTTGAAAATTATTGATAATGGTATAATAAAATTCATCCAATAAGAAATATTATGAAGAGGTATTTCCTTACCACTTATTTTAAATCCATATTATCCCATTTTACCATTTGCTGAGGTAATAAATTTTACCAAAGTTACTTCCCATATTGACCAAATATAAAAGAGGATTACTTAAAAATTTTAACCTCATGATTATAAATATTTAATTCATTATATCTAACTCAATATAATTAAATGGTATAAATATTTTTTTATATAACTACATAAATAGTGGAAAAATTCCTTTTACTCTAAAAAACATTTTTTAGAATAAATAGGAATATTTTCTTATCCCAATCATAGAAAAATATTTTTTGAAGGTTTTAAAAAATTTATCAAGTATATAAAAAAATATCATGAAAATAATTCACCATTATTAATTTTAAATATTCATATAAAATTCATTGTATGCACAAATCAGTTTTTCCAAAAAACATCACTTTTGATATTTTTTAATTATAACCATTTGATAAATAATTAATTCATTTAATAAATTAATCAAAAATATGTGTTTAATAATTATATTGTTAACAATCATTATCAATCATAGATATGAGATATCATACACGTAATAATTTAAACAAATTACATGGTTCTTTTATAATTCAAATTTCATGCAACACAAGCTGTCTAAAAATTAAAATTATTTGAATAGTAATATTTAATAAAAATATTGGGATGTTAAATTATACTCCCCCAAATTTTTTCCCTTTAAATTCATTGATAAGATAAAAATATAAGATTATACCACTTCCCCATCACATCCCAAGGTTCCCACATATCTTCCTAAGATTGGTGGTTTTTCTATGAAACATTAATGTGGCGGGTGGTCTTGTTTCATTGAACATTATCTATATGATCCAGAATCTCTATGGATTGTTCTTCATAACAAATTTCTACCTCCAAAGTATGATCTATGAGTTTATTACATGTTCATGATTAGTTATGTACTTCCTTAGGTGATATATAGAGAACACATGATGAACTTGAGAGAAATTGAGTGGAAGCACCAATCAATATGCTATCGCCCAAACACAATCAATAATTCCAAAATAATCGATATACTCGGGGATTATATTTCGATTCAGTCCTAATATCATCACCTTCTTCCTAGTAGTTATTCATAAGAATAACTTGTCACCAACTTCAAACTCCATATCTTTATGATAATTATCAGTATGACTTCTTTTTCAACACAAACATTCACTTATATGCCATTGAATGTATCCAAAATTCAAAATCATTTACTCCACATGATTAGGTTTGAATATATTTCTATCCCCAACATAATTATAGTGTGTTTTAGATATTCACTTCTTACCATATATTGATTCGTATGGATCCATTTAAATGATATAATGAAAGCAATTATTGCAAGAAAATTCTATATATGGTAGTTGTTGATCACAGTCACCATTGTAATCCATAGAGAAAGATATCAACATGACATGTAGTGTTTTAATTTTCCTCTATAAATCACCAATTGTTCAAAGATGATATTCAGTGATGAAACAAAACTCTGTATCCAAATCCTACTGACGACTTGTCCAGAACATTTAAGTAAACCTCTTTTCCCAATCAAGTACAATGTAAAGTGATAATATATGAAATGTTACCACATTAATAGAAAATATTTCAAAAACATTACCAAGAGATAAATTCTCTCACATAGCAATGAATTGTTCTGCCTTTGTAAGGATGTCGAATATAACCCATAATAAACTATGTCCATTTGATGTTTTACATATTCTAATGAAAAGATCCATTGTGATGTTTCCCAATTTCCATTATCATATTGGTAATAGTTATAACATCACCTTATACTTAAATCTCCCATATTTAAATTACTAACTTATCAAGCACTAAGAAATTTACACCTCAATATCTTTTTTGATCCCATCCCACTATAAATCCCCATTCAAGTCTCTATACATTTTTTTAATTCTAGGATGAATTGTGAAATATGAACTATGCCACTCAACCAATATATCCTTATTTAAATATGTTATTCGAGGGATAGAAACATGTTTCCCAAACCTTATTATTCCATCACAACCATATTTTAAAAAAATATTTCCCAACTTATTTTGGAGCTCTATATCCTCATTTTGGGCCTCTTTAATCATCACTTGTATAGATATTTTAACATTCATTTGAGGAAGATAATATTTATCCTCTTATTTTAAGATTTATATATCCATCCTTCTAAAATATTAAAATAATTTATATTATCTGATCTTCATAATAGATATGATGGAATGGTCCTTTTGACTCAAAGAATATTCCACATTGTTCACATTCCTAGGGTGGTAATGTATTGGGTAGACATAGTCTTTAATAAAACATATCCTTATTATTTGGAGAATATTTAACTTAATATATGGGAATATATACTTTCAGGTTTTGTGAAAAGTATGTATATATGTAACACTTTTATCCATAATGGTAATTCCTCCATAAATTTAATAAAAATATTACAACATGTTACTCCCAATCATGTTTTAGGTAATTTTTCTGATGAATCATCAATTTTACTGAAGAATAAGCTATAACCATTTCATTTTCCATGATAATGCATTCAAAACCCAACATATATGCATCACTATATATTATACACACTTTTTAATTGAAGGATAATGTAAACATAGAGGTTATTACTAACATTCTATTTAGTTCATAAACATTTTCTTCACATTCATTCCTACAAAGGAACATGGAACCCTTCCATGTTAACTTGGGAGTGGATTGGGTAGTCGATAGAAATTTTCCCTGAGGTGCATATAATATCCTACCAAACTAAGAAAACATCATATCACAATCACCATTTTTGGTCTAGAAAAATATTCAAAAACTATTATTATGATGTATCCACTAATATAACCTCCCATGTTATTATGAGAACCAAAAATGAAACATTTTGAAGCCAAAATTCATACTTAGTAAATTTTTCATAATGTTTATCCTTTCTCGATATCCTCCGTACAATCCTCAAGTGATTTTCAGGTTCTGAAATTATCATTAAATATAAAATAATATCACATATTATGACTACAAAAATCTGACCAAGATAGTTTCTAAAGACTCAATTAATTAAATCCATGAAGATAGAAGGGAAATTAATAAAACCAAAATGCATCAAGGTAAATTCGTAGTTCCAATAGCTTGTTTGGAATTAATTCTTGGGTATATATTCCTTTCTGTACCTTAATTGATGATATCTATAATGGAGTTAAATATTTCATAACTATAAATATTAACATATTTGATCAAATATGTCATCAATATGGGGAAAATGGTACTTTTTCTTGACAGTAATCTGGTTATGTTCCTAATAATCATTGAAAATTTAAATTGACCCATTTTTCATCTTAAGAAAATAATTTTTTCACCCAAAGGTGATTCACAAGGGAATAGGAATCCCTTATCAAAATTTTCCAAATGTTTCTTCTGTGATTCCTTCAGCTGAATTGTGGATATTACATATGATGTATTTGAAATATGCATAAAATCAAGTATGAGATCTATTGAAAACACCACATCCATATTTGGTGAAAGACATGGAAATGCTTTTTTAAATACATTAAAAAACTCTTATACAATAATATTATCCTTTTTTTATGTTCTCACTAACCATATGAGATATTTAAACATTATTTCTCGAAATTAAGAGACACAATATGGAGGTAATTTTTATTAGAAGTTATTATTTATCATGGAATAGATAGATGATCATAGTTTCATTCAAAATATGAAATGTGACTTCCCTTTCTCAATAATTAAAATGACCTTCATATCGATAGTTACAATCCATTATAAGAATCATATAAAATTCAATAAAGGTAAGAATTCCAATACTTTTAGGAATAACATTCCCACATACATCAATCGGTGAAGAATTATAAACATGAAATGGAAATATTGTACCATTTTGAGTTTTCATAGAAAATAAAAAATCCAGTTGTTGAGGGATATGGTGATAAAATTTGTACAATATTTATAAGTAATAGTGTGGGTAGATTCAGAATCAAAGAAGAAATTATATTTTTAGAGTTGTTGGTAAGTGTACCTTCTATACTTTTTTATCATACCTCACATCACAAAAAATTATTGCACAGGATATTCATTTGTATTTATACTTAAGAAGGCACTGATGCCAATCACCATTTATAACCATAAATTTGGGGGTTGGTTATCATAATGACCATTGTCCTTAAACATTGAACATTGAAATGTGGGAGGTGAATTTTTTACACCATTCTTTCTATTTTCCACTTTTTTTATATTTTTCCATGAATTTGGAAATAAATGTCTTGATGAACACCATTCCCACACCTAAAACATTTTCTATTCCCCTAACCCAATTTCCTCTATGTTTTTTCTTCACTTTCAGCAAAAAAGAATGATCATCCTCTTTTCTCCATGGGTTTTATATTTTCTCTTGAATTTGATGTCTCAATTATTATCAAACCAATGATATTGATGCATAAATACATCATATATTTCCACCTTGATAGAACATCGAATGATTTATTCATATCTAAAAATGTCCAGTTTGGATAACCACCATTGGATATATGGTTTTAAGACACTAAATAATTGATAAAACATGCCTTCATGTTGGATGATAATGCCAACATCATATCACTAACATCTTCTAATATTTTCTTCATAGGTTCTACCATATTCATCAACCTTTTATCAACCCCAACTTTAATTAAGTAATCATTACTTTAGGCATTTTAATTATTTAAAATGTTTTAGTGATGTTTGGGAGAGTTTGGGAAACTTTGGATTGTTTTGGGGGATTTTCTAAAACTAAATTGATTTATTATGGTTTTTGGAAAGAATTAAAATATTATAGGAAACCATTTACTCTTAGAATGTTGCTAAGGGTAAGGTCCACGATTAGGCAGATGGTTTTTCTAGACCATACAACCACCTAAGAGAAACCATGAAATGTGGGATTGTTTTATTTTTGATGGGTGGTGCCCAGATTATCTAACTGTTTTGGCCAAACATCTGTGGTTTACTTTGAGGATTGGCTATCACAGAGTTAGTGCTTAGTTTATCCTCTCAGTGTGATAAATCAAGCGTTGTTTTTAAACAATATCCTTAAAAATGGATCTAGATTGGGATTATGTTTTATTTACTAATTTTCCTCTAAATTAACTATAAATTGATATTCATTCCACCAAAAGGCCATATAGGATCCCCCATCACCATTTAATTAGAATTGATCCAGAGGATATTTCTTGGGGTATTGAAGCCTGATTCCTACTGTATGTAATCATTTATCATAGATTGTCATGGGTATTCTTAGATATACCTTCTCCACTCTCTTAGTTTCTTTGATCTAGTCCTATATGGATTTATATATTATTTTTAAAGCTAATAATTGTTATATTATGATTTTTATGATAGGGGAAGATATGTACTGTGGGTTTTTGGATATTTGACCTAATTCTATTGGAATTTTCAAACAATTCTTTATTTTCTTCATAATTCTTGAGATAAGTAGCTTCAATCTTGACTCCTCTAATTATAACTTGAAGTGTTTCCTTCAAATTAGACAAATTGATTAAAATTGATTGTGATACTTCTGTACACATAATTGTAGAAAACCTATTATGTGATGGTTTGAGTATTTTATGGATTATTTTGGTTCTGTTTTCAAATTGTGGAAAGTGATTCGGAAATATTGTTGTTTTATTGATTTAAAAATGATGATTTTAAAAAATGGATATTATTTATTTTTGGTAAATTTGTTTTTTGAGATTTTTTCATCAAAATTATAATTTTATTAAAATTTATTGAAATGGTATATTTGAAATATTTTCAATAAAATAATAGTTTAATTGAAATGTGTTAAATTTTTTGTATTGAAATGGTTTTATCAATCAGAGGTTGTGTGAGTTGAGGATTTTGACGGGATGCTAAATAATGGGAATGTACCATTGGGGTCTAAGGGATCTGACCATGTATAATGAGAATGTTTCGTTGGGGCCCAAGGATATTGGCCACTTTACGATGACTTAGTGGATGGAAAAGAAACCACTCATGAGTATGAAACTATCAGATAATTATACAAGTGTGGCTGAGTGGTGAATTATGAAAAGGGTATTCCAAAAATAAATGTAAAATGTTTTAAAGTATTTTATTCCTACTTTTACTTGGAAACTATTTTGGTAAGGAAAAATACTTTTTATAAAACTTATTGCATATAATATAAATCATTTTTTTAATTTTTTTATATAAATTTTTTTATATAAAGGTGACAACATGTTTTATTCTTGTGACATGAGTAGAGAACACATTTGGGGAAGACATATAGATATTCATTGCTCACCCTTCTTTGGCACATTGGTGTTATTTTAGATATTATTTATTAATACATATTAATATGTAAATTAACAAACTTATTTGGTGGTTCATTGTGATACTTGAGAATTTTTATAGATATGGATCATAGAGAATATTTGAGCTTTTGATTTATGTGGGTGGTCATTGGGTTTTGTTGGATTTGTATATTACTAGGTACTTAGTAGTTAATTTTATTCCTCTATAGTAATCCATTTTAGTTTGTTAATTATATAAATGGTATTATTTTTATTTTTTTTTCATCATTCATCATGAGGTGGTTTAGTTTGTGATGGTATGTTTAGTTAAGTTGTTTTAGTTTTTGAAGGTCAAATCATCCTCATTGTATTAATGAAGCCCTTGACATTTTTTTCCATATTTTTTAATCTTAGGGGTGTCTCTTAAGGCCTTGTAATTTCTTTCCTCATTCATAATACAATGAGGAGGCGTAGCATGTAACAATAGGTATCAGTCTTGGTCCTTCCCAATATTTTGGTGAAATAAGTTTTATCATTCATGGTACTTCAAAATATCTTTGTTGAACAAGTTTTATTAGCTTGTTCAGTCTATGAATAATAAGTGATCATCAGTTCTCTCAGTATTGGAGTTAACATTCTCTTTGGTTTATTCCTCATATTGGGATTGTATAATGTAGTTGTATTTTGGGGACATGAAATGTTGAAAATAAGAAGATGTATCTAACATTTTCATGTTGAACATTAAGTTACAAGGGAATCGGGTGCATAAGTATTTTAGAGACACTTATTGGATTTTGGAATCTCATTATCATGGGTTTATAGAATGATTAAATCATGAAATTCATTTTAAAAATGACATCAAAATAGGAGTAAATTTCTTATTTTGAGAAATGACTAATGATTGTGTGAAAAAATGATAATTTCGGACATGTGTTGAAAATGTTTTTCAAATGTGGGATTTGGAAAAAGCAATGAAATGGTGTTTTTAAATATGAATTTATTTTCAAAATTTTTTTGGACTTTGAAAAAAAGGTTAAATGTGGAAAAAATTGAATTTTGGGAAGCATTATATATATTATTTTTATGTGATGGAATTTGAAATAGTTAAGCCTTTAGATTCTAGAGAGTGAGGCTTATTTCATTTATGGTCTCTATATAAAATGTCTCATAGTAGGAATTATAGAAAAAAAAATAAAAGCAGTTTCTCATAACATTGTTGCACCTAATCTATAGGTGATCCAATATCTCGTTTACAGTATTATTCAAAATTTGTTAAGCTATTGATATAAGGAACTGATTGGATGTACTAGGGAAAGTGGATCACTCCACCCAATTCTAGATGAAGAACCCACGTATCTTTCATGATGATTAAAAACTAAAGAAGGAAGATTTGTGGATAAATAGGATGAATAAACGATTACATTACCTTATAAAACCAATATATTTTAATGTCAACAAAGTAATGCATTTTCTTGAGGATCTTGCATGCTAATGGTGGGATTTAGTAGTTCATGTAAAATTAGACCAAGGCCATGAATGGGAGGATTTTTTTAGAATGGTTCAAAAAAAGTATATCCTCACATGTTCATAATCAAAACAATAAAAAACATATTCAACATGAATCAGGAGGTCCTCACCATGATAGAGTATACGGATAAATTTATTAATTTAGTTTTCTTTTTACATGAAGTTTCTAATAGGGAGTCATTGAAGACAGACATCATTAAATCCTGGATGAAGCCAATGATTCACAAACTGGTTTTTGTTCTTTTTATAATGGATAATATAATGATAATTAATAGGGAGACAATAGATGATATGGATATCTTAGGTGACAAGTCTGGAGGGAGAATATTGATACCTATAAGAAAAGGTGGGAACTCTAATGTTGGTTATAATTGAAAGATGGACACTTATTTCTAAGGTAGTGGAATGGTGCATAATCAAATGGCCAGATTTGAGAATCTTCATCAATGACCTAAGAGAAATGAAAGATGTTTCAAATGTGGTTTGTTAGACTACATGATGTGAGAGTGCATGATACCACCCAAATCATTCCAAAATTTCAACTAGATGGGAATATTTAGTGCTATTATCAAAATTCTCAATGGTCGGGTGTTTGGGAAAATTATCATGTAGTGTAGGCATCATATGCTATGACAAGATAAGGGTAGAAATAAAATTCTTATTAGTAGAACAAAGCCATACAATATGATTTTAGGAAAAACATAACTTCGTCATAGGGGAAATATCAACTAAGAAATAAAGAACAAAATTACATTAGTATGAAATTATATGTATTTGATAATGTTATTATGGATGATCAATCTAGAAAATTGATAGTTAGAGGTATGATTATAATGAATTATACCACTATACAATATTTGTCTAAAATAGTTTTATCCAATTCCATTATTTCTTATCATGTTGTTCATTTTATAATTTTAAAAGTAGATATGATTACTTCTGTGTTGAAACTACAATCTCTTCTTCATCAAAGAGAATGTAATTCCTTTAAGTGTAGATCATTTTATCTAAATTTTTATTGCGCTAAGATTATATGGTATTTATCTATGATGGATATAGATGTCTATGAATAATCCTTAGTATGGATTTTTCAACCACACTCAACGATCACATCGACTGTTATACCAAAATGGTTATTTTCAGAGTTGAAGATGGTTTCAGGATTCTCTTTAAATAAGACATTTATTTGAAGGTGTGTGTAATGGGCTTGTTGACACTAGCATCTGGAATTATCTGATACTAATATTGAACATTAACTTTATCCTCAAATTAAGAGATATAGAATAACTGTTTCTAGTAGTTATTGATTAGTTTTCAGTTGTCTTTCCAAAACGTTTCTCTGGGATACCACCCCCAAGAGATGTGAATCATATAATTTATCTCCTTCATAATAGCAGTCCTATTTCTCTTCCATCATACTGAAGGAACCAACATAATTATGTGAAATGAAAGTGAATTTGGAAGATATAGAAAGCAAAGGGTTCATTTATAGGAGTACATCTCCATGGGAAACACCAATATTGTTTGCCAAAAAGGTGTGTGGAACTCTTCATCTATGTGTATATTATCGTATGATTAATCAAATTAAGATAATGGATTGGTATCCACTTACACACATCAATGATATGTCTAGTCCATTGAGGAGTGCTTAGTGGTTCTGTAAAAATTGATTTGCTATCAGGATATCACCAATTTCTAGTATATAAGGAGGATATTATGAAATAATATTTTAGAAGTATGCATAACCAGTATAAATATGTGTTAATTACTTTTAGTATGATGAATTCTCTGTTAGTATTTATGGAATTTATGATTTAGACATTCTAGTGAAATTTGAATGCTTTTATGGCTGTCATTATGGATGAAAAATTAGTGTATTCACGGAGCATAATGATCATGATAAACACATAGATATAGTTTTGGGAATCTTGTGTGATCATCATTTTTATGGAAGATTATCAATGGGAGATTTTTGGATATATTAGGTACATCTACATTTTCATGTAATATCTAAAAAATGCATTTCTATGGATCCAGGGAAGATAGAGGCTCTTATTTCTTATAAACTTCCATAGAATGTGTTCGTGACACACAGTTTTCTTGGTCTAGATTTTTATTACTGATGATTTGTTCATGATTTTTCCATACCAGCATCACCCATTAAATATTTGAAAAGGAATAATTTTACATTAAAATTGATAAGGAGTTCTAGAAGATATTTTAAGATAATAATGTTCCCCTTACATCAGCATCAATATCGATTTTTCTTGAATCATGATAAGGGTATGTGGCATATCTTGATGCTTCATGATTAGGGTTGGGATGTGGTCTCATGTTGGGAGATAATGTGAAGTCTTATGGATCATGAAAATTATGGTTTTAAGAGAAGAAATACATATCAAATTATTTAGAGTTAGCTGTTGTTGTCCATGATTTGAAGACATGTTGTCATTACCTATTTGGTCATAAATATACTATGTTTACAGAGAATAAATGCATGAAGCATATTTTCTCATAAATTGATTTTTATCTGAGACCAAGAATATGGATGTATTATCTTAAAATTTTTATATTTTACTAGATGTATAAACATGGTAAATGAAATATGATGGTATATGAATTTAAAATAAAGACATATACTCAGTTGGAAATAAAGGATTCAGATCAGTGGTGGTCAATGGCATTGATAGTGGACATGAACATTGAATGTGAAGAATAAGGTGATGTTCCCGTTTTCTTTCCAGTTTCATTTGTTCCTGATTTGGTCAAGATGGATAAAGTGGCACATACATTTGATTCTGAATGTTTTGTTATGAAGTAAAAACACATTAGCGGGGATACAATTGTTGGATGGAAGCTGGGTGAGAATTCATTTATTTGGTTTCTGAATAGGATGATCACCCATATGGCTTGTTGGGTACAACTGTTTCAGCATTAATATCATTAAAACCGGGTTCTTCATCATGGAATATAGACGATGTATAGGGAATTTCATGTATATTTTTGGTGGGTTAGAATAAAAAAGTAAGGTGGTTCATTATGTTTCGAGATGCTTAACTTGTCGGAAGGTTAAAGTAGAGAATTAGTGATCAAAAGGTATGTTGTAGTCTTTAGCCATTAATGTTTTAAAAATCAATTAGATTGCTTTGGAATTTTTAATAGTTCTCTAAAGAATGGTTTGAAAATATGACTCCATATAAGTGATGGTGGATCATCTCAAAATGTCACCCTATTAAATCCATATTCATGAATCTCATAAGGTGTAGAAATTTCCAAAAATCAATATCAAAGAAGTGATAAAAGGCATGGAGTACCAGTTTAGATAGTGTTAGACTTAGATCTGAGGATTATATCTCATTTCAATAACTCCTTACAGAAGTCCCTTGGGAATTAGGTGGATATGAGAATAATTTATCATCCTGATATGGGTGGGAAATTAAAAATAATTATAAAAACATTGGATTCCATGTTTCAGGCTAGCATACAGTATTTTTGTGGATCATAGGAATATCATATCCCACTAGTGGAGTTCTCGTATAACAATAGTTTTAAAGTGTCAAAATTAATGGATCTGTTTGAAGGATTGTATGGGAATGCCTATCATTTTCCACTTTGATTGGTAGAAGCTTATGATACTTCCCTAGTGTGGTTTATCCTTGTCCAAGAAACAAACAAGAATATCTAGTTGATCTGGAAATGGATGCATACAGCTCAGAGTAGTTATAGATCATATGAGGATCATGATCAATGGTTATTGTCATTCAAGGTGAGTGATCACCTATTCTTAAGGATATCTCCATGTCATGGGAATGACTATTTTAGGAAGTAGGTCATATTATCTCCAAGATAAATTTTCCCTTTTTAGATAATTTAAATGGATGGGGAGGTGATATATTGGTTGGTATTTCCACAACAGTTTTGTGATGTGCATAATGTGTATCATGTATCTCAGTTAAAAAAGTATCATCTTGATATTGAACATGTGATTCTATGGGATCACATTGACCTAGATATGAATACTTCATTGGTGCACATACATGTTTGGATATTTTCTATGCAAGAAAAAGTCATTCCTAAGAAAAACATCAGTCTCATGTGGGTTTTGTGGGAACATGATTAGATTCAAGAAGAGACTTGGGAAAGAGATAAGGAAATGGCTAGGTAATAGCCTGATCTTTTTCAAGACACCAGTGGTTTTCTATATTGCAGGGATGGATATTCCATAGTATTCAATAGTATTTATTTCAAGAATACGACATTTTTGGATGATGCTTGGGAGGGTTTTAGAATACTATGGAATTATTTTGGCAATTTTATATTGATTAAATGTTTGATCATGGTTTGTGGAAACTATATAACAAATTTTGAAACTGTTCATAGTGGGACATGGGCTAAGGGGAAGGTTTACAGGAAAGCACACAATTTTTCAAAAAAAAATGAGGCCTCCAGGGAGAAACTGTGAAAATTATGAGAATTCGATTTTTCATGGTTGGCACATGGTTTTTCTAATAGTTTGGACCAACAGTGTGATTCCCTCATTGAGGTCGTGGTTGGTTCATGGTTAGTGCATTATTTTTCTTAACAGCATGACTAAGTAATAATGGTTAAAAAAAGATCCTAAAAATGACGATCTAGGTCGGGAATAAGTTTTAACCCCTTAGTTGTTCAAAAAAATCAATAATAACCGAATATTCATTACTCCTAAAGGTATTAGAGTCTTCTTAAATTGAATTGGAAGAATCCATGAGGATTTTCATAGATCTTTGAATCCCAAGTCCAAAGGTATGTCATCTTTTATGGTAGTTTTTCATGGTTTTTCTAATATACTTTCATCCCTCACTTGTTTTCATAGATTTGGACCATTGAAGTTATATATAAAGTTGTTTATTACAACAATTGTTAGATCTGGATTATGTTGATGATATGGGATGAGATCTATGGTGGGGTGTTTGGACATTTAACACATTTTTTGATAATTTTTGTACGGTTCATCATTTTTTCAATAATTCTAGTGGTAGGTGGCCTCACTCTTGATTCCTCTTCTTGGAACATGAAGGAATGATTTCAAATTGGTCAAATTTCGTGAATTTCATTGTGAATTTTGTGTGAAAAGAATTGTAGAAACACTCTTATTAATATTTTGTGTATTTTGAGGATTTTTAGGGAAATTGTGGAATTGTAGAAAGTGGTTGTGTGATGTGATTTGTTTTGTTGGTTTTAAATTGTTTATTTAAAAAATATATATTTATTGGATTTTTTAAATTTTTTAATTAATTTCTTTTCAATAAAAGGTCAGTTTTATTTAACTTTATTGAAATGTTTTGTTAGAATGGTTTTAAATAAAAGAACATTTTTTTAAATGGATTGAATTTGTTGGTTTGAAATGGATTTGGAATACATAAAATGTTATATTTAATGCTTTTGATGGGACCCTAGATAAGGGGCATGTTCCATTGGGGTACAGAGGGGTGTGACCTTGGATAAGGGGAATGTTTCATTGGGGTACATAGAGATTGGCCACTTTGTGATGAATGAGTGGATAGACGAGAAATAAATCATGAGTATGAAACTATTAGAGAATTTTGAATGTGTGTGTGTTGTGAATCATGGAATTAATATGTGAAAAAGTAATGTGAAATAGTTTAAAGTACTATTTGGTTTCTCTTACTTAGAAACTGTTTTTGTATGGAACACTAATTTATTATTAAATTACTTATCTTTTGTATACATTTTATTCAACCATTTTATACAAATGGTTTTATATAAAAGTGATAACATGTTCTATCCTAGTAGCATGAGTAAGGACATAAATTGAGGAAAGCCTACTATGTTTCATTACTCACCCATTCTTTGACACTTTGGTGCTTTTGATAATATAATTTATCAATAAAAAAGGAAAATGAAAATTATCATACTTCTGAAGAGGTGTATCATGATACTTGGGATATTTTTTGGAGTTTGAGCATGAAGCATGTTGATTTTTGGTGTTTTGTGGTTGGTCATTGTGATTTTTTAGGTTTTTCTTTTACAGTGTACTTTGATGTTAGTTATCTTCCTTTGTTGCACTAAATTGTAGTTTGGTATTGATACCAATGGCATTAATTAGAATGGTATTTCTTTGAGTTTTTTATATTTTAATCAAGAATCATGAATTGTTTTATTTAGTTATGGTATGTTTGAATAGGTTGTATTATATTCAAACTTAAAATCAACCCCAAGATGTAATGAAGCCATTATAATTTATTTCTAGTATTTGCAATCTTGGGGATGTATCTTAAGGCCAAGTAATTTCCTTCCCCCTTCTCAAGCCATAGAGGAGGTGCAAGATCTTACAAATCCATTGTTTTAAATCAAAGAATTAATTATCCATTTTATTATAAAATATATAAGGAAATTGCATATTGAAAAATAAGTTTAGGAACTCATACAATTCAACATATTCAATGTCATTTTCATGACCCGACCCGTAATGAGGCTCGAGCCGCAACTACCCCAAGCCCGCCTCCATAGGCCTGGGGCTGGCGACTAGCGCTGAAGGTAGAATAAACTAGGGTAGGCCTTTACCTAAGAAACTATACACACACACGCAACCAACTCAATATACAGTGCAGGGAAAAGAAATCAAGATACAACATTTCTACAAAAGGGGGAACCAACATACATGCATCGACCTCTAACCAGTACAAGTAAAGTGCTGAAAAGTAAATTGAATAGTAAAAGGGGAAAAACACGCGCCCTTCCAGAAAGGTGCCATAACCTGGAAATAGGTAAAACAAAGGTAAACCTCTAGTGATTATCACACCCAAGAAGTCCTGCTATGGCCACTGAACGCAACCCACGCTCATGTGTCCTCTACGCTCCTCTATAGTCTCGACTGACCTGTCCATCGTCTGCAAGGGCACACCAAGTGAAGGCAAACCCAAGTAGGGGTGAGTATAAAAAAATACTCAGTAGGATTCCCCGAAAGCTCGTGGGAGCAACAAGGGAGGTACTAAAATAGGGAGTAGTAGGCAGAGAATAGAACATTGTAAGAGTGAAATATAGAGAATGAAATTGCAGCTCAACCCAACAAGAGAAAGGAAGCAAACTCGTCCAGATGCAAGGAGCCAGAGACGGTGAGAAGATGAAATTATCGTTGATTATTCGCTGCCTATATCAGGAGAGTAGACTCGTCCCACCCAAGGGGAGCTAGACACAGAAATCATGTGGCATACCCCATGCATCTTCTACCCTCCTAGAAAGAGATTAACTGAACCCATGGAGTGGTAACAATAATAGGATGTATATATATATGATCAATGAGAAACCTGAATGAGTGGGTAAGGGGATATCTATCTCCAAGCTCAGCCCTAGAAGAGTCACCAACAGTTCAAAGGATATCCAACACTGAACCCAAGCGTCATGCATGTCAACCTTGGAGGAACAAGTCAAAGAGGCTCAATCACCACACCTCGATACTATCCACTTTGGGCAGCACTGTCTTGCCCGCACGGCTTTTAGGTCGCATTGCAAGGATGTGTCTCAGTGGGAAAAGCACCCCTCGTTCTCTTATGTCCTAAGGTCACGTCAAAGCTGTCACATAACCGATCCGCACAACCAAAGATCTTTCTCTGGTAGTCAAAGAGAAAAAGTCAGCGACTAGCCTCACAAGAAGGCCTGAGTCTGAAATGTCAACAGGTGACCCCACTACCCAGCCCTGCTGGAGGGTAAACCCTAATACATCATCAGGCAACCCATTGCCTAGCCCTGCTGGAGGGTAGACCCGGAAGAAGTCGACAGGTGACCCACTTCCCAGACCTACTGGAGGGTAGACCCGGGACAGGTCGATAGGTGACCCACTACCCAGTCTCTGCTGGACGGTAGACCCGGAACACATCAACAGGGGACCCACTACCCAGTCTTTGCAAGAGGGTAGAACTGAAAGAAGACGACAAGAGACACACTGTCCAGCCCTGCTGGATGTTAGACCTGAAATAATTCGATAGGCAACCCGCTGCCCAGCCCTGCTAGAGGGTAGACCTGAAATAAGTCCATAGGCGTCCCACTGCCCCGCCCTGCTGGAGGGTAGACCTGAAAGAAGTCGACAGGCGACCCACTAACCAGCCCTACTGGAGGGTAGAGCCGGAATAAATTGTCAAGCGACCAACTGCCCAGCCCTGCTGGAGGGTAGACCTGGAAATAGGTCTGATAACTCAACACTACAACTAACATCACCGGGTGTTACCAAAATCACTATTGTGCATTGGTTCGGAGCATGTCAAAGGGTCCTCCATCCAACACCCTTTTATGTTTCCAGTTTTAATAAGATCTCAAACGAGGCTCCACATGCCCGAACAGATCACACCGTTGTAATCCTCCCGAAAAAACACGCGAGATTGACCATTTACTCGCCCGAAATGGTCAACCGGCGAATATAACACTATTCATGATAGGCAGACCATGTGTGGCCCACACCAAGATCCCAAAACTGAATTAATGGATCACACCACTATGATCCAATCGAAAAAACACAAGGGGTTGACTACTCAATCGCCCAAAACGGACACCCAGTGAAAAGGGTATTATTCACCGTAGTCAGTCTAGGTGGCACCCACACCACGATCCTGAAAAAGGTCGAGCGAACTGTGCATTCATGAAGCTCTCGGAAAAACACATCAAAACAACTATTCATTCGCCCAGAACAGTCATCTGATGAAAAAGCCGTAATACGCTTCACACAACTCAAAAGACGTCACATGGGGCCCAGGTCTCAACTCCGGATTCATCTCCTGAAACCACCCTGGTCAACATTGCCTCAATGTCAGGGTCGCAACGCCGCTGATGGTGCCAAAAGAGACTCCAGATGTAAAAGTTACAATTCCCTGTGTTATACGTAAACAGGGCCCTATGGGTCCCACACCTCGAGCCCGAATTTAGGTGGTCGGATTGCACTGTTGCAATCCCCTTAGAAAAACACTCAAAAATGAGTGCTCATTCACCCTAAATGGATGTCGGGTGAAAAAGTGACGGTTCACCATAAAACGTGCGAACTAGGCTCTGTGGGACCCGCACCATGTCTCTAACCTGAACTCTTTGGAAAGAATCTCCAAAATTCTGCATGAGGACTGGAATCATGCTGCCGCTGACAACGCGTCAATCGGACATCCCAAACAGGAGTTAGGTCCAACGCAACAATTAATTAATTAATTAATTAATTAATTACACACATTGGGCGTTTCATGCAACCGAGCAATGAAACCAACCCGAAAAGGTTCCGACCAACTTTAGAAGGACCTTCACAGCTTCTAGAGGCACCGCGCCTCTGACAGCATGTCAAATGGACGTCCGGCTCGCGAGCCACGTCTGTCGTAACTTAAATAATAATTAATTATTATTTACTTAACGTGTTTCAGATCACTCGCCTATAGGAACGGAACCTAAAAACTCTAGCACTCATCTTAAAAAGGGCGCCTTTCCGTTACAATTCTGCAGCTGTAGACAGTGCGTCAATCGGATGTGCCGTTTGGGAATTACGGCCCCCCGAATACAGGGGGGCCCAAAGTGGGCCGGTATAGACCGACCGGCCCGGCCTGGTCCAGACCGCCGTGGCCCGCTAGCAGTGGCTCACTCCCGTCGCACCAGACCCATCGGGTCTAGCTCTCCCTAGAGGACCAACAAAAGGCTGGTATTCATTTAGCGCCAGCAGGACCCGCATCTGGTGGGTCCTTGTCCGCTGGTTCTTCCCCCAAGGTCAGCACCTCGGGGGCCTCCTTCTTCGACCGCGATGCCCCCCCCAGCAGCGTACCGCAGCGCCACCCGACGCAGCACCGCCCCGTGCTCCCCTCTCTGGCCTCGCCCTCCCTCAGAAGCCGCACACCTAGTTCCTGGCTCCGCGCTCCGCCGCCCCGGCAGCCGCCTCCTCCACTCAACCGCGAGCCGCCGTCACTGAGTCGAACCCCTTGAGCTCCACCGCGTTCCAAGACGCGGTCACCCCACTCTGTCATCGGTTCGGTCTCAGGCCGCCGCACCTCACTAGATTCGAGCCTACGACTGGTCCCCCGACCATTTCTGTGATCGGAAAAATTATCAGACACCGGTTTTGGGATCCCTGGGACCAGATCTTCACAACGCCTTCCCCGACTCAACAATCTGTCGATGTTCGTGCGCGCCCAAAAATTTGGTATGAATAACATTCAAGAATGTGGAATTTAAAGGGGCTTGGGCATTGGCTGTGTTGGTTCGGCCAACACCCCAAATTCTAAAAACTATAAATAAAATAAATTGAAATACGAAAATAATGATGAAATTGAGAAAATCGACAAGGGCGTGAAATTCAACAAGAATCCAACCACGGATCACTCGTCCGTCGCTTCTGACGCATCCACGATGCTCCCAATCTGATCTTCCAAGGCTCCGGCGGAGATCGATCCTCGATCCGTCGAATAACTATGAAGAACGCCAAAAAACATGAGAGAGAGAGGGAGAGAGAGGGAGAGAAAGAAAACGATCTCCCTACAATTAGTGAATTTATAGAAATTCACTAAAACTCTCCCAACGGGCGTGGATTCTGAAACCCTCACACCTGCCTATTTTAAATCTTTCCCAGGAAAAACTCCCCATTCTGAACTCAACGGAAGTCTCATATTTCAATTCTGAGACTTCGTTCAAATGCTATTCAAAAATAATGCCAGTGATAAAAATCACTAAGTGGACATTTCGAAAAGACGGTTTTTCCCCTGGGTGACATCTCCCATAGCAGGCCCACGCCCGCAACTTTTACACCCCGCCTAGGGTAAACGGCATGCTCTGGACTCAACAGTGCCCTCGGTTTTTCCATATGAGAAACCGTTTATGAGATACTTGATTTTGAGTTATTAAATGAATAGTTTTAATTTAATTTATCCATTTAACACACCGCTAATGAGCAAGGGGTCTGAACGTCCTGCGCCGAATCATTTTATGTTGCTCCCTGGGTAAACACCCCATTTCGGACCCATACGTACACTCGGATTTTTGATCCAGATCTCCGTTTATGAGTTATACCATTTATTTGGCATTCCCAGTGTGAACGCACTGAAAATTTAATTCCGGCCACACCGGGGCTTAGAATCGCACACTGTCTGATGGTGCTACTCTGGAATATTATCAAGAATATTCCAATGTCTTTTATAGAAAAAGCTTGGTTCTTAAATCATTCCATCCTTCAAGTTTTTCATCCCCTAAAAGAAAAACCAGGGAACAACTCAGGGTACTAATCCCACAACTAGCTCTCTCGTACCCAGAAGTACTCTTGCACAGTTATGTGTCACCGCACACAGACTAAATGATTTTATCTGTTCAAGAGAGGTCTTCCCTTGTCGATGACGCTCATAGGAGCACATACACATCAACTCAGATAAGCCTTGTGGGAGATGTCGTGCACCCACTCCCGACTTTGGGAGTCAGGGTAATGCGGTAGACAACCTCTCCATCCCTTCACATGGTCTCAAATGGTCCGAATGACATCAGGGTTATATCACCTCCTCGATCGAACTTACATGTCACATTCCGTGACTGGAATCACCACCCGCACCTGGGACAAGGTCTAGTGATTCCATCCTTTAGAATATTCATATGGTGAAACACCCAATGATATCTGGTCACGAAAGGTTATGTAGTCATTGTCTCGCAACCAAGACTCTCTTACACACTCAGAGAGCGAAGGAGTGAACACCATCGACTAAAGAAAATGGTCATATTCCTTTCACCTTACCAACACAGGGTTACACCGACGCCCAGCGTCACCCTCGGTAACCCCTCGAGCAAGGATTTAGATGAAAGAGTACCTCACATAGTGTCTGCCAATTTCTACTATGAAAAGTAGAAAAAGACACAGAGCGTATTTCTCATCATCTCTTGCACTGCATGATTGTAAACGACCACAACACACAGCCACCCGTGGCCCGTCCGTCAGATCCATGAGCCTGACATGGGATTCCAAGTGGTGGTGGAAGGACTTCGAAACATCATCCGCCAACCACAGTTCTTCTTGATTTCTGCCAAAACCGCCTCCCTGGGGACCACCCTTTCCTCACCTGGGAGTTCTCTTATCATGACACTGCCTCTTTCGTGGCGGTGCATCTACCAACTATCTGGAAGACTCAGCACATTTGGTTGAGTAGTCTCACGCCACATGATCTCGCAAATCACAAAAATAGCACTAGTCCGCCCTAGTCCATCTCTGTGCTCTGCGATGTCCTCGACCATGTGCCTGAGTCAAATAAAGGGGAAACCTCTGCTGCTGAGGACCCGCCAATCGACGTCCCTCTACCATAAATTTCTCTATCACCAGTGCCTACTCTAGTACCCTGAGATGGGTGAGGATGCACAAGGTCACTAAACTAGCATGAATCTCCTCTACAGAGATCTCATTTAAACTTTTGTGCTTGGAAGTTGTCGTCACCGTCCATGTCCGGATAAAAACGTGCACGGTCTGCAAAACTAGTCGCGTACATAGGCACTTTCATCCCTCCCTGCTGAAACTGCAGGAGCTCCTGGATCCGAACAGAGCGTAATAAGGAGGGTTAAAACTCCTCATGAAATAAAAGCTGAAAGTCGCCTCACAAAAGTGACGACTCGTTGAATATCCGAGTAACCCTGGCTCTACCATGCCAAACTGCGGGGTGAAAAAAGACTGGCTGTCAAAGCCACCATCTAACCTTTCAGTGTCTGAAAAATCCTGAAGAGGCAGACCACTGACTCTAGGCAACCCTTCACTGTCTGAGGGTATGGCTCACTGTGGAACCTCAATGGTCTCTGTCACTAGAACTCATGTAGCACGCCCAACCTGTGCTCGTCATCAACCCTCACAGCCGGTACTATCCGCTACTCCACAGGTGGAGGAGATACTGCCTGTAATCCTGGAGAAAGGGTAATCGTATGATGGAATGTGAACTAAGGCCTCTTCGCTCACGGAATCATTGTTATGAACCGGAGCTAGTATCCTATCTGGCTATCATCACAGAGACATATTGAACCCGATCAAGGAGCGCCGTGGTCAAATGGGCATATATATATCAACAATGATGGGGAGATGACTCAAGAATGATAGTCAAGAACTCAATCCTATACGATGCATGAATCAAATTCCCTGCAACATGTGTCTCAGTGTGCTGAGTCAACAAGTGGGTTATTAGGGTCCTCGTGAATGGATATGTCAGCCACCACACCATCACTGGACTCTCTGGCCTGAAAGCCGCTCTCGAGACACATTGACACTATTTCCCCAAAACTCAATCATTTCCTTTTTAGGGACATCCAAACATCACTGCAAGGAACGAACCACCTCTGATACCACTTGTCATGACCCGACCCATAATGAGGCTCGAGCTGCAACTACCCCAAGCCCGCATCCATAGGCCAGGGGCTGGCGACTAGCGCTGAAGACACAATAAACTATGGGAGGCCTTTGCCTAAGAAAATGTACACACACATGAAGCCAACTCAAGCAACAGTAAAGGGAAAATAAAGCAAGATACAACACTGCTACAAAAGGGGGAACCAACATACATGCATCGACCTCTAACCAGTATGAGTAAAGTGTGTTTCTAATGCTTTCGTCGGGGCGTGCACACATCCATCTGCGGAGGAGGACACGCTACACTATTTCCCCCGCATTCCCACATTCCAAAGGCAGGTGACATTCACTCCTTATTCAGGGACATCTGCACCTTGATCGAAATGGGATGATGGGATGTTGGTTCTTCGTTCCGTGGATTCCTCCTCAGAACTTATCACATAGTTCGGGTCTCCCTTATAGATTTAATACGTTGTTCGTGAAACTCTTCCCAGTGACATGTTTCCATGGACGCCGGTTAATTACACTGCTTCTGTAGGGACATTCCAAAGGGTCCGGTCAGGGCAGCAACCTTCAGTCGGGGGAGTAGTCACGTCGAGGCATCAGTAGCATGTCCGGATACTGGGGAACTGGCATGTCTGTCTTTTATCCCTTGTCATAGGGCTTCTCGAGGGCGTGGAAGCCCAAGGAATCCCACATCGAGCGCAGAGAATTATATACCATAGACGTATATCTGAGTTTTTCCTCAACTTCATGTGTTTAACACAGGGTATACCGCTGGTTTAACATCCAGCAGAGACGGATCGGCTCGATCAGAGCATTAGCTAGAATGGATCAAATTGAGGAATTTCCCTTGAAGGGGTGCCTATATCGGGACCAGCCCATGGGTGGCTGTGAAGGGGAGAAGAATGGTATTATCTTGCCGGGACATGGCAGTCCAGGTGAGAATCAGGATGGGTGATGGAGAATTGAATGAAGTGGAGGGGGAATGAAATGGGAAAATCGTAGGGGCGACAGTAAAGTTGGGATTGAGCCTCGAAGAGACCTCCTACATCTCCCCATGGAAGGGAATCAAAGTCCGCGTAGTTCGGGATGGTGCCGGCGAGCCGATATGAAGGTGGACCTTGGCCCAATGGGCATCGTCAGCGAACTGACGTGAATGTGGAACTTGGTCCGATGGGTGTCTTCAGTGAACCGACGCGAGTGAGGACCTTATTCCAGATGGTGTGGGGCTTACACACTAGGCCACCCAAGTGCTGGTGACCTGGCGTGAAGAAGGTCGGAGTGACCAACAAGTTGTGGGCTTGAACCTATGGGAGGCTTCCTATGTACCATGCCCTGACATGGATCAAAGACCACATAGTTGAAGTCGGACGCCCCCGATGTGAATGAGGAGGACCATGGGGGTCATAGTGGTGGTGGGCTTGGACCTCGCGGAGGCATCCTACATACCATTCCTTGACATGGATCAAAGACCACGTAGTTCAGGTGGGTCACAACGGTTTGTCATCGGACTGGGATGTAGTTTAAAGTCTTGCGGGACGAGAGTGGACCCTGACGTGAATAAACGTCGGGCGATGGGCTTGAACCTCGTGGAGGCTTCCTACATACCATTACTTGACATGGATCAATGACCACGTAGTTCAAAATGGTGCAGGTGTTGGTGGACCGACGTGAGGAAAGGACCTTGGTCCGATGGGAGTTGGGATTGAACCTCAGGGAGGCTTCCTACGTACCATGCCTTAACATGGATCAAAGAACTCATAGATCAAAGGGGGGTTCGTCGGTGAACCGATGTGAAGATGGACCTTGGTCCAATGAGAGATGGGCCTGATCCTCGGGGAGGCTTCCTACGTACCATGCCTTGACATGGATCAAAGATCTCGTAGTTAAAAGGGTTTCATCGGTGAACCAACGTGAAAGTAGACCCAGGGGTCCACTAGTGGTGGGATTGAGCCTTGTGAAGGCTTCCTACGTACCATTCCTTGACATGGATCAAAGTCCTCGTAGTTCAGATTGGTCAGAACGGCTTTCCTTCAGACTGGAATTGCGGTTTAACGTCATGTGGTGAGGATGTGGGAGGAACTCGTCGTGAATAAATGACAGGTGTGCATGAACCTCATGTAGGCTTCCTACGTACCATGTCGTGACATGGATCAAAGACCTCGTTGTTCAAATGGGTGTGCAATTTAATGTCATGCAGGACGAAGGCATACAGTTTAACGTCATGCTGGATGAGGGCATATAGTTAAACTTCATGTTGGGCGAGGGAATTGGAATGGTTTATGCTCACTCTAAGCCCACGTTAGTCATGCTCAGTGTGAGAAACAAGAGGCATCAAGGACCTGACGATCACGTCGCGAAGGGTGCATCCATGAGAAGCGAAGAGGGGATTACGCGTTAGGCAGCCCGTGGTGCAGGGACTTACTCCAGGATTGAGGCCCTAAGTGTGGAAAAGCACAGTGAAAGAGGGATTTGGGACCAATGATGGGAGGTACCTTGTTCCCTATCACACCCTCCACTGACATTGGTGGTGGGGAAGTATGGAGATGCAGTGGTGCAGCCTTCCGCAAGAGGGTCTAGGGGTTTACGACAAGGTGGTTTCCCCTCTCCCATGGACATACGCTACTCCAAGAATGAGGATATCATCCCTTGTGGAGGGGGAGACCCCGTCTCTGTGGAGACGGGTGGCGTAAAAAATGTTCGATCCGGGGGGACCCTATGTGCGAAGCACAGATCCAGATCATAGTTTAACATCATGTGTTGAGGATGATGTGCTTGGCAGTTTACCGTCCTGTATCTCGGATGAGGTGGGTTCACTCTGTACCCCTAGGACTTACCTGACCGGCACCCTTTGCTCCTTGAGGGAGGGAAGGTACCAGTAAGGTCGTGGTCAAAGGGGTTCGTAGAGCGAACCATCGAGGGGTCCACGTTAGCATGGCTATGCGAAGAAGCGATAGCCGTTAGCGTGCCTATGCGAAGAAGCATTAGGTGAAGCAATGATATGGGTTGTGTTGTCTGTGGGAGTTTGAAATCACATCGTGCAAACCTGGAAGGTCGCACGGGAAGAGGAATTTCCAAGCAGAGGAGTGTGCTTTGTGAAGTGGAGTGACTTGTACTAAGCATGGGGAAGAGGTGTGGATGGGGGGTGCTTCGCGAAGTGGAATAGTATTCTTGGAGCACTGCCTCACGAAGTAGAGGTGCTTCGTGAAGCAAGGTGCCGCGAGGCAGTGTGCTTCGCGATGTGTCGCGATCCTTCCATAACATGGGGATCACTAGACCAGGATGGGTGTTTCGCGAAGCATAAACGCTATGCGGCTACTCGGGTTCCCTTGGAAATACCCCTCCTTCCCGAATGCCCTTTAGCTTCGCGAAGGGCATCCCTCTCAGAAGAGGGGCCAAAAAAAGACAAATCAAAGGCGTCATGTGAAGTAGAAGTACCTCGCGGAGCTCATGATTCCCGGGGCAAAGGGTGCTTCGCGATTCGGGAGTGGAGAAGACAAAAGTTCGGATTGGCCATCTCTTGGGCTCCGGGGGAACCCAGTATTTATTGGCAAGGGGCGCCGTGAAGCAGAACTCACGCGGCGTGAAGGGGCGGAGGTTTATCACGGAGGGCTCGCGAACGTCAGGCCGTTTGCAGAGAGGTACCGCCTCCGGTGCTTCGCGGCGGTCTCGCGAACGTCAGGCTGTTCACGGAGACTTACCACCTCAGGGGCATCGCGGCAGGCTCATGAACGTCAGGGCCATTTGTGGAGAGGTACAGCCTTTGGTGCTTCATGGAGGCTCGCGAACGTCAGGTCGTTCACGGAGAGTTACCGCCTCAGGTGCTTCACAGGACCGCGATGCTCGAGGGTGCTTTGCGTCGGTACTTCGCGAGGCAG
The DNA here is from genome assembly GCA_963277665.1 of Viscum album. Lineage (NCBI taxonomy): Eukaryota > Viridiplantae > Streptophyta > Magnoliopsida > Santalales > Viscaceae > Viscum > Viscum album. The sequence continues at coordinate 1,024,517,524 of OY728126.1, forward strand.
CGCGCGGGGCTTCTTTTTCGCTCCTTTCATTCATGCAATATTTTGGCACCAAAAAATGCCCCCCTCATACTTGGATCCGCGGAGGGATGCAGGGTCGATGTCTGAGGGAAAATCGCCAAAATTGTCAGCGGTTCGCGATGCGACTTCGCGAAGGGGGGTCGCAGTGCTGACCGGGGCCACGGGATTCGGACGCGCCGCGACGCTCTGCGCGGGCGGGGCGTGCCGCGATGCTCCAGGGTTACCACCTATAAATAGGGGCCAACCTATTTTGTCTTCCCATGATTTTCTTGTCCTTTTGTGCTCTCGTTTTCACGAAGCTCTACGTATCCTCGCCTACTCTCTGTGAATCGAGCTTTGTGGCGAACCGTGGGTCTCTAACTCCGCGACTGCAACAAGAGAACTCCTGTTTGCAGGCCTAGATCCGACTCCATGGCTTGGTTTCCCAACCAATCTTCGCAAGAGATCTTTGTGACCCAGCTTCGTGATCCTTTCTGAAAAATTCTTTTCTGAGTGTTGGAGCTGAAATGGCCCATCGTGAAGCTGTGTTGGGGGTGATTGTCGATTCCGCCCAGAGGGATGAGATGGCCAACTGTCTGGATCTTGGGGAGATGGCCTGAAGCCACTCTCACCATACCTTTTTGATATAACTGCTATCATAGGGTCAGAAGAACTATCCACAGTGCAAGAAACTACCCTTGTATGGCTTCGGGCTGAGGGATGACGTCTTCATCCCTGAGGCGAGTAGGGACGAACCATCTTGCTAGTTTAGGAGCACGGAATGCTAGCACCGATGGTTCAGGGCGGCCGGTGGTCATGTGTGGGAGGAATTCAAATCTGTAACTGCCAACAGTCTCTACAACCATGTGAACAATATTGATAGGAAGCCACTGCAACTGGAGACATCCCCACCTCTGTACCGTACCATGATAAAGGCATCGTTGCAGGATCCAAAGAAGGGGTGGTCCGATGAGTGGGACCTGCGCCAGGGCGGCAACTTTACTAATGAATGGGCCTGGGCCTACTGGGTAGGTTCCTCATGCGAAGAGTTTGGGTCCGAGCTGAGAGGATTGAGTTTATATGAGGTGGCCTAGGCCTCCCAATTCCACATTTACCAACCAAAACAACTGATGCCGGAATTGCTGAGCATATGGTCGTCTACGACCAATACTTTTCACCTGCACCACGGGGAGGTGGGCATCAGCCTGTGGGATGTCCACCAGATTTCGGGTGTTACGATCTTGGGGGACATGTATGATGAGTTCCTCCCCATCATGAGTGTGTGGGAGGATACAGAGAAAATGCCACGACTGGTGTCAGTGCTGATGGTACTCGTCCCTGGAGAGGACAAGGAGGCAGTGAGGGATGTCCACTTTAAGAAGTGGTTCAAGTGCTTCCTGAATTTCCCAGAAAATTGAGAGTTCCTTACGAGGCCTTAAACTTGTCCGAGGGAGGCCCAACGGGGTAAGGAACACATGTATTGGCGGGTCTTAGAGGACAGCCAATGGAAAACTTGGGGTTTCAGTGTCAGCACTTAACAACAGCTGATAGTCAGGCTGGTGGCGTTCATTATGTCTCTCATCTGCTGTTGGATCCTACCGGTGAGGGATACCAGCATGGGGGTGTGTCCCAGCTCGTTTATCATGGCATCCATGCTGGCCATGGGGCAGCGGGTCAATCTGGGGATTCACATGCTTTCCATGCTATACAGGATGTTGCGGCATGTTAGCGAGGGTAAGAAGCTTCCAAGGATATGCGGGCCCATCCACCTTCTATATGGGTGGATTGCGGCGCACATCAGGGGGATCTATGAGTATCCAAACCCTATCTTGCCGTTAGGATAAAACTTTCATCCCTCCATTCTGAATGCGACCGGGAGCTTCTTGTTCAAACTAACCGTGCCGGTGGTACTGAACCAGGTGTGGAGGGTGGATGAGTTTAATTTCCACCCCTTACCATTGCCTACGAGGATACTCACTGACGATGGGCAGGGAACAGAAGATCATCGGGCTTACCTCTTGGCCTTCAGAGGCGGTGTTTTGGTGGCACGAGTGGATCGTGAGCCGCTCTACGATATGTACACCCCGCATCGGTTTGCGAGGCAGTTCCGCTGCCTCTAGCGGCTAACCCTGCAGGTCTACTGGGATGTGCGTCACGAGGAGCACCCATGTGTGATGAGGCAGCTGTGCCTCATGTTCACATGGGAAGATGGGAAGATGCAAATTGTATTGCCTCCATCCACCGCCGCATTCGGATTAGTGAGGGAGTATTTCATTATTTGGGAGGCTGCTTACCAAGGGGAGATGCTGAAGCAGCCAACTATTCGGGTTGGTGACGGTGGGCCTCCTCTATCCTACGGTCGGGGTCGGAGGGCAGCTAGGGCCTCTCGCGGGGGCGGGGCTGCCGTGGAGGTGAGACCCACATCGGCCGAGGGTGTGGCAGCCGCGGCGGATCCGGTGATTCCGGAAGAGCTAGGCCATCCGGAGGGGCGGCCACCAAGGGGATTTCGTTGGATATCCACTCAGGCTCCGGGGAAGCGGCTGCGTTATATCGACATGGAAGAGGATGCCGTCTTCTCAGAGGCCTGGGAAATTTGGGATGTCAACTGGCAATTCCCCAGTCCATCTGGGATATGGGCACACCTGAATCACCTCAGGATGGATTTACCGGGCATAGGCCCAGTCCAGGATGGTTTTATGGCGTCTCCGGTGGAGGCAGAGCAATACTTGGATGAGCTGGAGGATTACATTCACTCTAGTGTTGTCCCTCGCCCAATGACAGACCGGGTGAGGGTACTACTGGATCGAACGGTCCCCCCATAGTTGTCAGCTGCCGATCTGAGGGAGCACTTCCCCCTGCCGGAAGAATCAGAGGACTCCTCTCGGGAGGATGAGGCTGGAGGAGGGAGCCCGTTGGAGGAGGTCGAGGTTGGAGATCAAGGCTCAGATTCCGGCGATTTCATAGAGGCTCTTGAGGTAGCATTCTGAAATTTATTCCTCATGGTCCGTTCTTGGGCCATTATGGACTTCTCACTGATTTTTGAGCCATATAGGAGGAACATGTTCACATTCCTCATTCTTGCCCCTCGGCAGGTGATGACGCAGGACCTTTAGAACCTGCGCTTATGGCTACGTCCAGTTTCACATCTGGTGGGACTAGAGCACCAGAGGTAGCTCCTCCATAATCTCCAAACCTTCCAACAGTATAAAGAGGGCCTCGCCCCGGGGTCCTGTCAGTATCGGCTCAAGAGAAGCACTAGAAGGCCGATCTCTGTAAGATTCCTCTACCGGTTTCCTTGTCATCATATGTAGACTATGACAACTAACATTTATGTCCCTCTCTGTCGTACAATACTCCGACTAGTGTGGGATGCTGCGACAAGGCTGGTTGGGATATCTGGCGGCATCCCTCCTAGGGGCATGCCGGTGATGGTGGAGATAGTCCCCCCATCTCCCCGAGCTGTTACACGCACTATCACTGGCGGGGCCACCAGGAGGGTCGTGCCGGAGGTTATTGAAGTGGAGTCTGATTACGAGGATCAATCGGCCGACCCAAGTCCCGTCATGCCTGCTTCGGTGCCAGATGTCGTGCCGGATTCAACACCAGATGTAGATCCTACAAAGGATTTCCTATGGGCGTATCTTGTGTACGAGCCTGCCAATCGCGCAGACTGTGACGAAACGGCCTCCAATGGGGAGGATAGCAGCATAGTCGGCCGCTGATTGTGGAAGCTGATCATACGCTTCATCAAGGACACCCCCAAACACTATGGGTTAATTAAATGGACAGACTTCGCTCGTGTCTACATGAACTATGTGCTGGGGGAGTGGACACCCAACGTCCTCATGCGCTCATCCGAGATCTCATGGCCAAGAAGATCCGGGAGTATGATCGCGGACTCAATGTGGGATGGTAGAGGAAGAAGGCGACAAACATCAAGAAGCTCCAGGAGGCTGAAAGCGAGGTTCAACAGCTGCAGACCTGGGAAAATGAGCACTCAGCCTCTCTTAATGCACAATCTGAGCTGATCTCACAGTTGAAGGCCCAGCTAGCATTGGCAGAGGAGCATATGAGGCAGGCTTCTGGAAACATGGCTGCCATTTAGGCTAGGGTAGAGAGGGCCAGAGCCAAGGCTGAAAGACGCCACCCCGCCGCTGCTGAGGAGGATCAGGAGTTGAGTTGGCGAAAGCAAGTCTTGGATGACACAAGTCGAAGGGTGGCGTAGCTGCAACGTTCTTTTGTCAGGGTAAACCCATCCACGGGGGGAGTCAACCCCTGGGTATTGTAACAAATTGCAAACCTTTCAATGGTACTTTCGCGCATCAATTTTTTCCCTTGAATATCGTAGCATGCATGATTTCCACATTTTAAATCGGTTCGTTACATCCCTACAATGTTTGTGGGATGTTCGGCACTAATTCCCCAAGCTCACATGGGTCAAGTCTGATGTTGGAAACAAGAGATAGTTGTCTCATCGTCCCTCCCAAGATGGGAGTGGAAAACAATCCTCGGGCATCTGGGGTTTGGACAACCAGTCTGGATTTCCAGACGGTAGGAGAGGCCTGTCTGGAGAAGGAGGTCCTTAGAACGGCCGAATTACCATTTATTTAGTGTGATCTTATGCATGAATGGTGCAATGACAAGGGAGCTGAGATCGGTCCGAAGAGATAGAAATGGGTAGTGTGGATCATGATACCCAAGATTCGGAACACTGCAGAGATGGCGTGACAATAAAGGACGGTTGTTAACCATGGAGAAGAAGCAGTATCCTTACTGCGTTATCCTGAAATGGAGACAAAAAATGTGGGTCGACCGTTGACCATGTTCGAAACACGGGACCATGTCACAAATGTTGTCGGCCAATATTTCAGGACGTTGACCTAGGATAGTTGGCGGACCCTAGGTCGAGCATCCATACTATTAGGGGGTCCTTCCAAACATGACCAGTCTTCTAGGACGTTGGCCCAAGAGGGTAGGTGAGCCGATTCGGCATGAGACCAGGACGTTAGGGGGTTCCTTCAGACATGAATGGGGACGAGGTTCCAAAAATAGGGTACGCAAAGCGTGGAATAGGGAGCAATGGTTTGTCCAAATAGAATCCAACACATAGGTAGTTACACCACCATGGTGGGAGTATGCCAGATGGGCCCATTGGTTCAGTCATGGATCCTTCCTTCTTTGGGACAGCGCCTCTCCTGCGAGGGGTCCGGCCTGGGGGGCCGAAAAGTGGAAGGATAGAATCAATGATTCCTATGGGCTGGGCCCTAGGAAAAATACCATGGTGTCTCTATGTATCCCATGAGGATGGTAATCAAGCCACACGTAGTTCTGGACGCACAGTGTGGTCATAGACCAACACTGGCTGGAAAAATCCTCTCGGCCAGAGGCTCTGGTGCATCCCATGATGAACACGGGGCAGCCTGAACTAGTTCAGGGTGGGACCGCAGTTTAGTGTCACGTGTTGAGGACATATAGACTCTGGTAGTTTAACGTCATATGATAGGACGTGGAGTGGAAGTGGAGAGCCCAGGGAGCATATGGCGTGGTAGTTATAAAACCTATGTGAATGAGGACTTGGAGCACAAATCACACCATGTACCCATGGAGGAATCTCTCCATGTCTAGGGACCAAGAGTGAGGATTAGGCTGGGCCCGAAGAAAAGTGTTCGGACGCTCCTACGTACCCCATATGTATGGGAATCAAGGCATATGTAGTTCTAAAAACGCAGTTTAACGTCATGCAGGATGAGGAGCAGCCTGGCCATGTTGGTACACATCCCGCCAAAACTACAAAGCCCATGTGAGTCAGGCTCGGTGTGGGAAAAAAGAAGTAGTGGTGGGAATTTACTGACACAGAAGGGGGAAGGTTAGGGAGAATGGACACTCGGTGAATACCATCCCAAAACACTAACACGGCCATGTAGCACACCTAGATGTGCGAAGAGATAGAGCCGAATATGTTGGAATTCCACTTGAACATGAGGAAGTGGAAATGTGTGAATCGTGAGGCTCGAGATTTTGATCACAATGATGGTGGCGTGACGATAGAGGACAACTGTTAACCATGGCGGAAACACAGCATCCATATCGCGTTAGCTTAGAATGGGGACAAACAAATGAGGGTTGACCGTTGACCATGTTCAAAACATGGGACCATGTCGCAAATGTTGTCAAAGATCCTTCGGGACGTTGTCCCAAAATGATTGGAGGGCCCTTAGGTCTAGCATCCATGGAGAGCCCTTAATCCTTGTATCCATGTCATCTGATGGTCCTTTTGGATGTGGAAGAGGATGAGGATCCAAAGAGTGAGATCACGAAGCTTGGTCATGGGACGAGGGGAATGTCCCCATGAAAATTCCACACTTCAGGCTCTTTGTCAGAACACATCTGAATACGACAACGAGACGTATTAGATAGAAGGAGCAGAGTCCTTTCCCATAGGGAGATCTTAGTTTAGGGTCGTAAAATTCATACCATGGGTAGGAGGAAGCACATGAGACACATGATGGGTATTTATGAAAACCCGACGTGGATGAGAACCGGGGTTCTGACTACCATGTGCTTCTTGGATTGTTCTAGGTCGAGAGACCGGAGACGAGAGTTGGGCTAGGCCTACGGGGAAAAGCCCGACTGCTCCTATGTTTCTTATAAGGATGAGAATCAAGCCTCGCGTAGTTCTTGGGAGAGTCTTAGTTTATGGTCTTAGAACTCGAACCATGAATGGGTAAGGGGAATAGGGGAGACATGGCAAGGCGGTTACAAAACCTGACATGAATGAGGACCTAAGCCCTACTTACCATGTGTTCTCTGGGGAAATGCTCGAGTCAAGGGACCGAACATGAAGGTTAGACTGGGTCAGCGGGGAAGTTCCAGGGCGCTCCAACGTATCTCATAAGGATGAGAATCATGCCATACGTAGTTCTGAAAGGTGGCACGGTAAGGTACCAGTGCCAGGCAAAAAGGGGAGTGCAGGCGTGGCCCTTGCACTAAAAGAAGCGGAATTTGTAAATCTTGTTTTTCCTTTAAGGTGAGTGGGTTTTTTTGGGAAGCGACAGTCCTAGGGTAGAAATCCCTGGTGTCGCCACAAGAATCAAGCCATGATAGGCATTGACAAATGGCATGGCACGTGACCAATACCCAACGTGATTCCATGTACAATGAGGTCGTCACAATGCAGTTCCGTTTTACGTCATGCGGCCAGGATGATAATGTCACAGTTTAGGGTCGTGTGATAGGACCAAGCATGCATTTTAACGTCATGCAGTGCGGACATAGCAAAGACGATGCTAGGCAGGGAATGTGTTTGGTGTGATGCGACAGAACCGACGTGGATGAGGACTTGGATTCCAAATCACACCACATAGTCCCGTAGTCAGGGTCCCGAAGGCAGGACACTGAACTCAAGATGGACCCAAATACAGGAGGTCTGGGCATTCCTACATATCCCATCAGGATGGGAATCAAGCTGAATGTAGTTCCAGATGGATCTTAGTTTATGGCCTTAGAGCTCGGACCATGAATGATGACATCTTCCCGAGTAAGCGCAGATTTCAACAAGATCCCAAAGCCCACGTGAGTTAAACTCGGTGTGGGAAACAAGGGGGGAATCCTTATCGCAACACTTGGGGCATCCATCAAAGGGGGGTCGGCAGAGATCCCTGAAAGACACCTTTGACACGGCTTGTTCCCCCAATGCACAGGCGTCCATGGAGGAATAGTACCAAGAGTTCCGAGACTCTACTTGGACCAGATGAGAATGGTGAAGGATGTGAATTGTGTAACCGACATCTTGGGATTAATGGGGTTGGCATGGTGATAGAGGAAAACTATTAACCATGGTGGAAAAAACAGTCTCCAAATCGCATTAGCCTGAGGTGGGAACAACAAACGAGCATCGACCGCTGACAATATTCGCAATGCGGGATTTTATCGATTTGTTGTCTGCAACCCTCGTGGGTGTTGGCCCGTAACGGTAGGAGAGCCCTTGGGTGTAGTATCAAGTCCATTCTTGGGGGTCCCTCTAGGTGTGAAAGATGATGGAAGCCCTGATGCAGGGATACACAATGCCTTGAAAGAGGGTGTCGACGTGTCTGAGTAAAGTTTGGCGTTCTAGGTAATAAACCAGAGTACCCTTAGGCACATTGGTGAACCGCTGAAAAGGGTCGATGGAACATCTTGGGAGGGAGAGGTACATGGAGTGGTCATTATAGGACCGACAGGAATGAGGACATAATCCCATACAACGCCATATACACCCCTCGTGGAAGAAGGGTAGGCCAAAGAGCCAAGATGGGATGGAGATTCCCAAGAGATGGGGCTGGACCCAAAGCATAGTCATTCGGGTGGTCCTACATATCCCATAAGGACAGGAATCAAGCCACACATAGTTCTAGAAAATACCCAGGGGGAAGGATACCCTAACGAGGATGTGTACGATATGGAGAGCAGCCTAATGTGAATGAGGATGTAATCCCACACCACAACGCACAATCTTGTAGGAAAGAACCTGGGCCCGGGGGCCCGACAAGGCCAAGGGGCCAGAGGCTGGGCCTCGCTCAGGAAGGCCTGACAAGCTCGTAGTTTAACGTCTTGCAGTGAGGATGAGGGTCGGGGAATAGGATTCCCTGGACAGAGGTGGTGTATGGTACACTAAACAAACTGACTTGAATGTGGACATAATCCTTCACCACACCATACACTCCAGGTAAGAGATTGGGCTAGGGACCGAAAAGGCCAAGGGGCCTGAGGCTAGGCCTCGGTGAGGGAGGCATAAGGCTGGGCCTCAGTCAGGATGGCCTGACTGACTTGTAGTTTAACATCTTGTAGCAAGGACGGGGAAAGAGATAACTATATCTCGTCTGAGGATGTGTATTGCATGGCAAGTAACCTGACGTGAAAGAAGACGTAATACTACACCACACCGTACATTCCTTATAAGAGAATCAGGGTCGTGGGCCCGACCGCTGGCACCACCCAAAGGGAATTTTGTCACTTCAGGATGGGGCAGAACGAGTTACTGCACTCTATGTTTGGGACATCTCGGGGAGGACCTGAAGATCTATGACACTATTGACCATGTTCGAAACACAACATCCCTATGGTGACCCGATATGGGAGCAACAAATGAGTGTCGAATGTTGACCAAATTCAAAACGTGGGACTTGTATCGACTTGTTGCTCGGAAACCCCTAGGGGTGTTTGCCCGTGTCGGTAGGAAATCCCTTGGGCATAGTATTCAGGCCGTTCTTGGGGTCCCTACGGGTGTGAAAGATGATGGAATCCCAGTCAAGGAGTGGGTGAAGCACAGTTATATCCATCCATGAAAGAGGTGAACATCTCACGGGGGGGTGTGCAGCCGGGTCGAGGCTTGCTCGATGTGAGTTGGGGCGGAAGTGTGCACCCTTCCATATGTCTTGATCCAAGGGGAAGATTTTGGCTTTTGGTCTGGGCCAATAGATGAAATGTCTGGGAATTCCTATGTATCCTATTAGGATGGGAATCAAGCCATACGTAGTTCTTTAAGGCCATGCAGTTTAACGTCATGCGGTGAAGACGTGGGAGGATAGAAGAATGGGAGTGGGCACAAGGTGAAACCCTTACAATCCTTGTATGAGTGGGGTTGTATGAGTGGGGCTAAGAAATCCTACTCCTCTCCATGCAAGTACCCTCCAAAGAAACTATTCCCAGGGGTGATAGTGGGAGAGAAGATCTTGGGGCTGGGCTCAAGGCGAGGCGTCTGAGTGTTCCTATGTATCCCATTAAGATGGGAATCAAGCCACATGTAGTTCTTGAAGCGCATTATAACATTTTTATGGATGCGAAATGTGTCTCAAATGGGTATATGTATGGTATGGTGGGTAACCCTACGTGAATGAGGATGTAAACCCACACCACACCGTACAATCCCATAGGAGGGTCCGAGTTGACGAAGGCCAAGGGGCCCGAGTCTACGCATTGGTCAGGGAGGCCTGAATGAAATGCAGTTTAACGTCTTGAAGTAAGGATGGGGCCGGGGGCCCAAGGAGGCCAAGGGGCATTAGGCTGGGCCTCGGTCAGGAAGGCCTGACTGGCTTGTAGTTTAACGTCTTGCAGTAAGGACGGGGGGAGATCATAGTTTAAGGTCATAGAGCTCAGACTGTTTTGCAGTTTATCATCCAGCAGGATGGTGGTGCAGTTTAAGGTCATGCTGGACCCTACAGTTTAAGGTCGTGCTGGACCTCACAGTTTAAGGTCGTGCTAGACCATACAGTTTAAGGTCGTGATGGACCATACAGTTTAAGGTCATGCTAGACCCTACAGTTTAAGGTCGTGCTGGACCCTACAGGATCAGGCGAAGTACTGCTTGAGGAACCTGTAATTGGTGGGAGGAGTTACGCACTCACCATCTGTGGTCACCAAGGAGTATGCCCCATTGGGGTAAACCTTGTGGATGATATAATTCCCTTCCCATTTGGGTTCTAGCTTTGGTGGTTTACTACCGGGGATCATTGGCGCTCGAAGGGCCAGCACTAGGTCGCCCTATAGAAAAGAAAATAGGTGAACCTTATTGTGGAAGGCCCTTGATATCTTATTCTGATGCCTTTCTAGATTGTGTAGGGAATGAAGACGATTCTCGTCCAGTGCTTCTAATTCAGCTAGACGAATTTTGGCCACCTCATCTGGCACCTACTTGTCATAGACTACAGTGCGTAACGATGGAAGCTGGATCTCAATGGGCAGGACAGCCTCAGCCCCATACACCAGGGAATATGGGGTCACCTTGGTGGAGTTGTGATTCATCGTCTGATAAGCCCAGAGGGCGTTGGGGTGATTTTGCTGGCCAACTTTTCTTGTTCTGACCAACCATCATCTGTAGAATGTTAGAGAGGGTTTTTTTGAACGCCACGATCTTTCCCTTTTCTTGCACGTGATAATGGGAGGTATGGTTTGAACGGATGTTGTACTTGGCGTATAATTTCTTCAGCTCAGCCACTCGGAAGTTGGAGCCGTTATCGGTGAGGACGGCGTGAGGGACCCCAAACTAGTGGATAATATTGGAGCTCACAAAGTCGACGATGGAACGGGCCTTGACATATTTGAGTGGAACTGCCTCTGCCCACTTGGAAAAGAAATCTGTAGCATTCAGGATGAACCTACACTAGCGAGCTGTTGCCGGTGGATATGTTCCCACTGCATCAAGTCCCCATACTGCAAATGGCTAAAAGTACTTGTTGGGGTAGAGAGGCTCCAGCGGCCGATGTAGGAAGTTGGCGTGAACTTGGCACGCGTCGCATCTCTTGTCATACCCGATACAATCGTGAATCAAAGAAAGCCAGAAGTACCCCAGCCTCCGTATTTGATGGGACAGCTTCAGCCCGGCTTGTTGGGCACCACAGGAACCAGCGCGGACCTCCAACATAACTTGAGGAATTTTTACTCCTTGAATGCAACAGAGGAGAACACCATCGAAGCTCCACTTATAGAGGATCTTGCTCAAGACTGAGACCACTCTGGAGGGTAAATTGTAGCGTGCGGCATCAGTTTCACTCGTGCTCGGCCCGGTCGTCTGGGAGGCAACCATTTTGTAGATACTCGACAAAAGGTGCCCTCCAGTCATGAGTGACTTCAACCACTGCATTCGACGAACTCGGGACCCCTGACATAGAGGGCCCAGTGGTGAGATGACTTACCTGCAGGCCATAATTGTCCTCTTGGGTGACGAAGGAAATGACTCCCCAGTGTGGCACATGTATGATCAAATCATTTTTCTTGGGTTCCGCGAGCGACGCAGCTAAGCTGGCCAAAGCGTCAGCTTGACCGTTCTGTGACCGAGGGACATGGGTGACCTCTAGCCGAGAGGGGAACCGGGACATTAGGCGGAGGGTGCACTCTAGCAACGGTACAATCTTCGGCTTCCTGAAGACATAGTCACCATTGTCTTGTTTGATTACCAGTTCAGAATCTCCTTTCACATGTTGATGGGACACGTCGAGCTTAAGGGCCATCTTGAGGTCGGTGATGAGAGCCTAGTACTCTGCCTCGTATTTGGTACAGCCTTCTGACAATAGGAACGAGTATGGTAGGAGGGCTTCTGCTGGGGTAATGAAGAAGATACCCAGGCCCACTCTGCTGAGCATAGGATCATTGAGCCTCCTACCGGTGGGGCTCTGGGAGGCACGGTCGAAGTGAATTTTCCAACATGGGATGTCATGATTGACTGAGAGGATTGCCTCATCAGGAAAATCCAGGTCCAGGGATTGATCCATGGAGGTTGGATGGGCAGCTAAAAAGTCTGCCAAAGCCAGTCCATTAATGGCCTTCTGATGTATGAACCTGATATCAAACTGCTGGAAATCACCGCCCACCGTGCTAGTCAGCCAGTCAACATGGGGAGGTTCAGGATGTACTTTAGTGGGGCTACTTGGGAGACCAATTGTACCTCATGGTGCTGTAGGTAATGCCGAAAATTCTGTACAGCAAAGACGAGCGCAAGGCAGCTCTTTTCGATAGGGGAGTATCTGACCTCCGTATCGAGAAGCATGCGACTGAGATAGTAGAGACTATTCTCAGTACCCTCATTATTTTTCTGGGTGAGAAGTGCGTCGATGGACCATTCTAGGGCGGTCACGTAAAGGACCAGTGGCTTTCCAGAAACAGGTGGCATCAAAACCGTAGGTTATAGCAGATACTTTTTGATTTCCTCGAAGGCGGTCCGACACTCTTCATCCCATTCGTAAGCGGCATCTTTCTTCATGAGCTGGGAAAAGGGATTACACTTTCCTTCCAGATTCACGATGAATCAGTGTATATAGGCTAAGTGGCCTTGGAGACCTTGAAGTTCCCGAATATTGCTCGGGGGAGGCATTTGGCTGATGGACTTGATCTTCTCTGGGTCGATCTCAATGCCTCGGTATCTAACAACAAAGCCACGAAACTTCCCTGAGGTGACCCCGAAGGCACACTTCAACGGGATCATCTTCAGGTGATGGGAACAGAGGAAACCAAACACTTTCTCAAGGTCTTTGAGATTGTCCTAGCGCTGGCATGATTTGACCACTAGGTCATCTACGTAGCATTCCACCCGCGTCCCGAGAATCGGCTTGAATATGCGATGCATGGCCCTCTGATAAGTGGCACCTTCATTTTTCAAGCCGAAGGGCATAACCTGGTAGCAAAAGTTACATTGGGGATCCCTGAATGTAGTGGACTCCTCGTCCTTAGGGGCCATCTGGATCTGGTTGTACCTGGAATACCCATCCATGAAAGCGAGAGCTTGGAACCCGGCCGTTGCATCAATGAATAACTCAGTCACCGGGAGTGGGAAGTCATCCTTTGGGAAGTGCCGATTAAGGTCGTGAAAGTCGATGCAGACTTTCATCTGCCCATTCTTCTTCCTGGCTGGCACAATGTTGGCAAGCCACTTGGGGTACCGGACTTCCTTAACGAAGTTGGATTTGATAAGCTTGTCAACATCGGCCTCATCCATAGCACCATGAGAAGGGTGCATCTTCCTGGGAGGCTGCTTAAACCCACGATGGTTTTCCAGGAGGCCCAGCCAGTGAACAACTATTTGAGGATCTAGTCCTGGCATCTCTCCGTAACTCCAGGAAAAAACATCACAATGTTGTTTGAGAAAGTCTACGCACTGTTGCTGCTCCTCGGAGGACATAGCTGCATTGATCAATGTGGGTCTCGGATCTGCCTCGCTACCGAGGTTCACCTGTACCAGTTCATCAACCTTGGTAGATATTCCTTCCTCAAAGGCGGGGGGAGAATCCTCCAGGTCTTCCTCTCCACCCATGGGGGGATTTCCCACAACGGGAGATACATCTGGGCTATCAATGCTTGAGGAGAAGCTAGTGTCGTTGTGGGAAGCAGTGGTCATCATATCAGGAGGCTCACTCGCCATTGAGACCATAGCAATGAAGGCATTCGACCCTATCCCATCTGGCCTTCGTCCTAAGGGGCCACTTTTGATGACATCCAAGCAGTGGTGACAGGTCGGCCTGAGTCGGTTGATCCCAGCCCTACGGAAGAGACACCTATGACGTACTGTCGTTGTCATAAGCTTGAAATCCTTGTACCACACAGGGGTAGTAGGCTCCCGGGTCACCTGAGCCTAGTTGTTGTAGGAGTACGATGTGATTTTCCACTGTCACTAGGGCGTGGGAACATGCCTTCCTTTCATACTTGAAATAACAAAACATTGCCCCATGTCGGGGGCCATGGCCTCCAATCGGTGGATCGCGAGGATGTAGGCATCATCCATGCTTTCCCGGGGATCACTTGTGACTGGGGCTGGTTCATCCTCACTCACTAGGATTTGCTTATCCTTACTCTTGTAATAATCTGCATCCAGATAGCGGGCCTCACAAGAGGAGAAAGGAGACACATCTCCTTGGAGCACGCCTACTCGACCATTAAGGGAGTATTTGTGGCCCTGGTGATATGATGAAGGGACTGCTGTGTGCAGATGGAGCCAGGGCCTACCATCAATGCGTTGTAGGCGGTGTCCCAAGAGACGACCATGAACTCGGTGCTGGAAATTAAGCCACCGAACTGAGTCTTCAAGAGGATCGTGCTGATTGGGGTTTGCTCGGTCCTGTCGTATCCCTGGATTCTGAGGTCAGAGAGAGTTAAATCTTCTTCAGACAGACCCAGCTTTCGCAGTGTCCGAGTCGGGATTAGGTTGATTCAGAAACCCGTGTCAACAAGGCAGCGGCGGACTTCCACACCATTAATGTGGCCAGTGATGTACAACGGGCAAATATTCCCCCTATATAGGAGGGTCCTCATCTTCACCAGAGAATGAGATAACCTCCTGAAATTCAGCATTCTCAATTGCCTCAGCATGGAAGTCTTTTGTGGCTGCTACCTCTATCTCGAACTGAAGGGGGCTCTTTAGGGCCTCGGCAAGTGATTCACGCATTTCAGATGATAGATGAAGGGCCTCAAGGATTGAAAGCCATGCCAGAATGTCGTCCAGGTTATTCAAGAAATCATACATTCGTGCCATGCACGAACCTCTGCTTATAGTAGGTCGTTCGGCAGTTGGAGGCATAGAGGGTCCTGCCGATTGAACCAGCAGTTCACTAGTGCTGGGAACATCCCGTTTCCTACTAGTTGAAGCTTGGATAGTAGCTTCCAGACTAGGATCAGACAATGGAGACTGGCCTGTATCTAGGCAAGACTGACTTTGATACAGACGAGGTAGATCATCCTGATCTAGTAGCACAAACGGCAGTGGAGGTAGAGCTGAGGGCGTCAAATGGGGTTGCACGTGCTGAGCTATGCACTGATCCTACTTTCTAGTTTCAGTCGCGTGCACAACCTCACTGAATGTTCCCACTGATGTGGCTCAATGACCGGCATGGTTGTGGTTCCGCTGACGTTGACGTCAGCTGGGGGCGTTGGGGAGACTCTCCTGGCATTCCCCTTCTTCGGGAGTCATATAAGGCTTTTCCAGATCCACGGTGTTAACCACAACGTACCCCTGGCTTTTGCTCGACGAGTTATCCACCACCTGGTGGATTCTGGGAGGAGTCCCAATTTTAGGGGGCATAAAGTCGCTGAGAGTTCGGGATGACGACGACACCGGTGGAGCGTGTTGTTTCTTCTTGCGTCGTTGCTGCTTTCCCATTTAGGAAGAGGTTGACTGTGAAGGCAATGCAGAGGTACTGGCTACTTATTCTGAAGGTTCTGGCTACATTAGGCGTCCCCAGATGATACCATGGGCATAGACGATGGTTTTTCGAGCCATCCAGTCATCGTATCTCTAAGACCCGCGTCTGGGAACCTGCTGCCACTCGACCTCGCTGTCACTACCGATCTATGACCCTACAAAGACACCTGCTACTTGTGTTGGTGTCGGGGCCAACCTGACTATGTTTTTGTTGACCTATTCTTGAAGCTAGACTTTAAACACATATGATTGCTTAAGGGTGTGCCCCAGAATCTGATGATAAGGACATTAGTTGGGGTGATTGGTGAGATTCGCCTCTGCCGGCCTTCTGCACTCGGGAAGGCACACAATAACTTTCTCTAGAGCAATTCGGAAGTAGCCAGGGACCTGATTTTTGTTGAAAGAATATGTTTGGTTCCTTATTTCTAGATAGGGGGCCCTGGGGGCCTGGCCCTGATGAGGGGCCGGAGGGTCCTGCTGAGGAGGCAGCGCCTGATTGTCTCACCTAGGTGGAGGTGGTGCATTGCACGGGGGAACCTGTCAATTCTAAGGCGGTCGTTGCTGGGCAGGATCCTGCACTTGAGGTGGAGGACATCTGCAGGGTTGCAGGGATGGGGCTGCTGGCAGTAATTCTAGCTGCCTGGGGGCTTCTATTTGGGCCACCGCGGCGGGTTCGGCTCTGGCAGTCCTCCTAGATGGGATCA
Organism: Viscum album; assembly: GCA_963277665.1. Taxonomy (NCBI): domain Eukaryota; kingdom Viridiplantae; phylum Streptophyta; class Magnoliopsida; order Santalales; family Viscaceae; genus Viscum; species Viscum album. The sequence goes on from OY728126.1 coordinate 1,024,533,886, forward strand.
TAGGGGGTAATGAATGTGCCTGACTAGCCTGTTGCGGAGCCTCCTCAAGGCGCTCAGCCTTATCTGAGAAATATTGGTACCCTCCAGGGTAGTTCTGGTTAATCAAGGAAGGTACCAGCTCTGTTTTAACATTCCCTACACACATCGTCAGTAATATCTCATGATTCAGTGGCATATCGAGGGAGTATGTAATTCCCTTCCACCGGGTGATGAAATCTGCGACTCGCTCATCAGGCCTTTGCTTGCACTTGAAGAGGTCTACAATGCTGGTCTTCTATGTGGTGGAGATGAACTGGTATAATAACTTCCAGCAGAGATCCTCCCAACTGTTCACCGATCCGATAGGGAGCTGGCTACACCAGACGAATGTGGGACCTTCCAATGTCTGCATGAAACATCGGAGCTTGGCGGCTTCTTGATGGGCCGGAGTCCCCAGCATGTGGCCACACTTGGATGAAAAGTGGGCCAAATGCTGTGGAAGTTCCCCTGTCCCGTTGAAGGGTGAGAAAGTGGTATTCCCAAATCCCGGGGGTGAGGGCATATCATCCACCCACGCGGGATATAGCTTTCCATCCGGTGGGACTGCCACCTGCCGCATTTCCAATGCTTCGAGGCAGGCTATGAGTGCCGCTATAAGATCATCCGGATGGGGGTCCCTGTCATGACGGGGATCCCTAATCACAAGTGCATTGCCAGGTTCTTCGATACGGTAGATGTCTTCGGCGGCTCGTGGAGTGACTGGTGGAACGGCTTGTGGGGCGACCGGGGGAACCCGAAATGGATTCTGCAGATTTCCCCGTTGTTTAGGAGGGTTTGGCGAGACGTATCGCTCCCTCTTGATGTAAGTTCTGGCTTCTGATTGGTCTGCGGAAGTAGCCTGATCGGGGTTTCCCGGAGGCACCTCACTGGGCGGAAATTGTTCCTACCCCTACTACCCCGGCTTGGGATTACCATAGTCGGGCCGCTGCTCTGCAGCGCGCTCAGCCAAGAGTTCATCAACAAACCTCTTCTACTCAGCAAGCTGCTGGCGTAACGTGGCCTTATCGGGATCTCCATCTATCTTATGTATATAGGCGGACGAGTCGGAGTGCTTGACAAACCTGATGTGCTCCATACCCTTACTGGCATTTCGACTTAGTACCAGCGACTCAGTGGGTACAGGGAGGCCTATAAGGTTCCTCTGCTGACGGGTAACCCTCCCTGATGGGTCCATAAGTGGCGGTATGCCCTCAGAGGTTAAACCTCCATTGAGAAATTCAAGCTCGTCTTCCTTGTCCACTACGTCAGCCATGTGGACCACGACCCCTCTTGAGGGCATTTCCTCAATGTCGCATAACGAATTGGGCTGCCGTCGGATAGGGCAGAGGAGGAGAGCGGCATAGTGTCCCCAGCCACGGACTTGCACATGGGGGGTAGCTTCCCTGATGACTCTGTGGTGTACTTTGAAACTCTGAACACATTTCCATTGAAAGGTGCTCTGACGACCTGGTGAATCAGGGTGCTGGGCCACATGGAGTGTAGCCAAATCGATCAGGTGGCATTGCTCTCTGATTTCATCAAAGTGCTCTCGACTTATGGGGTACATCACCCACTCGTAATGAAGTCGGAAGTGTGTCTCCCATAGGGTTCGGCAAAAGAACCCCACTTCTTCTAGGGTAAGGGACTTTGGTGCGCGAAATTTTGGTGCCGCTGTCGGCCAGAACTTCTCCGGGAAGTGATCCGCTATGAGAATGCTCCAGAAGCTCCTGGGTTTGGACTCAGGGTATGGACCTGTATTGCCCCACTCATCAACCGGGGGTGGTTGAGGGACCGGTAGCAGTACCGAAGTAGACCGCTAGGACAGTAAACATGGAAGTGGAGAATACATAGAATGAGATGATTGGCCGCCGAATTCCAGGCCATCCTCTGAAGAGTGAGGTGACCTGACCATGATATCACGATACAATGGGCTGATAGCCATAGCTTCAGGCATAGGAGTCGCAGTTGTCGGCGATGGATCATGTCATTTCTCTACTGTCTTTGGTCCCCAAAATTGCTCTCTGTGATCTCTGGTAGAGGTAGAGGGCGCTTCTGGTGACAACGGTGGTGATTGCACGGTCGGGACCTGTGAAATTTCTATGATTTCTTCCTCCTGGATGTACCTGTGGAGAGAGGTGGGAATTCAATGGACCTCGCATTCCGAGAGAATGAGGATGACGCGCCTGGTTCCTACCCCAGTCCTTGATGAGGAGGAGCGGTGAGAAGGTTCCATCGCTGAGTCGCATTCCGCTTTAGAATCCTAGAAACGAGCCGGTTTGATCTCCACCTGCTCCCCCCCTGGGATTCATCCGGTGGCGGCAACGACCCGCTCTTATATCCTGGGGTGGCGCTTTGGGACAAGGTTGATTATCAATATGTAGTATTGGGGTGCCGCTGGCTCCATGGCGGAGAGGGCCCCCACTCGAGGTGGCCGGGGTGTGAGGGGCACCAGGGAAAATGTTGAAGGGTACATGGGGAGGAACTCCATGGACTATGCGGGCGGAACGAGGTTGACCTTCACTCCTCAAGTTTCCGGGGCGAGGAGGACCTTCGCCAGTTGCAGAGAGGACATAGGGAGGACCCCAACGTTGAAGAAGGACCGGATGGACAGTGCCTTCAGATCGGCGGTCGGTAGCAGGAGGAGGGACTCCATACCCTGTATAGTGGGCGCGGGAGAGGTTTCTACACCGAGCGTCACTGCCGCGGGGCAGGTCTTCCTTCGGGATGGGGGTAGCACGATGCATACCTATGTGATGAGCTTCGGAGTGGGGAAATCCCACACTATGTGGAATGGTGGTACGGAGAGGACCTCCGTATGGAGTGACGTTACAACGGATTGGTTCACGGCAATCATCGCACGGGCCTATGACCCTAACAATCTAACCAGCCTGCCCGTAGGGCGGCTGAGGCCTTGATCCCGGTCGGGTGAAGGATTTCCCCTGCTCAGTGTATGCAAAAAACTCCATGATGTGCATTGGAGGTGGCATGGGCCACAGTAGTTGTTGACATCGACGTATAATTGTGAGCGTCCTTAGCCGAGGCCCGACACAGACGTCGGGTCAGATGAGCTGGAGCAGGTGGCGTAGGGGTATAGCCTACCCGCACTTCCTGCGAAGCTGGATGGCGACACTGACACATTCGAATGGGAGCCCTTTCCTGGAGCCCTTGGATCAGGACTCTGAGCGAGCCGAGCCAGATGTCACCCGTCTCATCATCAGAAGGTGAGGAGTCATCGAGGCGTTCCGGGGACAGGCTCCTGAAATGATTTAACGTTGGGTTGGGGAGCAGGGGATCCTTGCACGTCTTGTTGGGGCAGTGTTGACGGCGGGGCCTGGATTCATCCAGGTCCAGGCGGGCAATATCCCAAGTTGGGATGACCCCTTCCTCCTCGTACCTGTGTACAAGGTTGTTGATCACCCTTCTCTGGATGATCTATGATGAGGAGAGGGGACGTGGGCGCCCCGTATTCACGAATGTAGAGGCCGTCGTGGCGGTAGCGAAGCCATGCGGGGCGGTTGTGCCGGAATTTGCCATGCCCCTGTGTAGGCGAGCGGGTGGTGATCACGTCTTCATAGGAGCAACCTGGTTCCTGGGAAACAGAGAGATCAACTCATCAGAACTGCGAGGAAAAGGGTTGACAACTGATGCCCTAGCGTCATTCCATTCCCCATGTATATAAGAAGGATCCACACCAACTCGTTGCAGAACGGAATGCCCCACGTTATACTGCCCCAATTTCCGGTGAGTTTCACGTCAGGCCTGCCATTTGCTTAGCAGGACCCGACACCGGATATCTTGATCTGGTGACACGTCAATCTACTAGTGTCTCAAATGCTACTAATCTCTACATTGTGGAGAATAACTTCATGTCGGGTTCACCATTTCTGTTTCTGACACTTTTGTCGAGGCGCACGCGTATCTGTCTGTGGAGGAGGACGCACTCCACTGTTGCCCTACATTCCCGCTTTCCAAAGGCGGGTGGCATTCACTCATTATTCAGGGATGTCTACACCTTGATCTAAATGGGAGGATGGGATGTGGGTTCTTCCTTCCATGGATTCCTCCTCGGAACTCATCACCTAGCCCGGGTATCCCTTATAGATTTAATAAGTTGTTCGTGAAACTCTTCCCAGTTCCATGTTTCCATGGACGCTGGTTAATTACACTGCTTCTGTCGGGACATTCCAAAGGGTCCGGTTAGGGAAACCACCTTAAGTTGGGGTAGTAGTCACGTCGAGGCATCAGTAGCATGTCTGGATACTGGGGAACTGGGATGTATGTCTTTTATCCCTTGTCATAGGGCTTCTCGAGGGCGTGGAAGCCCGAGGAATCTGACATCGAGCGTGGGGAATTATATACCATTGACGTATATCTGAGGTTTTCCTTAGCTTCCTGTGTTTAACACAGGGTATGCCGCAGGTTTAACATCCATCAAAGACGGATCGGTCCGATCAAAGCATTAGCTAGAATGGATCGGATTGAGGAATTTCCCTTGAAGGGATGCCGATATTGAGACCAGCCCATGGGAAGCTGCGAAAGGGAGTGGAATGGTATGATCCTTCCGGAACAGGGCAGTCTAGGTGAGAATCGGGATGGGTGATGGAGAGATGAATGAAGTGGAGGGGGAATGAAATGGGACCATCATGGGGGCAACAGTAAAGTTTGGCTTGAGCCTCGAAGAGACCTCCTACGTATCCCCGTGGTAGGGAATCAAAGTCTGCGTAGTTCGGGATGGTACCGGCGAGCCGATGTGAAGGTAGACCTTGGCCCAATGGGCATCGTCAACGAACCAATGTGAATGTGGAACTTGGTCCGATGGGGGTCGTCAGTGAACCGACGCGAGTGAGGACCTTGGTCCAGATGGTGTGGGGCTTACACACTAGGCCGCCCAGGTGCTGGTGACCTGGCGTGAAGAAGGTCGGAGTGACCAACAGGTGGTGGGCTTGAACCTCTGGGAGGATTCCTACATACCATTCCCTGACATGGATCAAAGACCACGTTGTTCAGGTCGGACGCCAGAAGGCCGACGTGAATGAGGAGGACCAGGGGGGTCCCAGTGGTGGTGGGCTTGGACCTCGTGGAGGCTTCTTACGTATCATGCCTTGACATGGATCAAAGACCATGTAGTTTAGGTGGGTCACACCGGTTTTCCGTCGGACTGGGATGCAGTTTAACGACATGCGGGACGAGAGTGGACCCTAACGTGAATAAATGACAGGCGGTGGGCTAGAACCTCGTGGAGGCTTCCTACGTACCATGCCTTGACATGGATCAAAGACCACGTAGTTCAAAATGGTGCGGGTGTCGGCGGACCGACGTGAGGAAAGGACCTTGGTCCGATGGGAGATGGGCTTGAACCTCAGGGAGGATTCCTATGTACCATGCCTTGACATGGATCAAAGACCTCATAGTTCAAAGGGTGCATCATCGGCGAACTGACGTGAAGGTGGACCTTGGTCTAATGAGAGATGGGCTTGAACCTCGGGAGGCTTCCTACATACCATTCCTTGACATTGATCAAACACCTTGTAGTTCAAAGGTTTTCATCAGTGAACCGACAAGAAAGTAGAACGAGGGGTCCACTAGGGGTGGGCTTGAACCTTGTGAAGGGTTCCTATGTACCATGACATAACATGGATCAATGTCCTCATAGTTCAGATTGGTCACAACGGCTTTTATTTGGACTGGAATTACAGTTTAACGTCATGTGGTGAGGACGTGGAAGGAACTCGTCGTTAATAAATGACAGTTGGGCTTGAACCTCGTGGAGGATTCCTACGTACCATGCCGTGACATGGATCAAAGACCTCGTAGTTCAAATGGGTGTACAGTTTAATGTCATGCAGGATGAAGGCATACCATTTAACGTCATGCTGGACGAGGGTATACAGTTTAACATCATGCTCGACAAGGGCATTTCCATGGTTGATGCTCACTCTAATCCCACGTGAGTCATTCTCGCTGTGATAAACAAGAGGCAGCAAGGACCTAACGATCATGTCGCGAAGGGTGCATCTATGAGAAGTGAAGAGGGGCTTACGCGTTAGGCGGCCCGTGGTGCGGGGAATTACTCGAGGATGGAGGCCCGAAGTGCGGAAAAGTGCAATGAAAGAGGGATTTGGGACCAATGATGGGAGGTACCTTGATCCCTATCACGCCCTCCACTGACCTTGGTAGTGGGGAAGTACGGAGATGCAGGGGTGCAGCCTTCCGCAAGAGGAGCTAGGGGCTTACGCCATGGTGGTTTCCCTTCTCCCATGGACATACGCTGCTTCGAGAAGGAGGATATCATCCCTTGTGGAGGGGGTGACCTCGTCTCTGTAGAGACGGGTGGCGTAAAAAATGTTCGAGCAGGGGGGACCCTATGTGAGAAGCACGGGGCCAGATCATAGTTTAATGTCATGTGTTGAGGACGACGTGCTTGGTACTTTACCGTCCTGCAGCTCGGACGAGATGGGTTCACTCCTCACCCCTAGGACTTACCTAACCGGCACCCTTTTCTCCTTGGGGGAGGGAAGGTACCAGTGAGGTCCTAGTCAAAGGGGGTCATAGAGCGAACCATTTAGGGGTCCATGTTAGCATGGCTATGCGAAGAAGCAATAGTCGTTAGCGTTCCTATGCGAAGAAGCATTAGGCAAAGCAACGCTACAGGTGGTGTTGTCCGTGGGACTTTGAAATCACATCGTTCAAACCTGGAGGGTCGCACGGGAAGAGGAATTTCCAAGTAAAGAAGTGTTCTTCGCGAAGTGGAGTGCCTTGGCCTGAGCATGGGGCAGAGGTGTGGATGGGTGGTGCTTCGGGAAGCAGAATAGTATTCGTGGAGCACTGCCTCACGAAGCAAAGGTTCCTCATAAAGTAAGGTGCCGCGAGGAAGTGTGATTCGCGATATGTAGCGATCCTACCTTAGAATGGGGATCACTAGTCCACGATTGGTGTTTCGCGAAGCATAAACGCTCTGTGGCTGCCCGGGTTCCCTTGGGATCCCCCTCCTTCAAGAATGACCTTGAGCTCCGCAAAGGGCATCACTCTCGGAAGAGGGGCTCAAAACGAGACAAAGCGAAGGCGGCAGGTGAAGTAAAAGTACCTTGCAGAGCTCATGATTCCTGGGGAAAATGGTGCATCGCGATTCGGGAGTGGAGAAGCCGAAAGGTCAGATTTTCTGTTTCTTGGGTTCTGGCGGAACCTAGTATTTATAGGCAAGGGGTGCCGCAAAGCAGAACTCATGCATTGCGAAGGGGTGGCGGTTGCTTCGCAGCGGGCTCATGAATGTCAGGCCGTTCGCGGAGAGGTACCGCCTCCGGTGCTTCACGGCTATCTCGCGAACGTCAGGCCGTTCACGGAGAGTTACCGCCTTAGGGGCTTCGCGGCAGGCTCGCGAACGTCAGGGCCGTTCACAGAGGGGTACCGCCTCCGGTGCTTCGCGGCGGCTCACGAACCTCAGGCCGTTCGCAGAGAGTTACTACCTCAGGTGCTTCACGAGACCGCAATGCTCAGAGGGGTTCGCGTTAGTACTTCGCGAGGCATCATGCAGGGCTTCTTTTTCACTCCTTCCTTTCGTGCAATATTTTGGTGCCAACAAAGTGCAGAAAAGAAAAATGAATAGTAAAAGGTGAAAAACACGCGCCCTTCCAGAAAGGTGCCACAACCCAGCAACAGGTAAAACAAAGGTAATCCGCTAGTGAGTCTCATACCCAGGAAGTCCTACTACGACCACTGAATGCCACCCAAGCTCCTATGTCCTCTACCCTCCTCCGTAGTCTAGACCGACCTGTCTGTCGTCTGCAGGGGAGTACCATGTGCGGGCAAAGACCAAGCAGGGGTGAGTATAAATAAATACTCAGTAGGATGCCCCGAAAGCTCGAGGGATCAATAAGGGAGGTACTAAAATATGGATCAGTAGGTAGAGAAATGAACAATGTAAGAGTGAAAAAGAGAGAAAGAGATTGCAACACAACCCAACAAGAGAAAGGAAGAAGACTCGTTCAGACGCAAGGATCTAGAGACAGTGAGAAGACGAACTTCTCGTCTAGTCTTCGGTGCCTATAGCAGGAGAGTAGAATCATCCCACCAAATAAAAGCTAGACATGGAAAGCAAGTGGCATACCTCGTGCTTCTTTTCCCCTCCTAGAAGGAGAGTAACCAAAACCAAGGAGTAGGAACAATAATAGGATGTATATATATACTGAATGAGAAACCCGAATGAGTGGGTAAAGGGAACTCTATCTCCAATAGCAGCCCAAGAAGAGTCACCAACAGTTCAAAGGATATCCAACACTGAACCCAAGTGTCATGCACGTCAACCTAAGAGGTACAAGTCAAAGGGGCTCAATCACCACACCTCGATACTATCCGCTTTGGGTGACACCGTCTCGCCCGCATGGCTTTTAGGTCGCGTCACAAGGATGTATCTCATTGGGAAAAGTGCCCCTCGTTCTTGTATGTCCTAAGGACACATCAAAGATGTCACATCATCAATCCGCACAACTAGTGATCCTGTTCTGGTAGTCACGGAGAAAAAGTCACCGAATAGCCTCATAAGAAGGCCAGAGTCTGAAATGCCAACAAGTGACACCACTGCCCAGCCCTGCTAGAGGGTAAACCCTAATACATCATCAGGCGACCCACTACCCAGCCCTGCTGGAGGGTTGACCAAAAAGAAGTCAACAGGTGACCAACTACCCAGCCCTACTGGAGGGTAGACTCGGGACATGTCAACATGTGACCCACTGCCCAGTCTCTACTGGAGGATAGACCTGGAACACATCGACATGAGACCAATTTCCCAATCTATACTGGAGGTTAGACCTAAAAGAAGTCGATAGGTGACCCACTACCCAACCCTGCTGGAGGGTAGACCTGAAAGAAGTTGACATGCGACCCACTACCCCGCCCTGTTGGAGGGTAGACCTCAAAGAAGTCAGCAGGCGACCCACTGCCCAGCCCTGCTGGAGGGTAGACCTGAAAGAACTTTATAGGCGACCCACTGCCCAGCCTTGCTAGAGGGTACACCCAGAATAAATCGTCAAGCGACCCACTGCCCAGCCCTACTGGACGGTAGACCTGGAAACGGGTCTGATACCTCATAATTGTGACTGACATCAACAGGTGTTACCAACATCGCTACCGTGTGTTGGTTCAGAGTACGTCAAAGGGACCTCCATCCAACACCCTTTCATGTTTCCACATTTAATAAGATCTCAAAAGAGGCTCCACATGCCCTAACGGATCACACCATTGTAATCCTTGTGGAAACACATGCGAGATAGACCATTTATTCGCCCGAAACGGTCAATCGGTGAATATGGCACTATTCATCGTAACTGGCCCATGTGGGGCCCAAACCAAGATCCCAAAACTGAATAAACGGATCACACCACTGTGATCCCCTCGGAAAAACACACGATATTGACTACTCAATCGCCCAAAATAGACACACGGTGAAAAGGGTACTATTCACCGTAGCCAGCCCAGGTGGCACCCACACCACGATCCCGAAAACGGTCGAGCGAACTATTCCATCGTGAAGCTCTCGGAAAAACACAACAAAATGACTATTCGTTCGCCTCGAATGGATGTCTGATGAAAAAGTCGCAATACACAGCACACAGCTCAAAAGACGGCCTGTGGGGCCCACACCTCAACTCCGGATTCATCACCTGAAACCACCCTTGTCAACCTTGTCTCGATGTTAGGGTAACAACGCCACTGACGATGCCTCAAATGGACTCCGAATGCAAATGTTACAATTCCCACTATTATACGTAAATGGGGCCCAGTGGGGCCCACACCGTGAGCCCGAATTTAGGCGGGCAGATTGCGCCGTTGCAATCCCCTCGGAAAAACACTCAGAAATGAGTGCTCATTCACCCTAAACAGATGTCGGGTGAAAACATGACATTTCACCATAAAACTTGCGAACTAGGCCCTGTGGGGCCCACACCGTGTCTCCAACCTGAACGCTTCGGAAAGCGTCTCAAAAAGTCTGCACAAGGACAGAAATCATGCTGTCGCTGACGGTGGGTCAATCAGACATCCCAAACAAGAGTTACGTCCGATGCAACAATTAATTAATTAATTAATTAATTAATTAATTACTCATATTTGGCGTTTCATGCCATCGAGCAATGAAACAAAACCAGAAAATGATTCGAACCAACTTTAGAAGGACTGTCACAGCTCCATAGCCACCGCGCATCTGACGACATGTCAAACATACGTCTGGCTCGCGATCCACGTCCATCGCAACTTTAATAATAACTAATTATTATTAACATAACGCGTTTCAGATCACTCGCCTTTGGGTAAGAAACCTAAAAACTCCGGGACTCATCTTAAAAAGGGAACCTTGCCAATATGATTCCACAGCCGCAGACGGTGCGTCAAACAGACACGCCGTTTGGGAATTATGCCCCCCCCCCCCGAGTACAGGGGGCCGAAATTGGGCTCGTCCAGACCGGTCGGCCCGGTCCGGAGCGTCGCAGCTCGCTCCCGTCGCACCAGATCCCTCGGTTCTGGTTCTCCCCAGTAGACCTGTCAAAAGGCCAGTCTTCGTGTTGCACCAGCAGGACCCATATCCGGCGGGTCCTTGTCCGCTGGATCCTCCCCCTAGGTCAGCGCCTCGGGGGCCTCCTCCTCCGACCGCGACAGGCCGACGCCCCCCAGTAGCGCACCGCCACACCACCTGATGCAGCACAGCCCCATGCTCCCTTCTCCAGCATCAACTTCCCGCAGAAGTCGCATGCCCAACACCTGGCTCCACGCTCTGCCGCACCGGCAGCTGCCTCCTCTGCTCGACCGCGAGGCGCAGTCGCTGCGCCGAACCCCCCGAGCCCGCCGCATTCCAAGAGGTTGTCACCCTGCTCCGCCGCCGGTTCGGTATTTGGCCACCACCCCTCACTAGAGCCGAGCCTTCGACCGGTCCCCCCGACCAATACGGTGATCGGAAAAATTATCTGACATCGGATTTGGGATCCCTTGGACCAGATCTTCACAACGCCTTCCCCGGCTCATTGATCTGTCGAGGTTCGCGTGGGCCCGAAAATTTTGTACGAAGAACATCCAAGAATGAGGAATTCAACGGGGCTCGGGCATTGGCCGTGTTGGTTCGGCCAACGCCCCAAATTCTAAAAACTATAAATAAATGAAATTCAAATACGAAAATGATGAAGAAATTGAGAAAATCGACAAGTGCACGAAATTCAACAAGAATCCTACCTCGGATCGCTTGTTCGTCGCTGGCGACGCGTCCACGACGCTCCCGATCCGATCCGCCAAGTCTCCGGCGGAGATCTCTCCTTGATCCGTCGATGAACGGAGAAGAACACCAAAGAAAATGAGAGAGAGGGAGGGAGATAGAGGGAGAGAAAGAAAATGAGCTCCCAACAATTATTGAATTTATAGAAATACACTAAAACTCTCCCAACGGGCGCGGATTCTGAAACCATCATGCCCGCCTATTTTATCTCTTGCCCAGGAAAAACACCCCATTCTGAACTCAACGGATGTCTTGGATTTCAATTCCGAGACTTCGTTCGAAAGCTATTCAAAAAGAAATCTTGTGATAAATATCACTATGTGGACATTTAGAAAAGACGGTTTTTCCCCTAGGTGACATCTCTCACAGAAGGCCCACACCAACAACTTCTACACCCCGCCTAGGGTAAACGGCATGATCTGGACTCAACGGTGACCTCGGTTTTCCCATCTGAGAAACCATTTATGAGATACATGAGTTTGAGCTATTAAATGAATAATTTTAATTTAATTTATCCATTTAACACACCGCTAATGAGTGAGGTGTCCGAACGTCCCGCACCGACTCATTTTATGTCTCTCCTAGGGTAAACACCCCATTTCAGACCCATCCGTACACTCAGATTTCTGATCCGAATATTTTTTATGAGTTATCCCATTTATTTTGCATTCCCAGTGTGAACGCACTGAAAATTTAATTCTGGCCACATTGGGGTTCGGAATCACACGCCATCTGAAGGCGCTGCTCTGGAATATTATCAGAATATTCCAAAGTATTTTATATAAAAAACTGAGTTCTTACAGTCATCTATTTGGCTCTTATTATTGATAATAGTACACTATTTACCCGCTTCACCTTCCAAATGATAAAAAAATTGATATTATCATGTTCAAAACAATAGACAATAGAAAATATCTTTTTATTGGAATAGATTCATTACTCTGCCACTGGTGGATTAGAAGACGCATTTGAAGAAGGTGGATATTTCCCCCAAAAGGATTCAATAGAAATATGATCCCTCCTTTTCTCATTTGGATTTCCAATATTATTCATATCTTGATAATGTTGTGTGATAATAACAAAAAGATTTTTCATTCTTACTCACATAACATTCAGTTTATCCGGAAGAAAATCATTTTATTTCTAGTCACATTCAGCATTATTGTGGTTCCTTCAGGTTCTTGTCATTTTGTAAAAGAATGACTAGTGTGTGAAACAATAATGATTTTTTGAAAACCACATCATCATGGGAAATTACTTATAAAATTTCAATCTATGTCCTCTTATTTTTAATAATAGGTTATTTATGATCGTTATATGAATTCATGGATTATTACCTCTACATAGACTTATCCTTCAGGGTTTTACTACAGTTTTCTCATCATATTTTCCAAAGGATATCTAAACCACTCTCAAATATAGACTATAACGGCCCATACATTTCATAGAAAGATATTATATTTTTTATGAATATTCATTACATAACAAAACAAATCCATGTGAGAACCAAATAGGTCAATTGTATTTGAAAAAATGGAATCAAAAATAAATTGTTCAAAAAATATCTACTCTGTATCTCTCATATTTCCATCAAACGTAGAATAAAAAAATATTCCCCTTAACAACACTAATAATGGGATTTATCTGTGCTAAAGAAGTTGTCATAATGTGAGCGATGTTAATGAGATTGCTTAATCATCACATGAAAAAATAATTAACAATGGATCCTTTAAATAGTTCTCAAAAACGCTGATAAAGGGTGCCATTATCATCACTTTTTTATCCATGATAAACAGTCCCATTATTAGAGCTTTTTTTAAATGATAAAGGTAGAACATATTTACTTTTTCATCTCTCTTATACATCATTAGCAGGACTTCCCCCACCATTTTGTTATCTAATTCATATTCCTTTGTGAGTTATTCTAACCAACTCACCAACTACCCCATTATCAGTGCCCAGAATTGACCTTTATCAGCAGTTTATAAAATTTTAACCTGTTGTTGTCCCACAACGCACTCCTTTATTTGACCCTTGTACCTTATATTTTGAACATGAATATCTTTATTGCATCATCACGATGTCTTGTGGTCTATTTTATGATATTTCTGATTATATATATATATATATACAGATATATATTTTATTAAAATTTTAATATATTTATATTTAAATAGATTTAAAAATATATTTTTTGGGTGATATATATACTTAAATTTATTTAATTATCTTATATATTAATATTCATTTACATATTTGAGAATACAGTAAAAATATATATCCATTTATTAATTAATTCACATATGTATATATAAACATTATATTATATATATATATATTCAAATATAACTATAATGTAAAGAACGCAAGGTATTGTTTTAAAATCATTTTATGAATAGTTCTATATATTGTATATTTATATGTAAAATCTATACATTAAATATATTTTTATATGTTTATATATTTATATATTCACATATAACTATATAATTAAACAAAAACTGCTCATAATTTATTTATAAATATTTAATGTAAAATATGGTTATATACTATATTGAATGATAATGACTTTTTTTTAAAAATACCGTTATATATTATGTATACATATAAAATTTTAACACACTCACACACACATATTAACACACACAAGTACATATTTATATTTCTCACGTAAATGTACAAATATTGACATAATATATATTTCTTTACATATATTATAATATTTAAATATATATAGACACACACTTATTTATATAGAAATAGTACTTGGTTAGGTATATATATACATATTATTGAATTTTTATAAGGAAAATAAAATGCATAATTTTTTATTTTAACAAAATTAATAATTAAAAATTATTTACATTTTGTTTATATATTTATAAACACATTTTTAGATAAATATATATAAATATGTATTTAAAAAAATATATTTTTATAAGTATATATATGAAAATATGCATATATTTAATTAAAAATAAAAATAAATTTTGGAAAATGATAAAACATGAAAACAATAATATCAATATAAATGTAATTAATTGTAATTAATGTAGCGTTTATCGAAAAAAGGCATTAAGACTCCCTTATATGTGGTCGAAATTCAATTGAAAGTAAAAAATTAGGATTCCTCAACTAAAACTCAATTTTGGAGGTCTTTTGGGCCTTTTGGCCATGATAATTTAGTGACTGGGGTTTACCGTTGTCACCCTATCATAGATATCTTTTCATGAATAGTTTTTATATCTGGAAGAGCCAAAATGGACACCCAGATAAAATGTTATGATCATTTGAAGTAAAAGTCATGTTCAAAAATTATCATTGACAATTCATTAATTCATTTAGATACAATGATATCATGTTATGATTAATTTACTATTACTAGCTTATAATATTCAAATTAATAATTAATAATATTTTCTTGTAATTTGATAATCCCCTTTCACTAAATATCTTATTTATTAATCATAAATGTGTATTTAGAATTAACTAAATAATATTTTTTAAAAATATTATATTTAGATCAATATAAAAATATTAATATAGTAATATATTATTTTTAATGAAATATATATATATATTAATGAAATATCCCCTTTTTTAGTTCGATAAAAAGCACTAATATAGGGTGCCACTATCATCACTTATAAAAAAGCCATGATAGAGGGATTTATCTATGATTGTTTGACAGCACTGATAATGGTGACCATTTATATGTTCTTGTTTTGTATCACTAATAAATAAACTCCTATATCATTACTTTTGTATCTGCACTAATAAAGACCCCCCCCCCCTCAAAGTGCTATTTTATTAACACTGATAAATGCACCCATTTATTATTAGTTTTTTAATTGTATTGATTAAGGTCCTCCCTATCAACAATATCTTATGAGCACTAATTTAGCTCCTATTAATCAATTTTGTAGGACTGATAAATACATCCCTTTATTAGTTCTAAAAAAGTGAAGATAAACATAATTTTTTTTATCCCTTTTTCTAGTGATGATTATGGGGGGTTATTAGAACTTTTAACTACTGTTATTGAAGACTATAATTGGATAAACCTCGATTTTTAGTAGTTAAACATATCTTATATATAAAATGAAATAGCATCCTTCATATCTTGGGAAAAATAAACATAAGAAAGGGTGATCTTAGATTCTTAGTAAAGGTAAAATAGGGAGGTAAAAATGATTTCATAAGAATAATATGTGGATGAGAGTACAAGAACAAGAAAAAAACATTTGGAAATTATACCATTCATATAAATGTTTGTAAAGTCGAATGACTGAATAAATAATGGAAGTATAGAAGACATTAATCCTATGGAAATCAAAGAAAATGTGCCATGAGAACATTGTATTTGCATAAGACTTTTTATTCACAGAATACACATAAGCATAAAAAAATTTAGATTTTAGTCAATTCTCACATTAAATACCTTCATAGAAAAAAATTCCTATACTAAATTGGGTTCACTCCCCAATAAAACCATATCTTGTTGAACCTCATTCACTCCACATTCTAGCACATTCTTACTAAACTGGGTTCACTCCCCATTATAGTCCTATAAACATAATAAGATTTAAAAAATTTCCCATCTCAATTGAGGGATATATATGTCCCAACCTTTACATAATAAAAAGCATACATATGTGTACCATAAGAAAAAAATAATTCATCATATCATAACCCATGAAAACAAATGGGTCCCAAAATCATTTCATCATTTCATAAGAAATGGAAATGTAATAGGATTCATAAACAACATGCCATAATAAAAATAATTCATTCTTGTAAATGATAAAGATGGTATTCTTGGATCATATTCCTAGTGAAGCATATGTAATATAAAATATTGATTTATTAGATGAGAAATTATTTTTAAATATCTGTTTCCGACGCTTTCGTCGAGGCGCGCACATCCGTCCGTGGAGGACGCGCAGCTATTGCCCCGCATTCCCGCTTTCCAAAGGCGGGCGACATTCGTTCCTTGTTCAGGTACGTCTTCTCCTTGATCGAAACGGGATGATGGGATGTCGTTTATTCCTTCCGTGGATTCCTCCTCGGAATTCATCACCTAGTCCGGGTCTCCCCCATAGATTTAATACGTTTTTCGTGAATCTCATTCCCGGTGCCATATCGTCATGGACGCCGGTTAATTACACTACTTCCGTCAAGACTTTCCATAGGGTCTTGACATGGTAGCGACCTTCGGTCGGAGTAGACGGCAACATCAGGAATGTCGGGGCGTCTCTGGGTGCGTGGACATTGGGGAACCTGTATTCTTCCTCATAAGAGGGCATCTCAAGGGTGCAGAACCCGAGGCGTACATCTGAGGTTTTCCTCAGCTTCCTGTGTTTAACACATGGTATGTTTCAAGATTAACGTCTAGCAGATACGGTTACACCAAAGGCGTTCCATCTGAGGTTTTCCTCAGGCATCTCATGTTTATCACAAGGTAGGCCGCGAGTTTAACGTCTTGCGGAAACGGAATGAGGGTGATCAGAACGTCCCATAGAGATGGATCTGAGGTGGTGCACTCCCTAGAGGGGAGATGTCACACCGTAATGGCTGATCTGAACACCACTGAGGGCGGATCAAGGGAAGTGTACCCCAAGATGGGGGAAACCACGGATTACCACTGGTTGGGATTGATCCTCTTGGAGGTTTCCTACGTACCCTGTGTAGAGGAAAGGGATCAAAACCCACGTAGTTCGAAGGGGTGATGAATCGGGGTGTACGCAGAGGACAACGACCTAGAGATATGATGGGGCTTACACGTGGAAAGCGGCCCATGCGCTACTAGGAGCAGCAAGGAGGTGGATGGCATGATCCCACCGGGATGTGGCGACCCGGGTGAAAATCAGGATGGTTGATGGATGGATGAATGAAGTGGAGGGGGATTGAAATGGGACCATCGTAGGGGCGACAGTGAAGTTGGGCTTGAGCCTTGAAGAGGCTTCCTACGTATCCCTGTGGCAGGGAATCAAAGTCCGCGTAGTTCGGGATGGTGCCGGTAAACCGACGTGAAGCTGGACCTTGGCCCGATGAATGTCGTCAGCGAACCAACGTGAAGGTGGACCTTGGTCCGATGGGCATCGTCAGCGTACCGACATGAAGGTGGACCTTGGTCCGATGGGCATCGTCAGCATACCGACGTGAAGGTGGACCTTGGTCCGATGGGCATCGTCAGCGTACCGACGTGAAAGCAGACATGTGGGTCCACTAATGGTGGGCTTGAACCTTGGGAAGGTTTCCTACGTACCATGCCTTGACATGGATCAAAATCCTCGTAGTTCAGGGAATACATTTTAACGTCATGCGGGACGAAAGGAGGCATGCAGTTTAACGTCATACTGGACGAGGGCGAAACTCGACGTGAATGAACGACCGTGCAATGTGTCTTGAACCTCATGGAGGATTCCTACATACCATGCCTTGACATGGATCAAAGACCTCGTAGTTCAGGTGGGAAAGGGTTGAAACAGCTTACCATTGGACCAGAATACAGTTTAACGTCATGCTGGACCGGGGTGAGTCCCGACGAGAAATGACGGGTGGGCTTGAACCTCATAGAGGCTTCCTACGTACCATGCCTTGACATGGATCAAAGACCTCTTAGTTCAAATGGGATGGGTCGTAATGGCTTGCCACTGGACCAGAATGGGACCCGACGTGAATGGATGATGGGTGGGCTTGAACCTCGGGGAGGCTTCCTATGTACCATGCCTTGACATGGATCAAAGACCTCGTAGTTCAAAGGATGGGTTTGTCGGTGAACCGACGTGAAAGTAGACCCGGGGGTCCACTATTGGTGGGATTGAACCTCGTGAAGGCTTCCTACGTACCATGCCATGACATGGATCAAAGTCCTCGTAGTTCGGAAGATGGGTTGGGTCGCAATGGCTTACCACTGGACCAGAGTGTAGTTTAACGGCGTGCTGGACGGGGGTGAAACCCGAGGTGAAAGACGGGTGGGTCGCAATGGCTTACCACTGGACCAGAGTGTAGTTTAACGCCGTGCTGGACGGGGGTGATACCCGACGTGAAAGACGGGTGGGTCGCAATGGCTTACCACTGGACCGGAGTGCAGTTTAACGTCGTGATGGACGGGGGTGAAACCCGACGTGAAAGACGGGTGGGATTGAACCTCATAGAGGCATCCTACGTACCATGCCTTGACATGGATCAAAGACCTCGTAGTTCAAGAGATGAGTGGGTCGCAATGGCTTTCCACTGGACCGGAGTGCAGTTTAACGTCATGCTGGACGGGGGTGAAACCCGACGTGAAAAATGGGTGGGCTTTAACCTCATAGAGGCTTCCTACATACCATGCCTTGACATGGATCAAAGACCTCGTAGTTCAAGATGGGTTGGGTCGCAATGGCTTACCACTGGACCGGAGTGTAGTTTAACGTCGTGCTGGATGGGAGTGAAACCTGACGTGAAAGACGGGTGGGCTTGAACCTCATAGTGGCTTCCTACGTACCATTCCTTGACATGGATCAAAAACCTCGTAGTTCAAGAGATGTTCGAGGTCAGGGTTGGTGCTCACTCTAAGCCCACGTGAGTCATGCTTGGTGTGACAAACAAAAGGTTGCAAGGACCTGACGATCACGTCGCGAAGGGTGCGTCTGTGAGAAGCGAAGAGGGTCTTACGCGTTGAGCGGCCCATGGTGTTGGGACTTACTCTAGGATGGAGGCCCAAAGAAAAGGATGATGATATTTTTGGGCTTGAGCCTTGAAGAGGCTTCCTACGTACCATGCCTTGACATGGATCAAAGACCACGTTGTTCTTCTGATGACGGCTTATCGCCAATTGGTTGGTTTCA
This sequence comes from Viscum album, assembly GCA_963277665.1. Lineage (NCBI taxonomy): Eukaryota > Viridiplantae > Streptophyta > Magnoliopsida > Santalales > Viscaceae > Viscum > Viscum album. Next base: position 1,024,552,993 of record OY728126.1, read on the forward strand.
GCGGCTTACCGCTGGATTGGGTGTGAACGGCTTACCGCTAACTAGGGTCGCAACGGCTTACCGCTGGATAGGGTTGTCAACGGCTTACCGCTGCATAGGGATGTCAATGACTTACCGCTGAAAAGGAGTGACAATAGTGGATGGGGCTTATGCCAGGAGCTGCCCGGGTGCAGCTATGGAGCGGCACTGGTGGATGGGGCTTACGCTAGGAAGCTTCCCGGGTGCCGCTATGGAGCGGCACTGGTGAATGGGGCTTACGCAAGGATGCTGCCCGGGTGCCGCTATGGAGCCGCACTGGTGAATGGGGCTTATGCAGGGAGCTGCCCGGGTGCCGCTATGGAGCGGCACTAGTGAATGGGGCTTATGCAAGGATGATGCCCGGGTGCCGCTATGGAGCGGCACTGGTGAATGGGGCTTACGCTAGGAAGCTGCCCGAGTGCCACTATGGAGCGGCACTGGTGAATGGGGCTTACGCAAAGAAGCTGCCCGGGTGCCGCTAAGGAGCGGCAATGGGGGATGGGGCATACGCTAGGAAGCTGCCCGGGTGCCGCTATGGAGCGGCACTGGTGAATGGGGCTTACGCTAGGAAGCTGCCCGGGTGCCGCTATGGAGCGGCACTGGTGAATGGGGCTTACGCAAGGAAGCTTCCCGGGTGCCTCTATGGAGCGGCACTGGTGAATGGGGCATACGCAAGGAAGCTGCCCGGGTGCCGCTAAGGAGTTGCACTGGTGAATGGGGATTACGCAAGGAAGCTGCCCGGGTGCCGCTATGGAGCGACACTGGTGAATGGGGCTTACGCTAGGAAGCTGCCCGGGTGCCGCTATGGAGTGGCAATGGTGAATGGGGCTTACGCAAGGAAGCTGCATGGGTGCCGCTAAGGAGCGACAATGGTGGATGGGGCTTACGCTCGGAAGCTGCCCGGGTGCCGCTATGGAGCGGCACTGGTGAATGGGGATTACGCTAGGAAGCTGCCCGGGTGCCGCTATGGAGCGGTACTGGTGAATGGGGCTTACGCTAGGAAGCTGCCCGGGTGCCTCTATGGAGCGGCACTGGTGAATGGGGCTTACGCAAGGAAGCTGCCCGGGTGCCGCTAAGGAGCAGCACTGGTGAATGGGGCTTACGCAAGGAAGCTGCTCGTGTGCCGCTATGGAGCGGCACTGGTGAATGGGGATTACACTAGGAAGCTGCCCGGGTGCTGCTATGGAGCGACACTGGTGAATGGGGCTTATGCAAGGAAGCTGCCCAGGTGCCGCTAAGGAGCCGCACTGGTGAATGGGACTTACGCAAGGAAGCTGCCCGGGTGCCGCTATGGAGCGACACTGGTGAATGGGGCTTACGCAAGGAAGCTGCCCGGGTGCCGCTAAGGAGCGGCAATGGTGGATGGGGATTACGCTAGGAAGCTGCCTGGGTGCCGCTATGGAGCGACACTGGTGAATGGGGCTTACGCTAGGAAGCTGCCCGGGTGCCGTTATGGAGCGGCACTGGTGAATGGGGCTTACGCTAGGAAGCTTCCTGGGTGCCGCTATCGAGCGGCACTGGTGAATGGGGCTTATGCAAGGAGCTGCCCGGGTGTCGCTATGGAGCGGCACTGGTGAATGGGGCTTACGCTAGGAAGATGCCCGGGTTCCGCTATGGAGCGGCACTGGTGAATGGGGATTACGCTAGGAAGCTGCCCGGGTGGTATTCCTCATGTCTGGCCATAAGGGCATCCCAACTCACTGGTGAGTTGAGGCCTTCACTTATGCACTAGTGCACAAGAGGGATAATGCCAAGGGGCATTGGAATCACGCCACTGTAGTCATGGCATTGAGCATCTTATGCTTGGAGCATAAGACATCTCATGTTTGGAACAAGAGGAATCCTATGTTAGGAACATAGGGAGAATACTACAGTTTATAGTCTTGTAGGTAGGACTGTTGGCATCTCATGCTAGGAGCATGAGGCATCTCTTTCTTGGAGCAAGGGGCGTCCTATCATTTGTTAGATAGGGAGAATACTACAGTTTATAGTCATGTAGGTAGGACTATTGGCTTCTCAGGCTTAGAGCATGAGGCATCTCTCGTATAGGGCGAGAGGCATCCTATATTTGCCACATAGGGATTACTACAGTATAAAGTCATGTAGATAGGACTATTCGGCAGAAGGTGCCTAAAAATGGTTGGTGTCGGGACTTACGCAAGGGCGGCCCTTTCTGGTTCAACCTGGCATAGGAGCCAAGTGATTGGGTTTGGAGGAGTTTCCTGAGGAATGGTTCGACTCAAGGTACTTGGGGAATTGATGATGAGAATCTCAACTCACGACATGGAATGAAACCCAGAGGAATATGTCGACTCTAGGTGTTCCACGGTGTGCGGAGGAGTGTATCAAATCATGGTATTCCATAGGTGGAAGGTGGGAGCGCATAAGGGTGCAATGGAAAATCCCGGCATCCCGGCCCGAAATGTTTGCGGTGCGACTCTCCATTTTTCATGGGGGTGTGTGACGGTAGCGAAGGGACCGGCCCGGAGGGCCGGGACCGAAGCCCGGCAGTGACCCCGAGCAGGGGTGCGGGGGCGCAGCCGCCGCAGTATGGACCTGTGGGTGCAAAGGTAGGATCCTTGCGAAGGATAAGTCTTCGCGAAGTAGCTTCGCGAAGCATGGCCTCGCGGAGCAATAGTCTATCGCGGAGCAAAGTTCTCGCGAAGTAGCTTCGCGGAGCAAAGGGCTCTCGCGGAGCTTGGTCTCGCGAAGCAGCAACGCGAAGGAAGCTGCTCGCGGAGCATGGCTTCACGGAGCCGCAATGCGGAGCTCCGGTCGGCCGCCCAAGGGGCGAAGTGGCAGTGGCCGTGCACTTGGAGAAGGGGGGTGAGTTGGGTATTTATAGGCAGGGGCGCCGCGAAGCAGAACTCCCGCGCCGCCTCTGGTGCTTTGCGGTGGCTCGCGAACGTCAAATGCGTTCGCAGAGCATCACCGCCTCTGGTGCTTCGCGGCGGCTCGCGAACGTCAAATGCGTTTGCGGAGCATCACCGCCTCTGGAGCTTCGCGAGGCCGCGATGGTCGGGGCCCTTCGCGGCGAGGCTTCGCGGGACCGCGCTGCACGGGTGCTTCGCATTGGTGCTTCGCATTAGTGCTTTGCGAGGGGTCTTCACGGCGCATCGCAAACGTCAAACGGGTTCGCGGAGCCTCTCGCCTCATTGCTTCGCGGCGGCGCTCTGCGACCACGGAGGGGGCTTCGCGAATGGGCTTCGCGAACCAGATTTCCAGCCCAACTTCAAACGTCCATAATTCCTAATCCGTTACTCCGTTCGAACCCTATGACCTACCAAATCGAAGCTTGAGAAATGGACTACGATCTTGGATCATGTATGGAAGCATTTGTAAAATTTTGGGGATGCGTTTTCCGGGGTCTACAATATCATTTTAAATAATTATTTAGGAAAATAACCATTCCATTTGGAAAAAAATTTGTTGAAAGTCTGTGAAATTACAACAGAAAATAATTTTTTGAAAATGCCATTGTATTCATTTATATTAATATTAAAAGAATTAATCCTTCATGGAGGGGGGTATCTCTTATTCCGTATGAGTTAAAAATCCATTAGTTTTATATTTTCTTTATGAAAAGTCACAAAGTAAGACTTTTTGAAAATGAATCCTTTAAAATATTTTATAAACATTAAAAATTGATGAAAATGATTTTAAAAATTCATTAGATAGTTTTAAAATCTTAACAAATTTTTTTTTATAAAACATGGACTAGGAAAATAAATTTTCCCTATAGATACAATCTCGAAAAATATTGAGATTGTGAAATATTCCCTTACCTGAGGTATTTCATTTATATGATCAAATTCAAAGATCAAGTATGATAAATATGGAATTATTATACATTAATTTTGTAACCCTATTTCTATAATACCATTTATTATTTATTTATAACACCTCACCACTCATTTGTAAATAATTTTTTATTGAAATCACTATTATATGTGACAACTACTTCATTTTACAAGAATGATTCTATTCAGAAGTCTTGGTCCTTATGCTTTGATCATGGTGTCACAATTTCCTTACTATTAATTATGGTATAAAAATCATATATAAAAATTATATAAATAGTTATATTATATAATTTATTCTATAAATCAAAAATAAGTACACCATTAATAGAGATGGTAGGTTGTACATACGCACTAATGCTATTATCATATCTCGATTTATTGAATGAAAGAAAGGTAAATAATTATTATTATTTCTGTAATTATTATTATATCCAATATATCATATATATTCATTAAATCCATCATAATAACCATCCTTGAATATAACAATGATAAATTTATTGTATCCCTATATAGAGATGGTAATCCATACATACTGACAAGTGATTCATTCCCTTATTATTTTGATGGAAAAGAGGGTGTCTAATTGAGCTTTGATAATTATACTAATTTTTTTGAATATTTAGGATACTAAATTTATTTATTTTTTTGATAAAATTCAAATATTTATATGATTTATGTAAGATTATAAAAATAAGGCATCAGTTAGATCGAATACCTTTTCTTCAAAATCTATCATTTGAATCTCTTAAAAAAGGATATAAGGTTGGCCTTTTTATAAGAGAAACACCTCTAGAATGCATATTAATAATTCTAGAATATATAATTTGAGAGTGTAATCAATATTAAAGTCTCAAAGTAGTGTAACTACGAGATGCATGGGGATCCCTTTTATAATTGATGTTTGGGGATATTTTTGAATTTATTAAAAGATTAAATTGTATGAAATTAATTTCTAATCCAAATAGCACAAATTGACATTCATTCAAATATAATTTAAGTTATGATTTTTATATTAACAAATATTTATCAAAATTTTTGGTGTTATTTTAAATATTATAATTTTTATTAACCCTTAGGTAACCTTTCATAATTTTAACTATAAAAATAAATTGTTTAATATTAGAAGGTTGTAATTTTAACTTATATGGTGTTAATTAGACTATAAATTTCCAATTAATGACATTATATAACATATCATAGCCACTTTATCTTTGTAATTTTTTTATGATTTTCAAGTTTTTTAATAAAATATTATTCTCATAAAATACCCTTATTGTCAATTTTGATACTATTCATTATTTTTAAATTTAAAAAAAATCATAAAAACATGAAAATTAAAAACAAATATATTTTATTATATGATATAAATTTAATGTTAAATTATAAAATTCTTATATCACTTTATGTATCTCAAATTAGTTCACATATAAAATTAATAATATCATTTATTTGATTTTTCTATTAATTGAATAATTCAAAAAAATATAGTGATTTATGAATTTATGGAAATTATTTAATTTTGGAAATTATAAATAAATTATCACAATGAGGATAAATATATTATCATTTTAAATAATTTTTATTGTTGATAATATCTTTTTTTGACCCTATACTAGAAATATTATACTAATTAAAAATAAAAATGGGCCATTTTGTCATTTTCTTTGATTTTGATTACATCTATGTCATATTCATGGAAACAGTTCCACTAAATAAAAAAAATTTGAACTTTAGGTGTTAATTGTAGAAATATATTGTTAAAATAAGAAACAGGATGAAAATATATGGCCTTATCCTTAATTTTAAATCCATATTAACTTGTTTTACCCATAACCGAGGTAATAAACATTACCATTGTTAGTATTAATTTTATCCCAAAATAGAATTGGATTAGTTAAAAATTATTAAACTAATGATTTTAAATATTTATTTCTTTTTTTATAATTAAAAACATATAAATGGATTAAGTTAATATTAAATTAGTAGCGCAAATTGTGACAAAAACTTCTTTTTAGGAAAATGTGTTTTTAAGTATAAAACTAGATTTATTATTATCCAAATATTATCAAAATATTTATAGAATTTTTAAAAATTTTAATCTATTTAATCTCTTACTAATTTCATTAAAATCATTAAACTATATTAATTTAATATATTGATATAAAATCCATGGCATGCATAAAATATTTTTTTATAAAAAACTCACATTTGATTTAAAATGATATATTTTTTTAGTTATAATCTGTTGGTAACTAATGAAATAATTTTATAAATGAATTTAAAATATATTTTTATAAATTTAGTTTTTAATTTTCATTCCCACTATTGTATAAAAGATAATACACACATAATATTTTATTAATATTGTGCAGTTCATTTAAAAATGATGTTTTAGGAAATATAAGCTATCAAAAAAATTACTAAAGTAGAACTATTTAACAAAAATATTGGAGTTTTAAATAGATCCCCAATAGAGTTTTTATAATCTTATATTCTAAGAAGAAGAAAATGGTAGTCCATGAATGGATTTTTGGATGATCAACAACACCTTAGAAGAATGATCCTAAAATGAGGTATTATTTCATTAGATCTAAATTAAATTAAATATAAATTTAATACGAAAATATCCTCTCTCTTGGTTTTTTGATTTTATAGGTTAAAATTTTATGTAAAAATTGGGTGGTTCATGATGTTTAAACTGTGATAACTAGTAAATGATCGATCAAATTTGAAAAAACCATAAATTTTATTTCAGAAAAAGGAACATCAACCATGTCAAGGACATTTAAAAACCTTGTCTACAATGTTTTTGGGCTCTATAAACTTTTTTATGATGGTATTGGAAATGATTCTTAACAAAATATATAGTTTTATATTCCTATATATGTTTCACAATCTTATTACACATATCAATGTTACAATACATTCTTTTGTTTTATTTCATTATCTAATGATAATTGTATCATGATTCCACATTATAATAACTCAATTTCATGATATTTCCAAAATTTTATTTCATGATTATTCATTTAAATTTTATTTATTGGGAATGATTTCCTTGTGACATGTTCTTGTACCTATATTTTTTTATTATAACCACATAATGGTATAATTAAAACATGTGATATTCTATTGATATCTCTCATGTTCACCCATTATTTGGAGTTTTATCTCATGATTTCATATGATTATATTACCTTGGAAATAAACAATAGGATAATGTATGATATGATTAAAAGGGTGTCACGTGTGATTTTTATTTTTGGGAGATATTAAATATTTTTTGTAAATTAATTTATATATATATATATAATATTAAAGGTTAGTAAAAATTTCGGTTTTGGGGTGTGATTTATAATTATATATAATGAAAATTAATGTAAAACTTCTTTAATATATATGTATGTTATGGTTGGATCATATCAATCCCTTTTTAGGGAGAGTCATGACATGCCCAATATCACATGAAATTATACCACTGGGTCAATATATATACTATAAAGTAATATCTTCCAACAAAACTTTATCAAATATGAGTTATATACATGAAATTAAATCATTTCACTAATGCTTTGTTTCATAAATATGTCAATATCCAATGTTTGAGGTGTTGAAAAAATAATGTTAGAATATAGGGAATATGAAGGAATGTGAATGAAATGAATTAAATGAGATGTTTGTATGTATTTGTTTAGTGAATTTATCTAAAACCTTAGCCTATATTTTATTAAACTAGATCCCTAGGTTGGGGCACTATTTGGGATCAAGCACGCCTCACCATATTCTATAGGCTACCAACAAGTAGTAGGGGTCTATAAGTGGTATGGTGGGGAGACGATACCCTTTGATCAAATCTCACCACGACAAAAATAATGGAAACATAAAGAATCATTTATTCCTTAGAATTTAAATATATTTACTAAAAAACTAATTCATATCCCCTGAAATATCATAATGATGTAACATTACATGTATCTCACAGAAAGAAATGTGGCACTAGAAATCCCCTCCTACATGAGTGACTTTTGAATCACAAGATATGTGAAATAATAACATTAATAGAAAATTTAAAAATGATGAAATAAATAAAATTCATGATATAAGATTTCATAGGTTAGTATATAAAAAACACAAAAGAAATGAGTAGTGAATATAGAGTAAGTCTCAAATTAATAAAAGTGAGACTAGAAATCCCCTTACCTCGAGTTCAATTCATCATTATTTTTCATTATCTTAATGAATAATTTACATATTATATATATATATATATATAATTTATTTATAATCATTTAAATTTTTTTATTACTTCCCATTCACTTATAAACAAGTTATATAAAATTAATTAATTAATTATGTTTATATTGGATATTTTTTTACCATATTGGGAATATATTTCAAAACTGACTTCGGTAGGTCGACTAATGTAAATAAGGTCTTTATTTACACATAAAAAAATTATTATCCCTGAATTAATTATCACATTTACAACTAAATTATACTTTTAAAACAAATCATGTAATTTGATTATGAAAAAGTTACCAACGTTACAACCATGTAGACGGTATGTCGTTTGTAGAATGAGTAACATTCCCATTTTTGAATAATCATTATGAAAAAATGGTAAGTAAAATTTATATTTATATAATGATAATTATATCATAAAAACAATAATATATAATTATAAAAACTTATATATATCATTCATATAATTTCTTTAGGAAAAAGAATAATAACATCACTTCATGGACGAGACAGTCAACACATCCATGCAAGAACTTATAACATTTTTAGTGTCTATGAAAAACTTAGAAAGTAAGTGATATATTAAATATAATGAAGGACAAATATTTATTTAATAAAATATATATTTCATATATATATATTATTTTTATTAAAAACATACTAAATATAATCCATGTAAATCATAAATAAATCATAGTTCTTTGAGAAGGTGGTAGTCCACACATCCACAAATGATTGTAGTGTATTCCAGAAAAACGGTAGCCATGTAGGTATGTTTTATATAATAAATAAATAAGAATGAAAAAATATAAATATCATATATATAATTTAAAACAGCATGTTCATAACAATTCCCAAACTTTAGTTGTGGTAATGGAAGAAGGAATGCCAACGTTTTGTGTAGTGGCAGTCTTCCATACACGCAAACAGTGATTGCATATCTGATTCGATGGACGTGTGTGATGTTTAGGTACAAACTATAATATACCTAGAATTTTAAAAAAATTCTCATAGGATTTTATGCATTGATAACCATAAATTTCAATATATAAATAATAAATAATAATTTATTTTCAGGATTATATACATAATTAGAAAAAATGAAACCAAAATAAAAACATCTTCAATTTAATCTCCATAATGATATCATAACATAATTTTTTCTATAAAATCATCATAAGATAACATTGGGAATATTCAAAAAAAGTTATGGTAAAAAAATCATATTTATGAAAATAAACATTTGAATAAAGAAAAGAGCATGGGTTAGAAGGCATAACCTGATGACATAAAAAGGCATGGACCATGTGGATACATATGCAAGAATAATATATAGAATGTGGGATAATGTAATAATATAATCCTAAAAATGTGGAAACAATATAAATAATTAAATAATCACAAGTCACAGATAACCACTAAGACCATTTAACATGGAGGAGCAAGGGTTAAGGAAAACCACCCGGACCATTTCACATGATTAACATGAATGAAAGATAACCACCAAGACCACATCACATGACCTCTAATGAGAGTAAAAATCACCAAATTCAATATAAAAGTATATAGGTTCACCCATTATAAAATTTTCATTAATATATATTCCAAATGAATAATTATACATAAGGAATCAAACATAAACATAAGGGCTACCCATGGAAAGAAATGGGTATCACAATCACGTCAAAAGGCATAACAAAAGGGAATAACATTATGGTTTCCATGAAAAAATGGATTAAAAAATGTACATTAATAATAGAAAATAGGTATAGACAAAGATAAGTAATGTCCAACTGAAGTGAAAACATCTAAATAGTGTTTTTGGGAACATTAAAAAATGAAATTTAATGTAGTTTAATGAAAACATTATAGTGTATTTAAAGAGGAAAATGAATAATCTAATATATAAAACATTAAAATAAAATAATATATTTTCATTGTAAAATAATTTATTTTATAATAATATTTGGGGGTTAAAAGAGATTATGGGTTGTTCTTCAAAATGGGTAGGAAATTGGGATGTTCCCTTTAATTGGGCTTTCTTATCAGGAATAATTGAGAAGGGAACATTATTCAAACATTTATTTCCCCTTAAAATAAAGATAAAATGATATAAATAAATTATTTTAGAACATATAAATAGAAATTTTGGATTTTTACAAAAAGAAGAATAATTTTATTGGGATATGGTGAGAGAAAGCGTAACACGAAGAAAAAATTGAGGTCCTAAAAGAATCACTTTGTTATGTCTAAAAGTGGTCTGCACTTGATTTTAATATCATGGAAAATCTAATTAAATTAATTCATTCATTCATTCATAAAATTTTACACATTAATAATATTTATTGAAATTTTATTATGTTTATTTACGGAATTTTTCACGAGTTATAAGAGAGAATTTTTTCATTTAAAAGTGTTCCTTTCCTTGGTTTTCACGATAGGTTAACTTATATACATAAATGTGAAATCTTGATAAATGAGAATAGTTTCCCAGAATTGTAATTATATGTTATTAATGAACTTATAAAATATTATATGGTATTATATATAATATTTCTTTCAGATTTTATGATGATTCATTAGATAAAACATTAATGATAGCTGTTTTGATTATTTTTTTCTTTTTTTTGATCATCAAGAACTAGTTTTCATTTATTAATTAATATTAGGTATTTATTAAGTTTTAAAAAAATTTCTTTAATACATATATTATAATATAATTTATCTATAAAAATAGTTTTATGACCAGACTAGAAGACGGTAATGGAAATTAAAAATATGGAATCCTCAAAGGTGATAAATCAACACTTCAAAAATGAAAATTTTATTTTTAGTATATAAAGAGTGAAGAATAGAAATGATTATGTTTTGTTACATTAACACAATAACATTATAGTTTATTTATTTTACATGGGTTATTTTTATAGTTGGACAGAGGGAGGTGAGGAGAGAAAAATAAAAGAAAAGAAATTGAAAATTATGTAAGAGAAAAATAAAGGGGTTATTACCTTTTGAATCCTTTTCCTTGAGAACCTCCGTGAGGAAAATGAGTTTGATCTTTAATTGAGACCAAAGATTCATTGACATTCTTCAAATACTTATAAAAATGTTTGGGACGAAAAAGAACATGATTCAATGATTTTGAGGTGTGATTAGAGGAGGTGGTGAGGGGTGGTATTATAGTAGTGGAGAGGGCTGTTTGTTTGTTATTTTATTCACTTGATTATTAGTTTAGCTCATGAAAATTAAAAATGAGGATTATTGTGACTATATACATTATATAGGGTATGGGTGTTTGAGATAATGACCACTTACATCTTCTATGACTCAACTATGACATAAAAATCTTTTATTTACTTATAATGTTCAATACTATAAATTACCATATTTCACTATTCACATGAAAATAATCTATTTTATAAAAATACCAAAAACTAACCCCAACCATTTTTCAATGTGTAGAATTTAAAAACAGAATCCATTTTATGAAAATATTTTTCTGAATATGATAAATTTAACATTCAATTAAAATCATCATTTATATGAAATATTCAAATTTTAAAATAATGATCGATTTTATAACACCTTTAAAAATTAATTAAGGTCTCCTATAATTATTCTATAATAATCAGACAACAAAATATTATCTTATTAATATATTTTATGAAAATAATTTTTCTTTTATATCGTTAAATTAAATATAAAATTATAAATAAACTTTTATATTTGTCAAAAATTCCAATACATAATTTATCATTTTTAAAACATTTATTTACATATTCCATGACATTAATATATTGTATTTTCATATATAAGATTCCTAAATTTTATTTATACAATCATAGGTGATGTTACTATTTTATTATCTAGTTAACCATTCCCTATATTCATATTACTATTACATAGGTCTTGTTCAATTCCATTGGTTTAGGTTACTATATTTCTATTAATACTTCTTATTTAATTCCTTATTTACTTATAAAGATTATATTTTTTTGTACTAGTGATTTTTGTGGGATATATACTATATAAAATAATTTTAAGAAGGGAAATTTTACTAAGAGATTTTTGGGTCATTACATTCTTCCCCAATTATGAAATTTCACCTTAAATTGTTTTTACACTATAAGATAAAAAGAGCTGAGGACAGTTATCCTTTATTTATTCCTCCTTTTACCATGTTGCATGTTCATACTTTTGGGTTTTTCATAGTACTTTGACAATATGAGTAGTCATTTTTTGTATAACTTTATATCTATAATAAAAGATCTCCATTGGTTTCTCCTCATAAAAGAGCTCATTTTCCATCTGTACCACCTTGGAATTTAATACATTTGAGGGATATCTTGTGTAATTATTTAATAGGGGTATCTGGAATACATCATGTGCTAGAGACAAGGTAGTTGGTACTACTAATTAATAGGCCATAGCTTAGGCAAGGTTAAAGATCTTGAAGGGGATGATGTACCTGGGACTTAGCATTCCATTCTTCCCAAATCTCATGATTCTATACCATGGAGATATTTTGAGTAATACCATGTATCTAACCATAAACTTTAGGTCTCGTATAAGATTGTATTGCTATATATAATGTTAACTGTGGGATTATTTGATGTTTTGTTGAATGGTTTTCACCATTTCCACCATTTCTATTTCCATCTTAGGTCCTATCAGCTTACATTCACCGAGTTAATCCCATCATGTTGATGTTATACATATTTTCCCATAAAGGGATTCACATGGAGCCATTTAGATACTCGTATGGAAACTATTTTTATAGGAGAACTCGGCTAGAGGTTGATGTTGGCTGCATCCTCCCATGATGTCCATATAACATGATCTCAACATGTTGTCCAATGTATTTATAGTATGCTCAGATTGGCCATTAGTTTGAGGTTGATAAGCCTTATTAAGTTCAACTATGTGTTTCGATAATATTAAATACTTTTCCAGAACATAGAGTTGAATCTTTGGTCTCAATCAGATATAATCAATACCGATCATCTGTACAACCTCAACAATTCCTGGATGTCTATCCAAGAAAGTTTGTTGAGTGATAAGTCCCCTATAATTGTGGTAAATTGATAAGTATTTGTAATACTATACACAATGACCCATATTGGAATGTTTTCTTTTGATGTCTTTGGATGTATGTTTAGAATGTTCATGGTGGTATTTTTCCACTTCCATGTTTCTATGGGTAATGGTTGCATCACCCCCGTAAATTTTTTCCTTTATATATCGCTTGCTGACATACTAGGAAATTTGATATATATTCAGTGATCACTTTATTCATATTGTCCAACCAATAGTGTACGTGGAGAACTCGATAAATATATGTTATCCCTATATGAATAGAAAATGTTGACATGTGTGCGTCATTTAGAAGCACTTTCATTTCCATTAGATTAGATGGTACACATATTTGTGACCCAAATCTTATGAATCCATCCCCATACACTTTGATCTCTGAGGATTACCCAATTCTGATTTGTCTTACATTTTTTGAGTTTCCACATCATTTCATTGAGCATGCTTTATTTTCTCCATGAGATATGGTTAAACAGTCAATTGAGAAATGATGGAAAAATTTCCTCCTTTATGTATTTACATGGCCATCCTTTACAAGAATTAAAATATTGTATCCTTACCAATTCTTATAATTTATAAAGATTATGGTTACTTCTATGTATAATATCCATAACCTTATTTGCTTTACCCAGTTGGTAGTGAAATGAGAAATTATAATCCTTAATGAGACTTAACCAACTTCACTTGATCATATTTGGATCCATTTTTTGAGTATATAATTGATGATATAATGATCAGTATATATTTCACACTTCTCCCCATAGAGATAATGCTACAATATTTTCAATGAAAAGATCCCAACCTCCATCTCCAGATCATACTTTGGAATGTTTTTCTCATTAATTTTTATATGCCTTGAGGTTTAGGCTATCATTTTATCAATTTCATTAGTATATAACATTATAGATTCTTTGACGTATCATTATACAACACAAAGAGTACCCCACCTTTTAGTAGTGTGAGTACTGGTGCAAGGATTCACCTAATTTTAAAACTCATTAATGCATTCATCACATTTAGTGGTCCAGATAAAATATTACTCCATTAAAATTTAACTTGGTTTGTGGGTTTTATAATCACAATATGTTATTCACAAATTTTTTGGTAACAACTATCTTGACCAAGGAAACTACATATCTCTACAAATGATATTTCCCTTGGCAACTCTTCTATTGCCTTTATCTAGGAAGGGTCCACAAATATTTACTTTCTGCTGATAACATGCCCCATGAATGATACTTACTTCATCCCAAAATAACATTTAATGTATTTTTCATATAGTGTCTCTTTTCTTAATTGTTGGGTCCTGAAAATTTCACCAAGGGAAGAAAATACTCCCACAATCTCTATGAAGAAGGAATCAAGTACTCCTACAAGTCTAGGAATATGAATGGACTCAAATTTAGTTGAATATCTAAGAATAAAATTTAAGGAATTCACGTTTTCAATGGATTTTAAATGGCTTGCGTACCATCACCGAAAAGGGTTTGTGGACTGCTAGGATCATGAACCAACGGTACACGGACAGATCCATAAGGCGCTGGCCCACGGAGCGATGGCCAGAGAAATTCGTGAACCGTGTACTGCATTGCTGAGGGACTCATGCACATGATGGGAATCTGCATATCATCTCGCAAAATCAATGGTTCATGGATGAATCAAACTAGTAGGGTTCTATGGACCACCATTGTGAACCATAACATCTGCAAACATTGGTTGATAGAGTCTTCTGCGGGTCAAGATATCTCTTGATGGGAATCTACAAATGGTTCCACATTCCCATAGATACGATTTACCCAATACTCTATAAAAGGGAGAACATAAGGTATTGAAGGATGATGGATAAACAAATCTTCAAGGGAACCCAGAGGTTGGAAGAAGGAACTCAAGGAAGATTCTTGCTTTAGTCTTGAGTAATGGGTGAAGCCCAAATCATGAACCACATTCTTTGTAGGTACTAATATCTGCATACCATAAAATGGGGGAACATAATAGTAATAAGAGAATGGTGAAACAAATAATTCTTGTGGATGAACTCTCTATGAATTATAATCCCTAGGACCCTCCTTCGATATGGTGTTCTGTATAGAGTATATCTATGCATATTTAACCTGCTACCATGTTCTACATCAGTTCACAGGTGGAACCCAAAGAGGCATGATGTGCCACATACCACTATGAGGATGACCCCTATACCCACAGACCACTACAATATGTATAGATCCCCCCACCCAACAATAGAATATAGTACGTTTCCTTGGTTGTTTTTGGTATTATTTCCTCCGGTTCCAATCTCACCCCTCCATTATTGTCCAGTCCATCATAATCCCTCCCAGAACTGGTCCTACAACATTAGAAAAAAGCCTCCTACAATGCAATTAGACCTATATGATTAGGCCATCAGTTGAATCAGAGTTTACTTTTTATTCTACATACCCACGGT
Organism: Viscum album; assembly: GCA_963277665.1. Lineage (NCBI taxonomy): Eukaryota > Viridiplantae > Streptophyta > Magnoliopsida > Santalales > Viscaceae > Viscum > Viscum album. Next base: position 1,024,568,593 of record OY728126.1, read on the forward strand.
AAGCAGACTCACGAAGGCTCTCCCCATAGCAGTTTACACGTCGAGAAAGTCTGTAGGTCTACATGGTGATAACCCGAAGTCTAACCTTGGGTTGTCGATGGTAACATCCCAATTATAAAAAGTAAGGGTGATCACTTGCTTTTCCATTCAACGATGAATAGTGACTAGTTGAATGAGTTATGTTCACTTCTCCTTCTAATGAGGATAACACTCCTCCTCTTCCTATAACGCGTTCTAGGGCTCTCCCACTGAGGTAATCCCCCAATCATCTAAAGGTCTAGTCTCATGAACTTTAATGTCATTTCACATTTAAAGATTCATCGCTCTGCATCCTCACCCACTATCTCCCCAACCTATTCCTTTGTAGGCTCTCCCTCTCCCACTAGAAAGAGAGGAAGCATGCGTTTGGAGGGATCTCTCGCATCCTCTTGTTTCCCACATTGATCATGACTCACGTGGGCTTAATGGATTGTGACAATTACAACATCAAAACAATTCTATTCATTAAGAACTATGATTCCTGATGGAATGAGGATATGTAAGATGCTTACCTGATGGCCCGAGCTCAAAAGGGGTCTCATCTAAAGGGGTTCACCCAATCATGTCCCCCCAAATGGGCATCTTCCAGGCATAATCCCCAACCATTCTGAACTATGTGGGTTATTGTTCCTCTATCAAGGATATGTAGGAAACCCATATTATGGGTTTGATCCCAACATCAAGTCTCCATTCATCCATCCTAGATTACGATAAACTTCAGAGCATCTTATTGTATGGCTCAAGTCAGCATCACCTCCATATAATCAAATCATTATATTCTCATAATGATCCTGCAATCTGGGGGAGCACATGGAAACACTCTTTTTGAATGAACCAAGGATTCACGAACATATGTAAACAACATAAATATAAAATAGAGTCCCATAATAGTAAATAATCCTCCCTGAAAGGGTGCGGTTAGCATGAGTTTTCATCCTCTCGACTAATGGTGTTCTTAAGTGTCGTTAGTGGAATCATCAATCATCGATCACCTGCCTTTGAAAAATATGTCCATGAATCATGGATACTAGGGCCATTGGTTGTTTCTACCGACATGAATAAACCCATTGGAGACCATCAAAGGAAGTTATATCTGAGGATGAATGATTCCACAAGTACTTGACCCCATGCAATAACCTGTTGAAATCATTTGACTGTGGAATCTCATTCACAACATGAAAGGGGTGAATTACCTTGTCCTCGAGGAGTCAATCCATCTTTCATTTAAAGGATAATGACACAGAATAATTCGAAACAAAAGAAACGGTGAATTTGGAAAGATACCATATCTAGAAAAAGAGATGGGTGATAGTTCTCATTGGACCATTTCCTAATAACCTAGAACAAGCCACCTCGAAGGCAGAACAAAAATGATAAACCTGATGCGAATTTTTAACCAAGGTGGCATTTTTCGCCGTTGAAAATAGAAGAAAGGATGTTGCATGTCAACCCATTTTTTTCACCCCTTTACATGCGGAACGTTCCACCTCAGAGGTGGAACAAAAATGGTGAATTCTACATGTATCCTTATCTAAGGTGGTAGTGTTCCCCAACTCCAGCCACATCACCCAACAATAAAAAAATGAGAGGGGAAGGGGGCATAGCTAAATCATCATATCGTAATAGGTTTAAAAGAATGATTCTTTGATAAGGTCTTGGGGTATGCATGTCATATATGTATGCATCATGTTCCCATAGAGCAACCATCGATCTGAATGAAATCCTGAAGACCGATGCAGACACACGCATCAGCAATCCCGCAGGCAGCCATGGCCCCCATGAAGAGAAGGCCCCTTCGCTTAGCCAACATCATCAATGATAGGTATCCAACACACTAATCAATGAGTACCACAAAAAATGGTACTCTCCCCAGGGTGGGGACCCTGAGATAAGCCCTCCAGTATGACATGTTTTTTCAGCCGCCTCTTCAGTGACGACTAGAACCCCAGTACAAGGCACCCCCGATGGTCGTCTCAAACCATTTTCAGAGCCTATCCCCGAAACATGACAATGAGTACCTCCCTTACCATAGTTAGGTAGATGAAGTTGATGCTAAAAACATTATCTTTACTACACTGGTGTCCAACTCATAGATGTCCTCCAGAGAACAACACCACCGAAACTGGATGACCAAGCCTCCTTATGTTGAAGAGGACCTTATGTCGAGGGCACCAACAAATGTATAGAAGACCCGAGGCCATCGGGATTCCCACTAATGGAAGTGAATATATAATCATGAACACTATATAACCCTAGTTCTTGAGGGTAAACTCATCTACACTAATGTAGAGACATTAAACAGGTAGACATATGACTCTTCACCCTCCACTCATGACCACCACCAAAATATGGTGGCCCAATATGAGCACTTGCACATTCCTGTTGCTGCTAGATGGTCTTACCTTGTAAAAAGAGCATCAAACTACAATAAATACTGATATCTACTGATACACAACAATCCTGTAAACCACATAAGACAGAAACCATCAATACACATGTAAAAAAACCTACTGATGCTTGTCAAGACCACCATACAAATAGGGTGGCAAACAAATATGAGTAGAGTCAAATTACTACAGATGCATACAAAGACCCTGAGAAAAGTAAAGCAGCAAGTGAGTAGATAAAAATCCATACTCATGACTATCAAGATAACCAATCAATTATAGTGGAAACCGGGAAAGGCAATGGGTGGAAGAATCGTTCCTCTACCCTGATACTGGAGAAATGTCAGTATCTACTATAATGTTATGGAGGACCGGGGCAAGCACAAACCCCTTATTTGATAGCAGAATGGGTCTTCATACATGTTCTTGCCGATGATGTATCTCAGAACATCTGGGAAATTTTGGAATATCAGATGTCTATCCCAGACCATATCATCCAAACAAGCCAAGACATTATTGCATCGGTAGAAAAGGTGATAAATATGTCCCATCACCCTGTTTACTCGAACAGAATGACATACTCAAAAAATGGATCAGTCACATTGTAGAATTCACGAATTCTTGCTCCAGTTGGGGAGTTTCGATGAAACTATCCTGTGATACAAGGGAAATTGGATCAGGACCAAATACCTCTTTTAAATGGGGGACATCGATCCATTGTGGTGGTTGCCCCAGGGTTGGCATATATCTCTTCCATAATTCACGATGTCCGTTAGAGCATCTGGAAAAAATCATGTGACCCAACAAGATTGTAAATCTTATATGAAGTTCTTTACCAATAGCATACAACCCTAGTTACATGCAAGAGAGTGCTTAAAAATGAAACACGCTAATGGAAACCTGAAAATAAAGAGCACGTAAGAGATCATGCTCTGTAGGATGGTGGGATTCTTGAAACCATCAATCATATATCAATAAATTATTAAGACCCTATAAGTATGTTACCAAATAATGGAACTGTAATTAGTATTTGTGACATACCTCCCTGAAATTTTACTACCAGTAGCTCTGAATGTCCTCCCCAGCGCACCCATGGGGGCTCACTCAAGGGGCCAAGATTGATCGACCACGTGAGCCTATCTCCTGATGTGTGTTGGGCTAGCCCTCGACTAGAACTAAAGATTAGAAAACAAGAAGTTCATCCTCTTCCTGTTGTTCTCCCTGATGCCCTCCAGGGTATATGGTACAGATATGCTTCTCCCTACTGTCAGACGTCGAGTCATGATGGTATTAATTTCCATGATGATAGTTGTTGCAAAGGCCTTCCTCGTAACGAACATTTATATGGAGGCCCTATCTATTGTAACATCAATAAACGAGAAGGTCCTCCCCTCATTTTAGAACATCCTGAAGGCCCTCCCTAGGATGTGCGCTATAGAAATTATCCTTGCATCTAGGTAACAAGCCATGACAGAAGTCCTCACTGTCAGAACAGTCATCGAGAAGGTCCTCCCCTACGTGAAATCAAGAAGAAAAAAGGTCCTCCCTTCATTGTAGCCTGCCCTAAAGGTCCTCCCCATGTATATACTGTAATTAAATTTACCATGGTCTATAATTGAGTTACAATAGTAGCCCTTTCCAATGCAGCACCAGTTGCAAAGGTCCTCCATGTAACTAAAATTTGGACCGGCAAGAAGGCCCTCCCCTTTCCGGAACAAAGATGAGAAATAACTCCTTTGTTGAGGCCCTTGGAAAAGGTTCAAATATACTAGGCACTCCATCCATGATAAGTTATATATTTTCTCAACCATATGATGGTCTGGGGACACACTCATCTTCTGAGCCACCCCTGTACCATAATCATATCAATGATGCTCCCACCAGCTTGGTTTCTTGGAATGAAATTATTAGGAAGCAGTCGAGTTGGGCCTTTCAAGTAAAGGATCCTCTGGAATAACAACAACAAGCTATGTTTCTTGTGAGAAGAGAACAAGCTAAGGATAATGTACCAATGATGTATTATCCTAAGACCACTTCTCACTTAGTAATATTGGAAGTGTTGTCTTGGGAATGTATACATGAAATTCACCTCAATATATGGATGACTCTTCATCATCTGAAAGAACAATTCCTACCCAATGAAGGTTATACGGACCATGTCAACACGTCAGGGGAGATTCACCCTCTAATTGAAATGTCATCCATCCCATCCGCCTGAAATCCATAATCACAAAGGTGAAAGAAAAACATTGAATTTTCATGCCTCCATTAACTACACATGCTGCATCACCTCATTGGTGATTCCCCGATTGGAGTTCGCATTCAGGGATGGGGAGTTCATGGAGCTCGGCACTTCACCCCACATACCATCTCAAAAACCCCATTGGAAATGAAATCCTCCATAATAATCACCCAAAGGCAGCAATCAAATGAAAACCATGCTTAGGAATGATGGGATACTCAGAAATAATTGGTCGAGATTAAGTCTCAAAAGCATCAGGATTGAAGAGATCAAGACATCCAAAAATCTTCCGAGTCAGGAAACCAAGAACACCCAAAAAACATTCAACCAAAGGTAATCCAAATAGAATGCATCAATCTTGTCTTTAAAAAACCATAGACCCCATGCAGGTTCAATTCCATACTCGGCTCACACCTAGGTGGGAGTACGTGAATTTGAAATGGTGGTAATAGCGGCGGCTACCACAGCGATGTGGGAACAACCCCATCACACAATAATGGGGGAATTTTTAAATCAATATAACCTCGTAAGACCAATCAATAGAGGTTGTAGTGCATCATTGTAATAATGGGAACAGACCCAACCTATAGGGAAAGGGGCATTTTTACCTCATGTATGCATACAGTGAATGTCTATCTTCTCTTGTCTAGGAAGAATGATTGTATGAGGATTCACCCATTCAACCCCATCTCATGGTTCTCGCCCTCAGAGACAAAGGTGTGTTACAAGGTCAGATCAGGGCTCCCTTCGAGTCAATCTTCTCAAGGAAATACAAAAAATACCATAGAATGGAAGGGGAAAATCCAACAAAGGATGTAGAAATCTTTCCTACCATTCGGAACCAGGTACACCACCCCTAATGTGGTATTCCTTAGTGGATTTGGTAAAAGTAAAACCCCAAATATCTCATAGTAAATGAAAAAGAAAGATATAATGCAAAGGAATATCGTTCCCCCCAAGATGTAGTCTACACTGAACCTGATGGTGTGCATACCTGGAACTAGAGAGATGCCCTAAATTTGGGTTCCCCCTCAGTTAATCCAACACAACCTCCCGAGAAAAACCCCAACAAAGAGAAGAATAAATCTATGTTCATGTTTGACCTACCACCTACTCCCACTGAGAATGTGTTCATCACTCTCAAGGAATGGTTTACCATGTAGGAGGAAAGATTCAAAGAGATTATGCAAATTGAATATGAGTTATGTCAAGGGAGGTACCTCACTGGATGTGTTCCCTCTACGGAATGTCAGTAGGTGATCCTAGAAGAGGTTCCTCACCATAGGTACTCATCCTGGAAGATGGAGCTAAGATTGGAGGCCAATTCAGTCTAGACCAATGAATTTAAACCTACTTAAACCTTGACTTGGAAGGAATTATTGACTTCCCACCACCAAGAAGGGAGCCAGAGAATATCCTAGTAAACCAACAATAGATAGCCTCAGCTGGTTATCCACCCCAAATTTGAACCGCAGTGGCACCCCCAGCATTGCCCACTGTCGTACCAGCCCAAGATCAATCTTGACATGATTTGTATCGAGGGATCTTGAACACCATCAAGAAACTAACGACTCGACTAGAAGCCATGGAGGGGTGGCACTCTTAGATACAACCAGATCACAAACCCTACCTTGATTGAGTGAGCAATGTTCCACCATATATGAATTTCAGTAACCCAGTATTCCCATTATTCAATGGATTGGAAGACCCTAAACACAATTTAATACACTATGCCTCTTAGTGAGACCCCATGATGGGAACTCTTGAGCTGGAGGAAGCAGTAAAACTCCAGAGCTTCGTACAAACCCTGTAGGGATCGGCTTTTGTATGGTATACTAGCATTCCAACCAATTCAATTATAGGATGGGAGGACCTCCAATGATTGTTTCTATTCTAGTTCAGTTCAACGATGCCTAATACAATGTTTGATGACCTCATGAACTACAAGCAAAGAGAGAACGAAAGAGTCTCATACATCATTTCTAGATGGAATGGCCTAACTTATTCCCCGAACCAACTGCCCCACCAGGATAAAATTCTCTCTACGTTAATTGACAATATTCGTGATGAATTACGAACACCTCTCATCCTAGTGAAGTACACAGGTGGGTTTAAATGATTTACTACCGTCGCCTAGTGAAAAGAGGACTCCTTGCAATGGACTGACCATAAGTCTTGAGTGGCCCTACCAGACCCCGGAAAACAAAAGGGAAAATCTGAAGTAGCTTAAATCACGCATAAGCCACCCTGATACTAACTCTAGTTGTGAGTACCCCACTAAATGTTGTTGGACCCCCTAGATGACAACACCCACTCCCACCTTAGAATGAGAAGAAATGAGGTGCTAATAGAAATAAATTCAATGAACGAAGAAACAAAGTCTACTCGTTTATAGATGACTAGGTCTATAGCTATTTCATAGCTACCCTGAATTGAAATATTCACTGGCTACTATAGCCAATATGATCTGAAGAAGTGGGTCTCGATGAACGTCAAAATTATTGTCCCTATCACCAAATAATGGGAAACACCATCCAAGAATGCTTCATTTTTAAGGATCTCCTACTAAAGATGGTGGATTCTGGGCATGTTAAGTTGGACCTATCACCCGCACAAGTGGTGTATATTTCTACCCCATACTCAAGAGAGTAAGAGGAATGGAAAATGTTTTCCATTAAGAAGGAGAAAAAAATTGATAATTGGATGACTCAGAATACATTCAACCGTGTTTAGGGAATCATCTAGGAGTAGTTGAAACAACCAATCAATCCCCCAAATGCTCCCAATATAACACAACCATCCTCGTCAGCTTTTCAGTCCTCTAAATGCCAAAAGGGTAGAAATTAGGTGATAGAAGATGGGATGAAACAAGATCATATGTCAGTGTTGAAACATGAGGATTTCATACCAATGGACTTGGTACAGTGGTCACCACCCAACTAAACAGTTCAATGGGCACCACCCTACCAAATGACAACATCAGAAGTAGACAGTCATGCAGAAATTGTATTGGATCAAGAACTGGTCATACGCTCTATTAATATCCTTCACTTGATGGACCCATTCCTAGATAGAGACTATGGCCACAGAACTAAATTCCATGCACCCAACCAGAGAGTCGGAGGAATAAGACAAAGATACTAGAGGATTCCTAGATGGCACAAGCATGGCATGAGTCATATTCCCAGCCATGCCATAACTCAAACCGTTAACATTGTGGAAACTCCTATAATGACCCTCCAACATACACAACCAAAACTGGAATTATCCCCCACTCCCATCAGAAGAAATTAATGTACATTTATATTATATTATTCTTCAGAGAAAAAACAAATATCAAATCAACCAAGGCATACTAGTTAATCAGTTTAGCCAAATCTGGATTGAACCGCAACACCACAAACTCCTATCAGAGAGGTCGAACCCTCTATGTCCAAAGATCAATACCCTAATGTATCTATGAAATAGAAATCCAAAGCTGAGAAAAACTAACCAACAGAGTAGAAATATGATATTATAAAGCAGTTATCTTCAATAAACACAAAACTTTAAATCCGGGATATGTTAAACCAATCTGTAGATCATATGAAATAACTCATCAAAGCCTTACTAAGCACCCCAATGTTCGAGTCTGAAGTAGTAGAAGCTAATGTATATCAGAAATAGAATAATCTATATGAATTACATGTTGTCATCTCTTTCACAGATATGGATGAAGACTTCATCATTCAAGGGAACATCAAACCCTTATATTGGTCTGAAAAGATAAATGGAATTGACTTCTTGAGGATTTTCATCGGAAACGGCTCTAGAGTCAAACTCCTCCCATTGATAATTCTTCTCTGGTTGGGCTATGATAAATACATCTTGACACCAAGAACTATAACTTAACTAGGATATGAAAAAATAGAGTAGAAGCTGCTGGGACAAATCATGTTTAAAACTCAGCTAGGAGACCTGTGGTCAGATTCTGAGTTCCTTGTAGTGTTTCAATGTATGACCTTTAACATCTAGTTATGGAGTTATTGGTTGCATTAGCACATATAAATTCTATCATCACACCATTAGTGAGTCAAATATTGTGAAATGGAAAAAAATAGGACATTGGATGCTGATAAATACCCATTTGAGTCATGTGAGTCACATTATATCACACAGGGTTCTATGAATTGGAAGGAAAACATCTGTCGAAAAACAATATTAACTAGATTACTACCCCAAACATATTGGAAAAATCTCCCATAGATCCCTTCTAGAAACATGGGGAAGAGTATGTGTTACCCATCAACCAAGTTGAATGTATAATTGAAAGTCTTGATGTAGACTCAATTTTCTACATGATATCTATTACGGCTTCCATGTCCAAAGACACATAAGATAAGGATGACTCCCATGATGTCAAGAAAATCCCTAACAGAGAAACTCACGACCCATCCACGAGACCCCAAACATCCCTTCCATTTCTCACCCAGGTGAAAGAAAAATTTTCTCCCAACATTATATAGTTTGTATAGAGAATACCATCTCCATAAGAAGTGTAAGAAAAAGATAATGATAAAGACAATAAGGATGGTGATTTAAAAGAAGAATAAGACCTCAAAGAATACCCTCTTTCATCGGAAGAAGGTTTATCCCCCACAATCAATGAACTTAAGGAGATAAACCTGGGCATGGAAAATGACCCAAGGCCCACTCTGATTAGTGTGGATATTCCTATCAAGGAGAAGGAGGCATATACCTCCTTCCTAAAGAAGAATTGATAAGTGTTTTCTTAAATCTACTCAAAAATTCTAGGACTCGATCTCAAGGTCACCACTCATCATCTGGGCTTACCAGAAGAACATTGGGGTTATAAGAAGGCATCCAGATTGACCCACATGATGGAAGAATCTAATATAGAGGCTGAATTTGAAAAGATGATCCGAGCCTACTTCATACGGGAAGTCCAGTATCCGATCTAGCTAGAAAACATAGTCCCTGTAAAAAAGGAGATTGGAAAGATTACAATCTGCATTCACTTTATGGACCTTAATCGACATTACCCAAAAGACTAGTTCCTGGTCCCAATCATAGAATTGTTGTTCCATGCAACCAATGGATATTATGCTCTCTATTTCATGGAAAACTATTATTCATACAAATAGATATGGATGGATTGAATAGATGAAGAAGATAATACTTTTAGGGAATCTCAAGTAGTGTTCTGTTATAAAGTGATTTCATTAGGTCTAAATACTTCCAGTGCAAAATATCATCACGCCATGCACTACATCATCAATCCTTTCTTGGGGAAATTCTTTGAGTGTTATCTCAACGTTATGGTGGATAAATCATGGAAACACTCAAAACACCTAGCCAATCTTGAAACTATCTTCAAAAAATTATGGCAGCATAGTTTGAAGATAAATCCTTTAAAGTGTAAATTTGGAGTTACTGATGGAAAATTCATCAGCATTGGTGTATGCCATCACAACATCAATGTTGAACCTGAGAAGATAAAATCCATCCTTTCCATGTCCCAACACACAACCTCACTGAGTTGACAGTTCTCTAGGGGCTCCACACCTATATTCGATGCTTCACAGAAAACTTGGCGAGTAGGTGATTACCTTTCATGAGGCTGATGACGAAAGTGGTTACATATGAGTGGGATAATTATATCCATGATGCATTTGACAATCTCAATATATATATATTGAGACCACATGTGCTAATTCTGCCAGTTGATGGGAGACCACTCATTTTTTATGTAACCACCCTATAGCAGTCATTAGGAACCTTCCATGTGTAGAAAAATGATGCTGGCACAAATAAAAACCTCTATTACCTCAGCTCAATGATGATTGATACTAAAAATAATTATTAAAAAATTTAAAATAACTACATATCCCTAATCATCGCGGTTTAGAAACATAAGAATTAAATGCAGCACCATGAGGTCCACCTATTCTCCCATTGCATCCTACTCAAATATATCCTCAATCATCCCCAGATAAATAGAGGACTATCACGATGGGTTGTTATCCTACAATAGTTTGACATATGGTATGTACCCCAGAAATCCATCAAAGGTCATACATTAGTAGACTTTTGGGACCATCACCCCTTAGAATAAACATCCCCTTTGGATGTTGAACTCACAGATGAACAAGTGTTCTCTATCCAGGAGGACCCCAAACATGGTAAATGTACTTCGATGGTGCATCCTGAAGCATGCTAGGGAAAATGATAGAGAATCCCAAGCTCAACAAAGTGGGGTTGGGAATAATACTCATATCTTCTAAGAAGGTCATCCGACCTTACTATTTCTTGATTTTAGAAGGGTGTGCAAATAATGAAGCCTAATATCAGGCCCTCATTGTCAGCCTATAACTGGCACATCATATGCAATATAAACACCTAAAACTAAATGGTGATTCAGAACTAGTCATCAAATAGGTCAATGGTGACTATTACATTAAGAAAGAAGTATTAGCCCACTTTATGAACCTTTTTTGAGAGTTGATGACATAATTCCCATCAGAACCCACATAGACCTATGTCCTCCGGTCTCAAAATCCTCATGTCGGTGCTTTGGAAATTGCATCCATGACCTTGGATGATCCAGACTAGGATAAAAAAGTCATTATCACTTCCCACTGTCAGATGGTCATGCAACTTATCTAGAGAAATATGGAGGAAATCAAGGAAATTAGAACCATTTTTGAGCCTTATGGTCACACTACTAGCTGGATGATTCCTATTAAAAATTTCCTTCAGCAGGGGGAACTCCCACTAGATAGGGATGGAAGGGAACATGTCCAAAGATAGTTAGTCAACATTGAATTGTAAAATGTGGTAGTCCAAGAAAAGGATATATACAAATGAGGCCTCGAATAATTCTTTATAAGGTTCACTAATGGAGAAGAGACTATTGCCATCATGAAGTAAGTACATGCTGTATCTTGTAGAGCACACCAATAAGAACCCAAGTTCTCTCACCAAATCCAAAGGTTTGGGTAATACTTGCCCACTATGATACATGATTGTGCCATAATCACCAAAAAATGAAATTCATACCATATTCAAGACAATTTTATACACCAAACCCCAGAGTTACTTCATACAGCTATGTAGTCATGGACATTTGCTACCTGGGGGATGGATGTTGTGGGACCATATCATCCCACCACATTTAGACAATTCAAGTTCTAACTCATAGTGACTGACTTATTTTCCAAATGGGCCGAATCCATACCCCTTAAATAATTCATGGAAAAAAACATTGTTAGATTTGTGAAGGCCAACATGATTACTATATTTAGTGTCCCTCATAAAATATGGATAGATAATGGCACAAACATCTACTCTACAGAGTAAGAAAATCTATACTAGGAGTATGGAATCAAATCCAACCATTCGTCCTGATACTATGTGGCAGCCAATGGGTAGATAGGTTCTTTCAACAAAACTTTTTCCAACATACTCCAAAATATGGTTTAGAAGGATAATAAATCATGGACAGAGAAGCTTCTTCATGCTTTGTGGGCTTACCAGAACACGACCCATTCTACTACCCAAGATACCACGTACTCACTAGTATATGGGGTGGAGGCGGTTTTTCCTATCGAAAGACTTGTTCCATCACTTCGTGTGGACATTTACAATCAAATTTCCATGGACGAGCAATACTAGAGATAGTTTGAAGTTTTGGAGAATCTATATGAAAATAATATGCACACTTTACACCATTTTGAAATCAACAAAAAATGGATTTCATGAGCCGTTAAAAAAAAGGTTCCCCTTCAATCCTCCCTCAAAGGAGAAATGTTGTTAGTCCATAGAAACCCATTGATACTTGTGAAGAATCTCCCAAAGCTTAAACCAAAGTGGGAAGGACCATATCATATAAATAGGTTCCATTCCAATATAGAATATTTCCTTATATCAATGGACGGACAACTCATCATAGCTCCCATAAATGAAAAGTTTTTGAAGAAGTACTTTGTGTAATAGAAATTCCCAAGACAAGGTCCAAACACTATGACCTTAAACTATGAGTAGAAATACCATGAATCCATGGTCAAAAATATATGACCAAAAACTAGGATTTATATTACAATGAATCCCCTGTCTAGACTCTATAAACTTAAACCATGAGTAGTAAGACCATGAATCCATTGTCCAAACTCCATGTCCTTAAACTATGAGTAGTGACACCATGAATTTATGGTCCAAACTCAAAGAACATAAACTACGAGTAGTAATACTAGAATTCCATGGTCCCAAATCTAAGTCCTTAAACAATGAGTAATAATACTTTGAATCCATGGTCCAAAATATAAGACCTTATACTATGAGTAGTAATACCTTGAAGCCATCGTCCAAACTCTATGACCTTTAACTATTAGTGGTAAAACCATTAATCCATGGTCCTAACTCAACGTACATAAACTGTGAGTTATAATACCATGAATCCATGGTCCAAACTCAATAACCTTATACTATGAGCAGTAATATCATGAATCCAAGGTACACACTTTAAAACATTAAACTATGAGTAGTAATATGAGGAAGCCATGGTCCAAAATATAAGACCCTAAAATACGAGTGGTATTCCTTTCCATATTATGTTAAATTGTAAGGAACTCTTCCCTATGACATAACATTAAACTGAGACTCATGTGCTCACTAATAGATGATAAACTGAATATTTCATGATGTCATAATCACATGATGATAAACTGAATGATCTCTTCCAAAACTATGTACAGCTTCATTCCTTCCTTCGTGGGATATATAGTGACACCTCAATCCCTAACCTTGGCCTATCACCCACGAACAAATGCCTCTATTATATCCTCTATTTCCCTACATTGGCATGGGAAACCTTTGAAACCCATTTTTTCTCACATCGAGTATAGCTTACGTGAGATTAGGATCATTGGTAAGGATTTCTATATGAAGACTTGTTATAGATAAGTATGGTAGACAGGAAAACCATAGTAAATGAAACAAAAATTTTCCTACCCCCATGTCCAAGCCAGATCGGTACGGGGAATGTCCAGAACAATGTATGGCTTGATTCATTCCCTTGCATGATACATAGTGATGCTAGGATTTTGCATCCCGGCCCAACCATCAAAAAAATTCCCTCACATTTCCTTATTCATGGACAGAGCCAGATTAGTACAGGGAACATCCAAATCTATGTATGGTTTTATTACAACCTTTTCAGGATACGTATGGATGCTCATATTTGGCATCTTGGCCCTTCCAACATCAAAAAAATCCCCATTCATATTTTAGACTTGTACGGGGAGTTCGTGATAGGTCCTAACTGCATAAAAATAAAATGTGAAATCCTTCAAGAGTTATGTGTGGTCAAATTCTCAGTTTCATGAGATCCCTCACATTCCCCCCACTCAAGAGAAGTCAAAATATCATGCTTCCCCCTATAAATATTAGTCAGATCTATGTGGAATTTCCAGTAGTTCATGGGTAATCATGATATGGATATTTCCTACACTACTATAGACATCTTTCACATTTGTCAAACTCCATATCCCGAGAAAACATGGATCCCCATAATTATTCAATTCCATCTTAGATGGAAGGCCAGTGTCTTACAGACACCTTTGTTTTGGCTTTGCACATCATGCCCTGGTGGCTCTTCATATGTCGCCTATAAAACGACCACCAATCAAATGAAAATTTTTCCCCAGGAGAGGACTCTCCTATCTCAGTACACCCAATGGCTTCCAAGACCCATTCTATCCCTCCATATTCAAGTTTCCCCTTGAAATATGGTTTACAACTTCTATCATCACTCACGTCTAATGAATGCTAGAACAACCCGATTATGATTTACAAAAAGCTATTAATTTTTTTATGACATCATCATTTCCTCACCACACAACATTAAACTGCCAGGCCAAAATCATCCTTGTGTATGATGTTAAACTGCATAGCATTGGCATTATAATAAATTTCCCTCTAATATTGATTTTTCTATTCTTAGGTAGTGAACTGGAACCCTCATAATTTATTTTTTCTTGCACCGAACATAGTCCATGTGAGAATATTGATATTAGAGAGAGATCCACCAGAAAATTCTGGAAAAAATCTAGGAATATGGTCCTAGAATCACGATCTTAAAAGGTATGTTATGGTTCCATTCCCTAACAGGAACATCTTGTCTTGGCCAAGTGATGTCAAATAACCGAGTACCCCAATGATGGGACAAATGTGTCACCCTACGTGTGAGAAAGATCTATGTAAGGGATACCTAATTCCATGAGTAAATTTCAGCCCAAATGTTTCCAATATTTCCACATACAATAATTCCATACCTCAAAATTCATACAATGAGTGATATTGAATCCCTATAATCATTCATGGCTATCTGAGATGGAAGGCTAGTGGCCTGTGGAAACCTTTGTTTGGCTATGAACATCATGCCCCGGTTTCTCTTAAAATGTTTCCCACTAAAATGGCCACCAATCGAAGGAATGATTGTCCCCTGGAGAGTCCTCTCCTATCCCAGTACACCTGATGGCTTCCAAGCCTCATTCCATCCCTCTGGATTCAAGGGCCCTCAATATCATGGTTTACATTTTCCACCCAACACACATCCTGGATATATCAGAACATGCTGGACCGATTCATCTCTGGTACCTTATGAGTTCTCTAAATATACCACATTCATATATGTGAAGTTGATCCATATACAAAAGAATCATTTCCCCACTCATTTATAGGTTTCCCTAAATGTGTTCAGTTAAAATGTCCCTTTTTTCATGTTTAACTACACCTCCTGTTGAAGGTCACATACCATATTCAGAATGTCCCAAATATTTATTTCCATCATAGATGGAAGGCCACTGTCATGTGGATAATTTTTTTTGACTATCTGCATCATTCCCCAGAGGCTCTGCATATACCGCCTACAAAACAGCATTCAGTGAAAGAAAAATTCGTTCCCTGGAGAGTCCTTTTCTAGTTTCTAAATTCTTAGATGACATTCTTATTTTTTCACACCCAGATTTGGAAAAATTCATGATAATGTATTTCATACCTTCCTCTTTCCAAATCCCCCAGGCATAAATGGTATTTCTAACTGAACTAACCATTCTCAAGTTCCCCATTATGCATGTAAGAACCCAGCGGGAATAGTTTCCCACTCTAAGCTGTTATGAATTCCCATAATATTTTTAGAGACCATTCTTTAGACAGGACACCCACTCTGGCTCCCAAAATCAAAATAATTCCAAATTTTTCAGACCCTACAAGCAATCAGAGATAGAAGGCTAGTGTCTGGCAGACACCTATGTTTAACTATGGACATCATTCCCTGGTGGCTTAGCATATGTTACCTACAAAGCGATCGACAATAAAAGGAAAATTCTTCCCGAATAGTCTATTACTTCCTCTATACACCATAAATTGCTTCCAAGACTCATTCATATCAACAATTCACTAATTAAGGGTCACTAAAAATCACTAATCCATGTTTGAAGGATATTAGAACATTCCTAGCAGACCAATCAAGAATTAAGACCCCTACCCCATTAAGTTTGGTCATAGCTGCCCAATATAAAACATTGGTCATGATTTTGATGGGAAGGACAGTAAAATACTAGTGAAAATAGTGCCATACTTTGCAGAGGGAAAATCTACAAAAGGCACCTCTGTGTAAAAGGAAAGTATCAATTCTTTAAAAAATTTGGGCCACTAAAGGAGACATAATGTTTTTTGGTCAAACACCTGCAATGGGTGGCCTATGAAAATGTCATGTTATGCATGTTAATCCAGTGTTAGGTAGGCTCGTGGAAAAATTGGGGTAATAATTAAAAATACATAAATTTTCGTGAGTTGTTCCATTAAACCTCAACAATAGTCAAACTACTCTTGTTGAGTCCTGTGGCTCCCAAAAAAACAGTACCTGAGTTGATTATTTCAGTTTACAGGTCATAGTTTAATATTAAAACTTAATCTAAATAATGGTTTCATGACATATTATGATCAATTGATATGATAGGAAAATAAATAAAAGAATTATTTAAAGGCAAATCATTTTCATTGAGTTCAAAAAATGTAGGAATACCCGCAGTACGAAGTATCTCTAAAGTATCAAAAAAGGGGGGGAAGAGTACATATCATAATTTTGGATGGAACTAAAACAAGGCTCAGTGTTCCATTTCCAGAAATATGGATAGTAATTTTTGTGGGCCTTCAAGAGTTTTCTACGAAGAATCTCTTTTTTTTTGCATGAGCCTCGACCATTGGATGCACCTGTTCTATAACAATTTTCATGTCATGTCCTTTATTTTGGATAGCTTCACTTTTTGAATGTGAAGAGTCCATTAGATCCCTAATACTTAAAATTCGAGCCTCAAACTCCTACAACTCATTCCTTTTAGATACCCCTACATCATGAGCCTTTACCTCCTCGGCCATTAGGTGATCGAATTATTCCAAAACATCTCAGAAGGTCACCACCTAAAGATGGGAAGAATTGAACTTGGATTGTTTTTCCTCACAAGAAGCAAGGACTTCTCAGAATATGATGGATTGGTAGATTGGGAGGTGCATGTTCTAATAATCAAAGCTTCTAGAACCTGGATCTATGAATAATAACTGAAAATTGTCAATATTGTTCGGAAAATTGGCCATAGGTGTCTCCACAAAAAGAGAACATAACTAGCACCATGCTTGTTTTCGCACTCCCTATTGCCACCCCACAACACTAGTACATTGATCCTCCCCCACGAAAACATGTTTATATGTTGGTAGTGTCATCACAGGAGTGGGAAGGGACTTAATATAGTTTACCCAAGAAGGGGGGATTTTCTTTTCCTCATATGGTTCAATCGTTGGAGCTTGGTGCAGAGGGCTAGCTGCAGCTTCGGGGGCGGATGGTGATACTCTACTTGGTCCAGCCTCATTAGGGTCATGATTAGTATTTATAGGAGGTGAGTAGTCTGAATCACACCCCACTAAAATAGAATATCTTGATGAATTTCATTATAGACGTTGCTGATGGTGAACCGAGCACCTTCTTACCACAAGGGAAGGAACATGTGGTGTATATTTCTTGGCTGCTACAGGAATAAGAGTAGAAGGTTTTGTTATTGTTATCATTGTAGTATAAGGAATTTGTGGAATGGTCTTTGGGGTGAGGCTGGGGTAGAGAACTATTAGATTCTTATGCACCCGTCGAACTGGTTCTCTCAGCACTCCGTTAGGAGAACAATCCATCCATAGTTTAGCAAACTCTAGCGATATAAAGGTGGATCCCATTGTGTTAGGGATGATAAATTCCCTAGTGTCACCTTCATGAATCAACATAATAAAAATTACAAAATAATTATAGGATGACACTCTCCCCTTAACTGAGTAGCAGGAAGAGATTTAGCTTGTTGAAGGCACCCAAATTTCTGGGAAATCCAGTAAGATAGGTATGGCTCACAAATGAGTACTCGATCTATACGAGTAGTAAGAATTACATAATGAAGCATAATGAGATATGAACATTACTCTAAAGAATGACACATTTTAACCTTTTAAAAACTCATGGGAGTAGGATGTGGTGAAAACGAGAAGCGATAAGAATCATTCATCTGCCCAACCACATCAAAAATGCTTAGAGTCATATGGGGAATAGTGTAAATTTTGAGAAGGGCGGGTTGAAAGTCAGAACGGGCAACCTTTGTAGTGTGATGTTATTCCTAATATGGAAAGTGTTCTACCATCCACCCATACAATAATTGAAATAGTCCCCTGAGATGATGTGAGGGACTACCTTCTTATATTTTTTCCAATAACTCATAAAGTCGGGCGGGAGTAGGAAGGACCAAACTAAAGGGTCGACCCTCTCCCAGCATGACTGCCATCATTAATTTACAGTCCCAAACCTTGGTATAAACATCGCGATATGGGAAAATCTATCCACTCAAAAAACATGTCATATAAACCTACCAATCTAAACATAGGTGATACTTCTCACTGATTCACATATCCCAATGTGGTATATCATCCCCCTCAAGGGTAGTACAATATGACCCTGGAGTCTAGCGGGACTGACAGGATGGATGATTTCAACTATGGAAATCCCTCAACATAGGTCTTTTCACTAGAAAGAATGATCCTATCCATGCCTAAAATGAGATATGAGAGAGAGCATGAAGGGTATGATCAAGTAATCCATCTACCATAACAAGTAAACTCTTTGTAACAGGGGACACTTGGTGAGTGTCATTCAAAGTAGTGGATACCGGGAGAAACATGTCGTACATATCTCCAAGGATGGGGGGTTCTCGAAGCTGGTGGATATCCCATAAGCTGATTCCCAGACCCCTATTAAATAAATGGAAGGGGTTGGTGATTGAACACCAGACACTCAACAACTCAGGAAGGATTTTGGAGAGGGGGAAGGCAGCAAACTGAGAATCCCAGGATGCCTGATATAATCCCACCGCCTTCAACTGGTCAAGAGACTTCAAATAGGTATTATGAGCCCATAATTTACATGCCCATTCATTGTAGAAACATCCTCAAGCCCACAGATCCCACTTGGTGCTCTAAATTTTGTTTGGGTTCTCTTGTAACTTGTTGATAATGGATTGATACTCTTGAGAGCCTTGTCTCAGGACACCGTCACAAAACCTGCAGTTTACCTGAGTCCATGAAAACCACTTAATTTGAATATGTTCTCCTAAATCTTAGTAGTTATGAATTCTCTTTTTGGGGAAATGTTGGCACATTCATAACCATGGAGTGCTTCGAAGAGGATGAAAGGTGTATCAGGGTCATCCAACTATAGAAGAACGTCATTAGGGAGACCAAATCTGTAAACTGGAAACTATAAAGATAGTGGATAAGCTATGAGCTCTGGAATCAATTATACATTAAAGATGATTTCACGAGGAATAACGTTGGCTCTAAGATGATACTCACTATTCCCCCCCATGGTCACCCATGTATTCATTTATTTTATCACAACCAGTGAATATGCCATTGTAACCTGCACAAAAAGATCCAAAATCAAATAAAAATTCATTCCAATAAAAGTTGATGGATAATGGCTTAACATCATTGGATAAAGGACTTAAAAATTCATCCGCATAAGGATCTATGTACTGTTCGCAGAAATGGAATGTAGTAGCTCTATCTCACATAATGTATGATATGTGGGAAGCAAACCCACGTACAGATACAACATGTGGAAATGTTAAACCACATACACCCATGGTATGTGAAGAAGCCGAGAGGTGCAGGTGCATGGATCATTGGCCAATGAACAGAAGTGTTTGCGGAAGGTGGATACCATGAACCTGGGCCTCGATTCAGTTCATGTTCAAATATTGCTAATTAAAATATTATGCTTGGATTATTAATTCTTAATGTTCAGTTCGCGAGTTCAAGATCAGTATATGGACAGACAAGAAGCATAACGTTCTCCTACATAGAATCTGGATATTAGTTTTATGATTCCACAATGTCATTGGAGAAATAAAAAATTTTCTTTTTGGGAGGATAAATGGTGAAATTTTCGGTTCGCCACACGTACGAAGTGGTTTGTGAAATGAATTTTCACAGGAAGCATGGTAGGAAAATGCAGAGGAAGCCATGGAGGTCGAGATCACATTTCACTATGAGAAATAGTAAAGAAAACATTATATGGGCCCCTATATATAGGTGTGATCCCCTCCTTCTAGGACTCTCTGTTCTACAATGAATATTTTTATTTTAGGACCACATATTCTTTGGAATAGTCCCCTTTTCATTTCTAACAGACCCCATTCTGATGGGGGCATTTTTATGGTCCTAAAAATTTCTTCATCGGAAGAAAATACTCCCACAATCACTATACAGAAGGAAGTAAGTACTACTACAAGTCTATCAAGGTTAATGGACTCGAATTTAGTTTCAGATTTCAGAAGAAACGTGAAGGATTTCATGATTTCAATGGATTTTAAATGGTCCATGTACCATCACTGAGAAGGTTTCGCAGACTTCCTGGATCCTGAACCACCAATACGCGGAACGATCCACGAGGGGTTGGCCCACAGAGTGGTGGCCATCGAACTCGATGAACCGTGAACCACGTTTCTGAGGGACACATGTGCATGAAGGTTATCCACATACCATCTCATGAAATCAATGGTTCACGGACGATGGAAACTAGTACAGTTTCGCAAACCATCATAAAAAACCACATCCTCTGTAGACCTCAGTTGACTGAGTCTTCTATGGGTCATGATATCTCTTGATGGGCCTCTGAAAATCGTGTTGCATTCCCATAGATATGATTGCACTGATGATCTAAAAAAGGGAGCATAAGAGGAATATAAGGATAATGGATGATGAAAATTTTAAGGGAACAAATAGTATGCAAGAAATAACTCAGGAGAAGATTCTGACTTCAGTCTGGGGTCATCGGCGAAGCCTGGATTGCTAACCACATTCTCCGAAGGTCTATCCATCAATGAACTATAAAACAGGTGAACATAATAATAATAAGGGAACTGTAAACCTAAATGGTGAAACCTTGAACCACATAATTCTTGCGAATGAACACCCCATGAATGATAATCCCCCAGAACCACCTTCAATATGGTGTTCCTCGTAATGTATCGCTACATGGATTTAACCCGGCAACGCGCACTGCATCAGTATGTAGGTGGAACCGAAAACGGTGTGATAGACCACATCGAGGACCTCGTACTACTATGGTGTGTGGCAGTCGGTAACCATTCCCATGTACCACTTCAGTACGTAGATGACCCCTCTACCTACATACCACTATGCTATGTGGAGCTTCCCCCATCCCTTATAAGAAAATAGTATGCGGCATGGGGTGTTTTCGGGTATTATTTCTTCCAGTTCCAATTTCGCCCCTCCATTACCATCCAGTACATTATAATCCCTCTGTGAACCAGTCCTCCATCATCAAGTCAAAGCCTCCTCCAAAAAGACCAAACCTATATGATCAAGCCATTGGGTGCATCAGCATGCCCTTTTGACTCTACATGCCCATGGTACGCAGTGTCATGGAGGCTCTCTCCCAAATGGTTCGAACATTGGGAATGTGTGTGGGTCTACATTTCCATGGTAACCTGATGTCTAACTTTGGGATGTCAATTTGAACATCCCCATTCAATGGATTAAGGGTGTTCACATGAGGTTTCATTCAATTAGTAATAGTGATGAGTCGAAGGAGTTATATTCGATTCTCTATTTTATGATGATGACACTCCTCCCCTTCCTAGAACTCATTCTGGGGAACTACCACTGAGGTAAATACGAAATCTTCAAAAGGACTACTCACATTACCTTTAATTTAATTTTACATTTAAAGGTCCATTGCAACACACCCTCACCCATAGATGCTCTGGCCTCTTCCATCATAGGCTATCCCTCTCCCACCAGCGGGAGAGGAAGCATGTGGTTGGTTGGATCTCTGGCATCATCTTGTTTTTCACATAGAACATAAATCGTGTGGGTTAAAAGGTTTTTGAAGATTACAACATCCACACAATTTGGATCTATGAGAACTCTGATTCCTGATAAAACCAGGATACATAGGTTTCCTACCAGAAGGCCCGAGCTCAAAAGGGTGCCCATCTAAAAGGGTTCACCCAATCATATCCCCCCAAATGGGCAGCTTACTTGCCTAATCCCTAGCCATGAAAAACTACATGGATAATGATTCTTATGTCATGGATACATATGAAACTCATATTATGGGTTTGATCCCAACATGAAGTCACCTTCTGTCCCCCCTAGATGATAATAAAATCCATAGCACCTTATTGTATGGCTCAAGTCAGCATCACCTCTATAGCATTAAATCCATCTATGCTTATGAAGGTCCAACAAACTAGGGGTATCCTATGGAAACACTCTTCCGGAATGAACCAAGGATTCACAAACATATGATGATGACTTAAATTTTTAAAAGAGTCCTAGAATAGGCAATAATCCTCCCCCAAAATGGTGTGTTGATCCCGACTTCCCTTCCTATTGACCAATGGAGTCCTTTGGTGTCATTAGCAGAATCATCAACTAATGAACACCTACCATGGAGAAAAGGTACATGAATCATGGATTCTTGGGTATTTGGGTGTTTTTGGTTCCACGAATAAACCCATTAGAGACCATCCATGGAAGTTATATTTCAGGAGAACTGATTGCATAAGTACTTGACCCCATGCAATCACCCACTGGGATCATTTGACTATTGAATCTCTTTTTAAATATGAAATGGATGAATTAACCAATCTCCACAGGGTCCATCCAAATTTCCTCTAAATGATAATGAAGAAGAATGGGTCAAAACAAAAGAAATAGTGAATTTTACAAGATACCAACTCTAGAAAAAGAGACAGGTGATAGTTCTCGTTGAACCATTTCCTCATCACCCGGAACACACCACCTCTGAGGCAGAAAAATAATTTCTTTATAATAGTATTCTAATTATCCTCATCTTTCTCTTTATCTTATAGTATATTAGAATATTATCAATTAATAATAACAAAAATGTTTCTCAGTAATATCTAAATGATATATTCATTAAATTCATGAAAACTGTTGGAAAATTTGTGAGTCCAAAGGGAATCACTATGAACTAATAGTGCCCATACCTCATTCTAAATGAAATCCTAGAAATATATTCCTTCTTCGCCATTAATTGGGATATACTTACTGAAGGTTAAACATAGATAAATAATTTTTCCCATGTAGTTGATAGAACATGTTATCTATCTATTCTAGGGGATAATTTTTATTTATCATGATTTTATTGAGATCATATTAATAAATTTTGAGGCGCATTGATCTATAATTATTTGTGAAAAATATTTATAGTGAACCCCATGGTGTATCACTCAGTCATATAAAAACCTTGTCTAGATTCTCCAGTAACTACTTCTTCAGTTCCTCTAACTTGATGGTGGACATTCTATAAGGTTTCTTGTATATAGAAATAAATCCAAGAGTATATTAAATTGAGAAATAAAAATCTCTATCAGAAAGAAGAAAAGATACTTTTTAAGGAAACACATAAGTGCAGTCTTGCACAATGGTCATGTCTTCAAGCATGATCTACTCCTTTGTGTCAATAATTTTAGCTAGATACACTTTCTTAGAATAAAATAATATCCACACCTGATATTATGAATCTCATGGTGATTCACACTCCAGCTTAACAATTTACAAAATTTGAGGATGAATTAGCATGTGAAGACTGATATCCCTTTCAAGATATTTGATGTTGGATTTGTATAATGATAGCCAACCCATGCCCAATATAGCATAAAACTATGCAAAAGAATGTATGACAAGATTTTATGGAAGTTTCATTCCATAAACATTAATTTTGGAGGAGTTATAAACATTGAATGCAAATATTTCCCCATTTTCGGTTCTCAGAGATAACAAAACCTCAATATTTTGAGGTGGTGTTTGAATATGTCTACTAAAATTGAACGATATTAAAGAATTTTTAAAACCATAATAAACGAATATGTTCACTATTCATGAATGAATAACTAGCACACCTATCCACACATAATTTCTAGGATCCAGCTCAACAGTTGTGATATCATATGCACATCAATGCTTCCTTGGAGGTTATTGTTGTATATTGCCTCCAGAAACCCTTGGATTTTGGTAAAGGTTCGTATAATGCCTATGTTCCTTGAAGTTGAAGCACTATAATATTGGATTAATGTTGATCTGATCAATCATTTATCCATCTAACATTTGTGAGATTATTCATATCCATTTGGAATTTATTATCAAGATGACCCATTCTTCCACATTTGAAACATCTCTCGGTTCCCTTTAGAGAGTTACCATGATTCTTATTCCCACAAATTTTACACATGGGATGTTTGGATTTATTTCCATAATGGGGTTTATACATTGATCCTCCATTATTAAAATCCATTTTCACTTTTTTCCCAGGGACCATGAGACCAATGAGAGTCTCTGATCTCCATTTATGCGTTAAGGGAACAACAACCAATGGTGTCAGAGCTTTCAAAGTCTCAAATTGCTAAATGTTTTCCTATACTAATCTTTATTATTCTAAAGAATTGGTTACAAATTCTTTCAGTGTTCATGACAACATTAGATGCGTATCTCGCAATCCATGAGAAGTTTGCATATATTCCCCAATTGACTCTTATTCCTTATGATTCAGTCCATAAAAATACCTTTCAATCATGAGATGGAGGGTTAGGGGAAAATATTTATTGAAAAATATCTTCTTGAAATACTCACATTCTATTGAATCAATTTACTCCTTGGTATTTCTGTACTTTATTAGTGTCCAACCCTAATCAGCTTCCACATAAAAAAGATAGACTGCCTACACAATTTTCTATTCTTATGAGCATAAGAAGACAATGACTACCTTCTCAGTAATGTTATTCCATTTTTATGTGAGGAGGGGATTGAAATATCTACTAAACATATGATCCCTTTGATGGATAAATGATTAATCCACAACTTTCTCTCTCTTAATTGAACGTGTGAATTTCATAGGATTCAAGTTATTATTGATAACAAAATCCAGTTGACCAAGTGATTTCATGTTGTTTTGACCACCTGTTCCCATCAGAATTGGAATTTCATTTGTTCAATCATTACATTTCATATCACATCGATTGTTAGCATTGGTTCTCCAATTTCCAACAATTAATTAGGAATTAGAAAGTACTATTATAGGTGTTGAATACATAGACAATAATCTTATAAAAAATAATTAGTCAACATATAGGGATAAAATTCTAAATGAAATTTATATCTAACCTTGTGAATCTCAACGTTTCCATATTGGTTAACCATGGTGATAGAATTATCCCAAGGGTTTCTAGTAAAGTGATATAGTCCTAATATACAAAAATAATTAGACCATCCTAGTATACCCATTGTAAAAGCTTGAGAATTTTACACATATTATTACATGATTTTATTCTTTACTAACCATCAATTAAAATCTATGGATAATAAATTCTTCAGCCTTTGGATGATAAGATACATAATTAGAAATAATGAAATGAAAATAATAAGACCTTTTATTTAATCTACATATGGATATCCTAAATTAATTCTTTCTCATACATCTGCAAAGGATAACGAAGAGATTAAATGAAAGAAGGGATGATCTCAAAATCCCAGAAAGCGAAATGAACATATGAATAAAGCAAAGAACGTGGTTTAAAATACATAAAATGATGACATATAATGGTATGAAACATTAATAAAAATATGGAACATGGGATATGTAATAATAGAATCATTGAAATGTGGAAACAAAATAAAACATTATTTGAGAATGATTAAATAATAACCACAAAGATCATTTCACATGGAGGATCATGAGTAAATGCTAACCACCAAAACCATTGCATATGATTAGCATTAGTCAAGGATAACCACAAAGACCATTACACATGGTTTCTCAAGAGAAAAAAACATTACCCAATACATTGGATCACTATCTAGGAATACCTATCATAAAATTTTCATAAATATGGGGGATTCTTGAGTAATTATGCACAAGGATTTAAACATAAACAAAACTGTTACCAATGGATAAAATTGGATATAATAATCTAGTCAAAAGGCATCACAAAAGCAAATAAAATAATGGTGTTCATGAAATAAGTTTTTTAAGACATACATAGACATTAATAATGATAAATTGGCCTATATCATGATAAGTGATGTCAAAATAACGGGGAAACAAGTAAAAAGAGTTTTTAACAAACTTCATAAAACAATTTAGTATTGTTTATGGATAATATTAAAGTGTATTTAATTCAAGAAAGGAATAATCAGTTATATAAAACCAAAAATGAACCAAAATATATTTTTATCAGAAAATAATTTATTTTGGAAGAATAATGGAAGATTAAAATAGATAATGCATTTTACTTGAAAATGGGAATGAAATTAGGAAGTTATCTTTAATCGAGCTTGCTAATCTGAATAAATTGAGAAGGGAACCATTTTAAAACATGTATTTCCACACCAAATATGGATGGACCAATCTGGATACATGATTTTGAAACATATAGAAATAATGAAAATTAGTTATATAACAAAAATTAATAATTAAATTTGGATAATAAGAGATAAACAATAACATGAAATTAAAATGGTTGTTTGGAATGAATCCCTTAGCTTATGTCCAAAAGTCTTCCGCACTTGAACATAATGCGATGGATAATAAAATTAAATCAATTAATTAATTACATAAAAATAATTTATACCTGTATGTGATTTAGTATAGTTTTATTAAGCACATTTATGGAATTTTTGATGAGTTATAAGACATAGTTTTATCATTCGGGACTGTTCGTTTCATTGGTTTTTATTATCAGTTGACTAGTATACATGTCTGGAAGATCATGTAAAATCAGAATAGTTGTAAATAATGGAAATTATATATTATAAATGAATCTATAGAATATTAAATGGTCATATGTATTATTATTTTCTATATTTGGAGAGATTCATTTGATAAAACATAAATTATAACCATTTAGATTATTATGGGGTTTTTTTTATAATCATGAAGTAGTTTTGTTTTACTAATTATTATTCATTATAGATAATGGATCCAAAAAATTTCATAATCTCTAATTAATATATTATACTTTTTTAACCATAATAATAGTTTTATTAAAATCCTTGAAGTCGGTAATGGAAAAGGAAAACATTTCATCCTCCAATGTGATAAATCAACACCTCACAGAAGACATTTTAATTCTTAGAATAAAGAGTGGGGAAGAGAAATGATCATTGATTTTTCCTTATAAAGAAATAAAATTATATTATATAAAACATATTGAAGTAACAATGTTTCTTGAAAATGTGTAGGTGAGTCTATTAATGATAAATAAAGGAATTTGAAAAGTAAATAAAAGAGAAAAAATTGGTTTTAACCTCTTTAATTTTTATCCTTGGGAACCTCCTTAAGGCATCTGAGTTTGGAATTTTATTGATAAGAACGACTCATCGATGTGGTAGAGAGACATGGTAAGTTTTATGGGAAGAATTTACACATGATTCAATGCTTTTTAGGTGTGTGGATAATAGGTGGTAAGGATTGATATTTATAATGGAGGAGGGGGTTGCTTTTGGATTATTTTAGTCATTTGTTTATTATTTTTGGTCAATAAAGCGAATAGTGAGGATTATTATCGCTTAATATAGTTGATATATAATGATATATTGAGTTCATGGACACTAAAATCATCCAAAACACAACCATGAATAAAAAATTCATTTATTCAACTATAATGAAAAATACTGCAAAATACTATATTTTACTATTCGCCAAAAAAATCCACAATTTTAGAAAAATCCCAAAAATTCACCTTAACTAATTTTGATTGAGTTGAATTCAAAAAAATGATGTCATTTTATAAAAATACTATTATACATATGAAAATTCTATTTTTAAATTTAATCCATCATTTATTTAAAAAATACCAACTTTAAATTTTTTACTAATTATACAATAATTCGAAAAATTAATTAAGGTCTTAGTACATTATCTTATACTCATAATGAAAAAATATTAATTTATTTATCTATTTTAGGTAATTAATTTTTCCTTTAAATAACTATTTTTAATATAAAATTATAAATAGAATTATATGTTTCAAAAAATTACAAAAACACAATTTATCAGTTTAAAAAAAAGTTTTTACTTAATCCAAGATATAAATGTATCATATTTTCATTTATAATATTCCAAAATATTATTTATAAATATATAGGTGAGGTTACTATTATATTGGATAGTTTACTATTCTTAATGGTTGCATTACTATTACATAGGTCATGTTATTATTCTATTAGGATAGGTTAATTAATTTCTATTAATACTTCTTATTTCATTCATTATTCATTTACACTGTTTATATTATGTTCTCTAGGTGAGGATTATGTGATTTATACTATATAACATAATTATAAGAAGTTAAATTTCAATGATAGAATTTTGGGCTTTTAAAATACCGTTTAAATAAAAATATTTCAATATAATTATGATTTTGGGGTTGTTATATAATAATTATATAAAAATAATTTAAGAGGGTTCAAAAAGAACAATATAAAAAGTGATCATTGAATAACATTACCTCTTATTTGGGTAACTGCTTTTGGTTTGAACCAACGACATTCACTGTATCAATTTTGGCACAAATTGTGGATTATATGATGAGGGTAGGGATTTTGGGAGTTGATTTGGGTAGGTTCTAGATGATAAAAAAGGATTGATTGGAGTGATGAAGTGGGGAGATAGAATGCCATTTTATAGTGGAGGAGGAGTGACATTTTTGTAAATTCAAGAAGTTAGAAACTATTTAAACTTCTCTCTTACATCGTGGGACACCAATAGTAAACCAAATTATATCCAAGAGGATATATTGTTGAACTATGGATACCCGATGGTTTAAAGGATTTTATCCAATTTTTTTATCTTAATATTAATTTTTTATCACCGAATAAACTCATTTTTTACATTAATCACATCAATTAATTTTAATTTAGTACACTAATTCTTTTGGTAAAAACAAATATTTAACTCAATATATATTATAAATTATTCTTATTCCAATTAAGGAGACCATTCTTTCAAAAGGATTATATGTTTTTAAATCAAATATCAATATCAAAATTGATATAAATTATGTAAATTGGATTAAAATATGTATAATTAAACTATTGTGACATTAAAATAATGTTATATTATAATTTTACATTATAAATTATTTTGATGAAAAGATAGTTTTCAATTAAAATATAGTATTTTCACTATTAATCAGAAAATGAAACCTTATAGAAAAATAAAAAAATCACCAAAAGTAAATATTGATGTTCATATTAAAAAACATGATGTTTATTTTTTCATATAGAACTTATAAAAGTTAAAAAATTTAGTTTCGTACCCACTCTTCCATTAAAGGTCTATAAAAACGCCTTTTAGAATAACAAAACTTTGTATTCATAAAATTGGGCTTATTCTTTTCTTATACCTATAAAATATATTAGATCAATGATAAAAATTTATTAAATATAATTTTTTAAATATATTTCATTAATATTGATTAACTTAATATATTAAGATAAAATGCCTTTGTGGGAAGAACAAGTGTTTAAAAAAACCAAATCCTTTATATTAAAGTGGTTTTTTATTTTTTATTCTAATTATTTGGTCACCAAATAATCAAATCAATATAAAATTTTATACTAGATTTTAATAATTTATTTAACATTTTTCATTCCCGCCATTCCAATGGCTAGGTGATTCTATGATATAAAATAAAAGTATATTATTGTATGTTAGGACTCGGACTTGCATGTAAAACAGATTATTTAAGAAACATAAATTTGTCTATAATGAAATATTAAAATGGTGTTTTGTATAACACATTATAAATGTATCATTTCCTGAGACTCAATATATCAATAAATTTAATTTAATTTGATGGAAAATATTTCATCAAAATTCCATAATGTTACTTAACAAATTCCATGACATAGGAATATAAAATAATGAGACTATTAGTGTGAGCTATCGAGAGATAATATAGAAATATGGAATAAAAATATAAATATAAATTCATAATAAATGTCATGTATATTAAGCAATACATTCATACTATAATAGACTCAGCTAACTCACTTTTTTCTATAAAACTAATTTTATCATTAAAGTAAACTAGTCTTTATGAAATAAAATTTTAATAATGGTTTAAAATATGAAATATAATTCAAAAGTACAAAAATTAAAATCCATTACAATTAATGTTAAAGGAAATATATCCAAAAATTATAAATTATAATTTTAGAACAGTGTATTTTTAAAAATTGTATGAATTTTTTTATTATTTTTAACTTGATAATATTCATTATATGAATATAAATTTATTTATTTAAATATTTATGAAATATATTTCATTATAATCATTATTTAAGAGAAATATATATAATTTAGTAAGATAGAAAAATAACACACATAATGTTAATTATTTTAAAAATATAACTTTTTCACATGAAATGATTTCATTCTTTTAAAAAAAATTATTTAGCTACTAAGACTTCATTTAATTTTATCAATAAATATGTATGAATATAGTTATTTTAATTATAGATTTTATTAAAATAAAATAATAATAGAATTAAAAAAAATTATTATTTTTAAATAATCATAATAGAAATATTAATAAAAATAAATATATTAAAATATAATTTCGTTCACTAAAAATTTCATATTGATATGGTCCTTACTTATACTTATAAAACACCCTAAACACTTTTGTTTTATCCCTAAGGGTGAAATTATTCATAGTTTCTGATTCAACTAGAATATAACACATAATTATTTCAATGAGATTGAACTTCCCCCATTGATGGTTATGCTCACGTTATACTTATTGATGTCCGTCTTGGGAATTGTTAATGCAAAACCCCAACGATTAAACAAATTTTTTAAGATGGAACAAATGAGCCTCATAAAGAATACATCTAGTATTTTATTCCACAATATCCTTCCTTATAAATAATTTTCACATTGACATCACTTTAATTTATAGCCACCATCAAGTACAATAAATAAAATGGTCACATCTCATGAGTATTTCAATTAAGTATAAAACATTATTGCCACTATCTATGTAAGAATATATAATATATCAAATAAATTTTTATATCCTTTGGCCATATACACTCAATGATCATATAAGAAAATTCATTTTAATGATAATATTCCAATAATATATATATCAATATACGCCAAATTATAATATAACCAAAAAATCATATAACCATTATATTTCACTCATAAATATAACTTTTCATATATTTCTAAAATAATTCACCTTATTCCCTCCTTTGTCTTCACACCCTTTTTATTATTATTTTAGTCTTTTTCAGCCATTAAATAGTCATCATTGGTGGTATAATCAACTTGGATGATCATGAAGATAAATACTTCAATATTTTAGAATTTTTATTTACTAGATGTCTTGTTCTTTTATAAATCTTCAAATTTTGTAATGTTTAGAAATATTATAAATTATTACAATATTTAAACTTAATAGAATGTGTAATTTTTAATTTCTGTAAGGTGTTTAATACAATGTAATCTATCATAAAGAAGGTTCATATTTTAATGGATATTTTCTATAAAATATTATGGGGTTACATTACCTTACAATATAAGGAAGATTTAATCTTTAATATTTTTCTGGGAATGATGAAAATCTCTAAATGCCTGTGGTAGAAGGAACTTACTAAGCTCTGTGAATTTTGAGATAAATTTGATAAGATTCTACATGGAAGATTTATTCTTCCTATGGTTTTACTATGGGGTGACCAATTTGTTTTTACCGGAATGGTATTTAAAAATTGTTGTGATGAATTGATTATCTTTAGATAAGCAATGTAATAATTAAAAAATAGCATCATAAAAATAGTTTAAATGATTTATTTGATCTAAAATAGTAATAGATATCTCTTAATGATCAACCGAAGATATTGAGAATCATTATTTGATGATATAAGTGTATGATAATTTAATAATAAATATAGGTACTGTTATGATCATTTTGAATAAGTGGTGTAATTTTTTTTGTCTAAAAAACATATTATTTAATTTATTATTCCTAATTAACCATAATTTCAATCACATTTATCCAATTAATGTTTTTTAGTTGGTCTTTTCTAGTTTATTAATTTATTAATGAATATAATAGTAATAACCTGTGGATTTTTGATGAATTTATTAAAACATAAACTATTAAATAATCCTCAAAGTGACTTTTAAAAACGCAATAATTTTATATATTTGGTTATATTATATCAATAGGTAGTATAGATGTTTTTATTGAAAATTTATATTCAATATTTATTGATAAAAGCTGAGCTATGTTTTGAAGTATTATACTTTTCAAGATATGTAAACCAGTTTCAAATGGTTAATATCGAACATATCATGGGAGAAAAATCATTTCTCATCCTCCATTATGAAGTGAAATGAATTTCTATGGTTATATAAATTTCAGATATAATTTACGAAACTCAAATTTATTTTGAACTGTATATTAATAAAGGGTTTTAATAATGATGTTACCCATTATATATTTTATTACTATGCTTCACATAAGAGAAAATAATTATTTCATAAGGATCATTAAATTTTCACCCTAATGAGTGTAACTATGCCACCCACTGTTTAGATCATGATGTAGATGTATTTTTATTTAATTTCTATTGGTATTATCTTCATCATTATCTCTTTGTGATCATTATAAGTTTCAAAAACATGTTGTATACATATTTACAATGTGATTTGAATCATTATTATTAGCTATGGGTTACGATTCCCTAGGATCCTTATTTTGAGATCGATTGTATCTAAGAAAGGGTAAGATGGAAATATATTCATTATGATATGAATATTATATAAAACATTCTTAAAGTGTGAGTGATGATAGGAGAATGAAAAATTGGTTAATTTTGATTTATCGTATCCTTGATGAAATGGATAATAGAGATTTGATAAATCATTTATCATTTTTCTCTTATTTCACAAAATATATTGTTAACAGTAAAATTGGTCATCCAAATAACAAGGATTATTGAGACATTATCATGCATTTAGAGGATTAAGAAATTATTTTAAATGCATAGAGTAGTAGTTTACTTTCCCTTGAAAGTATATAATTCTGTAGTAATTTCATAATGTGGTAATGTATAGGATTATTTATTTTCCATTTGTAGTACAATTTATCCTGAAAAATATGTATGAGGAGTTTAGGTTATAATTTTGGAAACCTATAATGAATTGGTCAATAATAATTTTCAACACATGATATCCCATATACCTTTAGGTGAATATAAAATATATTTTTGAATAGTATTAAAACAATCATTGAGAATTCAATAATGAATATAAAAGGGTGTTTTTTTATATTTCGTAAATAAGTTTACTATTGTACACAATGATTATAATTCTATTAAGGTTTTCATTGATCAATAAAAGAATTAATTAATTTTTACTAATTATAGGTAAAATAATTGTAGTGATCTTGAAAAACTTTACATGGTTGAGGAGGTATTTATGTAGGAAGTTCCATATTTAATAGTTATATATCAACATTATTTATTTATATGTACTATAATATTTCAAAAACACATTCAAATATTAGAAACATATAAAATACAGGTTTGAAAAATGTCATCGACATAGTAAAAAAAATCTTTCTGAATTCATTATAATTTACTACAAATTATACCCTTTTGGTTTTTTTGAAATAGTTATGAATCATAAATCGGTTTTACTAATAAGAAAATTAATATTTAATTACAAAAAATTATAATATGTGAAAATATTTAATTTTAATAATAAATTAATGAAATCAATAATGAGGTTCCATAAACAATTTATTAATTGGTCATTTCTATTTTATTAATATTTAGGAATAACTAAAAACATTACACACTCTTTCTATTTCATCTTCCCAACATAATACCAAACATTTCTCCATTAGAAATAAACATTTTGATATAAAACATTAATAATCAAAAATTGTCTTTTGATCTATTTTTTTCTCTACCATCTATTAAAAATTAAAAATTTAATATAGGGGAAATATAATTTTTTTTTGATATTCTAAGTTTATAACATCTCTAAATATTCAAATAAAGAAATAATTTTTTAGATGATTCTTTAAAGAGTAAAATTGAGAAAATAATTTCATATTTATATTTGATGTGAGAAAATTAAATATGTATGTAAAATTTACCCAATTTTATATTTTTATGAAATACATTTCTATTATTATTGTCACATTAGTGGGAGTTACACAATTGAATACACTAATAATGAAAGGATACTAAAATAAAAGACCCTATGATGATATATTTTCTTTCATTAGTACATCATAAACAAAATTAAATATATAAAAATTTAATACATCCATTAATATATGTGAATTTTATTGGGTCCATATGTGATTATAAATTGATTTGTAATCATTATTTTTTCATTGTATTAGACTTAATCTTCTTAAAATTCATGCTAGATTTTTCTTCTTTTGCATCATGAATGATCAAAATGAGCTAATTGGAAAACTCCATAGGGACATATGGTTCATCAATCTACCTTTGTGATTTATAAGGGGAAAATTTTAAATAAATAAAAACCATGATGTGGTGATATAAATCATGGTATGTGTTATTGGAAATCAAGACATGGTTAAGTGCACTACACAATAATTTTATTCATGATAGTAAAAGTTGTATGTGATATTTCATGAATGATACAATTTATCACATTTTTATATAACATGAAAGGTTCAAAATATCATATAATTATATTATGAGGGTTTTCATGACACCGAAAATGAAATTAATACTATTTAGTTTCTTTTATTTATGTAATTTTATTATTTTGAGTGTTTAGATCTTGGAAAATCGACACTTTTTGGGGAATGGAATGAAACATTGTAAGAATAGTGTTCTTTATAACCCTATATATTGATCATGTATGAGTGGTTATCAATTCAAGAAATATATTCAAGATTAAAACATAGTATCCCCATCCTTTTCCCCAAACTATGCTAGTTTTCTAGTTTTTCTTATAATTTGATATTTTTATTTGATTTTTAAAACATGAGCACCATTTATTCACCCATTTGTTCTTTCCCCTTTGAGAGGAATCCTTATCCAATAAATCCTTCTCCCATTTTATTTTTTTCATCTCTTTATTCATTTATAAGAACTATTAAATTTTAATATATGATTACCATCATATAATTTATTGTGTTTGATAGCTTACTCTACACACAATATCAACCTTATAAAGAACCATGATAAATTCATATAAAAATAAATATTTAAATATGTCCATCAAAAACTATAAGTTTAATTATAAGAAATTAATACGATTAAACACATTATGAAATATTTACAGAATGAAAACTGTGGGATTTTTAATTTGAATGTAATTCAATTTGAATAGCTAAAACTACTAAGAAATTCATTTTATTCATAAAAATTTATTTTTCTAAAATTGGTGTCTTATTTAAAGAAACTATGTTTATTATGATTTTATGATAATAAAATATATTGATAAAATGAATAATATACTACTAATAAATTAATAAATAAATAGTTCAAAATAAGAATAAAAACTTGTTAACATATATAAATCTATGATACGATATGAAAGGTTTTCCACTATATTATATGATTTTTTTTATGACTATTTAATTCAAAATTTTAATAAATTTAATTTTAGAAAAATGAAAAATTAATTTTTGGATTTATCATGATAATATAATATTATGATATCATTTTTTTAATTTTTTTAAAAAGAATGATTTTTAGTTGAATATTGAAAATACCTTTTTCACAAATTACTAGTCTTTTATGACATTATTTGTATTTAAATATGTAACATAAATTCATTAAAAAAAATTAATTAGATAAAATATTTATTTTATATGGAATTTAATAATTTAAAAAACGTGTTTTTTAATTTTGAAACTCTTTTTGGATATATTAGAACATAATTAATATTTTATCATGTTCTTTATTCCATTTTATGTTTTTATTTTAAAAGTAGTTTTTAACATTTATATAATTTGAATGAAATGAAATGTATTTAAAATTTTGAATTAGTGGGGCCTAATTATAAACTAATTTCAATATTAATTTTTGTATAATGATTAGGTTACCTTTGGTAAAAGCTGGTTATTCGCGATAAAAACAAAAATAATAAAAGTATTAATCCATGGGGTAAGGGGATTGGGACATGTGATAAAATTGCCAGAATTGTGTTTATTAGGTATTGATCAACCTTATATATTCTGTTATCCTCTATTTATTAATTTTATAGTAACTTGTTATGTGTAATATGTTCTCCCTATATAAAATGTAAAAATATTTACAAAAATTCCAATCTCACCACTTATAAAAGTGGGAACTCCTCACCCCTTCATGGATCCGGTAAAAATTCGGTATCCTCATAACACCCATCCATTGTTTACTTCCCTAATAATAATTTTATACATTTTTGACCTTTTGGTCCCAATATATTATCTTTGGTGATCCATTTCTATGAGATCTTCTATGGAATTTCTAAAGTTGTCCATGTGAGTATTTATTTTCAATTAACATATTTCATTTATATTATTATTTTATAATTTAAATTTTGAAAATTTATGTAATGAAATTGATATTTCTCTTATAATTAATTAATTTTTCCTATGTTCAAAATAATCACTCACCTTTTCCCTTATCTTTTAAGAAAAGTGTAACCATCATTCATGCGCTATGTGGACTTCCACAACCCCAACACAATGTTTTTAATTTTCATTCAACACCATATAAGGATTGTTTAAAAGAGGAATTTCGTAAATAATTATGATATATACATGTATCATAATTATGATTCTAAAAAATTAACTCATATTACTTATTTCTCTATTTCTACGGAATAAAAAATTATTAACCATGCTTCTGTGTGGACTAAAGAACTCATGGAACGATTGATTTCTGTTATTTTTATTGATCACCTCCTTAAATGGATGGTCATGTGAATTATATTTAAAAAATATTTTGATAATATAATTAAGGTTCTTTAATTAATTTTTTTTATAAATTATTGACAACTTGATGAGTGAATTATTATCATTAATTCAATCATTTCAAATAAGAGATCTAAGAGGAATATGATCTATTATTTATTTGTAACACCATTCTATAAATTATTTTTTATTTATATTTTTTTTTTAAATTATGAAATATCGCACTAATAAATACTTAATAAGATTATCAC
Organism: Viscum album; assembly: GCA_963277665.1. NCBI lineage: Eukaryota > Viridiplantae > Streptophyta > Magnoliopsida > Santalales > Viscaceae > Viscum > Viscum album. The sequence goes on from OY728126.1 coordinate 1,024,606,112, forward strand.
GACTCTATAATAAATATATTAAAACTAAACCACCTCATAATCATCCATTAATAATGGTAGGTACATGTTTATATCAGGTTAACCACATAATAAAGAATACTATGAATTTATATAATGAAGGACTATAAGAATATATTTAATGGTATAATATGATAAAAATATGTAAATATTTTTGTTCTTCTGGTAAGATTATATCAATATTAATCACATAAATTTAGAAAACACATATTTTTCATTTAGAAACACTCACCATGTTCGTCTCTAATTTCAACCTAACTGATCATAAAAACACCACAGTGAAATGAAATTATATGTTTAAAAATAATCCTTTTAAATATATTATAGTATATTAAATCATATTTTAAAGATTAAATTTATAGGATGAATGAAAACCAACACAATTTTTCGGAAACTAGTTTGGAATGATAAATATTAATTACACCTAATTTTGAAAATAGTTAAAAAATAAGTAATATAAATATATATATATATATGAATATAATGAATATACAATGAATAAAAATGGTTATATTTATGAATATGGTTCTTTTTTATCTTTATAATGATCTTAATTAAATTATTCACGATATTGGGTGTAAGAGCCAAATTAATTAGACTGAGGTAAGGGATTTCATATCAAAAATTTCTATTTGAGAAATGTTCTGAATTATGAACCTAATTTAATTTATTTATTTTAAATAATATATTTTTTAGATAAAATATCATGAATAAAATTTTAATTAGGGTATTTTATTTTCAATTAAATTCCCTCTCCTTTAATTTTTTTTATCAAAGTGTTAATCAAACCATTTGTGTTTTCATGGCCTCTATTATTATTCATTATGACATGTCACATGTAATTCACCCTATTTACATTTTACTTAGTTTTATATATTTATTAAAATAATAATTTTCTATACATAATTTAATTTTAATTCATAGTATAATATAATCCATATCAATTTATTTTAATCAAATATCATTTGAATCAATTATTAACCAAGTCATAATGGTTTTTGATAACAATGTTTTCATTAATTGAGATAACATCATTCACTTTAACTTATTTTATATTAGTAGGGTATATTCTTCCCTTTGAATTTAATATGTGTTATTGTCTTATTTATTAATGTTTTACTACATAAATCTATTTTCAATTGAATAATTCTTCATGGATTGTTTTGCCCGAAAGGTATATTGATAACTCAAGTCTCCTTTCCATGAGTTTTTTTTTCATGAACGTATCCCTTACAGTAATTGGTTATCCCACCCTAATACTTTATTATAATTTATTATATAATACAATTTGTGATAATAATTGTTTTACAAAGATAATTTTTTTTACTTTTATTCTACTGTGAGTAATAAAAAATTTTATTTCTTAAATAATAAAAGGGGGTTTCCTTAAAATTTCACATGTCTTGTTTTTGTATCCTCATTCCCCAAAGAAAAAAATTATTTTTTTTCAATGACCCATTATTGGAGATTCTTTTAAAATGTAAGTGTTTTCAAAACATTTACATCATCTTATAAAAATCAATATTTGAGCATAACATGAAAATATTTATTTTATGTCGATTTTAAAAATGTTTTCTATAATTATAATTACAATTTTTCAGACATTTACATTATCATTTTTAAAAGGATTTACCCTATTGGATTTTATAACTGATGATATATATATGTTCTGATTTGGGGAACTGAACTCATAGTATTAATCAAATTGATTCTTGATCCCTTATTTTGGGACACCATTCAAAACATACCATTTTAAAGACGTTTGTCTTAGAAGTCAACAACCCATAACTTTCATTTGTTACACCTAGATTATGTTATTTAAAAACTATCAAACATTATTGTCTATGTTGATAATGATCATGATTATTCTAGTATTCAAATATTTGTATTCTCAATGATCTATATGGTGTGAAAAATCATATTTTACATTAGTAAGATTGGATTATGTTCACCAAGAAAGAATATTATTTAATTTACATAGAGAAAATCATTGGAATTTCAAATGAAGTTATTGCAATATTTTTGGAAATTTGAATATGTAATAATTGTGCATGCATAATATTTTCTAGGATGAGTTATAATAATTTTATCTCTTTTATTTACATGGTGGTAAAATATTTCCATTGATTTAGATTATTGATTTCCAAAAAGACTGAAAATGTATTGCTATTCCTCATTAATCATTATAGGGATATCCTTGATTTTATTAAGTAAGTGGTTCCTCAAGTAATGGTATAAAAATCATTCATTTACAATTATGGTGAATGCATTAGAAATAATCAGTTTCTGGGAGGTGCCCAAAATTATATATCCCTTTGATGTATTGATGAATCTCATGAGACAAAACATGTTGGGTTTTGGTGTATTCCTCTTCCCATAACAATATTATATCCTTGAATAAGGCCTTGAAAAAAAATTTATATGTAATTATGAATATGATCAATATAAGATTAGTATAATTCATATAGATGTTATTATTTATTTTTATAGATATAAAATAATTATAGTATAACGATGAATATGGATTAATGTTGTTTTCTTATTCTTTCAATAATATTTATGCTGTTTTTATGCCTTGATTTCCTAAATTTTATATTTTCCTTATTTAGTGTTTAAGATAAACCCTTATTATATTTTCATTTCCCCAGGTGTTGACGATAATTAATACATATGACAAGTTTATAAGGATATAACACGTAAATGAATTTATGAGATATTTTTATGATTATTTATGAATTAAGTAGTTTGGTATATAGTGAAAACATTTCAACTTGATAAAAATATATTAGGTAATGTTATATTATTTTATTTACTAATTCTATGAAGATATAAACCTAAAATGGCCCTTATAATGTAAGAAATTCAATAAAAAGTTTTTATTTTTTAATTTGTGATGGTTATATCCAATATTTTATTTCTGGTATTAAGTTGAGTATATGAAGTATGTTTTTATAGAACCAGTTTGGGATTGTGGATATAGGATATGATAGTTTGTGTCCAACAATAGTTTTAGATATTTTTAAATATTATGATGTTTGTTAAGGATAATATAAACATTTATATGTTAAGGTTGATCATAATTTAATGGTTTTAGATAACACTTTGGGATAATATATGAGTTTTTTCCAATGTAATAATGCATATTTTATTTATAGATTTAGAAAATAAAATTATACTGAAACCCATAGGGTTAAGTCTAAGGGAATTATTTAAGCATATGATTAAACATTAATTTTTTAAAGTATATTTTTTGTGGTAGTCCTAGAAATTAAATCATTGTATGGATATTACAAGTTGATAATGGATATAATATAGATGTACATGGGGGTAACAAACCCATAATGGTGGATTTCGAATTGGCATGGTTTTCACCAAGTACACAAAAAAGAGTCCCAATTGTATATCTAATTTAACATTCCTGGGTGATATTATTTAGTCAATAACATTCAATTTATGAACCATAATTATAGATGGGAATATGTTTAGTTTAGACACCCTATTAATAAAGTTATCATAGATTACATAGAATGAAAAATAGAGTTTTATAAGCTAAGGTGAATATTAATTGATTTAATTTTCCTTGAATAAGAGACACTTTTGCATTTTGAGAGAATATATTTTATTTTTTTGGGGTTTTTCATATATTAATAATGTTAATGGTAATTTTATATCCCTATTTTGATAATTATGTTATGAATTATAAGGGTATCCAACTCAATGTAACCCAGGATAAACCAAGAATTATATAGGTAAAAAATAATATATATGTAGCCTGAACTAAATGAATTATACATTAACATGATTATGGGGGTAATATTTTTAAGGTTGAATTGGTTTTATGTTACTGATAATGATTATGCCCCCATATTTATAATGTTTTATCACTCATGTCAACCCTTTTGGTTTTTTGTAATGGATGTAAGTAGATAGAATAATGGGAGTGAGGGAAATACATAAACTACCTCAATGAACAATGCATCTAAATGGGAGCTTGAGTGAGGATACTTTTTATTATTACAAACAAGATATTATCAAATATTATTAACTATGTGAACACAGTTGAAGTACCAAACAAACTAAAGAAGACTAATATTGGGACTTATGGAAGATGAAATTATGATGATGATGATGGAAAAATGATCAAATTTCCTGCATGAAAAAATTTTTATGATCCATCATGCTGGACATTGACTTGATGGAATGTCTAAATGAAATAAGTGTGGAGATAATGGTCATCAGACACACAAGTGTAAGGGAGGGAGATAATCTAAAAAAATATATTTTCTCAATTTCAATTCAATTGGGAAATATGTCAATCAATGTTCTAATCCAAGAAACAATAAGGAAATTGTAAAAATCAACTATGAGAAAATGTAAAATCCTATTAAACAATAAATAACTAATAATATAGCGATATATCACATTAGATTTTTTATTTTCCTATGTCTTGTAGGTTTTTACCAACAACTGGATATTGAGTTGTAAATAAAAACTCCATGTTCTATGATTATCATGTAAATATTTTTCATGGTTTATGGGATTTTATTCCTTAGGGATGTAGATCATATTCCATTATTATAATTATGTAGAAATAAGGAATGCATAACCCCCATTTAAAAATCATTTATAACATATTTTCATTAAGATAAATATCATTTGATGTCTTAAATAAATTGATGACCATCTTGTAGTGCATGGTTAATTTTTTGTTCACTTGAGAAATTACTATGATATTATGAGTCAAATTTGAATGAAATAATATATTTAAATGGGGTGAATTATATACCCGAAACTTTTAATTTTAAATTACATTTAAAAAAGTCATTGTGTTCAAAATATTTCTCTATACTCAACACCAAAGAGAAATGGAATGTGATATATTTTTAAAAAATAAGAATAAAGAATATTTCCCAGACATTAAATAAATGGGAATGAATAATAGTAACAAATTTATGAAATATTTATAGATATAAAATAAGTTTTACTATTAATATTAGTGATATTCAATTACTATAGAGAAAAAAACTATGATCATGACTTTTTTTATTAAATATGTTTTTGAAAATTGTTTTTTTATTTCATCAAACAAATTATATTACATTTAGGTAATAATAAAATATTTTTATAATATGAATAATTTGTTACCAATTATTTAATTATTAATTGATAGCATTTAATAATAAAGAATATTTAACTTTTTAAATTTCCTGACCTATCCCCTGGGGCCTGTGTCGTGTCTTCCCCAAGCCCTCCTTTCATCAGACAAGGGTTGGTGAATTTCACTGGAATGGAATTTACCTATAATTGGGAAGGCATTTCCTTTAATCCTTAAATCACACAAACCAAGAACAAGACAATATGTAAACCAAGTAGTAAAACTATAGTAGTAAAATTTTATACTGAAAGTAAAGGGTTCCAAAACACAAGACCAACTGAAACATACAACTACAATAAAAAACAGCTCCCGAGACCGTCCACTAAGGATATTAACTGAAGGGTAGGTACAAATCATCTCTATAGATCTCCACGTCAACCAGTAACCTCTGTTTATTGCGTGGTCCTGGCTCCCAAAAGTCTCAGCTATGCTGTTCATCATATGCACAAGACACGATAAGGTGCAGGTAAAGCCCATGCATGTGTGAGTATAACAATGCCTAGTGGGGACCCCCAGACCCCTGAAGGTCTCCCAGAATTCCACAAAGGAAAATCCACAATGCATAACCTCAAACACAAATCTTTTAATAAATTCATCTTAAACCAGATATATAATGTAGAGATTTGGAATAATGATGATCAGTCTTAATCTATACCATTTTATTCCATTAGGAAGTTATACAACTGAACCACAAAGAAGTTGTTCCAGTGTTGATCCAAACCGGGTTGTATGTCGCTAATCCATGACAGGTCTCTCTATGGTTAGTTCTTGTTGGTTCGTGCACTGGTGATCCACAGAGGTTCGGTAGGATATAGATCCATACAGGGTCACTATGATGCTGATTCACACAGGGTCCCTCTGATGTTGATACAAAAATGGTCTCTATTATGCTGATCCACTTAGGGTTGTTATGATACTGATCCACATATTGTTTCTATGATACTGATCCACCTAGGTTCCCTATGATGTTGATCCTCATAGGGTCGCTATGATGCTAATTCACACAGGGTCTCTCTTCAATTAACAACCATCCAAAAGATTCCCCACACTCGGTGTGCTTGATCTCTATAGAATCTACTCCTCAAGATATCAGTCATTTTTAAACTACCATGAAGTTCCACAAATGAGTAACAAAAATTACCATAGTGCCATAAGGGTCCCAACACGACAGACGACGCGTCAATCGAATTCCCGGTCTGTGAGTTATAAGCGTTTTAGTACTGAGGGCCTGGTTTTTTTAGGATTGATCCAACCCTGTCATACTCCAAAATTCTCCAAAAATAATTTTAAGTATCTCAATATCACAGTCTTGTTCCAAGGATTCCAATTCCATAGATGGTTCATTAAACAAACGTCTATATTGGGAGATATGACCTTTTAAGAGAAACTAAGTCAAAAATGGTCTGGGTCTAGTCCGACCCAGTCGGACCGACCCGACCCACCCCAACCTTGTCCATCCCAAACTAGCCCAGCCCAAACTGATTGGGTCGGCCCATGTGGGTCGGGCCGCGACGGGCTCGGCCCATAGGGCCACAGCCCACCGGGACGTAGGACCTGCCAGCCCACCGGCTATGCCTGACCGACGTGGGGGTTGGCTCCCCTCCTGAAAAGTCAATTTTTCTATTTGGTTTGAAATGGAAGAACCATGTGGCACCTCACCCCATTTTCCAACAAGACCCACAGGGTGTGGGTCCCCCTCATTCATGTCTTGAAGTCGCGGCATCCCTCTGTGGCGCGCGACGATGAACCACCTACTACCAATGCAGTCGTCCATGGGTGGGCCACCCCTATGGTCCATCGTGGCACCTTTGGGTGCCACCTTCATCCACGGTTGGTGAGATTCGGCTGTCGCCATCACCCGCCGCGCCGGTGCCGCACCGACAAGGCATCTGCGGGCCCCCGGGTTAGCTCTGATTGTCCCCTTTCCCATCATATTATTCCTACGGGCCTCTCGAGATGTTGCTGTCACAATGTGGCTCCCAGATTCATGTTTCCGTCTTCTTCAAAATTTTCCCATGAAGAACGCAAAAAATATGAAGCGGTGGAGGGTCCATGCCTTGATCGGCTGGCCCGCACCCTCCATGTTACCAATTTAACAGGGGTGTGGTAATCAAATCATTAAAATATAAATTAAATCCACATTCAATAATTCCAGCATTATCCACCCGTAGTTTTGTATGAATCGCATTTTAACTCATTTTTGGTTAATCCATAGTCTTCATGTTTCTCGAGAATGATTGATTGAAACAAATTCATTATATTTAAAAAAACCCTACCATGGAATCGTAGGGGATGTCACTGTTTTGGGAGAATAATCCACGTTCATTGAATCCACCATAATTCATCAATCCCATATCATTTTCCCCAATGATGTCATCCTAGCCACTATTATTCTGTGGAAGGGTTGATCCTTGGCACTTCTTCAGAGTTCTCCCACAACATCTCACCACCCTCTACCTTCACCAATGTTTTTAAAATCCCTTATAATTTAAAAAATAAATGGAATTTCTAGGTCGTTACATTTTTTCCACCTTAAGGATTTTTATCCCCGAAATCTACAACAAAACATGGGAAACAAATGGTGGTACAGAGTATGAATTTGAGCCTCCCTCTCTCAAGTGCTCTCATAGAGGATCCCATGCTGCCTCCAAACTCACACTAGAGTAATCGACCATCTATGAAGGATCTACTCTGGACGATCCTCTATCTCCACTGGGAACTCTGCAAATGTAACCCCATCGTTGATGTGATGTTTTCCCCAGTCAATAACGTGCGATGGATCATGCACGTACCACCTCAGATGTGACACATAGAAAACATTATTCCCCTGGTGCATTTGTGGGTGAAGGGCTAGATAGTATACCACCTCGCCTACTCTACTAAGGATCTAGAAAGGTCCAATGAACCTTAGGGATAGCTTGTCGGCCCAGCCAAATCTTTGCAATCCTCATCAGGTTGAGATGCATAAGAAGACATGACCTCCCACCTCGAACTCCAAGGGTCTCTGTCTCCTATCGACATAAGACTTCTATTGGCTCTGTACAGTCTTCATCCACTCTTGGATGATCTGTACCTTCTTAGTCGTAGCATGTACCAACTCTAGACCCATAAGTGTAGACTCCACTAGGTCTTTCTTTCATAGAGGTGATCTGCATGGTATCTCATATAAGGCCTAAAACAAATCCATGTTAATTTTATAGTGATAAATATTGTTGTATGTGAACTCCACCAAAGGGGGGTGTTCTACCAACTACTTACAAAATCAAGTACTTAAGCACGAAGAATGTCCTCGTGTGTCTGTATAGTTTCTCTATCTTACCATATGTATACGGATGGAAGGTGGTGCTCAAACATAGATGAGTCATGAATGCCTCCTGTAATCCCATACCCAAATGGGATGTAAAACGAGTGTCAAAGTCTGATATGATCATCGATGGAACCCCATTATGTCATATAATCTCTTGTACGCAGCGACAACCCAAGACATCTACTGATTTCTGATCTCAGATGGGTAAGAAGTGGACTAACACGGTGTCTCGGTTAACGATCACCCAGATGGAATTATGGACCATGGAGGTACGTGGTATCCCAATCATGGAGTCCATGGATATACCATCCCACTTCTATTCTGGGACCTCAAGTGGCTGAGATAATCATGATAGTACTTGATGATCTACCTTCACATACTGACAAGTGTGGCATATTCATACGAACTCCACCACCTCTTTCATCATCCCTAGAAACCAGGACTCACACCAGGGGTCCTGGTATATCTTTACCACTCTAGGATGTACCGAAAAAGGGGATGTGTGATACTCCCTCAAAAACTACTCTCGTAGTTTCACTAGAACAATGGTACCTCTTTAGAAGAGAATTATATGCCTCACAACTTTAGAAAATCCATCAGAAGCATCTCTTGAGGATATATTAGCACGTCAGGCCTCACAGTCTACGTCCCCATGTTGAGCCACCCGAAATTGTTAAAGGAGTGGGGGAGTGACAGTAATAGACTGGGGGTAGTCCTCTCCATCTTTATCAATGAAGGATATCTGCAATGTGTCTAGCTGATCTCTCACCTCACTCAACAATAGTAGAACAGACATTCTGCTGAGTGCATATGGTACTACGCTCCCCTTCTAAGATGTGTAGACTATCTCAAAGTAATTGTCTTGGAGGAACTCTAAGCATCATCAATGTCACTGTTTCAGGTCTTTCTATTAGAATATGTACTTGAGGATCTTGTGATCAATGTCGATAGTAAACCATTCACCCATCAAGTAGTGCCACAACATATTAAGAACAAAGACCACTACTTCTAACTCCAGGTCATGGGTAGCATAGTTCTGCACATTCTGTCTCAACAACTATGAGACGTAGGTGATCACCGCTCGCTCCTACATTAGTACACAACCTAGTCTTTCCCCTGATGCATCACAATAGACTATATACCCAATGCCCCGTTTAGGTACCCTTTAGATGGGGGCACTCGACAGTCTCTACCTCAACTCTATAAAAATATTCTGGAACTTCTCCATCTACATGAAAGGCTACCCCTTCTTCATCAATACTGACAAGGGTGCCACTATGCTGGAGAAGTCAGGTACAAATCTCTGGTAGTTCCTAGCCAATCCAAGGAAACACCGCACCTCTATCACACTCTTGGGTGGCTCCCAAGTAAGCACTTCCACTATCTTCTCTAGATCCACTACAACTCCAGCCTCTTAGATAACATGCCCCAAGAAGTAGACTTGATGTATCCTGAACTGAAACTTTGAGTGATTTCCATTAAGTGGGTTCTCTCAGAGTGTATCAACAACTATCTGTAGGTCTGTGGCATTCTCATCCTCCGATGATGAGTAAACCAATACATCTTCAATGAAGAATATAATGAATTGATCGATATAAGGATGGAAGATCCTGTTCATGGGCCCCTTGAACACTGCTGAAGCATTGGTCACACCAAATGGAATCACTAAGTACTCATAATGTCCATACCGACATTTGAAGGTTATCCTTGGAATGTACTCATCTCGTACCCTGAGCTGATGATAGCATGATCTGTGTTCTATCATTAGAAACCACATTTCTCCATTTAGATTGTTTAAGAGATTAGTGATCATTCGCATAGGACACTTTTTCTTCACGGTCATCTGGTTCAGGCATCGATAGTCCACAAAAAACATCAAACTCCCATTTTCCTTCTTTGAAAAAAAATTGGAGATTCCTGTTTCTCAATGAGGAGGTGGGAGGACCGACGCGCCGGGTGTGTTGATCTTGCATAGAGCTGAGTTCTGCTTGATCGGTTAGGTTGGGTATATCAGTCTTCGTTTCAAAACTCCCAATGGTTCTTTGTCCAACGATCTATGGATCTGCTTTCCAAAGGCAGGAGTTCACTGGGAGATTTGGCCAGCGATGCTTACGAACACACATTGGTCAAGAGAATAAGAATTCAGGCTCATCGCACCCTTTTGGTGGGAAAATTATTTCCTATTTCAGAACTCTCTTATAGATTTAAGACGTAATAACATGTTCACAAATATTTGGTTTATACCCAAGCATAGTATCCATGGATTACTCTTGGTTAGAAATGGTCAGCTGAATGTAGGGATTCAGAATCATTTAGTCTCGAGGTTTACCATCCCTCATTGGATTAATTAATCCGAGGAGTATGGGCTCATTGAGACGGCACTGATTAAAAGACTCATAATTGGGCACTCTGGAGTTTATTGTCATCCAGGGGGACAAATTACTTCTTGAGAATTCAGATTAAACCCATGATATGAGCTTCTTACGTATCCTCATGAGAGGAATCTTAATCCACGTAGTTCAGTGCCACTTGAAGGGACACATTTCCATTTTAAGGTTTTGCGACAAGGACAAACCGTACAGTTTAACCTCATGTGGCAAGGACCTCTGGGTGAGAGATTCCTAGTCAAAGATGGTGCGAGACTTATGCCGAAGCATCTTGAATTGGTATTGAACCTCGGGGAGGCGTCCTACATACCCTATTTAGGAAATAGGGATCAAAACCCACATAGTTCATTTTGAGGGCTGTGATTGGGACTTACACATGGTTAGTGGCCCATATTGGGATTAAACCTCAAGGAGGCTTCCTACGTACACTACTTAGGAGACAGGGATTAAAACCCAAGTAGTTCATTTTGATGGTCATCATGGTGTGGATTCCGTGACCATCACAAATCTCTAATCCCATGTGATTCTTGCTCGATGTGAGAAGAAAGAGAATACAACATACTTGGAAAGCCTTGCACAATATCCCTACCAAGGGAAGGGGAGAGAGACGACGAGAAAAATAAAAGGCCAGGACCACTGGAATATCCTAATCCATGATGTTGGAGGAAGGTATTAGTCGTGCAGTGGAGCAATGAGCCTTTTGTGATGAGAGGGGAAGGTCCATTGGGTTACGGAAAGGATGGTGTGGGGATTACTCCAGGAGGGATGCCCAGCCACTCCCAGGAGAGGGTAGAGGTGCTAACCATTGGTGCTCATCAAAAGGAAACGCGAGTGGGGTCCTTCAATACTGACAAGTGGAGAGGCAAAAACTGGACTCTCAGGCTCGGACCCTGCACTATCGTGGGAAAGTGATCCCAGGAATGTTTTGGGAACCTGCTCGAGGGATGGAGAAACCCCTTTTCCCTCTCCTACTGTGGGTATGTGAACTCAAAGCGGCACGCTGATGCACATGGAGATCGCATCATATGGGTATGGTGGCTTCGGTAGAGGCCTTGGATCGGGGCCGATGAATATACCAATGAAGGTATTGTAAAGGATCAGGATGAATTGAAAAGATTTTATCTGACTCGGGGAATGGGAACAACGAAGTAGTTGGTGGGCCACATGGGTGTATGAGGAGTGGCACCCTTTGCATAGGAAGGTGCTACGTGGCTATAGAGGTTGTCCGCGTACTAGGGTGGTGCTTGGACTAACAGGAATTCGGCGTACCAGGGTGGGCCGTGGCTTTGGGTTCAACCCGTGTACTAGGTTGGTATGCAGAAAAGTCCACGCGAGCAATGACAACTAGGGGCAACAGCGGTCGGGGGTTTGTTGGTCAGGGCTTCACCCACGTAGGAGGGTGCTATGCGGTGCGTCAAATCGAAAAAGGGGCATAGACTTCCTGGACTGCAGGTAGTACATCCGTAGAGGGTCCATGGATCGCAGTCATTTTTTTAATCCATGGTTCACCAATTTGTTATGCGTTCTCGGTTCTTTATTAATTATTTTCTAGTTTCATACCTCTTCTCGTTCGCAAATTGGAACTTCATGGTTTGCAAAATCCTAATCTCCTTCCTCCAAAATCCTTCCACTCGAATTTGATTGATCCCTTTCGTTTCCCCCACCATGTCCTTTTATAGAGGGGGAAAGAGATGTATTTTTGTTCATGCAACACCTTTTGCAGAGGTCTATGACCGAAAATCTGGTTTACGGATGACTTTGTCAATATGAAACTCACGGAGGGCATTGAATGCACCTTCCCTGTGATCCAAATTGGTTAGGGTAGTTCTTCGCGGCTCTTTTGGGATCCACCTCCATTCCGTGAATGATAGACTACGCTGTCTGAGCTGGTTGATGTGGTTCGCAATTGGGGCGGTTCATGATGGTGGACCAGCCTAGCACCTGTCCTGCTTCACACCCACTGAGGGTTCCTGCCTCCATTTTGCAGATGATGATGGTCCACGGACATGGCAGCTTGCTGAACTGGCCGCATACCATCACCGTTGGACCAGTACGCGTACCAGTCACTCATTTGCCAATTTCTTGGGTGTTCTCCATATTTTTCTCAGTTCGTTATAGGAAATTCGGTATAATCCTTTAAAAAATTAGAGGTTTCCAATTCTCTTTTGCATATTTTTCAGGACCCTGCAAATTCCCCCATTAGAATTGGGTCCGATCAGAATGAAGAGGAGACTATTCCAATGTATAGAAGTCCTAAAATATGGATAGTTTTCGGTAGAGGAGTCGACCTGGTAAGGGACCACACCAATAAATATGGGGGTTGGGATTCCCTTGTCTTTAATGGGATTCTTCACGAGAACAGTGCTCTCTTTTCGTCTTTGCGCGCCTTCCCCCTTCGCGAAATTTCTCTTCCACGAACCAGCTTCCGTTTCTGCAAACCGCATTCTTATCCACACTTGCCTTCACCCACAGACCAATCTCCCAGCCGCGAACCAAAACTTTTAATCAAATAAATGTAAGTCATGATAGGCCGCATAGTAAATCGCAACGTGGTTTTGGATGGTCTGCGAACTGAAATAATCCAGACCTCAAATACTTCTGAATTCTTCTGAACTTAATCATTTAAATTTGAAGATTCCATGGGGTACCCTAGCTTGTGGGATGCAGTCCAACGCTTCACGGGCTAGAGTGTCGTGGACTTCTTCTGCATAGGGATGGTTCAAGAGATGTAGTCCTCGTGAACAACCTTTTGAGGCCCTACACATATTTTTTCATGAAGTCTCCTTGGAGTCTTTTACTAGATTCATGGTGTTTTTGTACAAATTTTATTATTTTGGACTAACCATATGTATGGTTTCCCTGATGCTAGGAGAAAATATGGTTCCTCCTTGACCTGCGATTAGGCCTACCGTCGAGCCTCTTCTGATTGGTCCAGGGAGACATGTAGATATGATCCATAGAGTTGAGAGCATCAAACAGGACCCTAGCCAACCAATCATTCCTGACGATGGTGTTTTGAAGGACTTACTCTCCCCCGAACTTCTGGGCTATCTGCTATCGAAACGACTTTTGATTTATGGTTTTGTCCATCAAGACGACATCCCTATCCCCCCTATCATCTCAGGTGTTCCTTCACCTTATGTGGAAGCATCGCCGAGGTGCGCTCAAGAGAACCTCGCATAGTTGTGAGAGATGATCTCTGATTCTGATTCGAAAGAAACATTCATTTTGAGAGGCTCTGTTTTGACCCAATGTGATCGGTACACTCAGGGATTGTCCCAATAGGTCATCCTCAAGAGTTACCCCTCCTTGATCAACCATGATTGGGTGGATCCTGATGTGGGATGGGTTCCCAGGTGGGATCTTCGTTCTGGTGGGATTTTCTCAAATGAATGGGCCTGGGCCTTCAGGGTCCATTGTCATGGCATGGAATTTCCCAAATCATTGGAAGCGGTAAATCTGTACTCCGTAGTGTGGGCTTCCTAGTATGCAGTTTACCCACCATCTTTGATCCTGCCTAACTTGCACAGTCGCTGGTGATCGAGCACTAACACTTTCCACCTTTCCCATGGTGAAGTTGGTATTACAATATGGGACATCTACCAACAATGGGGACATACGATCATTGGTGAGATGTATGATGTGTTTTTTTCCCACCCCTGATGCATGGGACGATGCCGAACAAGTGCCTTTCTTGGCAAGGGATCTGGTAGTTATGGATGAGCGGTCACTAGGCCAACCCTTGCATGCCTGATCCCTTATTCCCCATAGCACCTGGATAGGGTTATTAATGAAGACTACTAGTCCTGTACCGAATATCAAGCACCCCAATACTCATCCTTCTCAACAATAATGAACTATCCCAGGTTCTTACTAGGCAGTTCTGGAGGCAGGCGGCTACCATTGATGGGGTTATGAGGTGCACCCTAGTGTGCCACCTATGCTCAGGTTGGAAGGTCTTTTCGCCATGTTTTTGAGAAGGTGGCTATTTCCATCTCGGGATATCAACCTAGGTGTCAGAGCTTGCACCCTGATAATGGAAGTTGAGCTGGCAGGACTCGCCTGGTGAATCTGGTCATTCCAACTTTGGCTCATATTTACGAATTACTGAGCCACGTACAGGAGGGCGGGTCACCCTATTGTCTGAGTGGGCCATTTCAATTCTTATATAGCTGTGTAGTGGATCATTGGCATTCTTATGAGTATTTTCATAACACCGTCATCCCGCTTCCTACCCTTTGGCCTACCCTACTAGATATAGCTGGAGTTCGTCTGAATTCCCTCATCTCTGATTAACTCATCAAGCTTCTGAGTGACTTTTCCCAATTTGTTTTCACTCCCTACCCCACTTCTTCTGGAATCATGTTTGACAACCATAGGGGGAGATTAGAAGAGTGTTCTTTCATTATTTAATTGCGGGGAGGGTTTTTATCCGCACATATTGATGGGTTCTCTAGGTGTGTTATATGACCCATATCGTTTTTCTCACCAGTTTGGATGTATGAAACTCCAGGTTTCCCTTCCCTATCCTCGCACCCGAGGATTGCATCTGGCCACACTCCGTCAATGGTGGTTGATGTTGATGTGGGAGGGATTTGACACAAGCATTCCCTTTCCTGACATAGGAGCAGCTACCATCCTATCATCGGAGTATGCGAGAATGTGGATAAATCATTATCCAGATGGGATCATGGGGATGTCTATTTGAAAAATTCCCAAATCGGGGGTTTCTGCGGCTTCTGTGCTTACCGACCCTTCCTCGTCAGCTTTGAGGGAGGACCGAATGATGGCTCGTAGGTTGAAGTAGCTCAGGGAATCTACCACTTTCAACCCCTCTGCGGCCGAAGTTTAGACATATCAAATAATTTTGGCTGTATATAAGGATAACCTGGTGACTTTGGGTCCCCATGATGTAATTCTCGAAGCTCCATCGGCCGATACTGGACTTACCAGCTGAACTCCCAAGCTTGAACTAGGGCAGGAGGCTTCTGACCCTCCAGTCCTAGAACCATCTTATAGTGTGCACATGTCTGCGCTGGCCGTAATGTCAGACATCATTCGTGTGCTATCTAGCGATGATACCAAATACCCTCACGTAACGGCAGACCACCAAGTAGTGAGAAGGTGGGCATGGCCCCAGATCTGTGAGATTGTTGGTGAAACTCCTCTGACTTAGATGGAAACTAAAACTGAAGCCCTTCGGAAACTCTTCCTAGACTTGTGTTCAGGTGGATTTGACTATTGAAAACTTCATTTTCTTACCTTCCATGTTGTCATTTCCTATGGGGAGGTCTCCTCTTGTTAAAAAAAACTTCCTCACCACGCTGCCTCTCATTGTGGGACCTGAGCCTTTGAGGAAGCTATGATGAAGCTCCATAAGCTGATAGCACTAGAGGTGAGCTCTCAAGATTAGGTGACCACCCTATCTACCGAGCTGTACAAATGGGAAGCTCGAGCTGCGATGCTGAGGGATCAGTTGTCATCTCTCACTGGTAACCATGATGCTACCTGGAAAGGGATCAATGATCTCCAAATGAAGGTGAGGCATACTCATTTGGTGGGTGAATTTGAGGCCAGGGAGAAGGTCGTTCTGTATAAAACACACAATAACCTTTGCTACACGGTTTCCAGTCTGATGGATTGAGCGAGCCAGGCTCCTTTGTGATCACCAGAGCTATTTCTATACATTCTTCTTTACCTATTTTGTTGCGAAAAAGGAGAGACTATGGCTTGTGGGCGTCCTCATTTTTTTGTCCAAATGGAATACAATCTACTGTCAATCTCCCCTTGCTATAAAATTTGATTATTACTAGAACAATTATTGTATAAATAACAACTCAATGAATCATAATTAATCATAATTCAGGGAAATGATAAAATAGAAAAGAGCTCTAATTTTTTCCTAGACCATGGGATCCAGTGAGAATAGTTTGACTATTGCTAGGGTTTTGTATAAAAACCCCACAAATTTTTTTTCTTTTCTATTAATACCATAATTTTTTCTTGGCCCATTTAGTGTGGACCTAGCAGGTATGGCTCGACTTTTTCTTAGGCCGCCGTTTTTGGGTTTTCGGCCTAATGGGCTTTGAACATCTTTTTGTGAGCGGTTTAATGTCCCGCAAACAAGACTATAATTACTTATGTTTAAGGTCGAAAAGCTTTTACCAGATATGGTGGGGGTGAGGGCCCCGATATGTTTTGGTTGATTAAGATGTCTGAATACCTTTCAAACACTCATGGGGGAACATGTTTAGATTTGAACGACATACAGGGCATGTCAAAAGGAATGGGATATGTATCGGCATGAAAAGGTAGGAAAATAATCACATAATACTTTTCTATGTTAGACAGGCCAGGGGCAATCAATATGCAGGGCCACTGAGGGCATGGTATGCATAGTCATATAAAGGTGTTCTTAAGTCAATGACCATCCATTTATGATGGCCTTAGGACTTCATGAATGTCCAGATTATGAAAACCACCATGGTTTTCTTGGAAAAGGTATGTTACATTTGAAAGAGTTCGGGAACATCTGTATTAATCATGAGTGTGATTAGGAGGCCACTTTCCTATGCATTTCACTAGTGTAAAGGATGGTTGGATCTTGGCGTAGTTTAAAGTAATACCGTTGGGACATTCATAAAAATGGAATGGCTTCTCCAGGGTCTTGGTAATCTCATCAGAGACGTTCCAGCATATTCAGGAAGGGTTGTGAAAGAGGCTGGTAAACTACAGGTCAGGGGGTTTCTGAATCCCAGGATGGATATGGGGGCTCAGAGGCCAAGAGGGGTACAGAGATAATAATTGCCTAAGGAAATATTTCCTTTGATAGATAGACCAGGGGTGATCGATATGAAGATTCACTGAGGGAATGATATGCATAGTCATGCAAAGGTGTCATTTATTCAATAATTGTATTCTCCCAATAGCCGAGCAACTTCAGGTAAGTTGAGATTTGGGACCACCAGGGGTGCCTTAAGAGAGTTAGGCTTTTTTAGTACATAGTATGGTTCATGAAAAGAGGGTTCATGAATACGTGAGAAACATTAAAGCTAAACCTCCTGGGAATATGTGAAGCCATACCTTCTCACGCTGGTGTGAGACGGTGGTTTGTGCAAGTCTATCCTATGCACTAAGAAATAGGGTAAAGCCTATATTCCTAACCAAACCCAAGATAGGTTCGACCATGCAGTTTAACGTCATGCGGTAAGGATGGAGGACATTTTAAATTCCGTGTAGTTTAATGTCATGCAGTAAGGATGACTTCCGTGCAGTTTAACGTTATGCGGTACAGACGGGGAGCATTATTAAAGATACTGTGCAGTTTAACGTCATGCAGTGAGGATGGGGGGAATTGTTTTTTAAATCCAGGAAAATGTTTTTAGTTGGACGCATTTCCCTCGATGTTTAATGCTTGTTCTTTGCAACTTCACGCTAGGTGGCAAAGACATGTTCCGTGTAGTTTCAATCATCATGCGGTAAGGACATAGTTTCAAAGGACACTCTTGATTAGATTGAAACTGGGATTGAATATCTCAGCATGTAGAAGATGTGGATTGGGGTTGATGGTGTAAATCATGGTTCCGGGGCTTCATGGATCAGGAGAGATGATATGGGGTCTCTGTTGCTGGTAAGCCTACTGGGCTAGTAAGAGTACCGCCTGAGGAAATATTTCCTTTAGTAGACGGGCCATGTGATATAATATATACAGAGCTACTGAGGGCATGGTATTCATAGTCATTGAAAGGTTTCTATGGGTCGATAACTTTCCACTTCCTATGGCCATGAATGATTATGAGGATTCGAGATTTTCTAGGCGTCAAGTCTGTAATTTGTTAAGGAAGTATCTGAACATATCGGATATGTTCATCCTAGTTTTATGTTAAAACATAGAGAGTTCACTACGCTGATTTATCCTATGCATGGGGTATACCTTTACTCCATGAAGTTTAAGGTCGTGCGGTATGGATGGAGTACTCTTAGTTTAACGGTCGTAGAGTTTGGACCATTGGGTGACTATTGCTATAATTACCTAGAAGGCAATTGAGTTTAGAGGCTCTGATATACTTTGAACAAGTGTGAGGGAATGGGGGTGTAAATTGAAACTCTGGGGTTTCCCGGATCAGGAGGTATGGTACGAGGGATCTATGGCCGGTTAGCGTACAGGGCTAGAAAACGTACAGCCTGAGGAAATATTTCCTTTGTTAGACGGTTCAAGGGCTATCAATATGTAGAGACGCTGAGGTCATGGTATGTATAGTAATTCAAAGGTTTCCACGGGTCGATAACATTCCACTTCTGATGGCCATGGATGTTTATGAAAATCCGGGATTTCTCACAGTACAGAGTTCATCATATGGGGATAATGGTGTCCAAGCATATAAGAAATATCTTCACCACAATTTCCCATCATGTCAAAGTAGTCTAGCCCTGACTTGATTATTGTAGATGCAGATCATCATGTTAACCATGGGCAGATACATAGGCTAACCATGTAGGGATACCCTGTAAACATTTGGATGTGATAGGGGAATGAAATTGTAAACCACTGCTCCATAAATTTTGGGATTGGGAGATATGATTTGGGGGCCCTGATGCCGGTAAGCATATGGAGATAGGAAGAGTACCGCCTGAGTAAATATAGTCTTTGGAAGACATGCCAGCGGGATATAAATATGCAGATCCACTAAGGGCATGGTATGCATAATCATTCAAAGGTGTGCATGGGTCGATAACTTTTTACTTCTGATGGCCATGAATGGTTATGAAGATCCGCAATTATCTGGTTCATGGAGTACGATGTATGGAGAGGATGCATATAAACGCACAAGGAGAATTCCCATCTCGTTTCTCCGTATATCTTTGGTGGGTCGTGACGAAGGCTGTGTAGTTTTAACGTCGTGCGGTGAGGAAGAAGTCCGTGAAGTTGTAACGTTGTTCGGTGAGGACGATGTCCGTTCAGTTTTAACATCAAGCGGTGAGGATGATGTGTGTGCAGTTTTAATGTTGTGCGGTGAGGATGAAGTCCATGCAATTTTAAAGTCGTGTGGTGAGGACGAAGGTGAACTGATGTGAAAAGGGGATTCCATGTAGTTTAACATAATTCACTAAAGATGAGGGGTATATATACATGTGATTTCTTCTATCTGTGGTTGGGCTAGGAGGTAAGATCTCGGCGCTGCTACATATCCTGTGATGGTAGGAATCAAGCCTCACGTAGTTCTTTTGGGGAATACACCTCGTGCGATTTTGGTCTGTATAGGGGAAAGGGGGTATTTCTAGCTTCATTGGGGGTAGCTGGGCCATGGTGTGGAATTTTGGCGTCACTACATATCCTGCAAGGGTAGGAATCAAGCCGCACATAGTTCATTAAAAGATAATACACCCCGTGCAGGTCTGGTCCGTCCCTGGGGGCAAGGGCATTTTTAATCATTATTTGAGGGTGGCTGGGCTAGGATGGGGGACCCTAGAATCGCTATGTATCCAGCAAAGGAATAAATCAAGCCGTACTTAGTGCTCTGAAAGGGATACACCCCATTTTGGGCTGGTACGTACACGGGGGAAGAGGGATTTTTTTTACTTCATTTAGGGGTTGCTGGGCCAGGATGGGGGACCCTAGCTTCTCTACATATCCTGCAAAGGTAGAAATCAATCCATACATAGTTATCTAAAATCCATGTAGTTTAACATTGTGTGGAAAGGACGAAATACTCTTAGTTTAGGGTAATAGAGTATGGACCGCTGGTGCTTGTCAGTTTAACATCATGCAGCTCGAATGATAACTAATTCTAATTACGAGAAATACTTCTTCAGAAATCTCTCAATTGTAGGAGCAGTAGTGAATTGACCGTCCATGGAGATCAGGGAATATGCTCTATTGAAGTAGACCTTGTGTATAACATATGGTCCCTCCCCCTTGGGATCCATCTTTGGATGTTTCTTTCCATGTTTCATTACGGTCTGGAGGACCAACACCAATTCTCCTTCCAAGAATGAGCAAAGATGAACCTTCTTGTTTAAGGCTCATGCGATCTGGTTCTAATATACCTCCAGATGATGAAATGTGTGTAACTGCTTCTCATCCATCTATTCCAATTCATCTAACTATTTTTATGATTTCTCATTGTTGGATAACAGATCAAAAATGGCAATACGGAGCAAGGGCAATTGGATCTCAGTGGGCAGGACCGCTTCTGTCCCGTATACTAATGAGTTCAGAGTAGCCCGAGAAGCATTGTGGATTGAGGTTTGATAATCCCACAATGCATGAAAGAGTTTATTCGGCCATGATTTCTTGTATTTGTGTACCATTTTCTGGAGAATGTTGGACATGGTCTTGTTGAAAGCCTCTATCTATCCGTTGGCCGCAGCATGGTAGCGAGATGAGTGGTCAGCCTTGATACCATATTCTTGGTACAGTTTCTCAAATTCAAGAGAGCTGGAGTGGGTGCCTTTATCCGTCAATATGGTATGAGGAATGCCAAATCTAGTCATGATATTGGTTTTCACAATGATGACAATGTTTCTTGCCCCGAATTCCTTTAGGGGTACAGATTCTACCCATTTTGAAGAGAAGTCGGATGCTGTGAAAATATACTTCTATTTTTTGATCATGACGGGAGCATATGGTCCCACAACATCCATTCCCCAAATGAAAAATGGCCATGAGTACTTATATTGATGAATTAACTTCAGGAGTTGGTGTATGAAGTTGGCATGAATTTGGCATGAGTGGAATTTTGCGGTAAAGTGCTTGCAATCTCATCCCATGGTGGGAAAATAGTACCCAGGACTTCGAACCTGATGGGAAAGCTTAGACCCTGACTAGTGTGCTCCACATACTCCAGCATGCACTTCATTCATGATGACAGTGGTTTCTTTTCCATTAATGCATCTGAGGAGGACTTTGTCAAGGCCTCCTTTTTAGAGGACCTCCTGCTGACCCATGCCTCCATATAGGAAAAAGTTGATTTCCCTTCTCTGTATTTTCTCACGTTTAGCCATATCTGATGGGAGTTCTCTCCTTTGAAGGTAGTTTGAAATGGGGGTCATCCAGTTGGTGGCAGGAGCCTATGGCTCAGGGACAGTAATGACTTCATTGATTTCTTCCATCTTAGTCTAAACATATGAAAAGACCATTTGACGATGAGTAATACTGATAATTGTTTCATCCTAGTCTGGGTTAGCTACTGATGTGGCCACGTTATCTAATGCATCATCCTAGGCATTCTGAGACCGGGGAATATAGGTCAATGTTGGTTCTATAGAGAATTCCGCCATTAACCCTCAGACACTGGAAAATAGGGGAGTCAGATCCTCCTAGTTAATAGCATAGTCACCATTGACTAGCTTGATGGCCGTTTCCAAGTCACATTTTACCTTAAGGTGATGTACTTGTGCTTGGAGTGCGTGCTCCAGGCCTGCAATGAGGGCTTGATAATCCGCCTCATTTTTCGTACACCCTTATGAATGGAGGAAGAAATATGGAAAGACTGCTTTTTTGGGGACATGAGAATTATTCCCAAACCCACCTTGTTAAATTTGGGATCCTACATCTTTTTACTTGCCAGGCTTTAGGATGTACCATCGAAGTACATTTCCCATCTTGGGAAATCCTCTTGAACAAGGAATATGTCTTCATTAGGTAACTCGATGTCCGGGGCGGTGGTCCCTGTCGAGGGGTTCTCTGCCAGAAAATCTATTAACGCCAAGACTTTGATGGATTTATATGGCACAAACCAGATGTCAAATAGTTGCAGGATAACTGCCCATCGGGATAGGCGCCCGGTCAGCATTGGGTGGCTGAGGATATACTTGAGCAGGTTACTACATGAGACCAAATGAACTTCATGATGCTACAGATAATGTCACAATTTTTGAACTGCGAAGACCAAGGCCAAACAACTCTTCTAGATGTTTAAGAATCAATTTTCATCATCGATCATGGTTCTAATGAGGTAATATAGACTGTTTTCACTACTGGTGTCATTTTTTTGTGTGAAGAAGGCACTTAGTGACTACTCTAGGGCCGTCACATATAGGATAAGAGGTCTTCCTTCAACCAGGGGCATGAGCATTGGCAGGCATACGAGGTACTTCTTTAGGCTGTCGAATGACTCTTGGAAATCTTCTGTCCATTGGTACGTACCCCCCTTTTTCATTAACCTGGTGAAGGGAAAACATTTTCCCGCCAAGTTGGCCATGAACCGCCTAATTTAGGATAGATGTCCTTAGAATCCCCTAAACTCAGTGATATTGCAGGGAGGTGGCAGGACAAGGATAGCCTTTGCCTTTTCAGGGTTGAATTTGATGACATGATTCCATAGGACAAAGCCAAGGAATTTCCCTGAGGTAACACCGAAGGTGCATTTCAAGGGATTCATTTTTTGGCTATGTTGTCGAAGTTTGTTGAAGACGGTTTCAAGGTATGACAGGTGATCTGAGCGTTGTTTTGATTTGACCACCAAAACATCCACGTATCATTTGATGAATATTCCCAAGAATGGCTTAAAGATTTGATGCATGGAACATTGATATGTGGCGCCAGTGTTCTTGAGACCAAAGGGCATGACCCTATAACAGAATATTCCTTGAGGGGTTCTGAAGGAAGTGGATTCTTCGTCTTCTCAGGCCATCCAGATTTTATTATACCCAAAATAACCTTCCATGAAGGATAGATCCTCATACCTGGTTGTTGCATCGATTAATAACTTAGTAATTGGGACAGGGAAATCATCTTTCGGGCAGCGCAGATTGAGATCTCTGAAATCGATGAAGACACTGATTTGTCCATTTTTTTCTTTATGGGGACATTGTTGGCTAGTCAGGTGGGGTATTTGTCCTCCTGAATGAAGCCTTCTTTAATAAGCTTATCAACTTCAGCCATTATTTTGGCAACATGTGAGGGGTGTTTCCTTCTGGCGGCATGTTTAAAGCTTCGGTGGCCTTCTGGCAGAACTAAGTGGTTCGTCGCCACATTTGGATCGAGTCTCGGCATTTCTGTGTAATTATAGGCAAAAATATCTCAATGTTGCCTCAGGAAAGAGTTATATACCTCGTGCTCCTCGAGAGACATGGTTGTTCTAATGAGGTTGGGCCTCAGGTCTTCCTCGTTACCCAGGTTATTTCCCTGAGCTTGTCCACACTGGTGGAGATACCTTCCTCAAATGTGTGATGTGAATCCCCGATATCTTCCTCCTCTTCTTCCCCCACATTCTCATCTTCTTGATCTGACGGGCGGAGAGTTCCAGGTACTGGCTCTTGGGGGTCCGGAGGCGAGGCATCGTGGGCGTCCCTGCTCAAGTATTCGTCCCCAAGTTGAGGGTTAGAAGTCATTTTTGAATTGTCACACTTGTCCATTATAGCTAAATTCATGAGGACAGTTGAGTGTGTGTCTGAGCTTGAATTCCTGCTCTCAACATGGTTGATGGGAAGTACGTAGTCTCCGCTGAGCTTCTTGAGGGGGTAATTTGAAACCATTTCTAGACTATTTGTAGTCGGTATCCATTCAATACCATCAACCGAAGGATTCTTTTTCTTTTCATCATAAAACCTGACATCAATGTAGTGTGACTCGATGACCTCGAATAGAGCCTTTCCAGCGTGCAACGTCCCACTTTGTCCATTGATGAAATACTTGAAATACTGGTCGTAGGATGAAATAATTTCCATGTGCTTATGGATCCATGACCTTCCAAGTAGGGCAATTAATGCTGTGTTATGCTGGACCACTAGGAATTCCAATTAGGCCACAAGGTCGCAAAATGGGTTTTTAGCTCGATTTGTCCCTTTGGCTTCTGTTCACTCTTGTCGGAACCCAACAGAGTTGTATCTGAGGGTAATATGTCATCCTCACTATAGCCTAACTTATGGAGTGTCTGTAGGGGAAAGAGGTTAACTCTAGAGTTGTTGTCAATAATGATTTTGCAGATGTCAACATCATTTAGTGTGCTGGACACATATAGTGGTTTGATATGTCCTTGTATGATTTCATCTTCATCTTGGTCGGTGAAGTAAATCACCACATTACGTTTAGCTGGGCCAATCTCCGTCCAGTAAATCTTTGTGGTAGCTACCTCGGCTTGAAACTCCTGGGGGCTTAGTAATGATACTATAAGCGCCTCCCTGAGATCTGCTGACGAACTCAGGGCATCCCGGATTGACAGTTTGGATGGTACCGATGCCAGCTACTTAAGGATATCATATATTTGCTCCAACGGTCGACGCTTCTCCATTGGTGGGAGATTTTTCATAGGAAACATGTGAGATGTAGTATGTGACTAGGAGGGACCAGCTGCGGGGTCGAATGTCGATGGTGTTCCCACGTTCTGGGGACTCATCCCGGCCGGTCTGTTTGCATGCACTCGTCCGCAACTGCGCCTCCCATAGTATCCCCTTCTTCTGTGATTCCTCCTCTCGTCCCCTAGGGTTAGTAACTCAGGTTCGTAACCATACACTTTGTCAGGGAAGTATTCCATTAGATGGATTACGTTGATTGAACCAAAGATTTGCTCCTCATCCTATGATAGGTCAATCTGGTCGGTTTTCCCTGATGGTGCCGTTTGGTGGGTCGGTGCCCGTGGCGCCAAGTTTGAGGGCATAAAATATGAAAGTGTTGGGGAAAACGTCGGCCTCTTTGCAGACTGATACTCTTGCGCTTGTCTACTCCCTCCTTGACTACGCCTGGATGACTGGATCATGGAGGGTTTTGAGGCCAATATTGTCAACTGTGCGGAATCAAGGGCTGTTGGCAGCAACACTTGCTGCTATAGTCGAGCTCAGAGTATGCCCTGAGCTCGGTTGACCGTCTTCTAAGTCATCCAGTCATCAAATTTATTCCCCTACATTCTCTTGACTTCCTACCACCCCTCCCCTTTGTCATAGTCAGTGGTAGAAACGTACGTTACATGTGCTAGGGGTGGTCTCAGCTCGACTTGCCCGGAGTCTACCATCCTTTGAAGGAGGTCTTTGAAGACGAAGAATTCTTGGATATTGTACCCCAACATTCGATGTTTGGGATAGTAATCTTTCCTATCATTGAGGCTAACTTCTTCATGCTTCCTTGGCTCTAGGAGACAGAGCAAGTTGCAATTAATGGTGTTAGTGAAGTAGTCGCGGACTTGGTCCTCTCCGAACGAGTATACTTTGTGTCTCCATTCCTCGAACTGGTTCCGCTTCGATCCTCTTTGATTGTCCCGCATGGGAGGATGAGTCCGATAATATACAGGGGGCCCGTGACGATTTGGTGGTGGCCTTAGCAGTGGAGTAGGTGCAGGGGATGGGTTGAGCATGACAGAGGACGCTTTAGCTCTAACTGTTCTCTTTGTAGGAGCCTGTGAGGCTATTCAGGACTTCAGATTGGTCCTCTCCCAGGATTATTCAATTCTCTGGTCAGTGGTAGAGAGATTTCGGAAGCTATTGGTGCACTCAACTAGACTGAGCGGTTTTCTCAACTCATCTCGAAGGTTATCGATGCATATGGCCAGCATCTCATCTTGAGGCATTGGCCTATTTAGAGAGTAGGTCAGATTCTTCCATCTGGTGATGAAATATGAGACCCTCTCATTCTCCCTCTAATTGCAATTCATGAGGTTGCTGACCGCTGTTTTGGGCAGCATTGAACTGAATTGGAACAAGAACTCCTACAGATGTTCCTCCCAACTCTTTATAGAGTTATTTGGTAGATTTTTATATCAAACAAAGGAAGATCCTTGCAAGTTCCACACAAAGCATCTGAGTATCCCTGCTTCTTGTTGCTCTGGAGTTCCCATCATAGGGTCGCAATAAGACACGTAGTGCATTAAATGTTATTTTGGATCACTGGATCCATTAAAAATAAGGAATACAGGGCACCCAAAATTGGATGGAGGAGGTGTGTTGCTCACCCAATCTGGGTTGGGATTTTTCTCTGGCTGTATCGGAGAACGTCGAACTTCTATTTCTTCCAATCGAGCTGTTAGTGCCTCGATGGTGCAGGCGAGTCCCTGGTATACATCCTGTTGGTCCTGGTCTTGGGATGGTGTAGCTCAAGGCATTTCTTGAGGATTCGGCTCGTTCGACACCAAGGGTTCATATACCGTTTGTGACACCTTCAGAGGGTTCAGACATACTCGCTACGGTTGCTTCAAGATTGGAGAGAAGTCTTGGTATTCACCCAAATCCATGTTCAGGTAGTTGGACAGGTCAGGAGTCTCATTGGGCGGGGAAAACCTTGGGTTTTGAGGTTCACTTGCTAGGAGTGCATGGTGTGGCTCTTCTTGGGACGTTCTTTCAATAAGACGATTCCTCTGGAGTAGCTCAGCATTAAGCCGCCTCAATTCTTTCATTTCATCTTCCTGTCAATCGAATCTCTCTTTGAGCGTATGTGGATCATGTTTATCATGAGGAGGAGGTGGGATAAGGGTAACCGGTCGTTTGTTATTATCCTTGTTTGAAGATCGCAGGGTAAGTGGAGGAGGGTATGCTGGAAGGGAGACTTTGTTAAGGGTGGCCCTTTAGTTCCAGGTGTGCACACCTGGTGGTTCTTTGTGAGTCACAGCTTGAATGGGATCATCGTCTCCTGATCCATCTGGATTTGCATCATCTCTGGTGTCACCCATGGGGTTAGACTCTATGTTGTTGATGGATGCAAATCGTGGGGTGGAAGAGATGTCATCTTCCAAATAAGAAGAGGATATCCCATGCCTTTTACTGGTCCTCCCCTTCCTATCCCTCTAATGCTTTTAGAATCCTTGACGAAGGGTGACATAGCGAGTTACTTGATGCAACCTCATGGTACACCTCCCTCTTGAAGGGGATGGTTATTCAAAATATGGGATAGGGAAGAAACCTCCTCTTCTAATAGTCCTCCCTAGATAAGAAAATATTGATCTTAATGTGGGAGGTTGTATTTGAGGTGGTAAAAATTCCCCCATCCATGAGGGCTGGGGCTGACTCCATTCCCTAGATGTTGAGTTTCCTTCCAGTTTAATTGGCCTTACGGGGGCATTTGTTGTTAAAAATTCCCCCAGCCTTGCATGCTGGGGTTGAACTTGGATTACGGGAGCAGATACTTCTATCACAACTTACCTGATCTTGCGTGCCCCTATTCGGGGGTGAACTGGATCTGATGCCGATTTCACCTATGAATCAATCCCCTCTAGGAAGGAAAGTAATGATTGCTGATTGGCCTCTCTCTAGTGAGAGGCATGTTGTATGCTTTCGGTGGCCTGATTTAGGACTTCGTGAATGCCTTGTTCCCATCAGGCCTGAAGCTATTGGTACTTACTCAAGGCCTGTCTTTGTTGGGTGTGTCACCTTTCGTGAACATGGAGACCACTCAATTGTTGTCTTGATGTGATGACGTTGCAAGAAAATACGCCGAATGGTTTCTTCCGAGTGAGGAACGGAGTGAAACGTAGAGCTCCATGTTCTCCCCATCCTCTGATATGGACTCCCATCGGAGTGTCACCAATGAGGTGGCGAAACTGGTGCAGTGCATGGAGTCAGGATAACTCCATGTTTCCTTTACACCTCACAGGTCGCGGTTGTCGTGCCGAAGGAAGAGCATCCAGGTCGATGTGACGCAAGAGGTCTCATATTGTCTTGAAATAGTCTACATACCCATCGTAGGGAAGGAAGCTTGATTTTATCCAGCAGAGGGTTGTCCATATGTTGGAGCAGACATCGTGCACACATTATTCTGACAACATTCTGGGTATGTTGAATTGAGAGGTGGATGTGGGCCAAAACATAACTGGTACATAATCTCTGGCCAGTCGATTCCTCAGGTGTGACATGTTAACATACTCCTCCACTAGTGATTCCTCTACCTGGTCGACCCAACTGAGATTATCACTAATATGTGGTTGGAGGAAACATGGATAGTAGGTATTGAATTATCATGTGGGTGATTCAGAGGTGGTTCTGAAGATAAATGTGGCCCTGGACCATCTCTTGATTGAAGAAGGGTGTCTATGGTGACTAGCTAGGAATCTGACATGCTTGATCCTATCCTTCTGAGTGCCTCGGCATATGAGGGATTTTTTGTGCTTGATTCGGCAGGGGGAGGACCTTACTGTCGATATGATATGTCACAGTGGGGATGACCTTCGCAATTACTGCCATCATGGTGAGGATGACCATCATGTTTTGATGTTCAATGTGTATCCTGGGGAGGAACTTCTTTTTTCGTGGGGCCATTGCGGGGAGGACCTTCACAATGGCAGTCCTGGTGCCAAGGACTACCATCATAGCTACCAAAATGGTGAGGACTACCATCACAACTGCCGCATGGAGAATGTCTGAGGGGTACACCTTGGGGAGGGCCTTCAGAATGTACCGCAATGAGGGGAGGGCCTTCTCATTTCTTTACGTCTCTACGGGGATGACCTCCATTATCATATTGGTGAGGACTACCACCGTGATCTGATGCCTGGCTACACAATGTTTCATTGAAAGGTAACCCTTGGGGAGGACCTTCCGAGCAGGCCACGACAAGGGGAGGGCATTATTTTCATGATGAGATGTTACAGGACGGAGGGCTTCTGTAGTAGCGACTACAATAGAGAGGACTAAAATCTTAATCTGTGGTCCCACTGCACAGAGAGTGTTCACAGTGTATATCCCTGGGAGGACCTTCAGGGTGGACCGCTGCAAGTGGAGGGCCTTCATGCTGCTCAATCTTCTGGTCACGCGGAGGGCTTCCATGACTCACATCAAAAGACAATCTCTTGTGATCAATCGTTATATTCCCATGGGGGAGGGCCCCGCGGGTGTTCTGGGGAGGACCTTCAGAGCTGCTGGTAGAGACATTGTGGGGAAGACCTTTTCAACTGCTACTGTCACTCCCATAAGATTTTAATGAGTGGACAGGGTTCTAAGCCTTCGATATGTGCTTGGCGGTATTGGGAATGCCATCTTCTAGCTGAGCGGAGTCATGAAACTGCACTTTATTTTCTAGCTTCCTTTGGTGCATTCGGGGTGCTTTCTTGTGGGCAGTAGGGAACGTCTACTATTGATAACGACCTCAAACTTTGCGTCCCTTTTTAATCATGTCCCATGATGATGCAGGGATATGCCGACGAACATCAGGACTTTTAGAAGGGATATATGCCTGCTCTGAAGCATCCACTGTGATGGAAGGGTGTCCCTTCACTTGGAATGGGTGAAGCTGCTCGATTTGGTATCCCTTGTATCGCGGAATATGGCCGAAGACTCTCTTGGGTGGAATAAGGGATGCAGATCTGCTCCGAGGCAGCTATCCCATCTCTTAGATGAGTCGCCTCAATTGAAGAGATGGGCTCATGGGCCCGAGTCCTTACTATTTCCACTGATGAAATTACATTTTGGAAAGTCTGCAAGATATGATCTGGGATAGACACATGCTCCTCCATCATTTCCAGGATATTTAGAGATATATATTTGGCCGGAACGGGTATGAAGGCCCATTCCAGTATCGGAGTAGGAATATCCAGCTTCGGTCCTCTGGTGGTCAGTGGGTATGAAAATTCTCCTATGTCGGGGCAGGTGAAGGAATCTTCCCCTATGCCAGGATATGCCGGTTTATCTCTTTGTTTGCCACCATATCAGGATGGAATAATTTTATTGCATCTATAAGGAGATGGCCCTACATATGTTGGTTCCACACCTTATTGAGTCGGTGGCCTTTAATGGATGGGAGACGTGCCCGCCTATTAATTGTTTCCTGATCAGGATGGCAGGCTCTGTTGAACGCCACCACATCAGGATGCTAGGCGTCATGAGTATCTGCTAGGAGATGGTCCTGCAGGTGCTTGGTTGCCACCACGTTTGGTTGGTGGGCTTCATGACCCTGGGAAGGGAGAGGTGCCTGCTGGGTAGGTGTCGTCTTGTCTGAGTGACGGGCATGATGGAGCTCGGCGGGGATGCGCGCCTACTCGTATGATGCCGTCATGTCTGGATGGAGGACTTTGGAGGAGCAGATAGGTGTATGTGCCTGCTCGCGATACGTCACTGTGACTGGGCAGTGGAGCTCCTCCTCAGGGACAAGGGTGATGACTAGTCCCTGGTTTTAGGTTTTCCGCCCTCGTTGGGTGGTCCGAGGGGCTGGAGCTCGGGGAGCATGGGCCTGAATCCTCATGGCGACCTCATCCTTAGCGTGAGGAGATTGAGTCGTGGAATATCCTCAATGACATCTTCTGGTGGGGGCCTTAAAGCAGAACCCCCATTCAGCAGGGATGAAGTCCTCAGTGTCAACCTCATCCACCTCACTATGATAAGGGAGGTATGCATTATCTCTTTCTGGGGATAGACTCCCAAAACAATTTGAGATGGCAATAGGAGCCGTCTAGATCTGCTTTCACGGCCGCTGATTAGTAGGAAACTAGCAAGCCTCTGCATATTGGAGGGCATGCATGGCTACCTCCACCATCGGGAGAGTACCATTTAAGTGGTACTCTCGGATCAATGCATATGAGATCCAGCGTTGAATACGCTGAGTAGGTGAAATGTTCCTTCGTTGGTGGGGAAGTTTGTTCACTGCGTTTCTTGAAGTACGCACCTGTGAGTTCCTCCGTGAGGCAATTGGATCGAAGGGAGCTATGATTGGTACCTGTTAAATATTTTAACAAATACAAACAAAAAACCTATCAAAGAAGAATCTCATGATCCCATGCATAATTAATGACCTTTCATGGCCCTCCTTCTGAGTATAAGGGGAGCACATAGTGGGATTATTTTAAATCATTCATTCTTGGTTAAATATTCATGTTGGTTTCACAATTTTTTTGTTTCGCAATGAGGAGGTGGGAGGACCGACCCGCCCGGTGGGTCGATCTTGTGGAGATCTGAGTTCCGCTCAATAGATCAGGTCAGGTATAATGGTCTTCGTTTTGAAAGTAACATCGGTTATTTGTCCAACGATTTGTGGATGTGCTTTCCAAAGAGAGGAGTTCATTAGGCAATTCGGCCAGCGATGCTTAAGAACTCACTTTGGTCAAGAGGATGGGAAGCTAGTCTCATCACACCCTATTGGGGGGAAAATTATTTCCTATTCCAGGACAGTCTTATAGATTTAAGACAAATTCATATGTTCGTGAATCTTTGGTTTATTCCCAAGCATAGTATCCATAGATTACTCCTGGTTGGCAATGGTCAGCTGAATGAAGGGATTCAGAATCATTTATCCCCAGGATTACCATCCCCCATTATATTAGTGACTCCGAGGAGTTTGGGATCATTGAGATGACACATATTTGAAGCCTCATAACTGGGCCCTATGGAGTTTACTGTCATCAAGGAGGGATAGATAATGACTTGAGCATTTCGATTGAACTTTTGATACGAGCTTCCTACGTATCCTCGTGAGAGGAATCTGAATCCACATAGTTCAGTGCCACTTGATGGGACACATTGACCTTTTAAGGTTGTGCGAAAGGACCCAACTGCACAATTTATCATCATGTGGCAAGGACCTCCGGGCGAGATATGCCTGGTCAATGTTTGTGGGGGACTTACACCGAAGCGTCCTGAATTGGGATTGATCCTTGGGGAGGGGTTCTATTTATCCTATTTAGGAGATATGGATTAAAACAAACGTAGTTCATTTTGAGGGCTGTGATTGCGACTTACAAATTGTTAGTGGCTCGTATTGGGATTGAACCTCGAGGAGGCTTCCTATGTACCCTGGTTAAGAGATAGGGATCAAAACCCACGTAGTTCGTTCTGAGGGGAATTTTGGGGTGGACGCCGTGACAATCACAAATCTCTAAGCCCACATGATTCATGACCGATGTGATAAACAAGAGAATGAAACAGACTTGGAAAGCCTCACAAATTATTCCTACTGAGGGAAGTGGAGTGAGACGACAAGCGGAGGAAAAGGCCGGGACCACTGGAATCTCCTTCTCCCTGTTGTTGGAGGAAGGTATAAGTCATGCAGCGGAGCAATGATCATTCTATGATGAGAGGGGAAGGGCCATTGGTTTCCGGAAAGGTTGGTGTGGGTATTACTCTAGGAGGGATGCCAAGACACTCCCAGGAAAGGGGAGAGGTGCTCACCATTGGCGCTCATCAAAATGAAACACGAGTGGGGTCCCTCAATCCTGACAAGTGGATTGGCATATAAGGAAATCTAGGGCTCGGACCGTGCACTACCATGGGAATTTGAACCCATGAATGTTTTGGGAACCCACTCGAGGGCCGTATCAACCCCGTTTCCCTTGCCTAAAGTGGGTATGTGAACTCAAAGAGGCGTGCTGATGCGCCTGGAGATTGCATCGTACGGGTCTGGTGGCTTTGGTAGAGGCCTTGGCTCGGTTCCGATGAATAGGCCAATGAAGGGTTTGTGAAGGATCAGGTTAGATTGGAAGTATTTTATCTGAAACAGGGAGTGGGAACACCGAAGGAGTTGGTGGGCCACATGGGGGTATGAGGAGTGGCGCCCTTTGTGTAGAGGGGTGCTACGCGGCTGGAGAGGTCGTCCGCGTACCATGGTGGTGTGTGGACTGATAGGAATTTTTCATACCATGGTGGTACACGACTTCGGATTCAGCCTGCGTACTAGGTTGGTACGCGGCGGGGTCCGTGGGAGCAACGACGACCAGTGGTGACGTCGGTCAGGGTTTCATCGGTCAGGGCTTCGCCCACGTAGGAGGGTGCTACGTGGTGCGTCTGATTGAAAAATGGGCATAGACTCCCTGGTCCGTGGGGAGTACATCTACGGAGGGTCTATGGGTCACTGTATTTTTTTTTAAATTTATGGTTCACCAATTTGTTATGCGTTTTCAGTTCCTTATTACTTCTTTTCAATTTCAAACATGTTCTAGTTCTCGAATTGGAACTTCGTTGTTTGGGAAATCCTAAACTCTTTCCTCAAAAATTCATCCACCTGAATCTGATCGATCACTTACTTCTCCCCCTAGATTTTCTTTTATAGAGGGGGGAAAGAAATGTATCTGTGGTCATGCGACGCGTTTTGCAGAGGCCCATGACCAGAAACCCGGTTTACAGATGACTTGGTCAATTCGCAACTTGCGGGGGGCATTGAATGCACCTTCCCCACGAACCAAATTGGTTCAGGGAGTACTTCGCAACCGAGCAGGTCTCCGCCTCCGTTCCATTCCGCACAGGGCTCCGCCTCCATTCCACGAACGACAGTAAATAGTTCAATGAATCCAGTTGTTGAGGATTCTACAGCAGAGTCTGAATATATAGAAACTTCTGATGCAACCAAAGAATCCATATGGATTCGGAACATTGTCTAGGAGCTTGATGTGGTGCCTAGCAGTTAAAATTCCGTTACATTATATTGTGATAATACTATAGCAGTGGCTCTTCCAAAAGAACCAAGGTCACACCAATGGAAAAAGTACATACTCTACAAGTATCACCTCTTGAGGGATTTCTATCAATGGGGTGAAGTTGCAGTGAGTAGAGTGTCCACAGAAGAGAATGTGGTGGAACCCATGACTAAAGGCCTATCTCAGCAGAATCATGAATACCATGTGAGATCTAGAGAGATAAAGGTTGTTAGTAGTTGTCTCTAATCCAAGTGTGATTCTGTTGGATTTGGTGGCCTAGAACCAACTACTTTTTACTTTATTCATTAAGAAACGACTTATCACATCTTGATTTTTTTTCCGCATGACAATGCATGTGATAATTTCCTAAGGAAAGTTGTTGCATTAAAGGGTCATAGAAGATCCCTACTATGATGAGAACCCAGAAGTTCCATAACACTGTTCATGAATATATGTTCTATGGTTTGATGATATTATTTGAGAGGCATAAATAATAAAGGTCATTAGGGGTGAGGACTCATAAAACATTGATGCACCTTCTCATGGTGTGCGCCCTTGGTAATATCCAGGAGGATATTATGAGAATGAGGCCTGCTAGAAAGAAATCCACATTTCATAGTGTCATTGGATGTTCCTATCTACGGACGTGTGTATTGATACTTAGACTTTAAGATTATTATTAATGGGTATTAAAACTTACGCACGTATGTAACTCCCTGACCCTAGTTACCCAGAGTCGGAGCATTATTACATAATAGTGGCATGATCACAAAAGATGAAGTCTCGAAAGTCCAATTAGTTTAGTATCCTTGGAATCACTAGATACATTCATAAAGTTTACATTACAACATATAGTGAAAACTACAACAACATCTTGTCTCCATAGTAATATCCCCTTATACTATCCCCGCAGGTCATTCATAAAATACTTCTTCACATCCTGGGAAAAATAAAACATTGAAAGCGGGGAACTCAAATTCTCAGTAAATATAACAATATAACGGAAACTTTCATAAATAAGAATAAACATTTAAGGGAATGTATAACTAAAAAAAACATTTTAAACTTGAACTTCAGCATAATATGGCAAAGATAAATTGAAATAATTCCATTAACTTATTTACATGGATATTTTACTAGTCGAATAATCACATAAAATATCAATAACCACTTTCATAATGATGAAATGTATAATTCCAAACTATCATAACCACATAGTCAAGGCCTTGTGCCAAGACTAAAAATAATATTTTGTCAACAGCTTGTTCCAAGAAACTAGTTTGTCTCATCAGACCTACCGATGCATCGAGGAGCTATAGACAGCTCCACCCATCACTTGTTAAGTCCAATTCATTCTTCATATGAATAGGTTTAAACATAACATAAACATTCGTATTAAAACTAGCATATGAAATTTTAATACTTTCTCCATAAACCATGAATGGTATAAAAATAACACATCCATAGTCAAACATATCAAAAAAACTTCGATACAATATGGAAGTTTTGTATCATAATAAATCAACTTCAAATAAGCTTGAAATCCATCAAATGATGTTGACATAGATGAAATCAAAACTATTTGAGAGAAATTTCACTTTTTTTGAAATCATTTAAAAGTAATATAATTAAAAAATAAAACATTTAATTTGAAAATATCCTTATAAGCATGTAAGGGAAGCTTC
The DNA here is from genome assembly GCA_963277665.1 of Viscum album. Taxonomy (NCBI): domain Eukaryota; kingdom Viridiplantae; phylum Streptophyta; class Magnoliopsida; order Santalales; family Viscaceae; genus Viscum; species Viscum album. Next base: position 1,024,641,922 of record OY728126.1, read on the forward strand.
AACAATTTTAAAATGGAAAAAAATAGTTGTACCCGCTGTATAAGTTAAAAAAGACATTCTTACCTTAATTTTGTTGAAAAGGTTAAAAATGACCTTGTTTGGAAAACGACAGAAATATTCTTTTATAAACTTCTTATAAAAAGTCAACAAGGGTATGAATGACTTTAACCCATAGTCTGTAAAATAATAATAGTGATTCGAAATACATTTTTAAGAAACATGGAAGTTCATGATAAAGTGGTCCCAGTAGATAATTAAGTATAAACAACCTCAGATAATGAAGAGATTGTGAAATAAACCCTTACCTTGTACTTTTCCTTAGTCGATGGTATGTTAACCTCCTGTATAATAGTTAAAAAATTGTTATTAATTTATACAAGAAACATATACATAATTATGATATCATATATTAATTTCTAATAATGCTTTGTTAATAATATTTTAGAATTATTGTCCTTTCAGGTGTTAACTTACTCATTTTCTTTTATATGTTATGTTACATAAGCCATGTTTTATTGATAGGTTGTATATTATTCATATCTAGAATGATATCAAGTCCTTAAACATTATTTTTAATAATCAAATGAGAATTATACTTGAATGGATATGATGGTAAATAAATCTAATCGCGTTCGTGGAGACGGTAATCCATACGTATGCACGAGCGACAATATCATTCTTTTGTTATTAAAATAATATATAATTGGATGAAATATCATATATAACGAATCATTATCATGTTATATTTATTATTTACCTTAATTATATATCATTATTATATCCATCTGAATAATAATGTATTGAATAACAATTACACCATGACGTGGAGACGGTAGACCGTACGTACGCATGTACGGTGACATGTCATTAAAAGGATGGATAGAATAATGAATATGGTTGTTCAATATTTATAATAACATCAAAGTATATAAAAAAATACTAGATTTATTATTTTAGAATGGAAATAACAAAGAATGAAGATGTTGAAGAAGAACGGAACTTGAAAGAGGGTGGTGAAAACATTTCCTCTTCTTCGGGTTATTCCTTTTGATTTGATCAAAAGGGATCATTAAGTTGGATTTATGATCATACTAAGGCCTCTAGGTTGAAGTGAGGGCAGTTGAGAGAATATTTTGTTAGGTATTGGCAGATACAAAAGGCTTTGAACGTGTGAATTAGGGAGAAAGGGGAGTGCCTTTTTATAAGTGGGGTGAGGGGCACCTTAGGAAAAGCTAGAAATATTATTTTATAATAAATTAATTTTCGGTTTCTAATGGATAAAAGGTGTATTATTTAATGGTCAAGGTAGGTATGGGTCAGAATCCTTTCAACTAATAGATTTTAGATAGGTTTGGGTCACTATATTAAACTTATCATTTGTATTTAACTCTTAGGTAAATAGTTTGACATTTACCATGTCTCTTTGTATTTTTATATTATATGTTTAATACAATTACTATAAACCTCCAAGAGAACCCCAAGTGGTCCATTAATGATACACCTATCATTATATAAGTCTCTTTTCTGAACCTTAAATTTTTAGGAATAGAATATAAATTAATAATATAATATTTCTTTTTAAAAAGTCTTTTATGTCAATGTTGTCACTATTGGATATTTTGTATTTGATAAATTCATAACAAAATTATTTCTTCTAAAAAATATATATAAACAATCCTAATATGTCATATTAACCTAGAAAATTATTGCAATTCATAAAATCTCTCAAATTACATTTATTCTGGTATTTATAATATCAATTATCTTAATCTTTCATTAATACTGTAATTACTGCATCATCGTTGTGTCATAAATAAATTAAATTATATAATTTCTAAAAATTATATATAAAATACCATTATGTATGGAATAATTTTATCTTTCTGATGAATATTTATAATCTAATTTATCTTATATATAACCCTATATTAAAAATGTTTTATTTATTAAACATTTATTTTAACTCTTTTAACTCATCTTTGAATTAAATAATAATAAATGTCCTAATCTAATCCAAGTGGACATAAATGATAATATTTTATTCCTAAGGTTGTTTTTTGTCAAGATAAACTTGTATAATAGAACTAAGACATGTTTTAGGGTAATATTAATATCATTTTACCCTAAATTACCCTATTTGCTTTTAACCGTGGTAAATAAAAGTAAAAAGGTACTATTCACCAAAATTATATTTATCTTATTGAACCACATTTTACTCCTTGATATAAATATTCTCTCTTGGATTTTCAAAATTCCACTCACAAATGCCGTAAAATTACGTTTTAAGTGAATTTCCAAATTCTTCTTGGAGGTGGGTAAAAGATGGTGAAAAGTTCAATAAAATTTTTATATATCTAAAATTATTCCAAACTAACTCCAATGAATTACATTGAACATATATAGGTATTATGTATCTATTTTTACTTTAATTATATTTCAATAAAATAAATAATTATTTAAATAAAAATTTGGTTTTAAACTATAACTCAGTGTTTTCCACTATTCATCAAAAATTGAATGTATTTAGCAAAATATAAAAAATTCACCATAAGATAATTTTGATATTAAAAATCCAAAAATGAAGTCCATTTTGAAAGATAAAATTTATAAAATTTCAAAAAGTGGGTATTAATATTTATAACTTCTAGTTTGATTGGTTGTGGTTTGTGTTAGAACTCGAAGTTGCGTACAACACACGCTACTGTATTATTCAAAGAGAAGCGTACCATGGAAGCTTGGGGTGTTACATTCTCCCCTAATTCAAATAATTTCATCCTCAAAAGTTCTAGAATACTAACACATGAAAAGACTTGGGTGGTTCTTCATCATAAGTTTTTCGGGTTCCCACGTTGCCTCTTCCATCTTATGGTTTCTCCATAGAACATTTTCCAGACGAGTCATCCGGATTCTCAGAAATTGTTCTCTGGTATCAAGAATCCTCATGGGCTCTTCTTAATAAGACTGATCAGGTTCCAGTTCTAATTCCTCATAGATGAGTACAAGCGTTGGGTCAGGCATATATTTTCTCAATAGTGATATGTGGAACACAACGTGAACTTTGGAGAGACTTGGCGGCATTGCCAAACAGTAAGCTACAACACCAATTTGTTCTATAATTTTGAAAAGTTCGATGTACTTGGGACTCAATTTACCTTTCTTAACGAAATGTATAACTCCCTTCCATAGAGATACCTTCATGAAAATATTATCACCTACCTGAAATTCCAAATCCTTCCTTCGATTATTGGCATAACTCTTCTGCCTACATTGATCTTCTTTGAAGAGGTTTTGGATTACCTTCACCTTTTCCATCATTTCATCTACCAGTTCTGGGCCTACGAGTTTTCTTTGACCAACATCATCCCAACAGGTTGGTGTACGACATCTCTTTCCATACAACGCTTCATATGGTGCCATCCGAATACTTGAATCGAAGCTATTGTTATAGGAAAATTCCACCAGAGGTAAATATTGATCCCACATATTCTGAAAGTCAAGTGAGCATGATCTCAACATGTCTTCTATGGTTTGAATAGTCCGTTCTAATTTTCCATCTGTTTGAGGGTGGTAGGAAGTGCTTAAATGAAGTTTAGTATCCATATATTTCTGAATAATTTTCCAGAATCTTGAAGTAAAATGGGGATAACGATCAGAAACAATCGATAGGGGTACTCCATGAAGTATCACAACCTCATTAAAATATAGTTTTGCTAGACATTCCAGTGGTAGATCTTCTCTTATAGAATGAAAATGTGCTGACTTGGTAAGACGATCGAAAATAACCCATATTGCATCGTTCCTTTTAGGAGTCTTTGGTAGCCCCATGACAAAGTCCATCGTAATATTGTCCCATTTCCACTCTAGTATGGGAAGAGGTTGCATGACTCCTCTAGGTTGTTTCCCTCTAGCTTTCACTTGTTGACAATCCATTCATCATGACACAAAATCAGCAATCTCCCTCCTCATGTTGTCCCACCAAAAATTTTCCTTCAAATATCTATACATTTTGGTGCTCCCAGGGTGTATAGAAAAATTGGATCTATGGGAATCATCTAACAATTCCCTTTTCAGATCAGGTATATCGGGAACAGAAAGTCTCTTCCCAAATTTCAAAATTCTTTCTTCATACACAGTCTCTCAATCTCCCATCATTCACAGATTTAATCTTATTTTTAAATTCTTCATCATCGGCCTCAGAACTCTTAATACTTTCTAGTAAAAATGGTTTGGAAAACATTTGAAAAATCATTGATGTTTCACCTTCCATGGTGATTCCCATATCCATCATTACTAAATCCATAAAAATAGGATCCCTTTCAACTCTCATCTTGTTATAAACTCCATGATCCTTTCTGCTCAAAGAATATTCCACCTTATTTGACTTCTTTGGGTGGTAGTGTATCGTGCAATCATAATCCTTGAGTAGTTCAAGCCATCACCTTTTCCTCATGTTGAGTTCTTTCTGTGAGAAAATTTATTTCAAACTCTTTTCATCAGTATATATCTCACATTTTTCACCATAGAGATAATTTCTCCATATCTTCAAAGAAAAAATTACAGTAGCTAACTCACGATCATGAGTAGGATAGTTTTGCTCATGAATTTTCAATTGTCGTGATTCATAGGCAATAACCCAATCATTCTTCATAAGGACACAACCATGTCCTTTCTTTGAAGCATCACTATAAATAACAAACTCATCATTCCCCGATGGTAGAGTCAATATAGGAGCATTGACTAATATTCTATTTAGTTCTTCAAAAAATTCTTCACAATATTTTTCCCAAACAAATTTAAACCCTTTACGTGTGAGATTTGTTAATGGGTTAGCCAATCGGGAAAAGTTCTGGATGAAATGCTGATAATAACCTGCTAAGCCAATAAAACTGCGTACCTCAGTTATACTCGTCGGTGCATGAAATTCTTGGATTGCATTGGTCTTGGAAGGATCAACAGAGATTCCATCTTTAAAGATGATATGGCCAAGAAAATAAATATCTTGAAACTAGAATTCACACTTGCTAAACTTCCCATATAATTCATGTATTCTAAGGGTCTTCAAAAAAAATTCTCAAGTGATTATCATGATCTTCGTAGATTTTGGAGTATACCAAGATATCATCAATAAATATCACCACAAAATCATCGAGATATTCTTGGAAAACTCTATTCATTTGATCTATGAATACAGAGGGTGCATTAGTCATCCCAAAAGGCATTACTGTAAACTCATAATTCCCTTACCTAGTTCGAAATGTTGTCTTTGGAATGTCTTCCTTCTTCACACAAAACTGATTATATCCTGATCGAAGTTCAATCTTTGAAAAGTTTTGAGCTCCATACAGTTGGTCAAATAAATCACCAATACGAGGTAGTGGATACTTGTTCTTTATTATTATAGAATTGATTTCCCTATAGTAGATACATATCCTTATAGATCAATCCTTCTTATTAACAAAAAGGATAGGGGCTTCCCATGGAGAAATAATAGGAGGAATAATTATATTATTACTCAATTCCTCTAGTTTTTTCTTTAGTTCAACTAATTCCACAATGGCCATTCTATAAGGGGTCTTCAATATAGGCCTTGAACCAGGAATTAAATCAATGGAAAAATCAGTTTCATGTTCTGATGGATGTCCAGGTAAATCTTCTGGAAACACATCAACATATTATCTTACAATTGGTACATCCTATATTTGAACATTCCTTTCCTTACCCATAGTTATTTCATTCTATTTCTCCACAATAATTGAATTTAGTTGAGCTACAGGGGGTGGATCTTGGTAAGAATCAGGTGGTGACGATTCTGCTCTAAAGATAAGGTGTTCTTTATCATCCTCATCAAAAATTGTAACCTCCTTCTTCTTACAATAAATCTTCACCTCATGGTCCAAAATCCAATCCATACTGAGGATTATATCGAACTAAACCATAGGTATAATGATTAGATCAGCAGATAAAGAACATTTATATGCCCTAATGGGAACGGATCCACTGAACTTTGTAGGAATGATACTTCCCTTAGGATTTTTAACCGACAAATCCCTTGTAAAATCAAATTGTAAATATCTAATTTTCTTAGAAAACTGGGTAGATATGTAATAATGCGATGATCCAGAATCAAATAATTCATTTTCTAAACTTGAGGAAACCATTAAATTACCTTCCACTATGCCTTTCGAAGCTTCTACATCAGCAGTAGTGATATCATAATCTTTTCCTTGATCCCTGGACCTTTTCTGAAGTAAGTTCCCCTAATTCTTAGGAAATTCATTTGAATAATGTCCCATCTCCCTGCAGTTGTAGCATTGAACATCAGTAGCATTTTTCTTCCCCTTACAGTCATGAGCTTGGTGGCCTTTTCCACCACACTTGTAACAGACTCCAATTCCATTTAAGCAAGTACTGGTGTGTTTCTTCCCAAATTTACTGCAGGATGGATATTCAAAATTTCCCTTCTTCCCCTTATTTCCATTCCTAGAGTGATCAAGAGATCTCTTCTTCTATTTCTTTTATTTAAATTCATAAGACGAAGAGAATTATTTTTTTATCTTGATAGCACACAAGACAATATCTTCATATGATGAGAAGGATTGTGGGACCAATGCTCGACGGAGAAAATATATTAACCCATCAATGAAATCATCAATCATACTTCTTGGGTTACATCTATAATCTTCATCATACCTTGCTAACCTTGTAAAACTAGACTCATACTTTGCGACATTCTCATCCTCCTTTTTTCTAAGTCATAGAAATTGCCTTTCCATATATACTCGATAGTCATGAGGAAAGTATTTTTCTAAAAACAGATCTTTGAACTCCCTCCATTCCATATTTTATACTTCATCATCTTCCTTCGTGTTTTGAATAAATGACCACCATTGACTAGCATCTCCAGTGAGGCGGTAAACTGACATGATAGCTTTTTCCCTTTCACTACTCCCCAAGGCCTGAAATATTTTTTATAGGGAACTTATCCATTGCTCAGCTACAAATGGATTTGTACTCCCATTGAATGTTGGTGGATTTTACCTCATTAAGAGATATAACATTTATCCTCTACGCTGTAGATGAATGTGCTCCATACAGGTAAGGTTATTATTCATAACCTGAGTGAGTTGTCCTAGTATGGTGATTAGCTGAACAACACCAGTTGCATCACCAGCTCCACTATAATTATCTTGAGCAGGAGGGAAATCCCTACATGGAGTGCGTGCATTGATAGCGTTTCCATTCCATCCACTAGGCTCCATTTCTAAACAATGGCATAAACTAGATCAGTTTATGAATCAAAATACACAATTCCATACTTTTAAAACACTTAAAATAAATTGAACTATTTATGGATATAATCCATAATAAAAAAAATGTTTTCTTTGAGGAAGTATATACTCATAAACCCTTCATAATGGTTCATAAAGAAAATGAGAATTATCCTAAGCATATCCCCTGGGATTATCATAACCAAGAGTGCAACAAGGCTCGTTGTCGTGCACCAGTTCGCGTTCGAATCTAGCTCAAAGTGATGTTTTTAGAGTTTACCCCTAGGTACATCGGTGCTAGAGCCACCTCTACCTTCTCGTATCCAGATAGGGATTTATTTCTCGGAAAACTCACAAAATCTCTACAATACAAAAATTCTAGGAATTTCATCTATACTAATCCTCAATGTCTATCTTAGGTTTCACTAGTGCAGAAAACGTTTTTTACGTCACCATTTTTTACGTCGGTTATATAAAACCGACGTCATAATATGTAAAACGAGGTTTTTTACGTCGGTTATTTCTTAACCGACGTAAAAACCTGTGTTCGGTACACATTTAACGTCGGTTATTTTTATAACCGACATTATTAATCTCGCGGCTTCGTTTTTTACGTCGGTTATTTTTATAACCGACGTAAAAAACGCGGTTTTCGAAGGCCCTTTGACGTCGGTTATTGAATAACCGACGTAACAAACGCGGTTTTAGAAGGCTTTTTTACGTCGGTTATAAAATAACCGACGTAAAAAAAGAATCCGCAGATGTTTTTTACGTCGGTTATGGAATAACCGACGTAAAAAAACGCGGATTTTGAGCCATTTTTTACGTCGGTTATTATATAACCGACGTAAAAAATGAATCGGAGGAAGGTTTTTACGTCGGTTATTGAAATAACCGACGTTATAAATGTTTTTAAAACAATTATCACGTCGGTTATTGAATAACCGACGTGATAAGTCATTTAAAAATTTACCCAGACCCGTGGATTGTCATTCGCGAGTTTACCTTCGACAGTCGCGACTCGTCTCTCTCGCGCGTAAACCCGAATCGGCTCGTCCATTTCGTTGGTTTAGATTCGTTTTGCGATCATCGTTTCTCATATTTAATCTCCTCAGATCAATCATCTAAACTCGCAGCACTCAGGTAATCCTCCCACTCGTTCGTTTTTTTTCGCGTATAGTAAATATATATGTGTTGTGATTTTTTTGTTGAAACTAACTAAGATTCTTCGATTGCGAACCCTTTTAACTCGTTTTGGCACCATAATCTTATTTATCATCCCTAGATCTATTTGTTCGACTTTCAATATTGAGTAATTTTATGATTTCACTAATTTTTCATCGTTTTCTATAAATTCCCGAGAGGGTTGGGGCGTGTCCATTTGGATGGGTTGCCCTTTTACAGTTGTTACTACTTTATTCACACACAACCATGGCATAGGTGCATGGATTTGGGGTCGGGGGGTGTCCAGGGGGGTTTACAAGGGGGTGGGTGGGTGTGGGGGGCTGTCCAAGGGTGTGGGTGGGTGTTGGGGGGTGTCCAGGGGGGTGTCCAAGGGGGTAGGGGGTGGGGGGTGGTGTCCAGGAGGGGTGGGGGGGCTGTCCAGAGGGTTGGGGGGTGTCCAGGGGGGTGTCCAAGCAGGTCGGGGGTGGGGGGTTGTGTCCAGGAGGGGTGGGGGTGCTTTCTAGAGGGGTCGGGGGCTGTCCAGAGGGGTCGGGGGGTGTCCAGGGTGGTGTCCAAGGGGATGGGTGGGTGTGGGGGGCTGTCCAAGGGGGTGGCGGCCTGTCCAGAGGGGTCGGTGGGGTGTCCAGGGGGGTGTCCAAGGGGGTGGATGGGTGTGGGGGGATGTCCACGTGGGTGGCGGCCTCTCCAGAGGGTATTTTGGGTTGTCCGGGTGGGTGGGGGGGGGGGGGGCTGTCCAGAGGGTTGGGGGATGTCCAGGGGGGTGTCCAAGGGGGTAGGGGGTGGGGGGTGGTGTCCAGGAGGGGCGGGGGGCTGTCCAGAGGGGTCGGGGGTGTCCAGGGGGGTTTACAAGGGGGTGGGTGGGTGTGGGGGGCTGTCCAAGGGCGTGGGTGGGTGTTGGGGGGTGTCCAGGGGGGTGTCCAAGGGGGTAGGGGGTGGGTGGTGGTGTTTAGGAGGGGTGGGGGCTGTCCAGAGGGTTGGGGGGTGTCCAGGGGGGTGTCCAAGAAGGTCGGGGGTGGGGGGTTGTGTCCAGGAGGGGTGGGGGTGTTTTCTAGAGGGGTCGGGGGGTGTCCAGGGTGGTGTCCAAGGGGATGGGTGTGGGGGGCTGTCCAAGGGGGTGGCGGCCTGTCCAGAGGGGTCGGTGGGGTGTCCAGGGGGGTGTCCAAGGGGGTGGATGGGTGTGGGGGGCTGTCCAAGGGGGTGGATGGGTGTGGGGGGCTGTCCAAGGGCGTGGGTGGGTGTTGGGGGGTGTCCAGGGGGGTGTCCAAGGGGGTAGGGGGTGGGTGGTGGTGTTTAGGAGGGGTGGGGGGGGCTGTCCAGAGGGTTGGGGGGTGTCCAGGGGGGTGTCCAAGCAGGTCGGGGGTGGGGGGTTGTGTCCAGGAGGGGTGGGGGTGCTTTCTAGAGGGGTCGGGGGGTGTCCAGGGTGGTGTCCAAGGGGATGGGTGGGTGTGGGGGGCTGTCCAAGGGGGTGGCGGCCTGTCCAGAGGGGTCGGTGGGGTGTCCAAGGGGGTGTCCAAGGGGGTGGATGGGTGTGGGGGGCTGTCCAAGGGGGTGGATGGGTGTGGGGGGCTGTCCAAGTGGGTGGCGGCCTCTCCAGAGGGTATTTGGGGTTGTCCGGGTGGGTGGGGGGGCTGCCCAGAGGGTTGGGGGATGTCTAGGGGGGTGTCCAAGGGGGTAGGGGGTGGGGGTGGTGTCCAGGAGGGGTGGGGGGCTGTCCAGAGGGGTCAGGGGGTGTCCAGGGGGGTTTACAAGGGGGTGGGTGGGTGTGGGGGGCTGTCCAAGGGTGTGGGTGGGCGTTGGGGGTGTCCAGGGGGGTGTCCAAGGGGGTAGGGGGTGGGGGTGGTGTTTAGGAGGGGTGGGGGGGCTATCCAGAGGGTTGGGGGGTGTCCAGGGGGGTGTCCAAGCAGGTCGGGGGTGGGGGGTTGTGTCCAGGATGGGTGGGGGGCTGTCCAGAGGGGTCGGGGGGTGTCCAGGGGGGTTTACACATCGATTTGTTTTATATTTCAAAATTGTTATATTCAAATTATGATTTTTTTCATATAAACATATATTTGTCTTATCTAAAAAATATATATATTTTTGCTATTTGTTATAGGTAATAATGAGTCGAAGTTGGATTACGGCACATCGAATGAGCAATGAATATGAGGAAGGTGTTGATGCCTTTTTGGAATTTGCTAAACGAAATGTTCCAAGTAGTGACATTTTTTTCTGTCCATGCCTGAAATGTCTGAATATGAAGAAGTTGAAAAGTAGAGAGATAAAAGATCATCTGATTTGTCATGGTTTCAATCCGAGTTACAACCCTTGGATTTGGCATGGCGAAACTGGACAGAATGTCACTGATGATAATGAATCGCAAGATGGTAACTCCGATGGAATTGAAGAAATGATTCGCGATATTGTAGCAGAACAAATTGAGATAGAACCGAGAGTTTCACGTCTATATGGTGATGCCGAAAAACCATTATATCCTGGTTGTACAGATTTTACGGTTTTGACGGCGGTGTTAAGATTGATTAACCTGAAGGCGAGACATGGATGGAGTGACAGAAGTTTTACAGAGCTGCTACAATTGATGAAAGACATTCTTCCAAAAGATAACGATCTTCCAGATTCACATTATAAGGCCAAAAAAATATTATGCCCGATGGGATTGGGATACAGGAAAATACATGCATGTCCGAATGACTGCATTATATATAGGAAGGAATATGAATTTCTGAAAGAGTGTCCCAAATGTGGGACATCACGGTATAAGGTGAAAGAAAAATCACAAGCTGATGTAGAGATTACAAAGCTCCCTTCAAAGGTATTTTGGTATCTTTCTATAATTCCTCGTTTCAAACGTTTATTTGCTAATTCACATGATGCAAAAAGGTTAAGATGGCATGCTGATGAGCGGGTATGTGATGGAAAAATACGTCATCCAGCTGATTGTCCACAATGGAAGAAAATTGATGCCCAGTACCCTACATTTGGAAATGAAATTAGAAATCTGAGACTAGGCTTGTGCACAGATGGAATGAATCCATACCGAACCCTCAGTAGCACACATAGTTCATGGCCTGTTTTATTGGTAATTTACAACCTCTCTCCTGAAGTTTGTATGAAGCGCAAATATGTCATGTTGAGTATCATGATCTCTGGTCCAAAGCAACCCGGCAATGATATTGATGTATACTTGTCACCGCTGATTGATGATTTGAAACTTTTATGGGCTGATGGTATTAGGGTGTATGATTCTTATAAAATGGAATATTTTCAACTGCATGCAGTGCTTCTATTCACTATAAATGACTTCCCAGCATATGGAAATTTGTCTGGATACAGTGTTAAAGGGCATAAAGCATGTCCAATTTGCGAACAACAGACGTCATATTGTCAATTGCATCATGGGAGGAAAACAGTGTACATGGGTCATCGAAAGTTTTTGCCTATGGATCACCCTTATAGAAGACTAAAAAAGGCATTCAATGGCTCACAAGAATTTGATACTGCTCCTCAACCTTTATCCCCAGAATTGTATTTTGAGAGGGTGAAAAACCTTGATGTGACATTGGGAAAGACACAGAAATCTGGTAATGATAGACATATTTGGAAGAAAAGGTCAATATTTTTTGAGCTACCATATTGGAGGTATCATGAAGTCAAACATAATATTGATGTCATGCACGTGGAGAAGAATATCTGTGATTCTTTGATCGGAATATTGCTAGATATTAAAGGAAAGACAAAAGATGGGTTGAATGCAAGGTTAGACCTACAGTCAATGGGAATACGTTTAGAGTTAGCTCCCACTCCTAAAGGAAGACGAACATTTCTTCCCCCGGCTTGTCATACATTATCGAAGAGGGAGAAAAGTAGCTTCTGTCAGTGTCTTCATGATATCAAAGTGCATCAAGGTTATTCTTCAAATGTAAAAAATTTTGTCTCATTGAAAGACTTGAAGTTGATAGGTATGAAATCACATGATTGTCATGTCATGATGCAACAAATTCTACCAGTTGCACTGCGTGGAATATTTCCCATCCGTGTCAGAAAGACTATAATGAGGTTGTGTTATTTTTTCAATTCAATTTGCAACAAGGCGATTGATGTGAATGCTTTGAACATTTTGGAAAAGGATGCAATTATTATACTTTGTCATTTGGAAATGTATTTTCCTCCAACTATTTTTGATATGATGGTGCATTTACTGATTCATCTGGTTCGAGAAATAAGGCTTTGTGGACCTGTATATCTTCGTTGGATGTATCCTTTTGAAAGGTATATGAAAATATTAAAGGGATATGTTAAAAATCCATATCGACCTGAAGCCTCCATTATTGAAAAGTATATTTCTGAGGAGGTAGCAGAGTTTTGTACGAGTTACTTGGCTACGGCGCAACACATAGGTTTGCCTCCATCTCGCCATGAACGGGTTAATAATGAGGGAAAGGGGATTCGTGGCTTGAAAGTCAAATCACTGTCAGCTGAACATATGAAGAAGTTAGAATCATACATCTTGAATAACATAGCTGATGTTCAACCGTATATCACATTGCATATTAATGAGTTGAAACAATGTCATCCAAAGAAGAAAGAAATGTGGATTTTGAATGAGCACAACAAAACTTTTTTGCCATGGTTTAAAAAGACCTTGCTTGGTAGATCAGATGTATCAGAGACATTAAAATGGATAGTGGGTGGTCCATCTTTAAATGTGATAACATGGTCCGCTTATGACATTAATGGCTATACATTTCATACGAAAGCTCAGGACAACAGAAGTGCAGTTCAGAATAGTGGTGTATTGGTGTTTGCAGAAGCAATGCATTTTTCGAGTGCTAAGGACAGAAACCCAATTTCGGCATCAAGTGCATATTATGGAGTGATTGAAGACATATGGGAGGCTGATTACTTTAAAATTAAAGTTCCCGTTTTTAACTGTAAATGGTTTATCGGTAACAACAGTGTCAGACACGATGAATTTGGAATGACACTTGTTAATCTGAATAGATTGGAAGACACAGCTGATTCTTTTATAATGGCAACACATGCCAAACAAATTTTCTATGTAGTAGATCAATCAGATATGCAGTGGGCTGTTGTTTTACAACGGAAAAACCAATATGTTGGTGAGGATGAATTTGATGAAGATGCTGATTTATGTGAGATCCCTACTTCCATGGAAAGATTAACAGAACATAATGATGAGTATGTTGAAGACATGGTTTGTGCCATTAGGAACGATCACGACGAAGGAATTTGGGAAAACAATCCAACTGTACATTCCTAAAATTACAGGTAACACAAGTATATATCTTGTTTACATTTAGTTTTTTCATATAATGTTAGATACTGTAAATTTTTTACTTATTAAAATATGTATCAAACCAAAATGATAAAACAATAAAAACCGTAAAGAGGAGAAGTCCTGGGCACACCGGCAACCGGTCCTCTCTGTCTGTACCACCGGCCGGCCGCTGGCTCACCAGCGGCCGGCCGGTGGACCAGACAGAGAGCCTTCCTCTCTGTCTGGATCACCAGCGGCCGGCCGGTGTTGAGCCAGCGGCCGGCCGGTGGTTCAGACAGAGAGGAAGGCTCTCTGTCTGGTCCACCGGCCGGCCGGTGCTGAGCCAGCGGCCGGCTGGTGGTCCAGACAGAGACAGAGCCTCTCTGTCTGGATCACCAGCGGCCGGCCGGTGGTTCAGACAGAGAGGAAGGCTCTCTGTCTGGTCCACCGGCCGGCCGCTGGATCACCACCGGCCGCCCGGTGGACCAGACAGAGAGCCTTCCTCTCTGTCTGGATCACCAGCGGCCGGCCGGTGAGGAGCCAGCGGCCGGCCGGTGGTTTAGACAGAGAGGAAGGCTCTCTGTCTGGTCCACCGGCCGGCCGGTGGTGATCCTGCGGCCGGCCGGTGGCATCAGTGAGTCCACTTTTCAGCTTTCTTATGCCAACTCCTTGGCAACATTTTGCCTGTGTTTACCATGTTTATCATTGTTTAACATGCTTACCATATTACCGATGTTTACTATTATGTAATTTAGTACACTTTTCTATTTGTGAACTAATGTTTGTTTTTTTGATTTGAAGGAAAATGACAGATCAATCAGTTGATCAGCCACATGATTCTGGAGATGAGCATATTGGTCATACATCTGGGGAGGAACATTCACATGCTCCTATTACGAAAAAGAGTTCAAAGGTTGGTAAGCGTGGGTGCACACGTTTACCAAAATTATCACTTGCCCGTACGAAGGAGGAGAGGATAGTCGTGGAGTTTGATGAGGATGATCTTCCTAGAGGTCCAAATGCTAAAGATTTTAAGGGTTTTGTAGCAACTCAGGCTAAGAGCAAAGTAAGCATTCTCTATGATGATTGGAGAAGTGTGGATAAGGCGATAATTTCTCAGCTGTGGGAGACCATTTTGGTAAGATCTTTTGCTATTGTTTGACTGTTCTTTAAATTTTTCTAGTATATATAATATTTTTAACCTCTTTTTTATCAGATGACATTTGATATTCCTGACACTGGAGGAGTCAGGAAGAAATGCTTAACGTTGGCTGCTAGGAGATGGAGGGATTTCAAATCAACCCTCTCATCTGATTTCATTTATGGTCATAGGAGTCGTGAGAATCCTTGTCGTATATATCCTTTTATAGATGAAGACACATGGAGAGAATTTTTTGAAAGTAGAAGAAAAGAATCATTTTTGGTAAGGGCAATGTAAACTTTTATAAGCTTTCTTATATAAATGATCTTATTATTGTTTTGTTAATGATTACTTATTCTTAATTTACAGTAAACAAGGAAAGCTCATCAAGAGATCCAATCTAAAAATGTATACCCTCATAGTTTATCTCGGGGAGGGTATGCATTATTGGAATAACAAATGATGGCAGAAAAATTTCAACAACTAATAGCTGAGTCTTCACTGTACAGGATATTATAGATAGATCAGCTCGGATACCATTACCTACAGATGAGGTGACGACAGTTGGACATAGTATCGGCCATTTTATACTTTGGCCATCCAGACTTCTTCGACTCATTACCATAGAGGTATGGATGTTATATCTTTTATTTTATATTTTTATTAATGTTTTGTCATTTGAAAACTAATATATTTTTCAATTTATTTTTACAGGAATACTTCAAAGGTAAAGAAATACTGTATAGACAACAACAAAGACAGATAGCTATGACATCAGATGCAGATACTAGCAGTCTTGACAAATTGTCAAGATATTCAAATTTGTTGGCGGATCATTATGACTTTACAATGGAAGCTCATGTCTGTGGACGTGAACTATGTGTGGGGATTATGAAAACTGATATCATGGAGTTTGTCACTGGAGATAAGTTGGGCATCAACGTGGTGAAAATTTTTATCATGTAAGTCTTAACTCCTTTTCCTTGCATTATATTTATTAAAAATGTATACTTATGTCTGCTTTGTATTAGGTATATGTATAAAATTTGTGAGAGGAATGAGCTGACAGATGTATATGGATTCGTGGACCCACAATTGATTTCCCCTGAAGCATGTGCATTGGATGAGGAACAAAGAATGCTTTATATTGCTGATAGATTTGAAAAGAATGTAATCACACAGTGTTGGATGATGCCTTTTTGTGAGAGGTATGAAACACATCCCTCTCAAAGAGTTAATTATATTTTAACATAAAAAACCACTAACGTTAAATTTCCTTTTCTCAGGGATCATTGGATGTTAGGGGTTTTTTGCCCTAGGGAGAAAACACTTTATTTGATATGCTCTCTCCATGATGATGTGCGAGAAAGTTTTAAGAATATATTGGAAACGTAAGTTTCAATTTCACAATAGTTTTATATATTATAATGAATTTTAAATTTACCCCATTCGTATTATTTTCTAACAGGGCATGGGTCCACTTTCGAAAAAGCGCAAAGAAAAGGAATTACAAGATCAAATATGTACATGCGAAGGTAAATATCCATTTATAATTTGTACATTTTGATTTATTACATAAAAATAATATATTGAATTTACACTCATTCAAACAGAAATGTCATGAGCAACAAGGCATCATCGAATGCGGATATTACATGTTAAGATTTATGTATGAAATAATAACAACTGGGACAGTTCTGAGTTTTGACCTGGTAAGATTTCCTCTTTCTAATAATATTTCAATTTGATTTATTCATTATACACGTTGACTACTATCCTTTTCCTTTGTAGCTTTTTGATGACCCTCAACCCTTTACTGCTGAAGATATCAAACACTTACAAGTGGAGTGGTCAAATTATTTTACAGGTTTGATTGACTTTTAGTTGTTTGTAATGTAAAATGTAATTTTGAATATTATCAATGTAATTGTGTATTTCGTAGTCGTTTAGGTTGGATTTAGTTTTTTTTGAAGTTGACATTATAAGTTTTGAATGTTATATAAGTGAATGTTTAATTTTTCTCTACTTCTTGTTTTGGTCTACTGTTGATGGTTTTTCTGGTCTGGATTTTGGTATGGGGGGAGAGGTTCCAAGGGGGTGGGTGGGTGTTTGGGGGGTGTCCAAGGGATATGGGAGGGGTGTCCAAGGTGTGTTTGGGGCTGTCCTAGGGGTCGGGGGGGTGTAAATGAGGGTGGGGGGTGTCCAAGGGGTGGGGGGTGTCCAAGGGATATGGGAGGGGTGTCCAAGGTGTGTTTGGGGCTGTCCAAGGAGTCGGTTGGGTGTCCAAGTGGTGGGGGGTGTCCAAGGGATATAGGAGGGGTGTCCAAGGGGTGTTTGGGGCTGTCCAAGGGGATGGGGGGGTTTCCAAGGGGTTGGGGGGTTTCCAAGGGGTAGTGGGGGTTTCCAAGGGGTCGGGGGGGTGTCCAGGGGGTGGGGGGCTGTCCAGTGGGTGGGGGGGGGGGGTGTCCAAGGGGTGGGGGGGTGTCCAAGGGATATGGGAGGGGTGTCCAAGGGGTGTTTGGGGCTGTCCTAGTGTTCGGGGGGTGTAAATGAGGGTGGGGGGTGTCCAAGGGATAGGTTGGGTGTAAATGAGGGGGGGGGGGTGTCCAAGGGGTCTGGGAGGGCTGTCAAGGTGTGGGGGGGTGTCCAATGGGTGTTTGAGGCTGTACTAGGGGTCTTGGGGGTGTAAATGAGGGTGGGGGGGTGTCCAAGGGGTGGAGGGTGTCCAAGGGATATGGGAGGGGTGTCCAAGGGTTGTGGTGGGGCTCCAATGTGGTGGGGGAGGGCTGGCCAGGTTGTTAGGTGGGTATAGATGAGGGTGGGGTTCAGTTGGGGCTTGGGGGAGGGCTGGCATGGTTATTTTTGTTTGGTTTCTGGTTTCTTTTTGGTGAGAGCAGTGCAATTATTTAAAAAAAAAAATTTATTTCACGTCGGTTATTTTATAACCGACGTGGTAAATAAATCGGTAGGGGTTTATCACGTCGGTTTTTTCTAGAACCGACGTGATAAACCTTTCCCGGGGATTTTATCACGTCGGTTCTTAATATAACCGACGTGATAAAAGGCCTGGGAATCGATTTACCACGTCGGTTATTCAATAACCGACGTGCTAAAACGTTTCCCAGGCCTTTTTATCACGTCGGTTTCCTAAATAACCGACGTGATAATAGGCCAGGGGAAGGGTTTAGCACGTCGGTTATGACATAACCGACGTGATAAACGATATCCCAGGCGTTTTATCACGTCGGTTTAGGGAATAACCGACGTGATAAAGCCCCCCGCGCATATTTATCACGTCGGTTATTATATGAACCGACGTGATAACCACCGTGAAGTTAGGGATATTACGTCGGTTTTAAATAACCGACGTAAAAAACGTTATTTATAACGTCGTCCGTATTAACGTCGCCTAAAAACCGACGTAAATAATAAAAAATAACCGACGTAAAAAACGTTTTCTGCACTAGTGTTTGTGTGCTCTAATCAGATTTTATCTAAATCTAGTTTCCAAGGTTTGTACTAAACTTCCTATGATACCAATTGTAACACCCCGAACCCAGTTACTTAGAGTCGGTGCATTATTAAATAACATTAGCATTATCACAAAAGATCAATCTCGAAAGACCAATTAGTTTAGTAGCCTTGGAATCACTAGACACATTCATAAAGTTTACATTACATCATAAATTGAAAACTACAACAACATCTTGTCTCCATAGTCATATCCCGTTATACTATCCTGGAAGGTCATTCATAAAATACTTCTTCACATCCTAGAAAAAATAATACATTTAAAGCGGTGAACTCAAATGGCCAGTAAGGATAACAATATAGCGGAAACTTTAATAAATAAGCATAAACATTTAAGGAAATGTATAACTAAAACAAAATCCCTTTAAACATGAACTTCACCATAATATGGAAAAGAAAAAATGAAATAATTCCATTTACTTATTCACATGGATATTCTACTAGTCAAATAATCACATTCAATATCAATAACCACTTTCATAATGATGGAATGCATAATGCTAGACTATTACAACAACATAGTCAAGGCCTTATGCCAAGACTACAAATATGATTTTGTCAAGGCCTTGTGCCAAGGCACTAATTTGTCTCATGAGAGCTACCGATGCATTGAGGATCTATAGAGGGCTCCACCAGTCAGTTATTATGTCCAATTCATTCCTCATATGAACAGGTTTAAACATAACATATACATTCGTTTAAAACTAACAAACCAAATGTCAATAATTTCTTCATAAAACATGAATGGTATAAAAATAACACATCCACAGTCAAACATATTACAAAACCATCAATAATATATGGATGTTTTTTATCATAAGAACTCAACTTCAAAAAATCTTTAAATCCATCAAAGGATGATGACATAGATGAAATCAAAACTATTTGAGAGAAATATATCTTTTTTTGAAATCATTTAAATGTAATATAAATTTAAAATGAAACATTTACTTTGAAAATATCTTTAAAATCTTGTAAGGGAAGCTTTGAAGATTTTATAATGGTGGAAAATAGCTGCACCTACCGTATAAGTTAAAAAAGACATTCTTACCTTAATTCTATCAAAAAGGTTAAAAAGGACCTGGTTTGGAAAAAGACAGAAAGAATCCTATATAATGTTCTTATAAAAATTCAAAAAGGGTATAAATGACTTTAACCCATAGTTTGTAAAATAGTAATAATTATTTGAAATACATTTTTAAGAATCATGGATGTGGAAGATAAAGAGGTCCTAGTAGATTATTATGTATAAACAACCTCGGATAATGAAGAGATTGTGGAATAAACCGTTACATTGTACTTTTCCTTAGTTGATGGTATGTTAACCACCTGTATAATAGTTAAAACATTTTTATTAAATTATAAAAGAACCATATTCATAACTATGATATCATATATGATATTTTAATAATGCTTTGTTAATAATATTTTAGTATTATCGTCGTTTCTGGTGTTAACATACTCATTTTATTTTATATGTTTTATTACATAAGACATGTTTGTCATGGATAGGTTGTATCTTATTCATATCCAGAATGATATCAAGTCCTCAAACATTATTTTTAATAATCAAATGAGAATTATACTTGAATGGATACGATGGGGAATGAATCTCATCGCGTTCATGGAGACGGTAATTCGTACGTACGTACGAGCGACAATATCGTTCTTTTTGTATTAAAATAATATATAATTGGATGGTATATCATATATACAGAATCATTATCATGTTATATTTATTATTTAAATGAATTAATGATCATTATTATACCCATCCGAATAATAGTGTATTGAAAAACAATTACACCACGACGTGGAGACGATAGACTATACGTACGCACGTATGGTGAAATGTCATTCAAAGGATAAATGGAATACTGAATATGGTTGTAACATATTTATAATAACATCATATTATATAAAATAAACTGGAGTTATTATTTTAGAATGGAAATAACAAAGAAAGAAGAAGTTGAAGAAGAAAGGAACTTGAAAGAGGGTGGTGAAAAAATTATCTCTTCTTCGGGTTCTTCCTTTCGATTTGATCAAAAGGGCTCCATAGGTTGGCTTTATGCTCAAACTAAGGCCTCTAGGTTGAATTGAGGGAAGTTGAGAGATTATTTGGGCATGTTTTGGCCAAGAAAAAAGGCTTTGAAGGTGTGAACAAGAGAAAAGGGGGAGTTCCATTTTATAAGAGGGGTGAGAGGCACCTTTGGAAAAGCTAGAAATATTATTTAATAATAAATTTATATTCGGTTTCTAATGGCTATAAAGTATATTATTAAAAGTTTAAGGTGGCTATGGGTTGAAATCCTTTCACACAAAAGATTTTAGATAGGTTTGGGTCACTATATTAACCTTATCATTTACATTTAAGTCATAGTTAAATAGTTTGACATTTACCATGTCTCTTTGTATTTTTATATTATATGGTTAATAAAATTACTATAATTTTATAAGAGACCCCAAATTGGTCCATTAATGATAAACCTATAATTATATAAGTCTTTTTTCCGATATTTATATTTTTAGGAATTGAATATAAATTAATAATATAATATTTGTTTTAAAAACACTTTTATGTCAATTTGGACACTATTGGGTATTTTGTTTTTGATAAATTTATAATAGCATTATTACTTCAAAAAAAATATATAAATAATAATAATATGTCATATTAACCAATAAAATTATTTTAATTCATAAAAAGTCTCAAATTACTTTTAATTGGGTATTTATAATATCAATTATCTTAATATTTCAATAATACGATAATTACTGCATCATCATTGTGTCATAAATAAATTATATTATTTATTGTCTAAAAATTATAAATAAAATACCATTATATAGGGAATAATTTTATCTTTCTAATGAATATTTATAATTTAATTTATCTTATGTATAACCTTATATTAAAAAATTTTAGTTATTAAGATTTGATTTTAACTCTTTTAACTCTTCTTTGAATTAAATAATAAAAAATGTCTTAATGAAATCCAAGTGGACCTAAATGATAATATTTTATTCCTAATTTTGTTTTTGGTCGAGATACACTTGTCCAATAGAATTAGGACATGTGTTAGAGTATTTGTAATATCATTTTTACCCTTAATTACCCTATTTACTTTTAACCGTGGTAAATTAAAGTAAAAGAGTTACTATTCACCAAAAATTATTTTTACCTTATTGAACCACATTTTACTCTTTGATATTAATTGTGTGTCTTGGATTTTTGAAATTACACTCACAGAATCAGTAAAATTATGTTTTATGTGAATTTCCAAATTCTCCTAGGAGGTGGGTAAAAGATGGTGAAAAGTTCAATAAAATTTTTATATATCTAAAATTATTCCAAAATAACTCCAATTAATTACATAAAACTTATATATGTATTATGTATCTATTTTGACCTTAATTAATATTAAATAAAATAAATAATTATTTAAATAAAAATTCGGTTTTAAACTATAACTCATTGTTTTTTCCTATTCATGGAAAATTGAATGTTTTCAGAAAAATACCAAAAATTCACCCTAAGATAATTTCGATATTCCGAATCCAAAAATGAAGTTCATTTTGAAATATAATATTAATAAAATTTCAAAAAGTGGGTATTACTATTCATAACGGCTAGTTTGATTGGTTGTGGTGTGTGTTAGAACTCAAAGTTGCGTACAACACACGCTATTGAATTATTTAATGGTAATCATACCATGGAAGCTTGGGGTGTTACAACTTAAATTTATTGACGAAAACTGTGATGACACACTGTCCGCAACGAGGTAGTATATGATGAGTGTGTCATGTGTAATACTTCATTAATAGATAATGTGAGAAAGGATTTGTCCCTTTTATTCCATAACAGAAGTAGATATCTCAGGCCCTTTGATGGAATTGATATAGCCTAAATAAATCCATGGCCATAGTAAGGTATGGGCGAGTTCAATTCTGGGAAGTCAAAGAAAGAATAATCGAGCACATGGGTTGATGGAACTAGCATGCAACCCGGTTGATTAGAGATATCGAGACAAAGGGATTATATTACACGGTAAGTGTTCGTATGAGGTGACACGTTAGTGTGGCGTTAACTTATTTCTCTATGGGTTACTTGGTGTGTTGCTATACACTAACCTTGGACTTTAGGCAGGCTCCGCCTAATTCCATTTTGAAAGAGGCCTAGAGGGTCACACACTAAGTGTTTCCATGTATCTTCGTTAAATATTCATTTAACAAGTTAAATAATGATTATTCCTGAATGTGGTTTAATAATTATTTAAGGATGCATGATCACATTTATTTCGACACTAGTTATTTGGGTGAATATATTGTGGGAGAAATAATATGTTTATTAGCAAGTAATGCAGTTACATTTTTAAAAAAAATAAATAGCCATTACTCTAGGTCTAATAAATGTGGTGGAGGAAATAAAGGAAAATTAAAGTGCACACCGTGTATATTAAATATACACATCCTGTAGTTTTATGGAAAATGAGTATACTCTATGTATTAATGATTACATGCTGTGTAGTTTTTCCAGTTGGGATTTTGAGGATATAATATTGTTTTATTAAATGATATTTATTATAATCTTCATGGGTGCATGTCAAGGAATTAATAATTCGACATGGGTGTTTTCAATAAGAGTTAATGAAATAAATAAAATTGGTAACATGTTTATTTATTATCATAAATCTATAAACTCGAACCCAATTATAAATATCCTCACAACTCCAACACTTTTCCTCAAGTGAATCGTTGTGCACAACAATTATGAAGAGTTCTTTCAAGCCTGAAAGAACTCCTTCCTCCAAGAACGCTCTCAAGATCGAGAGATCAAGGCGATCGAAGGCGGAAATCGCAAGCATAGGTTCTTCCGCGCTAGCACCTAGAGATCCCTTCGGTGACATCCGGGGATATGTTGCACACATGTGGATCATCGCTAGAGGAATCCTACACTTGGATTCTACGATGCAATGACAGATCACTGAATCGTGACCGGACACATCAACAAAGAAATAATTCCACCAAGGTAATTTTTGTGAATTAATTAACTTAATTATAACCAACATATGATGATCCTATCACTATGGTTCCAAAATTCCCTCTTTGATTTTTTCGTTCGTTATTCTATTCTAAAGATATGGCATTTTATATCATGACAAATCTCGGTTTGAACGTTGTTTAACCCTAAAATTAAAGTTGGGAAAACCCACCAACGTGCTTCCACTACGCCCAGATCCTACAAGTTGTATCAGAGGGGTCATATTGTTGATTATAATTATTTAGTTTTTCAGTGATGTTTTATGCATTTAATAATTTAGTTGTTTCAATTCAAGTTTAATCATTCTGGAAATATGAATCTCGAGATCTGTTCCTCCTCCATCGTTTCTCGTTCACCTCACAGAAACAAATTGTTCTCTTAATTTTGATTAAAATAAAATAGAGGAACTCATCCGGAGGAGCCTAACATTTCTGGTCGTACAACACCAGAATACATAGCATGTATTCAGAAGTACAAGACGTGTAGTCTATATTCATGCATCAAACTGATCCGCCAAAGCAGGTCGTGTATTGGATCTTATCTAAGTCATTAATGACACCGTGTGTTTACAAGGAACAGGTGTCACACGGTTTCTGGATTACACGCCGTGTGGTCCAATGAACATGGCATATAGTCCCTTCAGGTTAAAGTTGGACTGTGTACCCCGTATATGGCTTTCCCGGCTAGAAACCGTGTAACACGGAAACTACACGGCGTGTGTCCTACTGAACACGCCATGTACTCCGAAAATTTCCTAAGTACATTAACACGCCCTATCCCCGGGCCTATAATTCATATGGATGATGAACAAAAGTACACGCCGTGTAGTCGGAACTACACACCGTGTACTCATTCAAATTACACAATGAACGAGAATTCACTGGGTTTACTCCAAGGTACAAGTTACGTAAAAGGATAATTTTAAATGAATTTATTTATTAAAAATTATGATGGATGAGAATCTCATGGAAATCCAAAAAAAGGGTTTAAGATAAAAGGATTGATTTATTAAATATAATTAATTCAAGAGTGATGTATGTTAAACAAGAACGATTAAAGAATTGAATGCTAGTTTTATTTATGCATAAATATCGTTGCATTTGTGGATGATCATGAGCTAGTCCGAGACCTTTGTATGTGAATGATTTCTTTTAGTTAATTTATTTAAATTAAATTTGTTGGCCTGCAAGCCATCTACTCATTAATATATAGGGCATGCACTCCCAAGGTTTCTTTTATGTAAAACCACCTTTTTACCCCTCAACTGCGTGTGAGATAAATGCATATGTAATGAATGGAGCTCCCAAGATAGTGGATGAGGCCCTAGTTAAGAGCCAAGTTGAAACCAATCCAATGAGATAAAAAGTTGGACAGGTGGAAAGCTATAAACATGAACCCACAAGGTTCAAGGTGTTTCTCCCCTAGGTCATGGGTTAGTTTATCAACCTATAGATAAATTAACTAATAGAACAAGCTCATGATCATACCATTTATTTTATTTTAGTCAGTTTCATGGTTTATTTATTGTGGGTGTGTTGTCACGATCACACAATTATGGAATTAAACAAGCATGCATGATAGAAATAAAATAAAACCATCTTATGAATAAATATTATATTATACATGGTTAATCACTTTAGTATATACCACTTAATATTAAAAAGCATGTAATCAAAGATAGTAAATTCAAAATTTAAGTATAAAGATAAAATCCTTCAAAGAAATATTAAGTTAGTATAGCCTTCCATAATATTGGTTAGAATCGAACCATAGTTCAAAGTGATTGACCAACCCTAGTTGGGGTGCTTTCAAATATCAGGGAGTTCTAATTCAAGGCTTTGGGTTGACTTACCTTTTTTCACATCAATGGTTGACTGCCACAGCAGTAATTTTTGTGGCCAAGAAGCAAAGGATGAGGAAATTCAAAATAAAAGGATTTCAGGATTGGGGAGTCCACTCAGCAGATCAAGGAGCTGCGAGTTAAATGTAGTTGTCAATTTGAATGCCTATATAAAAACCCTTGAAGTTGATTTACAGGCCCTAGTTGGGGTAATGAAAAGGGAAATATGGATCATTTCCCTAGGCACCAGAATATTCCGATGTCAATGGTGAGGGCTATTGGATTTCGATAAAATAGTTGGAGACTAATATGTATTAATTTATTTATTTGTCTCATTTTTTAATAAAGTACTAAACCTTTTCTCATCTTAATTTTTATAAATGGAACGAAAATGACTTCAAACATATCATTGCACACCATACTTGAGAACGAAAACCTTCTCCCTAGCACCAATTTCCAAGAGTGGCAAGGCGTTTACGTGTAATCCTTCGCCACGATAGGAAATTGTATGTGCTGGAAGAGCCTATTCCAATTTCACATGGGAAAGAGACCACTGATGAGACAATATCTCTCTATGCGAAACACATGGATGATGCCACATATGTCTAGTGTTTCATGTTATCGGCCATGTCTAATGAGCTCTTGAAGCAACATGAAAACATGGATGCATATATCATGATGTCTCACCTTAAGGATCTCTACTAAGAGAAGGCGAGACAAGAGAGATATGAGATCTCCAATGATTTGATTACAACTAATCTTGGAGAGTCTGCGCTAGCTGGACGTCATGTAGTCAAGCTTATTGGCTGCATTGAACGCCTGTACATCTTAGGGATTAAATTCCCGGATGAGTTGGGTAAATATCTCATCCTATCATCACTTCCGAAGTCCTTCTCTAGATTTATTGTCAATTATAACATGAGTGGAAATGAAAAGAGTCTATCAGAACTTATGACCTTGATTAGCCAGGTAGACGAGGACATGGGGCATGACAAACCCAGAATCCTTATGGTGAACAGGAAAAAGAAGGACAAGGAAAAGAAGCCAAAGACTTATAAAGGGTCTAAAGCCCCCGAGCACCATCCCGCCAAGTAGGGGAACTTCCAAAGGCAGGGAAAGGAATGGGAGGTGGTGTGTTTTTTATGTGGAAAATGGATCCACTGGAAGAGGCACTGCACCCAGAAGCGTGGGGATGCTAATGGTGAATTCGTTATCGAGTGTAATCATTCCATTTCTACACATTGGGTATTAGATAATGCTTGTGGGGTTCATATATGTATTGAAATGCAGGAACCAAGTAGATTTAGAAAGATTTCTAGAGGAGATGTGGATCTTCGATTTGCCAATGGCGCAAGGCTGGCTACACTATCTATTGGCGATTACCACCTCTCATTTATGACTGGAATGATTTAGGTTTTACATAACTTTTATTATGTGCCTAGTGTTACCAAGAACATAATTTCTATATCTTGTTTGGATATGGATGGATTTATTTTCAAGTTTGGAAATAAGGGTTGTCCTTTTTATAAGAACAATGTATTTTATGGAGTGGCACATTTAAATAATGGTTTGTATGTATTAAATTACAAAAACCAAGTGTTGGCAATCGATGAAGAAATAAACTCACATGACTCATACATCACCCAGTTGTGGCATCACTGTCTTGGTCATGTAAACAAAAAGCACTTGACAAAGCTCTGCCAAGATTTCTATTTAGAATCTACAGATCTAAAACCACTTGATAGATGGCACGCTTGTTTACAAGGAAAAATGACCTAACTACCTTTAGGTGGACAAGGTGAAAGGGACACAGAGCTTCTAGGATTGGTATACACGGATGACTGTGGAACATTTCCAGTAGAAGCAAGAGGTGGAAATTATTACTTCATTGTGTTTACTGATGATTTGAGTAGATGTGGCTATGTATAATTAATGAGGTATAAGTCAGAGTCCTTAGAGAAATTTATGGAATTCAATAATGAAGTAGAGAATCAGCTTGCTAAGAAGATAAAGAAGCTTCGATCAGATCGAGGTGGAGAATATCTGAACCAACAGTTCATCGATCTTCTACGGGAGTCTGGTATTCTTTCTTAGCTCACTCCTCATTATACACAACAGTGGAATGGTGTTAGTGATAGGAGGAACCACATCTCGTTGTTCATGGTGAGGTTGATGATGAGTCATGCATATCTTCCATTATCCTTTTGGGGATATGCATTACAAACTACAACATACACATTAAACCGAGTACCAACTAATGTGGAAAATGGAATTCCTTCCGAGTGATGGAATGGAAAGAAAACCATTTTGTCGCATGCACGTGTATGGGGATGAGAGGTGTTTGTTAAGGCCTTCTTAGGCAACAAACTAGCACCCCAGGGCACAAAGTGTATCTTTATAGGACATCCTGAGGAAATAAAAAGAAATTTCCTTTATAACCCTCAAGACAAGAAAGTGACTATCGCCAGACAAGGTGTCTTTCTTGAGAGAAATAATATCCTTAAAAATGATAGTGGGAGAAATATAGACTTCGACGAAGTTAATGCTCAGGATACAAAAGAGTTGGTATAGGAGTAAGTTCCAAAGGTCCCCGTGGAAGAGGTTCTAGAAACACAAGTACTGCGTAGGAGCTCAAGAGAGGTAAGGGAAACAGAGAGATTTGGTTTCCTAGTCACCAAGGATGGAGAATCATTATTGTTGGACAATGATGAACCTCTCTCCTATAATGAAGCATTAGAAAGCTCAGAAGCTTCAAGATGGCTAGAAGCTATGAATTCTGAGATGGATTCCATGTATCAAAACCATGTCCGGGTTCAGGTCGATGAGCCAGTTAATGTAAAGCCTGTTGAATGCAAATGGGTATTCAATAGAAAACTAGACATGGAAGGTCAAGTTAGCACCTATAAAGCAAGGACAATTGCTAAAATATTCAGACAACATCAAGGAATTGACTAGGATGAAACCTTCTCACTAGATGCCATGTTTAAATCCATAAGAATCATACTTGCCATAGAGGCTTACCATGACTATGATATTTGGAAAATGGATATCAAAATAAAATTCCTTAATGGGGACCTTCATGAAGATGTCTATATGACAGAACCCAAAGGGTTTGTGACACCAGGTGAAGCCAAACGAGTTTTCACATTGCAGAAATCCATTTATGGATTGAAGCAATAATCCAGGTCATGGAACATTCGATTTGATGAATCCATAATGGAATTTGGTTTTGTTAAGAATGAATGTGAGCCATGTGTTTATAAGAGGTTTAATGGGAATGTGATCGTTATCCTAGTAGTATAAGTTGACGACATATTACTTGTTAGAAATGATGTACCAGTCTTACAGTTCGTTAAGGACCTGATGAACAAGTGTTTCTCCATGAAGGACTTAGGAGAAGAAGCCTACATTCTTGGGATAAAGATCATTAATGATAGATCCAGGAGGCTGCTTGGACTATGTCAGGACACATACATTGACCAGATACTAAAGATATTTAGTATGGAACAATCCAAAAGGGTATTAGTTCAAGTGTCACATAGCCTATAACTTTCTAAGAAAATGTGTCCTCAGACACAACAAGAGAAAGATAGAATGAGTAAGATCCCATACGCTTCGGCTATAGGATACATCATGTATGGCATGTTAGGTACCAAGCTTGATGTTGCCTATGCACTGAGAATGGTAGGAAGATATCAAGCATATCCAGGAGAACAATATTGGACTGTTGTTAAGATTATCCTTAAGTATCTGAGAAGAAATAAGGATATGTTCCTGGTGTATGGAAGAGACGAGGATCTTGTCCTCAGAGGGTATGCTGATGCTGGTTTTTAGACAGATTAGGACAATCTGAAGTCATAATCTGGATATGTTTTCTGTCTCAATGGACGAGCTGTGAGCTGGAAGAGTTCAATGTAGCCAGTTGTTGCCGATTCTACAGTGGAGTCTGAATATATAGCAGCTTCTGATGCTTGCAAGGAAGCTGTCTGGATTCAGAACTTTGTCCAGGAGCTTAATGTGGTGCCTTGTAATAAAGATCCCAGTACATTGTATTGTGATAATACTACAGCGGTGGCTCCTGCAAAAGAACCAAGGTCACACCAACAGACAAAGAACATACTCCAGAAGTATCACCTCTTGAGGGATTTCTATAAAAGGGGTGAAGATGCAGTGAGCTGAGTGTCCATGAAAGAGAACGTGGCAGACACCATGACTAAAGGCCTATCTCAGCAGAAGCATAAATATCATGTGAGAGCTAGTGGGTTAAAGGTTGTTAGCAGTTGGATCTAGTCTAAGTGGGAGTCTATTAGAGTTGGTGGCCTAGAACCAACTACTTTGTACTTTAGTCATTAAAAAAATCCTTATCACATCTTGATTTTTCTTTTATGAGACAATGCATGTAATAATGTCCAAAGGACAGCTATTGCATTAAAGGTTTATAGAAGATCACTGCTATGATGAGAACCCATATGTTCCATAACACTGTTCTTGAATATATGTTCTTTGGCCAGATAATATTATTTGAGGGGCACAAATTATACAGGTCATTAGGGGTGAGGACTCATAAAACTTTGAGGCACCTTCTCATGGTGTGCACCCTTTGTAATATCCAAGAGGATATTATGAGAACGAGGCCCACTAGTAGAAAATCCACATTTCATAGTGTCATTGGAAGTTCCTATCTGTAGACGTGTGTATTGTTCCTTAGACTTTAAGAATATTATTAACGGGTATTACAACTCACGCACTTATATGTATTGACGAAAACTATGATGACACACTGTTTGCAGCGAGGTAGGATATGTTGGGTTCGTCATGAGTAATAATGCATTAATAGATAATGCGAGAAAGGATTTTTCCCTTATCTTCAATAATAGAAGTAGATATCTCAGGACTTTTGATGGAATTGATATAGCCTAAATAAATCCATGGCCATGGTAAGGAATGGGAGAGTTCAATTTTGGGATGTCAATGAAAGAATAATAAAGAACATGGGTTGATGTCAGTAGCATGCAACCTGCTTGATTAGAGATATAGAGACAAAGGGATTATATTACACAGTAACTATTCATATGAGGTGACTCATCATTGCGGTGTTAATTTCATTCTCTATGGGTGCCTTGTCGTGTTGCTAGATGCTAACCTTTGACTTTAGACAGGCTCCGCCTAATGCCACTAAGAAAGAGGTCTAGAGAGTCACACACTATGTGTGTCCATATATCTCAGTTAAATATTAATTCAACAAGTTAATATAAAGATTATTCCCGACCGTGGTTTAATAATTATTTAGGGATGCCTGATCACATTTATTTCGACACTAGTTATTCTAGAGAATATATTGTGGGCGAAATAATATGTTTGTTAGCGAGTAATGCAGTTAGATTTATTTAAGAAATAAATATCCATTACTCAAGGTCTAATAAATGTGGTGGAGGAAATAATGGAAAATAAAAGTACACGCCATGTATATTAAATATACACGTCATGTAGTTTTATGGAAAACGAGTATACGCTGTGTATTAATGATTACACACCTTATAGTTTTTCTAGATGGGATTTTGAGGATAAAATATTATTTTATTAAATGATATTTATTATAATCAGCATGGGCGTGTGTCAAGGAATTAATAATTCAACATGGGGGTTTTCTATAATAGTTAATGAAATAAATAAAATGCGTAACACATTTATTTATTGTCATAACTATATAACCTTAAACCCGATTATAAATATCCTCACAACCCCAACTCTTTTCCTCAAGAGAATCATCATGCACAGTAATTCGGAAGAATTATTTCAAGCCAGAATGAAATCCTTCCTCCACGAATGCTCTTAAGACTGAGAGATCAAGGCGATCGAAGGCGGACATCACAAGCGAAG
The DNA here is from genome assembly GCA_963277665.1 of Viscum album. NCBI lineage: Eukaryota > Viridiplantae > Streptophyta > Magnoliopsida > Santalales > Viscaceae > Viscum > Viscum album. Next base: position 1,024,673,086 of record OY728126.1, read on the forward strand.
GTTATTCCGCGCTAGCACCCATATATCCCTTCGGCGTTGTTTGGAGATACATGGGACACATGTGGATCACTGTTGGAGGAATCCTACACTTGGATTCTACGACGCAATGAGGGATCACTGAATCATGACCAAACACATCAACAAATAAAGAATTAAACCAAGTTAATTCTTGTGAATTAATTAAATAAATTATAACCAACATATGATGATCCTATCCCTATGGTTATGGGATTCCCTCTTTTGATTTTTCATTCTTAATTTTATTCCAAAGACCCGACGTTTTATATCGTGATGGATCACGGTTTGATTTTTGTTTAATGCTAAAATTAATGTTGGGAAAACCCACCAACGCTCTTCCGCTATGCCCATAACCTACACAAAATCCTTCTACCCGAATCTGATCGATCCCTTTCTTCTCCCCCTCGATGTCCTTTTATAGAGGGGGGAAATATATGTATCTATGGTAATGCGACACCTTTTGTGGAGGTCCATGACTGGAAACCCAGTTTAAAGATGACTTGGTCAATCCGCAACTCGCAGGGGGCATTAAATGCACCTTCTCCATGAACCAAATTTGTTCGGGGAGTGCTTCGTGGCCGAGCAGTGCTCTTCCTCCGTTCCACGAAGGACAGCGCACGCGGTTTGAGCTGGTTAACACGGTTCGTGGCTGGGGCGGTTCATGACGGTGAACCGGCCTAACGCCAGTCCTACTTCATGCCTGTGGTGGGTTCCCGCCTCTGTTTCTCAGATGATGCTGGTATATGGAGCGGGGGGCTTGTTGAATCGGTCGCGTACCATCATTGTTGGGCCGGTACGTAGACCGGTCACTCATTTTTCAATTTCTTGGTTTTCTCCATATTTTTTGGAGTTAATTTAAGGAAATTGTGAAGAATCCTTTCCCAAATTAGGGGGTTCCCATTCAAATTTGCGGATTTTTCAGGACCCTACAATGCCCATTGAGAAACACTGGGCCTTCTGAACCCCTTCCTCTACAATCCCTCCAGCTATACCCGCAACTCACTAAGCTTCATGGGAGCCATCTGATATGCTAGAGTAGATATCAGTGTCATCTCGGTGTACAGGTTTATGTAGAAGTCTACCTTTCTATGAAGAGGTATTCCCCAAACATCCTCATGAATGACATCCACAAACTAGTCTACCACTACTGGATAACATGGACTACTATCATCAAATTCTTTGAGGATAAGGTTATCCAACTGATTTTTGATCAACTTCACCCTCCTCTGGGAAAGTACATCCTAAGCGGCAAATGTTCCCATCTTGCTGGTGAAGGAAAACCTGGTACCATCCTCACGTACAAACCATAATTTTCACCAAAAACAATTAATCTAAGAATGAACTGTGGATAACCAGTCCATACCCAAGATGACATCGTAAGGCCTCAATGCTACTACTAGAAAATCCTTTCCCAAGCTCTCATCTCCTAGAGTAATCTCACACTACCGGCTCTAGTGTGTAATCATCGAATCCTCTCCCATAGGAGTCTCCAATTGTAAGGATTAGGACAATGGATTTACTAGAATGTCTGTGCTCGGAATGAGAGCTATGGAAATGAAAGAGTGACTGGAAGTTCTGTCTATATGTACTATAGCATGGGTGGAGTAGACATAGATCATACCTCGAATCATATCTGGAGTACCACGGTCTTAGGCCACAGCTTCCTGAAGCTATGATCATTCATGTCCACTTGATCTCTAAGGTTGTGGTGGACCACCTGGAGGTGGTGGTGATAGAACCTCAAATCACAGCCCACCACCTGCTGTATGCCCTACTCCTATGCCACACCTAGTACCCTATAGGGCTCCTCGCTCAAATATCTTCCACTTCTTCAATGGTCCTTCGACATTTTACTGATTTCTGGTATGACGGGTAGGGCAGTTGCGAGCCATGTGGCCCTACTCACCACACCTGAAGAACAATCTGTTCCTCTGCTAGCTTACTCTACCTCATGAGCTCTACACCTCTGGCCCTACAACATGCGGTTGTCCTTCGGTATGTCTGGCCTACATGAACCTCTACGCCATCTACCTACTACCTGCAACATATGACTTGGCTACCTGTCGTCTGGTGGTGGCTCTCACCGTCGGTTCCTACTAAGATTAGAAGCACTCCTCCAAAAATGATCTCTTGAGTACTCTAGCCTATGTTGGGATATTGAGAAATATCATCGATGATCTTATCTCCCACTAGTGACCCAGTTCAAAAGTCTGAGCCTTGAAAAAAGGGTCTTTTACCAAGGTGGTGGAGTAGTGGGAGAGGTCATTGAATCTCACGTCAAAATGGGCCACTGTCAGGATACACTACTGTAAGTGTAGGATGTAACGCCCCGACCCTAGTTATAGAGAGTCAGTGCATTATCTTAATACATTTGCATGATTACAAAGAATCAAGTCCCGAAGGACCGATCAGTTTAGCGGTCTTGGAGAATAGATTAAATACATGAATGTTACATGACACTTTATAACATACAACACAACCTAAATAATCCTTTATGAACGGCATTATTCCCCTAGCATAACCCTGCATATCAATCAAAATACACTTCTTGGAATCTAGGGAAAAATAAAACATAGAATTGGGTGAGCTCAAACGCCCAGTAAGGGTAAGGAATACAGCGGAAGATAACATAAATATTATCCATGGTAAATAATTGAAACCACATGCCTTTACCAATAATAAACATGAATACTTTTATTTTAGGAATATGAGATGAGTAAATAATTCCATAATAAAACATAATAATGGGTATTCTACTAGTCGAATGAATACATGACCATCAATATTATTTTCATAATGAGCGAATGTATAATACCAAACATTAATTTCTGTGTGAAGGCGTCGTGATAGGACACATGGGATTACTATTACCAGACCCAAACCCAAGGAGCCAATATAAACGGACTCCATCCCAGAGAGCCTCTGTAATCAAACTCCATCCTAGAGAGGCTCTGTAACCGGACTCCATCCCGGAGAGCCTCTGTAACCGAACTCCATCCCAGAGTGCCTCTATAAGCAGAAGCCATACCGAAGATCCTCTGTAACTGAACTCCATCCCAGAGGTTCTTCTATAACCGGACCCCAACCCAGAGGGATTACTTTTAATGGTCCCAAACCCATAACATACTAGTCTAATACATTCATCATAAGAAAAGGTTGATATATAACATACACATGCATATTAAAACTATCATACGAAATGTCAATACTTTAACAATAAACCATGAATGGTATACGAATAGCACATCCATAGTCAAACATATCACAAAACCTTCAATTCAATATTAAAGTTTTGTATCATAATAATTCAGCATCAAATAAACATAAACCCCATCAATGGATATTGACATAGATGAAATCAAAACCTTTTTTAGAGAAATATCTCATTCTATTCTGAAATCATTTAAGAGTCACATAATTATAATGAAAACATTTATTTTGAAAATATTCTTATAAGATTATATGGGAAGCATTGGTGATGTCATAAAGGCGAAAAATAGATGAACCCGCCGTATATGTTAAAAAAATACATTCTTACCTTAATTTTGTCGAAAAGGTTAAAAAGAACCATGTTTAGAAAATGGCGGAAAGATTCCTTTCAAACCATTTTAGAAAAAGTAAAAAAATGGTATAAATGACATTAAACCATAGTTTAGTAAATGGTAAAAAAAATTTGTAATATATTTTTAAGAAACATGGTTGTGGATGATAAATAGTTCCCTGTAGATACTTACATAAAAACAACCTCGGATAATAAAGAGATTGTGAAATTGACCCTTACCTCGTTGTAATCAATAATGTTATATGAACAATAGTCAATAACCACCAAATAAATCACAGAAAATCATGAATATAAAGTTAATCATGATAATATATATATCAAATGGCAGTAAAAAATACACCACATGCAATAAATATGTGGTGAACAACGTAAATCTCACGGAATTAAAAAGTGAGATAAGAAACCCCTTACCTCATGTCCGACTTGAACCGTTCATTCTTTAATATCCTGAATAATATGCAAAAGCTAATTTATACTTTCTTAATATCATTTTCAATTTTATTATTCCTTTTATATCACTTATTACCATGTTATAAGCATTATGTAATCATTTTTGTTAATAAAGTTCATTTTGTTGATATTTGGCACTTGAGTAAAAAATGAACACTTTATAGTTACAAGTTTTTCACATGGTAAAAAGTTCATTATATCCAAAATTATATTCATAATTTAGATACTATATATATCATATATATCTAGTATATACATGTATTTATAACATTACATATCATTTTGGGGTAAGAAATGAAATGCATCGTTCATGGAGACGGTAAGCCGTACGTACGCATGAATGCTACATTCATTTCTATTTCATATTTTAATAGAATTAAAACATAACTATACAGAGTTATATTATAATTACATTATAATATCATATATAATATCATTAACTCCATCCTTTATACATCCCACATATAGTATTAACGAGTCATATCACTTTGAGGGGGCGGTAGTCCACACTTCCTCAAATGAAATTATCGTGTTTACCCATAATAGAAACCATTAAGGTATTATATAAAATAAAAAATTCATAAGAATGAAGAAAACATAAATAATATATATATATCATATAAAAATACAGTTCCATCATAATGGACACCATGAGAGGTGGTAGGAGATAATTGAACAATCATCATATCGCGAGGCGTTAGTTTTCCATCCACAGAAACATTATGTTATTCATCCATTAGATGGAGGTGTGTGTAATTGCAGTTATAATAAATATCATAACAACATCCTAGTATATTGAGGATTATTTTGTTGTTATAAATGAAAGGAATAAAATGATTTTAGGTGTTGGAGAAGTAAAGTAAAAGAAAAGATGTTAAGAGAAACTATTACCTTTAATTTGGGTAACTTCCTTTGGTTTGAACCAACATGACTTATTGAAGTACCTTTTGCCTAAGGTAAGGATTCTTGGAGGAGGATAGGGATGTAGGGCACTTAATTTTTTAGATTTTGAATGATCCTAAAGGCTTGATATGTGTGAGTAATTGGCTTGAAGTGGTCTCCTTTTATAAGTGGGAGGAGGGCCTCTTTAGGAAAGTGTGAAAATATTATTTTATTATATAATGATATTCGGTTTCTAAAGGTCCCAAAATCATTATGGTCAACGATAAGATGAATCATGGTCGAAATAAAATCATACAATATGAATTTAACATGTTTTGTATATTATTTTAATATTTATAATTTAATTTATTTAAATCATTTATTAAGGAGTTAAATACTTCATCATTATTGCGTCAGAAATAATTTAATTTATTCGATGACTAAAAAATATTAAACAAATTCCACGATGTAGTAAATCATTTTATATTTCCAATGGATATTTATAGTAAAAAATATTACCTATATAACACCATATAAAAGTTAATTACTAAAAGCTTTTTGTTTTTTTTCAATTTTGCATTTACTTTAAATTAATTAATCTAAAATGTCTTTATCATTAATAAGTTTCTCCATGGGGTCCCAAAACAGACCCAAGTATGTACATTGTTGTATATTACTCATCCAATAAGGTTATGACATGTGTTAAGATAAATTTGAATTATTACAATATTCTTTTTACCTTTAACTACCCTATTTACCTTTAACTGCGATAAATAAAAGTCAAAAGTTATTATTCAACGAAAATTATTTTTATCTTTTTGAACCAGACTTTACATAATGATTTTAACCGTGTCTCTCAGATTTTTGAAATTCAACTCACAGAAGCGGTAAAATTATGTTTTATACGAATTTGCAAATTCTGCTAGGAGGTGGGTAAAAGACGGTGAAAAGATCAATAAAAGTATATATATATATATATATAATATTATTACAAAATGACTAGTATGAATTAAATTACAAATATATAGGTATTATGTATATATTTTTACATAAAATAAATTTAAATAAAATAAGTAATTATTTATATAAAAAGTCAGTTATAAACAATAATTCAGTGTTTTTCAGTATTCATTAAAAATTGAAAGTTTTCGAAAAAATTTTAAAAATTCACCCTAATATAATTTTGATATTACGAATTCAAAAATAAATTCTATTTTACCAAATTAAAAACATAGAAGTTTCATTTATTAAATTAAAATTAATTCTTGTTGTCAAAACTAAAAGGCGTATTTTTTAGAAACAATAACTTTCAAAATTTTGACACTTGTTTAAGTCCAATTTCGAAATGAAATTACTTACAATGACCAGAATTGGATTAAATGGTAAAAATATAATCTATTTATATTTATAAACCATTAAAATGTATAATTTAACGATATAAATTATTTTTATTGAAAAAGTTGTTTTCTAGTTAAAATATAGTATTTTCACTATTCACCCAAATATGAAAGTTATCAGAAAACACACAAAATTTTTTGAAACTAAATTATTATGTCCCAATTATAAATAATAAGTTTATTTTCTCAAATTGAATATACAAAAGTTTCAAATATTTTATTTAAAAAAGGTTAACCATTACAAGGTGGTAAAAGTGCATTTGTTTTAAAGATACTTCTTTTATCTGAAAAAATGAATTTATTATTACATTATGTGTAAGAAACTAATAATATGGATTATAAAATTATAATGATCATATAAAATTAAATATTCAGTTAATACTATTCATAACCTCTTTTTAACAGTTGGTTTGGTAAGTCATGGTATGCTTGAACTCGGTCTAGCCTGTAGTGCAAGTTATTGAATTACATTGAAGATATAATGTACTATAAAATATTGGGGTGTAACATTCTTCCCTCCTTCAATAAATTGAGTACTCACAATTTGAAATTTTTCTTAAAAAATAAAAGGTTGAAAATAGAAAATACCTTTGTTGGAAAACCCACATTGGAAATTGGGTTAATACAATTTAGTCTTAATAAGAGGAAAAGGGAAATGAAAGGGTCAACAACAAATTAGGATCTCAATTAAGAGAAAATTGGTGGCAATTAGAGAAAAATAATTGGAGGAAAAGTGTAAATATTTATAGGGAGTTATTTAGGTCATCAATCAGAATCAAGTGTATAAATTGAGGGCCTCAAATTCATCAATCTATAATGATTTAAAATACCATAGGTTAAACCAAACATAAGGTATTAGGATAACACATTTTTTGTTTTATGATCCCTTCACTATTTTTTATGAATTAATTTCTTCATAGAATAAGAGAAGAGGAAAAATATATACTTGACAAGTAGAGGTCCATCCATCAACTAATTTCTACCACAAACTCATCTTTCACTCTAAAAGATAATAGAACATAAAAATATTCTATTTATCCTATTCATATAGGGTTCCAAAAACATTAATTTATAATTAATCTACCATAAATTAAAAAAAACTAAATTATTCAATCCAGGACATCACATGGGCTAGTGGTAGGTGATACACCCTTGTCACCCTTTGGTTGCAGGTTCGAGTCTCGCGGCCTTGCCGGATGTGATGGGTTTCCGCCTGACCTTCAGGCTGTCCTTTTTATGGAAATCCAAAAATAATTTCAAACTAGACTTATCCAAAATAATTCTATCCAAAATCACAGTCCAAAATTTATAAAGAAGGTAAACACAATGAAGATTCTTTTTTCCACGTAATAACATGTGAACACCTTCATCATGTATTATTTTAAAACTTGGTAACACCCTGAATTACCATAAAAAAATATTGATTACATTCATGCTTCCTTAACCTTTATATAATAATGGATATATTCCTTATATCTAAAAATATTGAATATTCCAACAATGATGAAATAAAGAAGCTATTAATCAGTTCAAAGGATGTTCATGAATATAAAATATAATATATCCAAATCAACCATCTCTTATTCCAAAATCACTACCTCATTATCATTACCATATTAAGGATTACATTTCCTTCAACCATTTATTTTTTCAAAAAGTGTAGGTTATTATTAAGTCACTTTTCTTAGAACAATATAATCTCAAATCCTAAATAAAATAGTACTGCAGTAAAATCCTTATTTTTCTCCATACTTTATATAACCTGTATATTGATGATACAACACTCAAATGAAATAATCCTATAATGACAACATAAGAACACAAGTCATTCTTCTTCATCTGAGGTAGTATCATAACATGATTATTATCCAATAGCATCATTTATGGTATACACTGATGACTGGGACACTGATTCACATAGTGTCCCAACGCCATATAGATGAATCATTGTTTATTTGAAACTTTTTTCTTACCCTTTCAATCACGTACTCGATGTCCGTTTTCTACACACTTATAAAATACTCCCATTCCCTTCGAGCAATTACCAAGGTGATTCATTATATAGTTATCACATATGGGAAAATTCTTTTTTTTCCCTCTTCCCTTTATCCATCTTTCTCTCATCCATCATTTTCTTCTCTTACTTCCCTTCAATGCCATATGACTCAAGGAATTATTTAGTTATCTTATTAACACAAGATATTATTTCTTCATATGTTGAGAATACATGGTAGAATATTTACCTTCTAAATGTTGGCTTAATATTGTGAAATATATGATCCTCCTTACTCTTTGGATCATACATATTACTAGAGTTCACATTCATTCTACTGGGTTCCATTTCTATACAATGGCTTACACTAGGTGAGTTTCTGAATTGCAATGAATAATTCAAAACTTGTATACCTAACATAAATCGAACAGTTTATTAATATAATCCATAATCATAAAAATATTTTCTTTTAGGAGGTATATACTCGTACATCCTTCATAATGATTTGTAAAGAAAATGAGAATTATCCTATTCATATCCCCCAGAAGTCTTGTAACCATGAGTGCATCCAGACCCATTTTCATGCACCAGTTACCGTTCAAGTCTAGATCAATGTGGTGTTTTTGGGTTTTACCCCTAGTTACATCTATACCAGAGCTTTCTATAACTGCTCGTATCTAGACAGGGATGCATTTCATGGAAAACTCACAAAATCTCTACAACACCAAAATTCTAAGAAGATCTTCTATACAAATCCTCAATGTCTATCTTAGGGTAATGTGCTATAATCAGAGTTTATATAAATCTAGTTTCCTAGGTTATTGCTAAAATTCCTCTGATACCAACAGTAACTCCCCAGCCCCAGTTAAGGAGAGTCGGTGCATTATTTTAATACATTGGCATGATTAAAAGGAATCAAGTCCCGGAGGAACGATCGGTTTAGCAGTCTTGGAAAATAGATTACATACATGAAGGTTACATTACACTTTATAACATACAATACAACATAAATAATCTTTTATGGACACCATTATTCCCTTATCTTAAACATGAATATCAATCACAATACACTTCTTTGAATCCTGGAAAAATAAAACATAGAAAGGGGTGAGCTCAGACGCTCAGTAAGGGTATGAAATACAACATAATATAACATAAATATTATACATGGTCAATAATTGAAACCACATGATTTTACCAATAATAAACATGAATACTTTTACAGTAGGAAAATGAGCTGAGTAAATAATGCCATAATAAAACATAATCATGAGTATTATACTAGTTGAATGACTAAATGAGCCATAAATATTATTTTCATAATGAGGGAATGTATAATAAAAAACTTTAATTTTTGTGTCAAGGCCTTGTGCCAGGTCCTATGGGATAACTATAACCGGACCCAAACCCGAAGAGCCTTTATAACCAGAGTCCATCCCAGAGAGCCACCATAACCAGACACCATCCCGGAGAGCCTCTGTAACCAGACTCCATCCCATAGAGCCTCTGTAACCACACTCCATCCCAGAGGGCCTCTGTAACCGGACTCCATCCCAGAGAGCCTCTGTAACCGGACTCCATCCTGGAGGGTCTCCTATAATAGGACCCCAACCCAGAGGGCTTACTTTTACCAGTACCCAACATGAAACATCCTAGTACAATACATTCTTCATAAGAAAAGGATAAAACATAACATAAACATTCATATTAAAACTATCATATGAAATTTCAATACTTTAAACATAAAACGTGAAATATATAAGTATAGAACATCCATAATCAAACATATCACAAAACCTTTAATACAATATGGAAGTTTTGTATCATAATAATTAAACTTAAAATAAACATAAAACCCATCAATGGATGTTTACATAGATGAAATCAAAACCTTTTTTTTAGAAAAATATGACTTTCTATTTTGAAATCATTTAAGAGTCGCATAATTATAAAGAAAACATTTATTTTGAAAATATTCTTATAATATTTTAAGGTAATATTTGGTGATGACATAACAGCATAAAATATCCACACTAGCCGTATAAGTTAAAAAAGAAGGCATTCTTACCTTAATTTTGTCGAAAAGGATAAAAAGTACCTTGTTTGAAAAAATGACAAAAAGATTCCTTTCAAACCATTTTATAAAAATTAAAACAAGGTTATAAATGACATTAACCCATAGTCTAGAAAATGGTAAAAACGTATTGGCATACATTTTTAGGAAACATGGATGTGCATGATAAAGAGGTCCCAGTAGATACTTACATAAAAATAACCTCGAATAATAAAGAGATTGTGAAATTAACCCTTACCTCGTTGTAATCAATCAAGTCGTATGAAAAATAGTCAATAACCATCTAATGAATCAAAGAATATCATAAATATAAAGAGAATCATGATAATATATATATCAAATGGCAGTACAAAATACACCACAAGAAATAAATATGTGGTGAACAATGGAGATCTCACGGAAATAAAAGTGAGATAAAAAACCCCTTTACTCGTGCCCGACGTGACCCGTTAATTATTTAATATACTGAATAATTAACTAAAGATAATTTATACTTTCTTAAGAACCTTTTTCATGTTTATTATTACTTTTATATCACTTATTACTATGTTATAAACATTATGTAATCATTTAAGTTAATAACGTTCGTTTTGTCGAATTTTGGCACTTGAGTCATAAATGAACACTTTATAGTTACAAGTTGTTCACATGGTGAAAATTTCATTATATCCAGAATGATATTCAGTATTTAGATATTTTATATATCATATATATCTAGTATATACATTTATTTATAACAGTACATACAATTTTGGGGTAAGAAATGAAATGCACCATTCATAGAGACGGTAAACTGTATGTACGCATGAACACTACTTTCATTTCAATTTATTATTTTAACAGAATTAAAACATAATGACACATAGGTATATTATAATTATAGTATAATATCCTATATAATATCATTAACTCTATCCTTTATATGTCCCACAAATGGTATTAACGAGTCATATCACTTTGAGGGGGCGGTTATCTGCACTTCGTCAAATGAAATTATCATGTTTAACCATAATAGAAACCATTATGGTATGTTATATAAGAAAATTTACCGAAGCATGAGGAAAAAATAAAAATAAAATATATATCATATATAAATACATTTCCATCAAAATGGCCACCATGAGAGGCGGTAGGAGGTAATTGAACAATCATCGTTTCGTAAGGTGTTAGTTTTCCATCCACAGAAACTTTATGTTATTCACCCATTTGATGGAGGTGTGTGTAGCTGTAGTTTGAATCCTTCTCATAAAAACATCCTAGAATATTGAGGAAACTGGTGTATTTATAAAATAATGGAAGAAAAAGAGTTTAGTGGTTGGGGAAGTAAAATAAAAGAAAAGAATTTAGGAGAAAGTATTACCTCTAAATTGGATATCTTCCTTTGGATGGAACCAAATGGACATGTTGATGTGCCTCATGCCTAAGGAAAGGCTTATAGGAGGAGGATAGGGATGTAGGGAGCTTAATTGGGTAGATTTTGGATGAGACTAATGGCTTGAGAGGTGAGAGGAATTGGTTATATGTGGTCTTCTTTTATAAGGGGGGTGGGGCTCTTTAGGAAAGTGTGAGAATACTATTTTATTATATAATGATATTCAGTTTCAAAAGGTCCAAAAATACTTAGGGTCGAAGAAAAGAAGACTCATGGTCAAAATAAAATCAGTCAATAAAAATTGGTCATGTTTTGGATTTTATTTTAATATTTAAAATCTAATTTATTTAAATCATTTTTAATGAGGTAAATACTGCATCATTATTGTGTCATAAATAATTTAATTTATTCGATATCTAAAAATTATAAAAAATTCCCGAATGTAGTAAATATTCTTTCATCGCAATGAATATTTATAGTCCAAAATATTACTTATATTACACCATATAAAAATTAATTACTAAAAGATTTTTGTTTATGTCGATTCTGCCTTTACTTTAAATTAATTAATCTAAATTGTTGTTATCATTCATAAGTGGCTCCATGAGTCCAAAAATAGACCCAAGGATGCCCACGGTCGTCCATTACTCATCCAATAAGGTTAGGATATGTGTGAAAGTAATTTTGAATTATTACAATATTCTTTTTACTTTGAATTACCCTATTTACCTTTAACCATGGTAAATAAAAGTCAAAAGTTACTATTCAAAAAAAATTATTTTCATTTTATTGAGCCACATTTTACATAATGAGGCTAACTATATCTCTAGGATTTTTCAAATTCAACTCACAGAAGTGGTAAAATTATGTTTTATGCGAATTTGGAAATTCTCCTAGTAGGTGGGTAAAAGACGATGAAAAGTTCAATAAAATTATATATATATATAATATTATTACAAAATGACTCCAATGACTTAAATTGAACATATATTGGTATTATGTATCTATTTTTACATAAAATAAATTGAAATAAAATAAATAATTATTTAAATAAAAAGCCGGCTTTAAACAATAACTCAGTGTTTTTCAGTATTGATCAAAAATTGAATGTTTTCCAAAAAATTCCAAAAGTTCAACATAAGATAATTTTGATATTCTGAATTCAAAAATGAAGTTAATTTTACCAAATTAAAAACATATAAGTTGAATTTATTAATTTAAAAATAATTCTCGTTGTCAAAACCAAAAGACGTATTTTTTAGAAACAATATCTATCAAAAGATTGACACTTGTTTATGCACAATTTCACCGTGAAATTACCTAAAATGACCATAATTGGATTAAATTGTAAAAATATAATCTATTTATATTTCCAAACCATTAAAATGTATAATTTTACATTATAAATTATTTTGATTAAAAAAGTTGTTTTTAGTTAATATATATTATTTTTCACTATTCACCCAAATATAAAAGTTATCAGAATAACACCAAATATTTTTTGAAACTAAATTATTATATATTGATTCTAAAGAAGACTTTTATGTTGTCAAATTGTGTATATAAAAGTTTCAAATATTGGATTTAAAAATGGTTCACCATTAAAAGGCGGTAAAAGTTCATTTTTTTGAAAAATATTTCTTTTATCTGAAAAAAATGAATTTATTCTTACATTATGTTTAAGAAACTCATAATATGGATTCTAAAATTATAAGGATTATATAAAGTTCAAAATTTAGTTAATACTATTCATTCCCGCTTTTGAACGGCTAGTTTGGTAAGTCGTGGGGCTCTTGAACTCAGTGTTGCGTGTAGTGCAATTTATTGAATTACTTTGAAAATATAACGTACTATGAAATCTGGGGGTGTTACATAGGAGATCTTGAATACCCACAGAACGTAGTGTCTCAAGAATGAACTCCTCCCTAAAGAGGCACTCGAAATCCATCCTGGAGAGGGTCACCTCCTCATGTAACTAGAGAGTCAAGCTCCACATCTCCCTACCATTCCCTTGAAAATATTACCAGCTAGGATCACCATCTGCACAACTGGTTTCCCAAATAGGCGAAAAACTCTAGCCACAGCCTCCAGCTAGTCCTTAGCTGCCTGTGGATCCATTTTTCACAGAAATCTCAGAGGCCTTTATCTCTAGAACTTTTGAAACGATCTTAGTTGGTGTGCACCGTCCACTTGCAGGGTTGGTGGAAACTGCTTCCCAACGGGTAGTGGTGATGCTGGTGTACCACCTGAAAGAGATATCACTATAATAGGGCCCTCCACATAAGTCTCATCCCTCAGTGGGCGGTCATCATGAACTCTCTCTAGAATCCTGGCTGACAATCTACGTGGAGGTATCCTGAAAATAAACAGGTGTGCCACAGTTAATATGTTATACCTGGTGAGCTGACTAAAAGATATCAAAAATAAACACAAATTTATCAAAACACACAAAATAATCAATTTCGTGTACTGAGTCAGAAATCAGAATTCTGGTTCCGGGTGTATGGATAAAATAGCCGCCAAACCAAAACTGGACTCCCTGAACTAAAAACCACACTCAAAACACTTAACACTATTACTCCATTGGAAATATCAGAGTCCTAGTTCTTTGGTAAAACAGAATCCTCTGATACGACATTGTCACTACCCATCCCCTGGGGATCGTGTCATGACTACCCCAAGCGCACCTTCCATAGGCTTGGGTTGAGGACTAGCATCAGAAGAGAATTTCCCTAAAGTTGGGAAGGCATTACCTTTACACCTATAAACACACAAACCAAGAACATGACAAGATGAAAACCATGTTTTAAGACTACAGTAGTGAAGGTGTGTACTGAAAGTAAATGGGGCCGAAATACAAGCCCAATGGAAAGATACAAATACAATAGAAAATAGCTCATGATATCATACACTCAGGATCCTACATAATGGGTATGTATAACTCATCTCTACAGCTCTATATGTCAAAAATTCACCACCGTGTACCACCTGGTCCTGGCTCTCTAATGTTTCACCCAAGATTCTTATCATCTTCACTAGACACAACAAGGTGCAGGTGAAGTCCGTGCATGGGTTTTCATAACAATTCCCTATAGGGTACTCGATACCCCTAAAGGTCCCCTAGAATTACAAAATGTAAAACCACAAAGCATGAATTAAAACAAAAATCACAAAATAAAGTATTCATACATGAGGTATACAACTCAGAGATCTAGAATAAAGATGATTACTATTAAGCTATATCATTTTATTCTTTCAGTAATTTCCACTACTGAACCATGAAGAAGTCGTTCCATTGTTGATCCCCATAGGTTCGTATGTCACTGATCCATGACAGGTGGCTCTATGGATAATCCTCGTGGCCTTGTGAACTACTGATTCAAACATGGTCTCTAGGATTCTGATCCATATAGGGTCGCTATGACGTTGATCCACACACGGTCTCTATGAAGCTTATCCATACATGGTCTCAATGTCGCTGATCCACATAGGGACACTATGATGCTGATCCACACATGTTCACTATGATGTTGATCCAGAAAATTTTACTAGGATTCATATCCAAACATGGTCTCTATGATGATGATACACACATTATTGCTATAATGCTGATTCATACATGGTATCTCTTCAATTGACAGCCAGCCTAAAGAATCTGCACACTATGTGCACTTGTGTTCTATAGAATCTTCTCCTCAAGATATCAATCATTCATTAAATACAATTATATTCCAAAAAGTATATAACCAAAGGGCCACCGAGTTGTAAGGGTCCAAACATGACAGACAATGTGTCAATCAGATTCCCAGTCTGTGAGTTATAAGAGTTTTCGTACCGAGGGTCTGGTTGGATTCAGATTCAATCCAACCCGGTTGTACACCAACATTCTCCAAAACTCTGGTAAAGTATCTCAAAAGTATCTTCTTGTTACAATGATTCCAGCACCGTATACAGTTTGTCAGATGGACATATGGTTTGTGAGATATGTTCTTTTATGTGAAACTGGGTCAAAAAGGGTCAGGGTATGTTCTGACCAAGTTCGTGTTGACTGACCCAGCACGGCCCGAACTGGCTAGGCCGTAGAGGGATCGTCCCACTGGGCCGTGGACTGGCCAGGCCCACTAGGACATGGGCAGGCTTAGCCTGCCTTTTCTGGGCACGTCCTACAGGTTCGTGACGCCGGCTCGACCCAGCAGCTTGGCAAGACCCTCACGGGGTTCGGCTCCCCTCTCGAACAGACATTTTTTCCATTTGGTTTAAAACAGTGGCTCCATGTGTTGTCGCCCCTTCTACAAGTGGTACTTTTGGGGCACAGGTCCCCCTCTACCGTGGATCGATGCTGTGGTCTCCCTCCACGGTGTGTAAAGGTGCACTGAATACTACCAATTTGGTCGGCCATAGGTTGACCGCCCCTACGGTCTGCTGCTGCCGACGAGAGCTGGTCATCGCCATCGCCCGCCACTACTGGATGTCGGTACTATCACGCCGGTACCACGCCGGCGATGCTTCCGCGGTTCACCAGGTTAGCTCTCGTGGTCTATTTTTTTTCGATTGTACCTATGGGCCTCTCGAGATTCTATTGTCACTGTGTTGCTCCCGGATTCAAGGTACCATCGAGATCAAATTTTACACATGAATAACGCGAAAAATATGAAGGGGGAGAGGGTTCGGTCCTTGTTCAGTTGGCCTGCGCCCTCAGTGATAGAAATTTAACAAGGGTGTGGTAATCAATTTATCAAAATATAAATTAAAACACAATTCAACAGTTCATGCATAATCCACCCTTAGTTTCGTATGAATCATAGATGGACTCGTTTTTGGTTAATCCGCGTTCTTTATTTTTTTTCGAGAATGATATATTGAAAAAAATTCACAAGAATTTAAACAAAAACCCCTACCTCAGAATTGTGGGATATGTCACGGTAGTGGGAGAAGAATCCATATTTGTTGATACCACTGGTGTTCATTAAACCTAGATCGTTTTCCCCAACGATGTCGTCTAAGACTCTATACTTCATTGGAAGGTTTGATCGTTGTCTCTTCATCGGAGTCCCCCTATAATATCACACCACCCTCTGCCTTCTCCAAATTTTTTAAAATCCCATATAATTTAAAAAATATTTGCATGAAATTTTTACGTCCTTATATTAAAAATTAATTTTTCGATATGAATAGTTTTCCATCATAATTTAGGGATTTATTTAAATTTTGAAATATAAAATTTTTTAAAATCTATTTTAAAAAATGTGAATAGTTTTATTATTATCAATAATAACATAGGTTTAGGGTGATTTTTTTTTGTATTTCTCTAAAAAGAAATATTAATAGGTGAATAATTCAAAATATAGTATTTGAATATAAAATAGATTTTTTGACATTATTAATATATTATTATAAATTGATAATTCATAAAACAATTTTAAAATATAAAATGTTTATTTTATATGTTAATTTATAAAATTTATTTTTTTTATTTTAAAAACCCATTTTTATATTCTATAAATTGAGTAGTATTTTCCAAAAAAAATTAATTATTTTAATTTAAAATTGATTTTTATCACTTTAGAAATTGAATAAAATAAAATATATTTAAAAATTAGAGTCCGGGGGTCGTAATTATCTAATAATGACTACTTTATTTTTATACAATAATATTAGGTTACCTTAGGTAAAAATTATTTATTGGAGAAAAAATAAAATGATTAAAGTAATAATAAAATTGGTAAATGGATTAAAACACGATAAAAACATGTATATAATTTGTTGGATAATGTTTTTATCTCACATATATCTTATAGATTCCATTATTTCTAAATTCTTGAGTCACTTGAAATGTTTAACATCTACTCCATTTAAATAGAGTTAAAAAATTTATAAAAATTTCATTTTCACAACATATAAAAGGGAATTATCTCTACCCACATATAGAACTCCTAAACTTTATTTTCCCTAAAAAACACAACCATTTTATACTTATAATATAATAATTACAAACTCTATTTATTTTATGGAAATAAGAGATTATCACATACCATCCATTTATAAGGGAATATATATGGACGTGTAAGGTGATCAATGTGAATAATCATTTGTAAATAACTTCTTTCACTTCAATTTTAAATATTAAATAATATTTCTTAAATCCCACTATAATGAGATAATTATTAGTAATATAATTAATTTAATTATTTAATGTTTCTAATCACTAATAACACTTTCCCATTTCTATTATGAAAAATGAAATGGTCATTTGTGTGTTGTATGGACTCCCGCCACCACGACACAATGTGTTTCTTTTTATTTTACCACCATAAAAGGCTGGAATAATTGTGTAATTTAATAAATAATTATTATTTTTATATAATTTTTATGATTTTAAAATGTTAACCGATGCTACTATTTTTTTCTATAGAAAATGATATAAAAATCATGCATCCGTGGGGACTACCACCTCCAAAAAATGATTGATTTTAGTTTATTTCATTAATCACTACCTCAAATAGATGACCTTGAATATGGATTTAAAATATAAATATTTTTTTAATGATATTATTAAGGGTTTTATAAAATAAATAGAACATTTTAGTGATATTATTATATTCTTTCTTCATTAATTCAATTATTTTAAAAGGCCATACTAAGAGGAAATTGATCTATTCTTTCTATGTGATGAATTTATAAAAATTATAACAAAAATATAATTATATATAAACCTGATAAATCATAATAATAAACACTATATATGATCATGATAATGCTTTTATTAATATATTACTACTAAAACCCATGTGAATCATCCATTAATCATAGTTGGTTCATGGTTTGGTGGGTTTAACCACTAACTTGAATAATATTATGAATTTATATTATGAATTAATATGAAATAATATTTAATGGTATAAAATGATAATATATTTAGATATATTTTTAATGATTTTTAGGTTATATGAATATTTAATTGATTAATTAACAAATCACCCTTCATTCATTAAGAAAAACTGAAACATGATCGTCTATAACTTCAACCTCATCAATCATAAAAAAAACATCCATGATATTAAATTATGTCTTTATAAATTACAATTAAATATATATTCTAATTTAGTTTTATTATATTTTAATGATGAAATTTTTTACGAAAATGATTATAAACAATGTTTTCACAAAACATGTTCATAGTTATAATGATAACTAACACCCAATATTGAAAAGAGGTAAAAAATAACTAACCAATATATGTAATGAATGATTATCAATGAGGAATATAAATAATTATATTTGCGAAAAATATTATTGAGTGTAAATTTAATAAACTTAATTTAATTATTATAGACATATGGTTAATGTGAAAGATGATTCAGAAATAACATAAGGGGTTTTGTCTCAAATTAATCTCTTGATCTATGTTTGGGATTATGCACTTAATTTCATTTATATATTTTATATACTTTCTATTTGATATGTAATGTTTTGAATTAAATATTAATCTTGTTATTTGATGTTAAATTATATGAACTATATTTATGGGGGTTTTTATTAAATTGTTACTCTAACATAATGGTTTTTATTAGTCTCTATTATGATTCGTTGAGACTTGTTACATTTTACACACCATGTATAATTTTGAGTAAATTATATTAATTTAAAATCCCATTAATTTTATATAAAATTATTCCTTATAATTCATTGGATAATATAATCCATATCAAGTTCTTTTCATTAATTTTATTTTCAATAAAGTGTTTCCTATGTTATAAATTATTTTAGGTAACTCGTTTTTTTACTAAGTTGTTATAGTTCAGTTGAAAGTATTTCATATAATTATGTTAAATTATAACCATTTATTTTATTTTGTTTTTTTCTCTCATTCTATAAATTTCTGCCATAAAACTAAGTTACCAAATTATTCAGGCATCATGGAGTATATTTCTCAATAAGGATATTTATAACTGAAGTCTTCCTTTCCTGATTTATATATATTTTTTAAATTTTTCTATGCATGCATGGGTTCCCCACACTAATATTTTAATATATAGTTTTTTATAATCCTATTTGGTAAAAATTATCTTTTATTTCAAAGTAATTTTTAGTTATTATTCTTACAATTTGAGTTAAAAAATTTTATTTTAAAAATTATAAAAGGTGGTTCACTTTCACATGCACATGTTTCTTCATCCTATAATCACTTCGAAAACAAAAAATTTATTTATTTTGAAGGCTATATTATTAGGTATTTTATTAAGAGTAATGTTTTTAAAAATCCTTCACACCACCTTTTAAAATTTTACCATTGAATATAACATGTAAATTTTGATTTTATGTCATTTTTTCCATAAAATATATTTTATATTTTTTCTTCCATTTCCATTATAAATTTCAAAACTATTTACACTATTGAGATTTATGTTTCATGATATGTATAGGTTATCATTTTTTGGATTTTTCACATACTATTAAAAATATATGATTACTTATCCATTATTTTATGGTATTGTTTAAAGTATTCCTTTCTAATGATTCTTTTTCATATATGTTATCATACTTATATGATTCCTTTGATACATTGGAGTTATTTTATTCTATAGTAATCCTCATTATTTACCTATATGGATTATGATCATTTTTATTCTATTACTTAATTATATTTATCCACATTGATCTATTTGGTGTGAATATCGCATTTTACATGAATCATATTAGATGATGTTAACCTAGAAATACGTTATTACATTAACATGTGGAAAAGTCTTTTTATTATGTAAGATATTATTAAAATATTATTTCCATGAAGAATATTTTGTATTTTTTCATCCACATTCTTTATTAGTATGTGTTTTGATCATTTTATCCCATTTATTAACTTAGGGAAAAGTGTTTTCATTATTACTTTCTAATTACTGCTTATATAATCTTATCTTTTTTTCATATTAGGTATTCATCATTATAAATATTTACTTGCTTTTCATTAACAAGATATTTATTATGGAAAGATATTAATTTTTTCATTGAAAGTTATGTTGATTGCATTGGACTTATTCAAGTGAGTGTTGGGGCCCATATTATATATCCCCTTGATACATCAACATGTATCATGAGGCAAAAAATGATGGATTTTAGTGTATTCATCTTCCTATAATTGGATACTATCTTTGAAAATGTACATGATAATGAATTTTTGATGTCTAAAATTACACATTCTATCAATATGAGATCAATATTATTAACACCCATGTTTTAATTTATTTTCATAGACATAACATAATATCAGTTTCAAGATGATTATGTGATCATGATGTTTTATTACTCATTCCATATATCCATGAAATGTTTATACCATGATTTACATAATTTTATTTTTCCCTTACAGAAAATTTGAGATCAACCCTTATAATATTTATATTTCTCTTTTTTAATATCATAAATAGTGAAAAAAGGAACGGTTGATTTAATGAACATGGGTTTTATTAGTTTTTATTTTTTCTTAACTACATAAATATATTTATATGAAAAGATCCATGAAATGTCATAGATGAAATAATAGTTTTTATTTATTTTTTAATTATGGATATTTTTATAAGTATGGTTACATCAGGTGTCAAAGTGAGTAAGTATTGTATGTTATTATGTTACTAGATCTAGGATTGTTAGTCTGGGGAATCATACAAGTACTTTTTTCCAGGGTATTTCCACAATATATATTCGTTTTTTCTTCCTTTTTCTCATTTTTCCACCATATTACATGTTATTATATCTTCTTTGTTCTAATTATCCATGGTAGAAAATTTATTAGCTATAGTATATTATTATCATAAATTTATTGGAATTTTTTGTTTTAAAAGTACACATTTCATCCTAATTTCTCATTATTTAATAATGACATGTGGATTCCAATGAATTTGGGCATGTGTTTCAATTAAAATACTTTGTTTTAAAACTTTTTGGGTTTCTAGGTACTATAATTTTTTTTCATAATATTCCAAAAAATTGTAGTTTATACTAAGAATATAATTGATCTCAATTCCATTGTGAATTTTTCAAACATGGAATAAAGTGATTCTCGATGGTTTTCAAATGTTATATTTCTATTAAAGAATTTAATTCCAACATGGTATTTAATAAATTATTTCAAGGCCTATTTTTAGTCTAAATGTATTTATTAAAGGTTTTTATTCGGTTTTTGATTCTATATAAAAGTAGGTTCATGATATATAATTATTTTATGAGATGAAATACTATTCATCACATTTTATTGTTATTATTTGTTACTAGCTTCCTATTTTAAACATTTACCTAAATATTCTTTATTATAAATTTGAACTTACTATGGGTTACGTTTTTATGCAGTTGTTTGATGTTGTTAATCACTAGAGGTTACTTGAGTTGTTACTTAGTGCTTCAATTTTTAGAATTTCATATTATAGTTTACATGGTCGCCATAATTTTTATATAGAATAATATCATAGATATTATATATCTCACGAAATGTCCCTATAATTTAAATGAACACTATGTCTAACACGGTATACCACACACAATACCAAGCTTAAATACACAATAAATTATTATTTTTTAAATATTATAAATATAATCTAACCCTTACATTAGTGTTTATAAATTAAAATTACAACATTATGAAATATATATAAGTGACATACTCAAGACAAATGTAATTATAAATTCCCAGGAAATAAGAACTCAATTTTTAGTAAAGTGATTTTATTTATCAAAAAAAAAGTTTTCTATATAAATGATTTCTTATTTATTTTTCCAGGAGAATATTATAATTAATTTTAAAAACTTATAAAATGTGTACTTGATAAAATTATATTTATTTTTCAAATCATCATATCAAAATTTTCATAGAGGCATGTTTTTGGATTTTCTAAATAGATTTATTTTTGATGAATAGTAATCAATATAGATTTCTTTAAATTGTAATTCTATTAAATTAAAATTTATAATAATTATTTGAATATAATCTCAATATAAAATAATTATTTTTTAATCTAATTAATTTAAATTTTAGTAATATTTTTAGCTGACTTTTTTAAAATTCATTTTTTCCGCTTAACAACACAATTTTGAGAAAACTATTTTTAATTATCATTTTTATATGATTTTTAAATTAATCTCTTAGACTCATATAAGTTGAATATTTAAAATTATATTTGATATTTTTATTCAGTAGGTCTATATTTTGTTAATGGAACCCTTTTATTTTTTATCTTTTTGAATAGTAACCATTGAAAATATTTATCACCTCAGTAATGGTAAATCAGGTATTGAAGTTTAAAAATAATGTGATAAAGACTAAAAACAAATCTAATATTTGTATTTATTTTTATGGAAAAATATTTTTCTAACATGACCATGTAAGGTTAAAAAATTTGGAATTTTACATCCTCTTTCATTTTGTTATAACATTTATATTATTTTAAGTAAATATAACGTCTATATGTCAGTCTCTTACTATTAATATCTGTAAACATTTTAGAGAGGGAAAATAAATTATGTTTGATTGTATATGTTTTATTTAGATAAAAATGGTTTTCTTCAGGGTAATTAATTTATAAATTTTAAGGATGAAATAATCTCTTGAAACGCATATGAAATGGTGACACAATATTAATTCAATTAATAGAAAAAAATACTAAAAATATTATAAGCAATATAATTGGAATGTATTCATAATTTCAAGGATTTTTTAGGCAAATATAACATATTAGAGAAATTGTTAATGTATTAAACTATAATTCAATTGATCTCATGTTATTTTCTACATCAAATTACATGAATAGTTTGATAAATTAAATTATTTATATTTTTAAATAAAAAATTATTTATTTAATGATTTTAATTTTATAAAACTCTTATCACATTACATGTGAATTGTAATTGGTTAAATATATAAAAAAATTTCCATTTATTGTCCTCTTGACATTTTATTGTAACAACCCAAAAATTTAGTAATAAAACTCGCTTTGTTTTGATAAAATTAAATTTCTTATGGTTATATAAAACACACAAACTTATTTTGTTATATAATATTTCATTTTATATGAAAATTAAGTATATTTACCATTGATAATATAGATGTTGAACAATAATCACACGACTAGTATAAATATAGGGTTTTAACAAATCATTTGGGTCATAGAAAGGAAGTGATGGCCTAACTGAGTAAGATTGTACCCTATGAAGCCCATTTATTGAATCTTCCTCGGGAGAGATAATTTGATGGATATTCTCTAGAACAATCCCAATCCTATATCTAATAACATAATAATGAGGGAAACCGTCTAGAGGAGAAGTCCAAGGCCATCAAGATCATATACTTACACTATATTATTATTAAATTAATTTTATTAAATATAATTTATCATATAATTTTGAGAAGATAAAAAGCAATTTTTATTAGGGTTCGAAAACTATTGTTGTAAAAAACCTGTCATTTTGAATAAATGCTTTTTTTTACTTTAATAGTGAAAATTCCCATATTTGTAAAATTATTTAAATAAAATTATAATTATTTTTGCAGTCAGAAGATCAAAATTATCCAATGTCTAATTTCTCATAATTGTTTGGGACTAGAATTTTTGGGTAAAAATTAAATACTACATAAATATACGGTGTGTTTTAGGACATCATAATTTCTCAATTGTGTTTTAATAAAACTATAAAATATATCCTTATACAATATATTTTCTCCTTTAATATAAAGAAATTTTATGTTTATTTGATTTATTTTACAAGACCATAATAAATACTCTAAGACTTATAATATATTATAAAATTTTAAAACCATTTCAAGGAATATGTGCGTCCCCCCCATATTTTCAAGGGAAATATTTTATTACCTTCAGCCATTGACCTAATAAAATAGTTTATACCACTCCCCTTTTACAAAAAAAAATTGTAAAAACCATTGGATGGTTTTTGGTTATGAATATTTTATTATGTTGTGTCCAAAACCAAAATAATAAAGAAACCCCCTCTGTTCATATATAATCCCACCCATGGTCAAAATTTTCTTCACTAAAAATCGTTTAAACACATAAAATCTCTTCCCTATACTCCCTAGAGTACTCCCAATGCTTTCCAAGCACCCAATATTTTTCTCCCAAGCCTTTGGAGTCACACATCAGTGTAAGGGATTTTTATCAACTCTTTTGAATTCAAGGACCTTATTTGAGATTAGTTCTTTTAATTTCAATTAATTATATTTTAATTTGTTTATTATAATTACCTTAATATCAAATTGATGGTTTTTTATGAGGTATAATTTATCCCCACCACATTTGGACCCTTACCTAAGCTGTTACTATGCAGAAATTTCATAAGGGATCCTTACCTTCTTCTTTTTTATCAATTCAAGAAATTCATTTTGTAATTAGACTATATAATTTAAATTGGTTATTTTTTCATTCAATTTTTATCATTAAATTATTTTATATTTAATTTTATTTTAATGTGATACTATTTATACTCTTTAAATTTGACTCTTTCCTAAGCTGTTACAATATGGAAACTCCGTAAGGATTCTTCCACCCTCGTCTTCTATCAAGCATTCAATTTATGTTATATCTTCTAATTTAATTTTTCCTATGTCGGAATATGTTCATAAATATCCTCATTACTATCTATTTCATGTATAAATTATGAGATCCCCCTTTCTCTCTCATCATCCCATTTTTATTAATTTCAATATGACACCATTAGGCTACCAAAATTGCACCACAATTTCCATACCAAAATGATTATATAGTGAATACTATACCCATTTATCTATCAATTATATTCACCTTTATTTACATATAATTATTTATTTTGGACTTACATGTATGTATTCCCTATTCCTTTCTCATGTAATGTATTATGTTATTGAATGTATCCACATTATATGATCTATATGGCACACTGAAGCATGAGATTGAAATGATTAGGAAGGATGAATCCTGATAGCGCTCCATTGAATTGGGTAATGTTTTGTTCCATGATACGTCCTTTTTGGGATAGGGTTTTTTTCTAATTATTTTATGGAAAATTTTCCCACCATGTTTTTTGGTTGATTTGGCCTTGAGATTTGTTTATGATGTAGTGTTTCTAGTTCTTACCACATTTCGCTCGTTATGATTATTGTGATATATCATTCCTTATTATTCATGTTTAATTTATGATACATTGATAATACCATTGTATAACATGTATTGTATCCATAATGTTATGACTTGTTTATTCCATTATAGGGATTTGGAGTTCACCCCTTTCCTATGTATGTCTTCATGTTATCTTATGCAGTGTTAAGTACAAATGAATGATTTCATCATGTCAATGATGTTTTCAATAAAGATGTTTTATTTCATGTATTAAGTTTCTATTTAGTGTTTATACAACCCAAATATAGTATAAATATCAATCATTTTTGTTTTATTATGTGAAATATTAGGTAATAAATAATGATGAAATGTGAAATAAACTGTAGGGTTATTATAGTTGGTATAAGATGTCAATTTAATTATTTTAGGGAATAGGATAAGATAAACCTAGTGAAACCCTTTAGGGATAAGACTATGTATAAGATAACATCCCTAAAATTTGGAGAGTATATATATAGTGGTTTGTCAAAAAAATAAATTCTCATATGGATACTATAATTGGACGTGGTTCTAGCATAGATATACCCATGAGAACCTACTCCTACATGGTGTTCCATGCATGAATTTGGGTAAACGGGTACACAAAAACAAGCCTTACTATGAAACTTATTTAACACTCTTGGGGGGATATGCTTTGGAAAATTCATAAACTCATTTTGAACCAATATTAGTGGAATAAAGAAAAAAATTCCCATTTAAATATATGTTAGGAAGTAGATCATGGATAATATAGATTTATGCCAATAAACTCATACCTTAATGAGATAAATGTAATTAATATGTTATCCCTTTATTATCCCTGGATTCCAAATTATGTGTCTAATATTTAATATGCTCATCCCAAATTTCACTTTTATTCTACACAATGGCTGTAAATAAGAGGAATCATGCAAACAAACAATGTGAAGGGTAGTGTGATGATTTCCCCAATGAGATGCCCAACCCGATGAGAATGGGAATAAAAAACATGATAATATTTTATTTAATTCAATTTCTCAATAAAAACATAGATGATAAAGAGTACATAACCCACCCTAATAGAGAGAAAACCTCATTTGAGATCTTCATGATAAAAAGTACTCCCAATTTTAGCAGACCATATGACCACTTAATAGTGGAGAAATGGATGAATTCCATTGAAAATATATTCTCAATCCTTCAATGGTTTTAACAAGAGAAGGTTATTCTGGATATATATCATTTTGAGGGTGAATTTAGTTAATTGTTGACATTGATTGGGAATATTAATCTTGTGTAAGAGATCAATGAAATGGAATGGATGGAATTCCATAATTTTTTTTGATATATATTTTCCCCCATCCTTCATCTTAAGATTATAAGATATTTCCTTGCACTCAAAAAAAATAATGATGAATATTTTGGAGTGTAAAGATAAAATGTCCCCATACTTGTTCAATACACCTATAGTATTTTTGTTACCCCCTAAATTAATGGTTGATCGCTTCATTGGTATGATAAAGCCCAGTCTAAGGGAAGGCTTAGCACCCCGTGACTTTGATAGCTATGATGAAATTTCCGGATGTGCCCTCAATTTCAAGATAGAGATATGTGAATCTCAGGGGTATTATAGAGATAATAAGCGAATAGTGTACTTTATTTATGGTGGTTTGATGAATAAATTAAATGGTTCTAAGAAATTCCATCACTCCACTTTCCAAAGGTGAAAAACGTATCACCTTATAAATTTTCTATTGGGGACAATGAAATTCTTTAGGTGTGAAGGAAAAGGGCACTTATATAATGATTGACGATAGGAGAAAACCACTAATGTGATAGAGAGAATGAATGCCCTGGTCATCCCTCAATGCATTGTTCATTTCTAAAACTTCCTGGAACCAGGGAACCTTTTGATCTAGTTACCTAAGCCATAGGATTTTGAAGGCAAACAACTTCTTCTAAGGCTGTAAGGGATATCTTTTTCCATCACTACCACCAAAGTAAATCCTGACAATGAAGTGGTGATAGCTATGATATTTATTCATTCACGATTAGAGAATGTACATTTTGATTTTAGTTCTATGAATTTCATTAAATTAAAAAAAATGAAAATAACTATTCAAACACCACCCCAAAGAATGAAAGTAGAGATATAGATGAAGACAAAAAATGGGGAAATTATTTCATCCCATGTATATAACTCCTACCTTATCACAATTTGTTTATTGGACTTCAAAGAAAACCTTTTCATACTTCCCATGGTTGAATTTCATGTAATTTTGGGAATGGATTGACTTTACTTATATTAAGAAAACATAAATTTCCATGAGAGGGAAATTACAATCCAAATGGAGAATCAATCACTGATTCTATACTAGTACTAGGAGAAGGGTGATTCTATTTTTGAACCATCATCTCATTAATGGATGATACTACCCTATGAGAAAGTGTATATTACATAAATAATTGATTATAAGGAATGAATCATCCTTATAGACGGTCTAATGTGAGGGAATGCACTGATGTGATTCATGAAGAATTTCATGGTCTTCCTCCTAGCCAAGAGGTTGAATTTTGAATCAATCTTATACCTCTGGTATTTCCAATATCGAAGACACCATGTAGGATTAATGTTTTGGAACTTGAGGAAATCAATAGAAAACAATATGATATTGTAGATAATTGGATTATATGCATAGGTGCTTCACCATGGGGTGCACTACTCCTTTTCATCAAGATAAAGGATGGGTCAATGCACCTTTTCATTGATTTTCGTGAGCTCAACAAGATGAAAATAAAGAACAAGTATACTTATCCATAGAATGATGAATTATTGATTCAGCTATATGGAGAAAAATAATTATCTAAGGCAGATATATATTCGGGATATTAACTCATAAGGGTGAAGAAGGAGGATATCCCAAGACTTCTTTTCATACATGACACATGAATTATGAGTTCATAGAGATTCCATTCAGACTCACTAATCATCCAGAAATATTCATAGACATGATGAATGGAGTCATTATAAATTACCATGAAAATTTTTTCATAGTCATTATAGACTAAATTCTAATATAATCCAAAAACAAGGAGGATCGTGAGGAGCATCTAAGCAATGTGATCAAGACCTTCTAAATGGAGAAGATATATGAAAAGTATAAAACGTGTGAGTTTTAGGATGAGGAAGTCTCATTATTGGGGAATATAATCACAAGAAATAAGATAACTATTGATCTTTAAATGAAAAAAATCAATTGAGGGACGTCAAAGGCAAACATATGTGATAGATATCCATAGATTTTTTGGGTTACCTGGATATTATCATGAATTTGTGAGAAATTTCTCACGATTGAAAAACCCTATTACCAAGCTTACATGGAAGGTAGTCAAATATTATAGGGGTTATTAATGTGAATAAATATTTATGTACTGAGGCTAATCATTACACCTATGCTCACATTTCCCACTAGTGGGAGATTTTTTTTAATTTTCAGTGATGCTTCAAAGAAGGGATTGAGATTTTTGTTGTTGAAAAATTACAAATTCATTGCCTATGCCTCAAGGTTTTAGAAAATCTCTGAGAAAAACTGTACCATGAATGATATGGAGTTGACAACTATGGTATTAGAAAAAGAAAATTTGGTGGAATTATCTACATAAGGTGAAATTTTTAATATATATGAATCATATAAGTCTCAAATATTTAATCATAGGTTAAGAGTTAAATATTCCCCAATGAATATTGTTAATGCTCATCAAGGATTACGAATTCTCAATCAACTACCATCCTAATAAATAGAACTATGTTACGGATGATCTAAGTATAAAGGAACTGGAAATTATATCATTGATTAGAATTGAGAGGGATCTGATCTTAAATGACTTAAAGAAGATGGACATGAGAATTGTAAAGAAATAAACCTCATAAATCGTTTCACAAATGATTAAAAACCATAAATTTTGTAGTGATTACAATATTATTAAAAAGTTGATGTGGAAATCAGAAGAAAGTGGAAACTATCAAAAAAGGAAATCCTCATTCTTCAATGTTAATGAAAATGAAATTGTGAGATTTGGGTCAAGATTATGTGTTCTATAAAATCCTAAGTTAAAGAAATAACATTTTAATGATGAAAACACTTCGAATTTATTGATTACCCCATGAAACACAAAGACGTATTGAGATAAATAAAAGCACTGTTGGTGGGATAACATGAATAAAGAAACCACTGAGTATACATCAAAGTGATCGATATGTCAGAAAGTAAAGTCTAAAAGGAATACATCTATGGGGATGATGCAACCATTACCCATACCAACATGGAAATGAGAAAAAATAACGCTGGGCATTGTCACCGGACATCCAAGTACAACCAAGGGGAATAATGATATTTGGGTTGTTGTTAATAATTTTACAAAAACTACATACATCATCATGATTCAATAGGATTTATCACTGGATCAACTAGCATAGATATATATCAAAAAAGTGGTTAGGATTAAATGAGTACCTCAATAGATTGTGTTTTATAATGATCTAACATTTATCTCTATGTTCTGGAAGATTCATCAACATGCTTTGAACACTGATCTAAACATTATTATGGATTATCATCCTCAAACATATGGCTAATCTGATCAGACACTCCATACACTTGAGTATAGAAGGAGAGCTTGCTCAATGAACTTTAAATGAGGATAAAACCAACTTATTCCTTTTGTGGAGTTATGTTACCACAACAGTTTCCACTCAAGTATCCAAATGGAACCCAATGAAGGCCTTTATGGTAAGTGGTGTACAACACTAGAAGATTCATATGAAGTTGGGGAACAAAAGATTATACTTCCAGAAATGGTTAGTGAAATGGAGGAGATAGTTAAGACAATCAGGTATCACATCAATGATGCTCAGAGTTGACAAAAGATCTCTATTGAAAATTATCAATGATACATAGAATTTGATGTTTGAGATAAGGTTATTCCTCTGCATATCCCTACATAAAAGAGTTATGAGATTTGGGAAAAAGGGAAAACATGGTCCAAGGTACATCATCCCTTTTGAGATCCTTGATTGCATCAGAGTCATGACCTATAAAAAACTCCCACAAAATATATCTATGGTTCATGATGTATTCCATGTATCCCTCTTGTGAACGTACATACCAGACCCATCAAATGTACTCAATATAGAGGTAGTAACATTGGAAAATGTCCCTTAATATGAGGAGCATCCAGTGAAGATCATAGATCATAGAAATATTTTCTATGAAATAAGACAATGCCCCTAATAAATGTGTGGTGGAAAATCCAAAATTAATAAGAAGAAGAATGGGAACCAGAGGAGGCGATGAAGTGAAGTTAACCTTATCTATTTTATTGTGGGAAAAAGAAATTTTGAGGGATAAATTCTTCAAGGGTGGATGGTTTTAATAGTCTGAACATTTATTAATAAAATTTTTATTCTTTGCATTTAATTAAATGTATTTTGTTTATAAAAAACACATACACATATTTTATTATATCCAATTGTAATCTGAATGAACGTTAAGTACCATTACCATTGATAATATAGCCATTAAACAATGATCACATTGATAGTATAAATATAGGTATTAAACAAATCCTTTTCGCATAGATAAAGGAATGGAATGCCTCACCCAGTAGGATCATAACTTATGGATCTTAATTATTAGAGCTTCCCAGTGAGATAACATTTCCGGGATTTTCTCTATACCAAGTCCAAGCCTAGACCTGACAACTTATGAATAATAGAAACCATCTACAGGATAATTTCAAGCTCATCGAGATCATGACCCAAACCATGTTTACTTAACGACCCCAAGAATGAACCACCATCTCACACTTTACACTTAGGGAATATGATAGTGTAATAAAGGGATATCTATCAATACCCAATCAATAAGATTAAATACATTATTTTATTATAGAATATTGAATTTATATTCATCATATTGTGGTTATTTTATAAATGACATTTGAAGCACAAATAGAATTTTTGGAAATCTATTTATATTAATTAATGTAATTTTGAAATAAATATTATTTTAATAAAATATTATTATTAAATTACTTTTTTAAATATAAATTAGTATATAATTTTTATGAAATCAAATTTAATTTTTATTAGGGTTTGAAAACTATTGTAGACAAAAACCTGCCATTTTCAATAAATTTTGGATTTATATTAAATGTAAAAATTAATAAAATTAGGAAAATATTTAAATAAAATGAATATAATTTTTTATAATCATGATGTATAAATTACCCAACAGTAAATTTTTCATAATTCTCTGATCCAGTCAAAGTTTTGGGTAAAAATAAATAATGTCTAAATATAAGGTGTGTTTTATGACATCATAATAGGACAACAATGATGTAATAAATACTATAAAAGGTATCATTAGCCAAATAAATTTTTTTAATTTAAAATAATGTAATTTTTTGTTTATTGTAAAAATCATTAGTGAATCCTCCAAAACTTATAACATATTTTATGATTTTAAAATATTTTCATTGAAAGTATGACTCGCCCTCATATAAGAAGGGGATGTATTTTATTATCTTCATCCCTTTGACTCATAAAATAATTTATACCACTCCCATTTGGTAGAAACTGTTGGGAAAAACCTTTATATGATTTGTGGAATTGAATATTTTATTATGTAGTGTCCAAAACAAAAAATAATCAAGAAATTCCCCTTCATTCCTATATACACCCACCCAATATCCAATTAATATTAACTAAAGATTCTTTAAGATTGTGAAAACTCATACCTATACTCCTTATAGTCCTCTCAAGCCACCCCAAGCTCCCATGAATCTGATCCTAAGCCTTTGTTGTCACACATCCAAGTATTTTTTTTTATCTCATCTCTTTTGAAATCAAGAACTTTCCATGAGATTAGTTCTTTTAACATCAATTAGTAATATTTTAATTAATTTAAAATCATTACCATACTATCCATTTGAATTTATTTATATGTGGTATCATTTATCCTCCCTAATTTATATTCATACCAATGTCGTTAATATTCTGAAATACCATAAGAGATACTCACCTTCCACTATTTTCCTTAATTCATGAACCATCATTCAAAATAAGCCTATATAATTTGAATTTGAAATATTGTAATTCAATTTTCATTATTCCTGTAATATATATTGAATTCTATTTCAATGTTTATCATTTATAATCTCACATTTGACCATTTCCTATGCTGTTACTATGCAGAACTTTTGTAAGGAATCTTCCACCCTCCTGTTTAATCATGCATTCCTTTTATGATTTTTATTCTCATTTAATTTTTCATATATTGGAATACGTTTTTAAATATCCACATTAATATACATTTAATGCATAAATTATGAGATACCCCTTTCTCTCTCATCAACACATTTTTATTAATTTCTATATGACGCTATTATGCTACTAAAATTGCAGCATGATTTCCATGCCAAAATGATTCTGTAGTGAATACAATACCCATTTCATTATGATGGGTACTCAATGTTATGCACATATACTTATTTATTGGAGAATAACATTAATGTATTCCACATTATTTTATCTTTTAATAAATTATTATGTTTATTATTCCATTTTATATGATATGCGTGGTGTAATTAAGCATGATAATGAAATGATTATGAAGGATCCACCTTGATAGTGCTCCAATGCATTGGGTAATGTTTAATATCTGGATACATCATGTTTTGATTGGAGGTTTACCTGATTCCATTGTGGGACTATTTTTCTTTATGATGTCTTTGTGGATTTAGCCTTTATATAGGTTTATGATATAGTGATTTATGTTTTTCCACATTTCCTATATAAAGACTATCATGATATATCAGGCATTATTATTCATATTCCATTTATGATTTATTGATATACCTATTGTATAACATGTATTGTATCCCTCATGTTATGTCTTTTATATTCCCCTATTGGTATTTAATGTTCACCCTTTCTTATGTATGACCTCATGATATCCCATGCAATGTTACGTATGAAGGAATGTTTTGTCTATGTCAAATATTTTTTCAATAAATATGTTGTATTTCATTTGAATAATTTTTATTCATAGTTCCAAAATCCCAACGACACTAGACTTATTAATCATATGAGTTTTATTAATTGGAATTTGATGTAATAAATAATGTTAAAATGTGAAATAAATATTAGTTGTGTTATTTTTACATTATCTTGCATGAATTCCATAGTGTAAAAACATTGATACCATGATAATCATTGAATATGGTTAATTGAGGGTGGGGTTAAAAACAAATTGTAAGGTGAGAAAATTAGAAAACATTATGGGAATTTTATCATATGAGAATATATAGACTCATAATCATATTTTCTCTCATATTATCTAAATTTGAATCAGTTTTCCATGATATTTAATTTATATTAATTTATTACTTTATGAAATTTCATGAATGCCCCTCCCATTACTTATAAAATTGAACCTAATCTCCTATATTAATATCACATTTTGAGAAATCTATATTAGACAATACCAACCAATAACATTATATAATCCCTACCCATGATCTAGTGGGATTATTTTAGGGATAATAACAACATTATATAACTTATTGTGGAATGAAAATGCGGTTATCTAAAAAGGAATATTAAATTTGGAGCTAATGTATTAGTTTTATTTTTTTTATACCTCCCAAAAATATTTTTCAAACATTATAAAATAAAACATTCAGAATGTTACACATACTAAACTTTTATGAGGTTATGTGAATATTCTATATCTATATCCTTTTCAATCCAATGGTGAAAGAAAACACTGTTCATGCATATGTGTGGACTACCACATCCAGAAAGTGGTGTGTCTAAATTTCCATTACCACCTACGAAGGTTGGTTATAATGAAGTATTTAGTATTTTTATATTATTCTAATGGAATAATTATCATTATTAAATGATAATAGATCATATTTTTTTACCATTATATCTATTGAAAAACGATAACATCACTCACGTGTATGTGTGGATTACCACCTCTATGAATTGATGTGAATTGTTATTCATAAGTTCATCTCATGAATGTTATATATAAGCTTATTTTAAAAATAATTTTTTATTTATGATATATTAATCATTATTTAATTATAAAATAATACCTACCACTTAAGATACTGAGTATTATAATGAGGTATGGATCTTCTTTAATTTCAGTTAAATTTTATAATTGTGACCTAATGTGAGTTCCTAATGAGATCATGGGTGATTCAAGGGCGTCTGAGGCTTACTGAGATCTTGGAGGCTCAGTTTGGAATGGTTTCAAGGTGTCATGGTTAGATTAAACCATGATACCCAAGAAGAACGTTTTTAGTAAACAATGTGGGGCTATATAGAGATTATATTAGAGACTCATGGTTTTGGGAAACTATGTATCTTGGGATGCACAACTATGTGATCCACCTGTTTTTTTTAGATGAGGCTTAACCAAAAATTAGGGAATGTATTATATAACCATGTGACATGACCATGTGTTGTACCCCTTGAGGTGGATAAGTGATCATTGTTTGGGATTCCGTGTGACCAAACCACACGACCCAGTATTTCGAGGAAAAATGCCATTTTTTCTTTAATAGATAATTTATTTAAAACCTCTACCCCTTTTCACTTCTTCTGTTATAATAAGCCCTAACCTCTCATGTTGATATCCTCATTGGTTCCTTGATATTACCACCATTATATTCTTGATTCATGTGTCATTTGTCTCATTATATCCATTATGGTATGTTTTATGTCTCTCATATAACATTATTTGTTTTTCTTTATATTGACATAGTTATTAGGTAAAATCAAGTAAGCTCTATTTTTAGTCTTTTAAAATGTTCTTCATTGTTTCTTGATCTAGATCGAATCAGGGGTCGATATTGGGTAAACATTCTACAACATATATAAGGTAGGTGGTTTATAAATTTACATAATGGTTTATTGTTTTATATTCCATGTTCCAATTGTGCCTCATAGTAGGAATTTTGGGGTGACTATAAAATTAATTGATCATCTTGAATATTTTTTATGAACCACTTAAGGTTTCCTTGTAGTACCTATATTTTTTTTGTAATGTTTAACCCCAACCTAGGATACACATGTGGCTAGTCTTTGTATATACCATATTTTATTCCACCCCATTGGGTGTGTTTGAGATCGCCAGTAGTTTTATGATCCATGTTGAATTCAAAAATATTGAAATTAATCATTAGGAACAGGTTGTTTTTTCATTTCATATGATTCCATGATTATTATTTGGATAATTCCTTAAATTGAATATGTAGAAATGACTCGGATTAACTCCTAAGTTGAAATGATGAATTAATTGAGACGATTAATTGATTTGGTATGTGGATTCCTTGGATGAGCTCCTTGGATCCGGATTCCAAAGGATACCATGGAAGTTTCTACTTAATGGGTCATGATTATAGTAGTGGAATCCTGAGACATGTCTAGTCCTTGCATCTTGATTCTATTGGATTCCATGAGACTTGATACCCTTTAGATACACATTTATTAGAATCACATTGGATATGCTCCTTTGAATATACCCAAGTATTTACTAATTTTTCATCTAGATATTTATGGGCCTCGATGAGGATGCTTTAGAAATCTATACATTGGATCTAGCCCTTCGTGGTCTGACACTGGATTTCAGGGGATGGCCATTGTGGATATTTCCACTTGGTTTCCGGGCATGGCCACAGTGGATATTTTTCTATGATTATAGATAGCCCTGATATGGGTTTTATATTATAGATTTTAGATTGGATTGTATCACACCAATTTTATTTATGATTTCTAAAAAATCATGTTTTTTGGGAGTTGAATACTGTAAATAGAGAGACGTGTTTGGATAAACACAATTAAATATGTTTTTATCCTTTTTCTTTTATTACTAATATACATTTGATATATTTCAAATTGCATCTGTTTATGTTACACATACAGGATTTTCTATTGACATCATTGGTGGTGGCCTACAAAGTGTTCTCTCAATCACTACTCAGGTCTCCATTGGTAACCCAGATAGAATTCAGGGATATAGGTAGGGACCAGGAAAAGGGCCCATTGTATGTTTCTTTACTTGTTTATTTCTTAAGAGAATGGGATCCCAAGACCGAGCTATGATCATGATTCTATATGGAGATAGACCTTTTTGCTAATCTTGCATATTTAGTACAAATATTTTATACATTTCTTGTTTCTGTTTAATTCACACCACTTTGTATAGAGACATGACATGATCATTATGCTGTATGTGACAATACTTTTGGATTATCTATTATTACCATATTTTGGATGTTTACATTCTTTCAGTGATTTATTTTATTCTCTTTTACTGACTAATATGTTTATACTAATATGTTACACTCTAAAATAAGTGAATAGTCTCCCCACAGACACACCCCATGCCATTTTTTATATTTTTAATCCTCTAGCATAAGGGGAAGTGCATTCGAGGCCATGTGACCCACAAACCTGGGGCATTGTTTAGTGAAAATCGGGCTGACATGTTAGAATGTTGTGTATGAGATTTTATTTTCTGGTTTATCTGTTTTGAGAAAATATATAGAGAATAGAATGGTATAGTAATTTTATCATTATATTTGATTAGGACTAGCTAATACTTTTATATGTAAATGCCAAAATACCTAGAAGGGAAATTGTGATTTTCAAGATTGTTCCTTTCTTTTGATTTGATTCCACCAATGGGTGACACACTTGATATTTGATGGGTGTTATGATTTTATATTATTACATATCCCAAGGAGATGAGGTATTTATATCTCATGAATCATTTTAGGAACATTTTATAATTTATATTCCATACATTATGCCATGAAAATATAGGATGCATTAATTGACTAAGTGAAATTATTATGTCTTCCATGATTGATAAAAATGTTGTTTGATCAATGATTTTTGCATTGAATTGAGAAACATATTTAGTAAATAGTGTTCCTTCCATAACATAAATAGTGTTTTAAAACATAGGCTACAAAAACACCATATATAGAAAACTATGGAAAATTGAGCCATGAACCATTGGTTACATGGATTTGAACCTGTTATTGTTTGGATTAAGAGAAAACACACATCAGTTCCAAAGTGCATGGGAACTTATGAATTAGATATGGTGTCCAATTTTGTTCAACTACTCAAATATAATTTCAAAATACATATGAATTTAAATGAAATTGAAATAGTTATATATAGAAATCGACCTCGGTCCAAATTTAGAGTGGGTAATAGGTAGTGTCTCTATTGATTGTTAGGATAGATCCTATTATCCAGTAAATGTTTTAGAACTATTTAGAGTTGTGAACTTTATTTATATAATATCATTGAAATTTATGATAGCATTATATGTGAATTGGATGTTATTGTTCTTTTCCATGGAATGTGTTTGGAATTTTAGAGACATGCCACCATGACGACCTCCAGTCATATGAAGGGAAGGAGGAAATAACCATTCTCAAGAGGTAGTGGGATATGGGATAATGGTTGATCCTCTTATAGATCTAGTTGTAGAACCATCTATTTTACATGATCTTGGTGCTGATGCATATCTCAATGATGGTTTTATGAAATCCATTCAGACAATATAAGGATCCATATAGACTACCTTATATATTGTAGAGATAACACATGTGTGTCAGCTACAGTATCCACCCACATTTTTTGGGGGGTGTCGGTTCACAAGCTATTTAGACATGGATAAAGACTCATTTTGATATTTGATCATATAGAGACCCTTAATGGGAGGATAGTGTATCTTTTGACATATATTCTTGGGGGGGGGAAGCTAAAGTGCTATTGAGATGTTTTGAATTTCGTTGATATGCTACATGATATGGTTTGAAGGGATTTAAATTTCTTGTATTATGAAAAAATCTTCTTTAAGACCCTAAGAGATGACAGGGCCAGTGCTTTTATGATTCTGGAGTACATGTCAATGAATATTTTGGAGTATTCCACAAATATTACATTGCTCATGAATTTTTCACTGATTTATCATGTGGATGAGCTATTGAGGAAAGATGAATCGAAAAAGGTATCATGCATACCATTAAATCATAGGTAAATGTGTTTCAATTGACTAATATTATTGATAATGTTAACCAAGTGATTATTTATAAGATGAACCTAGTGGAAGATGGTGGTGTAGAGTAGAGTAGTTTAACCTCTTGACCTAGTGGCACAATGAAATTTGGTAGAAAGATTCATTTTGAGGCTTCTCATGAGGGGAGTACCATCCGTGTTGTTAGTGCTAGTAGTGATGACTTCTTCAATCGATGTAGGATATGAGGATATATAAGGGATAAGTGATATTGATACCAAATCGAGTGCCGATCGTGGAGTTGGATTGGCCACATAAGACTATTCATTAAGAAATTACATCTAGTAGTCAGTGGAAGGGGATCAACTCTATATCAATGTTTAGGAGCGGGTTCCACGACTTCTCTTTAGGATGGTATTTCGAGTATTTCATGTAGTTTAGGATAAGAAGGAGGTAATGTATAGGGAAATTAGGCATTATTTGTATTGTGATTGTAGAGTGGGCCTATTGTTGGTAGTGAGGCTGTTTCACAGGGCCACGGTTCAGGCCAGATATAGTCTGTACAACCTACACCTAAGAAGAAGAGTTCCTAACCATCTATGGTGAGAGGTATTATATTATTATCCTCTACGATAGTATATTCTATTTTTGATACAATTTAATCTCATTTATTAATCTATTTATCTATTTAGAAGAGAATAAATAATGTTTTCCAATTATTGAATAGTTTCGTGATTCCTGACACTTAATTAGAGATGAGAATGGAGCATGTACTCCTTTGTAGGGATCTCTCCTTGAGATTGGTGGGTAAAAATTTGTATGAAATATTTTTTCCTCAAGATGATAGGTTTTGAGATCATACTAGGAATGGAATGGCTAGTTCATGTCTAGCCTACATTGACTACTATTTTCATAGGGAAACCTTCACATCCCTAAGGGATGTATTTTTTATTGACATGGGTGAATGGAGTGTCCTTCTATGTAAATTTGGACTTGACCATCGTGGGTTAGAAAAGATGATAGCCTATATTTCAATAGTGTATCTTGATGACTGAGGATCCCTTAAGAAAGACTAACATATAGTTTTTGACCATTTCAGGGATTTTTTCCAAGATGAATTTTCTTGTTTAACTCATGAGAGAGAGGAGGAGTTCTCTATCGAGCATGTACTGAGAGATGCACCATTATCCATTCCACCTTACATGATAGATACTACAGACTTATAGAAGATCAAGAATAATCTTGAAAATTTAGAATCAAAGGGATTTATACAACCCAATACATCTCCAACAGGTTCTCCTATAATTTTTCAAAAATCCTAATTGTACACTCGAGATAAGTTTGGATTCACAAAAATTGAATCATTTTATGTTTAAGATCTAGTATCCCCTACTATGAATTACTGATCTCTTTTACTAGTTTTGATGAGATAGAGTGGTCTCCAATATGTATTTGAGGTTTGTATTTAACAAGCTACAAGTTGGACCTATAGAAATACCTCATTCAATGTTTACAATTAGTTATAGTCTTTATGATTATCAAGTTATAATGTTTATTCTCAAGAAAACTATAGCACTTTTCATGGAATTGATTAACTGGGTTTTCTATCAACATCTATATTGTTTTTTGTTGTATTTGTTGACAATATATTGGTATATTCACATAATAGACATGACCATTCCAAATATAATGAGATCATTTTGAATACAATGAGAGGGGATCAATTATAATATGTTCTAATAAATCTCCACATTTGGATTGATAAAATTCATATATTGGGTCATATTATCTTATTGATAGATGTTTCAGTTGACTTAGACAAGGTTAGAAAAATTGGTTCTTGGTATTATCCCAATAAAATATTTGATATATAAAGTTTCTTCGAGAAATATAGATATTATAAACATCTCACACCAGACTTCTCCAACATATAAAAACCTATTATGGTCCTAACTCAGATGTGTGTAAAGTTTAAATGGCCAGATACCTACGATACAACCTTCCATGAGCCAATAGGGAGACTCACATCCCTTCCCGTCTCGTTTATTCAATACCTGGGTAGTAGCTATATTCTCTATTCTGTTTCATTAGGTATTTTTCTAAGATAATTTCTAATATATGGGGATATATTTGTAGTTTATGATTCTCAGCAGTAGATGCCACACAAAATGAAGTACCCAATGTATGATATTTTGTCAGTTGTTGTTGTACATGCCTTTCGATGTTAGAGGCATTATTTACTAGGAGATAATTTTATGGTATACACATAACACAAGAAACTCAAATGCATATTTAAACAGATTGACATCATTTTGAGATAATAAAGTTGGGTTGAGTGAAAATAATTTTTTTACTTTAAGATTGTTTATTTTCCTGGAAGTGGAAATGAAGGTGTAGATGCACTAAGTATGAGGACTTAGATTCAACTAGTTAAGGAGTCCATTAGTTAATGAAATTTAATTAAGAGATGCACCTGGCGGTGAAAGATGGAAAATGTAGTCTTTTCTATTATAGTTAGATATATATTTCACTCTTCTAGATCGAGAGAGGATGATATAGATGTATAATTATGTGGGCCTAGTCCTACAAAATAGTGTGGTGGGTGAGGACCTGCCTATGGTTTGGACAACATGAAAGGATTAAATTTTCATTTCCTTGGCAATTTTTGGTTTTTAATACACAAATGTGAGGATCTTATGCTAGAATTTCATGCCACATGTTGGGAAATATATCCTAGTGTTACCAAGATATACTGAGACTGGAATCTCTCGTACTGGTGGATAAGGATAAAATGAGTGGTAGCTAGATTAATCATGTGGTGCTCCACCACTCAGCAGGTGAAGGTAGAACATCAATAGAATTTCATACATTAAAATTAGTTAAATATCCCCACGAATAAATGTGAAGATGTTATGATTTATTATTTGATTTGGATACCGAGGTATCCTATAGGTATTGACACTTTATGGGTTGTTATGGTAAAGATAAAAACGTTAATCCATTTACTATCTATAAGGGAGTCATTCTCAGTAGATGGGAAAGGAAGATTTCATATCCATGTGATTGTGTGCCATCACAGGGTTCCTTATAACCTGGTATCAGATTAGGATGCTTGATTTACGACCCATTTTTTTGGCGGAGTCTACAGTGGTAGATGAGTATAAAGTTTCTCTAGTGTGTAATTTACCACCACCATATTGATGCCCAATCAGAGCACATAAATCTAGTTCTAGAGGAAATTCCTAAGGAATCCATACATTATTTTGGGGTATATTTAGAGATTCATATACAAATGGTTGAATTATCCAACAATAATGGCTTTGAATGGACTATATAGATCGAACCCAATGGTTTATTTTATTTTATATCATTCCAGTCACCTTTGTGGTGGATAGAGGTAGGAGTGGTAGTGTGTCATGGACATCGTCTCCTTTAGGAGTCAATAAAGGAGGTCCATTTGATTCAAAATTAAATGGATACCACATGGTCTAGAAAAAAATCATACAACAAACATGGTTGATGACCTTGGAGTTAGATGTTGGGAATTATGAATTTTAGGTATCTCACCGATGCTAGGAAATAGATGGATTATAAGATAAGGTAATCCTTTCCCATGATATGTGAGGCCATTTAATTTTCTAGATATAATTTTTCTAGTATATTATCAGTTACCGTTTCATAGAGGTATTGAGCCCTGAAATACTTCATCCATTGATCTTAGCTATTCCATTATCACTCAGACCCATATCAGACTATGTATACTAATGAGTTGGAGTTATAGATAGATGTGTTCTTTTAGTAGTATCCTATTATTATCATTGATAAGA
The DNA here is from genome assembly GCA_963277665.1 of Viscum album. NCBI lineage: Eukaryota > Viridiplantae > Streptophyta > Magnoliopsida > Santalales > Viscaceae > Viscum > Viscum album. The sequence goes on from OY728126.1 coordinate 1,024,715,887, forward strand.
TCATGAAGGATCTACAAGTCCAATCTGTTCTTCTAGTATGGTTTCTATGTAAGAAAAAGAATTTACAAGATTAAAATGGGAGTGGGAGGATGATTTAAATTCTTAGTGGCTGAAATTATGCTCAAGTGATCTTAGATGGACTTGGAAGGTAAACTCAAGGATGAATTACTTGAAGGGAAAATATCGTAAGATCACATGTTTTTTTATGATGAATGGATCCTTCTAATTTCCATTCAATTGCATGGTTTTAACCTAACATGAGTTCAAAATAAGATCATGAGAGTTTTTAGGGTGTCCAATACTTGTTTGGAGCCTGAAGGTTTAGTTTTTGGAAAAGGATACTGAGAGACATGGTTAATAGAAATAATGTGACCCATGTAGCTTGGTTTGAGTAACCCGCAAGAGACTAGATAGTGGATAGAACATGGCCACATGATTTAAGTAAACTATAAATCTAAAGGCACATTCCCATGTTATCCACCTATAGTTTTTAAAATAGGATTAATGCATGGATAGATCATTTTTTCAAACTTATCACTAAGACCCTATGATATTCCCTATTAGAAAGACAAGGTCACACGATTAGGAAATGGTTTGGACAACCGTGTGACCAAACTATAAAACCAAGAATTTTGAAAAAAGTAATATTTTCCCAATAATATCTTAATTATTTAAACCCTCTCCCCCTTTTAATTTCACCAGTGATAGGTGAAAATCTACTCTCACACTGAGATCCTCCTCCATTGATCTAGATTCCTTGATAAAAACATCATCCAATGCCTGATTGATGCACCATTAGTCTCATTTAATCGAGGCCGATAATTTAAACATTATATTTTTTCCATTATTATTTTGTCTTTTTATTTCAAGAGTTAGTTATATATAATCTAATATTCCATATTTTTATGTTTTTTATCTATTATTTATTTTTTTCGTAATCTAGAAAGAATCAGTGGTTGATACTAGATGAGTGTTATACCCCATGTATACGGTAGGTGGTCTATACCTCTCCCTCATGTTTTCATGTTTTATATTCATATTTTATATTGTAAATAATTCTAGGATTTCAAGAGATACCGCTAATAATAATTTAATGTCATTAGTTTTTTTGTAACCTTTTTAGGTAGCTCACAAGTAATGTTGTGTTTATTGGAGGTTGTTAGCCCATACAAGGCCTTACATAGTTTGTCTCTTAATATATTCCCTATTTTAGACCACCCTTATGGGTGTGTGTGAGTGCACACTAGTTTTGGGAGACTTTTTTAATTCAATACGAATTAAATGAATGATTAAAAGAATGTTATTATTTCTTATCTTGTGATTTCATGATAACTTGTTGGAAAATTTCTCTAAATGGAATATGTGGAAATGTGTTGGATCAAAACAAGAGTTGAAATGATGAAAAATTTGAGGCAATAAATTTATTATGGTAGTGGATGTGTTAGTATAGATACTTGTTTATTGATTCCATATGATTCCTTGGTCATTTATACTCCATGGGTCTTGATCACAATAGTGGATTCCAAGGACATATTTACTTCTTAGATCCAAAATCTATAGGATACCTCTAGTATTTCCAACCCCTTGGATATGAATTATGTAGACTCACTCTGGACATGATACTGGGACTATATCCATGTCTTTGATGATTTTTCATCGAGATTCACCTATGGCTTGATGAGGATGCCTTGGTCTATCATAACTTGGATCCGACCCATCATGGTGTGAAATAGGGTTACACAGCCTTACCATTGTGGATATTAACCCCTTGTTATAGAATATGGTCATGAGGGATAATTGTTTTATGCTTAAAAATATGCATGGTTTGTGTATCAAATTTTATATTTTAGATCAGAAAGTATCAGTCCAATTTTATTTATTCATTATGACTTTCGTTGTTTATTGGAGTTAACTATTATTCATAGGGATCCATGTTTGGATGAAAATGGTTACAAATTCCTCAGAATATTTTCATTTATTATTATTATACCTATTATAAATTGAAAACTATATCCATTTATGTTACACATACTAGATTTTTTATAGGCACTGTTGGGGATGGCATACTAAGTGTTATCCCTCACTCTGTACAGACTGTCATTGGGTACCCGGGCATACTTCATTGATACTGGTATGGACCGAAGAAAGATCCTATTATATGATGACTGAAATGATTATTTCTTAGGATAATTGGAGAATATAAATAAGATAGTCCCCTATTTTTATTTTAGGATACTTCCTTTCGTACATTTTTTAGTATTGATACAAGTGATGTATGAATTTTCTATTTCTTTGTATTTCCTTTCATTTTGAAGACGGACATGACAAGATCATCATATTTTGTATGAAATTATTTTTGGATTATGTATTATTTCAATATTTGGGGTGTTTACCTACTGTTAGTGTTGTATATTATGCTTCTACTATTGACCGATATGTTTATACAACTGTGTTACACTCTAACATGAGGAAATATTCTCCCAACATACACACCATAGAAACTCACTTCTAGTCAGGATCCTTTTGTACACGAGGATTCTCACATGACACCATGTTCACCATTAAATCGTGGAACCATTTAGTGGAACCTCGTTCAGGATATTATATTCATTATTTCTATTATGATAATTGAAAAATATAAATGTTACTCATGCATAAAGATAGATTATTATCTCTGTGATTTTAAAGTAGATAATTTTATTAACTATATTTCATGGTTTTTTTTAAATGTATAATTGATGAATAAAATGGATAATTATTTCAGTTTTATTTTTCTAGAGATGATGGGACAATGATCCCTTTGACCATGGTCAACACATCAAATCTAATGTGAAATTATGAACCGAACATCCTCAAAAAATCTCTCATGGAATTAACTAATTGAATTATTAAATATGTCATTAAAATAAATAATCTCAGATTCCATATGTTTTCAGGTACATCCCTCCTTACATTTTGATAATTATCCCTTGAGTTTGGTTGTCTTTAAATTAAACATTAAAAATTGAGCCTTGATCTCACAAGATTAATCCTTGAGAATGCATAACCTGAGGAGAAATATTTAAGTTATTTGAACATATATATGTAATAAATCATGAAATTTTAATGTAATTTTATCAGTCCAAACACATAAAATAGAGATAATATATAATGTATTTAGGGGTTTTGGTAAACATGATTTACTTCATGAAATGGAATTTTACATCTTATGGACAATTTTTATATGGTTATTAGGATTATGTTATTTATTTATCAATAAAAACATATATTGTGGAATATATAGATTAAATTATCTATTTAGTCCATAAATAAGATGAAATAATTTTTTAAACATAGTTCCATTTGTTTTGATATTGCACATTTTATCTCTCACTTATAGACACCCTACCAGTAATGAATGTGAATCATCAATGATCTAGAGGACCATTCTCACTAGTTCATCATGTTCCGGATAATGATATTGTAGTTATGCCTATTTATTTATTCTATTTTATTATATCATCTATTTTTTCATATGTAAGATCCTAGTTCTGATTCTTGTGATGGTATAATCATTTTTCTTAGATGAAGGGATGTACGAAGGAGTCCAACTTTACCTCAGACGTCATGTTTGTCCCCGAATTTTTTATTTGAAGGTGGGTTGTCTAAAACATATCACTATTATACATTAAAATTTTCAATATTTTGTGATATATACATAATTATTCCATAATTCCATGAGAATGTGGGAGGATGTGGCTATGGAAACTATGGTGGGTCTCCTGATGATGACTTGGAATAATGACCCAATTTGGGTTGTTGTGGGTAGGGTAGAGAAAGTATCACATTTAATGACTATACATGATACTTTCATAGTGGAGAAGTTGTAATATTTCTATATTCAAGAAATATTCTATCTATACAGGGTTCCCTTGACTATTGTTTAAGACTGTGACTCACTCTTTACTTCGCACTTTTAGCATGGATTATAGAATGAGTTTGGTATGCATGTTTTCTTAAGTATGTATTTCCACCAACATAAATATGGGAGGTGAGAGTGTACTATACATGTTCTTTTGGATATGCTTCATGCATTTTTTGTAGATTTTATGGTAGGATATGAAGATCTTATTTTTCCAGATTGGGGAAGGTGAGTAATAATTGTTTGGACCAAGTCTTGTGTAGGTGATTTCAGAACGGGATTAGATGATTCAAAAATGTATAGATATATATCAGAGTAGAAAAATGTCATCTTCAAATAGATTTTGATGAACCCTATAGTGTATAAGGGATTTTAACTCATTCGTTTATCTGTTTCCTAGATTTGGTTACCGTATGATATAGAGAAAGGGAAAGCCAGCACCTAGGATCATCATACCATTTAAGGCTCTAGAGAGAATCAGGTTAGTGGTGTACCTATTGGATATTCCACAGATATATAGTTATATGGATGACATTTTCCATGTTTCAAACATCAACAGTATCACCCCTTCCATTATAATGTGATTGAGGTGAATTATTTTGTGGTTGAGATAGATGCATCCTTTGAGGAGAATTCAAAACTTGTGTTAAATCATATTTAAAAGGTGTTGTGGGGAAAGACTATACTAATAGTTTATGTTTTGTGGAAACCTGGGTGTGTTCTAGAGGAAACATGGTAATGTGAATAAGTTATGTGGGATCATTGGAACGATCTTTTTAAATAGGAATCTCAGAGATGCATGGGAGTATTACTCGATGGTGAGCTGTTATAAAGAGGGGATAATATAAGATCCAAAACTTTTCTAGAGGTATATTTGGCTTATATATTGGTACTCATTTATCTAGTGTTGAGTAATTTTTATTTGGGTTTATTTTGGAGTGTTTTTGGTTGAAATTTTATAAAATAGGAAGGGGGATGTGTAGTGAAGGGTTAGCGCATGGTTTTCCCAAATAGTGCACCCTTGGCCAAAAAACCTTGCAACCATCGACATAGTTGGATTATATAGTCGACACACTATTTGTAAAACTATAAGACCTATTAAGAGTAACTAGGTTCCCCTGTAAAGTGGTTTCATGGTTTAGGTGAGTAGTTAGGGGTAACCACACGCCCCTTCCCTGTAAAGAGTACATATGAATTAAATTAAACTAAAATGTTGTTTTAAAAATTCTCAAACCCCATTATAGTACCAAATCAACCCCCATTTGACCAGAGTTCCTATTCCATGATTTTTGAGCTTCTAAGAAATCTTCCAAGACCTCACAACCTTCGTTATTTGTGTTTTGAATCTCAGATTGATGATATGAACACCTCTTGGTAAGTAGATCTCATCCCTGCATCTTTCTCATTCCTCCTCCTTCATTATCCCTTTATTAAAGGGAAGTTAGCCTCTATTTTTTTAGATCTATACCTAATATTGTGGGTCTATATTTAAGATTTTATATGTAGATATAGATTTACGAGATCTTGAATTTTTCAATGTTTTTTAGGTTGTATATTCAGATCTCCTTCAATTCCATTACTACGTAGAATTTGGTGGATTTCTATTGGAAGATTGTTTGATGACGAATTGAGGTTTGTGGTTTGTTAATCAAATCACATAGTCATGATTTCAATTTCAATTATTTAAATATATAATTTATAGAGTCTATTTAGAAATTTAATTTTCTAATAGAATTTATTAATTCAATGAATTCATTATATAATGAATCAAGATATTGAAATTATGGGAATTTCGGATAATAAATTGTTGGGTTAGTTATCAGAATGTTGAACTATGAATTAATAACAATTAATTATTTATTTAAGTATTGAATGTAAATTTCTGAATTGTAATAATTAATTTTTGAATTAATTATAGCATATTGTGATTGTGGGATTGTATTAATTAATTATGGAATTATTTATAGGGGTTGATGCGAATAATGAAACTTTGGGTTAATTAATGGAACTAGGTTTATTAATTAGTTGTTGAAATAATTAATGAAAAAGATATGATTAATTAATCACTCTATTAATTAATGGAAATTGATATTATTAATTAATCATTGAATTAATTAAAGGAATGATTTGAGAAATATCTCTTGGTTGAATGTCACATGGTTGTGATTATGTTGACATGGAGTAGAACATTTGTTAACTGAGGTTTGATCGATGGATTTCCCATGGAATACCATGAGAGCTTCAATTTTGATTTCCAAAGGACTGTGAGAGCCTTCAGGGAGGAAGACCTTGACATCATATTTTTTTATTTCTAAGAGACCATGAGAGTACTTGATGTTGGGCCATGGAAATGACCGTGATAGATTTACCCTTTGTATAGAAAGGTTTTATGGTTCATTCAGTCTCACGCATATTAGAAAATTGAGGTTAGATACTGATTTGCACATTACACATGTCAGACTTATTTTCATGTTTTATGCATTTTATCAGATATGAACCGTGATAATGAATGGTAACAATGTAATTATTTTATATGATATCCCTTGTGTTTTTTTAGATTCCAAAATGAGATGAAGAAGTAATGAGAGTTTTGGTGTCCTTGTTAACCCCACTATTAAGTGGTTAAATAAATATTAATGGAATAAATATAAATTTTTTACTTTATTCCATATGTTTTATCCTTTAAAAAAATTCATACACTATTATTGACTGGATATTGTTTTGGATTCTGTTAGTAGTGTCCTAGTGAGTTGTTTCTGATGCTTTCTCCTGGGCGCTTGCATCATTCTGTGGAGGATGCACAGCTGTTGGCCCACATTCCCGCCTTCCAAAGGAAGGAGGAATCCATTAATTGTTCAGGGAAGTTTTTCCTTGATCGAAACGAGATAATGGGATGTTAATTATTCCTTCTATGGATTCCTCCTCAGAACTCATTACCTATTCCGAGGATCCCTTAAAGATTAAGTCGTGGTTCATGAATCTCGTTCCCAGTGCCATATCTTTATGGACGCCAGTTAATTTCACTACTTTCTTCAGGAAATTCCATTCGGTCTTACCATGTTATTAACCTTCGATCAGATTAGACGGTAACATCATGCATTTCAGGGCATATCTGGATGCGTGAACATTGGGGAACATGTATTCTTACCCCTAAGAGGGCTTCTCAAGGGCGCAAAACCCGAGGCATCCCACATCTGTCACAGGGTATTATGTGCCAGAGGCATTTCTCTGATGTATTCTTAAGCTTTCCATTGTTAACATAGGGTATGCCATGAGTTTAGTGTCTACCAGAGTTAGTTACACCAAAGGCGTGTCTTCAGAGGTTTTCCTCAGGCACCTCCTATTTACCACAGGGTAGGCCATGAGTTTAACATTTTGTGGAGATAGAATGGGGATGATCATCACATCCCATAGAGACATATCGGGTTGGTATATCCCTAGGATGGAGCTCCATGAGTGTTTACCTATTAGATGGGTTAGAACACTAAATGACAGATGACCCATAATGGTGTGTCCCATAAAAGGAAGATGTCACACTGTGAAGGCTGATCTGGACACCACTGAGGGTAGTTCCGAGAGAGTGCACCCCAATGTGGGGGAACACCAAGGTTTACCTTTGGCTGGGATTAAAACCCATGGAGGTTTCCTACATACCCTTTGTATATGACAAGCATAAAAACCCACGTAGTTCGAAGGGGTGATGAAATTGGGTGTACAATGAGGATAACAACCTGAATACATGTTGGGTATTATGCATGGATAGTGGCAAATTGAAAGGGGGATTTTCTTGGGTATATGGTTATAGATGTTTTGGTGATTATTCTTGGTTACTTGCCCATGTGTATTAAAGAGAGACACTGGGATGAATGGAATGATCTCACTGGGATGTGGCGACCCGGGTAAGATTCAGGATGGATGATGGAGAATTTTATGAAGTGGAGGGGAATGAGATGGAGCCATCATTAAGGTGACATTAGTGTTGGGATTAATCCTCAAAGAGACTTCCAACGTATCCCCATGACAGGGAATCAATGTCTTCATAGTTCATTGGTATGGTGGGACACCTGAGGAGTTGACCGGTGATAATGGACTCAAGGATGGGATCTATAGGAAATAGAGCCTCTAGGTTGGGTCATGACATTCCCAGAACATATAGGTTCGAGGGAGAGATCAAGATGATACATGAGCGATGGGATTGAACGTCAGGGAGGTTTCCTACATATCCCCATGGTAGGGAATCAAAGTTCACATAGTTTATCTTAAGACGGTTTACAGTCGATTGGGGAGTTCCACAGCTTACCGTTGGACGAGGTCGCAATGGATTATTGTTTTATTGGGTCACAACGTCTTACAACTGGAAGATGGATGTAGTTTAACATCGTGTATAACGAAAAGGGGGAATATAGTTTAACGTCATGTAGGAAAAACACGTTCCAACGTGAAGGGGGGTTGGAACCAATGTATGGTGGTCTTGAACTTTAGATGGGATTCCTATTTACCATGCCTTGTCAAGGAACAAAGTACATGTAGTTCGGGATGGTTTGGCTGAATAGACGTGTAGGGGGTCGAAGCGACCGAGTGTTGGGCTTGAACCTCAGGGAGGATTCCTTCATAACTTGCCTTGGCAAGGATCAAAGACTAGATAGTTCAGGATGGGGTTCGGTGAACCAATGTTATGGGGGTCAAAATGATCGGGTGTTGGGATTGATCCTCAAGGAGGCTTCCTAGATACCTTGCCTTGGCATGGATCAAATACCTCATAGTTCAGGATGGTGGTAACCGATGTGAAGGGGGTTAGAACAGATGATTATGGGATTGAACCTTAGGGTGGCTTCCTACGTACCTTGCCTTAGAGAGGATCAAAGCCTACATAGTTTAGGTGAGGATTGGTGAACCAAGGTGAATGTGGTCGGGACCAATGGGTGTTGGGATTGAACCTAAGGGAGGCTTCCTACGTACCTTTCCTTGACCAGGATCAATGTCCCTGTAGTTTTGGAGGGGATGGTGAACCGATGTTAAGATGGTCGGGTCCAATGGGTGTTAGGCATGATCCTTAGGGATGCTTCCTACATACCTTGCCTTGGCAAGGATCAAATACAATCTTGTTTAGGTTGGTGCGGGTGAACCGATGTGAAGAAAGTCAGGACCAATGGGTGGTGGGCTTGAAACTCAGGGAGGCTTCCTACATACCTTACCTTGTTATGGATCAATGTTCACGTAGTTCAGGCGGGGTTTTTGGGGCTACCACTCTAGTCCACCAAGAGAGGATTGCATGGTCGTTTCTTACTATAAGACCACCTGAGTCGTACTTGGTGTGAGAAAAAAGAGGATGCAAGGATATGATGATCATGGCACAAAGCTGCATTCATGAATGGTGCTGAATGGGGCTTACACAAGGAAGATGTCCAGGTGTCACTAAAGAGAGGAAATGGTGGATTGGAATTATGCAAGGGAGCTGCCTGGGTGCCGATACAGAGTAGAAAGGGTGAATGGGGCTTATTCAAGGAAAAAGCCCAGGTGCTGCTATGGAGTGGCAACAGTGGATGGGGCTTACACAGGGAAACTTCCCGGGTGCCGCTATAGAGCGACAATGGTGGATGGAGATTACACAGGGAAGCTACCTAGGTGCCACTATGGAGTGGCAATGGTGGATGGGACTTATGTACGGAAGCTTCCTGGTTGCCACTATAGAGTGGCAATGGTGAATGGTGCTTACACAAGGAAGATGCCTAGGTGTCTTTCTCATGTCTCTCCATGAGGGAATCCCAACCCACTGGTGGGTTGAGGCCTTTACTTATGTGCTAGTTGACAAGAGGGGTAATGTCAAGGGGATTTGGAACTAGTCCAAACAATGGGAGATGAAATGTGTGAATCACATGCCAGAAATTCATAACACAATAAGGGTTGAATGACGATGGAGGAATAATGTTGACCGTGTATGAAACACAGCATCCAAATCGCATTAGACTGAAATATGTTCAGAAAAATGGGGGTCGACTACTAAACATGTTCGAAACATAGTATCTGACATGAAGTGTTGTCCAAAGTCCTTTGTGCCATTGGCCCAGGATGGTAGGTGAGCCGATGCAGTATGGTACCAGGAAATTAGGTGGTCCCTTAAAACATGAAAGAGGATGAAGATCTGAATGAAGGAAATGCAAAGTGTGAGGTTGAGTGATGGAATGTTTGAAAAAATTCCAATGCTCTTGAAATTATGCAACTATTATCATGGCATGAGGCATCATATGCTTTGCAAAAAATGCATCTCTTGTTTGGATCATGAGGCATCCTATATTATGGACATAGGGTATACATCAGTTTATAGTCATGTAGATAGATCTATTGGCATCATATTCATGGAGTATAAGGAATCTCTTGTTTGGAGAAAGAGGCATCCTATGTTTGGAACATATGGTGCACTACAGTTTAGAGTCATGTAGATAAAACTATTGGAATATCATTCTTAAGGCATAAGGCATCTTTTTTGAAGAAAGAGGCATCATATGTTTGGAAAAGAGGGCGTACTAAAAGTTAGAGTCATCTAGATAGGATTGTTGGCATCTAATGCTTGGAGAATAATGCATCTAGTGTTTGGAGCAAGAGGCATCCTATGTTTGGAACAGAAGGTGTACTACAGTTTAGAGTCATGTAGATAGGACTATTGGTATCTCATGCTTGGAGCATAAGGAATCTTTTATTTATAGCAAGTGGCATCCTATGTTTTTCATATAGGGTTCACCACAGTTGAAAGTCATATATACAGGACTATTTGCATCTCATTCTTGGAGCATAAGGAACCTCTCGTTTAGAGCAAGAGGCATCATATGTTTGGAACATAGGGTGCACTATAGTTTATAGTCATGTAGATCGGACTGTTGGCATCTCATGCATGGAGGCTATGTCATCTCTTGTTTGGAGTAAGAGGCAACCTATGCTTGGAACATCGGGCATACTATAGTTTAGAGTCATGTAGATAAGACTATTGGAATCTCTTTCTTGGAGCATACGAATTCATTTGATTGGAGGAAGAGGCATCCTATGTTTGGAACATAAGGTGTACTATAGTTAAAGTCATGTAGATAACACTATTGGAATCTCATTTTTGGAGAATAATGCATCTCTTGTTTGGATCAAGACACATCCTATTTTTTTCTTATATGGTTCACTAATGTTCAAATTCTTATAGATTGAACTATTTGCATCTCAATCTTGGAGCATAAGGAATATCTCATTGAGAGTAAGAGGCATCCTTTTTTAGGATCATAGGGTGCACTATAGTTCATAGTCTTGTTGATAGGACCGTTGAAATCTCATGCTTGGAGCATAAGGGTTCTCTTGTTTGGAGAAAATGGCATCCTATGTTTGGAACATAGGGCATACTATAGTTTAGAGTCATGTAGATACGACTTTTGGTATCTCATGCTTAGACCATTAGGAATCTTTTTTATGGAGAAAGAGGCATCCTATGTTTGTCATATAGGGTGATATATAGTTAAAAGTCATATAGATATGACTATTTTTATATCATGATTGGAGGATAAGGCATCTATTGTTTAGAGAAAGAGGCATCATATGTTTGGAACATAGGGCACACTACAGTTTATAGTCATGTAGATAGGATTGCTGGGCATGAGGAACCTAGAAATGGATAGTGTGGGGACTTAGTCAAGGGAGGCCCTTTCTGGTTCAACCTGGAAAATGACCCAGGTGATGGGGTTTGGATGAGTTACTTGATGAATGGTTCTACTAAAGGTACTTGGGGAATTGGTGATAATAATCTCTACTCATGACATGGGAAATGAACAAAAACAAATATGTCAACTCAAGTTGTTTAATGGTGTGCTGAGGATTGTCTCAATTGGTGGTATTCCATTGGTGGATGGTGGGTGCGCATAAGGGTGTAATAGAAAATGTGAATGTCCTAACCCGAAAAGATCACGGTTTGACTCTGAATTTTTCATGGGGTTCAGTGACGGTTGTGAAGGGATTGGGCCAGGACCACAGCCTGACAGTGACCCTGAGCAGGGGTACGGTGGTGAAGCCCCCGTGGTATGGACTAGTGGGTGCAAAGGTAGGATCCTCGCAAAGGATAGGTCTTTGCGAAGTAGCTTCATGGAGCAAAGGGGATCATGGAGCATGGGGTATCATGGAGCATCTTTCCAAAGGAATGGTGCTCACAAAGCATGGACTTGCAGAGCTGTTTTGTGAAGGAAAGCTGCTCACGGAGCATGAACTCGCAGAGCATCTCTACGAAGGAAGCTACTCATGGAGCATGGACTCACGAAGTATCTTTGTGAAGGAAGCTACTCAAAGAGCATGGAATCGCGGAGCCGCTTCGTGAAGGAAGGAGGAGCTCTGCGAAATTAGAGATCAGCCGCCCAAGGGGTAGAGTGACCGTCATCATGAAGGGGGGTGAGCAAGAGATTTATAGGAGATACATGGTGAAGAGCTGAGCTCACTCAACGCGGAGACGAATCATGCTCTATGAAGGATCGCGAACATCAAAGGGGTACATGGAGAGTCCTTCCTCCTTGCTCCGTGGTGGGTTCGTGAACATCAAAGGGGCTCTTGGAGCATCCCGCCTCCTAGATCCATTGCGGTGCTCCGCAATTGTGGAGGGAGCTTCGCGAATGGGATTTGTGAACCAATTTTCCAGCCCAACTTCAAATATTCATAACTCTTAATTCATAACTCCTTCCAGGATCTACAACCTATCAAATCAAAGCTTATGAAATGGGCTACTCTCTTTGATCATTTATGGGAGCATTTGGAGAAATTTTTGGAAGTGTAATCCATTGTAAAAATGATTTTTAAGAATGACACACTTGGGATGCATGATAGGTACCCGAAAGGACTTTCTGTTTTCTAGATAGGAAAAGGAAAATAGCCCTATATTTTAAGGTTGGTATGGGATAGAGCATGGATGAGGGTACTAGAAATATTTTTTGGACCATCATGGGGATGTTTTTAGTTTCTTTATTTTGGGATTTAATTTTAGGAACTTGGCATGTATATTATCACGGAATATTCAATTTTTTGTTTTATTATATTATATTTCTAGTTTTTAGTTATCTTTTGATACAATATTTTTCTGGTTATGTCATATCATTTATACATTGTTAATTATCATTCATTTGTGTATTAATATTATAAAATAGGGTATAGTCTACCCATGATTGATATTTGAGACCCTAACTATAAGTTAAAATCTTCTGTTGTAAGGGGAGGTGCGCCTTAGGTAATGTGGTGGTTCCTCTCGGGGAACCAGGGTGTGGCACTCAGGCTGGGAGGTTATATTAGAAAATTGGTATGTTGAAATTTCTTTTCGTTGTTATATTTCACAATTGAACCACAAAAGTTAGACTTCACTTTATGATTCTAATGATAATAAAGTCCTTGATTTTCACCAATCACCATTTTGATATTTAGGTTATATCAAAAAAAATCCTAATAGATATCAAATTAATAGATCGCCAAGGATTCTTATATACAAGGTTTTAACCCAAAAAAGAAGTGTTCAACCTTAAAATCAGTGGGAATGAAACATCCGTAGGAATATTTTGAATGTCTTGTTATTTTTATCTCATATGCCCTGATAGTTTTATCATGTTTGTTTTTGAGAGAAAAGGAAACCCCTTTCCATTTAATGATGAAGAGTGTGGGAAAAATATTTGAATTTTTTATAGAATTCATTACAACCTGTATCTTTGATCTCTCCATCTTGGATTTGTATTTTTGTTCAATTTCCCCCAATTATTATCTTCTACATCTTTATGATAAACATATAGTAGAAACTTATCTTTCTCATAACACTGAAGTTTAGATAGAGTCTTTTTAATGGATTTCATCCATTTTTTCATGATGAAGTGATCAGATGATCAATTGAATATTGGAGGAAATTTTCACATAAAGGTCTCTATCATAGATTGTAAAATTTTAAATGGATTTGGATTCTAACCTTGATCCATTCTTCTATTCATAACCTGATCTATCTGATAGAGGATCATCATAATTTTGGTGATTCCCACATCCATTGGGTTGCAAATCTTGTTGGGGAATTCTACACATTTCATGTTACATTGATTGTATACCTGATTCTTTAAATTTACAACAAGTATATAAAATAAAGGGAAAATTAGTGAGGCTTATTTTTAACCTACTAAACAATAAAATGGAATCAAATGACATTAAATATATAATAAATAAGTTACATGTATTTCCCAAACATAGGAATTTCTAGGATATAATCTATATAATCTATGATATTTTATATAATATATAATATTATGGGAATTTTTTTCCTAAATAATGGTTCATAACAAGACTATGGGTTTACTATATCATACCCTCCAAGAGAGTCAAACTAGGTGTGACGAAGGCCCATTTTCTTTCTCCAATTCCTAGTTGAGTTTAGCTCAATGCATTGTTTTCTGTGATTACACCTATAAACATCAATTTTAGATCCATATCCACATTTAATATCTTAATAGGTATGTATCTTATTTATAACCACATAATATATATTAAAAAAAATTTAGGGTTCTTTTTTATAATTTTTTTTATCCATATGGCTTTCTCTATAGTTTTATAATCCTAAAACAAAATATAACTAAACTTTTCCTTTGATACTGACTATAAAATCCATTTTATTATTACAAATTAATTAATGATTTATTAAATAAAATTACACAGCATATAACATAAATTTTTTATATGTATTGTGTCTTTAGGAATTAGGTACATAGAATAACATCTTGAACATGGGATAAAACAACATTATTCAAAACTTCCAAATGTGCTTCCTAAATACCACAGCTTTTAAACTGCACAGGATAACCTAGGGACATACATAAAAAAAGGTGATCTATAAATACCAGTTATGGAATACAAATAGAATTTGGTGACACATGTTATATAATATTCATATCAATGGAGCATAATGGAGATGATAAACATAAACATGACCAATAAGACATGATATAGAATGATAACATATGAAATGTGGAAACATCTTAACACACTAAATCACAAACAAAATTATAGAGTTACTACGATATCATAATTATAGAAACATTACCATAATAGAATAAGGTTTAATAACAATCCAAACATGACTTGTCATGAGACTAAAAATTAACTAATTCATTGTAACTCTATATAATTTTGGGAACACCAATCACATTCATTTAATTATCATGTGAATATGTGCCACATAGATAATACAACATGAATTAGATCATCATCATAATTTTTTAAACAATCAATGAGTGTGGAATATATACATAAAATTACCAAATCAATAAATAATAATTTTTTAAAGGTGAACACCCTTAATCGGAAATGAGAATGGTATTCACTAAAAATTGTTTTGGTAAGGAAATTTGTGGTGAAATTTCTATATCATGATAACAACAATTAAAAATAATAAAATGGGTTGATAGTGGAGAAAGGCGTTTATCATAAATTTTAAATAAAATGGAAAATAATAGAGATATGGTAATACATATACCAACATAAAGATTTGGAAATATAAGAAATAATATAATAAAGAAATGTGAAAAATGTAGAAAAGGGGAGGTTCCCTTACTTGAGTGTGTGACTCTAAATTCCATGGAGGAGAATCGTGGGAACTTGAGGGATCTTTTTGAGGACTCTAGAGATTATAGGCCAGAGTAAGTAAATGATCCATGGATTTTGAGTGAAGATAAATAGTATCTTAGGTGGGTTTATATAAGAATTGTTTGGAGAATTCATTAATATTTTTCTATCAGAGGTTTTGGCCTCTAAATATTAAAACTACCACAACCACAATACATCACATTGGTTTTTCCCATGGTTTCTAACAAATGAGAGTGGTTTCATTATTTTATAACTACGATAGAATAAATTAATATAATATTAATCTTTTGTATCAGGATGTGGGTCATACAATTAAAAGAAATTATTTTAAAACATTAAAATATATTAATGGTTTTTAAGATTCATAAATGATTTATAAAATTAACAAAAAAACATAAAATAAAATTATTTTAAATAGAAAACATAGAATTGGTCTTCGATCCCATTTATACTATTTATTACATCACTATTGGTTTATTATGATGTTATAATACACAAAGTATATTTATAGAGTATTAAATGTTTATATGAAAATTATACTATCTCATAAAATTATGAAAAATTCATCTCTAGATAATTTCAACAATATTTTTAAAAAAATCATTTTTTCCAAATTTTATCTAAATTTGAAAATTTTTACTTCTAAAATAATAACAAACATTTATTGAAAATTATGTGTGTTTTGAAAATAACATTTTTTGATACATGATGTTACATTTCACTTCATAATCAATATATGATAATTTATATTTAATAATAATATGTCATGAAAATATTTCTTATTTTCATAAATACATTAATTGAAGAAAAAAGATTCTCTGTTGATTTTAATATTAAAAAAAATACTATATGTGTTTTATTGTAGCAAAATAAAAATAATTTATAATGTAATAATGAAAGGATGAAAATATATTTATTATTATATAAAAAATAATGTACATACTCACATTTTCTAGGGTCTTGATACATATCCATTTAATACAGCTGAAAATGACCTAAGAGTTAGGTGTACAATGGTGAGAATTTTATGGGGTGGTTCATCATACATAATTTGGGGCATCATCTTGATTAGTTTGAATGTCTCTTATAATTATTTTTTATCATGATTATGTTTTTGGATATAATATTGGGATTGGTCAATCAAAAATACAAGAGATTCAATCTCCATTGAAATAATTGAAAAATTTTCTTTATATGGTATAATCATACTGGTTGAGGCCATCACTTCCTTTGCCTATGTCATTTGGATTTGTAAAAACAATACATTTGAACTAATCATATTAACAATATTTATTGGATATATTATCAATGGTATGATTCATAACATTATTTTAATTCATATTGGATCTAATAAAATAAAATAAGTGGAGGTGTTTTCTATAACTATATTTATTAATTAAATCACACGGGGACATTTTTTTTATAACAGTTTAGGTCATTACTTTGGGGACCATATATCATGATTGGATAGGTCACATAATATTTTGTTGATATATTTTATTGTTTATTTTATGATTTATATATATTATCCATGCAAAATAATCTTTCATTTAGAACTCTATTTTATATCGAATCATCTTGTATGACACATAAAATTTTATTTAAGAATAAATTTTTTTATTTTAATATATGTCTTGTTTTTTTGGAATATTTTTATAAAATTTATTAATTTAATATAATGAAAATTCGATGTATTGATACTTCATATTGGATTCTTAGTATTATATCACTATTTTTTTGAATTTAAAGGGTGAAATAATTCTTTTAACACCTAGTGTTTTATGGAAATTTTATTCAAATGAATTAATTTTGATTGATGTATTACATTTCACTATGTAAAACATTCCTTTCACAAGGCACCGACTTGGCTTCATTACAAGAAACACCGACTTGACATATGTAACACACAACATTGAGTTTCTATGAAACATCCTTTTCTTGATATAATTACTTAAATGGGATAGTTATAACCTAGTCATCAAACACAAAAATATGATTTGTAATAAATATTTTTCAAATATATTTTAGAATATTTTTATATAAATAGAAAATATTGATAATGAAAAATATAATTTTTTGTAATTTCTTTTTATGTTTAAAAATATTATTTTCTCAAATGAACTGTATTTCATGTATTTATGTAAAAAAAGGGATTTTAGACACTTTTAGAAATTTTAATTGATATAATAAAAATCCTTTTTTTAATTTATAATATTTAAATTTTCTTAGGGAATATTGTAGGTATTTTTATGAGAAACCTCATTTTTGAATGAATAGTGAAAATGCTAAATTTTAATTAAAAACTAATTTTCCATCAATTTTATTTTAATAGTTTAATTATATTTTAATTTGGTTTTAAAATTTAATTCGATAATATTTTTATCATTTGTTCTAATTTTGGAGACTAAGACCCATTTCATAATGAAATTCGATATAAAAATATTGCAAATTTTTGATGATTTTACTTTAAAAACCTGCTGTATCGTCCCATATATGGGATGAATTAATTTTTTCCACTTATATGTTTGGAATTTTAAAAAATGGAAACCATATTTGGAAGAATCGAAATTTTTATTGTATTATATGGTCAAATTAATTTTTTACCAGGAATATTATTTAATGTAGTTAAAAATAATTATAGTTATTAAGGTAAAATTAAGCTTAACAAGGGAATGAATCAAATCATTAAGGGCCTAAATGTACTAGAAACTTTTAATAATTCCATTTTATGTCCATATTTATTTCTTAAAACTCCCACTTTTGAGATATTTTGGTTATTTATGACTTTTTTAGGTACAAACAATTATACACCTAACTTTTTAAAAAAAATGCCATCTCTGTTCCCTCACATTCTTATAAAAGGCCACCACATCTACCAATTATTTAAACAGATCAAACCTATTCGGTTAGGCCATGATCTACCCAAGACACTTCCCAACATCCCTTTATTCCTCCTTGAGTCCTCTTGTTGGGTAGAAAAACATCCCAGGAATCCCTTTTGTGAAAATCAAATGGAGTTACCATATTAAGACGTAACGCCCTCCCTCAAGCCCATTTCTATTATTTTCATTCTATAATATTTCAAATCTCCATATTCTAGGATTATATAAAAACAATGTATCATAAATATTCTTAAATTTTTATTATATTAAGGTCTGGACCTTCACTTACACACACATACATCTTATGGGTAATGAACATTAATTTTTTGCGTATGGTGATCTACCGCCTCACAAAATGATATTTGTTTGTTTTATTTTACCACCTACCATGGTAGAAATTATGATGTAAAATTTGTTTATATATAATATATATTATTAGTTTAATCCTATTTATTTATTTACAGGACATACCTTTATAGTTTCGAATTTTTTTATATATTATAATATTGTTTGAGGAAGTGTTGACTACCACCCCCTCAAAGCGATGTGATTCGTTCACACACTTCCTAGAAGGTATTATAGATTGGTGTAGTGAAATTATATGATATAATAATGACACTAGAATAATTAAATATATATAAGATATATATTTATATACATATTAATATATATATATATATCATTTACTTTCTTCCTTTTAATATGAAAATTAAATGAAAACGACGTTCATCCGTCCGTATGACCTACCATCTCCATGAACTATGTATTCCATTTATACTTATATATTATATGAATTATTATAATACCCATATACTGAATATAATTGATATTTATATAATGTTTTACTTTCTATAAATTCTGATATATGTTTAAGGACCAAGGATTTATCAAATTATGAAAAATTCGAAGAACAAAACGAATATTAAGAAGAGTGAAATAATTACATAGAATTGTTATCAAATGGAACATATGAATTCATAAATATATATATATATTTTACTATATATAATAATATTTTACTATTATATTTTTATAATAAACTTATATTTATTGTACATGAGGTTCAAACAAGTACAATTAGAGTCAAATCCATATGTAAGGGGGTTTTTAGTCTCACATTTAATTCTGTGAGATTTATGAATTATTCACCACTCATCTCTTTTGTGTGGTGTTTATACTACTTATGAATATATTATATGATTTTTATCGCTAATTTTATAGTTATTTAATTATGCATTTCATCATCCCACTTTCTTAGGGTTTTTGTTTCAAGAGTTAGTAGATTAGAAATGTCGTTTTGTCTCTATTTTATTACTTTGCGATACCTTCCATGAACATCAATAACAATATTTTTTTAAAAATGTTTTATAAAATGATATTTTAGGCTCATTTTCTTGTAAACAGGATTTGAAAACTGATTTATGGGTTTCAATATTTACTTAAAAGGATTCAAATTTTCAAGCAAATGTTTTTCTAAAATTGTTTCAAGAATATTTTCTATGTTTTTAATCAAAACAGTTTTGAAAAATATTTCAAGATATATTAATATTTTTTTCAAAGAAAAAATATTCAAAAAAGTTTTCAAATATTTATTAATATGTTTTAAATATTTGTTTCAATGAAATGGTTTTAAAAAGGTATTTATTTTAATGATAAATTTTCAATGAATAAATGATGTTTTTCTTAATAAATGTTTTCTAAATATCATTCTATGTTATATTCCATCTAATATGACACCTATTGATGTTACTTATGCCCATGTATGAAATTATTCATGTGATCCATTAATAGTTTTTATTGAATGGTTTATGTTTTGATGTATTGGTTCTTATGACACATGTTTCTATACCAAGTGTTGTATAATTTTGGATAATGCTTCTTTTAATGAGTTGTGATTTGAGGAAATTATTATGAAAACTACCTATTTTCAATAGAATATGATGTGATAAAATTTTATTGAAAACCATTTCATATCATGGGTTTTGATTTTTTTTATAAATCCCAACTCTTATAATGGGATATGATATGAATAAGGTTTTATTATTTTGTACAGACATATGAATGATTTTATTATGATATGTGTCTGACCTATATCTCCCTCTAATTCATTGGGTAAAATTTATATCTCATGAGATAATGATGTTAATCAATTCCACGGTCTTGATCCACTATAAGACGATGGGGAAAACTGATCCCTTACAATGAAAGGACTGAAACAGGGATAGTAGTGGGTCCCACCTTATAGGTGTAGTCACCATGAATTTGGAAGATGGGGAAACCCGATCCACAATGGGAAGATGGTGAAACTCGATCCCTTATAAAGAAAGGATCGCGACTGGGGATGGTGGTGTGTCCCTAATAGTTGGTATGATTCGGATGATGTTCCTTGACAATATCTAGCAACAAGTCTTGACTTATGGGGAATGAGATCACATGTCAATGTATTCAAAAACATTATGTATTATTTCGATGATATCATTTATGGGCCTATGTACTTTATTTTCTTATGATTCATGCCTTTGGAAATTCTTGGATTTATGAATTTATTATTGTATATGTTCTTATTTATTCATGGTATAATCTTGTAATGTTATGATCATGTCTACATACCCCTATGCAAACTTGTTTCTTCAATATATTCCTTGTTTACCATTAATGAGCATCTCATATCACCATATTTAATGTATCGTTTCCGTTGTTACAAAGATATGTATTATTTATGATGTGTTTAAGAAGGCTGATATTCATGAACACCCTAGTGGGATATTACTTAGATCTATTATGTATTAGTGTTAATGTTTCAATGATTCCAGTGTCTCTAGACTAATACGACTATTGGGAATCTGTTATGTATTCAAAAAGAGTGATATAATGTTAATGTATGAAAAAAGAGGGTATATATAGTGAGTATAAGAGGAAAGGCTTAGTTAACCTTTATAATATACTATAATAAAACCTTATTAAGAACCCTAAGGACATGTCCAATGATAAATCTATAGATAAAGAAAAGTATAGGAAAATGTACTAGAATTTTGGTAAAGAATAGAGTGAGTAGTTTTCAATCAATACATCCTTATCTCTATACTAAAAGTGGATGTTGATTTGAAAAAATGTACCTAGGTGTATAAAATATGAAAAGGTGTGTTAGGCTTAACATTGAATAATATGGAACATTACAATGGCCCTTTCTGCCCACATAATTTGACACTCCTGGGGGATATGTTTTAGAAATTCCCAAAGCTCTTCATAAACCACCATGAAGGATTTAAATTTTAGTTGGCTATAAATTACCAAGGTTAAACTTAAGGTTCCATAGATTAAAATATGTAACATAAGTTAGTCATCCAATAGGTTTTTTTCATGATTATGTGATTCCCTACTTTGATAACTATTTCTCACTCTATACATTTTGGTTTTAGTCTGTGGCTGGAACCAAAAAGAGCAGCATTAATAGTGATTACAATAGTAAATTTAATGATTGTTCTCTTGAAAATCTGACTGTTATGGGAGATATAATTAAAAACCTTATTATTATTATCACATAGTTTTCTAAAGCTATGAATCATGCTATGCTTCTAAACTGGAAAAGAGGGGAAGAGTGTTCGGTTGAGTCTGTCCAGAGGCAATGTCCACCTTTTTTAAGCAGGTCTTTTGATCCATATATTTATGAACAGTAGATCAGTACCCCTAAAAAGATATTATCCATTTTCCAATGTTTAGATAACTAGAAATTCATTCTAGTTATTTATTGATTAGAATGTGAAGCCCACTAGAAGTCAAATCTAATAAAGAATACAAGGAATCATGATAAAATTGAATCCATCGATTGGGAGGAATTCATGAAAATATTCTTCAATATGTTCTTTCCTAATTGTCTTCATATCAATATGGAAAAGGTGTTCCTTGAGTTGATGAAAATGGATTATGAATCTTTTGGTACTTACAAGGCTAATTTCATAAGACTTGTGAGATAATTTTATGAAATTATCATCCAACCTGAATGTAAAGTAGATAGGTTCTTCAATGGATTATGGACAAGTAACAGAAGGGCATTGGACATAAGATACATTAGTATCTATAATGATATTGTGCATTATTTAATAAAATTTCAAATGATGGTTGGAGTTACACATCGATCACATAGTTTTAAGAAGATAAGGAATTTTGATTTCAAAAAATATATAAAAATCATGAATAGAGGATGATGATACATTATTTATGTCTCAGTGTAGAAATAAGAATTGAGGTAATTTTATTATAGGTTCTAATAATGGAATTATGTTCATAAGGTAAGGACATCAGTTAATTCATTAGGGCACTGATGGGAAGAAGTTTTCCAATGTTTCAAATTGTGACAAATATACCCAGAATACACCTCCCACACTATAGTGATTCAAGTGTAAATAGAATGGTGAATATTCTAACTAGTAACCAAACATAGTGGATAGTGCTAATGATCAACATTAGTAACCTTGTAATCCAAGGGACATGATAAAATCTCACGTGATCAATATTTATTATTAGGGGTGAAATAATGACGTGGTGAATGGTAACCTTACCATAAAATCATGAATTAACAACGTCTTATTTGATTATATATCTACAAAATCATTCATATCTAAATAATCTTAAAAGGGTAATATGATTGAAAAAAAAAATTCGATGTGGAGTTATCTATTCAATCACGTAATGGTAGGATGACTGCATCTCTAGCCTATGATTTGTATTAGGTTGATGTTTTGTGGGAATGTTCTTCCAAAAAATCTTATCACTCTTCCTTTGGTTGAATTTGATGTCATCGTAGTAATGATTTGGTTTTCTATTCATAAATACCACTTCAATTATCAATTAAGGGAAGTTAAATTTTACATTTAAAAACCTCATATATTCATCCATCAGTGTGATGATTAGAATTAAATTTCTTATGGAGATTACATCTACTGTATGGGTTTTAATTCCCATTTAGACGGGTTGTTTATCTCAAATAGTGGGGGGGGGGGGGAAATCCACATCAATGATATTCATATTGTATGGGAATTTTTGGATTTCTTTCAAGAATATATTAATATGATTCTACAAAAACATGTTATTGAGTTCTCAATATAACTCATACATGTTTCCATACTAATTTCAAAGACTCCCTATATAATGGAAACAAATTTAATTGTAGTAATTAAATAATAATCTCTAAAAAACCATTCTAAGGGTTTCATTCAGCCATGTGTGTCACCATGTGGTGAATTTATTCTTCTGGTGAAAAATATATATGGATCAATGTGACTCTATATTGATTATTAAGATTTTAGAGGAACAAAATCATGTACAATTATCCACTTCCCTGTATTGATGACTACTTTGGCCTAATACATGGAGTTCAATACTTTTACAAGATTGACCTTCATTCTTGATATCTTCAATTAATGGTCAAGAATTATAAATATTATTGATGGTTAGTGGATAAAGTTTCAGGACTATATAATCCTTTAACAATGTTAAATTGGAAGGATTCGAAGTTCCTCTCGATAGATGATTGTGAGGAAAATTTCAGGGAAATGAATAGATGGTTGGTTAGAAAACCCGTTCTTTCATTTATCTTTAGTGGATAAGAATTTTTTATATTTAATGATGCATACATGAAGGGACTGAGATGTATTCTTTTGAATAATAACATGGTCATCACTTATGCCTCATGACTGTGGAATATTCATGAAACAAATTAACCAACTCATGATTCTAGCTTACCAGTGGTAAATTTAATATATGGTTATAGTTGAAATAATTAAAGTGTGTTATATATATTGATCATAAAATTATGAAATATATATTCACAAGGAAGGAGTTGAGAATGTACCAGAGAATATTGTCAGAGTTTATAAAAGATTATGACTATTTAATACAATACCACCATGGGAAATTGAACATGGTGGATGATGCATTGTGTCGAAATGATCATACTACATTATCCCTAATGAGGATCACAAAAGGTATTAGATTCATATATTTTTAAATTACAGAGTTATAAGTACAGAAAAAAGGTTTTAAAATATTATCATTCACAAATGAATGTTCATCCCTCTATCCATGTGTACATTTAGAGGCCCAATAGGAAGATGTAGAGATTCAATGGAATGTTAGAAATGATCACGAGTTCAAAATTTATCAAGATGGATTGATAAGGTTTAGGAACCATATATGTCTTCCTTCTATATAGATTTTGAAGAAGGAGCTATTAGAGGAAGAACAAATTTTGTCATTTTAAATTCATTCTTGAAGTATGAATATGTATTGGGATTAAAAAGAATACTACTTGTTGGATGGAATTAAGAGAGATACTGTAGAGTTTGCATCTCGGTGATTAGTATGAGAGGTTGTTAAGGCTAATAAATGTCTTAATGGATGTTGCATTCATTTACCGTACTAAAATAGAAATGGGAGAAAATCACTACATATTGTTTCATTAGACCCCCCCAAACCTCTAAAGTGTTTAATACTATATTGTTGGTAGTTGATCACCTTACTAATTCAACACATTTCATCATTATTAGAGAAGAATTATATCTAGATAAGATTGTGAATATATACATTAAGGAAGTTTTAAGCTTTCATGGAGTACCACATTACACTATATCATATCAGGATATAAGGGTTACCACTATGTGTTATCAAAATCATCAGCAAACACAAGATACAAAATTGTGTTTCAGAACTTCTTATCATCCTCAGATAGATGGTCAGTATGAGGGAACATTTCAAACCCTATACGATATGTTGAGATCTAGTTTTTTGGATTTTGAAGGAGTTGGGATCAAAAACTTCTTCTAGTTAAATTTTCTAAAAAAAATATCTTTAACTCAAGCATTTATATGGCACTTTATGAATCAAACTATAGGAAGAAATGTATTTCTCCAACATGCTGAGATGATTTTGGAGAAAGAAATCTATTGGGACTTGAGATTTATTATTAAATAGAAGTGATGGTTAAATCCATTTAGTAACATATCATGGAATCTTAGAGTTGGTAGAAAAGTTATGGTGATAACTGATTGATATGTTCAGCAATCATAGTCCTTGGGTTTTCCAACACCAACAAAGAATGATTCTCCTCCTCTCAAATCATACCAACGTAATGCCAATGACCCAATATATTTTAAAAAAAATTGTATTTGTAGAATAAGGGTTATGATAAATGTTGTTTACCATAAATAATTATATTATTTTATTATTTTATTAAATGCCCACCCAATAGTGAGAACCCATGGAACGTCCAACACCGACCAACTTTAGGTCTCATCTTGGATAATCACTATGTCTCATAATCAATCATGGTCTTTTATTTCACATACAAGAGACCAAATAATCCGAAATAAATTTATATCAATTGATTTATGTTATAAATCAACCTATGTTAACCCAATTCACCATCTGAGCTTACCATACACAATACTAGAAGCACATTCTTGATCACCAAGTGCAGGTTACAAGCACCAGGAATAACCAACTATCACATGGGAATGATTTATCCATATGTAAACAAGAATGACTAATTTATTAAATGTGGAAACTACACCAATGACATTATATTAAATTTAAGAAAATAAATACATAATACAAACCAATAAATCATTATAGTACAAACATTCAATGATTGGGCATACATATATATAAGGTATCTCACAAAGTTCCAAAAAACTAAAAATATTAATGTAAATAAATCAAATCACGGCCTAACCAACCCCCAATGGAAAAAATACAAAAAAATAATAATTCACATGAGTAAATCCTTATGATGCCACTTCTTCTTCCCAAAACTCTTGATTGTGGTTATCATGAAGAGCCACCCCCGAACATGGTTCCCCAGCTTTTACTTGTGTCTTAAAATAAGAAAATCATACAATACCCTATAGTACCCAAGAAGGGTCTATGGAATTAATCCAATTAGTATTCTACTATGAATCTATTTTTTTTACCCATGAATCAAATAAACAAGTTTGAAAATATTTTCAAACCTCGAACACATGAAAAAAACCAATTTCCTATGAACCATTAATACCCATTTTTACTTCCTTTAAAAAAATTATTTCCAAAATAAAATTCAAACATTGGTAATATAGATATATAAGGACACAAGGCACATCATTCTCAAACATAGCTAAAAATTCATAATAAAGGTGACCATAACAACAAAAACATATAAACATAGAAATGGAAAGTGAACAATGGGTATAATACATGTCATCCCATCTAATAGAACTAATAAATGCATAAAGAATACAAACCCATCCTACATGAGTTATTCTCACGTTGGGGATCTAACCAAAAGGTCTATCATTATGGAGTAAATATGTATTCTATATATCTATGTAATATATGATCTCATAGTCTTTCCTAGGTCCATCTTGGAAGCTAATAGGGTATTCCTACCGAAAGGCGCTACTGACCACTTAGAAACCAAATTAGATGCTCACAAGGTCCTCCATTAAAGTAAACACATGACCATTTGGACCAAAAAATATAAATGATCTCATGGTCTTCATTCCAAAGGCTCACATGACCCATTGAACAAAACCCTCATTCGCACATCTGATGACCCATGCACAACTCATTTCCAACATTTCCAAAAGTATGTTCCCATATAATTCATTCTATAACTCAATCAATTTTATAAAAAAATCCTATTTTGAAAAAAACACTATTTCCAAGGTAAAATAATTTTTAAAACCACGTTGGAAATCAAATTATATTCATATAACCAACGTGAGAAATATTTAAAATTCTTTGGGTTCACACATTAAACCCTGATTTTGAAAACACAATTTAAATGCCCAAATATCAAAAAAAAATCTATGAACCACATCAATAAAGGAATAAACACCAAGAATAATTATTTACATTGACATTCAATCAACTCATA
Source organism: Viscum album (assembly GCA_963277665.1). Classification (NCBI taxonomy): domain Eukaryota; kingdom Viridiplantae; phylum Streptophyta; class Magnoliopsida; order Santalales; family Viscaceae; genus Viscum; species Viscum album. The sequence continues at coordinate 1,024,743,200 of OY728126.1, forward strand.
AAAGATGATATTAGAAATTTAATGGAATGACAATGAAAATTACCTTAAATAGATGCCCATACCTTAGATTCAATGCAATGGTCATCTCCGTTGATAAAGACCCCCCAATAGAGGTGAAACAAATCCCCACAACTAATCCATACAAAATAAAACTAAAACACCAATTTAATATCCTATATATATCGAAACCACCCCTTGATTTCCACACATCCACAAAAATGGAAGAATAAGGCTATATGAGAGGAATGAGAGAATAAAACAAAATGAAAATAATATTAAATCAAGAAAAACACCAAGAATACAAGAGGAAATAAACCACCAAGGTGAGGAAGGAGCTTCATAGTTATTCAGTATGTGAGGCATTCATGGGGAATGTAAAATAATCCCCCAAAAATAAAAAACATATAGGGATATTTTTGTAAAAAATTGATAATTTTTTATTAGCTAGATAGGGTCTCATGATTTATCTCCATAGTAAGGATATCCATTCACCAACCGTGTGAAGCTAAACATTAAAAACAACACCACCCTCTCATGGTCACTGTATGGTTTAGAAGAACCTTGTTCTAACCATACAACCTAGTCTTTCCCAACATGAAATAATATTTTGGACCACACAAATGTAAGAACTATAAAAATATACTGATGGATAAATAAAACTAAAAAATTTGATGTACCCGTGACTTAGTGTGTGTCAAAAACTCCCGACCATTCTACATTCATCAAACAGAAAGTCCTCAAACTTCACTAGAATAAAACAAGGGTGTCCACTACTCTTCACCAAGGATTACCCATCCAATTTATTAGGGATTAAACCTCAATGTTTTCAATGCACATGGGCTAATATGATCACTATACCATGGAGAACCATTTTTTAAAAAACCACTATATGAATAGGATTATCTAGAATGGTGGCATCATGATCTAACTCTAAATATTCCATCGCTATCATGTGACATGGGTTTGGATGGTATCTCTTTAACTATGATAAATTAAAGATGATGTGGATCCAGATCAACCATTATTAAAAATAGAGCTGATATGATACCCTCCAAATACACTCAAAAATACTAAATGTCTAAACATAATGTGGTTTCAACATCAAATTTTGTACTAAAAAATGTTCACCCAACTAAGCTAATCAACATAGAAAACCATAATCACTCACATGACCCACCAATGGGTGATGATGATGATTATAATTAAACTTATGGTAAGTCTTATCTATAACTAAATATTTCATAATCAAATGTGGGGTTCCATTCATGTCTTATGTGGCTAGGTCCAACTAATGAATTCTCTCCCATCTTATCCCATAAAGGTAGGGATTGGAATAGACACCCATATAATGTCTCAAATGGGACCATCATAATTGATGCGTAATATTTATTATTATAAGAAAACTTTAACAATGGTCGGTTCCATTCCCATGAACCTATAAAATAAAACACACACATCTGTAACATATCCTCAAGAATTTTGATGGTCCGATCAAACTGTCTATCCATTTGTGGGTCCTACACATTTCTTTTTGTCAGTAGAGTCCATAAAGCCCCCTAGAGTTCCTTCCAAAATCAATATGTGAGAGGGGTGTCCTCGTTTTTCACTATTTCAATGGGAAATCCATGAAGTTAAAAAACCTATTGATCATAAAAGAATTTATGTTCATCTATCATCAACTACTCACTAATTGGTAGAAATTGGGGTGATTTCATCATAAGATTTAAAATCACACATATGTCATTCCTTCCCATCAGAGTACGAGGTAGTCCAATTAATAAACCCCTAGAGATCTCATCACACATCAAACTGGCTTGGGATGTTGGTAAAATAAACCAAATTTTCCCTAATTTTTTATATTGATCTTCTTGCACATCATGAACCTAAAAAAATCATCCACTACATGTCTCATCCAAGACAACTAAAACCTTCCTTTCATAATATAATATATATGGATTTCCATAAGGTGAATTATCCAACTAGAGTGATGTTCCTTATGCACCACCTCATGGCACAAGCTCAAAGGAACAATAATATGTTTCAAAATAGAATAGAACCATCCATAGACTATGAAAAATCACATGAGGTCTCCCCACCATTAACAAATTGCTAATAAATTAGCACATTGGGTAAGATACCTACTCATTTCACACCTAGTTGATGATGAGAGTGTAATCTGGACACAATCCAAGAACATATTACATACATAATCATGATATTAGAACCTTATAAAAGTGAATAGGCTCATCATAGACGACTCGACCACTAATACCCAGACATCATGAACCAAATTCTTTCTACTGAACACGTCAGAAACCACATTTCTCTTCATGGGTGAATATGAAAGCATGAAATTATTATACAATATATACTCCTCCCAGTGTCCATTTTTGAGGTTCATGCATCTCTACATGAAAATGTACTTTAGGAAACAATGATTATAATACACTATAAAATTCTCCACAAATATGCTGTGTCACAACGTCATTAGAGTAATCATAACAGAGAAAATTTCTAGGTCATGGGTGGGGAAATTCTGCTAATCTGGGCACAGATTTCGTGTGCCATATGCCACCACATGGTCATATTTTATGAACAAATGACCCAAAACCTACCATACGAATCATAATACACTAAATAATCTTTCCTAGGATAAGGAATAATGAATAGAGTAGTGTATATTAGATGGGTTGTAACTTCTCAAAGGCATCCTGGAACTTCTGAACCCACTAAATTCTAACCCCTTTCCTGGTGAAATACATCATGGGAGAATATTTTATAAATATTACCTGAATAAATAATCTCGAATATCCTACCTATCACAAGAAATTTTGTATGTTGTACATGTTTTTGGGCTACCCACAAGACATGACTACTCGAACCATCTATAGATCCATGGAGACTCCTAACATAGAAATATTTTGTCCCATTAAGTTCACTTCCTTAATCTAAAATTGTAAATTATGAAACTTTTAATATATATGATAATCCTATAACACACCCAAAACAACCTCAATGTAGTTAATGTTCTCTTACATTGTCTTTTAATACACCATGATGTAATCTATTCAAAAGACTATGAAGGAGTCCAGAAAGAGATTAAATATCCTATTAATTAGTTCCATGCAGACTATAGAAGCATTGGTTAACCAAAGTAGAATAACCAAGTACTTGAAATGTCTATACCATCTTCAAAAAGGTGTGTTGGGATCAACCACATCATTGACACTCTACATGTGGTAACATGATCATTGATTGATCTTCAAAAACCAATGGGATCCCCTTAGCTGATCTAAAAGATCCTTAATTATCAAAAACAGGTATTTATTCTTTACTGACACCTATCTAATCATATTATAGTATATGAAAGTCTAGAGGCTACTGTCCAACATATTTTCAAATTTCATTGGTTTATACTATAGTGACACACTATGACAAATAAACCTCTTTCCCTTAAGATAATCTAACTAACCATTCCACACCATTATCAAAGACAGACCTATCCATTATATAAAAAAATAGACAGGTATCATACCAAGGATCATATTGATGAAAAAATTAACCCACCACATGGGGGAAAATACTAATAAATCCTATGGAAAAAAATATTGGTACCTTTCCAAAACCATCAAATGTTCATCCCTTGAACCCTACTCAACAACCTCAAGAAAAAACCTAGAAAACTAGATTGATATCAACCCCATCTCCTAAGAAACTAGTCCTTTCCACATTGAATGTGGATCAAAATCACCATGGAAGATATGATTTATCCCATCATGTGTATGGAACTAGACCCTACAGAGATAATCATAAACCAACACCATAATATTGATCAACTATTCCTTTCTAATAATAAGTTAAAAAACATCCATGTCCATGAAAAGGTAGTATCAAATGACATCCATTCCATATATCATCATCATTCATATAATATATTTCCACAAGAAGGCATTACACAACATCATTGGGGGGGCATGAATCCCCTAGGAGTCCCCCCTAACAATTAGATTATAATAATTAGGTAAGGATCCTGTATGAATGAATAAAACAATGCGCTCCCTCATATCCCCTTTTTTTCTATGGAATGTGCATCAAAGTTACCTTACCTCTAAGTGTGTTTGATATGCATATTTTGAGCAATAGAAATAATGAATTTCTTGATAAAATAAGAAATACACAGGGTCTACTGGCTTTTCCATGCAAGATCTCATACAAAACATTTGTATCTTTTGGAATAAATCTACAGATTGATGTTCTTTCTCCTCCACCCAGCAAGACACCTGCAAGACCCACCATAAGGCACTTCATTCATACGTAGATCCAAATAAGTGAGTTATTTTTTCCTTAATATTAATTTTTTATTGAATCCCTTATTTACCATCTATCCACGGTATAAACCATACCTCGAGCAGAAGCCTCCACCTCCATCTAGCCCACCTCCTGAAACCAGCTCTCTATAAAATCAGTCATTGTGTCGCCACAACCTCCGACTCCCATACAGTTATTTAGGACGTCCCAAAGGCATCATGCGCATTCTCTATATGAAAATAACTAATATACTATTTCTTATCTTGGTATTTGGTAACATCAGCAGTAAGAATCCATGTTAAACCCACTTCTAAACATTGTCATTGGTAATCAAGGCCAAAATCCTGATTCTCTAAACTAAGAAATTAATTTTTGTGGTAACCTTTTTACACCATAGCTTAATTTCCCATGTTTTAGTGCCACTATTAACTTGCATCAAATCTTAGTATTCACTCCCAGGGAAAATAGATGAGGAAGATCCTATAAACACACACTTATCAGTTTCATTTTCCAAATAAATATTTTGAGAATGATATATTTATTGTACATTGAGAGTTGCGATTATCAGTCTATGATGTTGTGCTTCTTCTCTGAATGAAATCATCAGAACTGGGAAACTCATGAAAAACAGAGGGTGTCTAGCCCAATTATCTTTTGAGTAATAGATATCATCTCCACTCACAATACATATCACATTATCTTCTAATAATTAAATGTGATCAAACATCCTTTTTTCATGTCCCAACATCCTCCCAACTCTATCATTCAAGGTTTTCCAATCCACACTATGCTAAGGTCTCCCAAATCATCCCCAAATAGATTTCATTTCAATGATCTCCAACACCATTATGGCATGCATGACATGCATGGTTTCAAGAACATCATGAATGTCGTCACCCCTTCATTAAAATTCTTAGTAATTATCCTCCTAGAAGCCTAGTGACACTTACTAGAGTGGCTAACATCTAAAATAGAGCTTGATAGAAATTTCTCTTGTAAATCAATTTCCTTATTAAGTTCCTTAATTACCAATTTCACATTCATAGGGATAAAGGATAAAATGTTTTTCACCAAATTAATGTCTACACTGAATGAGTGGAATATATATTTCCAATTGGAAATCCTACCCATTATTCGATTTAAAATTTCATAAAAAATAACCTTATTAATTATAGCATTAGATCTTGGAACTCCTAGGAAATGTTAGGGGAGTTGGAAAGCTTGTATGCCCAAATTATTTTGAATAATATTTCTTCTCTAGATGAATCATCTATTGGATATGTAAAAATTGATCTTATCCATGTTAATTATTTTTTCACCGATACAACCATAAATCTCCAGAATTTTATTAAAACAAGCAATTGAATTTTTAGGTCCATTAATGAATATAAAAAGATCATAAGTAAAAATAAGGTTTAAAATGATGTTGTCCCCCATTCTATTCATATATGGAAAAGAATATCCATCCTATATACCTATACTAATATCCCTTGTGAGCACATCATGATAAATTACCAATAAACATGGTGAGAGGGGACCTCCTTTCCTAATACCATGAACTATATTAAAAAATGAAATCATTTTCCCATAAACGAGATTGAGAACTACGTTGTTGAGAATCATCTAAACAAAAGGTCACAAACCCATTCCCTAAAACCAAGGTTCCTCAAAACCTTGATAATGAAAATACACTCAATTATTTAATATACTTTATCCAAATTTGCTTTAATGATGATGTTAAAACACAATACTATCATGTTTATGTCCACCATATTCTCTGGAGTGATTCCCACTGCCCCTTGTATGCTCTTGCATTGAATAAAACAATGTTTCTCATCCGAAAAAATTCTTGGAACCACAATATCCATTCTTCTATTCAGAATACCTTCCATGATTTTATATATGAAATTACACAATGAAATCAAATGTTATTAGTTGATGGAGACCAGTTGATATTCCTTTAGTATCAATGCCATTCTGGTAGAAAAATATAGTTTTAGTAAAGACCCCATAATAAAAAATATCATAGTGCATCTTTGATGTGCTTCTCAATAATATCCTAGGTTTACATGAAGAATGAAAATAGAAATGTATCTCATCAAGGTAGACTATACTGCTTCAAACTTACTATTGAATGGTAAATCACATCCATGTCCAATGGAGCCACTAAATTTTCATTCTATTTGTCCACCACTAGATTAGGTATACATTTCATGAAATCCTCTCCTATGATAATATCCTCACCTCAGCAGACCAAAGTACTTTTAGAAACAACCAAAATTCCCTCAATATGAAAAAACGATATCCTCCATACCACCTCATTTTTGTTGGTATAGGAACCATACTTAATAAGTATATTAAAATTCTTTGCTTTCTTCTTTTATTTAATACATGCCAGCAAGAATGCTATGTTGTGATCCCCCTCTCATATACATGTTTCCCTAGTCCTTTACCTACTAATCCTTTCCATCTTAATAATCCTTTTATCCATATCATTTTTCAACTCATTGAGGATAATAAAAATTTCATCATCCTAGTTATTTAAAATCATTTCCTTAGTACTTTCTATCTCACTTTGAATATTCCCTATGTGAGCATTATTGCAGGTCTGGATCAACACCCAAACATAAGCTTCCTTCCTCATCCAATTGCAACATGCTGACAAACAAGACAAAGAATCTTCGAACATCATCTTGTTCCATGAATTCTATAGTAATTAGTAGAAACCCTCCATCATAATACATCTTTTAAAAAACAAAGGATATGTGTTATTTTGTTCTCTTTATTTATGGAGACAACCAGATTAGAATGATCATTCAAAAATCTAAGAAGATTATCAACTTTATAAATACGGAAGGAATCCTATCCCAAAAGGATAGAAAGGAATCTATTCAGCCTACACCAGAATTAGCTGATCCATTTCTTATTGTTACACTAGGTGTATCTGCAACCCAAAAATCCAAGATCCATTAGTCTTTTTGACAATATAAACTATCTAAATTCTTCCATGTATATTTTATAATGACCGAATCCTCATATTTTCTCTAATATGTCTTAAATTATGTTGAAATATTCTCCCATGAACTATGGAAGGCCTCTTTAGTTGAAGTAGGAAAGATACCTCCACATCATTCCTCTCCCCTCTGCATCGCATTTACCGTAAACAAAGCGGAATAGAACATCCGGTCCTCAATGATTGGTTTTAGTGGTAAAATGTTTCTCCAAATAATCCTCACATCCAAAAATAAATTTTTTTATAGATGACCCAGATATATGGGTTGAAAACATATGTCCTAAAAAACATTGAGAAACCCAATGGTTTTGAAAAAAAGAGCTCTAGTACCATCTCTTTTTTGGTTCTAGAACAGTAATATGGGTCATGTGTATATGGCTCGACTCATAAAAGATGAAGGTGATTTTCTACCTCACATCTAGTCCCTTGTCATTACGAACAATGATAGAATTAATTGAAAAATAGGATAAGTGGCTCCGAAGCATGAAGAGTACCTTACAATATCCCTTATCTTGTCTTTCATAACTTCTTTACTTTGTGAACGAGTAATGCACTCACTAAAAGAAGGATATGAAAGAAATAATTAATCCTCTTTCATATAACTAGAGCCTCAAAAAATAACTACATATGAGTCCATATCTTTCACCACCTTTAACTTATTAGGTGAGCCTATAGAGGAGTCCATGGATCCCTCCTTTACAACGTGATTCTTCATGTGGCTAGAGCTCCAAGTCCGTAAGACCTATCGAGTCACACTTGAAACCTATACTAATACCCCCTTAAAGAGTACTGAGACAAATATAGAATACCTGATGCCTTCACCCAAAGAGTAATTAAAAATAAATATACGATTCCTTAGTATATCTCTCATTAAATGTGGCGATGTTTGAGAAATCAAGGAAGAATCTTGGTGATTGAACAATCCATCTACCTCACCATAGTATTTAAGGAAATTTAAACCACTATAATTTCTACACAACATGGTTCATATTTCAAAAACAAATAGAATCAACTCATCCCAACTACCCAAATAGACAATAAAATTATGTGAATTGAAAAAATATTATATACATGTGTCAAATAAAAATGATATCATAGAAGAGGATATAGATAACATACATTGAATAATTGATGTCATAGAATCTGATTCCTCTAGAATAACATATACTACAGTGATATTTCCTTTCTAATACACACCCTTAGTCTTCTTACGCTAGTGGGAATCTCAGTTACCATGAGGGAAATAACCTCAACCCTTAAAATAATTCATCATCACTTTAGTGGATTTTGAGATTGTGTAGCCTTCAATTTTACTATGTGATAATAAATGATAGAATAATTTTATATTCCCTAACTAACCATATTGGTGTAATGTTATTATGGTATTTTGGAAAAAAATTACTAGTGGGTTCCTCCTTCCCACACTAATAATATACAACTTTTATACACCTAATATACACCATTAAAGATGATCATGTAGATTTTGGGAAACTCTTTCCACTTCCTATCTCAAACTCATCTCACTTTATATTTTATCATGATGAAGAAATCTAGAAACCACCAACTAAAGGAATGACACTATGAACTATCTTTCCAGGAAAATTTGTCTCTACAATCACTTCTTTTTCAAATACCTCTGAATAGGAAGGTACACATAGAAGAATAATCATAGATGTAATCTATATCCTAAAGCGTAACTAAGAATTTAGAACCCTAAGATAATAATTATTTAGGATATCCATATATACATGGACCAAATAAAAAAAATCTTGTAGTATACTTTTTAACCGGATGATCACACTACACTATCATGATGAACTAAGATACCTTTTTAACCCTTGCAGTCTCTTAGTAAAACTGCCTATTGAAATTCACCTTGACGGTGGTCCACTTGAGAACCTTGTCCTTCCCTGAGAGCACCATCAACTCCAACCACTTTTTAACTATTCCTTCAAAAAAAGTAAAATACCACTTTAGAGGAATTAGGGGTCTTCAAAAACTAAAACCACCACTTGATATGATAGAACCACCTCATAATGTCATTAGGCCACTCTTTTCTCTGGAAAACCAGTGGATTGTCACTAAAAAAATATTGTTTATGACCTATGGTCTCCTTCCTCTCATGAACACCCACTTAAAAATGTTATGAATCAAAATAATCACTAAATCTGTTAAATACTGATTCACTATTGTGTTCACATATGGGTTACTCTTCACTACATATTATTTATGCCTAGCTGAGGTCATTATAGGAGGCATTTTCTTCCAGAAAAAACATTAAGCCTTATTTTGAAAAATTGAACATCCATTTACATCATTAGAACATAAATAAAACCTCCAAACATGGTAAATACAAGAAAAATAAATAATACTATGTGATAACATCATCAAACAACCCATAAATAGGTTTAAAACAAAACCAACATTTTCATTCTATACATGGAAACTCAGGGTTCGACACGAAGAAGAGATTACCAAGCACTCCCATGTTCCTACCTCTTCAGTCTTAAAGGCCCTAGATCCTCTCTACCTCTAACACCCAAAAAATACTATTATGATACCATTTTTTAATTAAATAACCAGATTTAATCCTACTCATCACCCTAGTCAACCCTCCAAAAGGCCAGAAACATGTTGCTGATCACTATGGGCTTACAAAAATAATCATGCATAAACAACTATTTCATTTGGACGATTTCTCCATAGATAAACTAGAATGAACAATCCATAAAATTGGATGAACACACCGATAACATAATTGTTAATAACATAATATTAGAATATACCACAAACTAAACATACATCATAGTAGAAACATTCCTGAATTAGAAAGAAACATATACATGGTATCTCAACAAGTATAAAAACATATAAAAAAATGATTCAATGGCAAACAAGGCCTAACCAATATAAAACTAGGTATAAATTATACTAAATGAATCCATATGAGTCCATCCCTACAAGACCACAAATCCTTTATAAAACACTAGAAATTTGTAAAAATATTGGGCCGCCCAAACACATGGTGCCTTTTCCTTTACCTATTTCCTACAAAATGAAATAAGAAAAATGTCTATAGGGGGCCAAGAAGGGTGTGATGCACAAAGTGCAATATGACACCACTATAAATCTATTTAATGATTTTACACATGAAAACTAAAAATCTACATTGAAATCATTTTCAAAAATAAACCACGAGAAAAAATGAATTTAAAGAAAACCATTAAAATCCCTTTGGTTTTCCTTTTAATAACCAAGCATGGTTTTAGAAAATAATTCCCAAACAATGAAAAAATAGAGATATAAGGACATAGGGAATATCTTTTGAAAACCTAATTAAAATTCCATAATAAAGGTTATTATAACGGCTACATCATGTACAATATAAATATAAATACAAAATTTTGTATAATATATATCATCCCATCAAATGGAACTAATTAATGCATAAATAATATAAAAAAATAAGTCATGAGTAATGGGCACTTAGGGGATCTTATTATTATTCCTACAAGGGGTGGAAAAATTAGTATACTATCTATATAACAAAAGGAATCTCTTATGGACTTCCATGATCCTAACCTAGAATATCACATGGAATTCATACCCAAAGTATCTATCAGTCTCATGGAAACCAAGTAGGAAGATTTCAAGATCATCCCTTTGATTTAACATGTAACAACTCAAACAAACCAATATGGAATCAAGCATGATAGTCCCTCTAAATTCTCACATGGTCCCCTGAACAACCCTATTTCTCACACCCTGATTTTTAGATGTGTTACCCCAATCCAACACATCCACACAAAGGTTCCTATATAAATCAAGATATAACACAAACCATTTCAAAAACAAAACAAGCCCATTTTGAGAAAACACTCGATCAAAGTTAAAATCATTTCAAAAAAAATTATAAATCCTTTTAAAATTTAAAAACATATTTTATATATTTTATCAAACTCATTATGTGAACACATGAAAACCCCACTTGAAAAACCCTCTTTAATCACAAAAATTACCATAAAATCTATGGACCACTTTAAACATAGAATACAAACAAATAATTTATCATTTTCATGTAAATTTAATTAATGAAATCAAATGAAAATAAAAATATAAAGTTATTCCTTGGAAAACACATTTCAATAGAAACACCGACCTCCAATTCTATATAATGATCATCACCATTGATAACGACCACCTGAAAAATTTAGAATTAATCCAAACACATATATTCCACAATAAATCAAACAAAACACAATATCATACACCATAGATTATTCTAAAACCACCCTGAGCATTTCATACTTCTTCAAGAATGGAAGAATAAGGAAAGTGGAGAAAATAAGAGGAAAATAATAAGAAATAATATTACATCATGTAAAAATAATAATACAACAGTAAATCCTCCACCAAGGGGATGGAAAACCATTATGAATAAGGATGAGTCAATCCATTCATGGGGATGGAAAATAAGCTATGAAAGAATAAAACACTAAGAGGGTTATTTTGGAAAAATTAAAAATTATAATTAGTTGGACATGGTCGCACAGTTTGGTAGCACAATTAGGAAAATAGTCTGAAAAAATTGAGGTTTTCACTATCTACCAAAAACAAGATCCAGGATTTTATTTATTGTGTCACATAGTTTGAAAAACTATTCAAAACCACACTTTGAAAACTACAGTACCCCCCCACTCGGTTATGAAAAATTGTGCGCTACCTATGTGTCATAGACCATTTCTCCAAAAAAACACCCAATTTAGTACCCCATAGCATGTGTTATCCAATAAAATAATTAAGGATAAATAAAACACAAAAATGAAAATTGCATTTACACAAAGGTTGTCACAACGATGAAAAATTCTTTACAATATATAATTATTCTTACTTTATTAATTTAAGGAATCCAGAGATAGATAAATATTCCTTTGACTTTGATGAAAAATTTATATATATACATATAAATATTCAATGAAATAACATAACACAAATAGAGTTATTATATGTATGTGTCCTTGAAACTAGTTTTTGTTTGGGTATCAAAATTTATTTATCTTGGAATTTTTCTTATACGACCAACTTATATGGATATTGTGTCTGTAATATATGACATTTACAACCTTTTAGTCTGTTATATTGTATAATAAAATGCGATCTTTCATAATGTTTTAATAATAAATATATTTTCTCTAAAATGGAGTATATTTAAAGAGGATTTTTTATCATTATTTATATTGTTTTTTGCAATGTCATCATATTTTTTTGGTATTTTCAAATTTGTATATGAGCAGGGGCCATGATAATTATGTAGCGGTCCCTATATTTATACTTGTAACACCCTTTATTTGGAGAAAATAGAAATAAATGATTTTGGTCGATGATATAATATCATTATAGGATGGATAAATAGTCATTAATAATAAACAACCTCTAGCATGTGGGAGGGAATGATTGGGGTCACATTGAATTCGTGGATTGATTTGTTTTAATAATGGTGTGGTAGGGATGCTACAATTGAAGTGTATTACATACCATTAGATGAGGGAAAAGAGTACGTGGGGCCTAATATGGCCACAGAGTACTCCAAAAAGTTATATAGGTTGCCCATTAGAGAAAATACTACTTTTTTAAAATATATGGGGAATTTTTTCATATTTAAAATTTTGAACTGCTACTCAAGGGTTCCTCTTTTAATATATCTGGTGGAGGGATCATCCACCCCTCCTTATTTTCTTCATCTCTCCTTATTCTTCCTCCCTTTAGGGTGTATTGAAAATGTTTCATTAGATCAATTTTAGGTAATCCCCTCTCTTACTCCACTCATTCTTATTCATCTATTTACTATCCAATTTCAATGAAATGTATTTAAATATTTTTCTATTGATACATAGATCATGGTGGAGTAATTTCTTGATGAAGGGTATTTTCTATATGGCTGGTTGAGGATATTTAATAATGAAAAATGAATGTTATTGCATACCATTTTAGTGGATACATATGTTTCCCAGTTATTTATTCAATTTTTTCATGGGATTTAGAAAAAAAATTATGATTGAATAAGGTTTATAAATATGGTCTTTTTATTTATAGGCCTAGATGTTTAATGGGAATAGGTCATACATTACAACATAATATTTTTGTGAGGGTATTCTGCCCTATAAAATTTTTACATATTGTTCAAAATTGATTTAATTATTTTTTAAATGTAAAATTAATTATAATTTTTTTATACTTTATTTTAATGAGTCCATGGATGAGATAAGTTTACATGGGTAGCAAGGATAAATAGTGAAAGATTTTATGAGGAGGATGAGCCTGCATATATTATGATCATTACTTAATGATGGGATATCTCTATTTTTGGGGTAGGTAGTAAATGATTTTACAAAATTATATACATTAAGTAAATTTTGTGATATGATAGTATGGTAAGTTAGAGTGAATGACATGAAATAATGTAATGGGAAGTTATCATGTTTGATAAAATATTAATGTGTTCTATAGGGGTCATATAAGGTCCTCTAAGTGCATGACATGATTTCGTATTCGTAGCAGGTTATGTGATTATTATAGAGAATGGATAAGAGTGAAATTGAATCCCAATTAGGTTTCTTGATATAAATAATTTTATTAAGTGATATAGAAAAGCCTTCTGTATGGGTGTGTGTAATTTCTTTTATTGTTGGGTTTTGGTGCAATATATGATTGGTTATCATAGCCAAATAATGGCGTAAAGGTTATCCAAGAGTGGTATACTTTATGAGCATTCTACGACTATTGATAGAAAACATGAAATTTATACTATAAATATAGAAAGGAGGTCCTGTTATGGTGGATTAATGAGATAAATACCCAATGGCTAGTTCATCATGTGGGGTTAGGGTATTAGGGTGAGTTAGTTGTGAGTCTTATGATAATCTCATCATGTGGTATGTAACTTATGTGAGGGAAATGGGTTTATGAAATAAGAAATTGTGGTATTACAAGATTAAGAGAGATTAACAATTAGATGTGGAGTATTAAGTGATTAGCTATAATGGGTATAGTATGTGACCTTATCATGAGAATTATTAGTTATTTCCTAAGGGTATTTTCTCCAGAAATCAGGTTACATATATTGATGAACAGAACCTATAATGCATGATACATATTGATATTGTAACACCCCAGGATTTCATAGTGTGTTATTTCTTAAAAATAATTCAATAACTTGCACTACACGCAACACCGAGTTCAATAACACCATGAAGTACAAAAAAATATCCATTAAAAGAGGTCATGAATAGTATTAACTACATTTTGAACTTTATATAATCCTTATAATTTTAGAATCCCTATTATGAGTTTCTTAGTCATAATGCAAGAACAGATTCATTTTCAGTATTGCACTTTTATCAACTTTTAATAGTGAAACCATTTTAAATAAAATATTTTAAACTATCTGAATAAATTGGGACATCAAAAATTTTAAAATGAAACATCTCAAGCTTCCACGGTACGCTTTCCTTTGAATAAAATAGTAGCGTGTGTTGCACGCAACCTTGAGTTTTAACACACGCCACAACCAATCAAACTAGCCGTTATGAATAGTAATACCTAAATTTTGAAATTATATATATTTTATATTTTAAAATGGACTTCATTTTTGGATTCGGAATATCAAATTTAGCCTAAGGTGAAATTTTGGTACTTTTCGGATAACTTTCATATTTTGATGAATAATGAAAATTACTAAATTTTAATTAAAAACAACTTTTTTAATCAAAATAATTAATAGTGATAAATTGTGAATTTGAGTGGTTTTAAAGTATATTTAGAATATATTTTTACCATTTAATATAATGTTGGTCATTGGACATAATTTTACAATTAAACCGAACATAAACAAGTGTCAATCTTTTGATAGTTATTACCTCTTAAAAACACGCTTTTTATTTTGACAGTGGGAATTAATTTTAAATTAATTTCTGCCACTTCTGTGTTTTGAATTTAGAAAAATGGATTCCATATTTGGAATCAAGATGTCCAAATTGTGTAAATAGATAACTTTTATTTTTAGACATTTTGAATAATTACTGTGGTAAATATTTTATTTACCATGGTTAAGGGTAAATCCGATAAATAAGGGTTAAAAAATAATATTATAATAATACAAAATTACCCTAAAACGTGTCCTAACCTTATTGGTGGACACATAACCGACCATGGGAATCTTTGGGTCGATTTGGGGACCCCTTGGAGCCACTTGTTTGTGGTAGGGACACGTTATATTAATAAAGTTAAAATAAAAATAAAAATGGCATAAGCTTATATCTTTTAGAAGAACAATTTTTACATAGGGTTATACATGTTGTATTTTCGATTATAAATATTCATTAGAAATCTATAAAGATTTCCTACATAATGATATTTTATTTATAATTTTTAGACATCAAATAATTTAAATTATTAATGACACAATAATGATGCAATGTTTACCTCATTAAGAAATCATTTAAATAAATAAGATTATAATGATTAAAATATTATCTAAAACCTGTCCAATTCATATTGGTTGATGTTATTTAGAAAATGAGTCATCTTATCTTTGACCTCAATGATTTTTGGACCATTATAAACCGAATATAATTATATTATAAAGTAATACTTTCACCCTTTCTTAAAGAGACCCTCCTCTCCCTTTTAAAAGGAGACCACTTCTACTCATTCCTCACACCTCTAAAGCCACTTGGCTCGTCCACACCCTACCCAAATACTCTCCCAACTTCCCTCAGAACAACCTAGAGGCCTTAGTTTGATCAGAAATCCAACCTACGGAGCCCTTTTGATCAAATCAAAAGGAAGAACCCGAAGAAGAGGTAATGTTTTCACCACCCCTTTTCAAGTTCCTTTCTTCTTCCACTTCTTCTTTCTTTGTTCTTACCATTATGAAATAATAACTCCAGTATCTCACATATACTTTGATGTTATTATGAATATGGTACAACCATATTCAGTATTCTATCCACCCTTTGAATAACATGTCACCATACGTGCGTATGTACGGCTTACCGTCTCCACGTCGTGGTGTAATTGTTATTCAATATATTATTATTTGGATGGGTATAATAATGATGTGAAACTCATGTAAATAATAAATATAACATGTTAATAATTCTGTATATATGATATAACATCCATTTATATATTATTTTAATATCAAAAGAATGATATTGTCGCTCGTGCGTACGTACGGACTACCGTCTCCACAAACGCGATAAGATTCATTCTCAATCGTATCCATTCAAGTATAATTATCATTTGATGATTTAAAAATAGTATCTAAGGACTTTATATAATTATGTATATGAATAATATGCATCCCATTAATAACGAATATGGCTCACATAACAAAGAATATAAAGTAAAATGAACCCGTTAACACCCGAAATAACGATAATTCTAAGATATTATTAACAAATCAATGTTAAAAGATCATATATGATATCATATTAAAGTAAATGATTCTTGAATTATTCAATAACAATTATTTCACCATTATACAGGAGTTAAACATACCATCGACCAAGGAAAAAGTACAAGTAAGGGATTTTCTTATCTCACATTCAATTCTGTGAGATTTCCATTGTTCGCCACTAAATTATTGAAAGTGGTGTATTGTGTACTGCCATATGATATATATTATCATGAATATCTTTATATTCATGTTATTCTATAAATAATTTGGTGGTTATTAACTTTTGGCCATACGACTCAGTTTATTAACGTGGTAAGGAGTTTCTTATCTCGCTCTTAATTTCGTGAGAATTCCATTGTTCACCACTTAATTATTACATGTGGTGTATGTGTACTGCCCATGATTGTATTCATTGTGTAATATACTTTAATTTATGGGTATTTACATAGTCATGGTATTATCCTTATTTCATGGTTGTTTTTTTCATAAGTTACCAAATCGATAAGGGAATTTGAGATTTCAATTTCCACTCATTCGGCTTTACGCATATTTCATTGATTATGTTACTCCAAGATTATGTGTGGAATCACTATTCATTTGATTATGTCATAATTTCCACTCCCCGTCCTGTGTATATAATTTTGATACACATAATCACTCCATTGATAATTCTCAAGTCGTTAATATAAATTTGATAAGAGTAATTTTAACTCTTTCACCATTTGTTGAGTTAAACATCCAATTCGTTGGTGTTGTTTCTACAAGAATATGTGTGAATATACTTTGATTGTTTTACACTTAATATTCAATCATATTTAGTGTATTTATATTTTTTTCACACATAATTATGTCGTTGATTTATCCTTAACCTAAGGATACGGCCTTTATGAGAGATTTCATCTCAATTTACATTTCAACTGAGACTTCTTTGTTGATATACACCAAATCACTTTTATGTGGTGTATATAATGTACTTTGACATAGTATATCATGAATCCCTTTATTCTCATGATATTACAAATTTTTTATTACCTCAAATATTTGTATTCAAGTGTCTCTCTTTTGGTTAGAATCTCTAACCAAAATACCATTTGAAAATGTTTTAAAGACTTATTCTTCTATATCTTGCTCATTAATGTCCAAGTTTTAAAAATGGTTTTAAGGATTTATTTATATGGACATTAAAGTTTTAAAATTAAAACTCCTTTTAAAAGTTTCAAAGTGGTATGGGACACTTTGATTCAAAAAATCTATTTTTAAATGGCTTCATGACAAATAGTGTGACTTTTAAATGATTTCAAGAAAAGGGGGATATTTCCCTCAAATAGTTTTGATGATTATTTTCATCTATGACAACATCCTTCATTATTCATGATTGAGGTTAATGTGATACAATACAATCTTCCATATTGTATCAAATGAGTTATGTTTTACTGTGGATGTTCTATTTTTATACCATTCATGGTTTGTGGTTAAAGTATTGACATTTCGTGTGCTAGTTTTAATACGAATGTTTATTTTATGTTTAAACCTATTCATATGAGGAATGCATTGGACTTAATAAGTGACGGGTGGAGCCCTCTATAGCTCCTCGATGCATCGGTAGGTCTCATGAGACAAACTAGTGTCTTGGCACAAGGCATTGGAAAAATCTTATTTGTAGTCTTGGCACGAGGCCTTGGCTATGTGGTTATGATAGTCTGGCATTATGCATTCATTTATTATGAAAGTGGTTATTGATATTGCATGTGATCATTGGACTAGTAGAATATCCATGTGAGTAAGTAAATGGAATTATTTCATTTTACCTTTTCCATTTTATGCTGAAGTTCAAGTTTAAAAGGCTTTTGTTTTAGTTATAAATTGCCTTAAGTGTTTATGCTTATTTATGAAAGCTACTGCTATAATGTTATCCTTACTGAGAATCTGAGCTCACCCCTTTCAATGTTTTATTTTTCCCAGGATTATGAAGAAGTAATTTATGAATGACCTGCAGGGATAGTATGAGGGGATATTAAGACAAGATGTTTTCTTTATGATGTAATGTAAAACTTATGGATGTATCCAGTGTTTCCAAGGCTACTAAACCAATCGGTCTTTCGAGATTTGATATTTCTTGTCATCATTCCAATGTTATGTAATAATGCACCGACTCTGGGTAACTAGGGTCGGGGCGTTACAGTTGGTATCAGAGGAAGTTTAGTAAAAACCTTGGAAGCTGGATTTAGATAAACTCTGATTACAGCACGTAGACCTAAGATGAACTTTGAGGATTATTATAGAAGAACTTCCTAGAATTTTGGTATTATAGAAGATTTTGTGAGTTTTCCGAGAAATACATCCCTGTCTGGATACAAGCAGGTAGATGTGGCTCTGGCACAGATGTACCTAGGGGTAAAACCCGAAAACACTGCTTTGAGCTAGACTCGAACGGGAACTGGTGCACGACAACGGGCCTTGCTGCACTCTTGGTTACGACACACCCGGGAGATATGCTTTGGTAAATTCACAATATTAGTATAAACCATTATTAAGGGAAAACAAGAAAAATTCCCCTAAGAATATATGTCGGCAAATAGATAGTGGATAACCTAGATTTAAACATAGGGTACCCCAAGTTAGGATATATTGTTCAATTACAAGATTATCCTATTATATCTATTTTTTTACATTCTTATTAGATAAGTATTCAAAAACACTAATTTTATTTTCTTTTGTTAGTTGAAACATGGAGGGAGCAAGATCACGAACAACTCTTCTCTCTCTTCCTGAAGAACTACTTGCAATTATTATCCAGAAGTCATGCGCAGACGATGTTGAAACGTTTTCAAATGTCCAAGTTACATGCAAAAAACTTTATGAGACATCCAATACCTCTAGCATTGCACGATTCTTTCAAGGATCAAGTACCGACTATGGGATAATTTTGCGCTCTCAACTTTCTTACCATGCTAAGCGTGGGAAGTACCATCAGGGTCTTTTCAAATTATTCACTTTATCTCAAAATTACGATGCACAAAATGATTTTCTAGATGCTGCAGAAGAGGGAGACCTTCGAGCAGCCTATATGTATCAAATTATATATTTATGTCTTTTGGGATATACGAAAAATGATTTACCAAAACCTTATTTTGAAATATTTGAAGATGAATCAGTGAGAATTTTTTTAAAAAACATGTTAAAGACGATGTCTCAAAATTATATATAAGAAATACCTATTTTTTTATGATGCATGGATGCTTCCATCGATATAATCCAAAATGGATGAGGAGTTTTTGGGTAAAGGAAATAGATGATTTTGAAAAATTCCCGAGGTACCATTGTGACACATGAACGCATTCTACCAAAATGCAAACCCGCCTAGTCTCTCCAGAGTTCATGTTGTGATCCACATATCTCTAGTGACAAAATACATGCCTGACCCAACACATGTACTCACCTATGAAGAATTATAACTGGTACCCGATCTATCTTATTGTGGAGAGCCTATCATAATTCTTCATACCAAAGATCAAGTGTTGCAAAACCGGATGACTCGTCTGGTAAAATATCTATGGAGAAATCATAAGATGGAAGAGGCAATGTGGGAACCCGATGAACATATGATGAAGAACCTATGTGGAAATAAATGGATGGTCAAATGTTTAAAAGTGTTAGTGCTCTTTATTAATGGGATTACTTTGGAATAATTTTCTCTTGTATGTGTAAACCTGCAATTTATCATGTGAAAATTATATTTGAGGAAGAATTATCTTTTCTGTTGCAGATATAGTTATAAATAACCATTTGGTCTTACATGATCATTGGGTTTGAGGAAATTATAAGTTATTATAATTTGGGATGAAAATGCAAGGTATGAGATAAGATTTGTGGTTAAATTATGTTATGGTATTTTGAGGAATTTATCTCATTTTGGTAATATTATAAAATATAGTTTTTTAAAAAGGACAACACGTAGACCGTGTGACAACCCGTCGCATCGGACAAAGCTGTGGGAATCGAACCCACAACCAAAGTGCGATTTGGATTTATCGCCTACCACTGGACTATGTGAAGTCCATGGTTAGTGTGACTTTTTTTAGTTAAATGATTTTATTGATCAATAATAAGTTGATTTGGGTTCTTATGTATTATCAAATGAATACCCTTGGTATAGGAAAATGATTTGGTGATTAAGTGATAAATGTTATTTTGGAAGATGTTCGTTTTGTTAGGAACACTATATGCCCAAGGAGAATAGAATACAATGAGGTTTCATTTGTAGAGTAATGGTGGATTTTTATCTACGTTTTTATTGTTGATTTATAGTGATTTGGGTTATTTATGGAAAATGATTAACCTATAACAGAAAATATGTGATGATGTTAATCACTTTTAAGTATGTGACTTTAAGAGTATTTGATGTTATTTGGAGATACAATGTATCATGGGAGACTACATAATCAAATTGTTCTATGTTTTAGGTATCAATATTAGTTTGGATTATATTAAAGGATTGTAAGGACAATTCGTTATTGAATGGTATCTATTTAACATTGGGGTATTGTTGGTTTAATTTTAGAAATTAAGATTAGTGCATATTTATCTCAATGAATATCCTTTTGGGGGATCATTAGATCATTCACTAACCATTTTGGTTTTGATTAATCTTCAAAGACAATGTAAATATATGGTTTATCCTACATGGATCATGTGATTCTATAGAAGTTTATTCTAGTTCATCCAGTGTGACCAAGTCTTCTTTAATACTCATCGTTTAAAAAAAATTGAGTTAGTGGTGGAAATTTATTAAAGAATGAAAATCTACATAAAATTTAAGTATATCTCATAATGTTCTTAGTCAATATCATAAATGAATTCCTCTTCCTCATGTAATGTAACTTTAAAAAAAATGTTGTCCTAGATGGTACATTAAATCATCACTAATTTATGGCTTTGGGATTGTTGGTCTTTTCATAGCCATGTTCTCTACCACTCTCAATCAGATAATTGATGGTAAGATTTCTCTTCCATATCCATATTTTCCTACATGGAACCCTAGTATGTGTTATTTTCGGTAATCTTCATACTTTCCACTCTTTATTTTAAATAGAGGCCTCATTAATTCATTTTTCGATGTGGGATTTCAACTAAGATATTTTGAAACGTCAAAAATGTGTTATCCCAATACCCTATGTTTTTTTGGACCGATGGTATTTCAAATCATCCTAGATTGATGAGTTTAAGGACCTCAATTTTATACTTGTTTGTGATTGATGACTTCAATCACTACCTATAAATATTTACATTTTTCCTCTAATTATATGTCTCTAATTTCCACCAATGTTCCCCTAATCGAGATCATAATTTGGTGGTGACCCTTTCATTTCTCTTTTACTTATATTAAGACTAAATTTTAGTAACCCAATTTACGATATGGGTTTTCCCACAAATATATTTTCTACTTTCAACCTTTTATTTTCGAAGAACAATTTCAAATTGCGAGGATGCAATTTTTTGAAGGAGGGGAGAATGTAACACCCCAGGATTTCATAGTGTGTTATTTCTTAAAAATAATTCAATAACTTGCACTACACGCAACACCGAGTTCAATCACACCATGACGTACAAAAAAAAGCCATTAAAAGAGTTCATGAATAGTATTAACTACATTTTGAACTTTATATAATCCTTATAATTTTAGAATCCCTATTATGAGTTTCTTAGTCATAATGCAAGAACAGATTCATTTTCAGTATTGCACTTTTATCAACTTTTAATAGTGAAACCTTTTTAAATAAAATATTTTAAACTATCTGAATAAATTGGGACATCAAAAAATTTAAAATGAAACATCCCAAGCTTCCACGGTACGCTTTCCTTTGAATAAAATAGTAGCGTGTGTTGTACGCAACCTTGAGTTTTAACACACGCCACAACCAATCAAACTAGCCGTTATGAATAGTAATACATAAATTTTGAAATTATATATATTTTATATTTTAAAATGGACTTCATTTTTGGATTCGGAATATCGAATTTAGCCTAAGGTGAAATTTTGGTACTTTTCGGATAACTTTCATATTTTGATGAATAGTGAAAATTACTAAATTTTAATTAAAAAAAACTTTTTTAATCAAAATAATTAATAGTGATAAATTGTAAATTTGAGTGGTTTTAAAGTATATTTAGAATATATTTTTACCATTTAATATAATGTTGGTCATTGGACATAATTTTACAATTAAACCGAAGATAAACAAGTGTCAATCTTTTGATAGTTATTACCTCTTAAAAACACGCTTTTTGTTTTGACAGCGGGAATTAATTTTAAATTAATTTCTGCCACTCCTGTGTTTTGAATTTAGAAAAATGGATTCCATATTTGGAATCAGGATGTCCAAATTGTGTAAATAGGTAACTTATATTTTTATACATTTTGAATAATTACTGTGGTAAATATTTTATTTACCATGGTTAAGGGTAAATCCGGTAAATAAGGGTTAAAAAATAATATTATAATAATACAAAATTACCCTAAAACGTGTCCTAAAATTATTGGTGGACACATACCCGACAATGGGCATCCTTGGGTCGATTTGAGGACTCCTTGGAGCCACTTGTATGTGGTAGGGACACATTATATTAATAAAGTTAAAATAAAAATAAAAATGGCATAAGCTTACATCTTTTAGAATAACAATTTTTACATAGGGTTATACATGTTGGATTTTAGATTATAAATATTAATTAGAAATCTAAAAATCCTTCCTACAAAATGATATTTTATTTATAATTTTTAGACATCAAATAATTTAAATTATTAATGACACAATAATGATGCAATGTTTACCTCATTAATAAATCATTTAAATAAATAAGATTATAATGATTAAAATATTATCTAAAACCTGTCCAATTCTTATCGTTTGAAGTTATTTAGAAAATGAGTCATCTTAGCTTCGACCTCAATGATTTTTGGACCATTATAAACCGAATATAATTATATTATAAAGTAATACTTTCACTCTTTCCTAAAGAGCCCCTCCTCTCCCTTATAAAAGGAGACCACTTCTACTCATTCCCCACACCTCTCAAGCAACTTGGCTCGTCCAAAACCTGCCCAAATACTCTCCCAACTTCCCTCACTACAACCTAGAGGCCTTAGTTTGATCAGAAAGCCAACCTAAGGAGCCCTTTTGATCAAATCAATAGGAAGAACCCGAAGAAGAGGTAATGTTTTCACCACCCCTTTTCAAGTTCCTTTCTTCTTCCACTTCTTCTTTCTTTGTTCTTACCATTCTGAAATAATAACTCCAGTATCTCACATATACTGTGATGTTATTATAACTATGGTACAACCATATTCAGTATTCTATCCACCCTTTGAATAACATGTCACCATACGTGCGTACGTACGGCTTACCGTCTCCACGTCGTGGTGTAATTGTTATTCAATATATTATTATTTGGATAGGTATAATAATGATGTGAAACTCATGTAAATAATAAATATAACAAGTTAATTATTCTGTATATGTGATATAACATCCATTTATATATTATTTTAATATCAAAAGAATGATACTGTCGCTCGTGCGTACGTACGGACTACCGTCTCCACAAACGCGATAAGATTAATTCTCCATCGTATCCATTCAAGTATAATTATCATTTGATGATTTAAAAATAGTATCTAAGGACTTGATATCATTATGGATATGAATAATATACATCCCATTAATAACGAATATGGCTCTCATAACAAAGAATATAAATTAAAATGAACCCGTTAACACCCGAAATAACGATAATTCTAAGATATTATTAACAGATCAATGTTAAAAGATCATATATGATATCATATTAAAGTAAATGATTCTTTTATTATTCAATAACAATTATTTCACCATTATACAGGAGTTAAACCTACCATCTACCAAGGAAAAAGTACAAGTAAGGGATTTTCTTATCTCACTTTCAATTCCGTGAGATTTCCATTGTTCGCCACTAAATTATTGAAAGTGGTGTATTGTGTACTGCCATTTGATATATATTACCATGATTATATTTATATTCATGTTATTATGTAAATCATTTGGTGGTTATTAACTTTTGGCCATACGACTCAGTTGATTAACGTGGTAAGGAGTTTCTTATCTCGCTCTTAATTTCGTGAGAATTCCATTGTTCACCACTTAATTATTACATGTGGTGTATGCGTACTGCCCATGATTGTATTCATTTTGTAATATACTTTAATTTATGGGTATTTACATAGTCATGGTATGATCCTTATTTCATGGTTGTTTGTTTCATAACTTACCAAATCGATAAGGGAATTTGAGATTTCAATTTCCGCTCATTCAGCTTTACGCATATTTCATTGATTATGTTACTCCAAGATTATGTGTGGAATCACTATTCATTTGATTATTTCATAATTTCCACTCCCCTTCCTGTGGATATACTTTTGATAGACATAATCACTCCATTGATAATTCTCAAGGCATTAATATGAATTTGATAAGAGTAATTTTAACTCTTTCACCATTTGTTGAGTTAAATATCCAATTCGTTGGTGTTGTTTCTACAAAAATATGTGTGAATATCCTTTGACTGTTTTACACTAAATATTCAATCATATTGAGTGTATTTATATTTTTTTCACACATAATTATGTCATTGATTTATACTTAACCTAAGGATACGGCCTTTATGAGATATTTCATCTCAATTTACATTTCAACTGAGACTTCTTTGTTGATATACACCAAATCACTTTTATGTGGTGTATATAATGTACTTTGACATAGTATATCATGATTCCCTTTATTCTCATGATATTACAAATTTTTTATTACCTCAAATATTTGTATTCAAGTGTCTCTCTTTTGGTTAGAATCTCTAACCAAAATACAATTTTAAAATGTTTTAAAGACTTAATCTTCTATATCTTGCTCATTAATGTCCATGTTTTAAAAATGGTTTTAAGGATTTATTTATATGGACATTAAAGTTTTAAAATTAAAACTCCTTTTAAAAGTTTCAAAGTGGTATGGGACACTTTGATTCAAAAAATCTATTTTTAAATGGCTTCTTGACAAATAGTGTGACTTTTAAATGATTTCAAGAAAAGGGGGATATTTCCCTCAAATAGTTTTGATGATTATTTTCATCTATGTCAACATCCTTCATTATTCATGATTGAGGTTAATGTGATACAATACAATCTTCCATATTGTATCAAATGAGTTATGTTTGACTGTGGATGTTCTATTTTTATACCATTCATGGTTTGTGGTTAAAGTATTGACATTTCGTGTGCTAGTTTTAATACGAATGTTTATTTTATGTTTAAACCTATTCATATGAGGAATTAATTGGACTTAATAAGTGACGGGTGGAGCCCGCTATAGCTCTTAGATGCATCGGTAGGTCTCATGAGACAAACTAGTGTCTTGGCACAAGGCCTTGGCAAAATCTTATTTGTAGTCTTGGCACGAGGCCTTGGCTATGTGGTTATGATAGTTTGGAATTATGCATTCCATCATTATGAAAGTGGTTATTGATATTGCATGTGATCATTCGAATAGTAGAATATACATGTGAGTAAGTAAATGGCATTATTTCATTTTACCTTTTCCATTTTATGCTGAAGTTCAAGTTTAAAAGGCTTTTGTTTTAGTTATAAATTGCCTTAAGTGTTTATGCTTATTTATGAAAGCTTCTGCTATAATGTTATCTTTACTGAGCATCTGAGCTCACCCCTTTCAATGTTTTATTTTTCCCCGGATTATGAAGAAGTAATTTATGAATGACCTGCAGGGATAGTATGAGGGGATATGAAGACAAGATGTTTTTTTATGATGTAATGTAAAACTTATGGATGTATCTAGTGTTTCCAAGGCTACTAAACCAATCGATCTTTCAAGATTTGATCTTTCTTGTGATCATGCCAATGTTATGTAATAATGCACCGACTCTAGGTAACTAGGGTCGGGGCGTTACAGATATAGTATGAGATGCAATGTAAATGATGTGATTGTTCATAGTATCCATGGTTTAGGATATTATTAGATGGTATAAGAACAAGGTATGATGGGTTAGTGGTTGAAGGATAATAATTAACAAGACAAATACCACATTATTGTCATTTCATTTATTCTAATATTTTTATCTTGTTGTGGTATAGTGATTAATCAAAGGGAGATATAATGTTTCGAAATAATAATTTTGTAATCAATATATGATTTAAAAAGTGTGATGGAATGAAACTAGGAGAATATAAATGAGTTGAATGAGGCCGATTTCAGTCCTACTAGGATTATTATATCCCCATTCTTGTAGAACATTGAGCAGTTATATCACTACCAATATTTATATATAGGATTAAATGGGGCCATATGTAAGGATAACATAATATCTTGTTATTATTAATATTGGATAGGTTTAGAGTTAGGAAAAAATAGTATTGTGGTTATTATCTATTTGAAAAGGTGAAATCAACTTTAATTAGTTTTATAAGGATATGAAATACTATTACTATATAAATCATAAAACACTGTGTGTCATTATATTTTGGGATACACAAGCCTGTTACTATTCATATTAGTGAAATATAGGTTTACTAGTATCCTTAGGCTAATTAATCGTAGTATATATTATGATTGGATATCCTACCATCACATTTAATCCGAAACTAGGATATTATTTTATGTAAAACTCATACTAATAAGAACCTATTTCTTCTTTGTGTAACCACTTATGTTATCATACAATGAGAGAACCATACCACCATGATTTTTTAATTATTTAAAAATCCTATGTATTCTCATGTGATCATACATTGAGGGTACATACCATATTTATGATATTAAATGAAATATGTATGATTCAATCATCATGGTTTCCACATGATAACTCTTTTCATGACTACTGAATTCATGTAAAATTTTAACTAATTAATTTAATTATGTATACACATACACATAAATTGCTTTTAATTAGGTACATCCTCGGTGGTTTACCACTATGTTTTATACCCACACCATTAATGTGTACCTTGGTGGATGTGAACACCACATATTTTTCATGGAGGACATGAAACTAGTCCTAGGATAGATGAGAGTGAATGAGGAGCTTGGATGTGTTGTAAAGATAGCTCTAGGAAAAATCATACAACTAATAGTTGGGTCCCCTGCATTTATTTTTCTTTTTTTTTCACACATAATTTTTCTTTGATCCATCAGCTGATCCTATATCTATGTATAGTTTTATTACCTAAATTGTTAAAATTTGTATAAATTATTGTATGGATTTATTAATAGTTATATTATTTCACTAATTTTGTTTTAATTCCCTATCAGGTTATAATTAATATATATTTTTATTTATTTATTCATTATTATATATAATGGTACTGAATCTCTAGTTTCCCTATGAATTCCTATCATACCATTACTATTATTTAATGACCTCTAGTGTACGGGGAGGCACATCTAATGCATCATAATATTATGGTTTTAGTTATAATTGTTTTATCAAATATAAGTGTTTTATTGAATAAGTTATATAAGATTTATTGAAAATATATTTTATGTTGATTTTTTTGAATTATTATTTCATAGATTTATCGAAATGTAACATGGCAATGAAGTTATAGGGAAGTTCCTTTATGTTTTGAGATGTACTAAGATAACATAAAGTATTCAGTTTACTGGAAGATGGATTATTTAATTTTCAAGATTAAGAGGATCTAGTGACTCAATGAATTAACAAACTATATATGGAGAGGTGATGGAATATCAGTCTAAGGGCTAACTGAATTGCTAATGATAAAAATGGATTTAGCCTTAATAGTTTGTACTCAATAATCCTTCCATCATTGATGGTGGTCAATATAAAAGGAACCACCCAAGAGCAGTTATAGAGATAGAATAGAGAGCCATCATGGGTTATCACTAGTGAGAAGAGGAGGCAATGTATAATGTTATTACCAATATATGGGGTGGCATATAGACATAATGGGTAGTCAGGACCTAAGATATTTACTTGGAATGTTTCTATTATATTCATAGTAACAAACCACATAGCATAAGATGTGTTATTCTAACGTGGGACTGAATAAAATTGGAAACTATTTCTATTTAAAGAAATATAAATTGAATTTAAATGGTATGATTCATTTTTAATTATTGACTTCATAAATCATGGGCTCTACATGAATGGGTCAAGATATCTCCACCCTCAATAAAATGAAAATTCCCCAGAATACATCTTGGTAAAATTCAAAAGAGGAAAGTGATTTCTATCATAATATTGAACATACTATTTTAAATCAAATGGATTTATATTAAACTTTAGATGATCAAGAACAACATGAGGATCATGGGACATGATGTTATTCTTCAATTGGATATGGTACTTTTCAATGGAAAAAATAGACGTGTTTCAGTGTGTTTTCAACTACCAAAATTTCCGATGGCTATAACATTCAAGCACTAATTTTAAATTAAATAATAAAAATTTTAATTGATAATTAAATAAATTTTCTATTATAATTAATTTATTTATTAATTTATTGGTAATTTTAACATTATTATATTATAATAATAATTTAGTTTATAATTTTAAATTGATAAATTCATTAATTTAAATTGTTTCATACAACGTTAATATTTCTGTGTAAATCTATATTTTTTAAGTAATGATTTACTAGGATTAATTATTTTTTGCATATAATTAGAAACAAAATTGAAATTGAAATTTTCCCATTTTAATTACACTGAAGTATTTTTTTATAAAACATTTTTTATATCAAATTATTATTTTTGTTTCAATGAAATAACTCTAATCATATTTGTATATGTATTTCTTTGGAATACCTTATGTTAAATCAATGTTATTCATCCATATTGTGGGAATATAATTCTTGTATTAACTGGATCCATCATTATCAACCTTACATCAATGATTAGATGATAAAATTTGAATATTTTCTCTAAAATAGGGAAATAATTAATACAAAATATAATACATAAATCTAATGATTCCACAAAAAATGATCGATGAGTAGATAATTAATATGAAGAGTTGACCATAATGGTAAAAAATAGCTATTTATTTTTATATTTTTTATTAAAATTTTATTTTTGTGATTTCAAACACATGCATCTCCCATGCAAGAAATTAGGGCATGATTTTTGGGAGAGAATAGTTATTTAAATGGATGATATGTCTAAAATATTTTGATATTTAAATGTAGGGAGGTTATTGTGTAAATGAGGGAATCTAGAATTGAATTATGCTATTACTGCCATTGATTCTATTACCATGCCATGATGCAGTTATTTTTAGTATGAATTTATTTTTTTCTCACTCTAGTAGATAAAATGAGAGGATATATATCTTTATGATCATATATTGTTTGAAAAATGATTATAATGATGAATGTAGTGTTTTATTTTTATTTTATGTTGGTATTTTTCATTCAGCTCTCTTCCTTCCCTTTCTTTATTATTTTTCTTTTCTCTCCCAATAAATGATAATTAAATGAGTTTTCAATAATGAAATATCATTAACATAGAAATATCTATGGCCATTGGATGTGATCAAATTATATTTTAAAAATGTTTTTATATTACGTTTATCACTAATGAAATGATGTATATAACCATTATAAAAGTGTGGTTTGTAATAGAGACATAGAGATAGAGATAGTTTAATCAAATAGACCAAGGGGAGACTTATAATTCATTAGAACAATAACATGATTATTTATTTAATCTTTAAAAACACTATTTCATGGACTAGAATATCATATGATTAATATGCATTGATTTATATTATTCTTAAAAACCCCTAAAATATATTTGTTATATGGTATATCATTTATTGCAATAACCATTCCTATTTGAGGTCATTATTTTTTGAAAATTATTTTCTCAAACCTCATATTCATCGAATCAAACATTAAATAACCACAGGGATACTATATTGTATTTTAATTTTTAGTGGTTCATGTTTTCAAAAATCTAAATCCTTATTGACCGTTAGGAAATATCAATTCCATATAGGCCTTCCAATTTATAGATTCGTTATTAGGGAAAATGGATAAATATTACATTAATTTGAGAATTCCAATAATGACTGATCCAATATATTTCTCTTTTTTTTTATTTTAGGATATTGTTTTGATCCTTTTATATGATTGCTTTTTTTAGCTTTGAGGATATGATTACAGTTCCTAATAAATAGGAAGTACAATTTCATTACCTAGATTTTTGAACTGTCACACCAAATTAAAAATGATGCCATTAAAGAAGAATGAACCCCAAATCCATACTCAACCAAGGATGATACTAAACTCTATGACATAGAATCTCATTTTTAAGAGGAATGACAATAGCACGAAAGTGTAATCATTCAATTTTATGCATGCTCCACTTCCAATGTTAATTTTTTTTCAAATTGAATATTATATTGACAAAGAAACATCCATCAAAATTTTACTTATAGATCTCTATGTTGAATTTGAGTGGTTAATTTAAAAATATTGTTATTTAAAGTAACAATAAGAAGAAAAAGAAGAAGATGAAAACATGACCTCGGTTATTGAATACATGCATGGATTCCTTGAAAATAATGGATATCATCACAAGGAAGATGAGGAAGAATATGAATATTGGAATTATACTAAAATAAAAATTAACTATGAATCTTTTGAAAAATAACAAATATAATAGATCCACTCAAAATTTAAATAGATGCAGCTTGTACATGAAGAGGAAGAAGTGTACAAAAATATTTAAATCACATTAATTCTATATTAAATCACTCAAGATTTACATATCTCCATATTTTCAAATCCTCAATAATATATTAAGAAAATTTTCCAAAGAAGAAAGAGAATAGATACTCATTATATAATTGAAAATTAAAATTGGGTAAACCTAATATTTTAATCTTTTATTACACTCCCATTAGATAATGAAGTTAATGTGTGGATATATTACTATATAATGAAAAATGGATTCCTTTAGTTAGACAATGTTTTTAATTTAGTTTTAGTATCATAGTTTTTTATCATTCATACGAATTATTTTCATTCTATATTTAGTTGTAGCTTCAATTATCTTTATTTATTAGCATTATTTAATGGGAATTACGCTTTGATAGTGTGTCTTCTGTTGTAGGATCATCATGATGGTGCTTGGATTTGTAGTAAGGGAAGAATTTATTCGAGTGATAGGAGAGTGTGAGTTTTATTTATTGAGGTTTTTTCTCTCTTATATTATTTTCATTTGAGTTTTGAGTTTTTAATTGAAAATTATTTCCTGACATTTATTTTATGCTCAAATATATATTCTAAGACACAATGGATACATAATATAACCAACATGCCCTATATTATAATTTCTTTTCATTGAATTTAATTAGTTAAATTGGGTATTAATAAGGATACATAAATATGGGAGAATGGATTAGAAAAATCCATATTTGAAGGAATATGATAATTTATCTAAACGAAAATGGTCTGAGATTTTCCATGTTATAAATTTTAGAAATTTATATCAATTGATTTGTTTTTAGGTCTAATTTACATGACTAATTTTCCTAATAAAATTTTCCCATTACTGGTTTTTTTTCTAAAATAATGTTTTACATTCTCTCTAAGAGTATATCTTGGCATTCTTGAGCATGTTTTATTCTTCAACTATCTCTGCATCTTGTCAAATATATAACTGCAGAAAATAAAATTTAATATGAATAAAGAATATGTTTTATTAAAAATAATGTTTTTACTCGACACCCACATTCTATATTAATCGTTTTTAAGTCATTGAAACCCTTAATGATTCTGTTATAGAAGATCCACATTACAACCATATATTTTCCATCATACCTTACTCTTATTGTTATGACTCATATTTGATATTTCAATTTTGGTGACAGTGTATTATTTGGTAAAAATATGTATTTAGATAAATATAATATTTTTGGGGTTTTAATGATATTTGGGGAATGTCCATGAGCAGTCATTCCTTATATTTGTTGTTTACCCATCATGAATAATTTTAAAAAAAATAGTTAGTGTACTTAGAAAGATAAAAATCCCAATTGTCTTAATGAGTGATCAAAATAATTTGGGGTTGGAATAAGTATATCAGACTTTTTTATGAATAAGATTTCATCAAATATATAAAAATTAAAAAACCTAGAGGGTTTATATCATTTCATTGATTCATGGAATTTTCATTGATCATTGAAGGAGAGTGTAGAGTTTTTGTTTTAAATAATGATAATTTTAATCAAGAAAAATTGTGAGTATAATAAAATATTATTTAATATTTGAAAATACATTTTCCGATTTATTTGTTTCTAAATCATTACCCACCCACCTAGATCTTCAACCCCATATAACTCTTAATTGAATGTCATCATGGTTTATTGTGTTGTTTGTTTATGAGGGTGGATATTTGAGATGAATTTCAACCATTTCGTTAGAATATCATATTATGGTTGGAGAGAAAATCCCTATAAATTCAGTAAGTTAAATCATGAGAGTAAATAATTTTAAATTTTTACTAATTAGAATCAATATTCACAAAAATGATTAACTAGTAAATATTAATAGAGGTTAAAATAAGAAATTCCCTTTTAAAATAGGAAATTTAAAATAAATTATTATCATTATTTGGTTAAAAAGTGATTAGTCAAATATATTTTTCGATGTGATGATTAAAAATTTATTCACACATTGATAATAATTTAACTATTTTCCCTTGAAATTTAAATCGTAGTATAGTGGTGTTCCTTTGTGAATATTATTAGATTTAATGCTTGATGAAAAATATAAATTTATCTGAGGTTTTATTTGATGTATATAAATTTAATGAGTAAATTTTATATTAAAAATTCATAAATTTCATTAATTATTATGTGAAATTTTAAATATAAATTATTTATTTATTTATGTGTGATTGTTACATTTTTATATAATAAAAACATATTTCAAGAAATATTTAAATAGATTAATTATTGGTTTTAAAGTGTTTTTATGTATATTAGTTTTTAATTTGTAAATATATATATTGTTATTTCATGAGTTAATGGGAATTTTATATTCAGATCATAGATTTGGAAACATTAGGGAAATTTTCATTTTTCCTTCTTATTTAACTTTAGAATTTTTATTATAAAATATGATTTCTATCAAATTATTTTTTGAAATTTTGTGAAAAAACATTATATATCATGGGATACATATATTTTGATTACTCTAAGAATGATTATAATTTTGTGTCGAGATATTTGGACTAAAATACAAATATTGATTGAATTCATCAGTGAAATACTTACTTTAATGATCAATACATTAATCATTCATTATTTCTCTAAATTTTATGAAATTTATGAAAAATAAATAATAAATAATGTAAAATATTTTATTTAAAAGGATCCATGACATGATTATTCTTTTAAAGTGTCAACTATATTGTATAATAATATGTATTTATTTTAGTTATATTTTTTAACAATCAAATTTAATGTTTTTTAACCATGCCTCCCCAATTCACATGATCAAGATATAATTTGAGAGATGAAATATATATTTAAATAGAAGAAATATCTTTATTAATTTTCTATTTATATAAGGATAGGGAGTTGAGAAAAATTGAGAACCTGGACATGAAGGAAACTGTGACTTCTGTAGATTCCTTCAACAAGTCAGGATGATATGGTTTTTCTTTAGGGATTCCATTTAGTTTTTCCCTCTCATGGAGAGAATGGGAGTGAATATTTATTTGTGATAAAAATTATTTGAATGGTGACTGTTTATAGTGAAAGTAATTTTTTGTATTAAATTCATGTTGGTATTTTGAATTAAATTATATTCCTTTTATTTCTTCCTTATTTTTCATCGCATAACCATTTCATTATAATTAAGGGAGTGTTTTGAAATTCATTAACTCAAACTACTCAAACTATGATGTCTACATGACTATTGTGATTGATACAATTCTATTTTTAAATAAATTTTTGTTCTCATTTCTCAATAATGAATGAAAATACATTACGATTAGAAAAGGGGAATTTTTGAAATAGTGAGTTTTCACATGGACCAAGGGGATGAATTTGATATAATTTTGACAAAATAAAATATTAATTAATTTAATTTTTCAAAAAATGTTTCATGATCCTAGATATCATATGCATGGTTTTATTTGTTTTTATTTTATTCTCCCACTCTCTCTAAATTCAAATTCCATGTATTTTTTATTTTATTTTAATATTCATGTATAGTTTGGGTATTTATTAATTGATTATAATTCACTTAAACCAAATCCTCATGAGATTTACCACAAACTCATCATAATTATACTACTTTGTATTAAATTTTTTAGTGTTTTGTGTTTTTTAATTTTTTTTAATCTGTATCCATTGAAATAAATTAATAACACCTTCCATGAATACAACATCATGAGGTAATGATGAAAGTTTCATGATATTAATTTCATATAATTATAAGGTATTTATATTTTAATGGTTGACATAAAGCATTTTAAGGATAAATGTCCATATAAGATATAATATATGATATATTTATGAGTTTGAATGAAACTGATAAGTTATTGAATTGTTATTCTCATTCATAGAAATTATGGAAGAGAAGGTTTCAAAAACATCATTCCATCAAATTTGGTAATCATATATTGAATATTAAAGGGGAATTCCATGGTAAGAACATCGTATGATAAAAATGAAATCTTAGCTGGTGAGTTTTATCGATTTTGTGGATTTACTACTTTTCGGTGATGAAGTATTTCACACTTATAAGACAACAAGATGAAGATGAATAAAAAGGTTTTTAATTTAATAAAAGAAAATAAAGGAAAAATAATCATTGGTTTTTATTTTATTTGATTAAATTATTATGATCAAGAAATAAATTTTTGAGGTATTTATTTAAAGCATTAAATGGGACAATAGAATATATTTTTAATAGATTTGAGGAATTTGGTGTGATTTAGAAATTCAATAAAATTTCATGGAGTTGAAAAATCTTAATTATATATACTACTTGAAGAAGGTCAATGAAAAATAAGTACCTTTTCTAAATAGAGAGATCAGTTTTTAAAAAATAGAAGGTTCACTATATTGTAATATCCCAATAAAAAAACGACATAGAGGGGAAATAACCTATTCATATTGAAATATATAGCATGTGTATGAGGAGTAATGAGGAGAAACTATATGTTTTTCCATTGATCATATTATGAATATTTTTGATGTAATAAGTATTGAGAAATGTTTTTAGGGTTTTTACTTTATTATACCTACATTTAGAATGAGTGACTTAGAATGAAAATTCTCGTTTGGGAATTATCTTTACCTGTTAAGAAGGTGTAAAAAAAATTCAAATAGTAAAGACTCATACTCAAACCACATTAATGAGGAGTTTATTTCACCTTGTTTTATATTGGGTTAATATAATAATGATATAGGTAAAATCAAATCTATCTTGAGTCAAAAGGTGAAAATATTTCATACATACCATATTAAACACGAAAATTCCCTAATGTCTATATAATGAATTTAACC
Source organism: Viscum album (assembly GCA_963277665.1). Taxonomy (NCBI): domain Eukaryota; kingdom Viridiplantae; phylum Streptophyta; class Magnoliopsida; order Santalales; family Viscaceae; genus Viscum; species Viscum album. The sequence continues at coordinate 1,024,779,568 of OY728126.1, forward strand.
TACACAGATGAAGTTTACAATGTAAAAAATAGAGAGTGGCCCTATATTGGTAGTGATATTTTATAATACTTTTAATACAACTATGATAATTATTATATGCTATAACTATGATACATCATCGATGGGTACTCCTCGGAGTATCCCATTTGGGTAAATGAATTAAATTTGGCTTCCCTTATATACTTTAATTTTTTTGTTTATATGCATGTTGTGTGATGTTGATGCCTTCAAAATATAAAAGAGTTTGAATTATTGTTAATATAAACCCCTGATAAAGATCTAAAAATATGGTATGACAAATAAAAAACAAAAATATAAATTGCTTCGCACCCTAATTTACCACAGTGTATATCAAGTCCCAATACATTTTATCAAAGAAAAAGGTTTTAGTGATTATTCAACGTGAATGATTTTGTTCGTACGGATCTGGAAAGATTATATAAAAAATGGAATATATTTTTCATTCCCTTATATTTGATATGAATCAATTGTCTAAATGAAATAAATTAAATATGTTCCTTCCACTAGTTTTTGATATAATCTGAATTTTCTCCTATTGAATAATTATTCCATTTTTTATAAAAGAAAGTGTAGTAAGAATAAGAAAAAGTATACAAATAAATGAGTTAAACCCATTTAGGTAAATAAAAATAATTTTTTTTCACATATAAATATATCTTTATAGAAGGTTCCTCCTGAAATTATTTAGATTTGGATTGAATTTCATCTTAATTATTGGAATGTTAAGAAACATTATCACGTGGTAAATCTCAAAATTGTGAATCAAACCGGTATGAGAGTATTTAACCCTTAAAAATGAGGACTAGTTCTTAAAAAATGATTGTGGAAGATTTTTTCCAAAAAAACTGGGATGAAACCATAAAAAATGAGAGAAATAAAATAAAGGAGAAATATTTTGTTATTGAATAACTAATTCAAGAGTTCATGGTTTTCAATGAAAAGAGTAGGATCCATTAATAATCTCTATCTATCCTTGAAAAAGTATTTAAAGAGGTGGTGAAGTCTATTTTTAGTAAAATTAATTCCTAATTTGATATTTTAGTATAATAACTAAAGGTGAACAAATTATGTAATAAGAATCTTGAGGGGGATTATACGGTAGGATAATGTGAAATAGTAAATGATCCCTTGGGAAAAATACATTCATTTATAAAAGTAATTCCAATACAAATTCATGATTAAAAAATTTCATGTCTTTAACAACATATATAAGAATTTCTAATGGAATGATAGTGTTTAAGTGCTATATTTTGTTAAATAATTAGACACACAATGAGTGTGTTTACAGAATCTAGAAGGTTCATTAATGATGGAGGACCTACTATAATTTGTTTCCAAAATAGAAAAAAATATATTATATTCATTTATTAAAAAATGAAATATTTATGATTCTATTTTAAATATTCCCTAAATGATTAGATATAGAAAAAACTAAGGTATCAAGATGAAATCCAACAATTCTATAATTAGAAAGAGACATGAATATAAGGAGAAAAAAAGTGGTCCATATAGATCCAAATTTAGTGTTTTATATAATAATAAATAATGAAAGAAGATAAACATAGAAGAAAATTTGTAATATCCTCATCATATTAGGCATTATGGAAGGAAAATAATTCTAATTTAAAGTGATAAAAAAATAAATAAATTATATCCATTGAAGAATAGCTTTATGTTTTAGGAATATGACACTCAAGAGAATAAATGAAGATTATATCATGATCTAAAGGCTTTATATACCCCAACAAAACCATAAGGTGAAATAAATTTTTCTAAATAAATAAATAAATAATAAATTACCCTCATCGTACTCATAGATTATAATTGAGAGGAATTTTGAAGAATTACATTATTACCCCAAAATTTCTAGATTATAAAAGTAGTTATGTTTCTATTATATGGGGAAAAAATTATACTAGTGGAAGATATATCAATGATGCTCCAATTAAATAATTATGCACTTGTGGGATGAGTGTTACTCCAAAGAAGAAGAAAAATATAATAGTTTTGATGTAATTTAAATAATTAATTTGAAAATAATCATGTATAATTAATGTAATGATAATGAACACCACTAAAATAATTGGATGAAAAATTGTAACACGTGGTTAGTACAAAATGACCAGCCACACTATTAAATTTTAGGGTGATGGAGGTACCCATTTCCTCAATTTCATAACAATTTAAACCCTTTTAATGTAGTTTAGTCTAATGTTTGAGATATGATACAAGGAATAGTTATTTCAAAAGAGAACATGTGGTATTGTTTAATGAAAATTTGTATTAAGATAGATAAATATGATTGAATAATTAGCGTCTCTATCCATATCTAGAATTGAAAAAAAATTATACATAGGCATTATGAATATATATAATCACAATATGAAGATATGAACCCATTTAAATAGAATTCTATATGTAGCAATGGTAATTAATCAACCATCATAAATAATCCTAGCCGAAATCTATCAATTCATGAAGGAATAAAAGAAATCAGTGGGTATCCAGCCTGATCTAGAGGAATCCGTGATTCAAATATGAGATATAATATTTTAAATAGTGTTGAGAAATTTGTTAATTCACCACACATGATATCCTGAAGTTTTGAAATGTTTGAAGTCCCTATAGAGTTGATAGACTGTATATTGAGGATGTATAAACATTTAATATTTAATATTAATTTATTTTACACTAACATTTTTTTATAAGTTGGATAATTTTCATGATACATTGAAGCTAATAAAATGGTAAAAAATATCAATGAGTTGTATCAACATGTTAATTCACCTTATAATTATATATCAACAATAGGTGTCAATATGTAATGATAGTTAGGATAAGTTGGAGGTAAGAACACAAAGGATGCATCCCCACTATAAAAAGGGAAATTTTTGTGAAGAAATTATAATATCTATATTTCAAGTAGTATCACATGTAAATTTTTAAGATAATGTATAGTATGTTGTTATATGTTGTATTTTTTAAGCCCTCATTCATTTTTGTTTATGTACTACATGTTTAGTAAAATTGTGCTAGATATATAAAGAGTTTTTTTACTCATTCTATAAGGATTCTAAGGAAATATAATGTGTGATATGGAAAAAATTATTATATTAAAAATGACTAATGTTTAACAAATTGACTTACAATTTATTTATATTTTATTATTTATTAAAATATCATTTTTATATGGAGAATCACAATCAATGTAATATTTAAGGAAGAAATCATATTTTATATGAGATTGAGTTTGAGGTTGAAGTGTTATTACATGATGATTTGGGATTTTTTTGAAATTATTTGATAGTGTTTTTGTTAGGGGTATAAAATAAATAATTATGGGGGATCATCATTTTTCAATAAAAATATAATTTCTGATTATTTTTTAAGGATATGGATTATCTTGTAAAATATAGTGTAAGAGGGGGACAATAATGGGGGAGTGATGATGAATAAATAACCCATTTATAATACCGTAAGAAAGGGATAGTGAATTTATAAAAGGCTAGAAATGGGTTTTTTTATTGTATTCAATAATGGGGAAAAATAAAATTTTAATTACTTACACCTTCATGATATATATTTTATGATATATTTCCCTCAAAATCCTACAGAAAAGATTGTTAAAACCATGTGGTTATGCTGGAATTTTTTAAAATATTTGTATGTTGTGATTTTTTTGAATAAGGGTTACGTGGGGTAATTAATGATATATATTTTTAATATGTTTCCTGGAACTTCCTAAAAGATGTGAAAAAGGTGATAACATATTGAAGTTTTTATTTTCGTGGATTAAGGAAAGTTTTTTTATCAAGATGATGTGGTTTGATTTACTTCCCAGTATTGTATATATATATATATTAGTACCTGTGATGGAATTATTAGCCATGTTTTATTTAATGCGTCATTAAAATTGGGTAAATACCTCAATAGATACACTTGATTTTCATTTAATCAATGATAGTGTCCCTGTTTGAAGGCTGTATCCAATAACAATAACGGATCTGGAGAAGCGATGCATTATGGGTTAGCATTGATAAGAAGAGTTAGTGGTGAATATGAAGAGAGGCACCATGCAGTGAATCATGTTGTACCCTCAAGGCTGGGAATCCCTAAGGGGTTTTATACAAGGGTTTCTATAATGTTTAGTTTAATAAGACACAGAGTATGATAAGTGGTCTTCTAAAGTGATATTTTTTACAAGGTGGAATGTTTAATATTTATTTTAACCTATTTCATGTTTAAATAATATGATGATATTTTAATTTTCATTATCCTACATTACTTGTTTTGTAAGGATGGTTCAAGATACATCAACACATATATTAATAAAAAACCTAGGAATAAATTATGTTAAATTTTAAAATAGGGAAGGGAATATTTCTATGATGCGGAGCACAATTTTTCAATTCATATTGATCTCTGTTCAACATGAAATCATAATAAATAGTTTTAGGATCATGTTCCATTATGATATCCTAGAAATGGAACTAGTAATTTCAAAACGATAAATAAAGAGGGGTTTTAATGTGTTTTAATGTCTTTATTGGGTAAATATGATTTTGGATAGTTAACATAAATCATTGGAAGGTTATGTATCTTAGAAAGGTTAAATACTATGGAAAGTAAGATATTGGAAATGGTAAGATATCTATGAATATCCATTTATTTCAAATGGTACACTATTGACTTTATGTTAATATTTCATTATTTTCTTGAATTTGATAAGTATCCAATGTGTTAATCCCTGTGACAGGAATGAATAAAGGAATGATTTGACAAAAAAATCAGAATATACATCAATGAAAACGAAATATGAAATACATATTTTATTATTAGTTCATTGGAAGATAAAAATTAAATCTTAACTAGTGAGGTTCGTGGATTCTATAGATCAATTGTTTAAATAAAATAATTCATTTCAAGCATGTAGTTCTGAGATATGAAGGGGAATAAGGAAACAAGTTCTTAATTAAATTTAATGATATTTTATAGAAATTATTATAGGGTTTTATTTGAGTTATCAAAACATGGTTGACCATGATCGAAAATTATGGGATATTGTTTTTATCCAATATAGGGGATAGTCAGTGATACTATGAAAATAAGGGTGTAATTTTATATTATTTACACTATCAATGAGTTTTCATAGAGTCATTTTAGTATTCTTATATATATTACTCAAAGTAGTTCTAAGGGAAAGAAATACATATGAAATATAGAGACATCATTTTCTGAAAGAGAGAAGGATAAATGTATTGTAATATTATATTTTTAAAAAATTAATATAAGATACATAGAATAAGGTAGAGAGTAGCCTATTCATATTGATTTTTTTAATATATGATGAGAAAATAAGAGATACTCAATGGTGTTTTAAACAATATATATGAAATATTTTCAATGAATCAAGTTTGTGATATAAAATAAGGGGATACTATTATTGTGACATGAGATATGAGAATGAATGTTTCAAAAATAAATATCATATTTTGGGATTATCAATATCTTGGATGAATTTGTTGATGAGATTCTAGGTTATAAGACTTATAATCAACCATCATTCAAGTGGAGTTGGTTACATCAAATTTTAATGAATGATAAGAGCGATATATTTAATTACAAAGTGCATATATCTGGAGTTAAACGTGAAAATAGTTCGTGTTGACTCTGATGGTGATGAAGTTACCGTCATGTCTATAAACTAATATTATCCTTTAAAGAAATAGTTCTTATAGTGATTAAAAGATATTGAAATTTTATCATTAGTGATCCTTCATGAACCCTAGTAATATAATAGTCATAATTATTATATTTTATCACACCAACACATCATTGGTGTGTACCCATTTGAGTAGCCCATTTGTCTGAACTAGAAAATTTATAGTAGGATAAATTTTTATCATTTCTCATATATAAATTTTACATGAATTTGATGCATTGAAAAAATAAAATTAGTTAAATGATTGTTTATTTTAACCCAAGAGAAAGATCCAAAAATAACATATTGAAAAGGAAAAAAAATAAATGAAATAAATTGGATGACACAATAACCCCCTAGGGGTTTTCAAATCCCAAAACTAGGTATATTATAAAGTGGCACCATTGTGTTGTTTTATGATGTGTGATATAGTATATAGAGTCATGACATATTAGAATATTGGATAGAAGCTATATTTATATTGTTAAAATATAATTCAAAAATTTATTATTATTATTATTTCTTTTTAAAATTATAATTGAGTAAATTTTGATAAGGTATGATTATAATGAGTTATTAATTATTATTGCTTCTCTTCACATAGGGTAGCAAAAAGCATGTGATCATTTATTATACATTGAATTTTTCCCCGCATCACATATTCATGATTTTATGTAACTAAGAAACGATTTTCAAAAATAGGTCTATTAATTTATATAATAAATAATAATGTAATTGTTAATTTTCTAAATAATATATTGATGGTTATTTATTTAACCTTGTTTTGATGGATTCCTTGAGAAAAATCACATGATTGTGATATCATCAATATTCATATGTTTGTAATGATGTTAGACAGTAGAGATGGTAGTATATATTGGGGGATATAATGATATAGATGATATCTATATGATGAGTTCATACTATAATGGTATTATTTCATTATATCAGAGAGAAATATTGTTGTTACTACAAATGATATGACCTATAGCGGTACATTTTCCATAAAATAGGGGGATCTTGGATATTATGAGATGTGATGGAGAGAAGTTCAAGTTGGGTGGGATAACATAATAGAAGGGTCATTTTCCTACTACTTCAGGAGATAGATAATAATATATCAAGGTACGCGAAGGGATAGAGGTCAGCCTACTGATGTGAATTTTTTGGATATCAAAATCATCGATTGATTTGTTCTGAAAAATAAATGACATTCAAATGAAATGTGGTCAGGAATGTGGTCCTTATATATACGGTTCCTTGGGAACATATGTTAGTGAAAAAACACATACATATTTATGATTGATTGAAATTTTGGGGAAGCATGATCAGTAATTAAATGTGTGTACATGGGATTTTTTAAAAATAACTCTTGGCCACATGATGTGAGGAAGGATAAGGTATGAATTGATGTATATTCCTCCTATGATATAATATTGAATTGATAATTTTAGAAACCATTAACCACTATCATATTTCTTTTTGTACTCTCTTACCTTTGGTATAATAAAGTGGAATTTCTCAGTCCATGGATAACCTATTTGATATAATAAATTAAGATGAAACTGTAGATGGAGTGTATAATGATTAATTAAGATTGATCAAAATTGGATAAAATGATAAATATATCAATTGGATGACTTCATAAAATCTCCTTAATTTTTAATATTTACTCATGAGGGTTGTGTAAATTCTAGGGCAAGTTCACGATGGTGATCGATGATGCATAGTGATTTCATGTGATTCCTTCTCAGTACAAGTGTTTGTTTAAATTAGGACTTTATTCGTTCCCTAGAAAAACAGAAGGTGTATAATACCTAATGTGTTGCAAGTGTGCTATCAGTGATCTAAGAAATCCTTAGTTCCCCATTTTCTTATTACAATGTTTGGGGAGCCTAGTAAGATTTTATAAAGAATCAGGATTTATATAAAAATATGTATAAGGTAACCCATGGTATGTTTTGAGACACCGTTATTTTATATAGAAATAAATTATGGTGTTTGGATTTTGATATTTTGTCATGTGCGAGTAAGGGTAGTTTTTCTATGGATTTGATTAAAAAACTAGCTTGTAAGAACAAATAGATCATGGTATTATCAGTGAAAATTATGAGATCTCTAGAGTGTCATATTGAAAATTTTGAGGGATTATAAGTATTGTGGTTAATATGAGATTGTAATATTGGTAGAGTGAGGTGGTGAGGCCCCTTGAAAAATTTAATGTGTTGGGTGATAACTAATATATTTAGTAGAATGTAATGAAATATAGTTGCTCAACATGAGAATTAAGGATTTGTAGATTTTATAATATGAGAGTGTGAAATCGATGAAAATATGAAAAACATGATTAGTGAATGTGTGTATTTTTCATCAACTTGGATTGAGAGAATCAATTGGAACCAAGTTAGGTCACTGATCTTGAGGGATATCCATTTTGACCTTGGTGTTGTTGGGAGGGAGCATCAATGGAATTTGATAATCAAAGCGAAGAATAAAATAATGATATCTACACAAAATGGTGTCACATGGTCAGGGTCTATTGGTTATGACAATTTCCCCCCAAAAACTAAATTATATACCTAATAATGAAATTATGAGAGTTCAATGGACATTATGCTATGATATGGGATATCCTATGTTATGAGGAACACTGTCGATGGATTGTGAGTGTGGCCCCTCTTTTTGAAAACATTGTGATCAACAGAATAAGCAAAAAATAGGGTGATCTAAAACTAATTGTGGTTGAGGTTCTGTGTTGGTTCATGGATTGTCCTAAAATAAATATATCTAGTTAGTTGAGGAACACTAAAGTGAGATAACAAGTTATGATGATTATGTGAGATGATTATATTTTCTAAATTTCTAGGTGTATGATTCTTAAATAGAACAATATGGTGATGGGGTTTGGGAATGTATGTAATCATTATTGTAAAATTACATGAGAAACAGATAAAGACATTTTCTTGTATATTGAGCCCCAAGTGGAGACTATGATGTATTGTTGTAAATGAATAGGTGATGCTTGAATGAATGTCAATGTAAGATATGGTATAGAATAAACTGAAAAACATTATTATAAGGGGGAGGGTATAGTGATTGCAGTAAAAATTAATGTTTTGGGAATAATTAAATCATTATTGAGTTGTAGAATTTTGTCACCATAATAGTGTCAATGACATTGGATTTTCTAAGGTAGTTTTTGTACCATGTGACTCATTGTCCTATTTCATTTAAAATCCAAAATGATGAAGAAAAATATTATTTTAAGATTCCATTAAATGAATAAATTAGGTATGTTATGGATAATAGATTATGCATTTATAAAATAGATAGTCGTACTAGATAAACCACGATATTTTCATGATAATAAATAGAATGAGTATTTGAATAATCATTAATGCTAAATCAAAAAGACTATCATATTATAATTTTGATGAATGTGGATTACTCTTGGGGATAAGAAACCATATGGTGGGGGATGTCTTTTATGTCTCTCTCCATAGCATGTTGGTGAAAGTGGGAACAAATTGAACATTAGGGTACCAAAGTGAGAGTGATTTTAAATATTTATATTGAAATTTAGTTTTTCATGATTTGACATTAATTTTAAATAAAATATAATTAATGTAAAATATTTAGAGTGGTTTTTAAGGTTATGGAAATGAATTGAAACGTTTTTTTGTGGAAAACTGAAATAATTACCACTATAAATCTAGTGGAGATCTACCATGTACTGGGTGTGATCTAGTGGGCATTACAATTGTGTCAGTTAGGGTGTCCCCAAGAATGGTGTAAGATCACATGGGGGTGAATCATTGAACCTATATTCTATTTTCCCTTTAGCATGATCTAGACTCATTAATGTACATATGATCTACTAAAATAACCATTTTATATTAAAACTTATTGGAAATATCCATTTACTCAAGTTACATGATTATTAACATTATTTTATCCTAAAAAGTCTTTTATGAAGTTGAAACATTTTCTTGTACATTAATGATGTATGGATTAAACTTATTCCTATGATGTTTTTCTCCTAATAATATTATATTAATACTACATTTCATCATAATATATAAAACATGTGTATTCCTTATTCATCCCCACATGACATGGCTATGATGAATTCATACAAACCATTGTGTTCTCTTTCTATTATACATATTCTACATGAATTGTAAAAAGTAATATTAATATTCAAACTAATCTAAAAAAATATATCATATATTTACTGAATAATACTCTCAATTATTCTATTAAATCCCTAATTTTTATATAATATCTTATTTTATGACTTTTTTCTAGAATTAGCGCCTTTTCTACCTCCTCATACATGGATTTAAAATTTAAATATCCGTAAAGTTACTACCTTTAACTTTTCTCAAATTCACATTAAAATTATCATACTAATTATATATTTATAATTGGATAAGTCATTATGATGGGACTACGTGCCTTAAAGAAAGAAACTACATTTCCTCTAATGTCTTCTTCCATTATGGAATAAAAAACTCTACATGTTGTATGTCTCATTTCAACCTTAACATTGTTTGGAACATAAATTCTATGAATTTTCACTATAGTGTGACTCCATCTTGTAATCCATACATTCAAGAAAACATTAGAAAAAAGGTACCCATCCTAGTATGACTAAGGTGAATGGTAGATAATGACCTCTTATTCCCTCATCCAGTAGGCCATATGTTTGATTCAAGCATTGAGTATATAAAAATGGTCACACAAATATGAGGAATAACCCAAAAATAACATAAAAATTGTATCCGTAGACAGGATATCAAACACTAATAAACATTATAACATAACAAAATTTTAACCACTATGATACCCCACATATCATATAATTTAATATGAATTCCTATGGAATTATCTATGTGAAACACAAAAGGAAATTCTTCGATAGTCACTCGAAAAAATCTAAAACACCAAATCTGGTAATTTCAAGATAAATAAATGTTGTCCAACTTGAAATTTGGAAAATGGAAACTATATATGTTTTCTGGGAATAACATGTATAATCAGTATGATAAAACCCGCATTCTTGTATTCATATTTTAAATGATCATAGTAATGCAATTGTATGAAAATAGATGAACCGAAATCAATTAAATAAGTCGTCTATCAAATTTAATCCTTAAAACCACATGCTCACCAAATAACACTTCAAATTATAGTAACATAATAATAAGTATATTCATAATTATGGTAACCCACACAACTTTCAAACAAATTTTATTCACTCACACTCCAACATCGTGTGTCTTTTCATATTATCTATTTCATAGGATCCTTCACAAATACACAAGAGACACTACAATATTCGATTCACCCCATGTTCACTTAGACATCACATCTTGACTAAAGACACCTAGTAAATCAGATAACATCTCACTGGAAGACTCAAGGGCCATCATATAATAACACTCTTTAAGACATATAGGATATAATATGACATCTCAATCACTAACATAACCATCATAATAGGACATAAACCCATTCAATCCCCTAACCAGGAATTACCCCCACTATTAGCATTTTCATCATTTCATTAAACATCTCCACTAGTGGACATATTAAATATAACCAATAAATTCCATAAAAATCAGAATCCCTTTAAATAGATAACTAGTATTATGGGGTATCCAACCATCCACCATCAACATCTAGATGATGGAAAAAAAGAACCACAAAACATTTTGTTTTTGGCATGAAGTTCTTGACTCAGGTGGGGTCGGTATAGGAATCACAGTGAAAAAAATTATAATATTTAAACACAATAACAATAAATGTGTTTACGTAACAAAAACCAAAAAACTTCTGAACCTCTACAAAACCACTATCAAAAGTTATTAGCACTTCCACAAAAAACTTATCACATAACCTAACCACCACACACTTGCTACATAATCCCACTTTTATAGTTCTCATAAAACTACACACATATTGACCATTTTCATATTCATTAATTGTCTTCCAATATTCAAATTAAAAATCATCACACCAGTTACCCAACCTTTATATTTCACATTAACCCAACTCATTAATATATCATTCAACAAATTTATTCCTATTATCGTACATGTGTACCACAAACCACTATCCACATTTCACCTTTCCTTTAATGTTACATTGATTTCAATATTTTCCCATTACTATCCAGATTAATTCATATTACCCACTCATTTAATAATTTTAAATAACCAATTCATCCACACATTCCATTTAGTTTCAAACATTTATTATCTATTCAAAACAATTTCATTTCAGTTTCATCATTAAAAAATTATTCCATCAATATCGAGAAAGTAAAACAACACAAAATCAACACACATAGACCCACCCAACTTATGCAAAAAATGCTTACATTTCCACCATTTCACATCACAACCACATCCCCATAATAACCAATACATATCATAGCCTCATACAAAACCCATTTTTTACATATTTCAATTTATTTGAGGAAATGTATTTCATCACATTCACTTATTTATTTTGAATAGAATTATCATGAAAATATTTATTTTCCTTGGATATCAAATTTATTATCTGGTTATAAATTATTATCCAATTTTATGTTTGGTGAGTTTATGAAACAATAAAAAAGGTTTTATTATTAGTTATTATAACCAATATAAAAATACTGAAAACAATCCAAGGATAATTTAATAACAACAATACCTGACATATCAAAAAAACACACGAATAAGTAAAAAATATATATTTCTTATGTTCACCTTCAATTTCAATTAACCAAATAATTATCTTTATTAAGTTAGTGCATACCATCTTCTAAAATGTCCAAAAACTAAAAACCACCCCACATATTTACCTGAAGAAATATGAATGATTTACTACCTATCATTATCCCCACGTCAAATTTTATTGCTACGTAATATAAGAGAAATAAATCACCCATATCTTGAAAATTTAGATGGATGTGTTCCCACAAACTGATGAAGATCATATACATGAAAATAGGGTTATTAAATATCTATATTACATGTAAAATGAAGTGAAAAAGGTAGGGATAAAGGTTTATTTATTTTGAGAATATCATCCATGTTTCTTCAGAAAAATATACCATTGAAACTGCCATTTAATTTTCTAGAAATATTTATAGATTCAAACATAATTAGAGACCGATAAAATTCATACAAAAGGTGTTACAAATAAATAATTGGGTAAAAGGTAATTAAATCATCAATTATAGGAATTTAAAAATATTAAAATGGTTCATGGGGGTTTTCAAGTAATATGAAATGTTTAAATTTGAAAAAATTGGGTAAAAAATCCACCAATATTCATGTTAGGTGTTGTATGTAAGGGATACATATTTTACCCTTATGTAGGAATATGTATGATATCATTTAATGGTAACTATGATATTGTCCTTAAATATGATTTTATAAATACACCTTATACTTATGAAATCCTATAATGTTATGTTGGACCCTTACATGTGCTTCAGGATCTATGGTTTACCTTTATGAAATGTTTCTCTTACCCTTATGTGGGTATAAAAAACTCTCTAGTACCCTTATGCAGTTGTGGTAATAACCTTATGTAGCATATAGAGACAAAAACTTTCACTTACATAATATGATAATGAACATCATACAGTGCATGTGAACTCATTCTTAACCATAGATGTAGTTAGTTCCACAGTTACATGAGTGTTGAAAATGTTCTTGTACCCTTCTACAACTCTATAATTTTAGATCTATCCTTATGTGAGAGTTTGAAAAATAGTTTTACCATTTAATAGGGTTATAAAATAAATCATAACTTTATGAAAATATTTTAAACCAACCATTACCCTGACACAATTTAAATTTCATTATAAGGGTAAATAGTTAACCGAAAATAAAAACTTTTCAATTAATCAACCAAAAAATAATTGTTAAAATGGTTTATTATCATTTCAAAAAATACCAATTTAACTCAAAAATAACATTTAAATCTTTGAAATTTTATCCATAATATGTAAACCCATTTCAAAACCACATTATAAATTTAAAACACATTTTTAATCAACATAATAATTTTATGAAACAACTCCCAAACCATTGGAAACCCCAAAATTACAATAGATGTGTTCAGGAAAATTAGGACCCTTACAGTATATAACATTCATACAATTATCATCCATCATAATAAAAATAAAATTTAGAAGAGGATGGAAGGGATATGGGGAAAATTAACAACCCTTTGTGACACCTATCCATTAAATTAAAATATTTGGAAGAAATATTAAATATATAGAAAATATCATTGTAATATACCACTCAAATAAGAACAAGGGTATATCGATGGCCATAGAAAACCAAAAAATCAATACATAACAACCAAAAATACATTATGTAGAGGAAAAACATCAGAGACTATCACTTGACATTTTTTTAAATAGGAAACATAAAATATAAAAGAAGATTTCATTATTATATATATCACTTTGAAAAAATCTATTTGTAATGGGATTAAATTAAAATATACATATTATTTATTATAGAATTTAGGAAATATCATGCTCAAAATTTCATGACCAATGTACATTACCATGATTTGAAAATAATTTATTGATAATCACAAATATGATACTTATAAAAATTCTCTAAGTCCCTCAAACATAGAAGTTCACAAAACATAATAATTACTTTCAAATGAAGATTTAAATTCTTGACATGTATCACAAAATTCCTTTACATAAATATATTATATTACAAATCATGTTTATAAAAACATTCCCACTAAGTAACATTAATTTCATAAAATATGGTTAGCCATAAAAACATTTTAAATGTAAATTATTTTTGATACATCACATAATATGGGTTTAATCAAAATCCACTTTACGAAAACACATTCCACACAATATGGAAAAAAATAAAAAAGATATAAAACATTTTTTGTAGTTTATTTCAAAATAATTTCTGCCAAAAAATCATTTTTTTCAAGTGGGTCCCACTAAATTCTACTACATAATATGAAGGGGTCTTCGAATGATGATATACTAAGTAAATTATTCTTTTGAAAACCCAGTTCATTAATATTTAAACTTCTAAGTGGACTAAAATATTAATAAATTTAATTCACCATGAACAACAAGATATAATTTATTGACCCATCATTATTATTTAGCACTAAAAAATAAATCATATATAACACATTTATATTTATATTATAATTTATGCATTTCTATCATATTATCAAACCTTTCTTATTTCACATACATCCAAAAATAACATTCATAAATGGTAATGTTACATTCTATCGTCAATTTAATTTTCATCAACTATCATAACACTACCATGATCCTTAATATGTTAATATCAATACGTGACATAATTATTAGTGAACTGAATTGATAATATAACATGCATCACTTGAAATATGTGAGGTTATAGAAGTTCACTTTATCAAGTTGTAAATTTTCTATGTTTTTTGACAATAATTATTTACTAGGTGCACACTCATGAAAAAATTACATGGGATATAAAATTCCAATTTCCATTTTACATTGGGGAATTCAATTAATTCAAAAAGATTGAAAAAAATTCTTAACAGACACAATAACTTATATCTATATAAACCGAACGTTCATAAGCATATAAATCAATGTATCTTATCCAAAACACCATAATATTGTCTGATTTGGATGACACTAACTATGATTTAAAATTTTTAAATGTGTTGTAATATAACACATCTTGATGTGGGAAAAGCTTTCATGATATTTATATTCTTAAATACATAACTCAATCTAACAATATAATATCAAACACAACAAACACAACCATAATGATTGTAGTCATAAACTTTAATCACTTCGATTATAGTAATTGTGTTATGGTGAAAAAGATTAATTTCATGAATTCTAAGATTTAACAAAAAAACATTTGTTTATGTTATTAGATTTAAGTTATTTTACTTTTAAAGGAGGTAAGTGAATCGAACAATACAATCCCAGAAAAACCAAAAATCCTTCTAGGGAAAGATTTCCTCAATAGCGAGAGACATATTCTCAAAGATAACAAGTTTTCCATGTTAACAAGTATAATGGGATAATGGATTAATCTTAATTGTAGAACAACTTATTCTTAAACAACCTTTCATAAAATAATGTTAATATTCAAAATTATTTTCTAGAAAGGCACATCATCAGTTTAAAACTGTAATAACAATTCAAAAAAGAAATAGTCAATGTTTCCATGTGATTTATCAGAATAACATATTCCTTTCATACCATGTGTCCTTTTTTAAAAGAAAAAACGTTTTTGTATTTTCTCATGCATCTTGATTAAAAAATTTAAATAAGACATTCTACGATCATATTGTTATTTAGGAAACACGTATCCAACTTTATATGAAAATGATATTTACATGTGCTCAATATAAAGTCCCATATTCACATAAAACACATTTTCAGGATTTTTATATAATTAATTTCTCTCAGATAACAAAATTAAAACAATAAAATTTAAATTACCATGTTTTATGCTTATCATTATCAAAAAAATCATTATTTATACATTTTATTTCATTGAAAAACATGCATATACATCGAAATAATTATAAAATTATTTCATATCCTTATTTAAACACAACATGATCTGTAAAACACACTCTTTAACATTATTAGAATTATACATTTGATATGAGACATTATCATGATTCGCATACTTGAACTTTTATAAATAGTACAAAAATATTTTCAACATTATACTTGATCTCCATAAAAACTACATATAGATTAACATTCATGGTAAATTTATTTCATAACTAAATATTTTTATCATCCAAAAAAGTAATAAGTTCAGTCATTTATATAGTTTCAATTCACAACACATTTCCACAAACCCTGATTACCATTTTCTATGAATTTAAATCAAATAAAGTTGGGCCATACAATAAATTTCGAACACATGAAAGAATAGAATCATGAGTATTAAGGGAACACATGGCATGCAAGTTTTATTTAGAAATTCAATAACTTATATAATAAATATTATTATTATTTTTATCAATTCCTTGGAAAAGGGAATGTTTTTTAGTTTCATAAAACTTTAACCTTACTAACAAATCTCAATAAGCATTCTTACCATTTTACAAAATTTAAAACAAATGTTTGAAAAATCTCTAGCCAAATAGATTATTACAAAATATAATTATAAAGAACTATAATCATTCAAAAAAATAAATATATTATTATCAAAGTTTAAAAATTAAAATTAATTATCAATTTTCAAGATTTTAAGTTTTAATAAATTTGAGAAATGAAATTTAAAAAAAATGTTTTATTATGTGGCAGCAACACTTTATTATAATAAACTATAAATGGGATGTAATTAATGTCATATAAAATTTCATGTGAACCAAAATATTCCTTAGAATAGTTTTCAAAATAATCATTTCAGTATAGAAGCATGAAATGTTCTCATGATAACATTCTTTATAAGGGTTTTTAAAATTTAGAAACTATTTATGATAAAATAAAAAAATTATACCTTTATAATAATTATAAATGTAAGTAATAAAAGATAGTATGTTATTTATTTTAAGAAATGAAAAAATCCAATTCATGAACAATCAGGTTATTATAGAACATTTAACGACACATTTAACTCCCAATAAGGATTTAAACTAATATCTCTTGGATATTAATAAATATTTAACTCCTTACATCTTTATTATAGAACTATGTCATCAAAAAACAAAAGTCCATTACAAAAAAAGGTTCGGGAAAATTCATACAAACACAAATATAATTTCATGATATATTTAATTAAATTCCTTAACATCCCAAATACACTATTCGTAATTGAAATGCAATCTGTCATGATGCATGTACCTCTACATGGTCTCTACCCTATAATGAATACCACATGACAAGGTCATTTAGTAGAATTATATATGTTGCATTAAATGATAAGGGGGACTTAAAATCTCATTTCCATGTTTTTCTCCCTATATTATATAACACACCAATTTTGATTAGAACAATTTCCCTACTAGACAATGAAATAGTTGTAATTCATAACTCTAAAAGACTCGATAACAATCAACTTAAACATTTCATACCACCTTTTCATCGCACCCTTCCACAAAAGGTACCCCTCTAGGGTTAGAAAAGGAGAAATAAAGATAATGAACCATGTGTCCCGCCTCTAATAGGCCTAGATTCGATACTATTACTAAAAGTTGAAGAAGGTCACAGAAATGGGAGGGATTACACACAACATAAAAAAATTATAAACATGAGATATGATATCAACAAAAAAATAACTTATCAATAAAATAATAGGATATATACCAGAATATCACAAAATTCATGCAGTTTCATTTTAATATAAATGGATGTCTCCAAGTAAAATAGCAACTAAAATCTTATAGTAGTAACTCATTAACATCTATAATTCCCAAGATAGTAATGTCTAACTAAATAAACAATGTTATCCTATAAAATTGAAGAAATTATATGTACATACGGTGAGAATTAAATGTATAATTCAAAGAATAAAACCGGATTTCTACAATTAACATGCTGAATGATAATAGTAATACTACTGTGATAAAACAGCAGAACCAAAAACACTAAAACATGTCAACTAACCAATCTTTTCCTCACCAAGGAAAACTAAAGAAAAAATTTATCCATTAATTGTATCATAATATGAATCATGTAGGTAATGATGTCACCCCACACACAAATTTAAACAGATTTTCCACTCTAACACACCAACATCAAATATATTGGTTCTCCCATGTCTTCCATCAAATTAGTTTAGGCACACATGGTATACCGCATCATGTCAACAACCCTATGTGAAATTTTCCATCACACACTAAAAATTGAAGCTAGGTCAATTATATAACATCTATCTCAAAGGAACATGGTCCATCACATTACATCTCACCCAAAGACACCTATTCCACTACATCACATATCAACCACTTACATTACTAGAATAGTAGGTTATGATAAACATAGTAGAAACCAACCTTGTCTCATACTCCTAACATGAATTTCCCCCTCAGTGAACCACCTCATCATCTCATCAAACATCGCCAAAATTTCAATTTTGACATCGAGCCATCATGACCCTTTTTTATTAAACATTCATGGACTATAGAGTTGAAAAAGGTGGCATCCATCCATTTTTCCTCACCAACTTGATATCCGAGAAAACATACCCAAAAAATTTGGGTTTCAACACATTGTGCTTGGAATGGGTGGGATTTATATTTGAATCATAATGAAAATATAATATATGATAGTTACACACAAACCCCACAATGGGTTTATACAAACCAAACCACGAAACTACCACAAACAATATATCACTAATATCATGTGTGAATATCCCTTATACAAATAATGCATCATACCCCACAACAACAACACACAAGACACACAATCCAACTCTGATAGTTACCATTCATCCACACATATTACCCATTAACCATCATTATATATTAAAATTAAACGAAGTAACCCCATCTGTAAGGAAGTAATTGTTTCTATTAACATAATTCATTCATCTACCTTTCAACTAATTTAATTCAATTACCACAAAATCATACCAAACCTTCATTTAAATTAGACCACTCTTTTGAAGATATTCCAATTTCAACAATTTTCCATTACCAACCAACTTCATTTATTCATCCCATTAATCTAAATATTCACAAAAAAACTTAACAAACACATAAAATTTCAATTAAACAAATAATTATGTATTCCAACCCATTCTAGTTCAGTTTCATTATGAACTATTAATTCCATCACAACAGGTCAACTATAAAAACACAAATATAACACATAATAACCTACCTTCCTCAAAACCACAAGCCCTATATTACTACAATTTCACTTCACAACCACATACTCATCACAACCTCTATATATCACAACCAAAAATCACATCCACCTTTCTCAAAAAAAAAATTATAATAATTAATTTCATCACATTAAATTATTTGCATTCAATGGAATTCTCAGACAATCATATATTATATAATGGTAAAAATTTATTTTCCAAATATATGTTCTTATCAATATTATGTGTGGTGAGTTCAATAAATAATAAAAATATATTTTATAACTCAAAATTATGACCAATAAAAAAAACTAAAAAAAATACAAGGAATGAATAATAACAATAATGATAATCATTTTGTAAAAGCATAAGAATAAGTTACCACATAAAATTTATCCTCTTCACATTCAATTTCAATTAACCAATTATTTATCTTTATTTACCTAGTGTATACCATATTTATAGAGGATAAAATATAAAATTATCACTTCCACATGAAAAATATGAAGAAAGATGATGAATCCACTACATGATTTTTACCCATATAAAACATGGAATCTAAATTAATTAGAAGTGTGAAGGTTCTACCTCTCCAAAAAATTGAAAAGTAAATGTTTTCAAAAATTTCTAAAGCACATGAAAATAAATATAGGTTTTTTGGGATATCTAGATGAGAGGTAAAATGTTTGGAAATTTTAAGGGAGATGATTTCACGTATTTAAATAATTGTAACAATGATTTTTTAAAAACAAAATACAGCATTAAATCTCATATATTATTTTCTGAAAGATTTGTAGACCGAGACTTAATTACAAATCAATAAATTTATTCCAAAAGAATTTTTAAATAATAAAATGTGTAAAAGGTATTTATTTCAACAATTTTTCGAATTTATGATCATTTAAAAGTCACAAGTAGTTTACAGGTGTGTGATGGAGAATAAAACAGGAAAAACAGGGTGAAAATGATACCTATAAATAGTTTTGGGGTTATATGTAATGAAAACTTATTTTACCCTTATACAACACTATGAAGAACCTAATTCAAGAGTATCTTCATGATTTACCATATTTATTCCATGATAAATCTACCTTAACCTCACATAAGAATGATAATTATGGTTGAACCCTTATGTTGGGTGTAGGTTCAATGGCATTCCATTATGTAAGGGTTGGATTACCGTTATATGGGTACATGCACAAGAATTGAAAACTCATTGGTATAGTTACAAAACTCATAATATTTGGATATACACCTACGTGAGAGTTCATAAAATAGTTTTACTATTAAGTAGGCTCATATAATCAATCATACTTTTATAAAAGTTATTAAAATACACCATTCCCTTACACTATTTCAATTACATATATAAGGGTAAATATTAAGCTGAATATGACAACATTTCAGTTAAAATTCCATATAAATAATTATGAAAATAGTTTATTATATTTTCTATAAATAAATATTTAATTCATAAATAAATTTATACCATTTAAATTACTTCTATATTTACTGAAATTATTTTAAATCCTCTTTAAAATTTAAAAAATGAGTTTAAAAACATCAAAAAATTATGAAATCACTCATGAACTACAAAAAACCCAATAATGGAAAAAAGAAGGTTTCGAGAATACCTGTGACCTTGAACATATATTATTTCATAAGATGTCATTGGTCATGGTAAGTCTGAGCCTCACTATTTCTCATAGAAAAACATCCTAACTAAAACACCCTCAGAAATTATTGTTTGAAAGATGATATACATATTTCTTTGATATGTTGTACTCTAAATGAACAATGGAATATTAAGTCATGTCTAAACCATATATTTTTCACTTATATGTATACATGAACACAAAATTACTATTTCCTTCTTAAAGTATACTTTATTCTCCACTAATTGTAATAAAAATTCCATTCATTATATTTTTCTCTTAAAATAACAGTTTCAATAACATTATATTTAATATTATAAATTCTTATTATATTCCAAAAATACTTCTTATAGAAATTCTCTTAACACGTGAAAGTATTTATTAGCATATGTGTGTCACAAATTTTATCTATGTATATTACCTTTATGAATCAGTCTATAACTTAAAGTGACATTTACATATGTATATATTGAACCTTTTATATATTGATAAATGTTTTGATTATATTGAAATACCAAAGAAAGAATAGTTTTATACTTCCATTGTCTCTAAAATGACATGTATGTGTTGTAATGTTACATTTATAAATTCCATTTATCTCAATTTACCTATTATATGTCAACAATATTTCAATTATATTTGAGTAGATTTACTTTTCAAAATTCTAGAATTTTAAAAATTTATATTTCTATAATGAAAAATATAATTATTTTTATTGATTTGTTTTATTACAATTTCCAATTTTCTAAAAATTTTCATTATATTGAACCATGTGTTTATAATTGACACATATCTCATGTTTTAATATTATGAGTCCTATGATATCTATAAAGCTAAAAAAATATATTTACCCAAGTAGAAGACCTCATACAACTTTTATGATAATCATATTGACCTTTGTGTTTGGTTTTTACTGTTGATAAAGATTTTAGATAAATTATGAGTTTGCTTACTTTTATGATAATTTTTTATATTTATTAATAATATATTTATTTAAATTGAATTATATATAGTTATTTCTTACAAATGCTGAAAAAAATGGTGATTCTAACATTGTGGCTATGCCCAGAATATAATGTTTACTCTATGGATGATGTAACATCTTATAATGTATGTGGAAAGAAAAATGAAACATCCTGAGTGTTAAATTAAATGAAAGTATTTAATTTATAAATTTATACACCTTAATGATCCCCTATAAATATCCACTTATGATTCCACTATGTCATTAGTTATAATTTTCATTAATATAGTCCATAGAGTAAGGGATACGATGGGGGTCGAGATCATAGTGGATATGGTATTAGATTAAGGCGGTATGACATGATCAATGATGCTATAAATGAATTTATATCATGAAAAAAA
The DNA here is from genome assembly GCA_963277665.1 of Viscum album. Lineage (NCBI taxonomy): Eukaryota > Viridiplantae > Streptophyta > Magnoliopsida > Santalales > Viscaceae > Viscum > Viscum album. The sequence continues at coordinate 1,024,802,151 of OY728126.1, forward strand.
TTGTATGTTTTATGTTACTATAAAGGATCAATGAAGAAATGTTCATTTGACATTGAGTTAGGGAATATCCCTTTTTTCATATCATATGTTTCTTTACTATGGTTTCAAAAAAACATTGTGTTATGTATTTATTTTTTTATGGATTAAAAATATTGATATTGTGGTGGATTTCCAATGGTAATTCAATCCTATAACTCAATTTATTTCCTTACACAATGATTATTCATAATGGTCCTTATTGAAAATTATTATGTTTTCCACATTTAAGATTCACCCAATTTTTTAATATCTCTTATTTAATGTAAATTTATTTATTAGGTGGTATTTAATCACATGGTGAAACATTATTTAATTACAAAAATTTTTATGGATGAAAATAACCACCAGCCTTTTCCTGGGTTAGTGGTTCAACATTAGGGTGATTAGATGGGAAATGTTGCAATAAACAACAATAATGGTCAACATCTTGAAAATGAAATCCATGAAGGGAAGAAAATTTTAGACACATTAAGGATCTAATAAACAAATATCAAAACTAATTCACGAATTATGAAGGATGGTAATTTACTAAGTACTAGGGGGAACCCATGGTTGTCCAAGAATTGGTCAAAGATAAAAATAACATGATTATAGTTAATAACATGTGGTGTTGGGGTGAATATCATGGTATTATATAAATATAAGTGAATATTTCACTACATAGAATGTATTTTAGAAGATCACACATCATGTACCTCCATAGATATATTATTGGAGCTCTAAAATTTTTCAATATCACCCGATGTGTGTTTTGGATTCACACATCATGTGGTATTATTTATGAGGTTGAGTAAATTCATATATTCTTGGTAATTAAATGAAACACAGAACATTTATAGAAAAACATATGTACTTTGTTAGTACTACATCCCTAAGGGAACTTTTTGGACCACATACCATATGAGTGGAGGATGTCATATATTCAAGGATTACACGAATCATTTTGTCGGCAACGTACATTGAGTACCCCAATTGGTACCAAAAACCATGCATATCATAGTAAATATATTTTAGTTTGATCCCAAATTTCATATGAATTGAGGTGTAAAACCAGGTGGATTCTTAGTTTTTGCACATAATTTACCGCTAAAGTACATGTCATGTACAATTTCAGTCTTAGTGCATTTTCATATCTTTATTATAGGACTCAGTTTTTGAAGCATGTATTGTCTATCCAAAGAAATTTCCATGTAAAAAATAGTGGTGAAATTTTACTCATAATTAGAGTTTGGAAAAGGTCATAAATGTATTTTAGTATAATTATATTTCTAAATCCCATGATTGAGTTATGTAAAGACAATCAAAGCATTTATAGGGTATATAATCCCTTGGAATAATGCTAGTGATAAGAAATAGGTACATTATATTAATTTTAAATTTTGGTAATCCCCACAAGAATTTGTTGTGATTCCTCTATACTTTCATAGATTTGGTACTCCATGAGCCCCAATGTGAAGAAGTTCACTCACAATATTTAAGTGGAAATACTCAATAAGAAGTTAGCCTCCCGTGCAGTTCCTATGGGTTGATGTGGATTTTATCATGACTAGGTGGAATGTTAGAATATTTTACTACTTCCATGCATGACTAATACTATTATTCATTATAAGTATTCTGTTTTAGGTTCCAATAATGGTGACTTAGTGATGGAAGAAACCTCAGTGCACTAATTCTCAAATTTCATGCTACATTCATTGTTCATTAGGAACCCATATGTAGTTTCTAATGGAAATGGGGATCATAGAGAGGTTGGAAAGATCACATGATTTCAGAAATGTATCCATTTAGGAACCCCGTTATTTTCCTTTGATAATATAAATATTCCAAGTTATTTATATTAGAATATATTGTAACTACATTAATATGGGAATTCATATTTCTCATGAGGAATAACCTTTTAGAATTTGAACTAAGATAATAGGGACTTAATTACATCTCATGTAGCTCTATGGGTAGGTAATATCACAATTATTTATTTTCATACACACGGTTACTCTCTCATATAATAGAGTTTTGATATTACTTATTACTTTTTATTTACATGGTGGTGTTAGGGAATTCTACGGTGTATGTTTATACTCAGCCTAGTATGGGTGTTAAGCCCACACATGTTGTCTCAATTTATAAAACTCATGGTTAGAAGCCAATCATGGTAGATATAGTTCTAGAAATTATTATTTTTATCTAACTAATAGCAATTAATGGTAATAAATTGTATAACATGGTGGTTTTTGATTTTGGTGGTAACATTTATAGATAAAGAATGATATCATAGTACACCAAGTGAAGAGAATCATTCATCTATCTTGAGTCAATCAGATTCCAAGTACTTTCATATGTATAGATCCTTTGGTCTTTTACGATGTATATCTTTCTTATAATAGATATACTATGCAAGTTTTATATAGATATCAATTATTTATATATATACATAGCTATTTTTTATGATTATTTTATTCATTATGAATATGTTTCTTTTACGTGTTAATATCTTCTAAGGCCTCCTAAAAAATGTGATATCCCTACTTGGTGTTTCTCATTATTTTCTATCCTCTTGGATGTGACATTAGGGTGGCACAATAGACTTTATACTAGTCTATATTGTGGTGATATAAAACAAGTCGAGTCCTTGGGATAGAGTTGGGAATTTTTAATTATTTGAAGAAGGGTTTGAGAAGTTCTCGAAGTAATGTTAAGGTGGGTTTCAATATTTTTCATCAGTCCATTGAGACTATATTAAGTGTAGTAGTGAACATATCCCTTCACTACGACTCTGATAACCTATTACTCATTCAAGATCTCAAAGATATCATTTGAGGTTACATGAAACATATTACACATGTAATGTAATAGTATGAAATGATAGTTCATTTCCTTCATATGGGAGTGCATTCATATATGCTATAATACTTATAAGGTCATCCTATCAAATGAACAATGTTACAATAAAGCCCCAAGACTTTACGAAATATAATTTTCAATTTTAATTTAATCCTTTCTATATTATGTGTCACATTAAAAACATAGTTTAATTTTTTTATTCACAACACTGTCATTGTATTTTATTACATGAAACACTAATATAAGCTTGTTTTATATGCATCATTGAGTTTATCTTGCGTTACATGCAACAAAAATTTTAAAGGAAATGTGAAATATTATTAATATATTAGTAGTAATTATTATAGTAACCATATATCCATTATAATGTTAGATATTAATAATATTAAATAATTATGAAAATATGTGTTAAAAATATATATAATATTAATTACATGGGTAAAAAATAATTATAAATGAAAATAAGATACCTTTGAAATTAATGAAATTCATTTTCTAGAAAATAATTATTATTTATGAAAACATGTTTTTCCTCAATAAATTAAATAGACCATATGTAGTAAACCATTTTATTAAATTTTATATATAATATATTCAATCATATTATTAAAATTAATCATATATGTTTTCTATAAAAGAGATAAGAATTAATCAAATGTTACAATTAATTTATATTTTAATAAAATAGATTGGTCACATTTGGGGAAACTATTGTAAATTTAATATTTTCCACTTTCAGATAATTTTTTTGAAAAATTAAATATCTTTTTTAAAATTAAAATATATAAATTATCTTATACTTAATTCTATATATTTTTTCTAAAATTTTTCTTTTTTATGAAATGTGAAAAATGTATAATTTTAATTGAAAACTCTTTTTTCATATATTTTATATATAAATTAAATAATATATTAAAAGTTATTTAAATTAACATTAGTAAAATTATTAATCCATTAATCTAATTTATGTTATTCGAATTATTTTCATATTTATCATTGATATAAAAATCCTTGTAAATTTATGGACATTTTCTTTTTAAAAACCCTTCATTTTCATCGCATCTATGAGATTAATATTAAATAAAAATTTTCCACATATATTAATAGAATTTCTAAAAAATGATTTCGTAATTGGAATAAATTTAATTTTTATTATATAATATTTTTGACTTAATTTTTTAAAAAATATAATTGTGAAAACAAAAAAAAATAATTATTGTAGTTAAGGTTAAATGGGATTACCATGGGTTAAACTAAAAAGATAACGGTTAAACGGACCTTTATAATTTCTTAAAAACTATTTTATGACAATATATATAACAATAAATATCTAATATTCTAAAATGAACAATTTTGGACTATTTTTACATGTATAAACCATGGGATCAATTATTTAATTTCGAAAATACCACGTGTGCCCTCTCCCCAACTTATAAAATGCCACCACCTCTCCTCCATTATTCAAAACATAAAACCATTTTGTGTCATCCAAGACTGGTCCAAATAAATTTCCAATTCCCCTACCCTAATTAAATAATCATTATTTTGTATTGAAAGCTATATTAGGATGGATTTTGGTGCAACCTTATAGAGGATACCTAAAGAATATGTAACAATCATCAATGAGATTTTTGGTTTTATTTATTCCCCATCCTCCTTGAATTTTTATTATTAAATTATAGAATAATTCTATAAATATAACACAAATAATAATATTTTTTATGTTATATTAATGGACAAAAATCCCCATTATAAAAAAATATGTTATAAAATCATCATTCATGTGTATGGCGGACTACCGCATCCTGAACCGATTTTGTTCATTTTTCTATTACCAACACTCACAGTGGGGTATGATAATGAATTTAACCTATATATATTATATTTATATAATTATTATACCTATTTATTAACTATATGATATGTACCTTTGTTTATTTTTATTCCATAGGGGACACGATGATGTTTCTCGTGTGTAATGTGGACTACAACCACATGAAAATGTGATTTTCTTTCACTAACTATTTTCATGGATGAAAATGAAGATAATTATATGTGATATGAATGAAATAATTATGATATTTATAAAATATTTATCATTCTTAAAATTTAATATATCATCTACTTTATCACATTCTCTCTCACTGAATAACAATAAAATCGTTCTTATAGGTGTGGACTACTGCGTTCACGAAGTGATGTGACACTCTCTTTTCATCACCACACCACATGTAGGAAATGTATAAGAACATAATATGTTATATATTATATTATGATAATTATTTAAATATATTATTTTCATTATATTTTTATCATAATTATTATTGAGAAAGGGAAAAAATACTCATGTGTGCATACGGTCAACCATCTTCATGATCATAACATACATCATCTCTAAAAAACATCATTCATGGATGGTATTAAAATTATTACAGATCTATAAATATTTTAATTACTCCTAGATTATTAATCACTATATTATTGAGTAGTTATCAGTTTATAAGGAACAAAACAAAAAAATTAAGGCATCTATGAAAAACAAATCAGTTATTACCTATAATAGGACATTAACATTTAATTGTTAATAAATGGTTAAGAAATAGAAAAAAATTATATCATATATGGTTTGATATATATAATAATAGATCTCTAAGTTATGTAAAATAAACTAATTTTTATATACATAAGTTATGAATGAGTTTTAAGGAAGTCAAGACTTATGGTAATGGATTTCTTGTCTATCATTGGTTGCTGGGAGAAATAAGAAAATTCACAAATCACCTATTTTTTGGGTGTATATAAGACTAAATTTCAATGTTAGATCACGTATCGAATTATTTTAATGATTTTTAACTTTTCATTTGAAATTTTTCTTTATTTGTGATTATGATTCAAAAGATTACTAAATCAGTGAGGGATTTCTACATCACTTTTTTTACTTCTATGAGACACATGGAATATTAACGAACATTATTTCCATTGAATCTTAATTTATATATATTATAGGCAATTTTAAATAAAAAATATTTTATAAAATACTCATGTTTAAAAAATTGTTTTTAAATTGGAATGTTTTTTTCCTCATGAAATTTTTAAATGATGGATAAAAGTATTTTATTCATCAAATATTCCATTCATAGATGTTACCTATGTCGTATTGAGGATATTATACAAATAAATCATTCTATTTTTTATTTAATTTTTAATTTTAATTATAGCATGATATTTATAAAACTTTTTTGTCTACAATGTGTTATTACAGGATAAAATGATTATGAACCCCATTTCGTTCCAATGTTTACTCTATGAATAAATTATGAAAAAGTTATGAAACCTTTCTCTTTACCACGTGTTATGATATGATTAAATGTTTCTTAAATTGAAATTATTTCATTGGTTGTGATATTTTTCACATTTATGATCTTTTGGAATACATAATTATGGTTTTCATTATCTTACTTGTGGGACCTATATCTCTCTCTAATGCATTGGGTAAGGATGGATAACTCGTGTTTATGTATGATATGTAGGAACCTGATTACATGTTCACCATGTTATAAATTAACCTAATTAAATGTTCACAATGTTTTGTTTGGACATGTATTTCATGTTTATATTGTTATGTGTGGACCTATATTTCATGTTCCTAATGTTATTAATTAACCTATCATTCATATTAATAATGTTATTTGTGGACCAATTTTCATGTCCATAAGTTTATCTGAGGGCCTAATAAAACATTATTAACATAATGAGTGACCCTATATCTATTTATACATGTTCTCAATCTTATAATTGTTTGCGTAGTTGAAAAATATAATAATTATTCCAATTTATGCCCTCATGACTCATTTTACTTGATTTAATTATGATTCATGTCTTATGAATTGACAATCATTGTGACCTAACTGAAGATTATGTTCTTTGATATATAGGGTATGGTTTTATAATTTTTTTATCATGTTCTCATAACCCTATGATCATGTTATACTATATATTTCTTTCATTTACCCTTAATAAGATCAGAACTCACCCTTTGTTATGATTTTATTTTCAAATTTATAACGAAAAAGATTTTAATTAGGAGTAACAATGTGGAATATCATTATGGAGGAAATTGATGATATTTTACGAATTAATAAAATTGTGTTTCATATTTCAAAATTTACTAAACTATTATGGACCTCATGCCTATTCTTGTGTAATATATGTAATATTAATCTAAAATGATGTTATATTCATGTATTATATAAATGGGTATATATAGTTGTCATTATAGGAAGGGTTTTTTTTCATTTTGAATCTTAGATGAGATAAATTTAATGAGATCCCTAGTGATATTTATTAGGATGTAACTTAGGATAAGTCAAATGATGTGTCAAAATATAGGAAAATGTACATGATTTTTTGGAAAACTATAAATAAGTTGGTTTACAATAAATTACATCATTATCAAGATACTAAAACTATATTATATCATATTACAGACATACCTAGGTGTAATTACACAGAAAAAGATATCATTGAGTTGACCCGTTCATCACTAGGTGTACAAAAATTGGTCTTTCTACACACCTGCTTTGACACTCTCAAGGTATATGCTTTGTAAATTCACAAACTCTTTACAAAACATCATGAATGGATTAAAAAGATGATGAATATGAATGAACTAGGAAAAACCTATAGTGTCATAGATAGAAAAGTATTTTTCATGATTTAGACATCATGTATGTGCTATTTCAGGATTATGTTGTTTCCCACTGTGAACATTGTTACTCACCCTATGATTTTTTCATATTAGTCAATGGTAGGAACATGAAAAAATGAGATCAACATTGAATATTATAAATAATGTGTTGATGAGTAACCAAATTAGATAATGAATTAGGTAAAGGATATGGTGATTATGCCTAATTAGTGATCATGCAACATGATTATCAATGTTCACATTAACATACATTGATAATCACCACTAAAGAGAAGGATAGAGTTTGTTGAGTGTTTAGGTAGAGGATATGATGGATGAGTGAATATTAATTTTACTATATGTTGATAATGTCGGAGCAAGAGATCAATGAAAAATATCAATGTAATAATAATATGTTTTATATGTGTAGAAGAAGGGAATAGAGTAAGAAATTATTTCGGTAAAATAAAAAGTTTAGTAAAAACAATGGATAAGGATAAAGTTATTCCCAATTTATTATCAATAGTTGAATGATTTAAATTTGTAAAGTGTAGGCATTATAAATGATTATGTCCTAGGAGAAATATCATGAATAAAATAAACATTGTAGAACAAGTATTGGTTATAGTGCTAATGATGAAGAGACTAAAAGTAACATATGAAAGGAAAAAGTTATTAAAGAATAATATGTGGAATCCTAGTAAATATCGTAAAGATGGTGTGTAATAATTAATTTTTTTATGTGTTTGAATTCCAACATAATGTTACATGAATAAATATAAGGATTTTTTGTATAATGTTTTCATTAATGATTTTATAGATTATATTAAATGGTTCTGATGGATAAGAAATGTGATTTAATATAAAGTGAATATTTTTTAATGGAATATAATCTCTAATATGTTTTATATATTTGGATAATTTTGTTTGGATACAGATATGTTAGATATGAATAGGTTAGTTTGATTGTATTGATTACCATACTAATTAATTATTTAATGATAAAGTGGTTTATGGTATCATTTATGGTGCTTAAAACATATTCGTTTTCATGAAATATATCTAATAATTTGTGATTTATTTAATGAATATGTATGAATGCATGTTTTCAATAGGGTTTTATGAAAATTACAGCTATTACCATGTTTTAAGAGAATACATGATGAATGTATTAACATGTTTGGTATGTGACAATCAAGATCTGTGTTATAGTATATAGGGATTAATGATGAATTTATTTTGTAATGTCATTGACCTTGTTTCTAAATTTCAGTATTTTAATATTTTGTAAGGGTTATGTGGTTAACCAATTATAAAATAGTTTAGGTTCAACTTCGGATGGGGGTTTAGATATTAATATTTTACGTCACCATATGATAGTTTATACATATTGGATAACCTATTCTGACCTACCTTGTAATGATAACTAAAGATACATTGAATTAATTTTAATTATATTTAATGATATAATTATGAATTACTACTCTATGAACAACAAATTCACCAACATTTTTTGAGTAAGAGATGAAGTGAAATTTTTTTAAGGTGAAACCAATAGATTATATCATGCAAATGAAATCGAATGAAATAAATTATATATATTCTTCCATTAAAATTCTTCATATTTATGAAAATTATATTGAAATAAAATTTCATCAAAAGTTTTAAAGGCTCCTTTTTGGAATCCAAAAGACCCAAGATCGAATCCAGGCATGGATAAATTGATGAGTTGCTGTAGAAGGGAACTATAGGAGTAATTTAGTAGTAGTGACACTGTAGCGGCAGAGGCACTATAGTAGGAAATGTAGCAGTGGTGGTATTGAAGGAGGTACTATAGCATCCCAGCTATTGTAGGAGTACTATTCACTGATGGGCCCTTTGGGAAAAAATGAACTTTCATGGCCCTAGGACTTCGGGCTAGGTAACGGGTCTCCCTAAATTTAGTAAGAATAAGTATTTTCTATGATTTAATAATAAAAATGATGCTCCATCCACAACATTTAAAAAAATTACCTTTTTCATTCCCCTTTAGTTTAACTTTTTTATTCATTAACCTTCTTTGGATCGCCCACATTCTTAAAATATATATTCTATACCACTCTGCTTCATTATTTGGGTTTTAGTTTTCTCTACTATTACCATGTTCTCAATTTGCACTTATTTTCACCTATTTATAATATGTTTTATTCCAAAATAATTTTGAATATAAATATTTCTTTTTGATGAAAATTTTATATTTTTTCTTCTTAAGATGTGGTTTTCTGTGATATAATTTTCAAATGTTTTAATTTTATGACAAATATGAATTTCAAGGGAGAAATTCATTATAAGGTTAGAAGAATGTAACACCATTAGATTTTAATTTTTCTCATATTAATTTATTCTTTTGGATTTTGTGTTAATCATTACTCTATGTATTGATTTCATTATATACAACATTGAGTTTGTATTTCATTGCATGAAGCACAAATTTTATCTTTCATTGTAGGCTACACTAAATTTCATTACATGTAACACATATTTTAAACAAAGCATGAAATATTATCACAATATATTTTTTATAATTTCATACACAACATCTAGATATTATAAAATAGGTTATGAATAATGTTAACTAAAATATGAGAATATTATTTAAATATGTGTACAGTACGAATTATTTGTTCATCCAATAATTAGACATAAAAACCGTAAGCAATTAAAAATAAACATTTTTTTCTTATAAAAAATTATTTTTCATTGAATAGACACATTTTTTCCCAATAAATTAAACAAAATATTTTATTAATGATTATAATGAAATTAATATAATATATATTCAATAAAAAAATTTAACATTCATCTTTTATATTTTCTATAAAATTTATTAGAATAAATCTATTTTTATGCATAAAAAAATATTTTCTAAAAATTAGTTTTTTCATATTTGGGGAACATGTTATAAATTTTACTTATAAAAGGTTTAGAATTTTTTTTGAAAAAATAAACATAATTTTTTTAAATTAGAATATCAATATTATTTTAGGGTTAATTTTCTACATTTATCTCTTCACATCTGCAATATTAGTATTAAATTAATTTTTTTTTCTTATATGAATAGAATTTGGAATATTTTATTCCGTATTTATAATAATTATAATTTATATTATATAATATGTTAAAAAAGTTATCAAAATTAATTACTAAAATTTTAAATATTAATAACCATGGTAAAAGTAAAAAATGGCTTTACCTAGGGGTTAAACTAAAAGAATAAGTATTAGATTGACATATAAACTTGTGTAAAAAATATTTTATGAAAATATTTTGACCATTACACCCGAAAATATTTATAATGTCCCATTTTTTACCCTTTTATCTTGTGAAAAAATGTGTAATCACTTATTTATTTTAATAAATATAAAGTGTGTCCTCTCACCCACTTATAAATGGTCACCTACTATCCTTTCTTATTTACTCTTACAAACACTATTATTTCAACCATTTATTTACCTAATAACATCCAAAATTCCATTCTCTAATCCTAGAATCCATACATGGGTAGAAATAATACATATGAAGAATTTTGGTGAAATCCTAAGGAGGATACCCAAAGAAGATGTAACGTTCGTCAATGAACATTTTTAGGGTATTCCTTCCCCAACCTCTTTAAATTATTATTATACCATGTTCATATAAAAAAATAAGTATATTATATATAACTATATTCTTTTATAATGATTTTATTACATAAAAACTTCTCCACATCCATCAAATGTGATACAAAATAATCATCTTTCTTCACAGCGGATGACTACATCACAAACTAATGTCATTCATTTATCCATTAGCATTACCCATGATTAGGTATAAATATGTATAAATATGTATATATATATATAAATATGATATTTTTAACATAATTATAACTCTAGATTAATTATTCTATACATATACCTTCCTTCATTCCATTCCAAAGGGGAAATAATAATGTCGCTAGTGCGTATGAAGGATTAGAGAGTCATGAAGCACTTTGATTTGTTTTTCACCCTCACTTTTCATAGAAGATAATAAATATATATATATATATATATATATATATATAATATACCTTGTTTTTCTATTTTAGTTATGTATTTATAAAATTTTAATGTTAATATATCATTTTATGAATTACCACACCACTCACTATATTATGATAGCATCGTTTATGTACGAGTGGACTACTGCCTTCACAAAGTAATGTGACTCTCTATATTTATCACCAACCAAAATGGATGAAATTTCTAAGTATATAAAATGTTGATTATGATATTATGGCCATTATATAAATATAATATGTTACATACATCATTTCCATAAATACTATTAAAAAATTGGAACGTTACTCACACCTATGTATGACCCACCATCTCTATGATCATATTGAATTCCATTTAACAAAAGCACCATTAATGTTTGTTAATAAAAACTATAATTTATATATAAATTTTATAATTATCTCATTATTATTATTATAGATATCATGTGACCTTGATCAAATTAAGGTGATAAAAAATAAAAATCAAGACAAGTATGAAAAATAATTCGATTATTACCCAAAAATGACTTCAACATTGAATTGAAAATAAATGGGTAATAAATGAAACTAAGTAAATAATATATGGTATTATATTAATAATAATGGTTCTATAATATATTTATAATAAAAATAGGTTTATTAAACATGAATTTTGAATGAGTTTGAAGGATCTCAAATCTTACGGTAGGTGATTTTAAGTCAATCATTCATTTATTGGAGTCATATAATAATTTACCACATGTTTATTTTTTCTAGTTTATATACAACCCCTTAAAATTTTATATCATTAAAATAATTATTTTAATGATATTTAATTGTTCATATTATTTTTTTCTTTATCTAAGATTATTATCCAAAATAATAACAAATCAGTAAGGGAGATGTGTCTCACATTCTACTTCTATGAGACACATGTCATATTCTACACCTACTTCTCTTATGTACCGTATTTTGTAACCATGAATGATTATTATGATTTTTATATTTAAAATTATTTGGATTTAAATATCCGTTATATGATCTATATTTCATGGGTTATATGATTCAAAAGTTAACAAATCGATAAGATATTTTTTCCAAAATTTCCGTTCTTTGAGACATATGATTATGTTATGTACTTATCTTATTTAATTAGAGGTCTGTACATCCCATTTGAAAAATAATAATATTTATTTATTTATATGCATGATATTATATATTTATTTTAGTGATATTGTTTCATGGTGATCATGCTTCAATGTTAACAAAGTTGAAATTATTTTATGTTATAATATCATCATTTATTAATATTTTTTATTACTATGTTTCCCATGATCAAATATTATGATAGATATTTGAAGAATCTCAATAATGTTATTATCCTATCGATATTCCTGAACTTTTCAATTAATATTACCATTTTCAAACTAATTGGTATAAAAAAATTGAGAAAGTTTTTGAAGAAGATTCGACATTATTTCACTCTTTGGTCAGAAATCCATATTCTTTCGAAACTATGTTTTCTAAAAATATTATTATAATATACTATGATTTTTAAAAAAAATGTACACGTGATTGAATTTATTTAACCATTTATTTGAAAGGAAACTCCATATATATTTTGAAAATAATGAATGTTTTCCTTTTACAAATAATGTGAATGAAATATTTTTTTTAATGTGTATGGAAGGAAGAACACATTTCATCATCATGAACATTATTTTGTTTGAATCTTCTATTATATATTTTAAAGATTATTTTCAAGGAAATTTTTGTAAAATCATTTATTTTATTGATTTTTTTAATTTGAAGTTATATTTTTCTCAAAAAATGCTCAAAATTATCATCCAAAATATATTTCTATCTAGGATGAAATCCAATGACATTAATTATTATTTACTTGAGATATTATCTATGGGTATCGTTCTTATTCATTATTTAAATGGTTAATGTATATTATGTGATTATTTTTATGAAAATATTTTCTCTTCCATAGTTAATACCATGATAAAAACATTTCACAAGTTATACAATGATGAAATGATGATGTGATTTTGAAACCCTTACATTTCCATATGATTAAATGTTCTATGAAATTAACTTATTAACATGGGTTATGATCTGTTGAATGTTTATGATATTGTGGAACACATAATTATGGTTTTAATTATGAAATGGTGGGGAATTATATCTCTCTAAAATAAATTTGTAAATTCTGGATATATCATTACTAAATATGTTAGGCAAGAACCTAATTACATTTTCACAATATTATGCATGAAACTAATTACATTTTTACAATGTTATGTGTGTCCTTCTCATTCATTTCCATAATGTTATGTGCAGAACTAACTTCCATGTCAATAATGGTATTCCTGGACCTCTGTTTCGCCTCTATAATTTTATTCTTAGTCAAGTTTGTATGTCTATATGTTTATAAGAGATCTTGATTTCATGTCCATAAAATAGCGATTGATCTTTTCTCCTTCTATACATGTTAATTATTTTATAAGCAGACGTATATACCACAAATCTATGTCTTATGCCAATGATATTCCCTAAAAGATCATGTTATTTGATTTCATTCTGATTCTTGTCATATGAAATTCCAATATTTATTCTATGACATAGGATTATGAAATATAATATGCAGGTTATGGTTTTCAAATTTAATTATCATGTTCTCATGCACCAATGCTCATGATATACTTTATATATCCATTTTTACCCTTATTGAGCTTATTAGATCTTTATTTATTATAATTCATTTCCATGGGTTATGAAGAATGTTTTTTTATTGTAGTAACAAAGGGTATGATAATTATAGGATACATTATATATCTTAACAAAATTAAGAATATCTAGTTCTATGTTTCCAATGGGGATAAACTATTATCAACCCCAGACGTGTTTTGGTGTAATGAATTGAATATTCATCTAAAAATATTTATCATCTATTTATGATAATAATGGGTCTCTATAGGTACACAATATTCTCTATCATTTACATTGGGTCATGTTTTTGATGAACCTACTCCGATAGTTGGGCCTCTCATTTCAATTTTGTGAGTGATGTGGTATTGTTTCTAGGACGTAGTTGATATGTATCATTTCCACATAATCTAAGGTATTTATCTTCCCTTTATCCTCAATAAAGTGTTTATTGTGGAGTTAATGGTTCTTCATACTAGTTTTTAATATAATATTCATATTCTATGTATTCCATATGATTTCTAAGATTATATACTTCTTGGTATTTCAAGTATAGGTTGGTTATGATGTGATAAAGTTATAATTTTTGTATATGACTCATGTTTTGGTCTAGTTTATACTTTCAACATTAAAATATTATGATTATTGAATTGATATCTCTATATAAAATCATAAGATATTAGAGTTTCATGTTATTCTCAAACAGAGGATGTGACAATCCTACCATTTTTGTGTTTGATACATTGTTCAATAAGCTATACTAATCAATTATGTTGGAACCTCCATGAGATGGAATGGCCTTGTATGAGTATATGTCATGTCCCCTATACCTCCTGAAGAATTACCTTGAAATTTTTATATTATAATATTTTGATATATGTAGTTTTATAATAGTTGTTATAATATGAGTTATTGTGTTGTGGTACTCTTTTCATAAAACAACACATATGTCAAAGACCCCCAACAAATCTTTGATAGTCGAGTATTCTTAGAATGGATACACACTATTCGACCTATTTTTTTAATATATATTTTTAAAATAAGTGAAGTATTTATTGAAGAATTTTTTTTTATAATAACATAATGTTAAGGAAAATATTAGATGTTGAATTTATTTAGTGACAAATAGGTTCTGTAGAACATAATCATTTTGGAAACAATTTTAAATTCACCTAATTCGTGAACTAGTGTTTAATGATTTGATATCATGGAAGTGGTTTATGATTCAAGAAAAAGTTGGATTGAATGTGCACCCCTATATATATATACCAAATCATAGAAATTATGTATAAAGAGTCTTATGGAACATAATTTTATATACACTACAGAGATGATAATTTTTTATGTGGGATGAAAATAAGTATATATTACATCATGCCTTATAGGGATCGAACCAACTATAGGAAAGGCTCAATCTTAGGTATTCATTCCATAGTGGATGATGAAAGGAGGTGTTATATCATAGGAGCATGTTATGTTGTAGTATCAAATTGGGTTTAGTTTTTTATCCCTAGTAATGTAAGTACATACACATTATAAAACATTAACTACACCATATTAGTTGAAATAAAATGTTCTATGCCTTAAAGTAATTGCCCACAATAAAAATACCAATTGACTGATTTTCAGTTTCACTAGAATTTCCACGCTATCCACAATATATCCTGTAGTCTATGCTTTGAATTATTGTAATAGTTGATAAGAAACCATTGAAAACTAGATGGATACATTGTAGTCATATTCATCATGACAGAGTGTCACTCATCACAATTCATAATATCTAGTCATGATATATTAGTGTATTTATATTAATATTATTTGAATTCTTAAAATTCATGATGTTGTGGATTCGCCCAACCTGTTTGGTGGTCATTCCAAATCAACATAATTTTCATTTAATATTTTAGAGTAAATATCAATTAATAGATGATCCACATGATATTAATGAAGTTGTTAAAAGAATTTTAATGTATGAATAATATTTTAAAATTGACATTCATAGTTGGAAAATTATTTTGAAATATACTACACATATTTCTAAAAATATAGAATTGATAGAAGTGAGAAAAATGAGAATAACCCAACTCAGAGAAGAATATTTGAGAAGTGTCGATGGAGTCTGAAGCCAAGAGATCATTCAAAAAAGGAGTATATTTATATCCATATCATTAATTATATTTAATATTTATATCATTGAGAATCATATTGATGTCTTAAGACTAGAAATATTTTAATTGACATTAGTAATTTAATATCTTCATAGATTACATATATGAATCCAATGATAGTTTTATTCGTGGAGAATGACCATCATTGAGGGGTTTCATAATTTATTTATCATTGTTAGATAATATTTTGTAGAGTTTTTATATCATCTAGTGGATTCTAAATGTGGTGTTTGAATGTTATGGACTCTGTTTCGTAAAGGAGTTTTCTAACTAGTAGTATAATCAATGGTGTTAGATTAACGAACATGGAATGGAGTAGGCATGGGTGTCGAACCTTGTAAAAATATTGGGTTGTGTTTATATGTAATTTTTTAATATGGGGAATGGTTGGGGGGTTAATTCAATAGATAACTAAACATAACTTGTTTAATAGGTTGGGTTTAAATGGGTAGCTTGTAAAAGAAAAATAAGGTCATGGATTCACACCCCCCTCACATCAGTTATCCAATCAATTTAGATCTTAAAAAGTACTATCAAAGGTTATCTTGCATCCATATATACCAAGAGAATGGATAATAACAATTACATGTAAAAATAATGATTTACTATCTTTTATGGAACAAAGTACAATTTTTGGAGGAAATGGATACTTTCATAGCACATTTCATCTAGACTAGAGGTATATAATGCCTCAGTAGTTTGTTATTAACCTATTTATAAGAATTCTCATATAATTCATGTTGAAAAAACTATTTATAATTATGGAAATGAAATTAATTATATATTTATTTCTTTATTATAGAATGTATACGAAATGATGATGATTCTTGAAACTATAAGGTGGATATAGGATAAATTGAACCGCAACAATGAGGTAAATGTAAAAGTGGAGGATTTGAAGAACCAAACTTGGATGATTATATTTAGTGACATTTACATGGATAAAGATGATGTTTGTGATAGTTATTTTAATCAGGTAAATGAAATTGTTTTAATTATTATTAGATTTGAAGGGAAAATTAAATATTCCACTATTGTGAGGAATATTATAAAGAACATTTCAAATAAGTTTCATTCTAAGGTATCTATTTATAAGATTAATAAGATTGTTCATTGGAGGAGTCAAACAATTTTTTTATTCCATATGAATTAAAAAAGTAAATATCATTTATGAATCATTGGAAAATAAAAATTTTCCTTGAATCCATGAGAAAATGGAAGCATAAATAAATTGATGATATGAATGATTCTAAATATGAATAATATCTCAATCAAATTATCACACTCTTGTTAATGATATTATTGAATGGAAAATAGAATAGAAATGTATGAAATTTAATATATTTTTTAATCTCAATAACATTGGTCATGTTGATAATTTTTTCCCAAAGAATAAATATGATGAATCTTAGTAAATGAAGAAATAATAAAGGACATAACAGAATAAGATGGATAAGAAGAAGAAGAATAAGAATTATTACATTAAAATAAGAATATTATTAGGAATGGATGAAGAATCATCTATCAATTCTGATTATTAATTCACTCTTATTGCCCATGTTAAGAAATTTTCTTAGTTTCCACGTAGTGAAGATGATGGAAAAGAGAGAAAAAAGCATCGTTAGGAACCTTAAAGAATCATGGAATATTTTTTTAAGTATATTTCAATACTCAAAAATGACATGAAAATGATATATAATGAGAATATTAAATGGATAATTATATAATCAATTTCCTAAAATGATAAAATAATTTTTAATGAATAAAAATATGATATTTCCAAAAGTGAGTTATCAGATGTTGAAAAAAATATACTTATCTAGGATATATAGCAATAATGGACTAGAGTGGTGAATAGGGTTTTAAAACATTTAATAAATATAATAAATCAGTTTTTATTATTGAATGGTGTGACACTCTTTTGATGTTTTTATAATATTATGCATTAAATATACAATATAAAGCCAAAATTTATAAGGGAATTCATATTAAAAATATTTTACTACAGTCCTAAATATTCTCTATTTTGTGAGAATATCAGTACCTACTATATAACACCACTTTTAATGGTGTGATACCATATTTATAGTCCCATCATATTTTAATACACATAGTACCAACCATTTCCTTACATTTTTTTAATATTTATAACCTATACAAACTAGAAATTTTTTAAGTGTCACAATCGAAAGACCATTATTTTGTTTGGTTAAATAACCAATAAAATAATTTATGTTGGTTGGGAAAAGGGTAAATAGACTCTTCTGAAAAAACATAAGTAAAAAAATATTAAAAAATAATACCTTGGTTGAGGTTAAAATATATGAGAAAATTTGATCGATGTTATTGTTGATCGAATATCTCAGTCCACTTCATCAATATAGATATGAACAATGAAGTTTATTCGTGATCACACCAATGAAACTGTAGTCCCTGATGATCTAAGTCTTGTGCCATGTTTATATCTCACTATTTTCCATAGTTTTTATTTATTGAAAAATCAACAACAATAACTAATATTGGTTGATTCCCATTGTTAGGAGGTTTGTTAAACTCATCACCTTCATTCAACAACTAGAAATAATATTATGGAAACTTATCATAATTTATTTAAATATGGAACATATTTCAAGAATATTTCTGGTACACTCTAATCCCTGTATTGAAATCCTTCTAATATGCTCATTAGAAATCATGAAATATTTTAAAATAAGTTAACCTTCACATTTTTTTTCAAAAATAATATAATTTCATAATATAAAATATTATAAAACAGAGGATAAACAAAAAAATTGTAACTAATTAATTCCAAAAATATCTCCCAAGATATTTCTTTACCCAAAAAATTCAATTTAGTCAGTAGATTACAAATATATTTTTTTAAATGATAAAATAAAAAATATATTATGAATTATTTTTCATATTTAAAAACTAGCACAGATAAATATATAAAGGACTTATTTTTATTTGATTAATTTATTTAGAAACTATTTATTCAATCCAATATTAATATTTTTTAACAAATTTAATTAGTTTAAAATTTTAAATAATAATTGAAAAAAATATATGAGGTTGTAGAAATTAACAAATAAAAATCCTTTTAGATCATGTTATTATTCAATGGTGTCACATATTATAACTAATGAAAGAAAATGCATTTTTATATGATGGTATAAAAAAATTATTTTTGTTATCACTGAAATAGATAACCAACTACCTCTACTATAAAAAAAGGTTCTACCACTATAATTATTCTTTTTCTATTATTAGATTGGATCAGAATTTGTGAACCTAGATCAATTCATGTTCCCCTTAATATGCTATCATAGTAGGAGTGTTTTCATACCGAAGATGTAGAGGTGTGCTACCGTGGGAAGGTCATTTCTACCATTATATGAAGGGATCTACCACCAATAGAAGATGTGGTGATTTCTATATCTTATGTAAGGGTAAAATTAGTTTTATATAATATATATATGGTTATGATATATACTGTGTGATGATAAATATTAAATTATATAAATCACATAAGGGTAAACATGAAATAAAATATGTTTAGTACGGGTAAAATGAAAATTCCATAGAAGTTGTAAAGGTGAAAAGTATGCTATGAAAGGGTAGAATGGATTTTCATACATTTTGTAACGGTAAATAAATCATTTATAAAGGTAATAAAAAATTTTTAATAAATGTTTATGGGTATAACATAAATTATGTATTTGTAAGGAATAAATTATGAAATTTGTGTAAGGGTAGATAAGAGCTTCAAATAAAGGTCGATCAAAGATTAAAAAGCTCATATATGGGGACTTCAAATCTCATGTAAGAATTATTATGAAATTATAAGACTTAATTAATGGTAAAACTAAATTTTTCTAACAGGAATAAATGTAAATAGAAATTAAAACATTTTATGTACTGATAATGAAAATATTATTTGGTATATTAATTTTCAGAAGATATAAAAATTAAATAATAAAGAGAAAAATAAGAATAAATAATGAATTTCTAGACATTAATTAAATTAATAAATTTAATTATATATAAAAAATATTATTAAATAAAATTTAATAGGGCCATTTGAAATAATCAAAACAGAAAAAATAACACCTAAATACTCCAAAATCTAATAAAAGTCTCTGAAACACAAACATAAATAAAATTAAACTTACTATAAAATATATGATAACAATAAAATGAAAACACCAGTATATATGAAAATTAAAAACACTAATCATTAATATGTGAGATTTTTTAACATATGATAAATGTAAATTTTTTTTCATTTTGATTAAATAAATGATGGTTGATTAAAATTTTAAAAAACACAATCATGTTAATTAAATATTGATCTAAATTGTTTAAATAGTAAATATCTAAATGTTTTATATAATTTTAAAATATAAAATATATTTAAATTTAAAAAAATCCTTAAAATATTCTCCCTCTTTTAGAAACATATCAAAAAGTAATAAAAATAATATCATTAAGTAAAAAAAATTATACTTCTAAAATAATAACTATAGTGTACCAGGATTATCATACATAGATATCAAATAATTTTTAATGAATATTCATTATGTTATACCAACTCATGTCTGAGAACTATAATAGTTTAGTGTATTGGGAAACATGGAAACATAGAAAATATATTATATAAGAAAACTATATCATCTCCCACATAGATAATCATAACTATATCCCTCAGAAAAATCATACATAATACATTTCATTATAACTATGGGAATTTAAATATAATAAAGTTTGATGTCAGATGACCAGTAAGGTTATAGAAGTGAGAGACATAAGTATAATAAGAACATTTTTATTTGAGAATATGATAATACTATTTGAAAATGATACCCTAAATTTTAAATATAATAATATCGAGTCACAGAATAAATATTGGTTGATCATAATAAATTAATAATAATCGAATTAAAGAACATGATCCTTGAGAGAATAACAATGTAATAAGACATAGATTTTTGGCATACACATAACATAGAAAATAATTTCCATAGAAGTCAAGGATCACTACCAAGGATGTTATACTAGAAATGGTTTACTCCCTAAACCATAATTGCAGTAAATGATAACTCTGAAGACCAACATTGTTAAAATATTCCCTAGATGAACTATATTCACTCCCTATTCCAATCATTTCCATCTCATGAGAAATAAATCTTTACCAAACATTGTGGAGGGATATATAGGTTCTATATATCTCATAATGAAAAAAATATTTATAAGTTCTGTAATATCATTAATCATT
Organism: Viscum album; assembly: GCA_963277665.1. NCBI lineage: Eukaryota > Viridiplantae > Streptophyta > Magnoliopsida > Santalales > Viscaceae > Viscum > Viscum album. The sequence goes on from OY728126.1 coordinate 1,024,823,912, forward strand.
CATCATACCATAACCCATGAAATTAAATTGTTTCAATAAATTTTTAATCACATCACAACAAGTAAAAAACAAATAGTTTTCATAATCATTTCATCATTGAATAACATTTGAGAAAGTAATTGGGTTTCATAATAATTTTTCATGTTATGACCCATTGAAGAGAATGAGGTTTCATAAACATCATGCCATCATGAACATAATCCATTTCGAGAATGAATAATAATGTTATACATGGATTATATCCCCATTATGAGAGTTGTAACATCAGTGGATATCATCTTAGATGAGAAATTATTTTAAACGATCATTTAAAAAATTGAATAAAATAACATTTCAATTTAAATAAATTCTTAAAAAAAACATTTTAAAGCATTTGTATTTTAAAATAAAATTGGAAACATATAAATAATTATTCAAATAAAATAATGAGCTTGATGATGGTAAGTAGTTTTCTTTCCATACATGTTAAAACAAATATTCCTTTCACATTTTCTGTAAAATCCAAGTTGAAAGTATTTTGAAAATTAAATGAAGATTCACCAAAAATAATTGTAAAAATTAAAACATGTGTAGAAATTTATTTTAAAAATAATAAAATAAATATAAATCATTATTGAAAAAATTATTATAAAGCATTGTTCTGGAAGAAAATATATTTCCGTTCTATGAAAAAAATATAGTAATATTTTCTTAAAAATATTTATCAATTATTTTAGGTACCAAAGAGTGAAAAATTATTAATATTGCATGAATATATCATTAATAAACAAATTATAATAATATTTTTGAGTTTCATGAGATATGTATCATATTATATTATCATCAAATATATAATCATAAGCAATCCAGATAAATGATGAGATTATAACATATTTTAATCAACAATTTGGTAATATTGAATCTTAAGACACTTGATAAAGAAAAATATAACCAAACAAAATATATATTTAGCATAAATAAAAGCATTATATTACATCACACATGGTAATTATATTTACCTCATGAAATAATTTATGTTCATAACATTACCTATGTCCCAAAAAAAAATTAGCCAAAAACATCTTCCCTTAAATATCGACTTCTATCGTACATGTTAAAACCTCATATATAATAAATATAATTTTTTATACATATATATCAGAAAACTATTTACATATATCATACCATATATTATTTTCCTACCACCTTCCATTACTCGTTAATTAACAATTTCATGGTAATGTTTTTTTGTAATAACCTCTTTGCTTTTCATATATGTTTTGATTTTTTATATGTGGACCTCTTACATTGATCAAGATTTATATATATATATAATTTTAAATATGATATTAATAACATATATATTCATTATATATTTACCTATATTAATCCATAAAATTTAGTGATATAAAATTAAATACCGTGTTTAGGGAAACAGTAGGTCATATGTACGCATGAACATTGACTGTATTTTCTTATCGTATTTAAATAGAGAAAGTAAAGTGATATATAATCATTAAATAATTATTTTAAGTCATATCTGTCACAAATTTTCATTAATATTATTCGTGTTAACTTATATGTAATGATGTAATGAATCACATTTATTTGATTGGTAGTTGTCCTCTGTATAGAAGAGCGGCATTTCCATTTTCATAGAATATGGATTGTATGATGGTATGTGTGATATAATAATTCTAAAATCATGATAAAATCATAATTATCATATATAAATAATAAATCCATCGTTATTTAAAACCATGAGATTTTTAATGGAAAACAAAATGACATCACTTCGTGAGGCAGTATACACAAACGATGATTTCATAGCCCATTTCATCGAATTAGAGGTTGTTTTAGGAAATTATATTAACATAAAAACATAAAATTATATTGAATATAATTATTTTATTATATCATCGTGGTATTATAATAATTTAATTTGCTGTAGGATGAAATAAAACAAAAACTCTCATTGATGAATGTTACCTCTTTTTTGGGTATCCTCCATAGCTTTGCACCAAAATCCATCCTAGGTGGTATTACAATATAAAATGAGGCATATAGGATGATAAGAGACAAGTTTCAGAGTTAATTGGGATATTATTGGCTGAAAATTGTTTTTATGGTTCAAAAAATAGATGATATATGGTGGCCTTTTATAAGTGAGATGAGTGGCACACTTGTTGTTTTTTGATAGAAATAGGTGTAGACACATTTTTATCATGAAAAAGGGTTAAAATGAGAAATTATAGGTCCTAGAAAAGTTAATTTCTTGATTTCTCCATTTAATGGGGATTTTTGGAAATTTTTTGGTTTTTTAATCCTTATTATTTTAGATTAACCATCTCTTTGGTACCCCATTTTATCCTTAACTGTGATATTTAATTTTTACAATATTAAAATTTTAATTGGGATGAAATTTTTGTTGAACATATTAGATAATATAAACTATTTTGATTCAAAATTTGGAATCCATTTTTCCAAATTCTATTCACCTAACTAGAAAATGTAATTTATAATTAATCTTGAAGACCTGATGAGAAAGTTGGTTTTTGGAGAGATAATATTCAAAACAATTATTGATTTAATATGGATATTTAAAAAAATGTTTCCCATAAAATAAATTGAATTAATTTTAATATTATTAAACTAATTTTACATTAAAACATATTGAAAATATTATTTAACTAAATAAGAAATTTAAAATAAAATGCACATTTCAATTAAAATTCAATATATTTTACTATTTATAAAAATAAAACTTTTCATAAAGAATCCCATAAATTAACCCTATTATAATTCTGACATGATTATTTTTAAATTTAATATTGTTTTTTAAAATAATTTTTTCTGAAATTATAAAAAAATAATTTTATTAATCTTCACAAAAATAATTTAAAATCATTTTATAAGAAATAGTAATTTTGAAACATTTGAAATATATAAAAAACATCATCTTATTGTGAAGTATTTCTATAATATTTTTTAAAAAAAGTTATAAAGTATATATAATATTTTGGGTTTATATTCTCTTGTGTATTGAGGTAATGGTTTGAGAAACGTTTTTATCGTATAGTCCACCATGGAAATGTAATTTGAATTAGTGAAAAATTAATTAGTGTTATTTCAAAAAAAGTTCGTAATATTTTTCTTCTTATAAGTTTAAAGGTATGGTGTAACAATTGATGATAAAACCCTATTTAATTTTGTTGTTATTATTTTTATTTTGGTATATAAGGTTATTTATATATGAAATAATTTAGTTTTAACTAGGGTATTAGTGTTAAATGTTTTTCATTAATGTATTATTTCATTATGTGAAGATTTATACATTTTGTGAATTATCTTACAATGTGATAACCATTTTGGTTTTGGTAAATAAATAAATATAGATGAAATATATTTAATATAAATTTTATGGTTATATGTTCTTTAAATGATGTTTTTAAACATCCATCTTGAAAAAAATTCATCTTGAATACTCATCGTTTAGAGAAAAATATGAGATTGTGGTTGAAATTGACTAAAGTAAGAAATTTGACTTATAAAGATATTATATTTACTTATGATCCATGTATATATAGAAAATTAATTCATCAAATATGAGAAAAGGATCTTGAATAAAATTCCAATTACCATAATTTCAGATGATATCGATAACCTTTTTCTCGATTATTTAGATTATTGTTTTTTGGTTGTCAAATTTCTCTAAATCATTCACATTCTTATGGTGGATGATCTCCGACACTCTATATAATTCCATGGGAATTACACATTTCATCCTTTTCCAAATCACAACATTATAAATATGTTTCCCCATTTTTAAATCTAGTGTGTATTATTTCAAGTGAACTTCTTATGTCCTTTTCTCTCCTATCAAGATGATGTTTTATAATCCCTTTTTAACATGTGGGATTATAAAAAAGGTTTTCCAGAACACCCAATATTTTTTTACAAATGTAAAGAAAATATTTATATGGCACTATTTATTTAATGGAGGAGGATGTAACACCCTGATATTTTATAAAAGAAATCAATTTTCAATAAATCAATCGACACATAACACTGAGCATAAATGACCTGCAAAATATATAACCATTATTAACTTGTAATTAAATTGGAATGTATGAATAATATTAAATATATTATGTAATATATACATATATATATATATATATATATATATATATATTCCGTTATATATATAAATAATTCAAAAAACTGAAAATAATCGATTAATTTGTGGTAAAGTAATTTTATTCTTCAACAAAATGTTTTCTTCCAAAATCATTTATGATTCAATTTCATAAAAAATATTATAATTAATTGATATATATTTTTTATCATTTATTTGATAAAATTTAATTAAAACTAAAATCAAAATATCAAAATTAAATTTTTAAGAAATTTAGTGGTTTTTTTGAAACCATTTTTTTCATGAATAGTGAAAAATACCAATTTTTATAAAAATCTCATTTTTTAACAAATTATGTAAATTTCAAGTCACATTATTTTTTTTATATTATTTAATATTAAATAATTACTATTTTTTTATATTTATTCCACTTAATTATATTTTATTCATATTGATATTGGATATTAGTGAAAATATATTTTTGGATTAAAAATTGTTTTCCTAAAAATAGTTTTAATGTGCATAACGTTTCTCCTTTTAAAATAATTAAAACAACCCCTAATAAAAAATTATTTTAAGAAAATTTATATATTATATATAAATAAATATTAATTTTGATTTATATAGTGGTTATTATTAGTTATAGTGTTAATATAAAATCATCTTAGTATTGAAAAATACACTTCTTGAAAACCCGTTATTTCATCACATCTATTGGTTTGATTTTAAATTAATATTTTCCAAATAATTGAATTTAAATTAAAAAAATTAATTTAAATGTTTAATAATAAAAAATAATATTACCAAATATGGTCAACATAATTTTTGACAATAATGAATAGTGAAAGGATTAATAATTAATTAATGTGGTTATGGTGGAAACGAATTCACTATGGGTTAAATTAAAATAATAATGGGAGTAATGACCTAAAATATTGTATAGAAACTATTTTATGTAATTATTTAGATATTATATGGATAATGGTCCATTTTATATCCCTTTATCTTATGAAAAACAAGGTTACATCTTTTCTTTTTTAAAATTTACAGGTTTCCACTCACCTCACTTATAAAAATCCACTAACTATCCTCTCTTATTATCATCACCAAAACTACTTGGATCATACAATAAAATTTAAAATGTATTCCACACTTCCCTCCCCACATCAAATATCCCTTATTTGGTTCAAGAAATTGGTCCTAAGAAGCCTTTTCTTTCTTACGTATGGAGGTTGTCTGAAGAAGAGGTATCTTGTTTAACCGAGTATCTTCATATTATTTCTTCTTCCATTTCATTCGAATATTCTTCAAATTATCCTTATATAATAAAAAAATTATCTAAAATATACATATATTTTTATTATTATTACAGAATAATCTAATTCTATCAAATCCTCCATCAAATGGGATACAACATCATCATTCATGTGTATGGAGGACTACTACCTCTCGAACTAACGTCATTTGTTTTCCATAATCACATCTCACATCACGATATGATTATGTATTAAACATATATATTTCGTATTTTAAAAAAAATATACATATAGAATTATTATATAATATTTACTTATCTATATTCCATTCTGACTGGGATACAATTATGTCGTTCATGTGTATTGCGCACTACCACCTATGCGATGATATCCTCTTTTATGTAGCACATTAAATGGAAGGTAATAAGAATAAATGTAATAAATTTATTTATACAAATGAAGTTATTATTAAAATCATTACCTACTTTTCATTCTTAAAATATAATTAATCAATTTATTTATTACATAGAAGAATGGAAATGTCATCCATGTGCACATTCGGACTACTGCCTCTATGAAGCGATATGATTTTTTGCATCACCCAAATAAATAAATAATATAAATTATTATTTTTATTATTTTTATTTTTTTGATATGTTTATAATTAAAGAAATATATTATATTAATAACAATCATTCTATAATATTTTTTGAAAAATGGAAACATTATTCTTGCATATGTACAGCTTATTGTCTATATGATTGTAATAAAGTTCATTTTCCAAAACTATATTTCATTATTGGGTTTTAAAGTATAATTTATGTATAAATTTGATATATATTTCCTTATTATTACTCTACAGTTTATTAAATAATGACTTCTTTCACCACAGTCAACACACTAAATCCATATTGAAATAATGAACTGAACATCCTCAAAACACTCAATGTTGAATTAAATGATAAGTATTATAATATTTCATTAAAATAAATAAATTATTTATGTATAAATTATTATACCTTATTTATTTTCTTAATAAATAAAATAATTTATATGATATTATTATAACAGATATAAAGGAAACACATGGAATATATGGATTAAAGTTAAGGGTTTTCCCATCTTATTTTTTATTTACTCAATATATATGTTAAATTCACCACTTATTTTAATTTTGTTGTGTATGTACTAGCCATTTAACATTTAATAACATGAATATTTCATTCATCATCGTATTTTATGCTTATATTTGAACTATTACGTTCAATGGGAATTGAAATGAATATTAACAAGTGTAAATAAATTTCATATCTTAATTGGGATATAATAATTCTTTTTAAAAATATTTATGTCATTATTATGTTTATAATGATTTATTATAATATTTTTTAAATTTAGACTTATTTTTTGTGGTTTTACAATTGATACACATAATTTATTCATTTATTAACTCAAAAATTCAATGTTATTATTTTTAAGGCATATTAATCTAAAATTCTATTTATTTGAGATATATGATTATGATATGAACCTACCATGTATTATAAGGTGTATATACTACCTTGTTGAAATATTTTATCATAAATATCCACATTTTAATTATATTTAACAAAAAATTTGAATTTATTATTTCATTGGGCTTATGATTGAAGACATTCCAATGAGGAAATGGATTTATATTACAATCTATTTTATTGTGATTAATTTTGTCCAATGTTATTTCAAAGAAAATATTATGATCTAAATTTCAATAAACATAACTCGTTTTTATCCTATGGTTATGAATGTGTTCCAAAATTTTAATTTACTTTTCATACCAAATTTATTAATTAAACATCTAGGAAGTCGGTTTTAAGTGATACTTGTGTTTTATTTTATTTTAGATCTGATATCATTCTCTTTAATATCGATGTTTTCTAAAATGTTTTAATAAAATATCTTTTCTAATCATAAATTATTTCTTAAATCTGTTTTACACAATCTTTTACCTTATTTTAAATTTTTTTGAAAATTAAATTACGTAAAATTTTCCAAATGGGTTACTTTTGATTCCCTTTATGAATTATTTAGAATAATATTTATTTTTAACATTTATAATATGAAAAAATTTCCCACCATCATGTCCAATATTTTACTTGAAGATTCCTTTATATGAATCAATGTTTTTTCAATGAAATGGAATTTCACAATATTTTTTAATTTTTAATTTTTCAAAGTGATTTTGAAAATTAAATTGTTATCTTCAAAAAAATAATGCCCTATTAATAGTATTTTTATTAATTTATATCAATAATTATTGTTGTTAATTATGCTTCAAAGTGGATATTTTATAATGATACAATTTTCATTCTTTCTCTGGATTATTTTGATTATTTCAAGTAGACTATTATAAAACATGTTAATTTAATATGGGTTAATAATGTTACAAATATATTGTTATAGATCCCATTTTTTCAAAATGTTAATCATGTTTGAAATATATATTGTTGGAATATGTTTATTTTATAGGTTTATTCATGTTACAAAGATAATTTTATGGAATCCAATTCTTTTACATGTGTTAATCATGGTTCAAAGAGATTATTATAGAACCATTTTATTTTCACTGGGTAAATCATGTTTGTGGGATATTTTTATAGAACCCATTTCTTTTCCACTGGTTAATCATATTTCAAGTTTATTTTCATTGAAAAAGTTCCGTTTCTATTTGTTTATCAGTTTATAAAAGTAACAACTTTTTTATATATTTTTATGAAAAAATACATTACCTTTGAAGTTTATTTGTGGTTCTTATATTTTATCATATGATGGATGCACCAAGATAACATTGGGTTTTCCTAAAATATCGTATAAACATGGTTTTACCAAAAAGTGCTCCAACACAATGAGTAATTATTATTTTATCTGTATAATTATTTTAGAAGTAAGAAATATGGTTATTCCAATTGTATGGGTACTGTAAGTGTTCTATTCATATAATTTCCAAATATTCAAACACATTTTGTTATGTTGTTATGGGTTCTATGTGTTTCCTTAGATTAATATTGGTATTACAAGGATCATAATTATTTATTTTGATGATTATTTACATTGAAAAACTTCCATTCTATTTTTTCATGTTTTATTATCAATTTACTTATTGGATTGTGTTCTCTTATATTATGTACATGCACTATGATTATATCATCATACCATTATTATCATCTAAATATTACTGAAGATATTCAATTTTTAATGATTATGTTTACACTTAAAGAGAATTTGAGCTCACTCTTCCAATTATTCCTTTTTCCAAGGTTATTGTGAATGATGATAAATTAATTATTTATATAAGGTATTCATATGAAAGATTATATTGATAATCTAAGGTAAAATATGAAAATGGTTATAGTGGGAGATGATGTTCATATTTACAAACCAGTTGTTTATGAATACAATATGTTACGATATTTTCTTAAATATTTAAAAATATAAACCTAAAAGGTAATTAATAATTTATGGGATAAAATATTTCCTTATGATTTTGAAAATTTTGGATTGTGATAAATGGATCACCTTCATCGATATCAATGAAAAAAATGTAATGTTTCTGATTTAATCACTAGATCCAGGAATGTGATTTTGGGGTTAATATATTATAGTTCTGAAATTATCCATCCAAAATCTTACCATCTTACCTACCATTATTATTGAACTTCTATTCTTACCCTGAGACAATCCTTGTAAGGCTTAATATGCAAGGAAATAGAGGTCTCTCAAAGAAGATGTAATCATCGTACACCTATTATTTCATAGTTTACTTATTATTATAATTACTCTAAATATATTGTATCCATGAAAATATAATGACCCTAGTGTCAAAAATATAATAATATCATTTGATGAATATGGGAAATCCAATTTCTTACATCCATTCTTTGAAATGGGAAAAGAAAGTATTTCTCATGTGTACTTGTGGACTACTGCCTCCACGTAGGGATATTATCCATTTTAAATCATTGTATTACATGGATGGTTATAGTAAGGGATTTAATGTTTATATAAAATACTTTTGAAATAATTTTTTTAATTATAATATCTTACCTACCTTATTAATTTCTAATCCATTGGAACACAATAATGTAGGTAATGCATATGTGGGGACTACTGCCTCTTGAAGGAAATGTGACTCATTTTTCATTTCTCGTTTAAATGTATATTAATAAAGATATTTATAAGTAATATATATTATAATTATTAAAAAATAATTTTTATGTAACATTTAACGACAATTTACATTTTTTTCATTCCGTCCATAAAAAGTAGAAACATTACTCATGTGTTTGTAAAGAATACCATCACCATGAAGTGATGAAATTAATTTTTCATCACTCCATCATATGAACAATTATAAAAGTGAAGATAATAAATTTATATCAAAATTAAATCATGTATAATAATTTAGATATTATTAAATCATTTCCATTGTAAAATTACACGAACCACCAAACCGAAACATGCATGGAAAACTAACTTGTTGTCTCCCTAATATTCATTTTAATGATAAAATTATTTATAAAATTTTAATTAGAAATTAATATGGAATAAAAAATTTAAATATATGTAATATTATGGAATTTTAAGAGAATAAAAACAAACCAATATTTATTTTACAATAGTTTTCAACGAGTATGAAACAATACAAGACATTATGTAATGGATTTATATTACAATCTCATTTATTTTCAAGGGTATTTATGTTAAATTTACATGAATGAACATTTTATTATTTTTATCCATTAAAATGATTATATTTTACTATAATATAGTTTTTATATAAATTTCCATGTAACGGTACCTTCTTCATCTCTTTGGTACATATAATTATTGAAAATAAAAATATTTTAATGATAACCCAACTGTATTTCCTCTTCATTCGACAAAATATTTATTGCATATCCATGTTCATTAAAATGATTTAAATAATTTTATTTTATATAATCCAAATAAATTTATGGACATTATATTCTTTATTTTATTTTATTTTCAAATTTTTAAAATATATTTTTCTCAATGTCTTCCAAACAAGTTATTTATGAATATTTTTTAAACATTGAAAAAAATTATAATTTTAATTATTACCACATCAATTTATTTTATCTCTATTATTAGTATTCTTTGGTTTTAATATTACATTCCAATTTTCCATGATTATTTTAAAAGAAAAAAATTTTTCCCAAATATTTGATAAATTTTTAGTTTTAAAGATCCCTAAAAGAGGGTAGTTTTCTTATTTCAAGTAAATGTTCAAAACTGTTTCTAAAATTTTTTTTCATCCATTTCATGATCCATTAATAATTGTTATGATTCCATGGGGTTATGATCTAATAATAACACCCACATTCATTCTCTAGATGGATTTTTATAATTATGATTTATGGATAATTTTATCAAACTCATTTCTTTTCAATAGGGGTTTCAATGATGAAATGAGAGAATGTTTATGAAACCTACTAAATTAACATGATTTGAACTATGATGAAATTATTAGTGTTATTATGATCATGTGAAACACATGTGTTATTTTAAATAATGTTAGTGTTGGGATTATTATTTACAACCAATGCATTGGTTAATGTGACATATATATATATCATTAAATGATGATGATGATAAGTGTATTCCCCATAAAGAATAGCTATGTTAACATTTTTATACATGAGGGTGATTTCTACATGTTATAATCACAAATATATAGATGAACATGATTGTGAAAATCTATGTTCACGTTTTTTTGTGAGTATGATTGCATATAACAATGATCATAAGATTATGCATAGACATGATTATCAATAAATATGTCTACATATTGATGCATTAGCATAATTGCTTCTAACTATGATCCCAATACTATGCATGGAAATGATTGTGAATAAATATATTCCCAAGATTATGATTTTGTAAGCTTATGAAGTCAAATGTTGATGTTAAAACTCTTCAATATAGATTTCTACTTTGACACTATTATTAATTTTTATTTAAGATATGTCCTGATTATTGAGTTTATGATATAATATTTTCTATGTATGAATCATATATATTTATATCACACATATCATTATGTTATCATACCATCATGATCATCTTATGCTCTTTTATAATTTATATCTCCTTGTTTACCCTTATTGACCATATAAACTAATCCTTTCTTCTGTTTTCCTTCCTTAGTTCCTGATGTAAGGTTTTAAGTGTGATATTTATGTAAGGGTAATAATATATGGAACTTTGAGGTAGATACTAATGTTATTTTAATAAATATCTTGATAATCTATTGTATGGAAAAGATAATAAACCACTACAATCCTATAGTGTGTAATATTTTGAAATGTATTGAATATATGTCTAAAATGATATAATATATATATATTTTATTTTTAGGATACCTCATTTTGTATCAAAGGATGGTTTATTTATTATTGGTGATTATGTTAGGGAAAATATGATGATAAAACCTATGAAACCCATGTATAACCAAATGATTTATAGGATAGACCTAATGTTTCAATGAATGATAATAATGCATCATAAATAAAGTCACATCAAGGATGAATTCCATAGGATTTCAAACTATATTTATTATTTCTCAATTTTTATTTTAACTATTAGTTATTTTAGAAAATGGATGAACCCATAAGGAACCCTGATAACAAATAATATAGCAGGAAATTCAATTCCAATCATCATGAGCTACTATATTTTTTTGAGTTTTTATTTAATATATGTTGGTTATTATCACTGAAATAAAATAATCTATAATAAATTAATAAATCCTTTTTGACTTCTAGAAAGCTCAAATGAGGGAGAAACATGTCATTTTATATATTATGAAACAACATCAACATTCCATATGTGGCTCTTCGGATCGAATATTTTATAATCAATGGATCAATGTCATGAAAAAGATATATTCTAATTTTTGGTCATAGTCCATGAGATATTATAATTGAACTCTATTTCAGGGAAGTAGAAGCTGAAGATTGGTGGTCTCTTACCGACAACACAAGGAAAGAATAAGAATTAAGCTACAAGTAATTAAAATATTTATTGAGGTTATTTCTTAATAAATAATTTCCACAAAATATCTATAAAAAATAATTAAAGAACGATACCCTAGAGATAGAGTGATGGGAGAGAATCTCTCTCTAAAAATCATCATAGAATTAGGGTTCATGATCTAATTCTTCGTTCTTTATTGCAATAGTTGGATCCTTTCTCATGCCTGAGAAATTCGACTACCACTACATCTAGGATAAGCTAAATTGTAATGCACAAGCTCTTGAAAATATGAAAAATGAACCATCCCTTCTAAAAGATATCATTATCTTTACATCGGTTGGAAGAATACGAGGGATCTCTTTCCGCAATGCACTTAAAGGTACATATTTTTCTAAATCTACCCTTACAAAGCCTAAATTATTCATGAAATTAGATGATGGTCATTTCTTAGTAGTGGCTGATTGGGAAGTCATTTAATAGAGTATACAAAAGTGTATGTTTTCAGTGATGGGTCACACTCCATAACTTAAGAGTGATATACCATGTCTCAAATCTGATATTAAATTGAGAATCACTCACTTCTGTGGCATTGTCAATTTGAAACTAATTAAATTTGGATGTGGTTATTTTTCATATTTTATTAAAATCATAGGAGTAATTAAATTGTGTTTGGAATTTAGGAATCATTCATCTTAATCAGGGTATCCTTCTAATATCATAATGGGACCAACCTTTTAACCATGATACTCATTAAAACATAGTAGAGAATGTATGGATATGGTTTCATGGTCTTAACTTGTTATTTTTGAACCCTACGATTCTGAATGACCTAGTCTCTTGTGTGGGTACCCCTTTTAATATTGATCAATGTACCCTTAATGTAGAATTAGTATTGTTTTCTAGGGCCATTATGGAAATTCAAACAAGACTCTAAACTATCGACTGTAGTTTTATTTAATAAAAATGATTATAAAACTGAAGTTATAATTGAATATGAATGAAAACTACCCTTTTTGTGAACTTTGAATAATATTTGGACATTCCATCATTGACTGTAGTGTGGTGAAAATATTTCCACCCAAAAGACAATGACTGGAATGAGGTTAGAAATAGGGGAGTCAAATCTATTGTTATAGACAAACCTAAACCCTTTAAGAAGAGAAATGATATTTTGTTAAAAAAACAGTTCACCCAAACTAATTACGAGACAGTTCACATAATACATTGGCTAAAATAGATGAAATTGAAGATAATGACAAATCTGAGAATATATTTAAGAAGACATTAAAAATTTGGTTATGGAGTTCGTTGAAAAATTTGAAATTTTAATGGAGGATCCTCATAAAATCCCTTCTAGTAAATCTAGGCATAAATATTTTGGTTTCATAGACTCCACTTTGACACAAACTCTTAAGGATGATCCCTACATCTCTTCAAATATGGATATTGAATTGGTTATGGCACGTAGTTCCATAGATTTCTCTGGCCTATTCAGGTCACTGTAAGTTCAAAATAGTGATAGAAACATAGGTTTTATCTCCCATCTTAATGAATAAATTAAAGGTTAGAAGGTCGGAATACTTGGCCAATATTCTTTCCTTGCATCCTGTATGGGTATTGGATCTCAACAGGTGATATTAACTACACCTAGTACTCTGAACAATGTCACCAATCATAGAGATTTTTCTGGTGAAGGTAGGAACATGCTCATTTCATATTCAGACAATGCTCCAGATGGATATCTATCACGACCTTCAATTTCAAAAGACAATGAAGACAAATTAGTGGGAAATTCTAGACAAATTTCATCCTCCACATTTTTCACAGTTATGGATACCAATCCAATTAGCAATGAACAAAACAATGGTAAGATGGATTACAACGCTGCTTATCCCTCTTTCCTTTCATCCATGTTAAAGATTGAAATGGTTGTGCCAATGGAGTGTGTGGTACTGGACAATTCAACGTAGGTAAATCTTGGAGAAAAAAAATAGGTACATATATTATTCATAACAATAAATTGCACACTGAAATTCGTAGCTATTCCCTTGATGCCAATGATTTACCATTTAATGTTGTTAATGTTAATGATTCCTCCAATAAGGGTAATAGAGATAGTCTTCTTAGTAGTATGGTAACCACACTTTACAAGAATGATATGCATGATATCTTCAAATTAACATTGATTATAGGACCCACTTCTATCCCTTCAGCATCCTGTAAATGTAAGATGGACAAAAACTAAAGCCCAAATACTTTTAATAATCCCAGAATATCATATAGACAAAAGGGATCATATGTTATGAAATAGGGGTGTACTAACTCCAAACGTAGGTATAAATGAAGATCTTATTCTATAATTTCCAAGGAATTTCTAACCTTGACACCATTAATGTTTTAGAAACAATTCTTAGTATTCAATATCCTGTTATTTTTTCCATTGTTGAACCAAATATTATCTTTTCAAAAATGTTACTACATTTCCATCATTTTGGTTAATTTTTCGTAGGTACAAACCAAAATAATTCCAGGACTAAATCTCTATGGATATATTCTCTATCTTCTTTGCACAATATATCCATCCATCACATATTTGAAAAAAATTCACCTTTTCTTTTATGATATACAACACACATCTTTTCTCTTATTTTGTTTATGAAAAGAGAAAGTATCATGATAAGAGACCTCTATGGACTGGAATCTCTAATATGTGATCAAACATACATCACCTCTGGTGTGTAATCAAAGATTTTAATTTTATTCTTCCTATATGTGAGAAACTAGGTCAATCACACACTACTATATGTGTGAGAGAATTTAAGGTTGTTATTGAGAATATAAACCTTATTGAATAACTCTAATTGGTGCCACATATACACGGTATATAATGTATTATAATATAGTGGTTTCTAGAAAATTAGATTAAGCTTTTTTAATGATCAAGCTTTAGGTAAATGGGACAACATTTCTAGAACTACTCTCCCAAAAATGTAATCTTACCACTATCCTATTATAGTAAATATATTTTTAAAACTATCAAAATCCCTCTACCATTTAGATTCAACAATGTCGGGTATTTGTACATGGAATGTTGTAATATAATTAAATGATTTTGGTCCTCTATGAATCTCACCAATGATGATTTTTTTGTACTCTCATTATTAATCTTCTCAAAAAAATCATAAAAGTTGTTGCAGTGTAAAATCTAATCAAATTGACAATGACATATTTCTTCTTAAGAATAACCTCCACCAACAACAAAATAACAATAACAAATCAATATTTTCTTCAGATTAGATCCAAGAGATTAACATCATGGATAAACTCAAATCTCTCCTTAACATTAAGGATAACATGCGTAAACACGCCTTCAAAATCAAATGGTTAACTAATGGTGATAGAAATTATAAATTTTTTAATTCTCTTCAATGAATTAGAAAAGCCTAAAAAACATTAAACTCCCTAAAAATGGGGAAAACCTTCTATATAAGGATGACAACATTTCTAATCACATTGTCTCATATTTGGAATCCTTTTTCAATGGACCTATCATCAATATTGATCTTCTTCATGAAATTATTCTGATAGTTTTCAATGAAGAGAATGACACTTTTCTTCTAACCATTCTTCTTGATCATGAAATTAAAGACACTATATTTTACATGAATCATGATAGTGCCCTGAGGCCTGATGGTTTTAATAATGGATTCATACAAGAATAATGGGATGTCATTCAACCTAATGTTTTCAAACTAGTGAAATGTTTTTTTCTGGTGGATTTATGCAACATTGGTTGAATGCGCAATTCCTAAAATTAATTACCAAGGATGAAAATGCTTTGAAATTCACATTTTTGGACCCATATCCCTTATCAACACTCTTAATAAAATCATCACCAAATTAATTAACAATTGACTAACCAATTGAACAGAAAAAATATTCTCTTGGAATCAATTCAGTTTTTTTAAGGGAAGATCCATCTGGGACAACATTTGTCTTGCCTGAAAATCCAATAACACCTTAAACAAAAACGTAGAGGTGGTAATATACACACTAAACTTGGAATTCGGAACGATTTTGATTGAATGGACTAGAAAATTATCTTTAAAGTGATTCATAGTTTTGGATTCAATACTTATATAAATAAAATTAGAACTTTTTTTAAATCAGCCTCTATTTCTATCATAATCAAGGGATCTCCTAGGGACTATTTCAAATGCACTAAAGGTGTCAGATAGGGTGATCCCCTCTCTGGAATTCCTTTTCTATTATAGAGTATTATTTTAGTCGTATTCTCACTCTCTAAGTGGAACCAAATAAACACAATATCATACAATCTTCAAGGTATTTTAATGTCCCTACACATATTTTATATATGGATGAAAATATTCTATTCTTACATGGAGACAAAAGAAACATCAACATTCTAAAAAATGATCTTTCTCACTATGAGGAGGTCTTGAGTCAGGTAATCAGCTGGAACAAATCTTTTGTATTCATTATTAGAAACATTCCTACTAATAGAAAAAAATTATTTTTAATGATTTGGGTATTAACGTAGGATAATTTCCATTCACATAACTTGGAGTCCCCATATTTTGGGGTAGGCAAAAATCAAGCTATTTCACTATAAGTATTGATTGAGTCATTAATCAAATATCCTATTATAAGTGGAAGAATCTTTCTATAGTGGTGGTAATATTCCTTGTGAATTTGGTTACTACTTCCAAAATTGTTTACATTATGATGGTCTATAAGTGGCATATTGGTATTTTTTAAAAATGAATGTTTACATAGAAATATTGTTTGGTCTGATAGTACCTTGGATAAGAAGATTCTGACCATTCCTTCGTCTACTTGTTTCAAACCACTATAAATGGGGGATCTTAGAATTAAAAATTGTGTCCTCTTTAATGAATCACGTTATGCAATACTTACCTAGAACCTGATTCACAATGATTCTCCAGCTATAACAATCATAAAAAACAGGTTTCATGATAAGATAAAATAAGGAAACATGAATTTTCTAAACTCCTCCCTATGGCCTTCCATTAGAAAAACATATGCCAACCTTATAAAAAATTCTAGATGGATGGTCTCTAGGAACTAAACCAAGAGATCTGGGTTACACAAATGTAATGGTGCTCCTATAAATACTTTAATCCCTGACAAAACCCCTAAAAATAATAAATGACCATCTGAGAATTCATTAATTCAAAGCTTGATAACCTCCCTGAGAATGTCATTCCTGTGATTACGAACTATAATTTCTCAATCACAGTTGATTTTTTTATATGAGAGCTTGCTTGAAATAGCTTGATTGATTCAAAGAATTTTTACAATCATCACTTCCAAAACATTGTAAATGACATGAGTAGGATCAAAATTCTAGACAAGACATGGATGAAGCCTTCACAACATACACTCATTTGGCATGTTTCCTACAATTAGATCCCAAATGATGGCTATTTATAATCTTTTGGGATCCAAATTTGTTCCAAATTTCATCTTTGTAATCAACATAGAGAAGATTCCAATAATTTATTTCCTTCCTGTTCCACCACCACAACTCTTGGAATTTATCTTTTTGACATCTTCAATTTCAGATGGATGATTCTTGACTCAATTTTAATACTAGTAGGATACTGATTCTCATTTCTATTTGTGAAGCTTCCTTGATTCAGAAGGGGAATTAAAACACATCAGTGAAGCATTTCATGATTCTTAGAAGGATTTAGGTTGATGGATTTTTTTGACAAACACAATGCACTCTTTATGTATTATAGAAACCCCCACCTCCTTGTTGGATCAAATTTAATGTTGATAACACTTCTAAAGAGAATACAAGGCATGCAAGATGTGGATCAATCATCAGGAATCAACTTGGTCAGATCCTTGGGTGTCTTTTTGGAGGTTCTGGTACTGCCTTTTCTCTAGAATCTCAAAATGATGAGTCTTATTCATGTTATCTCCTATAAAAAACCACGATTTTAGAATAACATATGTATTTATAGTGACTAGACTACCATTTTCTAAGAAATTTGGAATGGGGTGGTTCATTTGGACTAGTCAATTTCTACCTGATGGTTTGAGTGTCTTCGTTCACTCCAAGATATCAATCATATCACCACCCACACCTACCCATGAAGAGAATGAGGTTTCATATGTGGTTGAAAATAAAGGTGTAAGTTAAGGAATTACATAGCTATAGGATCTCCCTGATGACTTAGTCCCCCTCCATTTTAATGATTGTAATCTGATACCATATTTTACGGTCATGTAATATTGAATTTTAATATTAATAGATATTTGGTTATTTAACAAAGAAAACACTTTAGTCAACAAAAAAATATTTAAAGTAACCTTATAGAGATGAAATATAAGGGTGATTATTCCGTTAGTTCCAATAAATAAATCTATACAATACATTAACATTAAAATTATGGATTTATATTAAACCCAAATATTTTTTTTCAATTATTTTGAATCCTAAAAATGACTTATAAGCATTAAATAACCATTGGAGACATTTATTTATATTAATATATCATTAAATTTATACTAATGATAGAAATAAAGAGTGGTAACTCTAATTATTCTTCTAGTTTTGTGACATGAAGCAAAAAATGGAGATTTATGGGAACTCAAATGGAAACTTCCTTGGAGAAAAGAAATTACAACCACCTAGAATCTAAAATAAATTAGTTATGTACTCTTGAATTATTTATGAAATAAATATTGACATTCATAAATTTTTTAAAATTTCATCCATCTAGCATGTAATTGATGATGGTGGGTGAAGAGGTCCAAAATTATACAAAGGAAAATAAATATTTATCCATTAAAGTAAAATGTTTTAAATTCAATGATATTAAAAATTATGCAAATTAGTTTCCTAATCTATGTGAAAATGATAATAGTATGCCTCAACACCCCCTATGAAATTTTATAATGGGAAATTCTTTATTATAACAACTAATTTGGGCTAGGAGAATGACATGGTAAAAGTTACACTAACTATCCACCCTATAATTGTAAATGTATTATTTGATTCCTTATTTATGGATGATTTTACATCAAATGAAATTTTTAAAAGTATCACATCACCACCTCAATTATTAGATGTTCTGTTAGAAGTAAAAACATATAATGGTATGATAATTTCATCTCAATTTTATAATTTCAATCATATAGAGTTTTATGGAAATGTCCTTCCTATATTTTTGTTTATTCTCTCTATTTTTGAGTTTTATAATGTACTGGGGATGGATTGTATTTATTTGTGTTATTACCACATCTATAATTGTGTAAGTTAAGTCACATTTGATATTCTTAATCAAACAACAATTTTCTATGAATTCAAGGATGAACATGAACTTCCAAAGGAAATTAGTCTCAATTTATTGGTCCTAATACATATTCAAGAATGATATTGATATCAAATGGTTGGATTAAAACCCAGTATTAAAGACTTAGCATTTTTGGGGAATATTTTTATGTATTTCCTAAAGACGTTACTTTTATTCCCCAAATCAAAATGAATTATTTTCAATAGAACTAATACCAAGTGCAACACCAATTTCAATAACACTATTTAGAGTGTCCCCAAATGAGTTACATAAATTAAAGAAGAAACTACAAGAGAAGCCTAATAATGTATTCATACACCCAGAGATATCACCTTGGATTGATCAAGTTCTTTTTGTTAAGAAGAACGACATGTCAATATTTTTTTTCACTGATTATCATGATATTCACAGTCTCACTATCCAGAAAAAGTATCATTCACCCAATATTAATGACATGTTTGATAAACTATATGAAGATTAATAATTTTTCATGATTGAAAGTCATTATTCATACCGTAAAGTTTTTGTTATGAAAGTGGATATACCTAATAAAGAATTTTTTATGAGATATATTCATTAATAATTTATATTGATTCAATTTAAACATAAGAATACCACCACTATCATCATGGATTAAATGAGTGGAGTATCTAGATATTAACTTGATATGTTTTTTATATTCTTTTTATATAATATTTTTATGTATATAATGAGTAAGGAGAAGTTAGAATATTATTTGATCATTATTTTAATGTGCATGAGGGAGGAGAATTTTTATTCCAAATTTACCAACTATGAATTTGGGTTATAAAAATTTCATTATTAGTGTATATAATCTCAACTGAGGATATATTGGTATATCCATCAAATATTGAAGTTATTTACCAATGGGCAAGTCCTACCATGATAATTTATATTCATATTTTCTTGAGAATTATGTATACCATTTGAACATTTTGAGGTATTCCCTATAGCTATATAATCTACTGTCAAAGTTCATAAATGTGGGATCCAATTTCCTGAGGATATATGAATGTGAGTAAAATTTCATAGATCTACGAAAAGGTTATCTAGAAGACATGTTCGCAGACTAACCTACATTGGATAAAAAATTTTGGTATATAGTGATGCATCATGCAAGGGAATACATCAACCTGAAAAATTACATAGTGATATAATATAAATCAATCCAATAGAAAATTCATGAGAAAATTTAAAAAACCATTATTTGGATTTGTCACCGAAAATTCATTCATTAAAAATATAGTGGCATTATCATTACGATGATGGGTGTTATATATATGGATTATGAAATATTGAAGTATATATTCACATAGAAATATTAGAATACGATCCAAATTATATAGTTTGAATATTTAAAAGATTACTATATCTCAATAAACAACCACATTGTGATGATGAATAAGGTTACAGATATATTGAGTCTAAAAGAATATTCTTATTTTATGATACATACTAGAATAGATCAATTAATTATTGGTCTATATATGATAAAACATTAAATTATGTGGAAATGGGATTGATTATATCTCTAGTAAATGAATGGTCAACTGTATATCCATCTAAGGATTAAGAAGGTATAAAAGGAGGACGTGGAAATATAAAAGATGGTGAGAAATGTTTCTAATTTTGGCCTTGATTATGATGAAGTGATAAGGATTTTGAACCAAGTTTGTTTCTCATTAAAACCATATCTGTAGAAGAATATTTTGTATAAATATAAAAGGTAGATAGTCTATATTCATCCTAGAATTATGATGATATATTGAGATCTAAAAAATACATCTGAAAAGACAACATGAAAATGGATATTAAAGAGTATGTACCTTATTACGTATATAGTCAGAATGTCAAGGCTGAGAGATATAATTGCATTGGGAAGTTATAACAATTACCCATACCATTTTGGAAATAGGAAATCATCACTATGTATTTCATCACTAAACTATCTAATACATTTAAATGACACAATGTTATTTTTCTTCTAGTCGATCCCCTTTAAAAAATTAATTTTATTTCCATTAGATAATATTTCCCTATTATTTAAAATTAAAGGATAAAAATTAAAGGATAAAATTAAATAATATCTTAATTTTTCAATGAATAAAACTTTTGATTGATTGTAATAAATATATAAGCCATACATGGAATTTATAGAGAAGTATTCATTTGCAATTGAATATCTATTTGTGATTTATAACAGAAAGTGATCCTCTAATAGATGTCATGTTTGATAAGACAATTCAAACACAAAAGGATATGCTGACATCTAGTTATATGGATTTTAATGGTGGTTGGGATAAAAAAACTCATTTGATATAATTTCATTATAATAATATTTTCTAATTGAGAATTATTATGGATTGGATGAATCCATCTATGGATGGTAGTAAAAAAAGATTGAAACAAATGGGAGAAATAAATATATTTGGTCCTATACTAGTTGATAAATTTGAATAGAAGGCTATATCCACTCTATAGCACATAATGGTGGCTTAGATCTAAAATAATATCTATGAAGATAATTATCTCTGATATCTAATGTTAAAAGGTGGTGAAAAGGTATTTCTAAAAATATATCCTTAGTATATGTTTATTATATTTTCAAATAATGTAAATATGATAATTAGATAAATAATCCTGAATGAAATTATTGACAGTAAAATTATAATTTCTTTTTATTTTTTTTTCAACTGAATCACTCTCATGTTCACAATGTTTTATTTGTATCTTTCATAAGGAAGTACATACTGGATCCTTCAAATGTATTGAACATAGAGGATATATGAATCGATCATGATCTGTATTATTAGGTAAAACCCATAGTTATTCTAGATCATAGATATAATGTTATATAGAACCACACCCCTCATCAATTCACTGTTTTATAGTAATACCAACATTTCAATGAATCCATGTGGGAAATTAAGGATGTTATATTGAAAAATAACCTCTTTTGTTTGTAATAGAGTGACAGAATATTTAAGGAGAACCTATCATAATGGGGTATAATGTTTTACAATACAATTTTATGATATATTTTTCTTTAAATAAGTTTTATTTCATTGTTATATTTCTTTACATACAAAACCATGTTTAAATGTGCCACAATATACAACTGAATTGTTATTTTTTATTATGAAAATTAAAGAAATACTATTGAATGATAAGGTATGAATGATATGAAATAAAATATAAAAATAATTCTATACACATGTTGAAAATTAATTAATTATCTATAAATTGTAAATAAATGAAAAATATTATGATTTAAAAGTAAATGAGATGTTTATCTTAAAAAAATATATTAATCTGAACAATACATATATTTCATAATAAATTTAATTTATCTAGAGTAGCGAATTTGATTAATTGAATGTGTAAATAATATATATTAAATCATATATTTTTATATTTATATAATGGTTTTTACTATACATGGGTTAAGAATAAATTTAGTTTTATGATTCAAAATTAATTTTTTGAAAATTATTTTGTTGTGTTTTGCATAATTAATTTAATATAGTTTTATACCAACTATATATATTTAATATTTTAAAATATATTACCTATTTTTAATATTTATAATTAATATAATTCAATATAGTCATAATTGTTTAAAACCAAATTAATAGTTATTATAGTTTACCAAGATTAAGGTTCAAACATTATTACTGGTTGGGTTAAACTACTTGAAAATAGTTAAAATTGCAAATAATCATGTTTAAATCTCATTATTTGATGATTTTTCGACCTTATCTTGTCATAGAATATTTTGTTAGCCATTTTTTTCCACTTTCACTTGAATTTGACTTTCATTATTTAAATATTTTAATTAATTCCATGTGTTTCCCTCCCCTCACTTATAAAAGGGAACCACTTCTGGTCGATTATTCAAACAATTTGAGCCTTATTTTGCATAAAATACCTATAAAATAAAAAATATATCACCTTACCATAAATATTACTATTTTTTGTTATTTTATGACCAACCATGGGACTCATCATGATGGAATGCCTACTATTGATGACTTCATAAATCCCAAATGCTCGATGATTCCCTACCTTGCCTAACCAAGGGGCCCAATCCCCTAGAAGTGAAAAGTCTGTACAAAGGGCCACTAGCCAGTGCATTGTCTAAACTAGTGAAGTAATCATTCTCAATAAACCCCCTTTCTATTCTATGTTTCCATGTAATATTCACAATTATGAGCGCTACACATTCCAACAACAAGCCATGTATATTTAAACAATCACGTGACACAATTCCGCACAGCCCCAACAACCTCAAGATTAGTCTAATGCCTTAAAAGATATATTCTAAAAAGGAGGTCCATACCGAGGAACCTCTTGTCTCATTGTCAATCGATGAGGCAAGAACCTAACCAAAGAGGGGTTTTCCAACATACTGTTTCAAAGATATGATACAGTCCTTTAGATTTTACTCATAAAACCATTTACCAAAACATTTATAAATGTTTCCAATAATGTAATAATCAAAATTTCGTACAAACAAGTCCTTACAGACCAAAACCTGTGAATATTCATTCATAAAAACAAGCATTTATCAAAACACACATTTACCAAAACATGCCAAAATAAAAAACATTTACGAAACATTTTCTAAACAACATTAAATGCCAAAAACATGTTTCAAACCAAATGGTCAAGCATTAAAGAACCCATTAAAAACTATGTTTTGTAAAACAATTAAAACATCACTTTATAAAACCTCATTTGAAACACTACATATAAACTAATAAAGGAGACCAAAATTATTTGAAAATTTAAAATCCATTTAGGAAAAAAAAGAAACATATTAATCATTCCCAAGGTCCCCTTAAACAGATATAACTAGGAACAAACCCAAATACCTCATATATGTTTACAAATGGCGTTCCCTTCTAAAATCACACCAAACCATATTCACTAAACCTTACAAAAACTCTAAAGTTATGTAAACATTATAAATCTAACCAAACAATTTCTCAACAATTACACTGAATATGTGGCCGATTGTTGCCTATTGACTATTCAAAGTTCCTATATTCTCCAAATGTGTATAGCAACACTCGGGTTGAATCCTCAGCGATGATACTTTTTAATAGTCATTTTTCATTGATTGTATTTTGATTGGGGGTTAGTTTATATTGATTAAATTAAGTGATTAATTATTGGTTTTTTATTTATCAATTTGATAAATATTGGGGTGAGTTCATTTTTTTGGAGTTAAGCTTGTGATATCCTTGAGCATTTCTTTGTATTGTATTTAAATTAACACCCACAACACAAGATAACATTGATTGAAATTCCTAAGTTTTAAGGCTTCAATCCAACCCTTGACATAACATAGGGTTCAATCATAGATTGTTTATGGTAGTGTATTTATGTTTCCAATAATACATTGAAACCACACGTTAAACAAAACAAGTCATTAATCCATGACATGTTATGTTCAACATACACAATGTTAAATTAAAGACTACTCATCAAGAAAAAGCTCTCATTTTCTTAACATATATAAATAATTACTCTCCCCAATGGTAGATTTAATCATCCATTAATATGGTTGTTAATATGGTAAAATATAATTATGTTGATGAATTATAAATAGAAAAAAATAATTGTATAAGAAAAGAGTAGTTCATCGAACACACATGATCGTTGAATATAGTTAAAAAAGACTTTTGATTGAATGGGGAAGAAAAATAAGGGAAAGGCCTTAAAATTATATATACTATTTTATGAAAACTAATATTAAAATACATAAGGTGTATTAGAATAAGTGATATTGAAAAATAATCTATCATTAAAATAGAATTACAAAGACAAACACTTGTGAAATTACAAATGAAGAAAACTTCCAAAGTAAATTAAAACAAAGAGAGAAGTAAAGGTCTATCAAGTCAAAAAAAGAGTATTTAAGGTCTACCCAACCTTTAGAAAATATTTGTTCGAAGCAATGTGTGCTCCTCCCTACTAAAATTCCAACCAAACACATGGGGAAGAGGGTGTAGAATTTATAGACCAAGGAGGTGGACTGTTTGCATTCCAAATCTTACTTTCCATTTTTACAGCCAATTTGGCCATCTAGATAGCTGAGTATCGAGATATTATCTTCTTTAATGTTATATATATTAATTTTTACTATATTCTATAAAAATTAGGAGGCCATTGGAATTTTGGAGACAAGGATTTGGTTATTATACTAACCAGTTTGCACCTGTCCATTTTTATCAACACTTTTTTAAGGAAGAAATGCGAATGGGGTTTTGAACAAGATGATTCCCTCAAATAAAAATAATTTATTCAAAAAAGTTGTCCACCCATATCTTAGATTTCACAATAAAAAATACCAGCCTGATTTGATGATTAAATCTGGAGAAAATTCCGGAATATTGTTCGGATTTTAATTCTCGTCCAAAATGGTAGGCTGGAATTTAAAGCTTCATTTGTGCCCCATTTTTTGGATTTCAGACTTGAAATTTTTATCCACAATTACTCGATTTTTTATCAGAATGTTTGAGGAAAATTAAATAATTTTAACTTCTGGAATAATCCCAGTAATTCAATCTTCATGGATGATCTAGTTTCTTCACAGATTTAGTGGCCCTTCTTCTATGGTCTATATGACACTTCAAATGGAAGAATTGGTAAATGATTACTTCTAATGATATATTGGAAATTGAATAAGGAATCCTAAAAACTAATAAACACACAATGTGGATCAGTATGGTGATATTTATTATTAAACTAGTAAACTTGCATGAATCTATATGAATTCAAAAAGTGCTCAAAAATTATAATTAATATTTAAACATTAATATTTCACACAAATTATGCACATTTAATATAAAAATAGTAAAGGGATTATAAAAAAAACTTCTTAAAATTTTAATGACATCAAATCCCGCACACTTTGTCTTGTGAATTTCCTCTTGTACAACAAATATAAAACCATGGAAAAAATCATTTTCACTCACCAACATATATTAACATTATATTTTACCCAATCAAGGGAGGTTTAAACCATTTAAATCTTCCCTATTGAATTACACCACAAACCGTAATATAAAAAATGTTCCAAAAAATTCATTTTTTATTTTCAAATTTAAAAATGGAAAATGCGGACACTCAAAACTCACACCCTAACGATGATAAAATTCATTAATGGAAGTTCACTCTTTCACCAAAAAAAGTGAAAATCTTCGAGTTTGAAAGGGATATTAGCTTACATTCCCTATCATAATGTGTACAAGAATCAAGAGGTCATATAATGGGGGTTTTTGTACCTTTTGGATATTAATAATTCTGTTTTCAAAAGAGTTGAAAGAGGGGTAAAACACCAACATGGAAAAAGCAATGAAAAATATTTTTGAAATAAAATATGGAAGGAATTGGAAACACATATTTTCTAGGGAATAGTTATGTGAAAAAAAACCCAATAGTGGAAGATGATATGAAGGGAATTAGATGATAGAATGTTCACAAAACACCAAACTTCTTCCAAATACATAAGTGTTCTTTTTTTCTTTCATTTTCATCATTTTTTCCTTTTTTAAAAGTTGATCTTGAAAAATGATCTCACACTCATATCCCAACCCATGATTGATCTCTTCACGAGACTAATTTCAATAGTCATAACAATATCAAAGGTTGATGAAGAGTGATTTTTGACCTTCCCAAGACACAACCCATTTTTTATTTTTTATTTTTATGTTTTTTGATTTTATTGAACACTTGTCATGTAAGAACCCAGTTTTTTCTGAAAACGACTTTGGAATATTTCTTGATATTATTCCAGAGAAGCACCTTCAGATGGTGTGCGATTCCGAGCCCCTGTGTGGCCGAAATTAAATTTTCAGTGCGTTTACACAGGAAACACAAAATAAATGGGATAACTCCTAAAAGGTGATTCGGATCAGATATATGAGTATACAGATGGGTCTGCAATGGGGTTTTTACCGTAGGAACAACATAAAATATGTCGGCCGCTGATGTTTGGACCCCTCACTTGCTTTCGGAATGTTAAATGGATAAGTCAATTAATTAATTTATTTGTTTAATGGTGAAACTCAATTATCTTTTAAAATGTGGCTCTGATTGGAAAACCAAGGTCACTATTGAGTCTGGAATGTTCCGTTTACCCTAGGAGGGGTATATGTTTCGCGGGCGCGGGTCGTTTGTGAAATATGGCCCCAGGGGCATTTTCGTAATTTAGCGACTTTGGCCGTTTATCATTATAACATTCAAACAGAAGCTCGGAATCAAATTCCAAGACCACCGTTGTGCTCGGGAGGTGGTTTTTACCCTAGGGGGTGTTTAATATTGACAGCATTGGAGGTTTTGGGTGTGAGTGTTTTAGGGGTGGGGACTTTTAATTATAGAGTTTATTTATTTAAACTCTCCTCTCCTTCTCTCTCTCTCATTTCCTCCCCTGGAGAAGTTCTCCCTCAACATCTCCTCTCCCTCTCCTCCTCCCATCTCCCAAGAAAGGTTGAAGCGGCAAGCGACAGTAGTGGTTGGCGCGAACTCTGGGTGGCGGAGGGTCTTTAGTGTGAAGCGGTGCTGGCGGGGTGAGCTGGGGCATGCGGTCGGGGCTTGCGGACGGAGGGAGGAGGCTGATAGAGGCGGCGCGTGGCGTCCCTTCTGCAGCAGGCGGCGACCCCAGGGAGCAAGACCCGCGCTCCGCGGGTCTTTGGTTGACGCAACACGGACAAGCGGAGACTAGCCAGGGCGGCTGGTCTGTTCGAAAAACCAGACCCATGGAGGGGTATGGTGCTTTGGAGGCGGGCTGCGGATAGTGGGCCGCGACAAACTGGACCGGACCCGCGGCAGGGCCGTGGGCCAGTGGTCTGAAGTGGGCCGGCCAAGGTGGACCAGCCCTGTTAGGCCCCCTGCGTTCGGGGGGGGGGGGGGGGGGGGCGTAAGATCCAAATGGCATGTCCATTTGACGCACCATCTACGGCAGTGGAACCGTAATGATGAGGTGGACTTTTTTAGATGGTTTCGGGAATTGTTAATTCCCGAAACGAGGGGCCTCAGAGGCACGATGCGTCTTTAAGTGAATTGACGTTTTTCCTTTGGATCTTGTTTTGGATGGCACGGACACGTCTGACGTCCGTTTTAAGCACCGCCAGTGGAATTGGGACCCTGGTACCAGGAAAAAGCATTCCAGGGTGGTTTTGGACATTGAATCCAGAGTTGATGTGCGGGCCCCACAACCCGTCTATGAGCTGCGAGCAGCGTTTAGCGACTTTCTCACCATGTGTCCATTCGGGACGTACTTGCAGTCATTTCTGGATTTTTTTCCAAGGGGATTGCAATCGTGCAATCCGCCTGCTCTAATTCAGTACAATGTTGCGGGCCCCACAAGGGCTGTTTGAGTGTTGACGGCGATTTTCCATCATTATCACCGTGTGTCCATTTTGGACAAGTGATTAGTCGAACTTGTGTAATTTTTATGAGAGGATCGCAGCGGTGCAATCCGTTCGTTGTGTTTTGGGACTGGGTTGCAGGTCCCACGAAGCACCGCTCATGTGCGGTGCACCGGAATGCATCTTTTTCTCCGAAAATCCGTTGTGCTCAAATGAGCAGTTTTTTAGACGTGTTTTCCCGAGGGGATCACAATGGTGCGATGTGCCCGACTGTTTTCAGGGCCAAGGCTCGGGATCACAAGACATCTTTTGGGCATGAGGTGGTGTTGGTGGATTTTTCGTTGGATATCCGTTTGAGGCGAGTATGTAGTCGATCTCTTGTGTTTTTTTGCGAGGATTACAACAGTGTAATCTATTCAGGCGAGCGGAGCCTCATACGCGATCTTATTAAATGTGGAAATGTGAAGGTGCTTGTAGCGGTTCTTCTACCATGTTTATGGCGGACCCTTGGCGGGTGATCGCATTCACTCTTGGGAGAGTGAAGTATTGCTTGGAGTGAGGTAGTAGGTCATTCCTGGGCTGATGAGGTGGAAAGTTAGAGTTGTTATGTTACGCCTTCGTGTTGACGTTGTGTGTCGTGTGAACGATAGCCTTTGGGCTGGAACGTGGTATACTCTGGGAGTATACGAGAGTGCTGGGAGATACATGTGGATGTTTGTACCTGAGAATGATTGTGCTCTTGGATTGGGCTGACTTGGTGCCACACATCATGTGGTCCTCGTGTACGTGCCATGTTCTAATTTACATACTTTTGACCTCTCATGACGTGAAGGGTCCCTTTTTTCTCATTTTTTGACCAGCAGGGTTGAGTTTTCCCCTGGTTATGTTCTCGTTTTTCCGGCAGAGATGGTTTGTTCCTCTTATTCTTCAGTTTTGAGGGGCTTTAATACCATGCTCTTTCACCGGACTGCGGCATCATTTGCAACTATGTGTGCTCATACAGCGTGGTTGTTTTCACACTTTATAGGATGATTTTAGTCGGTCCTCTTTGACAGTAACTCAGAGGATTGTAGCATGATCTCCCTAAGAGGTCAGGGGAGTTTCTCCCATTCCTTCGTGTTCCCTGGTAGAGTTCTTGTGGATTCAGTGTGACCAACACTTTACAAGGGCACCGATACTCTACCCAAGAGGTTGTTTCCAATAGGGATGAGGTTGTTTCCAGAAGGACTGAGGTTGTTTCCAGTAGGGTTGAGGTTGTTTCTAGAGGGGATGAGGTTGTTTTGAGCAGGCCTCGCCAGTTGTACCATCCAGCAGGGATGGCCAGTACAGTGGTGTTCACTGAGCAGTCCCATCTAGCAGGGATAGCCATAGTAGTTCTGGGTTTACATCCAGTTGGGCTGGTCACTGGTCCTCGATGCCGGGCTTACCTCTAGCTGGTCTGGGCAGTGGTCCCTGATGCTGGGCTTACCTCTAGATCGGTTGGGCAGTGGTCCCCGATGTCGGTCTTACCTTCAGCGGGGCTGGGCAGTGGTCCCTGATGTCAGGCTTACCTCTAGAGGGGTTGCGCAGAGGTCCCTGATGTTGGGCTTACCTCTTGCTGGGCTGGGCAGTTGTCCCTGATGCCGGGTTACCTCTAGCTGGGCTGGGTAGTGGTCTCGTCGCCGACTTTAGCCGGGTCTCCCTCCAGTGGATTTCCTTGTTACGGGACTGGGTGGTGTGGCACCCGTTGAATCTTACTGGGTCTCCCTGTAGTGGGAACCCGTTGGCTTCAAGGGACCCTCCAATGGGGCTGGGTAGGGGGTCGCCTGTCGAGTTTCAGGAGACCTCTCGACTGCGGGGTAGTGATGAGTTGGGGCTTGACGTTCCCTCGGAACTCTCAAGTACAAGGAGTTTTCTCCCACCGAGACGCGTCCTTGTGACACGGCCTAAAACCGTGTAGGCGAGTCAGTGCCGCCCAAAGCGGATAGTGTCGAGGTGCGGTGGTTTGATCCCCCTTGACTTGTAGTTCGGGGTAGATGTACGGGATGCTGGGCATCGATGGTGTTTACTTCTGGGACTCTTGACTACTCATATCTTTGGCTGAGCTACGAGATGGAGATCCCCTTACTACCTTATTCGGGCTTCTTATTGAGCATATGTATTTTTATATACCTTATTCTAGTACCCACTTCTTGGGTTTGGTTACTCTCCTTCCTGTAGAGGCGAAGACACGTGGGGTATGCAACTTGATTTCCGTGTCTAGCTTCTCATGGTTGGACGAGTCTACTCTCCTGCTATAGGTATCAAAGACTCGATGAGAAGTTCAACTTCTCACCGTTTCCAGCTCCTTGTGTCTGGACGAGTCTACTTACTTTCTCTTGTTGGGTTGAACTGGACTCTTTACTGATACTTTACTGCATTCTCAGGTGTTCCCCTTTACGTTTCCCTGTTCGCTCCACTGCTCACCCTTCGGTACCTCCTTTTTGCTCCCTCAATCCTTTGGGGTATCCTATTGAGTATATTTTTTATACCCACCCCTGCTTGGACTTTTCCATCACATGGTGTGCCCTTGCAGACGATGGATAGGTTGGTTGTGACATCAGTGGAGCATAGGAGTTCGGGATCATGGACCGCGTGGGGTGGTCATAGTTGGGTTCCTGGTAGGGAACCCTTCCAGTTGTTTCTTTTGTTTTACCTATTGCCGGGTTGTGGCACTTTTTGGTTGGGCGCATGTTTTTCCCCTTTCTTTTCAATTTACCTTAAGCTTGTACATTGTACTGTTTAGAGGTCGATGCACATTTGTGGTTTATATATAGAAGTTTCCCTTTTCTTTACTTGTCTTTTCTTTTACTCTGCAATTTTTCATTGAGTGTGTTGCGTGTGTGTGTGTACAGTTACATAGGCAAAGGTATCCCCGAGTTATTGTGCCTTCGGTGCTGGTCGCCAGCCCCTGGCCTATGGAGGCAGGCTTGGGGTTAGTTGCGGCACAAGCCCGGGTAGGTTCGTGTCGTGACAAAGTGGTATCAGAGCTAGTTCGTTCCTTGGGACTATGTTCGAACATCCCTAAAATAAAACTAATTGGTTGGGATATAGGGCAACAATGTTAATGTGTCTCGAGAGTGGATCTCAGGCCAGGGAGTCGAGTGATGGTGCGGCGGTCGACATATCCATTCACTAGGACCTTGATAATCGGCTTGTCGACTCGGCAAGAGGAAACACCTATTGCAGGGAAAATTGGTTTGTGCATCACATTGTATTGAGTCTTTAACTATCCTTCTTGAGTTAGTTCCCCATCGTTGTTGTTGTTGTTATATACATATATGCTCATCTGACCGCGACACTCCTTGATAATATTCAGGATGTCTCCGTGAAGACAGCCAGCCAAGATACCAGCTTTTGTGTGTGACGACGACCCTGTGAGCTACGAGGCCACAGTCCAGGACCCATCATGTGAGCCCCTTTCTCCAGGTGGGCTTGTAACAGCACCCCAACCTGTTGAGAAGCAAACAGCTTCAGCAGAGCAGACGGGGCATGAGCTTAGGTTGAGCGCGCTCTGTGAGTTCCAACGACAGAGAGCACTGAGGTTCAGTGGTGAGCCAGACCCTCAGGCAATAGAAGTTTGGATAGAGATAGTGGTTCGCCATTTCAGGCTTGTGCGGATGCCAACAGATCAGAGAGTGGCTTTGGAATCCACCCTTGTTTCGTGGAGAATCTTGGCTTTGGTGGAGTCTGGTGACTCAGTTACTTGATGATTCATCGCTTTCGTGGGGTGACGTTCAGTTCCTGTTCCATGAGAAGTTTTTCCCCTCCTCCTTGCACTCCGTTCGGATTTAGGAGCTTCTACATTTTCAGCAGGGAGGGATAATGGAGGACGAGTACGTGGCTAGTTTCACAGACCATACATGTTTTCACCCGGACTTGGTCAGTGACGACAACATCCGAGCGCATAAGTTTGAGAAGGGTCTTCGCCGAGAGATTCGTGCTGTCATAGTACCCTTGGTCATTTCCGCATATGCCGGAGTGCTAGAGCAGGCACTAGTGACAGAAAGCTTCCTGTCATGCTCTAGAGTTGGTGGTGGTTGTAGGCACGTTGGTGCCGAGATGTCTGCAGCAGCTAGCGGGCGTCGGCAACCAGAAACTCGATGCACGTGGTTTTCTAAAAACCGGACTCAGGGGCGTGGTCGTACACCATAGTGGCGCTGGAGGGCACCTGTGCGGCTCGGAGATATTCACGGCTCTGCTTGCGATGGGCGATGTCACCTGGCACGAGACTGCCCGACCAGGAATGCAGAGATCATTGGGCAGGCAGCATGTGCACCACCACGATGGAGGCAGTGTCGTGATCGGAGTACTACCCAGAGAGGTGGTTCTAGAAGAGGAGAGTGTGGAGGTGGAAGTGGAGGACGACCATAAGAGGTCTTCCCATCACCTCTAGGCAGTCCACGCCAGGCTCCAGGAGCTGACAGTTGGGACCACGGATAGCCGCGAGCTTTGTATGTCTACGATCCTACATAGCATGAGGTGATAAGAGGTACGCTCTACATCTCTTCTACTTTTTTCAGTAGAATTGTTACTCTGCCTATGAAATGAATTTCTCCCTGCTCCTTGCTTGAGTTGTTACCAGGATGACGCAGGGCATCGGGTGTAACCCTGTGTTACTAGAGTAGAAGGTGTGTAACCTTCCTCTTTAGTCGATGGCATCGACTCCCTCGCTCCCTGAGCATGTAAGAGAGTCTTTGTTGAGAGACATCGAGTGTGGAACCTTGTGTGACCAGATATCCTTGGGTGTTTCACTATATGGATGTTCTGAAGGAGGGAATCAATGGGCCTTGTTCCAGGTGCGAGCAGTGATTCCAGTCACGACGTGCGATGTAAGGGTTCGGTTGGGGAGGTGAGCTACACCTGAGAGCCTTTGGGCGATTTGAGACTATGCAAAGGGATGGCTTGGTTCCCTACCACCATGACCTAACCCCAAATGCTGGTTTGGGTGCATAGCGTCTCCCACATGACTCACCTGAAGAGATGTGTGCATGCTCCCATGCACGTTATCGGCGAGGGTAGACCTCTCATGAATAGATCAAATCTTTTTGTTGTTGTGCGGTAGCGTAGAGCTATGCGGGAGTTCGTCTGGGTATTGGAGAGCCAGGTGTGGGCTTAGTACCCTGATTTATTCCCTGGTTTTACTTTTTGGGGATGCAAATCTTGAAGGGGGAATGATTTAAGAACCTAGTTTTTGCTGCAAAAGACTTTGGAATATTTCTTTATATTATTCTAGAGTAGCGCCTTCAAACGACGTGCGATTCCGAGCCCCGGTGTAGCCGGAATTAAATTTTCAGTGCGTTCACACTGGAAACACAAAATATATGGGATAACTCCTAAACGGTATTTTGGATCAGAGATCTGAGTGTACGGATAGATCCTGAATGGGGTTTTTATCCTAGGAACGGCATAAAACATGTCGGCGTGGGATGTTTGGACCCCTCGCTCGCTTTCGGAACATTAAATGGATAAATAAATTAATTTATTTATTCAATTAATGGTGAAACTCAATTATCTCATAAACAATGGCTCGTATTGGAAAAAAGAGGGCACTGTTGAGTCCGGAACGTGTCGTTTAGCATAGGAGGGGTATATGTTTCACGGGCGCGAGCCGTCTATGAAAAATAGCCCCAGGGGCATTTTCATAATTTAACAGTTTTGGGCGTTCATCTTTATAACATTCAAATGGAATCTCAAAATCAAATTTAGAGACCACTGTTGTGCTCGGGAGGTGGTTTTTACCATAGGGGGAGTTTAACCATGACCGTGTCGGAGGTTATGGACGTGGGTGTTTTAGGGATTGGTACTTTTAAGTAAAGAGTTTATTTTTTTAAACTCTCCTCTCCTTCTCTCTCTCTCATTTCCTCCCCTGGTGATGCTCTCCATCAACATCTCCACTCCTTCTCCTCCTCCTCCCTCTAAAGAATGGTGGAAGCGGCAATGGATCTGGCGGTTCGATGGTGAAGCGTCGGATGAATCCCTTCGAGGTAGGAGTTTCATTAAGAGTTTCTTTTTATTCCCGAACCTCATTTGAATCCCAATTTTAGCGTCGAATTGTTGATTGATCCTAGAACAAAGCCCATGTATGCGTAATATGTATTCTAAGCTCTCCGATGCATGTTTTGGTTTTAATTTTGGAGTTCTGAGGCGTTTGCGGTTGATGGTCAAATTCCGGGGTGTTTTGGAGTTTTTCCCAGTGGTTTTGGGGTTCTAGCGGTTCAGCACGGCAGACCGGCAGGCGGCATCGGCGGTCGGTGCGAATGCCAGGCGGCGACGGGTCATCAGGGTGAGGTGGTGCTGGCCGGGAGAGCTGGGGCGTGCGGTCGGGGCTCACGGACGGTGGGAGGAGGCCGGTGGAGGCAGCGCGCGACGTCCCTTCGGTAGCAGGCAGTGGCCCCAGGGAGCAAGACCCACGCTCCGTAGGTCTTTGGTTGACGCGGCGCGGATAAGGGGAGACCAGCCAGGGCAGCCGGTCTGTTCAGAAAACCAGACCCAAGGAGGGGTCTGGTGCTTTAGAGGCAGGCCGCGGCCAGTGGGCCACGGTGAAACGGATCGGACCCGTGGCTGGGCCGCGGGCCAATGGTCTGAAGTGGGCCGGCCGAGGTGGACCGGCCCAGTTAGGCCCCCTGTGTTCGGGGGGGGGGGGAACATCCAAACGGCACGTCCGTTTGACGCGCCGTCTGCTGCAGTGGAACTGTATCAATGAGACTGACTTTTTGAGATGATTTTGGGAATTTTTGATTCTGGAAATGAGGGGCCTCGGAGGCGCGATGCGTCTTTTAGTGAATTGACTTTTTTCCGGGGGATATTGTTTTGGACGGCGCAGACGCGTCTGACGTCCGTTTTGAGCACCATCAGTGGCATTGGGACCCTGGCATCGGGGCGAATATTTCCAGGGTGGTTTCGAGCGTTGAAGCCAGAGTTGAGGCATGGGCCCCACGACCCGTCTTTGAGCTGCGTGCAACGTTTAGTGACTTTCTCACCAGGCATCCATTCAGGGCGTGTGAGTAGTCGATTATGGATGTTTTTCCAAGGGGATTGCAATGGTGAAATCCGTCCACTCTAATTTGGCATGATGGTGTGTTCCCTATGAGGGCCGTTTGGGTGTGGACGGTGATATTCCATCTTTTATCACCGGGTGTCTATTTTGGACAAGTGATTAGTCGAACTTGTGTACTTTTTTCGAGAGGATTGCAACGGTGTAATCCGCTTGTTATGTTTTGGGACCGGGTTGCGGGTCCCACGAAGCACCGCACGTGTGCAGTGTGCCGGAATGCATCTTTTTCTCCTGATATCTGTTGCGCTCAAGTGAGAAGTCTTTTTGACGTGTTTTCCCGTGGGGATCGCAATGGTGTGATGCGCCCAACTATTTTTGGGGCCGAGGCTTAGGATCACGAGACACCGTTTGGGCGTGAGGTGGTGTTGGTGAATTTTTCGTCGGATATCCGTTTGAGGCGAGTAAGTAGTCGATCTCGTGTGTTTTTCGATGAGGATTACAACGGTGTAATATGTCCAGGTGAGCGGAGCCTCAAATGTGATATTATTAAATGTGGAAATGTGAAGGTGCCCGTAGCGGTTCTTCTATCGTGTCTGTAGCGGACCATTGTTGTATGATCACATTCACTCTTGGGGGAGTGAAATAATGCTTGGAGAGAGGTAGTCGGCCATGTCTGGACCGATGAGGTGGAAAGTTTGAGTTGTTACTTTATGCCTCCACGTTGATGTTGGGTGCCGTGTGCACGATAGCCTTTGGGCTAGAACGGGGTATACTCTGGGAGTATACGAGAGTGCTTGGAGGTACATGTGGATGTTTGTAACTGAGAACGTTTGTGCGCTTGGCTGGGGTTGACTTGGGGCCACACGTCGTGTGGGCCTCATGTGCATGTTGTGTTCTTATTTAGGTACTTTTGACCTCTTGTGATGTGGAGGGTCCCTTTGTTCTCATTTTTTGACCACCAGGGTTGAATTTTCCCCCTTGTTCTATTCTCGTTTTGCCGGTAGAGATGGTGTGTTCCTCTGTATCATCAACTATGAGGGGATTCAGTACCTTGTCCTTTTGTCGGACTGCGGCATCATTTGCGACTATGTGTTCTCATTTAGTGTGGGGGTTTTCCAACTTTATAGGATGAGTTTACTCGGTACGTTTTGATAGTGACTCAGTGGATTGGAGTGTGATCACCCTGAGAGACCAGGGGAGTTTCTCACATTCATTCATGTTTTCTGGTAGAGTTCATGTGGATTCAGTGTGACCAACACTTTACGTGGGCACCGATCTTCTACCCAGGAGGTTGTCTCGAGCAGGGATGAGGTTGTTTCTAGCAGGGCTGAAGTTGTTTCCAGCATGGATGAGGTTGTTTCCAGTGGGGATGAGGTTGTTTCAAGTAGGGCTCGCCAGTTGTAACATCCAGCATGGATGTCCAGTACAGTGGTGTTCACTGAGTAGTACCATCCAGTAGGGATGGCCAGAGTAGTTCTGGGTTTACCTTGAGATGGGTTGGGCAGTTGTCCGTCATGCCTGGCTTACCTCCAGCTGGGCTGGGTAGTTGTCCCTGATGCGAGGCATACCTCCAACTGGGCTGGGTAGTGGTTCTTGATGCCAGGCTTACCTCCAGTGGGGCTAGGCAGTGGTCCCTGATGCCGGGCTTACGTCCCATAGGGCTGGGTACTGGTCCCTGATGTCGGGCTTACCTCCAGCTGGGCTGGGCAGTGGTCCCCGATGCCGGGTTACCTCCAGCTGGGCTAGGCAGTGGTCCCATCACTGACTTTATCTAGGTATCCCTCTAGTGGATTACCCTATTACGGGACTGGGAAGTGCGGCACCCGTCGACTCTTGCTTGGTCTCCCTGTAGTGGGAACCTGTTGACTTCCAGGTACCCTCTAGCGGGGCTAGGCAGGGGGCCGCCTTTCAAATTTGAGGAGACCTCTGGACTGCGGGGCAGCGACGAGTTGTGGTTTGACGTTCCCTCAGAACTCTCAAGTACGCGGAGATTTTCCCTCATCGAGACGCGTCCTTGTGACCCAACCTAAAACTGTGCAGGTGGGTCAGTTGCGCCCAAAGCGGATAGTGTCAAGGTGCAGTGGTTTGAGCCCCCTTGAATTGTAGTTCAGGGCAGATCCACGGGATGCTAGGCATCAATGGTGTTTACTTATGGGACTGTTGGCTACTCATTTCTTGGGCTGAGCTACGGGATGGAGATCCCCTTACGACCTTGTTCAGGATTCTTATTGAGCATATGTATTTCTATATACCTTGTTCTGGTACCCAATTCTTAGTATTGGTTACTCTCTTTCCAGGAGAGGTGAAGACGCGCAGGGTTTTCCATGTGCTTTCTGTGTCAATCATCTCGTGGTTGGATGAGTCTACTCTCCTTCTATAAGTAGCGTAGAGTTGACAATAAGTTCATCTTATCACCGTTTCCAGATCCTTGTGTCTAGAAAAGTCTAATTACTTTCTCTTGTTGGGTTGAGATGGAC
Organism: Viscum album; assembly: GCA_963277665.1. Taxonomy (NCBI): domain Eukaryota; kingdom Viridiplantae; phylum Streptophyta; class Magnoliopsida; order Santalales; family Viscaceae; genus Viscum; species Viscum album. Next base: position 1,024,862,559 of record OY728126.1, read on the forward strand.
TCTTTAATGAAACTTTACTGCATTCTCAATTGTTCCCCTTTAATTTTCCCTGTTCGCACTACTGCTCACCCTTCGGTACCTCCTTTGTTGCTCCCTCGAGCCATCGGGGTATCCTACTGAGTATTTTATTTATACTCACCCATGCTTGGGATTTGCTCGAACTTAGTGTGCCCTTGCAGATGACGGACAGGTTGGTCGTGACTTCAGTGGAGTATAAGAGTTCGGGAGCTTGGACCGCGTGTGGTGGTCGTAGTCGGGTTCCAGGTGGGGAACCCTTCCAGTTGTTTTTTTTTGTTTTACCTATTTTCGTGTTATGGAACTTTTTGGTTGGGTGCGTGTTTTGCCCCTTTTCTTTTTAGTTTATCTTCAGCTTGTACTTTGTACTGTTTAGAGGTCGATGCACATTTGTGGTTTATATATAGCAGTTGCCCTTTTCTTTACTTGTCTTTTCTTTTACTCTACACTTTTTCATTGGGTGTGTTGTGTGTGTGTGTACAGGTACTTAGGCAATGGACTCCGCGAGTTATTGTGCCTTTGGCGCTGGTCCCTAGCCTCTGGCCTATGGAGTCGGGCTTGGGGTTAGTTGCGGCTCAAGCCCGGGTAGGGTCGGGTCGTGACATGTCCACAACATTTACATAATTATATAAATGATAGTACCTTAAATTTCCCAAAACTCACTGATTTACAACCTCTCCCCCACACTAAAATAGATTCTTGCCTCAAGAATATTATAACACGTTGAAAATAAATAAAAGGCACCCAAATATTGAAATCCATCCCACCCACACACATAAATTTTAATAAATAATGCCATGTAAATCAATGTATATTTTGGGTGGGATAAAGTATTAGTCTTGTAATGTGGCTATCAAAGATAAGGTTTTTATATGATCAAAGTGGATTTCAAAAGGAGGATAAGTGTAGGGGAAATGTGAGGCTATTTGGATGTTGTGATTCTCATGTGGTTCAGAAAACTCCACAATCATTTTAATAAACACCAATGTATGAAATTAAACATGATTGTCCACAAACTCAAGACTCTCAAATGGGGGTCAAAAAAACATTTTCAAATGTTGTCCATAAGTGGACATGGCATGAAAGATAATATTGTACTTTTCAGGTGGGGAAAATCATTTTACAAATCAGAAATTCAGCATTCAGGATTTGTTAGGCTTGAAAAAATATTCTTAATCCAAATATTTGCAGAAACTACAATTTTTTTCGGATGAAACCATGTCTTTTGACACCCCGTAATGGTTAGATAAAATTTAAAAATTTGAAAGTGATTTATCCTGAATCTTTATTTTCCATATTTTTTAGTGATTTTATTGTTGTTTTTCAGTTTTTTAGGTTTTTTAGTTTTTTAAAAAGACACACCCACACAAAAGAGTAAATAAAAACAGTGATTAAGAAAGTGTTAAAAATGAATGATAGGGGAAGATGAATAAATAGGAAGAGATAGGATGATATAGAGAGTGTTTAAGGGAAAGATGTGCCCATGGTTTGGATTTGGGTTGTTGTAATCCCCATCAGGTGGTAGGTTTGTGGATGTTGTGGATCTAATGTAATTGGAGGTGGTTTCTAGGATGTGTGTCCACTCATGGTGATGCTTTAACCAATTTCCATTAACCGTCAATGTCTGTTTGGAAGAGGGGTCCTGGACTTGCACTGCACCTAATGGGTAAACATGAGAGATAGTAAAAGGACCTTTCCAATGAGTATTAAGCTTACCTCAGTGAATCTAAAATCGAGAGTTGAAGAGAAATACCTTTTCACCTTCCTGGAATACCATTATGAGGATGTATTTTTCATGGAGTACCTTATCATTTTCTTTGTTCGGATTGGAATTCTCGTAGGAATCAAGTCGAATATCCTTCAGTTCAACCAATTGCAAAAATAATTCATCACCAGATTATTTGAATACAAAATTACATGTTTTCACAACCCAAAATGAATTATGTTGGACTTCAACTGGTAAGTGACATTCTTTACCAAAAACTAGCCTAAAAGGATACATCACAATGGTTGTTTTATAGGTATTTTTATAAGCCCAAATTGTTTCACCAATTCATTTAGGACAATCATTTTTGTTGGGATTAAAAATTCTCTCAAGCACTCTGTTGAATTCTCTATTAGAAAAGTCAACCATGAAATTAGTTTGGGGTGATTTTTAGTTGGTGTTTTATGTACAACCCCATTATTTTTCAAATGATATTCCATGGTTATATTACAAAAATTGGTTCCTAAGTAACTTATAAAGGCACGTGGTGTTCCAAATCAGTAGAATATGTGTTTCTTTAGGAATTCAAAAATAGCATGTGAATCATCCTTTCTAGTTTGTTTGTCCACTACCCACTTTGAAACATTATCAACTTCAAGAATAATGTATGAGAATCCATTGGAAGGGGGAAATAGTCCCATGAAATCGTTGCCCCAAATATCAAAGATCTCGAAGAAAATTAAAATATTTTGTGCATTTTATTTCTCTTTGAAATCGTGCCAATCTTTTGTCAAGTGGGACATGATTAAATGAACTCATGTGAGTCCTTAATGAGTCAAGTCCATATTAATATAGAGTCTAGGACATTTTGGGAGGTCCTTTTTGGTCCAAAGTGGCCACCTTTGGGAAGTGAGTGACATAATTCTAAGATGGAAGAATGTTCATTTTCACCAACAAATCTCCTAATTTCCATGTCTACCCCAGTTTTCCAAATTTTATTTTCATCTCAAAAATAGTATTTTGAATCACTTTATAACTAATTTTTTTTTCTCTAGAAAAATTTTTAGAAAAAACGCCAGAAACCACATAATTTACAATTGGGGCATACCATGGTATTTTTGGAGTGAGAGATGTATAGTTCTCAGTGGGGAATTTAGGGTAAATGATTTCTGAATGATAAGAATTAAAAATTCTACTCAAGTGATATGCCACAGGGTTTTATTTTACTGATACATCTTTGATTTCAAGGTTAAAATATTAGATCATTAGGATCCATCTTATTACCTCGGTCTGGAATCACTTTTTATGAGTAAGAACATAATAGCGGAATGGTATGTGAAGATGATGATTTTGGAACCAAAGAGATAGGTACAGAATTTATATATGGAAGAAAACCACTTCTAAAAGTTCCCTGTTAGTCACAGTGTAGTGAAATTGAGTTCTATCCAATGGTGTTGTGGAATAATAGATGTCATGAGGAATTGTTTCTCTTCATTGACCAAGTACATCCCAAAGGGCTCTATCAGAAGCATCACAAATCATTTGAAAGGGTAAGAACCAATCTAGGGGTTGGATTATCGGGGTAGATGTAAGAGAAGTTTTGAGTTCAAAAAAGGCTCTCTTGCAAACCTCATCAAAATAAAAGGTGACATCATTTTGGAGAAACCAAGTGAGTGGGATAAGAATCCTACTAAAGTAATGAACAAATTGATGATTAAAACCAGCATGACCTAGGAATGAACATATTTATCAAACAAAATGTTGTTTGGGGGGTGATTGGATCACTTTAATTTTGTAAGGATCGAAATAAATACCCTCTTTTGAAACTATGTTCCCTAGAACAATCCCATTTTCATCCCTGAAGTGACATGTTTTAAAATTTAAAACAATTTTACACTTGAATCACTTTTGAAGCACTAGAGAGAGTCAATTCAAGAACAATTAAAATGACTCACCATAAATGGTAAAGTCATCGATGAATACTTCAATGCAGTGTTCAATGAATTTAGAAAAGATACTCAACATACTCCTCTGGAATGTTGCAGGAGCATTAGAAAGGCCAAATGGAATTTTCCTATATGCATATGATCCAAAGGGTCAAGTTAAAGTAGTCTTTTCGTGGTCTTGAGATGTGATTGATCTTTGTAAGTACCCAATGAATCCATAAATAATGAAATAGTGTGAATTTCCAGCTAATCATTCTAGAATCTGATAAAGGAGTTGAAGAGGGTAGTGATATGTTCTTTTATCAACAATAAATTTCATATAGTCAATACACACACACCATTTGTTATTCACTTGAGTTGTGACTACCTAACCATGTTCATTTGTGACAATAGTTATCGCACCCTTCGTAGGTACAACTTGAATTGGACTAACCCATTCACTATCAAAAATTGGGTAGATAATACTTTCTTGAAGAAGCTTGGTGATCTATTCCCTAACATCCTCAAGTATGAGTAGATTAAGTCTTCTTTGTGGTTGTATAATTGGTTTGGTTGATTCCTCCAAGTGGATGTGATTCATAAAAATGGGAGGGTAGATTCATGGTTTGTCATATAGGGTCCAACCTATGGCCGTTTTGTTTTCCACTAGCACCTGAATAAGTTTTGACTCCTCAGTTTTATTAAGTGATGAAGAGATAATGACATGAAAAGAGTGATCATGGAAAATGAATGCATATTTCAGGTGTTTAAGTAGAGGTTTTAGATCAGCAACATCTATCATTTGTAGGTTAGAAAACTTCGGAATGGAGGAAGGGACTTCAGCTGGTTTTGATTCATTTTCACTGATGTTGTCCACTGTGGATCATTATAGATCTATGTTGATGTGGGATTCAAGAGAATTTTCATGATCCTCTAGATTGATAGAGTCTATGAATTAATGGTCCACATCAACTTCACCATTTATGACATGGTTAATCATGATGAGTATTTCACAAGATCTTCTCTCCTTAGAGCATGGTGAACATGATGGAATGGGGTTCAGTTGACTCTCAGAAATGTCCTCAGAAGCATGGATTGAGAATGCAGAGTGATCCTCGTATAGATATCGCATGTCTTGGAAAATGTTGAACTTGACCAGTTGGTCACCAAATTCAATGGGTACTATGCTTGAATGAACATCAATTTTTGTTCTCGCTGTCATTTGGAATGGACTTCCTAGAATTATAGGAGATCGAAAAGAGTTCATCTCACCTTCTATGTTAGGGACATAGAAATAAAGGGGGAAGATAATATCATTATCTCAGACAAAGACAGACTAAATTATTCCCCTAGGACTGTCTATACTTTGATTGGATAATTGGATGAAAACACGTTGTATGGAAGGTACATATACCAAGGTTGGACAAGATGGATTTGGGTATGAAATTAATTTAGGGTCTTAGGTCTATGAGTGCATCATTAAAGTTGGAACTCCCAATTTGGAATAGAATTGTAAAGGTCCTAGTATATTTTAACTTAATGGATATAGACTACAAGGTGGAAACATTTTCAATGTCCAAAGACGCCTCTTGTGGGTGAAAAATTCCATAAGAAACATTATGTATATAGGGATTTGTTTTATGGAACCTAAGAGGGGAATGCTGATTAAACAAATCTAAACATATAATGAATTTCAGGATGGGATTGAAAGTACATCTTTAGATTAGAAATGTCTAGAAGAAAAGGAATTGTGTTCCTGTGTGGAATGGAAGGAGGAGAGAAAATGGATTCATATTACTTTTCATGTTTATTTTTCATTTCATTTTCTAGGTCAACTTTTAATAGGGATTTGGAGGACTCATCATGAGGCATAACAATTTTCTTTCTTGATCTACATACAATTTCACATACATTACCAGTGGGGTTGGGAAATTGTTGAGCTGAAAGTTGGGAAGAATTTGAATATTGTTTCTAGCTCAGGTGAGATGCATGATGAATAATTTTTGATTCAATGTTTTTATGTCTAGAACAACTGAGGGAGGCAAGATCATCCATTTCGCATGGTTTATTGGAAGAAGTGACTTGTCTCGAATTAGGATTAACATGATTTTGGTTCTGGGGGAAGGGATTTTTTTTTGTTTGTAAATTGAGAAGGATATCTGGGATTGTCAATGCCTAGAGGAGAAGGTGGAGTATTTATCTTTTGTTGTTGAGGAATAAACAGATGCGGTTGTTGGAAGTTACCAACACCTTTACCGTATTGGAATTGGTTTGGGTTTTGGGAATGGAATTTAGCGACATGGTTTCCATACCATAGGCCTTGGTTATAAGAATAAGAGAAGGGATCAAAGTGAGTTTGGTTAGAGGTTCTAATGAACTGACATGATAATTGAGTGTCAGTGTTCTTCTGAGCATAGGCTGCATTGAGATCCATTTCTCTAGATGAATTAGATGGATCATCTTGAAATTTTGGGTAGGTATCTGTTGGATGAGTAGGAGAGTTGCAAATTCCACAGTTTTTCACAAGTCTAGGATACATTGATTATGGAGATGATGAGGTTGGGGCGTTGGGATCCACAACAAGTTTTCACACAAGACCATTAAGTTTACTCATCCACTCGTCCATCTTGTTCGGCTATATGGATTTATTCTCTTGGACTTGATTGACTTGAGCATGTGCTCGAGTATAGAACTGTTATGTGTTTACAGCCATGTTTCTTGTAATATCTCTTGAAGATGTAGGAGTTTTATCAACTAGAGCACCACCACATGCAACATCAATGATATTTATATCCATATCCAATAAACCCTCATAGAAGTATTGGATCAATTGTTGGTTAGGGATTTGGTGATGTGAATAGGTTTTGACAAGATTTTTTAACCTCTTCCAGTAGTCATGGAGTGATTGATTTTGGAATTGACGGATACGACTTATTTTATTTTTGAATAAAAGTAGTACGAGAAGCCGGAATGAATTTCTATAATAAGAGTCACTTCATGTAATTCCATGTGTTTATGGAACCAGGAGGGAGGTAGTAAATCCATGACGTGGCAGAGTCTTTTAATGAAAAGGGTAATGCTCGAAGATTGATTTTTTCCTCAGAAACCCCTTGAGGCTTAATGGTAGATCACACCACTTGGAACTCTTTAATGTGTAGATGTGGATGCCCACTGGCTAGCCCGTGGAAATGAGGAAGAAGATGAAACAAAAATAATTTGTGTTTGAAGTCAGCCGTTATGTTTGGATATTGAATACCAAGAGGTTGGAAATTATTATTAGGGGTAACAAGTTCTTTGAGTGTTTGTTTACTAGGATTATCCATATCTAATTCAATTGGTTAGACAAAGAGTGGTTCTAGATTTATTTGATTATCCCTAACGTTCCTCCTATGTTGGCGAAGTGTTCGCCCAATTTTAGGGTAAAAGAAGTCTGAGGGATTGTTTGGGAGGATACAGGGAATTTAGGGATATTTTTGAAGAAAAATAAATATGGGTTTTTCTTTCTATTATTTCATTTATAGTTTTTATGATAATGTGGGTTTTTTATGTTTTTTTCACTTTTTTTTAAATTATGTTTTTTTTGTTTTTTTTACAAAAACGAGAAACCAACGACTACATAATTGCACCATCCGAGGAAAAGAATCCATTTTAATGTGTGGATCATTTCCACCTATCAACCATTCAAATTTCTGATGATCTTCTAATGTGTATAACAACACTTGGGTCTAATCCTCGGTGATGATACTTTTTAATAGTCGAATATTTTTAGTTGATAGTAGTTTTATTGTGGGGGTTTGTTTACTGAGCTTAAATAAAGTGATTAATGACTGATGTTTGATTTAGAAATTTGACAAATATTGGGGTGAGTTCATATTTATCGAGATAATCTTGTGATATCTTTGAGCTTTTCTTTACAATTCATTTAAATTAATACCCTCTTCACAAGATAACGTTGATTGGAATTCTTAAGTGTTAAGGCTTTAATCAATGTATTAACCAAACATAGGACTCTAATCTCAATTATACATTATAAATGATAGTATATTTATGGTTCCAATAATCCCTGGAAACCACAAATAAAACAAAACAAGTCATTGATCCATGACATGTTAAGTCCAACATAGTCAATGTTAAATTAAAGAACACTCATCGAGAAAAAGCTCTCAATCGCTTAACATCACAAAATAATGACTCACCACAATGGTATATTTACTCAGACACAAATATTTATTTAAATCTGGTAATATATTATTATGGTAATGAATTATAAATAGAAAAAAAGAACTGGATAAGAAAAGAGTAGTGTGTCGAACACACACGATCGTTAAAGAGAGTTAAAAAAAAGACTTTCGATGGAATGAGGATGAAAAATAAGGGAAAGGGTTTAAAAATGATTTAAAAATTTTAAATAAAATTAATATTAAATTACATAAGGTGAATGAGAATAATATATATTAATGAAGAAACTGTCATTAACCTATAATTACAGAGAGAAACATGTGTGAAATTTCAAATGAAGAAAACTGCAAAAGTAAATAAAAACAAAGGGTGGAGGAAAGGTCTCTCAAGTAAAAACATGAGTATGGAAGGTCCTACAAATAATTTTTAAATTCTTTGTTAATACGAATTTTTTATCCTATCTTCTAAAATTCCAACCAACAGCAAAGAGAAGTGGGGGTTGTGTTTATATACCTAGGAGGTGGATTGTTTGTATTCGAAATCTTCCCTTCCACTAGCATCGTTACTTTGGCCATCCAGACAGCTAAATCTCAAGATATTATACTATTCCAATAAATATATATTGATATTTAATATCATCTAACAAAATTGGGTGGCCTTTGGACATTTGGAGCCAATGATATTTCTATTTTACAAAACAATTTTCACTTGTCCATTATTAACAACACTTTTTTGAAGGCTGAAAAGTGAATGGATTTTTAAATGAAAGATTCCCTAAAATAAAAATAATTTATTCTAAAAAATTTTCCATCCAAATCTTAGATTTCAAACTGAAAAATAAAAACCTGATTTTATAATTAAATCTGAAGAAAATACAAGAATGGGGTCTTGATTTTAGTTCCCAGCCAGAATGGTGGGATTCAATTAAAATATTCACTTGGGCCCTTGGTTTTTGTATTTGGGCCTTTAAATACTTATTTATGACTACTATAATTTTTATAATAATGTTTGAGGATAATGAATGAATTTTTACTTCAGGATAGAGCCCATTAATTCAATCTTCATGGATGGTCCAGTTTCTTCACATATTTTGTTAGCCTTCTTATGTGTTCCAAATGACCCTTCCAGTGGCAGAATTGTAAATGATTCCTTCTAATGATATACTAAAAATTGAATAAGGAATCCTAAAAAATAGGAACCATGAAATTGGGATTAGTAGGGTGATAGTTATTATTAAACTTTTAAACTGACTTGAATCATGATGAATTCAAATAGTGCTTGAAAATTATAAATAATATTTAAACATTAATATTTCTCACAAATTTTTAACATTTCATATTATCATTAAATATTAAAATATAATGTTTAAATTATATGATTTTTGGTTCTAGTATATCCCTAAAATTTATTGGGTAATTTGATATAGATATCTCAGGGGATGATGATGATGAGCGTATACATGATTTCAAAGAGCTATGTTCACATTTTGAGGAGTCTGTATAATTTCTACTAGATATGTTCACAATAATGTTAATAGAAAAGATTGTGAATATATATGTACAAATTTTAATGTCTGAGTATTATTTAATTTAGATATTCTATTAATATTCGTGGAAAAATTTATGAATTACTATACTCACATTTTGATTGGTTAATATAATTTATTCTAGATAGGCTAACAAGATTATTCATGAACACAACTATGAATTGATATGTTCATAACATTATCATTTAAAATGGTTATGATGATACATACATTATTTATGAATCATTAATTATGATTACAAATTTGATACCATTATTAATCAGAATTGTGAATGTGACTTGATTTTCTATTATAAGTACTAATCTTTTCTAGGTATCAATATTTTCAATTGAGATCATGAATTTGATTATGTTATCATACCTTTATGATCATATTATGATCTATTATGGTTAATTTTTCAAATTCATACCCTTACTATGGATATGAGATCATCATTTAAATTTTTTACTTTCTCCTATTTTGATGGAATGTTCTATGTAAGTTATATCTCCAATGGTACTAATATGATGTGATTTCTGGGAGATGTTGATGCTATTTTAAGAATAAGTTTATTTTGTTCTTATTCTCCAAATACACTAAAACAATATTGTACTCAGACATGGATAATTATGAAATGTACTGAATATTTTTCTAATATGATTAAATATTTATTTATGTTTTTCTTGGTTGGTCGCATTCATGGTGTTGATTGTAAATTTCTTGAGTGGTGATCAATCCAAGAGTATGTTGAGTGAGGATACTATTTAAAACATATTAGGTCTATGAAATTCGGATTCTTTATGGATTTTTATATCTTTTGATCTTTTCCTATGATGAGTCCGGACTGTATTGTATGTCTTGTGAATATATTTTATAAAATTTAATATTATATATATATATATACCGATGTTGTTTTTAGTTATTTCATGAATTGTAGATATATATTTACTGCAGGTTAATATAGGATAAGGCCTCCCAGACTATGTGATATGTCTACATGGTACCAGTCACTAGCCCCTGTACTATTAGAGGTGGGATTGGAGTGGAAATTTTAACTAAATACTGGCTTGATAAATTCCCTAATCTTTTGGTTCATGTCATTCTATGACATGTATTTCTATATCAGTGGGTCTTATAGGGTTTTTTTTCTTTTTTAAACTTTTTATCTTATGTATAATGTTACTCTTACATATTAAGAACACAGAAAGGTTTCGAAAAAAATTTATCACCTCCAAAACACTTACAAATATCCCTAAAATTCAACCAACTAATTCCAAATATCATCAAACACTTCATAAATATGGAATTCACTTCACCTAAAATGAAACACAATGTTGCACTCGGGGTGGGATTTGATATATATGTTAATAATAAAAGACAACCTAAGAACCAAATTCACTTTATATTCCCTGATTATTCTTCTCTATTCCAAAACATCAATTCTCGGAGATTCTAATTTAAAACTATATATATGAAAAATCCACTCAATTCTCAATAATCTCACAAGGTCACAATACTTTCATCATGTCCCATTATTCAATGTGGGATAAAAAAACATCCCCAAACATTTTTTTGTCTCAATAACCTCCCCCATCAATATTTTTTGAATCTAATGAATAAAAATCACACTAAAACTCATTTAATATTTAATGAAATATTTATTTAATCATTAGTATTCTTCATAAGAAAACATGATGTATTATATAAGAACATTGAATAATGAAAACATATTTTCTATGAAAGTGACTTGCATTAACTTATTCACATCCCTAGATTCCGCTTGACTACAACTGAGAATAATCACCAAATATTCACTAATTAATAAAAAAATTCCTCAAACATATTATTAACTAGTTCCCAAAAAAATCTCATCAAAATTATTATAATAGTTAACCATTTGTAATCTTAACTTACCCTTTTTAAAACCTCCCATTCAAAATATTTTCACCCTAAATAAGATATCTTTACCTAATTTGGTTAAACATTTAACATTTGATTCTACCAATATTTGTATATTAACCCTCTTTGTAATTAAATTATGGATAAAACCAAGAGGTAATTATGTTTTATGTACCCCCTATCACAATAATAATCTGGTGAATAATTGAGGGTGTTGATGAGACGTCATACCTTTTCCGATCATAATTGAAGGATGTGACTTCTTCTCCAATATAGGTGGTTGGGTCATCAACTACCCCATTGACTAAAAACCAAATTTATTATCAGAATTATTCCTTAACTCACATTTAATATTGTAATAACTTGTCTTCATATCCACTTCAACAATATGACATGCAAGAGATTCTTTCTTCATGCTACTCATTGTATGTTATTCTTTAGAAATTTAACACTATTGTCCAAATAGTTAATCACCTTCATCTTATTCAAGTATTTGATCTCTTATTTGAGAGATCAATATTTTATATATATTTATAATTATAATTATTTTTAGACCATTTTGGAATCAATAATATATATTGGATTCTAAATATCTTATTTTTTATTATTTTGAGGAATCTTATTCTTTATTGCCTTCACTTTAATGTCTTTAATATGATATTATTTAGGTTCTTTTTGTTAAAAATATTGAAACTATATGATCATGGGAAACTCTAAAATCTATTTTATCATAATTCTCTCATCTCTTAAAAACTTTATTGAATCCATTAAATCAATTCCTCATATGTTTCTTTTTTATTAAATGTCATTTTTCTTCACTTTTTTTCATTGAAAGTGTTGTATATGACTACATGCATTTCTTATATATCTATTAATGGATAAACTATTATTCCTTGGAACTATAATCATTCAATCATTGAATCATCTTTGTATAGCCTTGAAAAAACAAACAATGACCATAAAATGTTAATAGTTTTTTAGAAAGTCTATCCAGCCATGATACTTTTCTAAAATTAATCATTTTAAAACCCCAATTGAACTCTATTAAATGAATAAGATCAATGAGACACTCCACACAAAATCCTATTCATTTTCAATCTTTTTTATTATTTTTATTATTCAAAAAAATATCAAATTTCCCTTTAATGTTAAACATAATATAATGATATAGATTTTGAATAATCATCAGTTATGTTATTTTATTTACATTTTTACCTTTTTTCAATTCAAAAATTTCTCCAGTGATATTATGATCATTAGTAATTAGTATTCTAGATAAATGTTGACTCGAAAAATCTTCATGTCCAACATCAGCCTAAACACACTTCTTTTTCATAGATAAGTCTTCCACTTCATTCATGGAATTATAAAAAACATATATAATAAATTTTACATAATTTATTTCTCCAATGTATCCATCATAATGGATTCATGAATTTAAAAATATAAAAGACCCTCCTCTTTTAATAATTCCAAATTATTCTTTCCTTGGTGAGTATGTTTATTACTTCCTCGACACTCATGAGAAACTTATATTCATCATTTCTGAAGTCATAATTATAAAAACTGCACCTTATTAGATTAATCATTCGTTACAATATTTTCATTATTAATATTAAAAATCCATGATTTAATCATATTCATTTCCTTCCTCATCTTGAAATAAATTTTATATTCATGTTAATATTTATCACTACATCATGAAACCCCTTATCCATTATTTGGTTCACCTTAACTGCATGAATTATTTTCATTCATTTTTGTAATGATTGTATTATCATGAATACCACTTTAGTAATGGTAACTATCACTGCTATCACTTAATATTCAATCCTTCTTTGGTAAATATGCCATTATTATCAGAAAAGAAGAATTATTTCACAAAATACTTGATGATAACTTAACTATTTAGAAATTCTTATTATAATTCCATAAACAATCTGGAGAGGACTCCTCTTTATCTTCAATTTCATTTTTCCATCTTACAAAAATTTTAAGAAAATTTCAAATACCCCACAAGTGAAACACTTTAAAGATGACATTCCATGAAATTTACATTTCCCTATTTTGAAACCTCTTGCATTGAGGGACATCATATTATAAAACTTTAAATCAAAATATTCACTTGAATCCGAAGTCTCATCTTCATCTTTTACTTCATCCAAAATTTTATCTGAGGCAATTTCCTTCATGATAGGATTGATTTAGAATTCCTTCTACTCTAAATGGTTCTTCTTTTATGGGAATTAAATTAAAAATTGCATAAAATAAAGTATTTTGTATGTCACGTTGAGGAAGTTGGTCAATATCATGGTATTATATAGACAATGAAAATGGAATCAAATATGTATATTAAGATATAAAGTATCTTCTTGACCATTATTGAATTTTTTAGAGTCTCACTAAATCATTTAATCGTTGTCACCACCCCTTTACCCTTTTAATGAATTCATAAATATATTTACATTAAATAATAAAATTTTTATCATAATCCTATATATAAAATTTAAATTTATACCTCTTTAATTTGACATTAGATTCAAAGAAAATTTGTAATTCATCACAAATTCAATTTCTAATCTTGATCCAAATAAAATGTAAAAAATTATTCTATAATTTTATAGGAAAAATGGTATTTATTTCACACAAATTAATCAACAAATATTTCATATAATCTGGAGTCAAATTTTATCTTTAAGCATTTTGTGTAAAACCATTGGCCACAACAAGTAGAACACGAATACTTAATAAATGTATATATGGTAGAATTTTTTTCTTCCAAATATTTTCATTTATTCCTTTTAATATTGGAACACGTTTTGTTTCCACTAAAACATTTCTATTAATGCTATATAAAATGTTTTATATAAAAAATGTAGCACTATTGAACACCGTGAATAAAAAATGTAGAGACTAGCTTAGTTATAAAAGAAATAGAATATTCCAAATAGAAACTGGATTAAAAAAACATCATATTAGTAGAATATATAATTTTTTGTATTTAGAGGATAAATTAATTTTATAATATGAAATATGGTATACCTATGAATGGTGTAGGATAATTTAGAGAGTGGTTGGATCAATGAAACAATATTATAATTTCCATTATTTTATTTCATCTAAAGCCATCCTCTATCACTTGCTAGAGTGAGATATCTCACTACTTAGCTAAACCACACTAAATAAATATTAATATAAAGACACACAATATATATGTTTCACTACTCATAACATGTAGTTAATATATTGAATGATCTAGACTAACATAGGACCATTCTATCCATTAGAATCTCTATTATGCATTACAATAAGTTGGGAATATACCTAAAATAATGTCAGAAGATTATTTGTAATGTTGTCTCCCGAAATTTATCCCAAATAATTTCACTATTTTATTACAATTTATTGAAGAATGGATTACCCTAATTCCCATAATAAACTACTCTTTACTATATTAGAGTTCTACTACACATAGTCACTATATATTGTCGTCCTGACTTCCTTATTCCATTCCACATGATGAATTTATGTTGATTACTCAAAAAATAGTTTTTAATCTTTATATTATTCTTGTTATTATTACTATTATACATACAATACTAAAACTAATCATCCTAGTTGTGTTTTAAAACAAATAAAATCACATTTATGTTTCCTGAATAAAACTCTAACTTATTATAATAAATCACCAACAAGAATTCAATATCCTTCTTGTATTATACCATGCATTGTAGAGACTATATTTTCCATATTTATATTCAAATTTCAAAATAAAATATCTAAAATTTAATTTCATCCATCTCATACAGAAAGGTTAGGGGATTAATTTTCAACTTGAAATCCCCTTTGGGTCTCACTAGTCACCCCAATGTAACAATAACTTCTTCATCTCACCTTTTTATTTATATACTCAAAAAACATTCCAAATAATCTTGTGGTGTAGACATCGGATAAAATAGGGTTCTCTATGATATTGTAATAGGTATCCAAAGAGATAACTAGTTGGGAGGTGAGTACATATATTTTTAATGGGTACCCATTGATGGTTTAAAAAATACTAGGTAGAGGACAAAATACATTATATGTAGGTGAGGAAAAAAATTTATTTAAAATTTAGAACCCCCTCTCAAGATATATTTTTATATTTGTTCTGTCATATGTTCTATCCAACCAAAATTCTTTTATTCCTCCCTCACTCTCCCTACTTAGAGTCAGGTGGATTGGATGTGTTTCGTTAAGCTGATTTGAGATAACCTTCCCTCTTCATACCCTTCACCATCTTTCTCTCCTTCAACTATAATTTTAGGTATATAGATATATAGATTTAATTATGACTCCTCTTATGAATTTTGGAATTGTTTTGGAATAAAGATATATATATTTATAAATTATAAATGATGTTGAGGAATAATTAGCACATGTTGTCTCCCTCCCTTTAAAAATATCTATCTTTCTGAGCGATTTATTTTTAGTTTTATACTGTATTTTAGAATAATGGATGGTCGAATTGAGTTTATAAACAATATTTTTTTATTATAGTATTGAGGGTGCGTTAGGGGTACACCACACATTTTTTTATCAAGGTTTCAATATTGTAAAATCACATAGTGATAAATTACCATATTATTCATAATTGAATTAATAATAAATAAAATGTTAAATTAATTAAAATGGATTATAATTTTTTTGACTGAGTTCTTAGATGAGATAACGACTCCTAGTTTATGAGGATAATTAATATTATGTTGATCAAGGAGTATGATTTTGGATAAATGATTGGGATTTCATATAGATAGGATACATCCATAGTAGAGGTATGTAGTCACTATGTTTACCACTTAATATGAAATTATAAATCTACTAACATAAAATATAATTTTAGGATGGTGAGAACAATCCAATATGGAGCCAAAATGGGTTCCCACATGATTGGAAGGATTATAGAGGTTACTTGAAATCATAGGGGCTCCTTTGAGTTATGGTTTGATTGCATTGAATTCATGGATTATGTGATTAAAACAGAATATTAGTTAGTGTAAATGAGTAAATATGTGAGGGTGTTCGACCTAGATCGATGGTTACAGAAACCTATGGAGGTTATATGAATTTTATAGAGACCTTATGAGAGAGTCATGATGTTGGGTGAGTCAAGTGTGTTTTTTAGTTCTACATTTTTAGTCATGGGTTATCAAAGTGGGGTGATGGGGATTTTATAATCAAGATATGATTTCATATTCCTAGTAAAAATATAAAAAGAAGAACTAACAAGGGTGAGTTCGTGATCTAACTACCAAATGACTAGTTCATTTTGGGTGGTCAGGGTATTGGGTTGAGTTATTGATGAGCCATATATCCATTTCACCATAAGGAAAGTAAATCATGTTATGTGAATAAGCTAATATAACTGATCAATAGCGCAATTGTAGGATTAAGAATTATTACATTACAATGGTATTGTATCATGTGATTTATCAAAATATATATGTTATATGACCTTGGAATAGGGATTATGGGTTATGGAATAAGTCATTGTATCAACTACAAGGTGGTTTCCATTAGTAATGGTTTATCATTACATGGGTCGAGCATTAACAAGTCACTATTAGATATTTAATAGTTTATTTGATGATTAATATTGGTTGATTAATAGGATATTATTAGTTAGGATACATTTGTATGAGATGAGATGTCCTAGTAGCCGAGTTCTAGGATTAACACAGAGTGGTTCCATAGGATATTTTTAATACAATAATATGTTCATTATTGTGATAAAAATCCCAATATCAAGGATGGATAATTTATGGGCCCACTATTTGGGATATTGATAATGTATTTGAGAAGAGTATATCACTACTACTAAAAACAATTATTCTTATGGTATGGAGAAAATTTTGGGCGTAATAGAATTAATATTTCATTCTCCTTGTATAAATGTTATGTAGTCTATCATTGAGTATAATTATTTATAGATATTAGATAGTTTGGGAGATTGTACATCATAGTATATAATAGATATTTTACTTTACCATAAGGAATGGTGAAAATGTTCTTTTATTTTTTTCAATATAATCTAAGAAAAAGTAAAATTTATACGAAGAATATGACCTGCTACTAATTTAATCGTCAGGTTGGATAGGTTTGAAGAGTGTTACAATATTTGTGATGATAATTGATGTGATCTTAAAGTTAGTGAAAATACTTAAATGGTTGATATAATTACCTACACCATCTGGTAAATATAGATAGAATTTATTTATACAAATGGGTATATTCATGACCTAAATCTAAAATTTTAATGTAACCGTGATGTTGAAAATTATTTTAGATGGTTCGAAGTGTATGGAAAGGCCTCATGGTGAATAAAAAAAGTTTTTATAGTACTTTATTTAAGTCATGAACTATTATATGTAACCGAAAATGGATAAGGGATGAGTCCAATGAACTTTGTAGGGTATAATGAAAATCATTTTAGGGTATAGAAGTAAGACATCCTATGTTACATGATAAGAAGTTGAAGTGGGAAATTTAAAAGGAATAAACCCAATGACGGACATTAAAGTGTGTATTTTATCTTCATAAAGAACCCTTTTATGTACAATGGAATCATTATATGGTACAAACAAACTCTATAGGGAACAACACATTATGAAAAAAATGATAATATGTTAGCCTAATTGGGTACAAGAACCTGATGTTGAAAAGTTTATTGGGTACAGGAGAGTCATAAGTTATTATTGTAGGGTACAACATCTACTTTTTTGAAACTTATGATCAATTGGATAATTAATTCTAAAATATGAAAATAGTGAAATAGGAATTCATTTGGTACACCTTAAGAACACTATGTAGAGTAATTATATGAATAAAGAAAATGGTAATTTTAATTTTAAATTTCTAAAGAAATATATGGGAAAAATATTTTTATACTTGCAGAATAAATCCATAGATGTTGTTGATCTATCCTTCATATAATCAAACAACATGATCTTAGATCATGATTCATACTAGATATTTGATGAGTGCTATTTTTTTTTCTATACTAAAAGCTAACAATACTACATATTCTTCTTGATTAAATTCATATCTATATGATATTTGAAAAAAAATTAAATGATATTGAATTCATGAAGATTCAAAGAAGAATATATCTTAATAATAATCATATTTAATTAAGAATTTTGATTTAGATTCAAATGATTTTAACAATTTATTTTAAATAATGATTTTCATAACTAATAAAAATGATATTTTGGACGTAGAAAATCATAGAGTTTCCATAATTCCATTACGAAAAAAAATTCATGATATTACACTATGTATGTAAATTAATAGTAAAATAATATTAATGGATAAAAATATTACGAATCCAATAACCCAATATAATTTATTTTTAGGTATAGAGTAAGATATTGAGTTTATAATCCATTAAATAAGTTGGATACCCACGATACTAATTGTTTAATGAGTTGTGTGACTTGGATCATTGATGATATAAAGATTGTGTTTATGTCCAAAATAATTTATCATGATGATTAATTTACAACATTCTTGAAAATTTTATACACAAGAAAAAAGTTTATTTAATGCATTCATGAATAGAGATTTATATCAAGGGATACTAATGTTACCCAATGTATAAGGATATACTTCTTATTTTGGATAAAAAATTATAAAGGGAAGAAATACTATATAAAACATCAGGGGGACTTTGTAGAAGAAGAATTGTGTTCATCTATAAAAATTGGTCTAGGAAGGACATTGTTAGAACTACTAAGGATTATAGTGTAGGATCTATGATTTGGGGGGACTGAACAGTCATTATAAGGTGTATGATTTTAATCCAAAAACATGTACATCCTTTTATGGTAATATTTATTTACTTTTGTTTCATATGAGGCGAGCTTGATTGATTACAGATTATTGTATTGGGACATTAATAGTTCAACTGGTTATGTAGAAATGAAACTGTTAAAAAATTCTTACCACTAATTCACCCCCTATTATTGCTACCAATTGAACATGAATGTACTATATTAATAGAAGATGAGATAAGAGTTTGGATTACAAAGTATCTAATTAATTATTAGTTTAGATATATAAAATATTTGAAACCTTGTATCCTGAGTCTACTTGGTCCAATTAAATCTTATTTGTGTGAATTTTATACCCCCTAGTACCCAAGGCTAATCCATTATATTCGAGTTTGTAAAAGAGGACTTCATTCCACAAAGTATTGTGAGGATACTCAATCCTATTACTATTTTGATAATTGGTGTTTATGTTACATATTATTTTGAGTCTACAAGAGATTTCCTAATCCTCACATTGAAGATATTTCCATTTCATATCATTCTAATCTATATTATTAATATAAAAAATCTTTATCAATTTGAACATACTATTTTGTGTTAATCCAATTTTTGTTATCATAATATGAGAAAACCATCCTATTAAGATCCTTTCGGTGTGTATTAGTCATACTTTGGCTCATGTGATCATACACTAAGTGTATAGATCTTGTTTTTGGAAATATAAAAATAATGGTTGATTCAACCATTATGGTGAAATCTTGGGAACATATAGCTATAAAAATTATATATGTGTGAAATTTTATTAACATCATTTCATTCAAAAAAAATTCTTATACATCTATACTTGTTATTATTAGGGGAACCATTAATGGTGGCCAACTGTGTTTTATGCTCACTCCATCAATGTACTCTTTACTAGAGGTATATACCTTAGTTTTTCAATGAAATTTAGGGAATGGTCCAAAAATTCGGTGAGTGAGCGAGGTTGTCTTGATTGGGATATGGAGACGGGTCCGAGGAAATGATAAGGACTAGAAGTTTGGTCTCATAATTTTATCTTAACTTATTTTAATTCATTTGATGGAACTAATGGGTGATCCTGAAATTATATTTTATTTTAAACCATACATAAGATCTAATTAATATTTTTTTAGTGAATCCTTTTATTTATAGTAAGTTTATCACCCTTTTTCTATATTTTTACACTTTGATGTCTTGATTATTATGGAATTATTTGATTTCATCCATTATATTATACAATGGTAATTAGGGTATAGTCTACCCATTTGTTATTATCTATCCCCCAACATCAGTTTCCAATATCTAGTATACGGTAAATATTTCTTGAGGTCATGTAATACATCATATTGGGCGACACATATGGGATATAACTTTCGGAAATTACCCTAATGTGTATCTGAGGGCCTTAAACTACGACTTATCTTAAAATATCTCATTCTTGGAACTCAAAATTAAAATTTGCAACTCAATTATTCATTTTATCGGAAAAAAATAACATCTATACTTCCTATGGAAAAAATGAATAACCCACCTTTATATCTAATTAAAGAAATCAAATATGTTTTGATTCTCACAAAAAAATTGAAAATTTTAATCCAAATTCATCTTCAATTAATTTAGTTTTTCCCAAGGACAATTAAAACTCCTTATCATAATTATTTTCATCCCAAAAAATTCAAATAAATCAATTTTCCTATAATTTATTATGCTTAAAAATATAAAATCACTATAAATACATTAAATATTAACTCAATAAGTTCACAAAACGTCTAATAAATAAATAATAATATAAAAAACACTTCTATATATATATAACACCAATACCATGAATAATTTTTAACCCACATATTTCATTCAGAACACTAACATGACATCTAATTTTAATCATAAAGTGATCCCCACAATATGACTCACTTATGGTCTGAAATTTTAACATCTATTATTGGATTTAAAAATGAAAAAATAAATCCATTGAAAAAAATAGTTTTATCTAGGTTTAAAATTAATTCAAAAAAATCAATGATTCAGTTGATTAAAATCCCCACATTTAACAAAAAAATTATTATTAATAGAACTATAGAAATTATTTTATAGAATATTTTTTATGAAAATACCCTTAATCAAATTTAAATCACATTTTAAAATATTTTTCATGAAAACAAATCATTATCCAAACTGTGTTCCTTACATTTTTTCAAAAAAATATTTTACCAGATTTACTAAACATAAAAATTATAAAAAATCTTTTGCATCAAAAATATATATATAGAAAATAATATATTTATATAAAGTGCATGTTAGTGGAATTAATTATTTATTCCAACTGCAATATGGTAGTCAGAAAAATAATGATTTCATTATTATATTCTTTTAATTAATTATTGTTATTAAAATATCAATTCAATGTAATTGAACTAAATTTTTCCTATGTGATGCTACTTTGTTAATGTATGCTCATTTAAAGAAATTTTATATATATTGGACCCCATATCTCGTAGTGGTATCTCCTATTCAGTACATGTGCTAAATTCATCAAAAAATCACTCATCCCTATGATACCTTAACTAAATACCCATATATCCCTTGGAACATGAGGTTATTCCATGAAAATGATTAATAAGTATATTTATGTTTTATTTATCATATCTCAAACAAATATATATCCTCTCTTTAAAATATCAATAACCCCAGATATTGATATAATATAACTTGGGAATGACTTTACATAGATCTTCCATCGACCATTATAAGACACAAATATACCTCAAACATTTTCCCGGGTCTCTAGATATTCTTCAATATCACTATGATTATAATATAATATTTGGGGATGGATTTACACATTTTGTTTACAAATATGGTTAATATCAGACTTTTTTCAAAAATGTTTTCATGAACCATAAATACATTGGATATTTTCATAAAATTTGAACTTGTAATCAAGTTTTAATCCTTTATTCCAATAAAGAAACAAACATATATTTTCATGAACTGAGAAACCACAATATATTAGGCCCAGGTTGGCTGGAAGTTTATTTGGAAACTGAAATAAGTTTTAGTTGATTTTTTTTTATTTTGATGTCAATATGGAAACATAAATTAACTTTTTTAGTTTCGGTGATAAGAAGAAAGGAGTATCATAATCATAATAAAATATGTTAAATATTAACTAATTCCATCAATTTCTAAAGATTTTTTCTGGTTGATGATACATTTTGGACTCACCTTGGGTTAGGAATAGAAGTGTTGGTTGGTATGACAATATGTATTAGATTTTGAACATATCCATGATAAATATTAGGATTCATTGATAATTTATATTTATAAAGTATCCTATGTTCTCTATGAAACTTGTGATGAAATCCATATGAATGAAAGGGGAGAAAAGGTGTTTTCAATCGACTTGAAGAAAGGTTGGAAAGATAGAAGGATCTTTAATGATGTGAAGTCATAAAACATTCCAATAAAATTTAGATGATGTTATGGAAATCTTGAAGTTCTGAACATAATTATAATCTCATGATACTCAAGGGATTTTGTGAAAGAATAAATTCATTAATATTGAATTCTTCTGAATCTAGGTCATTGGTGTGAAAATCACCAAATGTAGAAATGGTTTGATGGATAAGAAGTTGGAATTTGCTGAAGTTAAATTTTTTATGAAGCATTAGTGGACCTATCCATTAAACAAGACAATGTTGTATAAATAAGGTTTCCTTATGAAATTTCAATTTCTCTATGTTTTTAAAATCACAAAAACTTTACATTAAAAAAATTTTATTTTCCCTAAGGATTATTTTCATAATAAAAATTTCCCTTCTCTGAAGAAAATATTTATCCTTACATATGTTTTAATTATTCATTTTATAGTCTCTCTAAATATATCTCATTTTATTAATAAAGAAATATTTTCTTTCATATATAAAATCTATGAATCCTATAAATCATTGGATATAGAGTATTCTATTTTCAAGATCCAAATTTTTTAAAATGTAGAATCCAAATTCTCAAATATTCAGACTCCGAATTTTTCAAAATTTAGACTCCGAATTAATTAAAATTAAGACTCTGAATTCTTTAGAATTTATACTCTTAATTCCTTAGAATCCAGACTCCAAAATCATGAGAATTTGGACACTGAATTCCATAGAATTCAGACTCCGACTTCCTTAGAATTTAGACTCCAAATTGATTTGAATTCGGACTCCGATTTCCACAAAATTCCGATTCTGAATTCATTGGAATTTAGACTAAAAATTCTATTAAATTTAGATTCTAAATTCATTGTAAAAAAAGAATCTGAATATTCTTGTCTTATAGACTCTGGATTTTTATTTGGTTATACCCCGGATTCAATTATTCCTTAGACTCGAAAAAATATATTTTGTTAAGAAATATCTTTTTTCTTAAACTTTCTATGAAATGATGATGTACAATTTGTTTCTAACTAACCATTTTTTGAGTGAAATGTGTATAGGTCCCTCAGAGATTCAAGGAAAATATGACCACTACAGAAGGGAGCCGACCGTTGGAGATGTGCATATAAATAGGATCTCATTTGAACCATCTCACAACATGTTGATCAATCTTCAGATTGCATGCTGCTGAAGAGATTTCAAGAGAGAGAGACTCTAATTCTTTGTGCATACTGAACATCTTGTTCATATTTATTAGTGTGACTCCATTTTTTGCAGAATACAATTGAGGGCTTCCGAGGAAAGGAAGAAAGAGGTGCCGACTACCTTACAGATTGGGTGCTTACGAAGATAGTAAGACATAATATGATATTCCTATAGAGGGCTTACCCTAGTGGGCGTAAGACAGAAATTTTTGAAAGTATAAATTAAGGGAACTTTATCCAAGGTTTTTGGATACCCTACACTTTGGGCTAAAATATTTCATACTTGTTAATTGTTTTTTTAAATTTTATTTGCATTGTATTTAGATAAAGGAATAAAGTATAAAATTATTATACTTTCATTTTATTTTATGTACTCAAATATTTAATATTATATAAACATTTCCTTGTAAACTTTCCTTTTTTTTTAATTTCTGGAATCGTATTTCTAGAACCTAGCAAGTTTGTTTAGGAGAGCTAAATGTGGTCTTCTAAATTTACCTTTTTTAACTTTTTTAAACAAATTTTGTTAATGTTAAAAATGAATGTTTTTAAAAAAACAATTCACCCCCCTCTTGTAATTGAGAATATACTTTATTATTTCGATCTTATCATTGATATCAGAGGATTATGAAATACTAATATTCACATATATGTTTTCTTACTCAAGTTGTTTTTAAATTTTCGTTATATTTTTGTGGGAAGATATTTTCTTATAGAAAGGTAAGAATGAGTGTCTGTTAGATTGACAATTTAATTCCTACTAGACCACATATACTTGATTATAATGATTATGAGTACAAGAGAGAACAAATGAAGACATCTTTTTGTTAATACTAGAGTAGAAAACATTTTCATTCTTACTGGAGATTACAAAATTAATGAAAAAGTAGTCAAAACCTTCACCAACCAAGAAAACATATAATATCAACTAAATTACAAGTTACACAACACTATTTTGAGTTTCATGACCAGGAATATATATAGTTAGTTTTCATCATGTGAAGAAGAAAATTATATCTTGAAGAAACATGATGTTACTAATTTTGGTACTTCCAAAGTTATAGAATCTAGAAGAGAAATGCTTAGATAAAAATATCATGGATTTCTAATTCCCTATAAGAAACTAGTTTGAAAAGTGAAAAAATGATTTATGACCATTTTCAATAGTTTATTGATGTTATTCTAAATGAGTGGAAATCAAAAAGAGCAGCTATTGATGTTAATAGAAAAGTGTCTCAAATTACACTTGATTTTTTATTAGAACTCATCTTCATACATGTATGAAAAGGGATGTTAAAATGAATAAAAATAAAAATGGTAATGGAAGTGCATCCTTTACTACTACCAAATCCAAGACTTCGGAAAGGGTTAAAAGATCCAAGTATGAGAAAGTCACTACTTTATCTGAATCTAGTGAAATTTAGCATTCTGAGAGTGGGATAGTTAATATTACTTGATGGGTGAACAAGATAGTTGGAAAGAAATACCATCAGTATATATATAATAATAAAGAAAGAAAAGGCAAGAAATTCCCAGAAGTCACTTTTTATGAATGCAAAAGAGCAGAGCATATAAGGCCAGATTTCCCTATTCTTAAGAAAAAGGATAGAATGGAAAACCATTTTGAGAGAAATAGAATGAAGTATTGTAAGACTAAATATAAGAATGTTTTGAATGCTAATGAAACCAGGAGTGCCGGTGGTGGTGACTCATCTGATGAACCCTTTGAGTATGAATATTCTAAATAGAAGAATAATTTTATACTAGAAGAAATACCCATTGAAAATCATTGTCTAATGGCCCAGGTACAAAGTTATGAATCTATTACTAATGTATCTTTGAATCCAAATTATACTGATGGTAAATACAATGAATATTCAGATGATGATTCATCCTCATCAGAAGATAGAGTATTTCCATATTATGAATAAGTTTCTAGGTTTTCTAAACATCTTGAGAATGAATATTCTAATCTCAAGAAAATGTTGGATAAGTAATATTCTATATTATATATTTTAACTAATGAAGTATCGGATATTTCTAAATATCATGATAAGAAAACATTTTATTTTAATATTATTTCTAAAAATCTTGAGGAAGTTATTTCTAAGAAGGATAAAATTTATAAATATCTTGAAAATTTAATTTCTACGGAAAATATTTTAGAGGCCAACTCTTGTGCTAAAAGTAATGTTTGGAGGATAAAATTCTGGTTATTAAACTAAAGTCGGAAATATTATCCTTAAGGAAATATCTATCAAATTTTACCCTAGGTAATGAAAATTTTGACAAGGCGTATTCCCAAATTTATCCTTTACGAAATAGTACTGGATTTGGTTATATTCATTCTAAACCAGTTTTTTATAATAACTATTTTTCCCCAACGTGCTCCATTTTTTCAATAAATGTCAGTGTGGTGGACATTGGGTGAAATTTTTTTATTTAAACAAAACTCGATATTTTGGTTTTCATAATGCTCATTTTTCTATGAAAATGTGGATACCTAAAATTTTTCTTTTTGAAATTTCTATATCCAATAATGTTTGGATTCTGAATGTATAACTCGTTTATTTTCACGAAATGAAAGAAAGTAACAATAGAAATACATGGAACATGGATAGGCGATGTTCCCAGTATATGACTGTGAACCAATTTTTTTTTGAAAATATTATCAAGACAAAAGAGGAAAAGTAACTTTCCAAGATAATTGATAGGGAGATAGTAATTGTATAAGTAGCATTGTTATTTTTGAAAAAACATTAATTTCAAATGTTTATATTTGTTAAGGGTATTAAGAACAACCTCATTAGCATATGTCCATTATATGATAAAGGTTTCCTTTTAAATTTTAGGAATGATAATTTATTAGTACAAAATTCCAAGGAAGAGTTTATTCTTTCATCAGATAGGAAAGAGAATGTATACACACTAAACATAGATGAACATAGGAGCCAGGATCTACCTTTCCTTAGTGTAATGGAAGATCAATCATGGTTATGGCATAGAAGGTTAGGACACTGTAACCATAGGAACCTATGTAAACTCTCAATGAAAATATTTTGTACGCATCTATTGGAGCTTATAATTGATTCTTAAAAATATTGTGATCCGTGTCAATTTACAATGCAACATAAATCATGTTTTAAATCAAATGGTGATGTTTCAAATTTTGATACATTACAGTTAGTGCATGTAGATATTTTCATTCTAACACAAACTGGATGTATTGGAGGCAAATATTATGTATTCTTCTATGTTGATGATTACACCAGATTTATATCGGTCTATTTTTTAACAAAGAAGTATGAAGCTTTTTATTATTTCAAAATTTTTAGAGGCAAAGTTAAATTGAGAAAAACCCTCCATTTATAACTATTCATAGTGATCATAAAAATAAATATATAAATTAAAATTTTGAAAAAAATAGTACAAAAGTCATTACTCATAACTTCTCAACACCAATAAATCCTTAACAGAATCGTTTTTTTGAAATAAGAAATCAGATTCTTCAGGAGATAACTATTAACATGTTGAGGGAATATTATATAGATAAAAAATTTTGGGATGATGCTTTATTTACTACTTGTTATAATATTAATTTACTTTTGATTATACATTTTCTTAACAAAACAACTTACGTGTTGTAGAATGGTATAAAACCAATACATTCATACTTCATGTTATATGGATACAAAGTATCCATTATGAATACTAAAGATAATCTACATAAATCTGCATCCAAATTTGATGATGTTATTTTCCTAAGATACTCCACAACTTTTAAGGCTTGTAGTGTTTTTTCTAAAAATATAAGTTCTTTTGAAGAAAAAGTGCATGTTAAATTTGATGAAACAAGTCCTTTTATTTTTAAAAAACCCAAACCTACATCCTTAGATGTGTTTTCAAAAAAAGATTATCATTCATTGATAGAGGACCCTTCTAATAAGGATAATTTTCAAGAAAATAACTCTAAAACATTTACTCGAGAAGATTTCCTATCGTATGTTGATGAACAGGTTTTACAAAACCCAAATCAGTTGTTTCTTAATAATCATATCAGTGATAGTATCATTGGGTATGTAATTCAACAATTTAGGACTAGATGTTCCTTAAGAAATGAATTAGAACATGTAGTATTTCATTCACAATTATAATAAAAAAGAACTGATGAAGCTTTACCTAATGATGATTGGATAAAGTCCATACGTGATGACCTAAATGAAATCGAAAGGAACAAAGTTTGGACATTGGTTCAAAGACCTAAATAAATTTCTATTATCGGAGTAAAATGGGTGTTCAGAAATAAGTGTGATGAAAATGAAGTCATTATAAAAAAAATAAACATAGATTAGTTGTTAAAGGAAATAATCAAAATAAGGAATAGACTATGAAGAAACCTATGATCCAGTAGCTATACTTGAATCTATTTGTATTTAACTTTCCTTTGCATCATTCTTTAATTTCAAACATTTCCAAATAGATGTAAAATTTGCTTTACAAAATTTATGTGTTTAAGATGACGTTTTATTTCAACAAAATGCTAGTTATGAAGACCCAAAACATCTTGAACATGTTTTTAAACATAATATAGTGTTAAATGGACTTAAACATTCCCCACAAGCCTAGTATGACGACCTTACATGATTTGTGCTACAAAATAATTATGTGAAGAGAACTTCTTATCCAACCCTTTTTGTAAAGAATGATAAGATTTTTTTTGATTGTTTAAATATATTTTTATGAAATTATTATTAGATCAACTCATCAATCATTAACTGATTTCATTGAGAATCTAATTAAATCTGAGATTGAAATTAGTATTATGGGCGAGTTAACATTTTTTATAGGTTTTCATATTTTTCAGAAACCAAAAGGATATATATATATCTCAACATAAGTAAATTAAATATCTTCTTAAAAATTATGGTCACAATAACACAAACAGTGTATGTACTCCAATAGGTACCCCAAATTATCATGATCTTGGTGAAGCTAGCAAACCAGTAGATCAAACCTCATTTAGATGTATGATAGCAAGTTCACTATACTTGATAGCTATACATCCAAATATATTGTTTTTATTATTCTTAGGTTCAAGATATTAATCAAATCCTACAAAATATCATTTAAAAGTAGTAAAAAGAGTATTTTCTATTTAAATAGAACCATATATTTAGGACTCTTGTATACTTCTGAAAATGATTTTGATTTAAATTTTTTTTCGAATGATGAATTTTGTGGGTGTATA
The DNA here is from genome assembly GCA_963277665.1 of Viscum album. Lineage (NCBI taxonomy): Eukaryota > Viridiplantae > Streptophyta > Magnoliopsida > Santalales > Viscaceae > Viscum > Viscum album. The sequence continues at coordinate 1,024,891,508 of OY728126.1, forward strand.
ATAGATATGAAAAGTACATTTGGAATATGTCTTTTAATAGAAGATTAATTTTATTCTTGTTCATTCCAAAAGAACACTCAGTAGCACTATCTACTACTGAAGCTGAATATGCAGTAGCTGGAAGTTGTTGTACTCAAGTGTTTTGGATGAAACACGTGCTCACAGAATATGGAATGAGTTTTACCAAAACAAAGATATTGTCTTATAACACTAGTTCCAATTCCATATGAAAAAACCTTGTAGATCAGTCTCGTGAAAAACACATAGTTATTAGGAATCACATTTTTAGGGATCAAACACAAAAATGAGATATCATTCTTCAATTTATTGGAATGCAAGATCAACTTAAATATATTTTCACAAAATCATTACCATTTGTTAGATTTGGATACATTTAACAAAATTTAGGAATTTTAACCATAAGGTAATCTTCCATATTAACTTTTGGTTGAAACTTATCTCCTTTCATTAAGAAAATACTTCTCAAAAGGGGAGTATATTTCCATGGTAGTTAAAATTTTCATACTTAAATTTTTTCATACTTAAATTTTTTTGTACATAAAATTTATCATATTTAAAAAAATTTAGGTAATATTTTTCATATCTATAGTTTTTCATACATAAAATTATTCATAGTTAAAATTTGTTGTAGTTTAAGTTTTCAATGTTAAAATGTTTCGCTGTTAAATTTTTCATACTTAAAATTTTTCATAGTTTAATTTTTATAGTTAAAATTATTCATTGTAAAAATATTTCATTGTTAAATTTTTCATAGATAAAATTATTTGTAGTTAATTTTTCACATTTAAAATTTTTCAACGTTAGATTTTTCAATTGTTAAAATTTTTCGTATTCGACATATTTTCATACATAGAAATATTTGATAATTAATAATTTTCATAATCTAAAATTTCTCAATTTCAAAAATTAAATTTCTTTAATAAAATTTTCCATAATCTAACGTTCTTCAAAAGAATATTCCTCATTACTGATAATTTTCCTAGAAAACTAAAAGGTATGGTTCATTATTTAAATTTTTGTAACCAAATTTTACTTGTTAGTATTTTCTACTTGTTTAAAGAAATTTATTCGGATTCACATTTCTTAAATCCAATTTTTTATCATAAAAATATCAAAAAATCAGAATCTTCTAAAATCCTTCTCTAGCTTTCATCTCAACCATCAGATCATATGGTGCTAGTTTCAACCATTGGATCAATCAGGGAATATGAACTGTTACCTCAATGTCAATATAAAGACCCCCTAATGGTTGTCCAATATTAGTTTTCAAGACCTATCATGTCAAAGCTCTAACTCTTTAAATAAGAAGGATTCCTTATTTGTGATTTTCTCAACTCATAATGTCTTTAGAAGCATCCACACGAAAGAAAATGTTGTCATCTAAGAAAATTTTGGAATTTAAAATCAACATAGAAAGGTTAGTTGATCAGAAGTTCTCTAAAAAGTATTATTATCTCATTTTAATGTCTATCCAGTAGAATGGATGGGAAAGATTGTTCATTGCAAACAGAAGGGGTATGATCGAGTTTATCCAGAGTTTCTTATTGAGTTCTATAAATATGTATGATCTTTTAATTATGGTGGGAGAGATATGTTCTCGTTCAAAAGTTATTGAAAAACTTATTCTCTTTTCTATAGCAAGGTAGCTAATATCATTGGAATACCGTACGAAGGAGAATCAATTTTTTGCACCCCCAAACTACCTGATCAAGAAATATGTTTTAATAAATAAAAGGCTATAGAGTGCCTCCGACTCAAAGGAGTGAAAACTTCAATGATCAACCATCTCCCTACTAACATCCGAATGTTAGTTTTATGGGTTCAATGTTTTCCCATTCTGAGAAAAGGATACAAGGACTCCCTAAATAAAAATGAAATATATGTTCTAGATTTTCTGGTCAACCGGAGAATGATAAAGTTATTAGAGTATATCATGAAGATGATTGAAAATATCCAAAATGGCACCCTTAAATCGCATATCATTATGTGTCCATCAATCCTATCCCAAATAATTATCTTATGACTAGAATCGTTCAAACTCGTTGTAGTTCAAATTTTAGATCCTTCAAAGTCATGTTACTCAGCGGTGATACATTCAAGAGGATGACGGTCAATTTCAATGAAAAATACAAGGAATTTAATGACTTCTCTAAAAGTAAATTTGAAGCCTTATTGAAATAGTTGGAATTAGATGAGACATCCAAAAAGTAAACTAATAAGAGAAAGGGGAAGGAAATGGAAGTGAAAGAAAAAACTCCTACAGTTCATGAATCCCAATCAGCACCTCCAAAATCTACGAAGAAAAAGACCTATCTAGATGAAGTTGTGGCTAAGTGGAGAGAATATAAGAATAACAAGAAGGAAGGATAGCCCAGCTTTATCTAGGATCCTGCTGAGGAAAAATCATTAAATATTAAGGCTACTAATGAATTTGACCAGAAAGAAAAATATAAGAAGCAAAAGAAGAAAATTTATAAAGTATAGATTGTTTAATCTCTTCTTAAGGCTGCTAAGAAATATTCAAAGTGGATTTAGGTATTAGAAACATATCTCAATGAACCAGTATTAGTATAGACTCCATGAAATCAGATGGTCATTTTGGAACCGGATGAAGAGGAATAGATTGTGCCGAGAGAGGAAGTGGAAGGAGAACAATAGGAAGGAAGTGGATATACTGATGATATGATTATAAAAGTTAAAAAATATCATTAGATGGAGATTAATTCTAAGAAATTATCAATCCGGACATCCCATGCCACGTATTATAAACTTTATACCCCAGAAAAAGGTAATGTAGGTCAAGAAGAAGTAAGAAAACCATCAAAAGAAGAGAGAAACAACCATGATTTTGTTCAACCAGAGGACCAGGTGGCAGATGCTGAAAAGGAAAAAGATGAGGAAGATAATGTAGTCCAACTATCATATTGTCGACATGATTCACCAAAGGAGAATGATATCATTCCATGAGATGAGAAAAAAAGGTTTTAACTGATACACCTAAAAAGGAAGTGGTGGCTATGAAAGATGTTGGTGGATATTTAAAAAGGAAAGGTATTAAGATAGAGAGGGAATCCTCACCAACAAGAGAATATGATTCAGAATCTTCCTCCACGAGTCATGATTATTTAGATAAATCCCTAAAGAAATTTTTTTATACAATTCCTTTGTTTACAACTATTGGAATGAGATGTTAGATGCATCAACATTCTTTTATTCAGAAATTGGATTCTGAATCCTTGCTAATGGAAACATTTTTTAGGCATTAGGCTGATTCTAAATCCTTCAATATTGGTTATGATGTGCACAAGAGGTCATGAAACGAAATTACTAAGTGGTATAAGAAGACAATTGAAGAGATGATACTCTTTGATGAGTTTCAAGATAATGTGAAGGATGTTTTTGATACCAAAGATATCACTATCAAAGACCTTACAACAAGTTTTGATGAGATGATCATTATTGAAAAATAGCATTGAAGTAGGAAGAGAAGGATTTGAATGTGAAACTTAATTCAGTTACTTTGAATATAAAGAGGGAAAGCGATCTTAGAATTGATTGAGAATAAAATATCTGTAAGAAAGAAGAAATTTTGAAGACTTAGGTAGAAATTATTAAGGCTCAAATAGAAAAAATCAATGTTTGAGAGAAAAAAATGATGATCCGGATGAATTGATCGAATGATTTGAAGAGGATCATAAGAAGCTTAAAATGTTAAAGACCGTTGTCAAGAAGCTTATGTAGAAGGAAAAAGAAGGATTATTTTCCCTTCACTCTGATATTTTGCTGTATTACTTTTCATTTATAAATTTTTCCAATCATAATAAAAATTTTGGTTTTCCTTCATGTGTTATGTTTTATAGTACTAATATTTTAGGTAGCATATTTTTTTCTATTTTATTAATTAATTTTTGAAAACCAAAAAGGAGTAGAAATGAATTATAAAAATGAATATGATGTAAAGTAGAGAATTCTCTATATAGGTGAGAGTCTATCTAAGGGGGATTTTTATCAAAGAATATTTACTTATTCAAGTAAAAGAAAAATATCCTTATGTAAGTCAGGAATACGATCTATAGGGAATAAAAAACCTATTTTAGAGTTAATTATATTCCTCATGATTCATAAATAAAGTGAGATAAGTTTTTCATTTATGTTCATAATGCCAAATTATATGTCCTTGTATTCTTTTTCGTAAGGATGATTGTGGTTTACAAAAAGGGGGATATTTGTGAGTCAATAAGGATTCATTATGACTTTTCTATTTCTCTATGTTTTGAAAATCTCAAACACATTATCTTAAGGAAAATAATATTTTCCATAAAGTTTATATCCATAAGGAAAATTTCCATTCCCTAAGGAAATATTTATCCTTACCTATGTTTTCATTGTTCATTTTATAGTCTCTCTAAATCTAACTCCTTTTATTACTATATAAAAATTTGGTTTCATATCTAATATCTCATAATCATATAAATAATTAGATATCGAGTATTATTTTTTAAGAATCTTAATTTTATGAAATTTTGTCTCTGAGTTCTATGATATTCATACTCCGAATACTTTATAATTTGGACTCCTAATTCTATAGAATTCCGACTCCAAATTCTTCGGAATTCATACTCTGAATTCTTTAGAATTTATACTCTGAAATCTTCAGAATTACAAATCTAAAATCCTCAGAATTTAGACTCTAATTTCCAATGAATTTCGACTTCGAATTCCTCAGAATTCATACTCGGAATTCGTTCAAATTAAAACACCCATTTCCTAGAAATTAAATTCTAAATTTATGGTAATTCGGGCTCTAGAATCTATTGAATTCAGATTCTTAATTGTTTGTAAAACAAGATTCTGAATATCCATGTCTTATAGAGTCTGAATGTTTATTTTGTTAGAATGAGGATTCTTTTTTTCCTTAGACTCCAATAAATATAATTGGATAAGAAATTTCATTTTCCATACACTTGTTATGAAATGATGTCATACAATTTTTTTCTATCTAACCATTTTTTGAGTGACACGTGAATAAGTCCCTTTTAGATTTAAGGAAAAATATTACCATTGGGGGATGTAGACGACTATTGGAGAAGTGCCTATAAATAGGATCACATTTATACGATCTCACAAAATTTTGATTAATCTAGACATTGCATGGTTATAAAAATATTTCTAGAGAGATGCACTCATGCATTGTGTGTAATGAACATATTGTTCATATTTCATAGTGTGACTCCAATTGTTTCTGAGTACAATTGAGGACTTCCAAGGATAGAAAGACAGAAATGCTGACTACCTTAATGATCGAGCCACTGTAGGGATATCAAGATAGATTCTGATATTTTTATCGAGGGCTTACCATGGTGTGGGTAAGACAAAATTTACTAAATGTATATGTCATGGGACCTTTATCCATGGTTGTTGGATACTCTACTCTTTGGGTTAAAAAATTTCATACTTGTTACTTATTTTGTTTCAATTTGATTTAATTTTTATTTTGATAAAGGATGAAATTGTAACCATATTATCCTTTCATATTATTTTTTGTACTGTAATATGTAGGATTATATATGCTTTAAGGTATAATATTTTCCTTGTAAACATTACATATGTTTTATTTACGAAATCATATATTTGGAAGCTAGAACTTTTGTATAGTAGAACTTAATGTGGTCTTGTGAATTTACCATTTTTAAATTTGTTAAGCATAGTTTTCATTATTGTTAAAAAATGAAGGTTTTTAAACATACAACTAACCCCCTCTTATAATTGAGCATATAAATTATTATTTTGATCCTACTGATAGTTCATTTGAATTTCTAATTCACTATATGGTAAAATTACAAGGATCAATACATAGTTTAACAGAAACATCAAAAAGGAAGTTGAATCTGACACTATTCCATCCAACTCATGGTGCATTTAATACATCTAAAGAATATTGGAATTGTATTTTAAGAATATTCTTTTCACTTTCTTGATGATTTTCTTTGATTTATGTATTTTTAATAAGATATTCCATTATCCCTCTAATATTATTCCTAGAACCATATTATTTCACTTTTTATAACCATTATTATTTAGGACATGAATATTTTTTATTGTGGCATACTTTGAGAGGGGGTGAACTAGGGGAAGAAAAATATTTCAATTTAAACAACATAATCTAATTCCTCTTCCTACATTAAATGATCTCCACATTAATGCTAGTATGATATGGCTTAAGTTATTTTTTTTATGATGATATGAATATTATTTTTCTTATATTTTAATGAATTAAATTAAATTAATGATTAATTATCCTACATAATTCAATTTATGACATTCATAAAGAAATAATTCATTTAGAAATGACACAATAATTTTAAATGCCTTACTCTCACTACGATAATCCTTGGAGCATAATAGAACAATATGCGGTTTTTCTAAAAACCCTAATAATATTATTCATTGGTGTATATAAGAAATTTCATTCCTTTCTTGTGGTCACTCCCCCAAAAAACATTAAGGATAGTGCATTACATCCCATGATTCACTCCCTCTCATCTCTCAATTTTATTGATTTTAAATATAGGAAAACACTTTTGAATGAAATCCAAAGAAAGAAAAAATTATTATCATTATATATGCACAATGTTTTAATGGGTATCCATTAATATCCACATCATTTCATGTATTCATAATAATGTTTTAAATACAACCATTAACATAATTCCACTTTTCTTGATGATCAGCAATGGGTATTCAAAAAAAATTCACATCTTCTACCTCATTAAGATATTTTAGGATTGTCATTATTTCTCTTACCTTCTTTGTATCACTATATAATTCCCTTTATATTATGATTTTTCAATTTAGTTCATTCTTACATTCCCTGCACAACAATAATCACAACATAATTATAGAGATAGTTATCTCCCAAATTTCCTCTTATATATTCTTATTTTCTCAAATTCAATATAAATTCCTGTTATTTCCCTCATTTTTGAACTACAATTATCCATGAACACGATGAAGAAATTAATTCATTATAAATTTTAATTTTTTGTCAAAATAATCGAGACAAATTCTATTTCCATAAAAATATATATATTTCATAGATATTTCTTTCAATAATAATAAAACATATCTCAGCTAAATCTTCAATTTTCCATTCATGAATCATAATTTAGTAACAATAAATAAATATAATAATATATTTTATTATGAATAGATTGTATGGAAATCATAAACATATAATCATTCTTCATCTATTAAATCCATTCAAAATAATATATATGACATTTAATATTTGACCCAAGAAAATATTGGTCCAAGAAAAATTCACAAAATATTAATCCATATGTTCCATTTCATTTTCCATTATGTCATATCACAATGTAAGTCAACGATACACCTAATAAATCCTCAATATTATCCTAATATACAATGTAGTCATATGTCGTATGATATTTTCTATTATTGAGGAAACCACCTTCTAATATTCCATATTTGAATCACATTAATAAATTAATATAATTTTATAAAGAAATTATTCATGATCTTCCCAAATAAGAACCCTTGAATTTATCAATGTCAAATAAGCATGATTAATCTCATAAATGATCCACCAAAATATTATTAGACCTCATTTAATTTAGATCTCAAAAAATACCAATGAGTAATTAATTAAATATTTTTGATAATTTAGATTCACTTGATCTGCTTATGACATTAACATCATTATCACATTACAATATCTTACTTCAAAAAAATAGAAACCATAGTTCAAAAATATATATCATCCTCCTGATGCAATGGATTTCATTATAATGAAAATTCTATCACCTAAGACAATCACAGCTCAACCATATACTTTTACTACTTGGATAAAAGTATGGGCGCTTCCTTTGACTATTATATTGCAACAAATTCCATCCTTCCATGGTTCCGACACTATCCATTGGGAATCTCAAAAAATATAAACCATTTTTCTTCATTAAACTATATTAAACCTTGGGTTGTGATTTTCCTTTCAACTCTAGACAAAGTTACCTTAATTTTATATGGACACTATAACATGAAGTGAATATTTTCATAAAATACTAACCATTAATAACATATATCCCAAAAATGTTATAGTAGAAATCATTATTAGGTGATCTGTTTGCACTTAATCTCCCATATTAATATATTACTACAATATATCAATGATTAATTCAGTTATAGGTTATGATATATTCTTATATATATTATTGTATCATGTTTTCACCCCTATTAAAAAACCGATATCCTAAATATTGAAAATTTTATCTAACATGAAACTTTCTGCGGTATGATCTATAGGGTTGTTTCCTGTTTATATTTTTTCTGTGAAGAACTCCTCCAACTACATTAAAACCCCTTTGAACATCGTATCATGTTTTCTATGAAACTTCAACACATATTTATTTTGGATTATGGAATATATGGTTGGTGGTAACAAATCAAAGACCAACATTAATTCTTAATTGGATTCTAAATATATATATTATTATTGATATCATATAATTTTATTTTTAAATTAAATTTTATTATAATTTGAAAAAAAGCGGGTTTTTATGTTAAATTCACTTTGATCTCATGTATATCCACTGCTCACTATTCTTTTATATTTATATTGATGGTTTTAAAACATTCGATGTGGGTTATAACTTATTTATATCTTCTTTAATTCAGATTTAATTATAAATTGGTTTTAATGTGGTTTAAGGACACATTGATTCTTTTTTATATGTTTTCAATCCATATTTTGGTATTGATAAAAATATATTCCTAGTTTTTATTTTTGAATATATTTATTAGTTTATGTACACAATATTACTTGTAAAACATCTACATTGATACTCATTTTTTCATTTGGATTATTGCATAGGTTTGACTTACGTTTCATGTATATATTTTGGTTTATAATAATTTTTATTATACATCAATTTATGTTTGTTTATAGTTTATGATTTATGTTTTTTTAAAATAGTAGATAGTTATTTTATGTTTGGGTTCAATTTAAACTAAAACATCATTATTCAAAGGTGTGGTTAGTACAACGTAAGAAAACTTATTTTGGGTTCCAAATAATAATCCATTATGTTATTTTTTATTTTAAGTATGATGAAATCATCCCTAAATAATTTGGTTGATTCCCTTATCACTTATGTAAACATATAGTGTTCAAGAACATACCTTAGGACTTGTGAATCACTATTGGTGGTATCATGATTGGATGACCAAAGTTATTTTTTCATAAAATAAGTTCATAATCAATAATATATTAAAATCACCATATTATTTAAATATTCCACCAATTTTATCTCACCTGTTCTTTTATTTCTTAAAATATATTTTCTCTAAATAAAATTATAATCCTTATCTCAATTGTATGTCCACTTAATTTTCTATGTTTTGAATTTTTTATTCTTTCATGAAATTACTTATTTGTTTTATTCATAATATCCACTCAAAATATGAGTTATTTAAGATCTAATGTTCTCAAAGGACACATTATTTTATAATTATAAATTCCACTAGATTTATTTCACCATTAAATTAATACATTTATATAAAAATAAAAAATTTATAGATAAGGAATTCGAAATCTTTAGTGGTCTTCCAAAAATATCAAATAATATATTTAGTTTTTTGCAACATTGAAAAATTATTTAAATCTAAAATATATTTAATAAATCACCAATTAAATTTTTCTTGGAGAGATAACATGAATATATTTATATACACCAAAAAACCTATCTTGTGTGGAGAATATGTGACGCAATGCAGTGAGTATATTTAACCATCATTGTTGACTAACTCCCATTTCATAGTCCCAATAAAATAATTTGTATGGTTTCAGTATTCATATAATATATACTAAATTATAATTTGTTTAGTAAATATGTAAATTTGATTCAAATCTATTCCTTATCTAATCAACATATTGAGAATTATTTCAATTTTAACAATTATTTTCAGAATATGCCAAAATCTATTTCTTTAAACTCAAAGAACATAGTAGAAGTAATATTCTTCCATATAAAAAATAATTTTTTTCTTTTTCCATTTTAAAAAATAATTTTTAATTTCTAAATAGTTATTCTATATTTTTTTCAACCATCTCAAAATAATATTCCTTGAAATTTTAAATATATCATATAAATTCATTTCATTTCACAAATATTTTTGAAATAAATAATATTATTCCATGTATTAAAAATAAATAACAAATTATTTTATTATGTATCAATTCTTAATGGTGATAATTAATGACTGATAGAAAAATCACCCTCCCACTGCCCAATTTTATATAGAATTATAGTATACATTTTCACTCATAATAATGTATATGCATGAGGTCATAATGATTATTACCTTGAGTAGTACAATTTTATTCTTAAACTAAAATATTTATAACTAATATAACACATCAATTATGTGTGTTATTAAATATTTTAATTTTAAATATTAATTAATAGTTCCATAGTTTTTACCATTTGGTCTCTTAAATCTCTCAAATCATATTTTAGTTTAATATTATAAATATTTCATTGAAATAAAATCCCACATATATTTTATCTTAATTAATTAATAATTAAGATTATTGTTATTTAAAAAATATAAATGTATTCCTTTAAAAAATGGAAGACCAAACTACTTCCAAATCCTTTTCTTACTAACACATATGTGGATCCAAATTGTTGGATTAATTAATGATTTTTATTAATATTCACCACAAAAAAGTATTATGAAATATTTTTCATTTCTCTAATGTATCTCCCTGTTATTTTAATATTTCACAATTGAATTAACATTTTACATCCCAGAAATATCAATAAATGTATCATTGGATATAAAATAACATGTAATATCATTTAATTACAATTTTATATCAAATGAATATTCATACCAACTGTAAAATTCAATTCACTCTAAATTAAAGTTATGAGAATAATTTGGAGTATTTTTATAGCTTCCATATGGAATAATATTCCCCTTTATTTTAGTTTATAGAGATTTATTTCACCTAAACCCTTTAAAAACAATAAAAATTATTATTAAAGAAGAATGTTCTAAACATATCTTATTTTTTGTGATTTAATGGTTGACAAATCATATTTGATCTTATTTATTAACATCAATCCATTTAATTTCTCCCCTATTATAAGATCGATGTTTACTCCAATTTATTAAATTTCTTATGTAAATTAGATAAGAATTTATGTTTTTTCTAAGAACCTATAAAATTTCAGAAATGATAGATTTGATGTTGTATTTGAATAATTTTAATCATACCTTGGTCACATTAAAAATATTAATTCATTAAAACATTAGCATAAGGTTAAAAATAACGATAAACCAAGGGTTGTGATCCTTGATGAATTACATAAGGGATAATGAGGTATCCTTGTTTTAATCTATTCATAATTCTAAAAAAATATTAATATTTTTAAAGTTGTTTTTACCCTTTTAGTGAATATTATAATATTCTACATCCATAGTTGATTTTTTTTTGATTTCTCATAACCCTTAATCTATTTCTTCCTATTTTTGATATTTTTTTCAGAAGGCTAAAAATATAATCAATATGACATAATTCCTTAACCACATAAATATAGTTTTAATTCTTAGGAGGATGTGATTTATTTATAAAAACATCATAAAATTTTACATTGAGTGGGAATAATTTATCAGTGGATTATCCCACTCTTGATGAAGTATCCTCATGTGTCTTCCTTCTGCTAAATATTACTTAAGAAATTGAGGTGAATGGTTCTTCATACATTTCATAAGATTAATTCTTTTAAAGGTCCCCATAATGTGATATATTCACCTTATCATTAAAATTATTAGCCTCATTCCCAATGAGGGTCAGGTTCATCACCACTGCCTCATGATTTTTAATCACATTATTTATCTCAAAATTACACCAGCAATGCCTTGCACCATGGTATCATTCTATTTTACAAAACTGGGATATATAGATCTTCTCATTATGTTATAAACCCTATACTAATTTGAGATAAAAACATGAATTTTAAATTCTTATATGTTGGGATTCACAGGTTACTGGTTGTTAACATTATCGTTGGTGACATTTGTTCATCTTGATGTTGTCTTATATGTTTCCTAAAGTCTCAGGTTAGTCTATGTTCTGAATATCCATGTATAAAATGCTTGAACCTTGTAGATTGTAGATATTACTTTTCATATGTGGTTGAATATTATTCATCTATATAGATAGATCTGTTACATAATTTCTAAGTTCCAATATCTCACCATACCTAGATAATTATTTTTTATACCATTTTTTATCAGAATTTATATTCATTCTATAATGAAATAAATCATTACACTAATTTTGTAAAAAGAACAAATATCCATTGATATTCTAAAATTCACAACCTTATTCCCAGTCATCCTGAAATCAATGTATTACATTGGCATATGCACAAACGAAACATTGAGACTAACATTCCCATCACATCCGGAATGAAGGACATTTTGAATAAGTGGGTTGGGAATATCCACATAAAAATAGATCCAACCAAAATAATCACTCCTAGAAGCCTCAGTATTCTTATTAATTAAAATTATAGTTCTGATAACAGTATAAATATCTATAATTATCCTTGGATGATATTAAATCGAGAAGTGTTTGATGATATTCACCCCAAACTGTGAAATCTAGGCTCAAAGGGTAATGATCCAAACCCCCATTCCAATATTTTCAATGTATCGAATAGAAACGTGAGAAGGATGAAACCTCATCCAATCAAGATTATCCTTCAATTTTATAATTCGTTGATTCATATATATCCTTATTTTTTTATATTAATGAAAATATTTTTAAATTCATGTTTTGTATTTAATCTATGTTTTCTGTTTCATTTAGATTGTACTGAAAGATTATATTTTATATGTTTTCAAAGTCACCTACTAAAAGCAAAACAAATCATCTTTTGTTATAAGAGACATTAAAATACTGTAAAAATATGAACTATAATTATAATATAAATGAAGCATAAAAAACTGATTAAAAATAAATAAATAGTTGAAAATAAAAATTGTAAACATATTAAACAAAAATTTATTTATGTGGAAAAAAATTATTGATTAAAAACATAAAATTGCTTGTTTAAACAATTTTTTATACATAATTATTAATAAGTATTATATTTTTTAAATTATAATTACTATTATAAATATTTAATATTTTATTTAGTTAATAATATTTAATAATAAAAACACAATTAATCAATATTAGTAGCATAATTAATTATCAAAATTTAAATATAATTGTTAAAAATGAACAATTTAATGGATAATATTTTAAAATAAAAAAAATTCTTTTTAATATCTTAATTAATTATTAAATTATAATATAAATAATTACAGTGTAATTTATAATTATTAATAATTTAATAAATAATTATTAATTTATAAAAATATATTTAGTCCACACATAAATTAAAAAAAAACTAATTCACGTTCTTGATCTTGAATGGTGAACCAAAACCAAGACAAAAAAACACCCATACCAAAGTACGATGTAAATAATTTCTAATTGATCACATAATTAATAATGAATTATTTATTATGGAAATTTTTTTTATTTACAATTTTCTGTTTATAATTTTTATGAACTATTGATTATTTTTAAATATTTTTTATATTCATAGTTATATTTAAAATATCATGTAGATTGGATTTATATTTTTTACTTAATATGGTTTAAAAGTCAACGAATTGAATTATAATTATGTTTGTGGTTGGTTACTTTGAGATGTTATAAAATAAGAACTATAAATAAAATATAAATGAAAGATTAAAGATTGAGTTAATAGATTAAACAAAATTAAATATAAAATCAATTTCATAAAAAAAATAATTTTTTTTCATAATCATTATCTCTCCTATATGAAACTTTGTTCAATTATAAATCTATGTTATGAGACAATAAATTTTTTGTAATTTATATTTTATTTTAATAGTAATATTATTAATTTAGTTGAATTATCAACTATTAATAATACGTATATAAAATGTCTAAAAGTGTTGTTACCTTTTGTTTATAGATTATGTTTTATGATCCTTTAAATTTTCATAGTTAAAACCTTATTTTGTTTCAACTATATTTGTTTGAAAACCAATAAAATATAAAGTATAAATAGGCACAAAATGAAATTTAAAATATTAGATGAACACTTAATGAATATTTGAAAATAAATAAAATAATCGAAAAAGAAATGGTTAACAAAATATAATAAAACAATGTTTCTTTAAAACATACCATATATATATATAATTATGATATGTGTTGGTACATAATAATTTTAAAAAATTAATTGCATTATTATTTATATTAATATTTATTATTATTAAATACAAAAATAATTATTTTAAATTTAAAAAAATTAAAAAAATTATTATTTATTAATAATAAATATATTGAATATAATATTGTTAATATTTATTATAAATGAAAATTAATTATATAAATAATTTTTAATAATTATATTATTATTACTAATTATATTTTCTATTTTATTAATTTCATTACCAATTATTTTTACTCATATTTTTTATTTTATTGCTATTATTATTTATTATTGAAAACATTTATTTTTTTAAAATAAAACATTATTTCATAAATATATAAATATACTAATTATTTTCCCTTATAGTATTAATTAAATTTCATATTTCATAATTAATTATATTATAACTAGTAATTATTCATTACTTTAACCTTTCTGTAGTTCAACAATTTTGTAATTGTACTATTAATTACATAATAATTATTATGTATTATAAACTAATTTAATTAAATTGACTTATATTTAAATATTCTAATAATTAAATTTTATTTTTAATTAAAATTATTTTTATTTTTATTATTAACTATGGTTCTTACTAAAACATTATTATTAATTATTATCTATAAAAAATATTTTCATTGTTAATTATTATCAAAATGTTATTATTATAATATTTTAAATATGGGCATGAATTATTAAACATTTGTAGTTATTTTTGAATATCATATTGGTTATATTATTAATTACTCTACCAGAAATCATTATTTTTTGTTTTTTAAGTACTATTAATTATATTTTTATTATTAAATAATTATTAATTATAATTATCATGAATTTTTTTAATAACATCATGAAATTATTATATTTTAATAATTATCATGAATTTATTGTCTTTTTTATAATATGATATGTTTTCCCTGAATTTATTATGTTGAATTTTTTTTATAAAATGTCAGGGTCAATACAATTTATGAATAAAATAATAGAAAACATAGTGGAAGGTGTTAGATAATAAAATCATCCCTCAACCCAGAATAACTAAAAAAAGCAAGACATCCAAAAAACACATCACAATGAGCCTCCTAGAGAAGAGTTTAGAAATTTTTATCCTTATTCATATCAATTATTGTTAGATACTTATTCTGAAATCATTGATTCATATAGTTGTAATCACAAATCCCCAGCCCCACTCTATGTTTTCTTTATCCACATGATAAGGTTTTAACCCTTTTCCAATATTTCTCATTGTCACTAGACACTTCCCTCTTAGAAAAAAAAATATAAACCAATGTCTCTTCATCCATATTGTCTATAAAATCAATTTAATATTGGATTTCCCCATCATTGAAGTGTTTTCTATGTTAATAAACTCAAAGAATATATGATTGGGAACCTTACATGTCACCTATCAATATGAGCCAATGTATGATTTTCCAGAAACATTAGCGACATCATTTATATAGTAATAAAAAGTTTCCTTGATCTAAGGCCCCTCACCTGCATCCATCTTCGTAGCTACACTCCTTAGTTTTAATGAAACCACTGTGGAATGAGGAGTCTGATTCAAATCATTAATTCCAATTCGAGGATAAATAGTCTTGGTAGCTCTATTATTCTCCTCCTTTCCTATGTCAGAAATAGTTAAATACCATTTAATTTTCTTATCTATATAAATAAACAATAAAAAATTTAATTTTAATGTATATCTATATGTATATAATTGAATAAATTTTCTTGTAAAACAAATTTTTTTTGAAGAAATCATTGTTTGAGAGAGTGTGCCCCCAAAAATATATTTAAAAAGGTTCTTTATAGGAAAGTTCCTTCTTTGAATATTTTTTAAGGAATAGTATATCTAAAATAGTTCATTCTTTAAAAAAATAATAAGAATATATTATCAAAGACACCTCACCTCATTCTACCCTAAATCCTTCCAATATTAGAAAAGAGTTTCATAATTTTGAACTTTTTTTTATTTTTTTCATTGTATGAGTAAATTAGTATTTGTTACCCCAATGAGTAGCATGAAAATCATTCCTGGACCAATAATAATATTGTAAAAAAGATAAATAAAACAATTAAATATAGGAATCCAATTATAAAAAATATTTTAAGGAATAATGAACTCAATATGAGAATAAATAAATATATGAGGAAAACATTTCATTTTCGTTTCCAGTAGGGATGACTCAGGATAATAGAATTAAAGAAAAATAAATTTAAAAGGTGATCCTAAACACATTTAAAAACGTTGTGATCAACATAAAACATCCTGAACTACTCAATTAGTTTCAAAAAATGTTAATTTCATTAAATAATTATGTTTAATAAATTTGAGGCTGGAAGAGAATGAATGATATTACTTCAGAAGAAATGTTACAACCTCAATCACAAGCCAATTTACAAAAACATTTTAAGATCTAGGGACATTCTCTATTCCTTTCACTATTGTAATGATAAAGCATACTAATAAATTATCCAAATGTAGTGATTAGGATACTATTATGTTCATTTTATGTTTTCAATCTAGTGTTCTCATTCTTCCCAATGGATAATGGTCTCTTCTCTAGCGCTCGCTTCCACGGGTATTCTTTAGATACTCTTTTGGCCATCCCTTTGACAATTGTGTTTTGGGGAAGCCCTCAGCATCCAAACCATTCTCTGATCTCAAGATCCTCTGCACCTCTCCAAGTTGGAGATGGAGTGCTGGGATGAAAGAGGTTTTGGGTTAAATTTTTTGGGGGTCAATTTTTTTTCTGGTGCTATCGTGGTTGGCTTTTTCTGGAAGATTCTGGATCTCTGTTTCTTATTTGTAGGAATCATTTGGAGTCCACAGTCGTTCTGATCTTTTTTCTGACCTTGCGTTCCCCTGTGTCTCTCCATGTGGGACCTGGTGCAAAGGTAACCATGTGGGTTTGGTATGTGGTGTACGGTGGTTGTCGGTGCTTTAGGAGTGCCTTAAGACAGTTCGCTCCTATGAAAATGGGAACTTGTTTATTAGATCTATTTGGTGTTCCTTCCTCAAAAGCATATGTGAATGTTTTGTTGTGTTTTTTATGTGTGATCGGTCCGTCTGATACTCATTTGAGGATGAATTCTATTTTCATCTCTGTATTTATTGTTTTGCTTTCTAGTGTGGTGACAGTTTTCAGTTTCAATAGTCGACGAAGGTGATGCGAAGATGGCGCAGATGTTTTGGTAATAGAATCTATGTTGGGTTGTTCTCCGGAGGGATCAACATCAGTGTAGTGGTGACATCGTGGGTCGTGAATGGAAGCCTGTAGGTCGAGACTACGCGGCCCGAGGTTGGGATATGTAGATCTGCTATATTTTGAATTTCAAACCGGGTTTAGCGGTTTGGTGTCCTGGGATGGGTGATTTGCGTTTAGTGGTTTTTGCTGTATTGGTTTTTGAATTTTTTTATTTTGGTGGAGGTTTGGTTTCAACCCAGTTTGATGTTTCATGTGAGGTTCCCACTTAAGCCATAATGTGGTTTTTAAAAATACAAAAAATGGATTTGGTGAAACCCATAAGAGTGGTTATCCAACAAACCAATATAGCCACATCATTTTTGTAAGGGTTACTTGAATACGTCCAAAAGATATTACATAATCAAATTTTTCCAAAGAATTATATATACCAAACATGGAAAAAGAATTAGAATCTATAAAATCGCTAATTATAATATGTAGTTCTTTACTAAATATTTCTAAAACCTTCACCAGTGTTCATGATGGTACATTAACCATTGAATTTATGTAAAACATAGTTCATTTCAATATTTTTGATTCCATAAAATTTATTCAAGTAGAAAACTCACATTTCAAACTCACGTATTTTATGGATACTTTAACTTAAGAGAAACATTATTTCATAATTGATATTATAAATTTGGGTAATAAATTGTGGTTTTATGAATCATTAATTAATGTATGTGATAAACTAGCAATCATTTTACAAAAACCAAGGGATGGGATAATGCTAAATTTATTAGTAGGATTTGATATCTTAATCTCATGTGGAAAAATAACATTATTATTTTTAAGAAATAAGTTCATATGTGCATGTTAGTTGATCTTTATATGTTATCACCATTAATTTGGGCACAAAAAATGAATTGAAAACACAACCACTCAAATTGTAATTTGACTACGTTATGGGTGAGGATAATTTTCCAGTGATCAATGCTGTAAGTTTATTATCTGACAAAGAACTCAAACTCAATAATATATTAAGAGAAAATGTTAAGGAAATAGTATGTAGTCTAGGATACATTACTAAATATATTCATTGAATATTTATATGAAAATCATTCTAGAAAATGATATTAAGCCATTCATAAAAGCTCTAAAAAATGATTCAAATCATGATGGGGGTTTTTAAAAAAAATAATTTTGAAAGTTTTAGAATCAAACATCATTTAAAATATTCCAGAATTATAGTGATTCAGTCACATTCCCAATGTACCAATTAAGTCTAGTATAAAAATTATTGAAAGTGATATAAATAATCTTATCGTTATGAAAGTACAAAATAGTGGAATAATATGTATTGAATTTTGAAATAAAAATTAATTTATTAAGAAAGATAATTTTCCAATGACCTTCATTGACCATATTCTATAAAAATGATAAGAAAATACCCAGTATTTTACCCAAGAAATAATTTTAGGATATTTTCATTTTCCAATATCACTTTCTAATCATGAGAAACCCACATTCACAAATCCTTAGACCACATTTTCCAACAATAGGATGATATTTAGATTCTCTGAAAATATGGTCAATTCATAATATTTATTTTATAAATATTATCAGAATTAATTGAAAATTTTCATGTTGTGATTCTTATATATTTTTCTATTTTTTGTAATTACGTTATTCATTACTTTTCTGATTTGAAAAAAGACTTGAAAATAATAATTGAAAAGGTACTTGTGCTAAATTTTTAAAAATTCCATTTCATTTTTGAACGATAAATTGTTCAAGGGAAAGATATTTTGATACTATAATTAAATTTTATGAACATAATATTTGATATCATTACTAGTTTTTCTTATCCTACTTTTTTAAACATGTTTGATCATTCATAGGGAATATAGGATTTTAAAAATAGTTTATAAAGAATTTATGTACGATAATTAAACCACAAACACATTTACTTTAAGAGTACATTTAGTTTATTCATTATGGTTCACACAAGAATGTATTTAATAAATTTTAAAAAATCTAACTTCACCCTCATTGATACACCCACCAAATTGAGAAAAACTATTCAAACTACTATTTTATTCATTAAAATGTGTTTTTGGGGTATTACTTAAACAATGCTGTGAAGAGAAAATACCATCAATATTTTATTTCTAATAAATAATGCACTATAACCAAAGGTTCTATACAAAAAATGAAATAGAATTTCTTACATGTCATTATTACTTAGATAATATTAGGTGATATCTCTTTGAAATTGTAGTAATCATTCCCTAATCCTGAAATTATTAGGTTCCTATTAAATAAATAATAATCTAATCCAAGTCCTTTGTTATGTATGATATTGTTTTTGAATTTTATTTTCAAATAAATGATAAAAAAAATTTCTTAAACATTATTAATTCATTGGATAATTTTAGGTCATATCTTTATTAAATTGATGTAACTTATTTCTCTAGTCATATAGTTTGTATATGACTATTTATGAAATTATAATATAAGCCATGTATTATAACTTGGATTCTAATTTTTTAGAATTTTATTTGATGATCATAGTTCAAATAGTAATTAAGAATCAATTGGCATACTATATGAGTAGAATAATGAACATTGTTGATGAGAGAAATTTCATACTAATAATATATCAATGACACTATTCTTGGTGATAAAATGTTTTTTTATAGATGAAATAGTACCATGGTATTTTAATATGTATGACTTTCTTTTTACAACAGAAGTCTCTTCATACCAATTTAAAAAATTAAAAGTTTTATCAAATCTATATGTGTGGTATGGTATAATGAATGGAGTCCTATACACTTATTATTGAATTATTTTTATCATAAATATCTTAATAACACAAATAGAAATATATTGTCACAACATATTTCTGAAATTAGGTCCATCATAAAGCATCATTAAAATAATAATTTATTACAATATATCTATTTTCATAAATTTATCTTATAAATCAACATACACTTATTATTAAAAGGGACAACATGGGGTCATAAATAAAAGAAGTTGAATTCCATAAATTATGGAAAGGGTGTAAAAAGTACAACAATTGTGTGATATATCATGAGAGTAAAAAATGGTAGCATGGAAATAATAATGGATTGATCATAAACCATCATATAGAAACATGTCATAAGTGTAGATATTATAAGAAAAAGTTAAAAATATACACATTAAAAGTTTAAAAAAATAACTAACATCGTCATAAATATAATTTAAATCTCACTATTATGAAAAAATATTTCTATATCAATCCCAGGTATAACATTATTGATAAACCTATCTTTATATTTCCCACCCCTAAGAAGGAAATCTATGATAAAAATATTTGTAACATAATAAGTCAATAAATAATTAACTATCAAGGTATAATGAAAGATAAAAATAATTTAACTGATTAAGGAATATTAGAAATTAATTACAAAAAGGTTAAATTCAAATTTAAATTTATCTCAAAGAGAAGAATAAATCATAATAAATAATGATAAGGAAGTTAGGAAATCAAACAATTTTATTAAACTTTTAAATAATAGGATAATAATCTTCCATGGGATAATATAATTCAGTTTCCATAAAACTGGAATAAAAAATATGTCAAAATAAGGAGGTTTTTTTTGGGGAAAAATAGTTATATTGACCATTTCAGATGTGAAATGATATAAGGGGGACTTTGGAAATATATGAAAATTAAAAAGAATTCCCTTATAAGATTCTTAATGTTTGACATCAAATAAAAAATGTAACAATAGTGGAATGAATATTTCATGAAAAGAGAATAAATAGTAATAATAAATAATATAATTAAATCATATTAAAAAGTTATAAATACACAGAGGGAGTGGGTTGGAGTCACCATAACTTTAAAATTAGAAAGTGTGAGAAATAAAAACATTAATTAGGTCTTAATATGGTTTTTAATCTCTAATAAACTCCTGAATAGTGAATTAAAATTAATTAACTAAAATTTTATAACAATTTTATTATTTATTTAATATCTTATATTAAAATAATATTAATTTTTATTAGATTATTTACTACAGTTTTTACATCAATTGATTTGATGTAGTTCAATTCATAGTTCCAAAGAAATATTGATGCAGATGAAATGGAAAAGAAAACTATTAAATAGTTCCACATGACTCATAAGTGTCACAGTATATGTTTAATATCCACCAAAAAAATTTTACAGTAAAATTGAGTAATATAAATTTCAAATTCATGGAATCATACTTATTATTCTTTTTGAGTCACTTAAAATTTACTAAAATTATTTTCATGTAATTTTATAATTATCATGACTATTTTAGAATACTAAAATCATATAAATGATATTAATTTATAATTATATTATATTAAATCATGAATTCATTTTTGAATAACATCCATGTGATTAATATGGGAAAGTTGAAGCATCATCACAGACATAGGGAGTGTAAAAACTACCACAGGTGAAACAATATTTTAAATAAAGATAAAAAATATGTAATATTATTGATACTAGTGTTTTTTAATTTTTTCTAAAAAACTAAATTTTATATTTAATTTATTTATGAATTAAATTTATTAAATATTTCATATGAGGATAGAAAGGTAAAAATAATATGAATTTTCTAACCAGTATTTTGAAAAATGGGATATGAAAATATGTCCAATGAGAGATAATGGGTGATATTTGATCATTAATCGATAAAAATGAATATAATAACACATTAATTTAATATAAGTAGAAAAATTATGTTCCTTAAAATAATATTCATGAAGGATAATCCAAAATAACAATGAATAAAATGGTTTTAAAACCCTACCATGCATTTTAGTACCCTCAAATGAATTGAGCTTTAATCCATTAGTGGAGAATATTTTGATCATGATAGGAGCTTAGAAATATAATATATTTTTATTTTTATAATTGGAAAACATCTATTGGTAATTGTGTCTTTTCTATTGGTAATGCGTTTTTCCATTAGATATGTCCCTGTAACCAAATTGTTGCTGAAAACATTATCACCAGATGTTATCATGACATATAAAATAGTTATGTTTCAATTATAATAATATAAATAGATAATATCTTTTTTTACTATGTTATTCAAAATATTTATTTGTTATATTAATCTTTAGATAATATTATTAAAAACATTAATCTTTCTATGGGTAATTCTATTGATAATATAATAATCGATATCGAAAAGTAATATCTATTAGAAATTTTATTTTTGTAAATAAAATTTTATGTGTGGGTATTCAAATTATTTTATTCCCAAATATAATATAATAATTATTATTATAACTATGTATAATATTTTTTTTATTTTTTATAATAATTAAACAATCATCTTTTATGAAACTCTAAAAAGAGCCTATATTTGAAAAAAAATGTTGATAAAAATCAACCATAATTATAAATATGTTCATATATAATATGTTTCTATCAAACATCCAGTTTTACTATTATCGGTTACACTATATTTGGGATCCTCATGTATATGTATGGCCCCTTTCATGTTGGTCTGTTTTCTATCACTTTTACTTTTTAGCGGATGTTGGAATTTGTGAGATGGTTTTCAACATCTTGGTTCACCTAAAAGTTTCTTTTTTTAATTTTTTTGGAGATCCCCTTTCATGAACGTATACTTTTGGATAAGATCTGATTTTTTTGACACAAATTTCATTTTCATGGTTCCCTAGTCAAGAAAGAAAGTCCCCTTTAATATAATTAGGGATGAATATAGTTCATTCCCTACGTCATACTAGAAGAAAAAAGAGGAAGCGTATAAATCATAAAATAGTCAAACTACAGTTCATTTTAGTTTATTAATATAGAAATTTAAAATAGGTTATATTAAATTACTATAGGATCAGTTATTAATAACTAAAATATTACAAAAATACAAAAAATAGTGTTGATTATCCCAATGTAGTTTATTGGTTTAGGTACATTTCCAAATTTGTTTTTACAGTAGAGTGAAAAATAATACATGGGTGAAATAAAAAAATACCTATATTTTTCTAGTGATATTCTCATAAATTATTCTAATTTTATGGATATATCCAAAATAATCCCCCCATCCATGTGAGGTAGTTTTATTATTGTGTGTGGAAGTGGTTCATGATACAACATGTCTGATGTGGACAATACTTGTAATGACTTTAAGAGAGTAACTAATAACCATATTTGTAGAGACCCGTATCTTAACGTACATGGACATTACATTACTTTTGCGGAATACTTAGTACATAACAAAAACACACACACAAGGATCGTAATAGTTTAGTGTCTTTGGAAACTCGGAACGTAATCTTCTAATCGTGGTGAAAGATCTTCAATATCTCCCATAAAGATCTTCCTTTTTTTTACCTAAAAACCTTTCTTTATATCCTGGGGAAAAGAAAACATAAAAGGGTGAGCTCAATTGCTCAGTAAGGGTAAAAAAAAGAAATATCAATCACATCATATACATAAGAACATAGCTTTTGGAAATCTTAACCTGCAAAAGAGATCATAATTTCATAACATGGGGTAAATCATGGCAGTGAAATGTAATCACAATAATCATAACATAAAACATGAAACTTTGTGGCATTCACACATAATCATAGAGAATCATTTCTTGTTAGTCAAGACTCATTGCCAAGACTATCTTAGTGGACAAAGTCCCTTTCTGAATCGAGTAACCCTCGTTTCAGTCCTATTTCACTGAACCGGTATAACCTACCATTCCAGCCATGTCTATCTCATGAGATATAAAATCTTTACCCAATGCATTGGAGGGAGATATAGGTCCCACCCATCTCATAATGAATCCTTTCTTATGTGTGCCACAAAATCATAAATCATACATCATTTCATAACCCATGTAATAAAAATTGGATTCTTAAACAACATGACATCATAAAACAATTCATATACGATAAAGGGATTCATAAAAATAATTCCATCACAACATAATCAAATCAATGTAATAATAGGGATAAAAATAGAACCCTATGTTATCTTAGATGGAAAATAATTTTGATAAAACACTTGAAATGAATTCTTGATGAAAATATCCTTTCTTCTTCAAAATAAATTTCTTTTCACAAAACGTCATGAAATTTTAAATGAAAGATATTTTATTGAAAATAGTCATGAAATCTTTTGGAGGAAGCTTCATGAAAATAAGGCTTTATAAAATAGTAGAAATCCGTTCGTGCTGTATAAGTTAAAAAAACATTCTTCGTACTTTTGTCGGAAAAGTCAAAAAGTACCTTGTACGAAAAACGACATAAGATTCCTTTAATACGTATTACTAAAAACTCACTGAAGGATAAAAATGGATTTAAACAATTTTAGGTGTATGGAAATAATATTACATATTGAGTAAACATGGATGTGGATGATAAAATACACCCCAGTAAATACTTACGAATAAACAATCTCGGATAAAAATGAGATTGTGATATTTCCCTTACCTTAGGTCCGACTTGCTTTGTAAGTGTCCGAAACTCCTGTATAATGATTTAAATCATGTTATTGACTTATTACAGAATCATATTAATTGTTATGATATCATATATGGTTCACTTATGACATTATATTACCCGTTCTTTTGTAAATTCCATGTTAAAGAAGCGTTTTGGGTAAAATCGTTTCATTTATCGTAGGTGTTTTGACTTGTTGTTTTTGACATCATTATTACTTATATCATGATTTACTCACTTCCAGAATATAAAATATGATTTATATATCATATATATTCAGTATATATATATATATAATAGGTAGATAAATAAAATGAAAAACACCGTTCATGGAGACGGTAGTCCGTACGTACGCATGAACGCTGTTTTCCTTTCCTTATTGTCTTGAAATGGAAGTAAGTAGATGACATACATATGTATATATATACATAAATACAGTAGCTTTATAATTTCATATATTTCATTATTATTTCTTATATATACATTATAATAATTCTTAAATGGTTAACATGGAGAATGAATCTCATCGCGTCGTGGAGACGGTAGTCCGTACGCACGCACGAGCGATGATATCATTTCTATAAATATTTAATTGAATTGGAGTGGATTATACAATATATCAGAATCAATATGATGTTTTAATAACTATGTATAGTTATTCTTTACACCATTATACCCATCCATGTAAGGTGGTGGTGGAAAATAGATTACACCACGGCGTGGAGACGGTATTCCGTACGTACGCACGCGCGGTGATTTCTTTTTCCATAGGATGGATAGATGGTGAAATAGGGTTGTTTAATACTTATAATAACATATCAGTATATGAGTGATAATGATGTTATTACTTCATAATGAAACAACCTAAGAAGAAGAAGTGGAAGAAGAAATAAAGATGAAAGAATTGGTAACGGTAATTACCTCTTCTTTGAAGTGCCTCTTTGAGACCCCCTCTTAGGGCACTAAAATTGGTCTTTGATGAAGACCATAACCTCTAGGATGTTTCTAGGGAAGTGGAGAAGAGATTTTGGTAGGGGTTGGCCGAGCTTGAGAGCTCAAATTGGTGTGATGAGGAGTGGGAGGAGGTGTCCTTTTATAGGGGAGGAGAGGGGCACCTTAGGAATTCTTAACAATATTAATTTATAATAAATATAACCCCACTTAAAAACCTCTAAAAATGACACATATTCGAAGCTTATATGAGATAGGGTTGTAATCTCATCAACCAATCAAATTTAGACATGTTTGGATCTTATTTTAAACCTTATCAATTAGATTTAACTCTAAGTTAAATAATTTAACTTTTACCGTGTCTTTTTGTTTTCTTTCACTATATGGTTAATACACTTACTATAACATGCCAAACGAACCCCAAATTGTTTATTATTAATATATATATCCTTATCTAAGTCATTTGGCCGAACCTTAGATTTTTAGGAATAAAATAACAATTAATAATATAATATTTGATTTAAAAACTATTTTGTGTCAATTTTGACACTATTTGATATATGATTTTTGTGAAAGTCATAACAGAATTAAATGTTCGAACCAAGTTTATTAAATCAACATTAATATATCATAGTAACCTAGAAAATTAGTGGAATTCATAAAAAATCTCAAATTACATTTATTTTGGTGTTTATAACATCAATTATGTCAATATTTCATTAATAAGATAATTACTGCATCATCGTTGTGTCATAAATAAATTAAATTATTTAATGTATAAAAATTATAAATAAAATAACATTATGTAGGAAATCTTTTTAGCTTTCTAATGAATATTTATAGTCGCATTTATCTAATGTATAACCCCATATTAAAAATGATTTACTTATTAAACATTGATTTTAACTATTTTAACCCTTCTTTAAATGAATTAATAATAAATGTCCTAATCTAATCCAAGTGGGCCTAAATGGTCATATTTTATTCCTAAGTTTGTTTTTGGTCGAATTAAACTTATCCAATAGAATTAGGACATGTGTTAGGGTAATAGTAATATCATATTTACCCTTAGTTACCCTATTTACTATTAACCGTGGTAAAAAAAAGTAAAAAGTTATTATTCACCAAAAATTATTTTCATCTCATTGAACCACATTTTACTTACTGACATCAACCGTGTCTCTCGGATTTTTGAAATTCCATTCACAGAAGTGGTAAAATTATGTTTTATGCAAAATTCAGTTTTTAACCTACCACTTAGTAGTTTCACTATTCATCAAAAATTGATGTTTTTCAGAACAATGCCAAAATTTCATCCTAAGCTATATTTCATATTCCGAATTCAAAAATGAAGTCTATTTTACCAAATTCATAACATAGAAGTTGCATTAATTAATTTTATAATTAAATCCCGCTGTTAAAACAAATAGCGTGTTTTTAAGAAACAATATCTATCAAAAGATTGACACTTGTTTTTGTCTGGTTTAAATGTGAAATTACATCCAATGACCAACATTGTATTAAATTGTAAAAATATATTCTAAATATACTTTAAAACTACTCCAATTAATAATTTATCACTATTAATTATTTCGATTAAAAAAGTTGTTTTTTTAGTAATTTTCACTATTCATCAGAATATGAAAGTTATCCGAAATGTACCAAAATTTCACCTTAGGCTAAATTCGATACTCCGAATCCAAAAATGAAGTTCATTTTGAAAAATAAGATTTACAGAATTTTAAAAAGTGGTTATTACTATTCATACCGGCTAGTTTTAATAATATTTTAATAGCATATCGTTGTTTAGTGAAACTCGGTATTGCGTATTACACACGCTTTCGAGGAAGGTCGTGATTGCGTGTAATGCAAGGCAAGTCAAGGATGCGTGTTGTGCAAGCTACTTTTGGTGTAGCGTACAACACAAGACATTAATAAAATTAAAAAGAATATTTTTTATAAAATCTTGGGCTGTTACATTCTACCCCCCTTAAAATGAATTTCGCCCTCGAAATTCGTCGGGGTTATAAATGGTTTACTATTTGAAAGTTTCTTTAATAGAAACCCACATCGTAAAAAGGAATATCAAAACCAATCTTTAAAAACAAAAGTATGAAATGTAACGGTTACCCAAATAAATAATCATTGGGTTTCCACATAGGTGAAAATATGGATATGGAAGAGAAATCTAACCATCATGTTCTGATGGAGAGTGGTAGAGAACATGTCTATGGAAAAGACAATAATCACAAATCCATAAATTTGTGACGATCTAAGGTACCATCCGATTCATCAGGTATAAGATCACTAGGACAACTTTTTTGGTTTTCAAGATCATTTCCCTAAAGTTGAAAATTTGAATTGGAATAAATAATTTCTTTATTTTGGTACAATATCACTATTGTTCGTGCCTAGAACAATTTCCACTTCATCTCTTAAATAAATGAAGTTGAATTTGTTATTCTTGAAGTGTTAGCAGATCATGTGATAGAATGACAGGTCATTCCATCTGTCTCAAACAAAAGGTTAGCAAAAATTATATACATAAGTCGATCTATAGTGAGATTAATCATATATAGTTCCTAAAATGGACTTATACTTCATATATCATACTGCTTAATATAATAAAACTAGTTTCTACTAAATAGGGACATCTTGTAGGCCAGTGGTAGGCGATAAAGGCCATTCGCACTTCGGTTTTGGGTTTGATTCCCACATCCTTGTCCGACGCGATGGGCTGTCGCCCGTCCTGGAGGTTGTCCTTTTTCTAAAACGATATTACTATAACATCCCATCAATAATATCGAGAAAAATTCTATCCTTAAACAATACTAACTTATGTCCAACATATTCCATTCCAATCTTTAGGCTTATCCATAATACTGCAGTCCACTCTCATAACATAGTGAAAACGATTACCAGAGATTTAACACCATCGTCAAACCCCATATATCATAAGATATGTTTTGTTGGTCACATTCCAAACATTCAAAGTCCTTAATCATGTATTATCTTGAATACCTTAGTGAAAACATGAGTGCAGTTAAAAGTTAACACTTTCCACATACCAAAATCCTCAAAATTCTATGATATCACTTAGTCCTTATATCAATCATGAGCTCATGAATACTGTTAAACATTTCATTTTCTCGTTTTCCCTTCATTATGCGCATAATATCTCAATCACTTTGAATACCACATTAGACCAATACATAAATATTCCAATATTTCATGATACAACATTATTTTGGAATCCCATTACATAAAAAATTAATCATTCCACCACATCGTTGTCATATTCAACATTGCCAATAGTGATCGCATGTGACTTCCCTTTGTCCTTTGCCTTAAGCGGTTGCTCATGTCGATCATCACTAACCCTTGGATTAGGGAATTTATTGGCATAATGTCCCATCTCCTTGCACTTGAAGCATTGAAGTGTTGGTTGTGCGTTTTCTGCAGTGTTTGCTTTATTCACTTAATTAGAATCCCTTTTTCCATTACTTCGACACTCAGCTGCTCGATGACCTTCTTTTCCACACTTAAAACATTTTCTAGTCCCTTTAAGACAATCTCCACCATGCTTCTTTCCACACTTTGTGCATAAGGAAACATTCATCTTCTTTTCACCATTATTCTGAGTTTTCTCCTTGAACTCCATCTTTCGTTTCTTGTCAAACCCATGAGATGGATATGTAACACCAACTTCCATTTCTACCTTGATAGCACAACGCACAATTTCTTCATAGCTACTGAAGTCTCTTATAGCTAATGCCTTTCGAAGACTTGGTTTTAAGCCACTGAAAAATCGATCAACTTTACTTTCAGGTTGGATGATAATACCAGAAGCGTACCTTGCAAGTCTTGTAAAATTCACTTCATAGGTACCAACAGATTCATCATCCCTTTGCTTCAGTTCAAGAAACTCTTTCTCCATCTTTGTTCGGAGAATACGAGGGAAGTACTTATTGAAAAATAAGTTCTTGAACTCGTCCCATTCCATAGACTCAATTTCATCCGTTTGCCTCGTATTCTTAATAAGATTCCACCATTGATCAGCATCTCCTTCCAAACGATACACTGCTAGGATGACTTTATCATGTTCAGAACATTGAAGAACTGAAAATATCTTTTCAGTAGTACTAATCCATTGTTCAGCAACTAATGGATCAGTAGACCCACTGAAAGAAGGTGGACGCTGCCTCGTGAAGGATTCAACAGAATGTTGCTCCTTCCTTTGCTCGTTTGGAAGTCCTGCATGATTCATAGCTTGAGAAAGTTGTGTGAGCATGGCTACAAGATTTTTCATTCCGGCTCCCATATCGTTTGGTTGCTCAGGGGGACAATCATTGCATTTCCCATCACATTCCGCATTAACACTGTTCCTTCGGGTTCCAGCCATCGTCTAAAACCCCAAAAGAATAGTATGAGAGGCAAAAATCATGCTAGGGAAAACAACATAATAAAGGGGTAGTACCCTCAATATCTAACATCTTAGGTTAAATTAGAAGATCGTTAGCGCAATTCTAGGACTATAACCTATACGTATACTTAACCTTAGAGACATCCCTAGACATACCTTAGAAATATCTCAAGGGATCTCACTAACGTTTTCGCATCCTAGTTTCCAAAGGTTGACTAAACCTTTCCTCTGATACCAACTGTAGAGACCCGTATCTTGACGTACATGGACATTACATTACTTTTGCGGAATACTTAGTACATAACAAAAACACACACACAAGGATCGTAATAGTTTAGTGTCTTTGGAAACTCGAAACGTAATCTTCTAATCATGGTGAAAGATCTTCAATATCTCCCATAAAGATCTTCCTTTTTTTTTACCTAAAAACCTTTCTTTATATCCTGGGGAAAAGAAAACATAAAAGGGTGAGCTCAATTTCTCAGTAAGGGTAAAAAAAAGAAATATCAATCACATCATATACATAAGAACATAGCTTTTGGAAATCTTAACCTGCAAAAGAGATCATAATTTCATAACATGGGGTAAATCATGGCAGTGAAATGTAATCACAATAATCATAACATAAAACATGAAACTTTGTCGCATTCACACATAATCATAGAGAATCATTTCTTGTTAGTCAAGACTCATTGCCAAGACTATCTTAGTGGACAAAGTCCCTTTCTGAATCGAGTAACCCTCGTTTCAGTCCTATTTCACTGAACCGGTATAACCTACCATTCCAGCCATGTCTATCTCATGAGATATAAAATCTTTACCCAATGCATTGGAGGGAGATATAGGTCCCACCCATCTCATAATGAATCCTTTCTTATGTGTGCCACAAAATCATAAATCATACATCATTTCATAACCCATGTAATAAAAATTGGATTCTTAAACAACATGACATCATAAAACAATTTATATACGATAAAGGGATTCATAAAAATAATTCCATCACAACATAATCAAATCAATGTAATAATAGGGATAAAAACAGAACCCTATGTTATCTTAGATGGAAAATAATTTTGATAAAACACTTGAAATGAATTCTTGATGAAAATATCCTTTCTTCTTCAAAATAAATTTCTTTTCACAAAACGTCATGAAATTTTAAAAGAAAGATATTTTATTGAAAATAGTCATGAAATCTTTTGGAGGAAGCTTCATGAAAATAAGGCTTTATAAAATAGTATAAATCCGTTCGTGCTGTATAAGTTAAAAAAAACATTCTTCGTACTTTTGTCGGAAAAGTCAAAAAGTACCTCGTACGAAAAACGACATAAGATTCCTTTAATACGTATTACTAAAAACTCACTGAAGGATAAAAATGGATTTATAAAATTTTAGGTGGATGTAAATAATATTACATATTGAGTAAACATGGATGTGGATGATAAAATACACCCCAGTAAATACTTACGAATAAACAATCTCGGATAAAAATGAGATTGTGATATTTCCCTTACCTTAGGTCCGACTTGCTTTGTAAGTGTCCGAAACTCCTGTATAATGATTTAAATCATGTTATTGACTTATTACAGAATCATATTAATTGTTATGATATCATATATGGTTCACTTATGACATTATATTACCCGTTCTTTTGTAAATTCCATGTTAAAGAAGCGTTTTGGGTAAAATCGTTTCATTTATCGTAGGTGTTTTGACTTGTTGTTCTTGACATCATTATTACTTATATCATGATTTAATCACTTCCAGAATATAAAATATGATTTATATATCATATATATTCAGTATATATATATATAATAGGTAGATAAATAAAATGAAAAACACCGTTCATGGAGACGGTAGTCCGTACGTACGCATGAACGCTGTTTTCCTTTCCTTATTGTCTTGAAATGGAAGTAAGTAGATGACATACATATGTATATATATACATAAATACAGTAGCTTTATAATGTCATATATTTCATTATTATTTCTTATATATACATTATAATAATTCTTAAATGGTTAACATGGAGAATGAATCTCATCGCGTCGTGGAGACGGTAGTCCGTACGTACGCACGAGCGATGATATCATTTCTATAAATATTGAATTGAATTGGAGTGGATTATACAATATATCAGAATCAATATGATGTTTTAATAACTATGTATAGTTATTCTTTACACCATTATACCCATCCATGTAAGGTGGTGGTGGAAAATAGATTACACCACGGCGTGGAGACGGTATTCCGTACGTACGCACGCGCGGTGATTTCTTTTTCCATAGGATGGATAGATGGTGAAATAGGGTTGTTTAATACTTATAATAACATATCCGTATATGAGTGATACTGATGTTATTACTTCATAATGAAACAACCTAAGAAGAAGAAGTGGAAGAAGAAATAAAGATGAAAGAATTGGTAACGGTAATTACCTCTTCTTTGAAGTGCCTCTTTGAGACCTCCTCTTAGGGCACTAAAATTGGTCTTTGAGGAAGACCATAACCTCTAGGATGTTTCTAGGGAAGTGGAGAAGAGATTTTGGTAGGGGTTGGCCGAGCTTGAGAGCTCAAATTGGTGTGATGAGGAGTGGGAGGAGGTGTCCTTTTATAGGGGAGGAGAGGGGCACCTTAGGAATTCTTAAAAATATTAATTTATAATAAATATAACCCCACTTAACAACCTCCAAAAATGACACATATTCGAAGCTTAGATGAGATAGGGTTGTACGATCATCAACCAATCAAATTTAGACATGTTTGGATCTTATTTTAAACCTTATCAATTAGATTTAACTCTAAGTTAAATAATTTAACTTTTACCGTGTCTTTTTGTTTTCTTTCACTATATGGTTAATACACTTACTATAACATGCCAAAAGAACCCCAAATTGTTTATTATTAATATATATATCCGTATCTAAGTCATTTGGCCGAACCTTAGATTTTTAGGAATAAAATAACAATTAATAATATAATATTTTATTTAAAAACTATTTTGTGTCAATTTTGACACTATTTGATATATGATTTTTGTGAAAGTCATAACAGAATTAAATGTTCAAACCAAGTTGATTAAATCAACATTAATATATCATAGTAACCTATAAAATTAGTGGAATTCATAAAAAATCTCAAATTACAATTATTTTGGTGTTTATAACATCAATTATGTCAATATTTCATTAATAAGATAATTACTGTATCATCGTTGTGTCATAAATAAATTAAATTATTTAATGTCTAAAAATTATAAATAAAATACCATTATGTAGGAAATCTTTTTCGCTTTCTAATGAATATTTATAGTCGCATTTATCTTATGTATAACCCCATATTAAAAATTATTTACTTATTAAACTTTGATTTTAACTATTTTAACCCTTCTTTAAATAAATTTATAATAAATGTCCTAATCTAATCCAAGTGGGCCTAAATGGTAATATTTTATTCCTAAGTTTGTTTTTGGTCGAATTAAACTTATCCAATATAATTAGGACATGTGTTAGGGTAATAGTAATATCATATTTACCCTTAGTTACCCTATTTACTATTAACCGTGGTAAAAAAAAGTAAAAAGTTATTATTCACCAAAAATTATTTTCATCTCATTGAACCACATTTTACTTACTGACATCAACCGTGTCTCTCGGATTTTTGAAATTCCATTCACAGAAGTGGTAAAATTAAGTTTTATGCAAAATTCAGTTTTTAACCTACCACTTAGTAGTTTCACTATTCATCAAAAAATGATGTTTTTCAGAACAATGCCAAAATTTCATCCTAAGCTATATTTCATATTCCGAATTCAAAAATGAAGTCTATTTTACCAAATTCATAACATAGAAGTTGCATTAATTAATTTTATAATTAAATCCCGCTGTTAAAACAAATAGCGTGTTTTTAAGAAACAATATCTATCAAAAGATTGACACTTGTTTATGTCCGGTTTAAATGTGCAATTACATCCAATGACCAACATTGTATTAAATTGTAAAAATATATTCTAAATATACTTTAAAACTACTCCAATTAATAATTTATCACTATTAATTATTTCGATTAAAAAAGTTGTTTTTTTAGTAATTTTCACTATTCATCAGAATATGAAAGTTATCCGAAATGTACCAAAATTTCACCTTAGGCTAAATTCGATACTCCGAATCCAAAAATGAAGTTCATTTTGAAAAATAAGATTTACAGAATTTTAAAAAGTGGTTATTACTATTCATACCGGCTAGTTTTAATAATATTTTAATAGCATATCGTTGTTTAGTGAAACTCGGTATTGCGTATTACACACGCTTTCGAGGAAGGTCGCGATTGCGTGTAATGCAAGGAAAGTCAAGGATGCGTGTTGTGCAAGCTCCTTTTGGTGTAGCGTACAACACAAGACATTAATAAAATTAAAAAGAATATTTTTTATAAAATCTTGGGCTGTTACAATATTACACTTTGACCATTGTAATCGTTCTATCTACCACATCAGGACCACCAGTATACACATATTATAAAAACAATCATATAACTATACCTCTAAATATGAGTCTAAATAAAAATTCATTTGGTTTTGGAATATGATTAATATATATTAATTTTTAAAAACTCATGAACTGGCCAATGAGAATACTTTTACCTACCAATATATGAATATATAATTAGAGAATATTCAAACATGGATGAATTCATACTTCCAAAAATATTTTAAGAATGGTTCCCAAATATCAACATCAATTTACAAGAAAACATCATTTATAGGTAAATTAAGATCTACATAATCAAATGAGTATTAACTAAAAACAAATAAACTAGAAATATAAAATAAATTTTTGTTAACCAACTATTTACACATAAATGTAGTGAAAAGCCTTACCTATCATGTTATATTACAATATATCCATTGTCAAAATTATTAACCAATGTCACCAACTTTTTAAGATGAACTATATTCATCACCTAGATATGAATAAATTCAAGAACAATAATAAAGAATCAAATAACTGTGATAATTTAGAGGTTAATTCATATAAATAGTGTACTTAGTTTAGTCTCTATGATATCAAACAGTATTCAATCGAATTTTCCACCTTAACATATAATCATTAAACACATAAACACCAATGTTCCGGATAATGGTCATTGGCGATACTTTTTTTACATTTCTATCCAATTTGGAATTATCCCTAATCCATGTTTTCCCCTTGATGTGTATATCCTCCTCAAACATTTTTTAACATGAAATAATAATATTAGATGGGGATACCTAATTTATCACATGTTTCTAGTCAAAATTCATACTTTTTATGAAATAATAATCTATAATATTCCTTTTCCAAATTATACTTTTCCCATCCAAAAAAATCATCTCATAATACAATTCCCTTTCCACACCATAGAGATATTATTTCTTGAAATCATGAATTTACTCAATAAAGGGATACCATGGATGACCATTTTATGTCCAAGTTGAACCATCTTATACACCTCCATGAAATATGTTGTATTATAGGCTATAAAGGGAATCAGACATCAAGAAAAGAGCACCAGGTCAAAAAAATGAAATGGAAAACTGAAAATTCAAAGAATTGAAACAAAATCTTGTGTCCCTATATTTTAAGAATAAAATTATATGATTTATATTAATCCCTTAGGGAAAATGAGATTTTAAAAATTCGTATTGTTTATACATTGGAAACAAATATTGAAACCCCACATCCCATGTCTAGATATGTTCAAAAAAACGATATATATATATATATGAGTGTGTGTGTGTGTGTGTGTTTATAGTATATGAATTTCTGAAAACATTACACTAGTTCATCTAGGAATATTGTACCATCACCACTTGAAAAGATAGAATTTTTGTATTCATGTTTTATCTATCACTGATGTACATTTCTCATTGTAATTTTATTTTGAGGCATGTCACTATATCATATATAGATACATATCTCTAACTAGTGAAAATAAATCGTAAACCCATTGGGTGGTGGAATTAATTTACTAGAATTATTTTATATTTAAACAACTTGATGTTAGAAAATACTGGAAGGGTAAATAGT
This sequence comes from Viscum album, assembly GCA_963277665.1. Classification (NCBI taxonomy): domain Eukaryota; kingdom Viridiplantae; phylum Streptophyta; class Magnoliopsida; order Santalales; family Viscaceae; genus Viscum; species Viscum album. Next base: position 1,024,927,989 of record OY728126.1, read on the forward strand.
TTACAAAAAAAATCAAGAGAATAATTCCTTAAATTGAGTATATCTGAAAATAAAAAAGAAAAAAAATATCATTTTACAAGGTATAATAAATAATAGAGAGAAGGTGCATCAAAAAAACATATAACACATGAACTTAAGGGCCCCTGAAAGATAATTTTTAATGAAAATTTCCTTTTATAATAATTTTTTTTCTAGGATTAGGTAATGAAATAAAACCAAACTAGTAAATAAATTATATTTTTTCAACAAATTTATTTAAGGTGAGACCCTAAAAATATCATCTTTTGGACTAGAAGAGTCTATGGTCGATTTTTAAAATCATTTATAATTTATTCATAGAAGAAAAACACACACATATTACAATTAAAATTTAATAAGAATTCATTGTCCATACTATTTATAATGCAACTAGAATGATATTTCAATAACACATGCTTAGGAGAAGAAAAAATCCCTCATTCCAACTGAATCACATTGAGGGATAAATGAAATTCAGCATTCACATCAATAATGAAGATATATAGAAAAATCTAAGAATAACACAGTAAACCAATATATACATTGTTATAAAATATATGGAACTAACTAAAGAGTTTGAAAAAAAGAAAAACAATCATGGGTAATGAGATGATATTCCAAATCCATGGGCTTGGAAATCCAAAAATCATGTTGATTTTAAATAAATTAATCACCCAAAAAAATATTTGATGCTTTTAAATAACATTATTTGTATTAATTGTTTTATTTATTATACAATCATTGAATCTCTCTTGTTGGCCCCTTGATAATATTTTTCGAATATTTTTTTTAGAAATATTGGAATACACATTTTAATATTATTTATAAATATACAATTGAAATACATACCAAGATGATGATCCTCCATGTAAAGACTAGTCATGCATTCATAAAATTTTATCATTTAACCGTTGTTACTAAAATAACCTAACAATGTTATTTATTTGGTGGTGAAGAAGCCTCAACATAGCGACCTCTACTATCATTTCCCTATTCTTATTAAATAAATTATTTTCAAGTATGTTCACAACATCACATAGTGGAAGAGTTAACAATGAGACATAATCAAATTTGAGAAGAAATTAAAATCATTGGAAGAAATAGGATTGTAATTCTATTATAAAGGTACCATTTTTAAACCCTCTCACTAACACCTTCCGCCAAAAAAATAGGATAAAAGTTCTATGTATTGAAATTGATCTCCCAGAATGAAAAGGTATATGTATTGATTTAGAATTTCATGATTCTCAACATTTCTATAGTAGGAAATTGAATCTTTCTACTATGTTATTTGAAGGACTGTGAAAAGGTAGTGAGAAAACTAGTTTCATGAGACCAAGTGATACAAACCATTAAATCAGTTTTTTAATTTCCTCTCCCAATAATAAATAAAATAATGAAACAAAAAATCGATTAAAATAAATGAATAAATATTGATTATAATCTATATATTCAATGATCTCAAATAATCAAATTAAGTAAGGCACTGACATTCATGTTATCAAATATAGAGTGACCTTGAAAGTAACTATGTATAAGGCAAGTACTTTCTTCATGTGATCACATGTGACTAAAATTTTACTTTTAAATACCAAAAAATAAATTTAATTTATTAATATTTATAATTAAAATGGATTTGAATAAATATAAATAAAAATTAAATTTTACCTAATAAAGGAAATGAAGTTAAAAAATTTAATTTATAATGAATATTGGTCAAATAATGTAGAATAGTGATGGAGAAAGAGAGATTCACTAGAATTAATATTGGTTAACAAAAGATATTTTATGAAAAATAAATATAGATAAACTAAAATATTATCAATAGTTCACTATTTTTGTTAATTTATTATAATACCTCAAAAGATATATAGTAAGATAATATACTAATCTAAATCATTAGTATTTGGTTGATCTTCACTTGTACAGGTTTAGGATGTTGAAAATTGAAATATGGAAATGGAATCGATGAAAAATATATTTTAGAGGTATGAGGGATATTTTTATGAATGATAATAATGATATAACTGATGAAATTACAAAAATATTAATTTCATTTTTTAGGAAGGCTAATTCAAGTGTAGATTGATCATCACCTTATACATCACTCCAAGTAAATTTGGTCTAGGGTGAACCGAAACAACCCTAGTAGTTATGAAAAATAAAAAATGATCTTAAATAAAAGTTCTTACTATGTAGGAATAGTTTTAAACAGATATACTAACTATTATGGAAGTTAATTGTGTATTTATAACAAAAACTGTTGTAAAAGTATTTCAATATGATGATAAATGGAAAGAATAGTGTGTATAGTATTATAGACTCACATATTAGTAAGCGAGTAAAAATGATTGTGTGAAATCATAAATGCTATATTATTATGATAGTTAATTGAACCAATAATGGTGATATAGTCGATTAAAATGTTTCGTAATAGTATAAAATATAACATATAATCTAATGGTATGTAGATATTAAATCAAATTGGAGAATGTTATTTACTCTAGAGAGTTATATTAGATAATGTTTCTCTATAACATTCCACCATTAAACAATATATAGTAAAAGATAAATTTAATATTTATGAATTACCTTATAGAAGATGATATAGTTAAATAGAAAATTTAATTTCTAATTAATGAGATATTGAAACAATTTTGAATGATAGAACATGACTTTTTGATCAAATTGTTAAAATGTTGTTATTCTATGTTTCATATGAGTACAAACCATGATTTAACAAATTCATTACTTCATAGGTTATTCAAATGCATTATATTTCTAAAACAACATTATATAATGGAATTCAGCATGTACATGGTATCATGTAGTTCACGAACTACAAAGTAAATAAATATTTCGTAGTTGTATATAAAAATTAATATATAAAAATATTCAAGTATACAATAATATAGAACATTGATTAAAAAATATATAATTTTTAATGATATTTTTTTTCAAAAAAAGGAATTCATTAAATTGAATTTAGTTTCCAATATCTAGAAACTAAAAAACAAATATGATTTTAATTTAAAAATTTAACATTAAAATAATGTGTTCATATTTCTTGATATATGTAAACTTGGAAACCCTTTATCGTAGTTAATTAAAAATGAAAAATCTTTCTAAAACATTTCTTACTTTTCAACTACTAATTTAAAAAATAATAATCATGATTTAACTCTTCAAAACTACCACAACTATTTTTAAATAATATAATTAATTTTCAGTGTTATATTCACCTTCATGAATCTGAACACATGATAAAACATTTCCTCCATTAAAAACATATTATATAAGGATTTGTTTTAAGCATCAAACCTTGTTTCTGCAATCTTTATATCCAAATAATGTTTCTAACACAATATTTTTATAATATTGAGTAGGTTAAATTAGGGCCTATTATAACAAAGGACCATCTTGAATTCAATAATCTTTCTATCAAATCACATGTCCCATGGAAATATTATGGTTCTCTAATATGCATCTCAAATTTAAGGGTACAACAGACAGTTTTCTCAAAGTTTTCGTTGTATTGAATCTCTAAAAATTTTAAAATAGTTATATTTAAGGCACTAAATAAGTGATAAAACATTATTTTAAGTTTAATGAAAAATAAAATGTTGTACTTTGTATGCCTTGTGATGTTTTCCTTGTTTAACCTAATAACCTCATCCAGCCTTTTTATCCAGCCTCTGAAATTTATTCTTCATTTTAGTGTAGATAATGAATGAAAATTATTTGTTGAAAATTATTTTCATGAATTCATCAGATTATATACATTGATGTCTAACTTTTTCATGTAATTTTTGATCATTTTCCCCCATTTATAAACTTCTCTCTATACACAATAAATATCCAAGATCAATTTCTATTTCTAAGATCAATAAAGTAATGGGAATATTTTATGAGTAGAGTTTATCCATTTATCTATAACTATATAGTATAAGGATCCACCCAAAGAGGGCAGTTTTTCTCAAATAATGGACTCAACTACAACATGATTCTTCTTCAGAGGTGTAAATCACTTCATATATTTCATATATTTTTTTTACATTAGTAAATTTAGTAAACCCCACAATGTTATTTTTGGCTCTTACATCCATCATACTATGCATATCATTAAGGAAATATCAAAATTTCATATCACATGGGTTGCTGACAAGATTCATACTATTTCTAGGCTTTTACTAAAGTAGAAGAGAGTTGAGGATGAGGAAACATGATTTAATAAGAATATAAGAGATAAATTTTGAAATTTGGAAGAATAAATCAAATGTATATCCTAACTTATAACTTCCTATTGTCCGATCTAGGTTATTTAATATTAATTTATTATTATATGATCCAAAACCTAATACCCTCCACAAATAATTGGACCATAATTTTATACAAAATAAAAATTACACATATCTGATACATAATTAATTTTTTAAAATTTATCATCAATTATGTATAATACTCCTACAAATATAAAGGTCCAATATCATTGTGAAATTTGGTTCTATTATAAAACATTTATATAGAAATAGAATTGTCTTTTATTTCAATATTTATAAAATTCTCCCATAGATCACTTTACTTTTACTATTACATGGGATAACCAAGAGACATACATAAAGCAACCACTGAGCCATAAATCTTTTTATGGGTGTAAACAAGATGAACATTGAATTATAATAATGAAATTTAGCGATTATATCAAGTAAGTAAAATGAAATGATCATAAACCATTATATAAAAACATGTTAAATGATTATAACATCATAAGAGCATGAAAAACATGATAGTCATAAAATTTGTTACAAAGATAATTTATTTCATCCTAAATCTAAGACAATGATCAATTCCATGATAACATTATATTAGAGATAAATCATACCACATATTTCCCATGGTTAAGATTCTGGAAAAATCAAACTACATCATTCCCATGTTTCTGAAAAAATCTTACTAAATAAGGACCATAATAAAGTACCTCCTAAATAATAAAAAATTTCCTATTAAATTGGGTGTATATAAAATTATTGGCCCACCGATCATTATAAAAAATCCACTGATAAATAAATGGGTTACATACAAAGAATATAAATCATTAACAATAAAGGTTTCCTACAAGATCCGAAGAAAATAAGGTACTAGAAAATCTTGGAAATTAATTATCAAACAATGAATCATTATTCAATGAAATAAATCTCAAATTAAAATAAAAATTATAACGAATTATGTTAAGGATTTCATAAAATGAAACTTATATATTGAACATTGATGAAAAAGTAAAAATGTATTTAAAAGTGATAAAATAATTATATTTTTTAAAAAATTATAATAAATAAAGAACATTTATGTTAAAATGAGGATACATTATTTTTTAAACCAAATATATAAAATAACCTTTATAATAAAAAATAATCTAAGAATAATTTGGTAATGAAAGAGATAAACTGGAGAATATTCTATTATAAGACTCCTAGGGATTGAATTAAGAAAAAAGGGAAATTTAATGTCTTCAATATCCCTAGAAAAAATAAGATATTGAAATCATATATGATATAATTTGATAATATTTTATTAGCAGATATAAGAATAGAGATATAAATATATAGTGATAGATAAAATATATTCAATATAGGAAGGAGAGAGTATGTAACCCTTACCTCAAGTCCTAATTTTTTATTATAAGAACCTATAAATTCCTAAATATTAAACTAAAATTCATTAATTTTTTTATATATAAATTATTTTATATTTATTTAAATTATATAAACCATTTTCTTATGATTAATTCAATTAGTAAAATAAGGTTACTTTCTTGAACTTTTTGTATATTTCTTAGTTCATGGTTCCAAAATAGATTCAATGTAGACATAAAAGACAATGTTAAATACAAAATGGTTAAATAATAATCTAATTTTCTGTAATTTTTTTTTGATATCACCATATATGTAATTTTTTTTTCAAATATACAAGTAGAAAAAAATTATTTGTAAAAACTTCTTTGGTATATCTATTTTAGTTACATAATATTTACAATTATTTTTTCGCATAATTTCATAATTATCCATAATATTTTGTCTTTCTATAATCATAAAATTGATTTTAATAAATTGTTATGTTATATTAAATTAAGAAACCATTTTTCAAGATCATTACCTAGTTAGCATAAATAATTTCTTTTGTGAACCAAGGATTATAAAATAGATTTAAAAATTTGATGTAATATGTTAGATATTATATTATTATAAATATATTATATTTTATTAAAACTAATGTATTAATGTTACCTTTATTGATAACATCATTTTATAAAATTAGTAATATGATTGAAATATGAAAAAAATGTGTTTGAAACTCATATTTGTATGTTGTAAGTGCATATAAAAATTTATTCTAGGAGATGTAATGGATAAAATATAATAATTAATGGATTAAAATGATGATAATATCATGAAAATTGTTTCTCTTAAAGTGGTGTGTTTTCATCACCTCAGCGATTCCTTTCCTCCTAGACAGAAACTCCTCTTATGGTGGGATGCACTCTATCCTTGGTATTATCCTCACTGGGAACCTTTAGAAGCTTCAACATGAATTCTCTTGCAGGAGAGAAGCCTCTTAATTTTCTGCTCTTTGTAGTTAGTTAGGGTTTTCTAGATCTGATTATCAACAATATCTGTTGGATTTTCAAACTAGGTTCAGATTTTTGGATGAAGATATATAGTGTTTGGATTCAAAGAAGGTTGATTTGATTTAACTAGTGCTTCTATGGGGGTTCTTTTTTATCATTCCATAATGGCAGTGAAGGTGAGTACAGATTCAAGGTCATTGTTCTTTCATAGATTTCATTGAGTCAAAGCTTTCATTTGATTGCATCATTTTAGACCCTACTAAATCAACTGAAGAACTTCATGTATGTTCAGAAGCTATTGATTTTGGATGCGGCTTTGTTCACATTTTATTTTTCAGTCATTTGGTTTTATGATATTTCTAAATAATCATAGATGTTCATAAAAAATGGTATGATTATGGAGATTTTTTTATTATTTTTTCCCTCCTTAAGAATGAATTGTTCAGATCTATTGATGGTTTTTAAGAATCCAACAATTCATAAGGGGTATGGGCATAATGGTGGTTGAGGTTCTTGGAACTGCGATGTACTCTTACAAAGCCCTAGTTTCCTCTGTGATGTGTGTCTCTAGTTACACTAGTTTATAATGTGATATTTTTTTAGCTAATCTAATCACCTCTATGATGCTCGTTTCCATTTCTCCCTTTTCCTCTCTACTGCCTTTCGAGTTGCTCAAGTTCCATTTGACTCTACCTAGTTCTCATTACAGTTTTATTTTAGTTTGGTACTTTCTGATGTTGAAATTTTTTTGACCCAATGGTTGTGGTTCTTGTCCGTATAAAACACTCTTACGCTACTCTTGATGGCCTCTATGATGTGTGTCTTTTGTTTCTTCAGTTCCCTCTATGATGTTCTTTTCAGCTACTCTAGTCCCCTCTAAAATGCAAAATTCAGTTGTCCAAATACTTCTACGATGTGCTTCGGGATGTTATGGTGCCATTTGCCTCTCTCTCTCAGTGAAAATTTTATTTGGGTTAGTTTTATTGTGTGTTTATAAGGAATTTTTTTTGATGGTGATCATTGTGTTTTTCACTATTTCATGATGTAGTTTGGGGAATTAGACTATGCGGTTGTGGTCCCCAGACTTGTGTTGGGTTATTACACTACATTGGTGACCTCAGTGATGCAATTATTTGGTTTATCTAGTTTCCTTTGTGATACGCTTTTTAGTTTCTCCAATTTTCTCTGCGATACACATTTTGGTTTCTCCACTTGCCTCTGTGATGCACTTCGGTCTGCTATGAGGGTTTTTTCCTATGACAGTTTTTGGTGATGATAAGTAAATATGGTGTTTCATGTGATGGTTTGGTGAGGGTGAAGGTTCCATGATGGTGAAGATATTGGTATCATCAGCGATTCATCCTGTATCTGTTTTCTTGGTTCTCTGCTCTAGTTTCAGGATTCCTCAATTATCCTTAAGGTGGAGAGGCGAGTTTTTCTTCATGGTCCTTTGGGACATGCGTTCGAGTGCCTAGTTCAATGAGATCAATGGTAATTATTGGTTTGGTGTATTTTGGTTACATTTTTTCTCTAAAATATACATGATTATTAGTGTTTGTTTTTTGAAATCTTAAATGGTTGGGTTTTGAGGTAGGTTTAGGAATTTTGTTTTATTTTTATTTTATGGTGAAAAAACCATTACTCTATAAGTATCAACTCTAGATAAGGATATATAGTAGGATGAATTAATCTAGAATGGGTACTCAGATTGGATGAATGATAGGGTATTTTTTGTCATCAGTACCAGGCCCAAGAAACCTTGCACGGAACATCTCTCCAGGAGGCCATGTGAGGTGGAGGATTGACATAAGAATATAGATGTTGTGGAGGGACAGTTCATCACAATCTGGATTTGGGGTACTTCATATATGATTTTATTTTGGGTTTTCCAATTTTTCGAAAAAAGTTCTTTTGAAATAACAATTTAATTTTTAGTCAATGGGAAGTGTATAGACTTATTTAGGTTGATATGTTTAAAAGGAATGAATATTTTATTTTTGTAGAAAGGGGTAGTCAAGTGGTGTTTATATAGCCAAGGGGTATAGATATTTAAAAACATTATTGATTATTTTATGATTTAGGTTAAAGAATATGGATATTATTAATTCCTCTAACATTGTTGGTTTATAATTAAAAAAGTATTATTATTCAATAATATAAATCCGAAGTAAAATTTCATCTTGGGAATGCTTAATTAATTTTAAAGAATAAAAAATATTTTTGTATTACAATAACATTTAACTTAGGATTCAAAATATCAAATACATGTTTATGAATTGAAAATAATATTTTTAAATATATTATTTTAATTCCAAAATAAATATTATGTCTTGAAAAAGGATGTATATATTTTTAATACATATTTATATCATGATGAGTTATTAAAAGTTGTGATACTTATAAAGACTATATTTTCTTAATATTCCCTAAGAGATCGACTTAGTAAGTGAAATAAAAAATATTCAGCTTAATCTAATTACAATGTTTTCATTAGAAAAATGGAGATAATTTTCTAAAATATAAAATATAAATATCATAAATATGTAATATAAATAAATTCCTATAATACATGGGAAAACTTATTTTGAATAATTATTGTTTGTTTTACCAAAAGTGATCACATTATTATTTGTTACCATCCATAATTATTTTTCGATGGGTAATTATTTATTATATATACATTATAATAAAATAATATTCGACATTATAAAATTAAATTTAGCATTATATATAAAATTTTACTAAATAAATCTCAATATGCATTATTAAAATGAATACATATTTTTCTTTTTATGATATTTGTTTTGAGAATTATAACTTTAGAATTATATTATTTATATTAACTTATTTTCCTTTTAAATATTATTTTTTTGTGATTTTACTATTCTCCATCATTCCAATCAAGGGTCAATTATTAATTTTCAATTGCAACATACTATACAAACTATCACTATACTTCCTTTAAGTACCTATTATTTTCAATATCATTCAATCAATATTTTTTATTAAGGATTATTTATATTAAATTTTAGGATTAAAATATTATATTTAATAGTTTAATCATTTTTATTGTTTTTTCATGTCTATGAAAATTTTTGGGTATTGGAATATACCATAATATCATGTACTAGTTTTATTTTTAAATTTTCTTATTAACCCATTGAATAATTTTTTATTATATAGGGTGGATTCATATTTTAAATTTAATGTTTTATATTGATTTAATAAAACTATTTTCTCAATTTCTATAATTTATACTATTCATATATTAGAAAGGAATATTTTTCGAATATATAAAATCTTGTTTATTTTAAATGACCTATACCTTAAGAGAATTTATAATTACCAAATAATAAGAAGGTTCTTTCTTGATAGTTATGTACCCTATGTATATAACTTCTACCAAACTTTTTCTTGTGGAGGTCAATTTTCAACCCTAATTACAAAAAAGAATGTTATAAAATAAATTTTCTATTTGTTAACATTCATTAAGAAGGCCTGGTAATTTTTTATAAAGTGCCCAGAGAGATAATTCCTTGGTAATTTCCAAAATATCCATTAAAGGCCCATTATATTTTTTGAAATATCTGATATTGGGGGCATGAAATTTAAGGGACTGTTTCCCTTGAATTTTAGGTATTATTTTATATTACTTGTTTTTTATTATGTTTTTATGTTGGTGGAAGTGGAAACATCCAATTCTGTTGACTCATATTTTCTCTCTTCACCACATAAAAACTAATATATTATGTTGATTTATAATTCCAAGGTAAATAATAAATTATCCAAGAACACACTTCAGTACGAAAATCATGAAATCTTTGATGAAGAGATATTGAGTGGACCATAGAAAATTAATAGTATACCACCCATAGACCATGTGGCTTGTGGAATTAACTGATATAAAAGAAAAAATATTTCCTGAAATCAATATCAACCTATATAAGAACAATTGGTGACAACTAGAAGAATGGTTATGGAATTAATGAACTTTATATAAATGATCCATTAAACAAGCCTCAGTACACTGGAGCATTGAAAAATATATCACATTCATTTTTAATTTGGGAAGAAATCCTATTAGGTATTGAAACAAATAGACACATAATTAAAAAAATTGGATAATAAATGAAGCTAGAAATATAAGAGTTGGACATATTCAAAGAAAATTATTTTATAATTTTATAAAAATTATATATCTATTTAGTAAACAACATGTCAATATGATTCAAAATAGATAATTATATCCTATATAATAAGTTATGTTTTACAAATATAGATAGAAATTCATGCTAGGAGATCGTTATTCCACTTGGGAGGTACTTTAGTAGGTAATAATATTATAAATTTGGTAGTATTGGAGATTAATATATCTTGAGAAGTGAAATTCTTTAGTATGACTATGAAAAGAGTGAATGTGTTCTACAAGATCTATCTAGATGACCCACCGGGGGAGATTTTATTCCTCCTCAATTTTCACCCCTCTTTTTTATATAATTAAATTTTTTCTTATTTTATAATCTTTTAATCATTTTCACCACCATTATATAACACTAAGAGAATTTCTTGAAACATGTTTGGGGGGACGTTCTCTCATTTAGGGATTCTTTCCCTTTTCCTTTTTTTTGTGTTTTATATGATTTTTATTTTTTTAGTGTTTTTTAAAAATTAAATAATCTAAATGGAAAATATTTTTAAGAACTAGATATTGTAGAAATATGGGAAAATTTAATATTTTATCCATAACATGAAAAAAATATTAATTGTAATGTTTTTCGGTGTAATGATTTTTTACATGAAATTAATTGAATATAAACTCAATAAATAGGTATGTTGCATGATAAATAAAATTAACACCCCAAGAGTCTCCTTTAATTTTTTTGATACATTGTATGAATTTATGTAAAATTGGTGGATGGAATCTAACTTATAAATTCATATAAGATGGTAGGGTAGTGTCTGTGTGTGTGAGTAAAATCCATTAACACGAAAATGTAAATCTATTAGTTTCTAATACAAACCGTAATTCCATATATTGGATTTTATAAATGTCCTTGTCGTTTGTTTTGAATTAAAAAGTTCCAGATTAGTTATACTTATTCAATAAGTGTTATAAAAATTCAGCAGTGAGGGTATTTTAAAAGGTATATAGTTTTCAAATAGGGTGGAATGATTTTAGGAATTCTAAAATCAAATTATGAAATATGGGATGATGTTCAATAATTTCATATATGATGTTGTTTGTTCAGATAAGAAGATGAAAAATGATCTAGGGGTGAATATACCAAATTGATATTTAAAAAATAAATCTATTTATTTTAAAACAAATTAAAATTCATAATTAATAGACTTAATAAGTTGTGGAATAAAATAATGAGAACAATTCTATATTTTAAAGTAGTTTGGTATAATTTGGAAAAAGTATACTCTTATACCTCTCTTCTCAATGAGAGATATCTTTTTCACTAATCTCAATTTCAAAGGGGAATCATAACACAATTATAAACTAATTTTTTAGTGGATATATTACCAAAAGTACATGAATTATTTATGTGTAGTCCCAACCTAATTACGACCCTAACATTAGATATAGAGAGTCAGAACTACAATGATTGTGAATTTAGAATTTTATAGTCACAATCCATAGATATATAAAAATATTGTCTGTAAAATCATAAAGAGGGTGTAAATCCATGTGAAATATTGGAATATATATTTTAGACACATGAAACAAGAAATGAATAAATAAAATAAAAATAAAAAAGCAATATTATTTGTTAACTTTATTATTAGCTTGATTTTCTCATCAATGTAGTAAAATAGGTTGTATAAATTTTTATCAATCCATTAAGAGATCATAAATCATTGGTTATAAATGTTTAGAATATGTAGAATTTACAATACATTATATTATCAACACCACCATACTCTTTATAGGTTATCACTTACAAATATTAAATCTATGATATAATATGTATTGCATGAGAAGTATGTAACTTTTCCACTACACATTACCAATGCTCAAACACATTTTAAAAAAATATACTCAACACAAAAAATAGATCATAGAAAATAAAAAATTCAAAAATGATAATAATGTATTATTAGAGAGAGAGAAAAAAGATAAATTATTATTGTATAATAATCACTCAAATAACATTCGATATTCAAAACAATGAAGAATAATTAAAAAATATAAATCATTTTAATGAATAGTTTTAAATATTTTCATATTAATAGGTCAATAAAATACACCACAATAATAGCATGTTTTAATTTGATATTTAAAATTAAAAATCATTATATTTAATACAAGTCTTAAACCTGTAGAAAAATTCAAAACATAATAACACCAAATTAAATATAATAATAAAAGTTTTATATGTTTTAATATCAATCAATATTAATGTGTAAATAATAGAATCAATTAAAAAAATATAAAATAATAAAAAACTATTTTCACTTTTCTAGCTCTATATTTTATGTGTGAAAGTAAAACACTAGTTGGTCCTTATAAAAACATATTCAAAACGCTTATAAACTATTCACATAAGTTCTAAAAAAATAACATGAATTTATAATGTCATTGAATAAATTAGTTATGTCTAATTGACTTGGAGAAAATCAAAATACTAAACAAAATGTAAAAACAATCTAGGTTTTAGAAAAACATTTACAAATATATGGAAATTTTTAAGAAAATTTATTTATGTGTTCTTATATATATAAGAAAATATACCAAATAAATTAACTTAAAGGGATAATTTATGATAAATTGGGGTGAGGAACATAAGTGAATCAACGTAGTTAAATATCCATTGGGGGTTCACATATCTGAATTTCTCATATATCTAAATTTATAACTTATCTAAATTTTCAAACACTTTAAACTGATTGAATTATCACGATTCAAATATTAATAATATATTCAATGTAATAATAGGATTTAGTTTTATTTTAATTATATTTATGAAATATGATTTTCTTTCCAAATAATCAAGAATCCACTTAATTATACCGTTATATATCATATTATAAATAAACAAATTAGAGAAATAGATTTGGAAAAATATATATTTCATAATGAAAACTTACAGTGTCTTCTAAACTAATTTCCTATGAGAAAAATATCAAGAAAAATCTCATTTATATTAATAAATTCTAGATAATCTTATTTTCTTTTCAAAAATCAACAAATCGCTCAATTTTTATTTATATATATTATGTTATGGATGAAATATTAAAGGAAACTGAATCTAGATAAATTACTACATGGTTATAAAATTAACAATGTAAATTTCAAAATGCATATGTGGATTACAAATGGATATATGGATTTTGATAAAAAAAATGGACACATAGTAACCGTAAAAAACATGTAAAGATGATATGTTAATGTCCAAAATGAGGTATTTACCCCTAGAACACCAAATAAAACTTATAGAACATATTATAAACATTCAAAACATTAAAATTAATGATTTTTTAAACAATTTTATATTATGATATGATCTATATTAATGATATATTAATCAATACACAATTAAAATTATTAAGCTTTGTAATGGTAACAAACTAAATAATATTTATAATTATCAAAAACCTAATTTTTTCAAGGGTCTACTCAAAATTCTACCACTTTTTGATAATTAAAAAACCAATTATAATTTCAAACACTCATCCCCATGTTTAAAATTTTAAAAAATGTAAGGTTTCAATTGGAACATTTATTTCTTAAAATTGAATTTAATTACTATATATAGTTTAATTATAAATTTATATGTCAAAAGGGTTGTTAAGGAAGCACTGTAAAACCTTTTTTATATATCAAGGATGAATAATTATGTAATAAAAAGTTAAAAACATATTTAAATTCATTGAGAAAACAATTTAAATGTTTATTGAGGAAAATTATTATGAAATGTTTTAAAAAACAAGATTCTAACAAAACAGATGGTTTGATAGTAAGTTAAAATTTTTGAGGATATGTGAGAGGTTTTAAAATAGTTATGTCATAAATAAATATGTAATTAAATGAAGAAAATGTAATATAAAACAATATATTATTTATTTAAAGGTTTTATATAAATTTTAATACTTAACCACACTCAAAAAACGCCATATTAGTTGATGAAAATTTTAAATTTAAATCTCTATTATAAAAATTTAAAATTTAATATTTTCAAAGTCATTAAAGTCTAAATTCATTGTAATGATATCTAAAGACAAATTTTAAAAGAGATAATCTCTAAAATAACATCTCCGTTATTCACATGCTCTTTTATAAAATTTAATTTAGTATTGATAAGATTTATTAAATAATTTTGTAAATAATTCTTAAAAATAAAAAATTGTAGATTTATTATCACAATTTATAGTCATTTTATCAAGAAAAGTATGAAAATATTAGAATGATTTAATATTCTATAAAAATTGATAAAAATAACTGTCCGCATAAATAAACATAACTATTATAATAGATTGTTAGTCAAATAATTAATTCTTAGAAGACTTAGTAATTAAAAAATTTCTAATAAAAATAGACATAACTGATGTGATTTTTTAAACAACTATACAACATCTATAATTTGAGTTTGAAAAACATATTAATTCAAAATATTTATACATAGAATAAAACACCATGATTTAAGAGTTTCGATAACATATCTAGTTGTTTCGTTCATAGTTTTAATTTGGTTTTCATTAGGGTTTTCTTAAACTATTGCAGTAAAGAAAACACTTAAAATGACATGGAGCTGACAAAAAACTAAATATTGTAATATAACTACCATGAATCTATAAAAATTAATATAAATATATTTATAAGAAATATCAAAATTTAATTTACAACTATTACTGATCATTGTTTTCAGATATTTATAAGAATCCAGACCAAAAATATTAAATATGTCATTAGAACATATGGATAAATTAAGAAAAAAACATTTTCTTTATTAATTTGATATCTAGGAAAGAAAATTAATTCTCTTATTAAATCATGTTAAACTCAGATGACATAAAAATAAAAAAATCATTAAAATAAAATCAATTGAATAACCAAAACCTATATCAACAACATAAATTTTCACAATTAAAATATCATTAGATGTTATTTTATTAAAAAGATAAGGATCAATATAGAATTTATTGAAACCATTATTCAATAAATATGAAAAAATTTCATATCAATCATGAGTTTCATATTTGAGAAGTTAGAATGCATTAGATAATTTAAAAACACGATTAGCAAATTTTTTTTTTCAAAACCATGTGGTTGAGAAACATAATCTTATTCAGTTATAAAACCCTTTAGTAAATTACTTTTAAAATCAATTTCACAAAATTTGAAACCTTTTAATCAAAGAAAAATATTATAATATTATAATATCATCTAACATAGAAATTGGTGAAAATGAATCTTCATTGTCTATACCTACTTATTGATATTATCTTAGTTAAAAATGTCATGCTATATTTTGGAAAAACTATATAGATTCATATATCTTTTTTGTAATGGTACTTTTAATCCCAATTTCATTCTTATCCCTTGTTAATTCTAATAAAAAAAAATATTTTAAAAATAATTAATATCATATTTCTTAAAAATAAACCAATTTGGTTTATTTAAATAATCATTAATATTAGTAGGAACATGATCAAAATCAAAATCATTTTTGAAAAAAAATAAAAAAGTAGATACTATGGTATTCATGCCAGAACCGTCATTAAAAATAAAATTTTCATGGGGATAAACTTCATTAATCTCCCATGTTTTAATATCATATCGATAATAATTTTTCTCACCCTCAACAGATACAATATAAAAGTATTTTTCTTCACAAAAATTTAAATCTTAGAAATCATCGTCTATATTTTTAAAAATAATTCTCTAAGCATCAGAACATTAATCAAAAAGTTTATGTATAAATAATCCAATCATCATATTGTGTATATTGTAAACTAAATACGATTTACTATTAGAGTATTAACCAATAAATATACTATCAAATAATTTATCATCAAAATTATCTAAATTTTCATTTTTATTCAATATAAAAACATTAAAACCAAAAAAATAAAAATAACCATCCTTTTTTCTACCATTAAAAAATTCATAATGTTTTTCCATCAAATATGGTCAAACATTAATCCTATTCAAAAAATTATTAATCTGATTTAACATATTCACCCCAAATAAATTCTGTTAAACTATTTTAATTAATAATGGTTTTATACATTTACTTAATACTTTTAATTTTCTATTCTGTAACACCATTTTTTTCAATGTTCAAAAAAGTAGATAAATTACAAGCATAACCAATTACAAATAAAAAAATTGAAAACATAAATTATCAAATTCGCCTCCATTAATAATTTTAATAGAAATAATTTGACAACATTTTCTTATTTTGAACTACTGTAAAATAATAAATAAATAAACATATGTTTCAATATTATGTGATATGAAATAAATCCATTTAAATCTACTAAAATCCTAAATAAAAAAGTACTTCTTACTAACAAAACTATTATATTAAATTAGCCTTAATAAATCAATGTTCAGGAATTATAGAAGATTAGAAGTAGAATCATTATTGATAAAATTGAAATATTCATTGATGTTCTTTTCTTTTTTTAATTAATCACAAAAAAATGTTTTCTTACAATTAACATGGGTAAATATAATACATGCCCATGCAAGGATAATTTGTGTGTCATTCCTAAATTACCATGTGGAACCCTTATATTTTAGATAACAACATCTAGTTTTGTAGTATTGAGAAACATAAAAAATTATTATATATACCAGAGAGGTGAATTGAATTAATATTATAATTTATCTATCATATAATAAATCATTTTTATTTTTTAAAAATAAAAATATATTATATTCAAAAATTAATATACATTTCATGGTCACATAATTGTGAAATAATAATTCAGTTATTTTTTAAATCTTAAATGTATTAAACATTAGAAATTTTAAATAAATTATAAATACCTACTTCACTAATCACTTATCAATTCCTTTATTATTATATCTAAAGGGGTAAAATCATCCATTTCATTTTTTTTATAAAAGATGAATTTTTATAGGTCGTCATTTATGTTCTTGGAATAACCACTATACATATACCTTGAGTAATTATTTCCAAATATAAGGTATTTTTTCTACATATTAGATTAAATGATATTTTTGGTACCCATCCTATTTTGGTTTCAACTGGGTTTCTAATAGACTTTTTATATAATCAAAAATATTTTAAAATTTTGATGTATAGTATGTTAGAAGATAAAAACATAAAAATTTAAGCCTTAGAATAACCAATAGATTGAAGTTATCAAAAAAATTATAATATTGTCATTACATGCATCATTTAAATCATATAACATTAGGAACCATTCAAGTAGGAATTCTAAAAAAAGAAATAGTTGATAACCTAAAAATTTGTGGATTATATCCAAAAAAAAATTATCTTTATTTGGATTCATTATAGCTACCATTTTTTCAAGATTAATTTTCCTCTATAAAATGAAGAAAACATATCTATTAACATCAAAATATCATTTCTATGATTATCGGTTTCTTTTTAAATGGTTTGAAAATAAATATTGATAAAAAATTATAACATGATATTTAATTTACTATATCTTCCTTAAGAGCATCATTATCCTAATTGGCTTTCTTACTATCCCTAATAATAATAATGTTGTATTCTTTCAATTATTTATACAATTTATTAACTATTAAATTATCTTATTTCATATTTTTTTATCTTTATTAATATAATAAATGATATAACCACATCATTGAGAATAATAATTAAAATCAGAATCATTACTAACATCATTTTGTATTTTTCACAATCAAACATGAGTTAGATGACAATTTAACACATCCAGATTCATCTAATGAATCTTATTCATCAATGTAACTACATACATCATGATAAGAACATTTTAATTAATTATTTTATATTTTATCCCTCCATTCTTGTTTCAACTTTGGACAATAAGTTTTGATATATTACATATTTCATCATTCATAAAAAGTGAGATACGACCTAACTATTTAATCCTTCTATTATTTCTAGACATTCATTTCCTCTTTATGTGGCCACGTTGTAGATTTTTATTTATCTTTGTCTATTTATAAATAACATTTTTAGCATTGTGAAGTTATCCTTGGACACTTTCCTTCTCCTTATATCCATATGATTTATTAGTTTCAATTATATGTGATTTTAATGAAATATCATTCATTATTGAGCTCTCTTATTCCAAAATATTCTATAATTATAGTTAAAATTGAAAAATAAATCTAATTAGTCTATCCAATATGTAATATTTTAATTTCTTAATTTCATCGATCATAGGCTTTTCTATATTCCACTTCTTGGTTAGAGCTCTTATAAATGATTAGAATTGTATTAGGTTATCTAATGATTTTACATGGGATTTAATTCCTTTCACATGTCTTGTAAATTTGTGGAACATTTTGTTAACACGTTTATCTTCACCTAACCTAAAACCCTGGTACTCCACTCAATATATTTTGAGTTCTGTTAGAATCAACTCTTTTTAGCCAATGTGAGTAACAATTAAAATCATCCAAATATCATTTGTTGTCTTATATAAATAAATGTGACAAAACACGATTCTATTAGTAGCACAATATAATATCATTAATATTTTCAATTCAAAACATATTTAATAGAATCATTTCTCATAAAATATTCTCGGCCATCTTCTTGTGGCTATTATGGAATTTCAAAATTTTAATAGTGTTTTATGCATAACTACTTCAGGTAAGCCTCCATTATTGATCTTTCTAGACTATAATCATTCCCAACAATGTAAGGAATCTTATAAATAATCCATCTATAATTTTATTTCATTTATTCCATCTTATAGATCTTTCACTTAGACAATGAGGACTATAAAATTATTATAAATGAAATTAAACAACAA
Organism: Viscum album; assembly: GCA_963277665.1. NCBI lineage: Eukaryota > Viridiplantae > Streptophyta > Magnoliopsida > Santalales > Viscaceae > Viscum > Viscum album. The sequence goes on from OY728126.1 coordinate 1,024,947,604, forward strand.
AATATATAGATGGATTAGAAAAATTACAAAAGGATCTTCCAATTATACTACTTGTTAAGTCTTATGGTAAGATGGAATACCGTCTACGAGGGGTGAATAATCAAAATTGATGTTTCTAAAATTAATTTATTTTTTTAAATTAATTTTAAATGTTTGTTAATAGATGTATTTGGCAGTATAATGGATGAAAAAATGAAAAATAATAATAGTTTATTCAATAGGGGACATAGACTACTCTTATACCTCTCTACCAAGTGAGATATTTTGTTCACTAATTTATTATTTTAATTGGAATCATAATACAATTACAACCAACATTTTCTATTGGATATGTAATTTAAATCCACATGATTGTTTTATGGGAATTCATAACCAATTTATAAACCAGACATTGGATACAAGGACTCACAACCCAAAAAATCCTGAATTTAGAAACTGTGAGTCATAAACTGAATATAGAATTTTTTTTAAATCATAAAACATTGTGGATGGAATTTGATATATGAGATGGTGTTTTACAGACTTGTGAAACATTAACTAAGTAGATAGAAGAATAATAAATAATTTATACTAGTTCTTGAGTAATTTTTTAAAATGATTAACTTTCCACTATAGAAAAATAATTTATAGAAATTTTGTTTTGATATTGAATGATATTCCACTTATAGTGAGAAATATTTAACACATTATGAATATAAAACACTTCATAGTATCTATACAATAACACTATTCACACAATATAACTGGAAAATATAAATTCTCTCATCGAAGAAGTATCAAATGAGTTCTCTATAACATTACCATAACATAGAAATGGGGATGAATATCCTTTTTAATAAAAATATTCTCAACAAATAAAATATATATTAGAGGTTTTGAAATTCAAAAATGTTAAAATTGGTTTATCAGAGAGAGATAGAAAGAGAAATTATAACTTTTTTTAAAAAAATTGGTGACATGAATTGGTTTCAAAATTTAAGTCCACTATGGAAATAATTTAGTGAAATACCAAATGAAAATATCATGTTTTAATTTGAAATATTAAATTTCAAATCATTCTATTTAAAAAAAGAATATAAACTTAAAAGAATTGTAAAACCAAAAACCCATTAATTAAAGATATTAAAATAACATTTAAATTTTTCAATATATACCAATATTAATTCTAAAACAAATTAATCACTTTATGTAATAGAATATAATAAAAAATATTTTTGAGTGTGAAGTTGCAAGTTTAATGCGTAAAAACAAATAATTATTTGATCATCTTAAAAAAAGCTTTTTTAAAACATTGAAAAAAAATTAATATAAGTTTAACATAATTAATATCAATTTATAATATCATTATAATAGTTTAACTATTTTTAATGATCATGAAGTAAATTGAAATTTGAAAAGAAACAAAAAACCACACATAATTTCCTTGTTTTAGAAAAATATCTTGAAATTCACTAAACTATGTAAGAAAATGCATGATAGTGTTTTTATCTACATAGGGAATCGATGTAAAAGATTCCTATAATATAATCAGGTTAGGGAAATCAATTTAAGGGAATTGATCACATACATAAATAAATGTAGCTGAATCAATATTAGAGATTCAGGTAAGTGATTTTTTCACGTATCTGAATTCTTTAACTATTAGAATTTAATAAATCTATAAATGGATTGATGTCTCAAGTTTCAATCCTAAAAGAGAAATAATAAATGTAATAATATCGTTTTATACCTAAATTATATTTATATAATCTAATTATATTTCTAAATAATTAAAATTAATCTTAATCATACTTCTATATCAAAAATTTTGATTACTAAATAGTTGCAAAATTGTTCATGAAAAATTAAATATTCACACTACAAATATACATTTACTAATAAAATTACATCATTTTATAAATTGATCAATTAGGGATTTTTTTAATCTAATTAAATTTACATAATCTTCATATATTTTCATAAAAATAATAACTCAATTTGGTGTTCTATATCTCATGTTATATTTTAAATATAAAAGGAAACTCAATCCAAAAAAATGAATTCATGGTTCGAAAAGTAGTTATTTAAATTTCAAAATGGAAATTTGGATAACAAAATGGCTATGTGAATTTTGATAAAAATGCTAAATGGTAATAATAAAAAATTAATCTAAATGATATATTATTGTTCGAAAGGTAATATGTATCCAATGTACACTATATAAAACTTGTAGAAAATTTAACGCCCATTCAAAATATAAAGTCTAAATATATTTTCATCAACAAAATTCTATGATATGTTCTAGTTGAATAATAATTAAATCAACACACATTTCACAGTGTAGAGACATTTAAATTAAGTAAAAAAATAAATATTATTTATTATTAGAACATAAAGTGGTTCAAGGGTCCACTCAATTGAGGTGCTGGGGAATTTTTAGAATAAAAATTAAAATCAAGAGAATAACAAATAGAGATTTTTAAAGGTATCAATTATTTATAATTTTATCCAACTAATACCTTTTTACTGAACCTTCATTCTCCAAGTAATATTTATTGAGTGGAATTAGATCCTTTGTGAAGAATTGTCAAATTTGATTAATTTTTGAAAAGTAATTTATTATGTATTAGGGAGGTGAATCATTAAAATAATTCATCATATATTATTCATAATATATTCATTTTATTCCCTCATAATATATTGGGAAAAATCCTTTGGTGATGTTTCTAGAATAACACCCCATTTCAATATATTTGAATAATAATACTATTGTTAGATAATTTTTTAACATTATTGATTAGTCGATATTTATAATGAGTTTATTTTCTTCATATGTATAATCATATGATTTCAAAATTTCATAGAAGAGGTTGGATAGTTGGAATAAATGAAATAATAATGATGTTGTATATATGATGAATATATTAATTTTTTGGAAATGAACATTATATTAAAAAGAAAACATTGGTCAGGTCAGAATATCAGAGTACATCATGATTCCAACATTGTGTCACACATACACTCTTAAGACTAATTTCTATTACAATGGATCCCTATGTTCCAAACGGAGAGTACAATAATGACACAATTTATTTTGTGTTAAATTTATAGTGTTATTTCATATCCCACCATTATCTCATATGAAAACATGGTGTTATTATAAACTCAATGAATCTATATGGTATTTCATATATCATAGTTATCACCCCAACATAGTCATGTTTTTATCATTGAGATATTACGCCTGCTCCTTACTAGATGATGTATTAAAATACCAGTGATATACCCTCTTCAATGAAATATGGTGATGACTTCTAATATTTTTGATCATTAATTTTTCTCACAATATCTAACACTACCCACTTTCCTTATTCAATATATTATGTATTGAGATACTATGCCTACTATAGTATGTATTCACCCTTGACATTGTATCACTCCACAAGAAAAGTTGTATTACGGCTTCAATTTATCAAACATTACCCAACTCACTCTAGATAGCAACCCGACCAGGTCAAATACATGATCAGGGACATGCCTACCCATATTATAGAAGTAGACAATTAGAGGTGAGGGTCTATTAAGTAATTATGGGGAGATAATTCACTATGTTCATTGTATCTATATGAGTAGAAATAATATAAAACCAAAAAACCAAGAAAAAAAGCAGCCCATATTGGAATTGTAATGTACCAAGAAATATATCAATCGTCACAATTTCATAAAAAATTGATATCCATACATGATAGAACCAATCCCCCATGAGTGGATTATATATACATGTGTAAATTCATAATAAAAAGTAAAACTAAACAGAAATCCTATTCCCAAATGGTTTCAAGTCCTACATGTTCCTATCAACCTAACCCATGCTCATAACCATTTCCATTAGGCCCTTCACAGAACCCATACCATTAAATGATAAATGTGTCTAATTTGTTACTCGAGTTTCATAGAGACTCAATCACTTACACACCACATACAGTAACCCAGATCCAATTATTATTTTTCTATATTGGAACAAGATACAGGTGATCATGTCATGGTGGATCAAATAGTTTAAAAGTAATTTGATATTGTTTACATAAATGTTTCTATCATTACATTTGAAAACATTACCTAAAAATTATTATTATATTGATAAATTTATAATTTCTTCTATCATATCCCTGAAATCATTCCCAAATCTCTTCATGGTGACCATTGGAAAGGAAAACATAATAATGGGTGATAATAGATGCTTGGTAGGGGAAAGTGTACAAAATAATCTATCATAGAATAAATAATTCATAAATAATAAGGAAGAGATAAAAATGATTAAATATTTCATATAACTAAAATCATAAAAAATTAATTAAATACTTGGATAAAATTGAAATATAAATAATAACAAGGCCAATAAAAACTGGTTTCATAATGATATAATGAATAATACAGGACATGATAACCATACTGTCGATGCCTTTATCTATGACATCAAACAAAAATAGATAAGGTATACCCCAAATAACAATGATTTTTTGTCTTATGGGAGCTAAAGATGAATCTAGGGGATATAATTTGTGATCCCAATTGTAAATGATGTCAAATTCATTCACCAAATCAAAGAAAGAGTTAATAATTCAATACATAATAAACCTAAAAATTTGTATTGGAAAAATATGATATGTATTGTTAATATTTTCCATAGTTAAAAAATATAAACACATTCTCTTAATCCATACAAATCAATATGGTGGAATGTATTAGTAGTTTATATCCCTAATAATAAATAATATTCATCAAATGATATTTTTATTGATGAAAATAGTTTTAAAATATCACTAGAGAATTTCTTTTCGAAGATACCATTTATGATTTTGAAATATATTTTTTAAAAGATAAAAACATAAATATTATTATGGATTTTTTTAAAATATATATTTATAATTTTAATGGATTATTCAAGTTAAAAATATTCATGATGACATGAAAAGTGAATTATATTGTAAGTATTAAAAGCAATATTTTGTTTACACCTTTGGAAAAAAGAACATATGATCAAAAATTATAAGAAGTTTCATTTTAGACAAAATTATATAATGTAAGACATGAGTAAAATTAAATTATTCAATCATTGGAAATTTTAAAAATATTCTTGAAAATATTATTTAAAAAATATAGACATAGAAGAAAAATATTCCCATATGAATATAAAAACAAATCTGGTCTTCTATGAAATATTTCATCAAAAAAATTAGAGTAATTAGAGGGATATAAAATGAGAGAAAAACATTAAAAAATTTTAAATAACCATAGGATAATTATATATATCATTTAAAACATAAATTTCATATAATTCCCCATATAATAATATTAACATAAATAATCACATATAAAGATGAGATTGGGAAATAAACCATCACCTCAGGTCTGACATGATTCATAAGTAATTTTATTCACATTAATATTATATATAAATTTATTATTCTTATATAAAACATTAATATTAATACATATAATAACTTACATTCTTTTCTTATAACATCTTATGCCCTTATTAATAATCTTTCATTATCATCATTATTTCACGTGTTAACAACATTGTTTTCAAGTATGATTTTTAGAATTTATGTCCAATGCATATTGATCATAATTTCATAATATTAAGAATAATAATCGTGATATTAATATCATATAATTATATCAAACATATTTAGTGTCATGATTGAAATGATTTTATGAAAAATGAATCGCATAGCATCGTGTAAGAGGTAGTCACACATACACATAAGACACATTATTTTTTTATAGATGGAAGGGTAAATATTTAAATGATATATTATATTTAAAAAATTATATTTTTTAATAAATTTCATATATATTAATTATATCCACATTTATAACCATCAAAGTAATGTAGTGATGAACAAAAAATTACATAGCTACATGGAGACGGTAGGTAGTACATATACAAGAACAATATTTTTCTTTTATATAAGATTAATTATAGGTGTAAAAAGGTTGTATCATAATCATAGAATCATATTAGTATATTTAATATACTATATTTGTTATTTTAGGATTAATAGAATATATTTATAGGATGTATTATAAGATATTAAATTTGAATGGGAGTGTAAATATGATTTTCTCTCCCTAGAGAGACCTCCATTTTCTTACTCTTTATGCCTCATTAGAATCATATCAGGATATAAAGAGATGATAAGAAAGTAATTTGATGAATTTAGGAATTTTTTAGTCAAATATTAATTTATTTATATTTCTCAATGTTTCTGATTACAGTAAGAGAAGAGATGCCCTTTTATAAGTGATGGAAGGAACACACATGGAGTTACCAAAAATAATTAAAAAATGTAAGGTCATTTTAATGTGAAATTAGAACCAAATAGATAGTATTTTGATGTTAATAGGTATAAGTTTTAAATATATTAAAAATGTAATATTTATACATGTTTATTAGAAAATTTAACCCCTATCCCTTAGTTCCACCCCACCCCTGGTAAACTTGTTTAAATAGTAACCCTGGTAAAAAAATTATTTTCTTTCTATTCATTATGAAAAAAATATAACCTAGTATTAATTATTCTGATTACAAATATGTAGACAAATTTATAATTGTCAATTTTTATATGTTGTAGAAATTAATTTTAATATAATTGTAAAAACAGAATGAAAATTGTTTTTAGAAAAATGTTTGTTTAAAGTAGAAAAATTATATTTTTGAAAAATTAGCTACAATGATGATTAAAATGGTATTAATAGGATTATGTTACTTAAAATAAGACAATTTTTTCTTTTAATCCAAACCATTATCAAAATTTACCATGAAAATACTTGATTTAAAGGGAATAATAAAAATAGTTTTTATTTAAACAAGCTCATTACCCAGATTTATGGAATATTAAGAATATATTTATAAGTTTAAATAATTTTTTATATTTAATATATTATTTAATTGAGTTTATATATACTCTATAATTTTTTTATTAATCTTCCATGTTATAATTATATCGTTATAATTATATTAAAGTGATAGTTTTTGTAAAATCAACATTTTTCATTATTCACCATGAATTAAATATTTATAAAAAATAAATGAAAATCATTGTAAAATATTTTTACATTATTAGTTAAAATTTAAATTCATTACATAAAATTAAATTTATATGTTTTATAAATTTATTTTTAAATCATATTCTTGAATAATCATATGTACATTATGTTAGAATTTCATTACAAATGAAATCAATCCATAATTGAATCATGGGTGTTAAATTATACCTTCTTCAATTATATTTTACTTGATATTTCAAGAAAGATAAGGGAATTTTTTTTAATTACAATATTTGGTTAGATCAATTCCTCTTCCTTTTTTTTTAAAATCACCTTTAACACCAGAGTCATCTAATTCAACAACACATGTTCTCTAGTGTGAAGAATTTAGATAGCCACTTCAGAATAATATAAATAAAATTATGATTTTATTTAATAAAAGGTTAACACATAAATAGGGTTTGAAATGTAATTTCTTAATAAAGAGATATATAATTCATAATTAACTATAGATACACTAAGTGTAATATCCAATTGGAAATCCAAAACTCTTATTCTCTCTAGAATTTAAAAGGACCATTATACCTATAAATTATTTTCTATTACCTTCCAAACCATATAACATATTTCCGGGGAGATACCTTTAATAAAACATGATCTCCCATAATAAATTTTATGTAATTCCTTAAAATTTTATATTTTTTATACTTTGAGCTTCCTTGATATGATTTTGGATGTTATTCACTTTCACTATTGTCACCTCAATATGGCCAGGGCCTATAATATTACTCTCACAAACCTCGTTTTAACAAACCGGCATGGGCTTCCCCTGAACTCGGCACCCAACACAACCAATCATAAGGCCCTAAGGGTGTGACTTACCCCCATAGGGTAGAAGATAGTTCCTGGGAATCATTGGAATCACATTGGGATTGATTTCACCAAAATAAGATATGAAAGTCCATGGAACAAATACATACAAGATAAAAAATAAATAATCCTTCCAAACATTCCATAACCAACTTAACTGATCCATCCCATTTAAATAAATATAAACATACCTTTAAAAAGAAGATACATCAAGGAAAAATCTATATAACACCCCAAAATTAGTGAAACTATAAACTGACTAGAGTCATACCTGAAACCATATTTAAGAAACCTCTGGTTACTCACCACCACCGAACTAACACCACATTAGCCATAAGGATCAAAATTGAGTCCCACTAGAAACCTAGAATATGAATGATATTGGCATGAATAAAAATTCAAACTATTCCACAATAACAATCAGAAACTCTAAAATTCATGGCATATGTAAATTCATAAATTCATTTTTTAAAATAATAAGAAAGTATAATTTTTAAAATAATACATATATGACAAAACAAAATATTCTTATCAATATTTAAAATTATTAATCATTGTTTTCCAAAAATCACAACGACAATTCAAAAAAAATCACATACCTAGACCTTTTCATAATCACATGGTAATTATCATTTTTTTAAAACATCTCAATTATGTTATTTGAATTAAAATAGATAATCGTAAACATTTCACTTCGTGAAGCTGTCTTCAAACCAAAACACCGATTTTGAAATCCACATTAATACCCCACATACCAATTATTAAATTAAAAACATGTTTTCCACTCATATTTGATATCACACATTACAAACCAAAGGTCCCAACCCATATGTGGGTCAAGCCTAAAAAATAAGAACCATACATCACAAGTCATATATCAATGTATACAAGAAATTGTATCATAATGTTGAAGCATGGGAAAAGACACAATAACAATGAGTTCAAACTCCCATATATCGATAACTATTGAATAAATATGTTGCATCATAGTGTATAAAACATAATCCATAATGTGTGATTTATCTAACCATATACGAGTATGAAAACTCATGAATCCGCTATTAGTATATACTGATGATCAAACCATAATTTATCCATCTTTCCAACACATGCCTCATTGATAAGACACTCCCTCATAGACCTTATATCTTTAATGATTTTAGGGATCCTAGAAGTGTGTTGACCAACTATAATAATATGTGTAGGTATCCCAATTATGACCCAAATTCCTATTACTAAAAATAGGAAGTGGGGTGAAAGAACAAATAAGCCTTCACTAACATAGAATGAATAATCAATGGCTAACCCTCACCCACTAACACCAAATAAGGAATATCAATATTCATAGAATGCACCAAAAACATAATATTTTCATTCCCAAACATGCGGTACTATAAAAATCTCATTGATCTCAACAACCCACAAAAGGGTCAATGAGAAACGGGGAATTCCAGTACCTTCTTTCACATCAACCATTTAAAATCCAATGTTCCAACTAAGATATTAACAAAAACATTTATGTCTAAAATTAATAATAATTTCAACATTTCATTAAACCAAAAATTAGGAATTTTATTGAAAATAATGGAAACCACAATCCATTAAAAAACATTTTAAATCGATACACAGAAATAGTTCCTCTTATTTGAATTCCAATATGAGTCCAAAGGTCATACATTACATAAAACCATTTTAAATATTCCATTAGGTCATTTCTAAAATTTTTAAAAAATACACACATTTGGAATCACCATTTTAAATCCAATAAATAACCCCCCTATAAATCCATTTGAGGCCAACACCTCAATTTAAAAAAAGATACATAAAAAACAAATCCTTCACCCTTTGGAAAATTAACCGGATGTAAAATAAAATAATGAATTTTAAAACCATTTAAGAATCCATAAAAATATTTCAAAAAATGATTAAAATAAATAAACATTCCATTTCAAACATGAAAACAATAAAATTTTATAGGAGACACTATATTATCATCATAAATCCTGATTAAATTATTTTAATGTGTCACACGGATATCGCCTATGTTCATAGATTCCATGAAAAGGAATTTATAATGGAAAATAGAAATTTGAATTCTAAAAATAAATAATTTCTGAGAAAGACATACAAGGAAGAAGGTAAAACCTAGTTGATGGGTGTCTCTTTTAATGAAAAGTGTACCCATTGTGATAAGGATGGTGTCTATGAAGCTCTCATGCCGATCAATCAAACATTAAATCAACCCAATACCCAAATATATATATATATATATATATAGTATTCATTAGGGAAACCAAATACAAGAATAAAAATAAATGGGATGGAATAGTAGAGAAAGGGAGAGGAATAAATATCTCAAATCCTCTTATAAATCACCAATGAGATGCTAAGAATCAAATGATGATTAAGAGGATAGATCTCCTAGTTGGACTAAAAATGTTAATCCAATGTAATTGGTGATAAGAGGTTTGAAACTCTTATTAATTAAAAATGTTATTTTAGTAAAGTACCATAAAATAGAATAGCTGGACAATGTATTGTTTTACCACATGATTTTACAAGTTGTGGGATAATTGTGTGAAGTCCCCTACCAAGATACAGAGCGCCCACATAGTATAGCCACATGGTTTTACAAACCATGATACAACTATGTACTATCATCATCCTAGTCAAAAGTTGAATAATGTTTCCTTGGGAGCTTCACATGGTTTGAAAAAACATGTAGAATCCATGAAAAATCACTCTCTCACTATGATAATCCAATATATATAGCAATGTATGGTTATTGGTTACAATGTGGGATAACTATGATTCTCTCAAATGAAGTCAAAATCATTAAAATTAATCCCAATAATATTTTTTGAAGTGAATGGAATACATAAAATGGGAGATATAAAGGAGACCTAACTAAAAGAATCACTTGACATGGTCCATCCTCGAATTCAATGACCAAAATTATCGAAACAATAAAACCAGACAAAAAATGTACCAATAATCTTCATGAAAAAATGAAATGGAAACACATTGAATGATTTAGATAAAGAATTAGAGACCTAGCATGGTATCCCAAATTTATAAGTCCTCTATCATAGTGGATTAAAGAGAAATAAAATGAAAATATCATGATCAAATAATTGATAAATAAGGATAGAAACCCAATTTCACTAAAAAAAACTCTCTGAAAGACAAATTCATGAATAATAACCACAATAAACATCAAAATATTAAAATGATCACCCACATATGGTCAAGACACATATGGGTAACCTTGGGTCAATATATGGATCACCCACATATAGAACAACTGAAGGGCCATATCTTAATATCAACATGTATACCGAACTCAATTGGAAGATCACATAGCCTTGTTACCTAATCATGCACCCAAGTACCTTCTCTTTCCTAAACAATGAGAAAAAATGGCTCTAAAAAATAATGGCCACATCCCACTACCAATGGGATGGTTTTTTTTCAATTGACATGCATGGGAAATTATACTAATAGGCAACCCAAAATGAATAACCCAAACCACCATAACTACCTACAATGTATTCCATGATGTATGGTGAATCCTATAAGAAAATATAGGACATATAGAATTTTAAATTAAATGATATCCACAAGAAACATACCTAAATTGAACCATTCATAAAATAATAACAATAGCAACAAAAGAACTGAAATCCAAGATTATAAACATCAAAGGAAAGGTCTGAAAAAATAGATACACAAATAGATCGAACCTGATACCTCTTCTAATATTCCTACATAAAAAACAATAATTATTACACAAATAGAAAAAATAAATTAAAACATTAGGATAATTAATATTTCTTAGAATATAATTCCCTAGATCCCCACATTGGATGGAAACAGGAGATATTTTTTTCCTATAAGAAACATCCTTCACTTCTAGCTCTAGATAATCTTGCTTCTACTAATGACCGACTGATTAATACTTATGTCCATAAAGTGAAACTAAGACAACACCCACTATTTTATTCCTAAACGAGTAAGGTTACATTTTTATAGCCCTCTCACATACTCCAAAAAAGATGTCAAATCACAAGTAAGTACAGTTAAAAAAAATCTGGGTGAAAAATGCATCAAAAAATGAGTTTTATCGGGTTCACTATCAACTTGACCCATAGAAATGTGGCCACATTAAAATATGATAAATGTAGTCTCTTCTTGATCAGTTTTCTAGACTATTGTTCATGATCTCAAGCACTTTATCCACATTATCCAACTCAATAAAGAACCACTTAACAAATTCTATGTAGAATAATTTCAATGAGTTACCATTACATTTTAGAGGACAATCCATTTACTACCACCAAACATAGAAAAAACAAAACAAATGATATCAATAGCTATCACCCATGATGAATATTGTGTCCGAAGATAATTGTCGAATGCCTCAATGTCTTCTTACCACCTCACTACATCCACTAGCCCTTTATCAACATTGAAAAAAGGAGGATACTAATTTATAGAGTCCATGATTGGTTTGCAGCTTAGGGAAGTTTCCATATACACCACAACACTCATAGATTGGGTAGCATAGAAATTAAAGGAACAATTTAGAACATTCTCAGAGGCATTCCACGAACAACAGGAAACATTAACATCATCAATTCAGGTCTCAAGAATAAATCAAATGATTCATTCATGTGTTTGGAATCATCCAAAAGGATATTCTATATTTTAGGTAACACAAAAATCACACCCAAAAAATAAACCATTCCTATTTAAAATTACAATTTTCACCCGGTAATTTTGATGTTACCATCCACCACGGTGTACTCATTGAAACTATTTCATACCATGCTACAAAAACAAAACAACCTTGGTGGAATAAAAATTTCCCATATAGTTCTCAATTTCATTTATAATTAATTTTTCATCAAATAATTCACTTTATATACATGATAAACCTAAATGTTACTAATTTATTTTGTATTATTCATACCCATTATTACAATTCCTAGGTGTTAAATATGATGTTAAATAATAATATTTTAATAATATGTCACTTCTCGTTTAAAATCAGTGTTTCATGTAATGTAATAAAATCTCTATGTTTCTTATAACACAAGATAATCATGAAATTGCATGTAATACAAGAAAAACTCAATGTTGTTTACTATACATGTTATGCACATTGATATGTAAAATAATAAATATCAATAAGATTAAATTAAATTTTAGAAAAGAAATTATAAAATATTCGGGTGTAACAATTTACCCCCTAAAATTACTTTCACCCTCAAAATTTTTCATGATCATAAAAGGTTAAAAATTTTAAAATTAATTTTTAGAAACCCACATAATAAAATTGTTTGATAAAAAAAACTATTGGAAATGGTTAATGGATATACAGAATTCATATAGAATAACACATATTCTGTTTTCATAGGAGAACATAGCTGGGAAGTATGAACTTAAACATAGTATAGAAAGATAACACCTAAATTTTGATAGAGAGTGATAGAGAACATTGTTCAAAAAAAAAGTAGGTGATCCAAGGAAGGTTGATGACTGAAAATCCATAAACCAAAGTGGAAAGAAAATTTTCACTAACATTTTAAAAAATGATGAAAAAAATAAAAAAATGTATTGAAATATTTTTTTTCTAATGTTGAATAATTTTCATTAGAAGATATACTTACATTATTTCATTCCATTTCCTACGCACAATCCAATCCATTAGTTGTGCCTTGATCAAGTTTTAAATCACATCTTAATCTATTATATAAAGTCTAATTTTTTCAACAAAAACTACTAGGATATAATAACCATAAAAATAATGATAAGACATTCCACCTATCTTTAGTTATCATTAGGATAAAATGGTTTTCATATATTATCCAACATGGATAAATCTAAATATGGTTAGTTAATACATTAATACCTATATCTGCATACAATTTTAAAAATAAACCATTCCTTAAATGATTAACCTAATAACCCTTCAAAAATATTTAAATAAAAAACATTAGAAATAAGGTCACTAAATTTCTTAAATGAACTTATCATTAATCCTTATATACGATTAAGTTGGTCTTTCTTGTCATGTACAAAACATGTTTATTCCATCAGTATGTATTCTATTAAAGCCTAATAATAACCTAACTAATCCTAAAACCATAAGAAATACATGAATTCTTCTATTTATTTAAATAAAACATATATTATTGGATATATTCCTTAAATACAAAATGGTTTTAAACTTCATCAATGATAGTACAAACTGGTATGTCAAAATATCATTAATCAGTTCCAAGGTAATTAGTACTGTCCAATTTTCATATTCCTATCCAACATCTCTTAATCCAAAAAACCTCAAAATCAATATAATATTTTTCACGACCCCCTCCCCACAAAGTGTACCACTCCTGGGCCGGAAATGTGGAAAGAGAGATAATGACCCCCGATTCCCGCCTCCAGTAGGCCCCGGGATGCCGACTAGCACCGAGGGTATAAAAAACACACAGATTGGAGGTATTACCCTTTTTGAGAACACATGCGAAAGATAGAGATAAGATAGAAACCAAAAAACTCCGACTAAAGTATAAAATAAACCCAAGTACATATAAGAAATGCATTGAAAAAGTAATACAACTGAAAGGGGAAAACTACAAGTACCCAAAAGAAAGTAAAAACAGCAGCGACCACAGGCCCAAACTGTAAAGACCCGTAAATTTCAAGGAAATTTTTTTTTCTTAATTTTCTTTGGAATTTTTTAAGAGCGCAGTTTCTGACGGCACCTGATTCCGAGGCCCGGTGTGCCCGGAATCATTTTCCGAAGTTTGGCCCGGGTACGTTCAGTGAACGGACGAGCGGGTTTTTCTAACTTTTGAACCGGTGCCCGGAATCGAATTCTGAGGGCACCGATGAAATCGCAGCGCCGGTATTCGCTAAGAAACGCCTCTTCCGGAGTTGCGTTTTCTCGGGTGTGGTTTTTAATTTTCGGGCTTAAAGTTAAGAAATAAAATAATTTTGCAACAACTTTATTTTATTTCACTTAAGCCACATGGAAGCCACTTGAAGCCACTTAAAGACAGCTTGAACTGAGTTGACCCGGATAGGATTCTATCAAGAAATATCCTACCCCCTTGGTAGGATATTTGTGAGGTGGGGCCCGCACGAGCCCCGCCGTTTCTTTCCGCTAAGAAACACACCCGCGAAAACCCGTCTTAATGAGAGTCAACTGACGCGTTTCTTAAAATCTTAACAAACCATTTAATTGGGCGGTTTATTTCATGAATTAAATTGGCTGTTTCTTTCGTTGAATTAATTCATTCGTTTCTTAACCTGTTTTCATGTGTTGGCATATTAATAAAATAAGAACAACCAAAATCTTTTGGGGGATTACTCGTTGAGACAGAATCCTTGTTCCTTCTTCCTCCTTCGCGAAGAACACGAAGAATGCGAAGAACGCGAAGAACGCGAAGAACGCCGAACCCGGAAATCGACGACGTGACGCCATGATCCGCAACGCCGACAACGTTCTTCTGCGACGTCTCTTCCTCCGCGGCGGATCTTCGATCGGCTACTTGAGGTAAGAGTCTCGGACCTTCCTTTTTATCTCCTTCGTGGTTCTTAACCAAAAACACAGATTTAATTAATTAAATTAAATCTGCTGTTTCATGGTGCGTTGAGTTTTCCGACTCAACGCCGGATTTCGCGACGACGCGACGCCTCCCCGCGACGACGCGACGATCCCTCTCTTCCGCGACGAGCTTTTCCGCGAAGAACGCCCGCGCGCGACGATCGACGAGGTAGGGATTTATTTTGGGATTTACCCCTTTTTTTATTCCCGTCAATGTTTCTTTAAATAAATTAAAGAACCGAATTGTGAACAATTTTAATCTTATTAAAATTGTTGTTTCCTATGTGGAATAAAATTCTCCCGTTTTTTTATCTCTAATGCGGAGGGTGCGGGCCAAACGAACACGGCCCGACGACCCTCCGCCGTTCTTCGTTTTGTGCGGATTTGACGGGCAACGACGGAACGTGCCGAAACGGATGTTTGATGATCCCACAGTGGAGAACGAATCCCGGGAGGAGCAATGGCGCAGACAGGAAGAGAATCGGACTTCCGGAACGATCCCGGTGGCCCGCGGAACTCACCGGCGGCACGGGTCGCTGGCGCGGCGGCGCCCCGGCACGCCGCCGGACTGGCCACCGCAACTCAGCGTGGCGCCGGCGGCACCCGCAGAACCGCGACCGCGCGGGTCCGGTGCCCTCGAACGCGGCTGAAGCCGCGTCCCGACTCAGCGCGGCCCCACGCGGGGGGCCGCGGCACCACCAGGCCGCGGGGGCGGCGCCCCGCGTGCCTCGGCCGTTCGTCCGCTCGGCCGAACCGGGCCAGGCCGGTCCGACCGGCCGGCCCGTGCCCTGGCTGGACCGGACCGGGTCGGGTCGACCCGAGTCGGCCGACTCCCGGGGGGGGGGGGGTGTCGGCCCGGGCCCGTACCCCCCGTCTTCAGACGGTCTTTGTTCAAATGCCCGTAACATGAGCTACGGATCTCCAAACGACTCGCTGTCAGCGGAAACGCGATCCTTGGATCGAGACGGTCGTTTTGGTATATCTCACTCAAGGTTTCGGAATACTTTGAGTTCGGCCGGGTTGGTTCGTACACGAAACCAACCGGGCCCTCGGAGCGGAAACGCTCATATCTAGAGCTACGGACGTCTGATGGACGTGCCGTCAGCTTTGTTGTTTTCCTCTAAGTGAGACGGATCTTTTGAAATACTCCGCCCGAGGTTTGGATGCAAGTGGAGTGCGGTCGGGTTGGTTTTTCCTTAAAAATCAACCGGGCCCTTGGGACAAAAAGGCCAATAACTCTCAGACCGGGCGTCCGATTGGCGCGCCGTCTGTGACGTTGAGTTCCTGTTGACGATACGGAACTTTTGGATACATCAAATTCGGACTTTGTGTCAGTTGATGTATGAGCCTCTCGGCTCGTGGAGCGGACCCTCCCAAACGAGCTTGCTGTGTGCGGGAACCCTAGTGCTGGCTGCGACTGCTTCTTCGACAGCGACGACCGTGCAGAGATCCTCAGTGGACTGCAGCAACGACCGTGCAGAGATCCTCAGTGGACTGTGGCGACGACTGTGCAGAGATCCTCCGTGTACTCTGACGACGACCATGCAGAGATCCTCAGTGGACTGCAACGACGACTGTGCAGAGATCCTTAGTGAGCTGCAACGACTACTGCACTCAGCGATCTTACGTGGATCAGTGCTACAGGTCCTGCGTGGGCCCGGTCCTGTGTGGGCCCGATCCTGTGTGGGTCTGATCCTGTGTGGGTCAGCGCTCAGCGGTTCTGTGTGAGCCAGCGCCTACAGGTCCTGCGTGGGCCCGGTCCTGTGTGGGCCCGATCCTGTGTGGGTCCGATCTTGTGTGGGTAATTGCGGGGGTTAGTTACCTATCGATCCTTTGTGGGTCCGATGACTTAGATGGATCAGTGATCATCTTTATCGTCATCCAAAGAAGTATGCCTGTGTGAGGTGAATCTTCTGTTTACTCTCCTTTGTGGATTGTGTTGAGCTATCCTGTGTGGATTTACTGTTTACTCTCCTTTGTGGACTGTGTTGTGCTATCCTGTGTGGGTATACATTTTGCTTTCCTGTGTGGACTGGGTTGTGCTTGGGCTCTGATGTTGGAGCCGAACGGGGAATTGATGACTTAGGTATATGTATGGGCATATACCTAAGCCGTGTCAGATGTTACTTTGTGATTGTATCCTTCCTTTGTGGATTATCCATTGTGGATTTCGGGAGACCTTCGGGGGTCTCGGGGTCCCTACTGAGTAGCTTATACTCACCCCTGCACTGGCTTTGCCCGCACTACGTTGTGTTGGTTGCAGACGACGGACAGCGCTGATCGTGGTGGAGGCGTGTGGAGCAGGACGGTACCTGGAGGTGGACCACTGAGCGGGACATACTCGGAGCGGTCAGGTGGACCCGAGGAGCAGTGTAGGCTATCTGTACCCACCTTTCAGGTGGGATTTCCAGAGGATGGCTCGATGCTACAGTTTTCCCTTTCAGTTGTTGTTTTTCCTTTCAGTTGTAATTTACTGTTGGGCTTGTATTTCTAGCCCCTTTTACTTTCAGCACAGCTTGTACAGTTTTTACATAGTGTTTAGTTTTCCGCTTGCTTACTCTGTGGTGCTTGTTTACTTTTCAAAGGAAATGCCTTCCCTTTTTGTTGGGATTTACACCTTGGTGCTAGTCGCCAGCCCCTGGCCTATGGAAGGCGGGCTTGGGGTAGTCACGGCACGGGCCCCAAGGGCGGGTCGTGACAAATTGGTATCAGAGGTGGTCGGTTCTACCGCAGACTCTGATCTTTCTTCTATGTGAAGAAATAGTTTTTAGCATATTGACTGTGGTTATCAGTCCAGGGAGTCCAGTGTTGGTGCGGCAGCCGACGTATCCATACACCAGGACCCTGACTTCTGATTTCTGACTTAATGCACGAAAACATTGATTGCATGTGTGTTTCAAGTTTTCTTTGTGATTACTTGTGTCAGCTCCCAGGTATACTGTTCTGACCGTGGCGCACTTGTTTCCTTTTCAGGATGGCACGACGACAGCAGCCAGCTAGGGTTCCTAGAGTAGAGCGCGATGACAGCCCGCCGAGCGACGAGGCCTCGGTACAAGGCCCGTTGATAGCAGAGGCACCAGCGGTACCTTTACCCGCCGAGCCCCCGATGCTTCCAGCACTGGAAGCTGACAACGCACGACGCCTCGGAGCTCTGCACGAGTTCTAGTGCCAGCGACCACCCAGGTTCCGTGGGGAGTCGGACCCCCAGGCAGTCGAGGACTGGCTGGAGGCGGTCGTCCGAGTTTTCAGGCAAGTGAGGACACCAGCAGACCTCATGGTGATCCTCACGGCGAGCCTACTACACGCAGCAGCAGGGCAATGGTGGAGCCTAATGCTCTAGGTAAACGATGAGGCCTCCCTCATATGGACGGACTTCGAGAGCCTCTTCCGCTCAGAGTTCGTCCCGGCCACCCTCCATGCGGTGCGCATCCAGGAGCTTCTTCAGCTGCAGCAGGGCAGCTTGACGGTCGCCCAGTACGCGGCGAGGTTCACCGACCTATCTCGCTACTCGACAGACATGGTACATGACCCCTTCTTCTGGGCCCGAACCTTCGAGCAGGGATTGAGACACGAGATCAGGGCATCACTGTTCTCCCTCAGCATCCCGACCCAGGCATGATTGCTAGAGCGAGACCTTCTGATCGAGAGATTCCTGGCTGAGTCCATAGCGAGACCAGCCGCAGGGCTGCAGATAGCGGAGTCTTCGGCAGCAGGTAGCCGACGGGTGACTCAGGGTTCCAGGTAGACCAGGACTTCCGGCAGACGACCCCGAGACACTGGCTCAGCGGTGCGGGGCACACAACGTGGAGCCAGCCTTCCGAGAGGCAGACAGTGCTACGAGTGCGGCGGGCAGGGCCACATGGCTCGTGACTGCCCGACCCGTCGTACCGAGGGGCAGCAGACGGTGGAGGGACCACCCAGGCAGAGGAAGAGGGTCGACCGTGGCGGTCCGCAGGGAGGAGGCGGATGAGGCAGAGGAGCTGGCCGAGCAGCAGGTGGTGGGCGACGCTTTGAGGCTCTGCCACCACCACCACCAGGAGGCCCGCCCCGACCACAGGGAGCTGGCGGGCAGAGACAGGCTCATCTCCAGTCAGCGGAGGCCTACGACCACGGCGCGCCAGAGATGATTCGAGTTACGATCTGTGTATATTCCACCCTTGCTTCAGTTCTGATAGACACAGGAGCGAATCACTCTTTCATAGCCACTGCCCTTGTTCGGAGCTTGGAGATTCCGACAGAGCCGTTGGCTCGATCCTTACTACTAGAGACTCCTACGGGAGAAGACTCGACGATTACGCACTGGTGCCGGCAGTGTGAGCTTACTCTAGGAGGCGAGAGCTTCTTCTAGGATCTTCTTGTAGCGGCGTTGAGGCCTTACGACGTCATCTTGGGCAGGGATTGGTTAACTACGGTCCATGATCAGATTGACTGCATTAGGCGCAAGGTGCGATGTGTGCGCACCGACGGGAGCAGGTTCACCTTCACCGGCGAGAAGGGAGCCTTAGCAGCACAGGATGGACTCACGCAGAGAAGAGGTCAGCCCATCACTCATCAGTTGGCTAGCCTCATCCTAGGAGCAGTCGACGTGCGGAGTCCCAGTTTTCCTGCAGTGGTGGATCAGTACGCAGACGTCTTTCCCGACGGCGTTCCAGGACTACCTCCTCGCAGAGAGGTAGACTTTTATATTGACCTGTACCCCGGGATAGCCCCGATATCCACTCCAGCATATCGGATGGCCCCTGCTGAGCTTCAAGAGCTGCGGGTACAGTTGGAGGACTTGCAGGGCAAGGGGTTCATCTGACCCAGTGTTTCTCCCTGGGCTTCCCCGATATTGTTTGCCAAGAAGGCGGACGGGAGCTTGTGATTGTGTGTCGATTATCGTCGCCTGAACCAGGTGACAGTGAGGAAAAAGTATCTGCTACCCAGGATTGATGACCTCTTCGATCAGCTCAAGGGAGAACGGTGGTTCTCGAAGATAGACCTCAGGTCAGGCTATCATCAGCTCAGAGTTTGAGACGAGGATGTGCAGAAGACGGCCTTCAGATGTCGGTATGGACACTATGAGTTCTTGGTTATGCCTTTCGGCGTGAACAACGCTCCAGCAGTGTTCATGACCCTCATGAACAGGATTTTCCAGCCATACCTAGATCGATTTGTCGTAGTCTTCATCTACGACATCTTGGTGTACTCGACCACGGAGGAGGAGCACGCCTACCACTTGCGTGTTGTACTAGACACACTCTGAGAGCACTAGCTTTATGGAAAGCTCTCGAAGTGTCAGTTCTGGTTATGTGAGGTCCACTTCTTGGGGCACGTCATTTCTGAGGCGGGAGTTGCAGTGTATCCCACGAAGATCGAGGCAGTGCTAGCTTGGGAGCCACCCAGGAGCGTGACGGAGGTACGGAGTTTCTTGGGACTAGCCGGATACTATCGAAGATTTGTGCCGGACTTCTCCAGAGTTGCGGCCCCACTCTCAGCGTTGACAAAGAAGGGGAAACCCTTCGTGTGGTCAGACAGATGTCAGCAGAGCTTCCAGGAGCTGAGGCAGAGGTTGACCAGCGCACCTATCTTGAGGTTTGCTGAGGAGGGAGTTGGATATGTAGTCTACTGCGATGCATCAAGGACCAGACTCGGGTGTGTCCTGATGCAGGAGCGGGCCGTGATTGCCTACGGATCACGTCAGTTGAAGCCGCATGAGAAGAACTACGCTACCCATGACTTGGAGTTGGCAGTAGTGGTCTTCGCCCTGAAGACATGGCGACACTATCTGATGGGCGAGCGCTTCACAGTCTTTTCTAACCACCAGAGTCTTAGGTACATCTTCTCTCAGAAGGACCTGAACCTGAGACAGCGGCGATATCTCGAGTTCCTCCAGGACTATGACTTTGAGATAGTCTATACTCCTAGGAAGGGGAACGTGGTAGCTGATTCCCTCAGCAGGAGGACGGGCATCCAGCTACTTGAGCAGGTGACAGAGCAGCTAGCCGCCTTGTAGATATCCTTCGTGGATAGAGACGGAGCAGCCTTCCTTCAGTCTCTCACGGTCTCTACTCCACTTCTACAGCGGGTCAGAGAGGCACAGCATGGGGACACTGACTGTGAGACTCGGCGTGCACATATATCCTTGGGACAGACACCTGATGGATTCTCCCTTGGAGCAGAGCATGACGTCCTTTTTAGAGGACGTACCTTGGTACCAGTCGCTTTACGAGAGGTGGTTCTGCGAGAGTTTCACACTTCTCCTTTGGCGGTACATCCTGGAGTGGCGATGATGTACCAGGATCTCAGACGTCAGCACTGGTGGCCGGGCATGAAGAAGGCTGTGGCAGAGTTCGTTTCGCGGTGCCTTACCTGCCAGCAGGTGAATGCAGAGCACCATGTACCAGCAAGCTTGGTACAGCCCTTGGAGGTCCCGGAGTGGAAGTGGGATGGCATATCTATGGACTTCGTGACAGGACTTCCACGCACTTCCAGAGGTCATGAATCCATTTGGGTGATTGTTGACCAAATCACCAAGTCGGCACACTTCTCACCCATTCGAGAGCAGGTCTCAGTGGAGTGCTTGGGGCGTCTCTACGTCCAGGAGATTGTACGGCTTCACGGTGTGCCATCGACTGTCTTCTCCGATCGGGACGCTCGTTTTACTTCCCGGCTTTGGAAGGGGTTTTAGGAGGCGTTCGGGATGCGGCTACGTCTGAGCACCGCCTTTGAAGCTCAGACGGATGGTCAGACGGAGAGGACCATTCAAACTCTCGAGGACATGCTCCGTGCATGTGTCCTTGACTTTGGTCGCAGTTGGGAGGACCACCTACCCTTGTTGGAGTTCGCGTACAACAACAACTACCACTCCACCATCGGGATGGCACCATAAGAGGCGTTGTACGACAGGCCTTGCAGATCTCCTTTGTGCTGGACAGACCCAGGAGAGTCAGTACTTGTGGGACCAGAGATGGTCCGGGCCACGACAGAGAAGGTCCAGGTCATCCAGGAGCGGATGAGGACAGCTCAGAGCCGGCAGAAGTCATATGCTGACAGGAGGCGGAGGCCACTAGAGTTCGAGGATGGCGACCACGTCTTCTTGCATGTCTCACCTCGACGTGGTTTGCGGAGATTTGTCCGGGGCGGCATGTTGTCTCCACGCTTCATCGGGCCTTTTCAGGTCCTCAGCAGGATTGGCGAGGTGGCTTATCGCCTAGCTCTGCCACCTCAGTTGCACCGGGTGCACAACGTCTTCCACGTATCCCAGTTGAGGAGATACGTGCACGACTCGACGCACATCATTGACTATGGGGAGCTGGACGTGGATGATGGGGCGACTTTTGCGGAGGTCCCAGTGGAGATAGAGGATCAAAAGGAGTGGGTCCTACGTGGGCGATCGATTCCTCTTGTGCGAATCAGATGGAAGCACGAGAACCTCCAGGAGAGCACTTGGGAGCGGGAGGCTCACATGCGTGCTCAGTACCCACATTTGTTTCCCTAGTTTATGATGTATCATTACGGGGACGTAAAGTCCTGAGGTGGGAGTAATGTAAAGACCCGTGAATTTCAAGGAAATTTTTTTTTCTTAATTTTATTTGGAATTTTGCAGGAGTGCAGTTTCTGACAGCACCTGATTCCGAGGCCCAGTGTGCCCGGAATCATTTTCCGAAGTTTGGCTCGGGTACGTTCAGTGAACAGACGAGCGGGTTTTTATAACTTTTGAACCGGTGCCCGGAATCGAATTCTGAGGGCACCGATGAAATCGCAGCGCCGGTATTCACTTATAAACGCCTTTTCCGGAGTTGCGTTTTCTCGGGTGTGGTTTTTAATTTTCGGGATTAAAGTTAAGATATAAAATAATTTTGCGACAACTTTATTTTATTTCACTTAAGCCACTTGGAAGCCACTTGAAGCCACTTAAAGGCGGCTTGAACTGAGTTGAACCGGATAGGATGCTATCCAGAAATATCCTACCCCCTTGGTAGGATATTTGTGAGGTGGGGCCCGCACGAGCCCCGCCGTTTCTTTCCGCTAAGAAACGCACCCGCGAAAACCCGTCTTAATGATAGTCGACTGACGCGTTTCTTAAAATCTTAACAGATCATTTAATTGGGCGGTTTATTTTGTGAATTAAATGGGCTGTTTCTTTTGTTGAATTAATTCAATCGTTTCTTAACCTGTTTTCGTGTGTTGGCATATTAATAAAATAAGACCAACCAAAAGCTTTTGGGGGATTACTCGTTGAGACAGAATCCTTGTTCCTTCTTCCTCCTTCCCGAAGAACGCGAAGAACGCAAAGAACGCGAAGAACGCGAAGAAAGCCGAACCTGGAAATCGACGACGCGACGCCGTGATCCGCAACGCCGACAACGTTCTTCTGCGACGTCTCTTCCTCCGCGACGGATCATCGATAGGCTGCTTGAGATAAGAGTCGCGGACCTTCCTTTTTATCTCCTTCGTGGTTTTTAACCAAAAACACGGATTTAATTAATTAAATTAAATCTGCTGTTTCATGGTGCATTGAGTTTGCCGACTCAACGCCGGATTTCGCGACGACGCGACGCCTCCCCGCGACGACGCGACGATCCCTCTCTTCCGCGACGAGATTTTCCACGAAGAACGCCCGCGCGCGACGATCGACGAGGTAGGGATTTATTTTGGGATTTACCCCTTTTTTTATTCCCGTCAATTTTTCTTTAAACAAATTAAAGAACCGAATTGTGAACAATTTTAATCTTATTAAAATTGTTGTTTCCTGTGTGGAATAAAATTCTCCCGTTTGTTTATCTCTAACGCGGAGGGTGCGGGCCAAACGAACACGGCCCGACGACCCTCCGCCGTTCTTCGTTTTGTGCGGATTTGACGGGCGATGATGGAACGTGCCGCAACGGATGTTTGACGATCCCGCAGTGAAGAACAAATCCCAGGAGGAGCAATGGCGCAGACAGGAAGAGAATCGGACCACCGGAACGATCCTGGTGGCCCGAGGAACTCACCGGCGGCGCGGGGCACCGGCACGGCGGCGCCGGCAGCCGGGAGCGGCGGCACCCCGGCGCGACGCTGGACAGGCCACCGCGACTTAGCGCGGCGGCGGTGGCACCTGCGGACCCGCGGCCGCGTGGGTCCGGTGCCCTCGGACGCGGCTGAAGCCACGTCTCGACTCAGCGCGACCCCACGCGGGGCGCCGCAGCACCACCAGGCCGCGGGGGCGGCGCCCCGCGTGCCTCGGCCGTTCGGCCGAACCGGGCCAGGCCGGTCCGACCGGCCGGGCCGTGCCCTGGCCGGACCGGACCGGGTCGGGTCGACCCGATTCGGCCAACTCCCAGGGGGGTCGGGCCGGGCCCGTGCCCCCCGTCTTCGGACGGTCTTCATTCAAACGCCCGTAACATAAGTTATGGACCTCCAAACGACTCGTCGTCAGTGGAAACGTGATCCTTGGATCGAGACGGTCGTTTCGGTATATTGCACTCAAGGTTTCAGAGTACTTTGAGTTCGGCCGGGTTGGTTCGTACACGAAACCAACCGGGCCCTCGGAGAGGAAACGCTCATTTCTTGAGCTACGGACATCCGATTGACATGCCGTCAGCTTTTTTGTTTTCCACTATGTGAGACGGATCTTTTGGAATACTCCACCCGAGGTTTGGATGCAAGTGGAGTGCTGTCGGGATGGTTTTTCCTTAAAAATCATCCGGGCCCCTGGGACGAAAATGCCAATAACTCTCAGACCGGGCGTCCGATTGACGCGTGCCGTCTGCGACGTTGAGTTCCTGTTGACGATACGGAACTTTTGGATACATCAACTTTGGAATTTGTGTCAGTTGATGTATCAGCCTCTCAGCTCGTGGAGCGGACCCTCCCAAACGAGCTTGCTGTGTGCGGGAACCCTAGTGCTGGCTGCGACTGCTTCTTCGATAGCGACGACCGTGCAGAGATCCTCAGTGGACTACAGCGACGATCGTGCAGAGATCCTCAATGGAATGTGGTGACGACTGTGTAGAGATCCTCAGTGGGCTACGACGACTACTGCACTCAGCGATCCTACGTGGATCAGTGCTATAGGTCCTGCGTGGGCCCGGTCCTGTGTGGGCCTGATCCTGTGTGGGGCCGATCCAGTGTGGGTCAGCGCTCAGTGATTCTGTGTGAGCCAGCGCCTACAGGTCCTGCGTTGGCCCGGTCTTGTGTGGGCCCGATCCTGTGTGGGTCCGACCCTGTGTGGGTCATTGTGGGGGTTAGTTACCTATCGATCCTTCGTGGGTCCGACGAATTAGATAGATCAGTGATCATCTTTATCGTCATCCGAAGAAGTATACCTGTGTGAGCTGAATCTTGTGTTTACTCTCCTTTGTGAATTGTGTTGAGCTATCCTGTGTGGATTTACTGTTTACTCTCCTTTGTGGACTGTGTTGTGCTATCCTGTGTGGGTATACGTTTTGCTTTCCTGTGTGGACTGGGTTGTGCTTGGGCTCGGACGTTGGAGCAGAACGGGGAATTGATGACTTAGGTATATGTATGGGCATATACCTAAGCCGTGTCAGATGTTACTTCATGATTGTATCCTTCCTTTTTGGATTATCCTTTGTGGATTTCGGGAGACCTTCGGGGTTCTCGGGGTCCCTACTGAGTAGCTTATACTCACCCATGCACGGGCTTTGCCCGCACTACGTTGTGTTGGTTGCAGACGACGGACAGCGCTGATCGTGGTGGAGGCGTGTGGAGCAGAACGGTACCTAGAGGTGGACCACTGAGCGGGACGTACTCGGAGCGGTCAGGTGGACCCGAGAAGAAGTGGAGGCTATCTGTACCCACCCTTCAGGTGGGATTTCTAGAGGATGGCGCGACGCTACAGTTTTCCCTTTCAGTTGCTGTTTTTCCTTTCAGTTGTACTTTACTGTTGGGCTTGTATTTCCGGCCCCTTTTACTTTCAGCACAGCTTGTATAGTTTTTACTTAGTGTTTACTTTTCCGCTTGCTTACTCTGTGGTGCTTGTTTACTTTTCAAAGGCAATGTCTTCCCTTTTTGTTGGGATTTACGCCTTGGTGCTAGTCGCCAGCCCCTGGCCTATGGAAGGCGGGCTTCGGGTAGTCACGGCACGGGACCCGAGGGCGGGTCGTGACACGAACATCTCCTGCAAGCCCAAGCTAATAAAAACCATCTTGATCTCCAACCTTCTCCAAGTGACCTGAAAAACAATTTATATATACATAGGGTGAGTATAACAGTATACTCAGTAGGATCCTCCCCGAAGCCTCTCGTGCAAAAGTAATGAGAGCATGCTAAAGCACAGTGAAGAACAATGAAACTAACTCATCACCTAAATAGGTATACTATATTCCCAACCTCACCATGGCTACTCTCACCAAGTAACGCATACAATAATGAAGTATATAGAAATAAATATCATGGGTACCCCACTACTACTTACCAACTAGTTTTCCGTTTTTCCCCAATGACATGCATCCTATTCATCTCTCTCCAATGTCTTACCCATATAATCTTGGGCTAAGCTCCACAATCTTCACCTTGTGAATCACAAAGGCTTGCCCGCAGACACCTGGGCTAAGCTCCACACCATCCTCACAACCAAAAGTAACCATGTAGGTTCTGAGAGCCACCACAACCCACATACCGTGTATCATATGTTGGGTATTGTACCTCAAGCCATTACAACCCATACACCGCGTAAGGATCCTCAAGCCATCACAACCTATACATGTTACTCCTATTGTAGTCCATAGGATACTACATCCAGTATATATGTGTGAAAATATCCAGAAGCCATTACAGCCCTCTACACTCATATAAGGGGAAAACTAACTATTGTTCCAACGACACTATTATCTACCAAGAGATGAGAGCGGGGTCAAAGGGGGTAGTCAACCATTCATCCTCCCACCGGAATTTTGGGGAAAGCACCCCCCAGGGCTCAAATCCTCGGGGTGTCAGTTTCCCTTACCGATAGGGTGGAGTAGCGTATAGATTTCAAAAAGTACTGAATATATATAACTCACAACCATACTATGGGAATAACCTATTCTTAGCCTCAACTGAAGCTAACGTCTCTTGGACTTCGGGCTGCTATTTCTAAGACTTGGTATCCTACAAGTACACATCCAATTAAATAGCTTCATTAGGTTACTTTATTCTATTATTCATCAATTCCATTGTATGTTAATTAAGTATTCCATTGTTAATTAGCCATGAACAACCCACATTAACTTTCTTGGCATCACAATCCATATTTATAGTTCCTTTAAAGTTACAACATCACCGTCAGATACCAGCATCTCCATCCCCATGGATTATCACCATTTAATCAAACATTCATTTTAGAATTACTTTCCTATATTCCCAGGAATTCTAGAAAAGAATCATATGTTACTCATCACAAGGGGGATCAACACGGGGAGTAGATATACTACCCATCGAGTCTTTTCCGCCTATAGAAAGAGCGTAGACCCATTATCCCTCGAGAGGATAAACACGGAAAGCACGTGACATACCCCATTCGTCTTCGCCTCCTTCAGAAGAAGGGTAAACAAGACCAGCTGCCTTGATCAGTGGGGAATGTAAAGCAGCTAAAAAACCAAGAAACAAAAAACATCCAACAATTACAACCATACCATTCCATCATACATGGTGTCCTCCCTAACACCCACATGCATAAACCGATGCATCTCGCCACTCTAGGTGTCCTCTACTGCCAAAACCATAAGGCCACCATGCCTCCACATATCAAAACACCCCTCTAGGGTCACATCACAAGACAAGATATCACAAAACCCCTTCCAGGGTCACAGCACAACACAAGCAGCAGGAAAACAATGATTACAACAACTGGGATCTTGTCCCTTTAACATGGCATCCGATCATCAAACAAAAAACACCAAAAATCTCATCAAATGGGCTTTTAGCCCCACTTCACAACAAGAGGGTAACTCTGAACCCGTCATGGAACTCAATCAAGTTATTTAACCCATATTGAATTAACAGATTCAATTCGTTGGTTCCAACAGCATGAACCAATTCAGTAAACTATCACTGAAGATTAAACATGCTTACTATGGAAAATTTGATCGACATAAAATTTGAACAACTACATAAATGGAAAAACCCAAATTCATTTACATACCTCTTTATCATTAGCCAATTGATTATCAATTAATATTGGCTTTACGTTCTTTATCAATTTCCATTAAGAACAATAGTCTAACATGCAAGGCATATGTAACACACTATCTAGCAAACATGACGCAACAACATATGTTCAAACCAATTTCATAATCCGGTTCAAATATTTAATTAGGTCAATTAAATTTTGATCCAAAGGGATAAATCATGCTAACTCTACGATTTCACATAACACAGAGAATCCACAAATCCCCTGCCTCAACGGTTTTCGAGGAAAACCACAACGGTCGATGAAAGCCCAAGAAACCGGGTCAATTCACCATGAATCCTCCATAGATCTCCTATCCTATCACAACCAAGAAGAAATATCATCACAAATGAAATCCACACACTTAGATCTACCCATAACAGGCGTAGATCTAAGATCCTGAGAGAAGAGGAGGAGTCGATCTAAGCAGATCTAAGAAACCAAACAAGAACGAGGAAGGACGACAACATACCTCAAGAAACCAGCTTCAATTCGCAAAGAGAAGCCTCCGGATAACCTCCAAAATGATTGGGAGAGATTCTCTTACCTCCCAGGAAAGGTAATCCCGAGGTATTGCCAATGAGGGGCTTAAATGAGGTGATTAAAGGCAAAATGGGTTAGATCCACAATTTTAGGATCTAACACTAAGTGCCCGCAAGGATTAACAAACCGTGTGCTAACCGTGCGGTAGCTTCTGCCTCGAAAATCACTCCTCACATGGTTAGTCCACATGGTTAGGTAAACCATGCACTAACCATGCGTTAGCCACTTCCTCCAAGACCAGACATGCACTGTTTGGCCATATGGTTTAGGAAAACCGTGCGCCTCCCATGTGAAGGCCATAACCCTTTAGATTTCCTTAAAATTCCACCCAAACGCACCCCAAGCCACCTTGACCTTCCAAATCACCTCCAACACCACATTATCTCAAAGGATTGGACCAGAGAGGTCCGGGCCATTACATCAGATACCTCTCAAAACATTATCGTCCTTGAGAATCCAAAACCCACCAAATAAGAAAACGAAATAGGGTCTGAACAACCACCCACCGAGATACCTCTCAAAAGAGGGAATCCACCAAAGAAAAAAAGGGAGCAATCTCATAAACATGAAGGTATCATAACCACATAAGCAACAATGATACATGAATAGATTTAAACATCAGACAACTCTGGGTACTGAACACGTATCTGTGACTCATGTTCCCATGTACTCTCCTCCATGCCACCGTATCACCACAAGACATGAACTAAGGGGGTGGAATGCCCACACAACACCTTCTCCTTACGGTTTTAGATCTCCACAGGTCGCTTCTCAAAAGTTGCATCATCATCAACATCTATCTCTCCCCAATCAATGATGTGAGAGTCATCATGAAGATAATGACAGAGCTATGAAACATGGAAAGCATCATGTATCCGACTCATCTGTGGAGGAAGTGCTACTTGATACGCCACAACTCCAACATGAGCTAACACCTCGAAAGGCCCAACAAAGCAGGGATAAGTTTTACTCCCATGACCAAACATTTTCTGCCCACGACGGGGAGTCACCTACAGAAACCCATGATCCCCAACATCAAAATCTAAGGGTCTCTATCTTGGATCGGTATATTATTTCTGATTATCTTGCGATGTCTTCATCCTATCATGAATCACCTGACCTTCTCTGTTGAATTCTTCACTAGTTCTAGTCCGAGAATTTCTGACTCTCCAACCCCAGTCCAGCACAACAGAGAACGACATGGTCGGTCATACAAGGCTTAAAATGGCGCTATACTGATGGTGGAGTGAAAACTGTTTTTGAAAGCGAACTCCACCAAGGGAAAGTGCCTCACCCATGAGCCTCCAAAATCAAGAACACAAGAGCATTACATATCTTCAAGAGTATGAATAGTTATCTTCGTTTGACCATCCGTTTGAGGATGAAAAGTAGTGATAAGACATAGCTGAGAACTAAAAGTATGTTGGAGTCCTTTCCAAACCCTGGAGGTAAAACGAGGATCTCTATCAGAAATGATCATCCTAGGGACTCCATGAAGTCTCAACACCTCCTCTAGATACTACCTTGACAAAACATCCACTGAGCTCAACTCCTTGATCGCTATGAAGTATGATGATTTTATTAAATAATCCACTACCACCCAAATAGCATCTTGTCCTCCTGGTGCTCGAGGTAAACCTATAAAAAAGTCTATTTAGATGTCCTCCCAGTTCCATTGATGAATCTCTAATAGCTAGAGAATACCACCAGGAACACGGTGTTCGGCCTTCACCTTCTGGCAGACTAAACATCGAGACAAAAACTCCGCAATAGCATGCTTCAGCCCATGCCACCAAAACAGACTCCTCAAGGATCGGTACATCTTTGTCACACCAGGATGTACTGCTAAAGGTGAACTTTGGAACTCTTTAAGAACCATCTCGCGCATCTCCAAGGGAACAAAAATCCTGCCATTATACAACACTCGATGTTGTTCATCCTCCGACCGACCATCAGGGGCCTCACCACAAACAAATCAGTCTCTCCAGACCTCCACATCAAGATCTCTCAACCGGGACTCTTCCACCTTCTGCATGAGGGATGACTATACCATCATCTAAAAAGGACATCATCTACCCCCAACTTCTCCCATGTAAAGATGCAAAGCTGATAGTTCCTCCTTTACTCTCCAGGAATCACTGGATTCACGCACAGCATCACTACGTGACTTTCAGATCAGCGCATCAGCTACAACATTCTGTTTTCTAGGTGTATACGATATTTCCAAGTCGTATTCCTATAAGAATTCCATCCACCAACGCTTCCGCAATTTCATGTCATGCTAGGAGAAAACATACCTCAAACTCTTATGGTCGGTGAAGACTGTAAAGTACTCCCTAATGAGGTAATGTATCCACAACTTCAGTGCAAAAAACACAGATGCCAACTCAAGGTCATGGGTGGCATAGTTGCGTTCATGGGGACGTAACTACCGAGACCCATAAGAAACAACTGACCTCTATTGCATGAGAACACAGCCTAGCC
Organism: Viscum album; assembly: GCA_963277665.1. NCBI lineage: Eukaryota > Viridiplantae > Streptophyta > Magnoliopsida > Santalales > Viscaceae > Viscum > Viscum album. The sequence goes on from OY728126.1 coordinate 1,024,979,286, forward strand.
CTAGATTTGATGCATCGCAGAAGACATCAAATTGGACTCCCTCAACCGGAAGACAAAGGACCAGAGAACTTACTAACTTCTCTTTTAGATACACGAAGGCTTCCTGACACTAATTAGTCCATATAAAATCCTCATCTTTCCTGGTCAAAGCTGTCAGAGGAGTCACAAACTATGAAAAATTGGCTACAAACCTGATGTAATATCCTACGATCCCAAGGAAACATTGCACCTCTAAAACTGTCTTTGGGGATGCCCAAGACACCAAATATTATATCTTCGACTAATCCACCGCTAATCCCAGTTGGGACACATCATGCCCCAATAAAAAGACTTCTCGATCCCAAAACTCACAATTCGAAAACTTCCCAAACAGGTGATGTCGACGAAGAACTCCCAAAATGGCTAGTAGATGCTCTGCATGCTCCTATTCAGATGTGGAGTATACAAGGATGTCATCGATGAAAACTACCATGAAATTGTCCAGGAATTCACGGAACACAGCATTCATCAAACATATGAACATAGCTAAATCATTCGTCACACCAAACGACATTACGACGAACTAATAATGCCCATGATGGCAATATAAATTAGTCTTCGGGATATCCTCATCCTTCACACACATCTGATGATATCCTAACCGTGAGTAGATCTTTGAGAACCAACTTTCACCCTTCAGTTGATCAAATAAATCATCAATCTAAGGAATAGGATAGTGGTTATTTATTTTCACTCTGTTTATGCGACGATAATCGTACACAACCGTAAACAGCCGTCGGCCTTCTTCACAAATAGAACTGGTGCACCCCATGGTGACACACTTGTTTGAACAAAACCACACAACAACAGACCATCAAACTATATATGTAGCTCTCGTAACTCAGAAGGGGTCATCCTATATGGAGACATAGAGATAGGAGACACTCATGGTTGTAGCTCGATCCCAAACTCGATCTCTTGTCGAGGGGGTAATGCTTCAACCCATTTGGGAAAGACATCAGGGTACTCCTATTTGACCCTAAAAAATGCCAACTGCCGAACCTCTGAAGAACTCAACATCATCTCAGCTGCCATAGATGATAAGGACGGAGCACACCTATGACCCTTCCAAGGTTCTCTCTCACCAACAAACACCACCTTCTCTCCATTAGCAGCAAGGAAAATTACCTTCATCCTGAAGAAATCGTCAATAGCCTACACTGAATACAACCAATCCATGATGGGGATGGAATCATATGGTTTTACTCATAAACATAGGAAATATTCCCAACAGCAGTGCTGCCCCAACACTAGCTCACAATCTCTACATACTTCAAAAAAGCTTGATCGACCTCCAACCGTCATAGTAAATGCCAAGGGCACTGGAATCCTATCTACCTCAAGTCGCAAGGCATGGAAAAGAGCAGGTGATATGAATAAGTGTGTCAATCCTGAATCAAAAAAGGCATACAGCAAGGTAGAAAACAAGAAAAGGGTACCTCGAACGACGTCTGGCTCATCTGGAGCTGGAAACGCTAGGGCATGAAGCTGACCACAACCTCCTCCATAGCCTCTCTGACCCTGGTGATGACCACCACCATGGCCGTGCTCTGCTCTCTGAGGATGACTACCATCATGGGGCTGTCCTCTGCCTTCCCCATCTACCCTCTGCTGATCAAAACTTGGTGCAACTGGCTGCTGTTGGCTCGGCTGGAACTACCTCAATGGAGGAACCTGGAGTGGAGTGCATGGTGCATGATGATCACCCTGAAAGGTCGGGCACTCCCACTGCTGATAACCACAACCACCATAAGAAAAACAAGCGTCTGATCCCTTGGCATAGGCCTAAGACTTGCTGCCTCTGGAGAAACGATATGTAAAGGGCTGGGACCTACCCCCGGATAAACAGAAACTCTTCTGTCGTGAAAACCGGGATCCCCGGACCACAACCTTGCTTCATCAGGAATCATGATGATTCCCCTCTCGTGATGATCTGGTCCTGGCCAAAGTCCTATCGATAACCTCCACTCTCACCAGCACGTCAAGATATGTATTCAGTATAATTGGGGTGACCTGACACTGGATCTCGGGACGCAAAGCCTCCTCGAAATGCCTCTCCCTCGCCTCCTCATCTGGTAACAAGTCCGAAGCATATCTTATAAGGTTCTTGAAATGGATTCCAAACTTTTGAATAGTGGATCTCCCATGTCGAAGGGTAAGAAGTTCCCGGAGACTGGACGACTTTGTAGTCGAGGAAAGAAACTCGACTCTAAACTAATCTCAGAACTCCTCTCATGAGACCACTGACTCCTCACGATCCCTGAGGAAAATGAAGCACCACTCCTTTACTTCTCCACACTGCATCATCACAGCTAAGGACCCCCAGTGCTCTTTCCGAGCATGGATCGAACTGAAGCCTACCTCGACCTCCTCTAACCAGTCTTCCGTGACTGCATCTGAAACCGAGCCCTCATACTTCTGTAGACTCTGTTGCTGAAACTCTCAGAGCATCTTCCTCCAAGTGTTGTTGTCGTCAACCTCTACCCTGTGACGACCTGCTGGAATGGCCTGCTGGACATCTTCTACGCAACCCAGATGAGGACGTCGACCTAGAGCCATACCTGCAAAATAATAAACAATAAGAGCTCATATTCCTGTAATATAGAAGACTAAACGTCAATTGATTAATTGTTTTCTTTCATTCGTTTTAAGTTAACCTTTCCCAATGTCTACCCATTCAAACATAGGTAAAAAGAATAATGATGGATGATCCTTTCCTAGGTATTTTCCCTGAAACTAATATCACCCTATTTAGTATCCATTGTAAACTTAAAGATCTGTGCATCAGATCATAGGGGGCCCTAAACGCCTATGTCATAGCCAGTTTACATTGTTTACCGCACTTTCTAAACATTAATGACACGGTTGCCCTACCAACCCATGCAACCTCACATGTGCCTAACTCCAAACTCCATCCCATCCCTCAACCAGACCTCTGATACCACTCTATCATAACCCCCTCCCCACAAAGTGTACCCCTATTGGGCCAGAAATGTGGAAAGGGAGATAATGACCCCCGAGTCCCACCTCCAACAGGCTCTGTGTTGGTGACTAGCACCGAGGGTATAATAAACAAACAGATGGGAGGCATTACCCTCTAAGAGAACACATGCGAAAGAGAGAGATAAGATAGACACCAACCAAATCCAACTGAAGTATAAAATAAACCCAAGTACATATATGAAATGCCATGCAAAAGTACTACAACTGATAGGGGAAAACTATAATTACCCAAGAGAAAGTAAAAACAGCAGCGACCACAAACCCAAACAACTCCTGCAACCCCAAAATAGTAAAAACCAGCTTGATCTCCAACCTCCTCCAAGTGATCTGAAAAACATTTTATATATACATTGGGTGAGTATAACCGTATACTCAGTAGGATCCTCCCAGAAGCCTGTAGTGCAAAAGTAAAGAGAGCATGCTAATGCACAGTGAACAATAATGAAACAAACGCGTCACCTAAACAGGTATACTATGTTCCTAACCTCACCATGGCTACTCTCACCAAGTAACACATACAAGAATGTAGTATATAGTAAAGAATATCAAGGGTACCATGCTACTAATTCCCCACAAGTTTTACGCTTTTCCCCAATGACATAAATCTTGTGCATCTCTCTCCAAAGGCTTACCCATGTAAACTAGGGCTAAGATCCACAATCTGCACCTCATGCACCACAAAGGCTTGCCCGCAGACACCTGGGCTAAGATCCTCACCATCCTCACAACCAAAAGTAACTAGGTAGGTTTTGGGAGCCACCAAAACCTGCATAATGTGTATCATATGTCAGGTATTGTACCTCAAGCCATTACAGCCCATACACCGCGTAAGGATCCTAAAGCCATCACAGCCTTTAAACATTACACCTATAGTAGTCTGTAGGATACTACATCCAGAATATATGTGTGGAAATAACCACAATACATTACATCCATCTACACACATATAGGGGGAAAACTAACCCCTGTGCCAATGGCCCTTGTATCTACCAAGAGAAGAGAGTCGGGTCAAAGGGGGTAGTCATCCATTCATCCTCCCACCGGAATGTTGGGAAAAACACCCCCCAGGGCACAAAATCCCTGGGGTGTCAGTTTCCCTTACTGACAGGGTGGACTAGCGTATAAAACATAATAATTGCATAATATATATAACTCACAACCACAGTACGGGCATGACCTAGTCTTAGCCTCAATTGCAGCTAATGTCTCTCGGACTCCGGGCTGCTATTTCAAAGACTAGGTATACTACGAGCACACAACCAATTAAAGAACAACATTAGGTTATTTTGTTCCCTTTTTCATAAATGCCACTGTACTTTAATTAAGTATTCCATTGTTAATTAACCACAAACAACCCACATTCATTTTCTTGGCAGCACATTCCAAATTTACGGTTCATTTAAAGTTACAACATCACCATTAAATACCAGCTTCTCCATCCCCATGGATTATCACCATTTAATCAAACTTTCTTTTTAGAATTAGTTTCCTATAGTCCTAGGCATTCTAGAAAAGCATCCTATGTTACTCAATACAAGGGGTCTCAACACGGTTAGTAGATATACTACCCGTCGTGTCTTTTCCTCCTATAGCAAGAGCGTAGACCCATTCTCCATCGAGACTATAAACATGGAAAGCACATGGCATACCCCGTGCATCTTCGCCTCCTTCAGAAGTAGGGTAAGCAAGACCAGCTACCTTGACCAGTAGGGAATGTAAATCAGCTAAACAACCAAGAATCAACAAACATCCAAAAATCACAACCATCCCATTCCATCATCCCCAGTGTCCTCTCTGACACCCACATGCACAAACTAATGCATCTCTCCACTCTAGGCATCATCTGCTGCCACAACCACAAGGCCTCCCTGCCGCCACATATCAGAACACCCCTCCAGGGTCACATCAAAACACAAGATATCACAGCACCCCTTCCAGGGTCACACCACAACACATGAAGCAGGAAAACAACCATTACAACAAATGGGCTCTTGGCCCTTTAACAAGGAATCCGACCTTCAAACAACATACACCAACAATCACATCAAATGGGCTTTTAGCCCTACTTCACAACAAGAGGGTAACTCTGAACCCTTCTTGGAACTCAATCTTGTTATTTAACCAATCTTGAATTAACAGATTCAATTCGTTGGTTCCAACATCATGAAGCAATTCAGTAAGCTATCACCGAAGATTAAACATTCCTACAATGCCAAATTTGATCAAAATCAAATTAGAACAACTAGAACAATGACAACAACCAAATTCATTTACATGCCTCTTTATCTTTAGCCAATTTATTATCAATTAATTCAGGATTTATGTTATTTATCAATTTCCATCAAGAACAACATTCTAACAAGCAATTCATATGTAACACATTCTCTAGAAAACACGAGGAAACAACATACATTAAAACCAATTTCTTAATCCAGTTCAAATATTTAATTAGTTCAATTCCATTGTGATCCAAAGGGATAAATCATGCTAACTCTATGATTGCACATAACTTAGAGAAGCCACAAATCCCCTACCTCAAGGGTTTTCGATGAAAACCACAACAGTTGATGAATGCCCAAGAAACCGAGTCGATTCTCCACGAATCCTCCTTAGATCTCCTCTCCTATCAAAACCATGACCAAATATCATGACAAACGACATCCACACACTTAGATCTACCCATAATAGGCGTAGATCTAAGATCCCGAGAGAAATGGAGGAGTAGATCTAAGAAGATCTAAGAATCCAAACAAGAACGTTGAAGAAAGACCACATACCTCAAGAAACCATATTCCATTCACAAATAGAAGCCTCTGGATTGCCTCCAATATGCTTGGGAGAGGTTCTACTACCTCCCATGAAAGGTAATACCGAGTTGTGGCCGATTAGGGCCTTAAACGTGGTGATTAAAGGCAAAACGAGTTAAATCCACAATTTTAGGATCTAACTCAAAGTACACGCACAGTTAGCCGCACGGTTTAACAAACAGTGCGCTAACCGTGCGGTAGCTTCTGCATCGACAATCACTCCTCGCACAGTTAGTCCGCATGGTTAGGAAAAATGTGCGCTAACCGGGCATTAGCCGCTGCCTCCAAGACCATCCTTGCATGGTTTGGCCGCATGGTTTATGCAAACCGATCACCTCCCGTGTAAAGGCCATAACCCTTTAGATTTCCTTAAAAGTCCACCCAAACGCACCCCAAGCCACCTTCACCTTCTAGATCACCTCCAACACCACATTTTCACAAAGGAATGGACTAGAGAGGTCCATGCCATTACAATATTATGGGTTATCTTCCCTTAATAAAAATATAACATTTCTATAAAGTCACATTTCTAGTATATAAGTTCTCTTTTTCATAATAATGAAAAGACATAATGAAAAACAAATACAAACAATCCATATATATTTTTATATGATAATTATTTAATTCTATTACATAAACACATAGATTATTCTACCTCATCCTTAGTCTATTAGAAAGGATTACTCATCTTATTCCCTAATACCTCATTATTTTCATATGTCATTAGAAATCTCTTTATCCACTAAAGTGTATCCATTACCCAAAACCCCTTGTTGATTATCTTCATGACCATTCCCCCTATGACATCAATTTTTAAAATGCAAAAACATTTCACATTTAATGAATTCATCAATTTATAATACCTTAGTAAGACCTACATTATCATCCATTAGATTGACATAATTTTTCATTTTCTCATGGAAATTTCATACTCTATACCCTTATTCTCGATTGATAAAATATCTTAACATTCCTTTCAGACATTCCTAAGAGTGCTTGTTTTCTCATTCTCAAAATATAATAATCTGATTCTTATATCCTATATGGTGTCCATTACCTAAAATCTCAGGGAACACTATCCTTATCAACTTAAGTTAGTCAGATAGTCGGTTGAGGTGCACATTATAAATTATCTTTAATGATAACTGATTAGGCATTATCACAATATCCTTCAATCCATTCATCATATCATTAACTTATAATCTATAAATTTTCTATAATATTCAATGTTAATACAGTTCCTTCTAGTTATCGCAATTGACTAAGACCAAAATTCATAATGTCAGTGTCAATTTTCAATGTGGGAAACCAAATAATCCTGAAAAAATCAACTATATGATGTCTTAATAATGGCACCATATTTTTAATCTATGAAAACTTAGGGTTATCTTATTTCATTATTAGTTATCTTATTTTTAAATAAACCATTGTGGTTTTTACATATTTTTTGAATTTCCAAAATCATTTAACCTAAGAGTGTTAAAACTGATGCACTGTAAGGTCAATTTTCCCGCACCAGGTGATGATTGAGTTTGGCTTAATGTGCCCCTTTTTGAGATATTAAACTTATCTACCTCTATACCAGTGCCACATCTACTTGTAATATCCAAAAATGGATGTGATTTCTTGGAATCCAAACATTTTATCATTTACCAAAATTCTAGGAATGTTTCACCTACAAAAGCTCATACTTAAACTTATACATAGATAAATCCATAGACAAATGTTTTTAAATAACCCCAAGGATCTAATTACTGTTTTCTTATCTTGGTTTCGAAAGTTAATTAAAACTTTCCTCTAATACCATCTATTGTGAACTAGGCTTATCAAATATGGATATTACATCTCTTTATATGAATGTTAAATACATTACACAAATATATGTCAAGGGACTATAATAGATTAGGGACCTTGGATACTTTGATCATAATATTCTAAATTATTTAGATATCATAAATTCATCCCATAAATTTCATCCAATTTATTACTCCTCCTTAAACCCTTTTATCATAACCTACGGAATGGAAACATAAGAACGAGTGAGATCATATACATAGTGAGGGTAAACAAGGTAAATAAATAATTCTAACATGGTAATAATTATATGAGAAGATGATAGTAACATTTTAAAACCATAACATGAATATCAAGGATCATAATATTAAGTAATGGAAGAAATATTGGCAGCTCATAAGACATTAATCGAATGGAAATCAGATAACATGACCCATGAGAGAATAAAATTGGGATAACACATTGATTTATTTCGTACACATCTACTTAAAACATTTTTAATGTGTATAAATAGATACAAGTTGAGTAATTTAGTTAAGGACATGAAATTATTCCCTCACATAAACTTATAGACAAGCAACCAAGTCCACATGTAACAATATGGGCATGAAAAATATGTACACCAATAACATTATTGTCTAAAAAGAGAGGTCCACAAATAACATTATGGTCATGAAAGAATATTCCAATCATAAAATTATAAACATGAAATTAGGTTCATTCATAAATTTTTTAAAATATCATCAAGTTGACACATAATATATTTACTCATGAGTTATCCATGATTACTGAATTCATTGTAAGAAGTTATCGTTCCCACCCATATCATAATGAAAAATATAATTATGTGTGAAAAATATCACAATCATTCAACATATCATAATCCCATCAAATGAAGGGGGTTTCATAAATAATTCATTGTATCATAACATGTAGAAATGAGATAGGTTTAATTATCATGTCATCATTTCATCATATCATAACCCATGAAAAAAAAAGCAGTTTTATTAAAAAATATATCATGGTATAACCCATAGATGAGAAACAAGTTTCATAAAAATCATTCTCTCAAAAACATAAACCTTTTAAAGATATAATAAGAATTTTATCCTTGGATTTTATCTTTATTAATGAATTGTTAACATCAAAATATGTCATCATAAATGGAAAATGATATTGATCAATTATTTATAACATTTCATGGGGGAAATATACTTTCCCCTTGGAAAAACACATTTCAAAAATATAATATTTTGAAAAGATTAGTCATTTAAAATAAATTTTAAAAAATAGAAAGGTTATTCCAAATAAAATAATGGTCATGATGATGAGAATTTTAATTCATTCTATACACATTAAAATAATTATTTCTTTCAAATTTTTAATAAAATATGAATGAAAATTGTTTTTAAAAATGAAAGGAAAATTCCATTAAGATTATTTCTTAAAAAAATAAAACATGGGTAAAATATTATTTAAAAAATAGGATAATAGTAAATACATTTTTGAAAACATTTTTATAAAACATGGTTTGGAATAAAAACAGACCTTTGACCAAAGATTAAAATAATGGCGAATCAAATTAAAAACTATTTATTAATTATTTTTCATTACAAAGAGTGAAAATATGTTACTATTACATGATGATATAATGAATACCCATAGAAGGGTAAAATAAATGTGTTTCGAGATATATGTATCATAATAATTGATCATTGGAAACATATTCATAAACAATCCGGATAAACATTGAGATTCTAACATAAAATATCTACCACATAGGTAACTCTAAAAAGTTATCCCAATGATAGAATATCATTAAAATAAACATAAAATTTTATGAGGATAAATAAATTCATGATATTAAATTTAATGGGTTGTTATATAAACCTTTTAAAATAATATAAGTTCATAATAAAATCATATTTCCCAAATTATAAAAATTGAAAAAAACCCCTTACCACTTTATTAACATTTAAATCGTAAACCCCATGAAATAGATATATTCAACATTTTTTTTAAATACAATTAATTTTGAGTATAATAATACATAAAATATATTCATGTTACTTATATAAACCACATAAAATAATTAGTTTGGGAATATGGAATGGGTCTCACATATATAAAGAGTGAGGTCGAAATCCTTTACTGATTTGGTAATATTTCGAACCATAATACCCAATAATGAATAACATAAATTGAATATTTAATTATAATGAAAATAACTAGATACATGATATTACATTTCAATGTGTTAGTATATACACCACACAAAATAAACGAGTTTTGAATTTGCATATGTCTTGAAGAAATAAATGTGATTAAAAATACATTATAGTAAGTCTTCACTTCCTATTCACTCATTAAAAACTCTTGTATAATAAATATAATTTTATTATATATTTATTAGACAACCACAATTATAAATTTCATACCATATTTGATTTAATTATTTCATTTTATACCAATTTATTAACAATTACATGTTAAGGTAATGTTTTAGCTAATAACAAATTAGTTTTTTTATAATTTTTAATTAGTTATTATCAATCCTATTATTTTGATCACGGTTATATCATATAAAGAATAATAATAATGAAATAATTATCATATTTATCAAAAATAATTTTAATAACCAAGATAAATGTGATTTTTTCAAAATGTTGTATGTTACAATCATGGAGATGGTAGGTCGTACGTACGCATTAGTAATGTTTTTTATTATCAAATGATTATTATGTAATGGATTTAAGTAATATTTTTTTATTATATAATGATGATGATAAATAAATACCATATCATATACTTTTTCATATAATCAATGTGAATTGGTGATGAAAATAGTGAGTCATGTAGCTTTATAAAGGACGTAGTCAACATGTACACAAACAATGATATCACTTTTAAATGAGTGAAAAGGTAATAAATAAAATGATTATTATTATTTCCGAATAATTAATATTTCATGAAATCATAATTATTTCATATATTTCCTATATTTTCATCTTTTTTGTCTTCAATGTAATGTTTTAATGAAAAATGAATCACATATCTTAGTGAGGTGGTAGTCCTCCGTGCACAGGAGCAACGTTATCATATCCTCTATATGTTGGAATGAAAAAAGGTATATATGATAAAGTGGATAAATAAGTATAATTATTTAATAAATATCATAAATATAATTTATATCAATCAACATACCTAAGTATTACAAGTGGTAATGGAACTAATGACATCATTTTGTGAGGCAGTAGTCAATCGTACACATTATTGAAGATTTAGTAACCCATTTGATTAAAGTGGATATGGTTGTACATCATGTATTTTACATAAAATAAACTAATAATATGCATGATATTGAGTTTAATATATAAAAATAGTATGATAATGAATTAACAAGGTGGAAGAACAAATAAATCTAAAATGATTAGGGGTGAACGTTACCTCTTCTTCAGGTATCCCCCATAGGATTGCAACCGATGATTTCATAGGTTGGATTTCAATCCAAATTGGGAATTTTAGGAGTAGATGAGGGATTTTTGGAATTTATTTGGTTAGGTATTGGTTGAACCAAACAGTTTTGAATATGAGAATAAGGGGTGATATGGGGTGGCCTTTTATAAGTGGGGGAAAGGACATACTTTGTATTTTTAAAAATAAATAAGTGCTCCCATGTTTTTATGTGTCACACTGGATAAAAATGGTCTATTATCGATACTTATATTCTTAATTACCAAATTATGGATATAATGAATTGTTTTTACAATTTTATATGTCATTTAAACCATTATCATTTTACTTTAACCCTAGTTAGACCCATTTTTACCTTAACCGCGATAATTACGTTTTTACTATATTCACTATTCATTTTGATAAAAATAAATTTTTCATTATTAGATAAAATAAATTATACTATATCCAAATATGGAATCCATTTGAAAATATTACATCCCAAATGTATAAAAAATTAAATTTAAAACTAATCCTTCAGATGTAATGAGAAAGCGTGTAATTTTAAAGATAAAACGTTCAAATGTTTACAGAGTCCTTATATCAAAGATCAATATGACATAGATTTAAATAAACTAATTTTTTTAACGAATTTATAATTGAACAGATTTTATTTTGAAAATGTTTTAGTAAATAATTTAATGTTATAAAAAAATGAAATGGTGGTTTTTAATTAAAATGAATTATTTTCACTATTCATAAAAAATTTAAACTATTGTAAAAAATAAAAAAAGATTACCATTTGATAAATTTTATATAAAGATTTAAAAAAATGTATTTTATTTTATAAAATAAATTTTCAATAATTGATTAAAAATAGTTCACCACCAAAAAAATCCGCTTATATACATGTGTAGTCTATATTTTCATAATTTTTGTAATATTATTCATACCTACCATTACATTAGCTAAGGGTTAACAATCATATTGGATAAAAATATTTTAATAATATGACACATTTCATTTAAACAAAGAGTTGTGTGTAACACAAGAAAAACAGAGTGTTGAGTGTAAAGAAAGCTAAACTTGTTGTTGTGTTTAATGCAATCGAAACTAAGTGTTGCATATGAAGATAAACTCAGTATTTCTTGTAAGAAAAAATATTGAAAATTTTAATTTTTTTGGAAAAAAAACTATTCCATTAAATATAAAGGGGTTACGTAAAATGTTTTTTGTGATCTAGATTTACCATTTACGTGTTATGTTTGGGTATTTTTTCAATCAAAATGTAATAATATCCAATATTATTTTCAAATTAATTATTTACTTGTTTATATTTTATTATTATTATGTAATTTGTTAATTTCTTTTCATTTAATTATTTTAATATTTTTAGTTTAAATTAATAGGGTTTATATCATATATATAATGAAACATTAGTATAAATTGATAGATATTATTAGAAGTTATTATAAAATTACTTCAAAAAAATATTATTAATATAATTATAAATTACAAAAAACTAATTATATATAATCATCAACTTATTTATAATTTATATTTAGTTAATTTCTCTCTAAAAGTCATATTAATTATGGTCTGTATTATAAAAAATAATACATTTCCACTTCTAAAATAAATTAATTAGTAATTATTATTAAATTAATATTTTAGTTATATAATGAAAACCTTATTATAAATTCATTGTAACATTTTTAAATCATTAAAAAACATAATTCTCTCAACATAAAAAATTATAACAAAAAAATAAAATAAAAATTGAAAAATTAATAGAAAATATTTAATTTATAATTGAAAAAATATAAAGGTAAATGGTAGTTAAAATATTTGAATTAACATAAATATTATTATATGTAAAAAATTAATGGTAAAATAATAAAATTATTTTTAATAAAATAATTATTTCTTAATATGATAGAAAACTATTTATCTAAAATAATAAATATTATGTTAATATTGAATAATTAATAATATATAAAATATAATAAAAGTTTATTAATTAAAATAAATTTTAAGAAAAATTAATAGAAATTATTGTGGTTTTTTAAAATAAATAAGATATATAATTATAAATAATAATAATAATGAATTTATAAAAATATATTAAATAAAAAACCAAAAATTGTAATTATTAATTATTATGCAGTTAATATTTTACAAAATAGATAATAATATTATCATATATTAATTTTATTAATTTAATTAAATAAGAATTAATACAACTAAAAAATTATATTAAATAAAATTTATAACTTTAAAATAAGAAATATTTAAAATTAATTAATCAATTTTTCAAAAAAACTAGAAAATTAAAATGGCAAAGAAAAGAAAAAAATAAAATTTCATCTATATTATACTGATTACTAAATAATTTTTGAAAATTATATTAATAATCATTTAATATGAATTAATTATCTTAAAAACTGTGAATTATAATTAGCAGTTTTCATTTAATAAATATTTTACTTAATAAATAATAATATTAATATATCATATTGCACATTATTTTAATTTAATATAAAAAAAATTAGTTACCTATAATATATATAATTCATAATTAATAAATAAAAAATACAATGAATTATTAAATGTGTTACCTTAGAAAATCTTAAAACATATAATAGAATAAAGTAGTAAAGTTTTTTAAAATTATATATATATTTATGAAGAAAAAAACTTATTATAAAATCGCAATAAATAAACCTTTGTAATAAATTAATTAAAACATGTTATATAATAAACAATTACAATAAACTAATAAAAAAGTTTCAAAATTGGGGTTAAATAATAATAAATTTGAAATCAATATTAAAAATTACTAATAATGAATTTTAAAACAAACTATTAAATATTTTTAAAAATCAAATATAATAAATAAAAAATATGACAAATTACTAAATAAAAAATTTCCAAATAAATAATAATATATTAAATTTTTTGTTTTCACATTATCTAGTAAATTTTATTTTAAAATAAATATAGATTGAGAATATAGAAAATACTTTTTATTATGAGATCCTAAATAGATAATCAAAAGAAAAAATTTGCATCGTTTTGGTATAAATCCTATCTACATTGATGCTGTTGAATCATTTATTTTAGTTATTTTATCAAATCTATAATTTTATTCAAAAGGAACAATTATGTGTTCTTTTGAGAAATGTGATCTCTAATGTTTTGACACATTTGATATGTTATATTTAAATTAATATGTTATTTTTTGGGTAAATTATTTTTATTCGTATGACTATAGTTATTATAATTCAAATTGAAATATAAAATTTTTGGTTCCTAATCCATCACATTTTTAAAACATAGTACATTAGCATATTGTCTAATATTTTCATGAAATGGTTATCTAGAATAATTATTTAATCACTAATTTGGTGTTATCAAAATTTTATTAATTCTTGAAATCTTATAGAAAGGCCTTATATCATCGAATAAAGATAGGAAAACTAAAATTTGTTGTAAAATTTATGACTACTAAATTATATTTTTCTTTCATTTCCTATAGTAAATATTTTTCCTATAAATTTATATAAAATCAAAAAGTAATTTCATAATTTTGGCCTTAGTTATCAAAATATTCATTAATATTCAAATGAATACATGTTATATCGTGGTATTTTTAATCATTAGTTAATTTTTTAAAATTTGGAATATCAAGGTATAGAATCAATCAGTGTTAAAATTATAGACATCTTCATGTAGAAATGTTAAATTATTTTTTTATTAAACATAGTCTTCTACATTTTTTCATGTCTCATAGGACAACATTATTCATTCCATTATGTCGATCCAATAATTTTTTGAATAGATGCTGAAATCATCCATTTGATGGTGATTTATGGAAACACTTTAATCAGTTGAATATTTCTTTTTCTTTTGAATATCATAACGTACAATTAGGTCATTCTATAGACAATATTTTTTCTTTTAGTTATTTTAATTATTAATATTCTTGTTGATCTATTTTTGGATATCCATACAACATATTTTTGTTTATCTTCATTAAAGAATCACCTAATTATTTGAAATTATTAATTATATAAATTTCAAATTATAATATCAATTTTTAGTTAAAACAATTCAATATTATGTTGAATTTATTAAGGTGTTATGGGGTAACTACATTTGATGTAGTCACAGGAAAAAATATCACAGTGAGAGTAGTATTAACATGGAAAATCTATGAAATTCTCATATTTACTATATTATATAGATGGAATAAAAATGGTACTAATTCTTTTTCATAATATATTGATGATAATAGTGTATTTTTGCTTGTATAAGGAATAAACCCACATTTCATTTGACTACGATGGGAGATTTCTTCGTAGAAATCATCATTTAATTGGGAATATAAATAATTTCACAAAATTTAGAAGATATATAGATGAACCTCCACTGGTTCACTTAGGAAATCATGTGAAAAATATCATCACATCATTAACCATTAATACTTTTATACTAACTATAAACAAATAAAAAATTATAGGCTTTTGGAGAGATCAAAATTTTATCATAAAATTTATTTTTTTGATCAATTATACTAGTTTAATTTAATTGTTTTTGACATACTTGATTTAATTAATATTGGAAAAATGTTTTTATAAAAAATTAAATATTCTGTTATACACACTGTGATAGACTAAAGATAATTTCATTTCCTGGTTGGATCTTATATAAAATTTTATGCGTCCTAAATATGAGTTTTATAAAAATGATAAATTTAAAAAATTTATGATCTCAAAATATTCTTATACACATTATAAAGAAATTTATTTATTATTATATCATTATATTAGATATTACATTTTAATTGAGGGATGTGCTTCAAATTTAACTTGATATGTTATGAATGATCTTATTATTTAGTTAAAAAATCATAATTTTCATGTAATAATAGAAATATTATTTTTTATTAGTCTTAGTTGTTTGTTGAATTCATAATATTTTGGATTTTTTGACTGAATTATCATATATTATTTGATACATTTTTTTTAAAATATTGGTTTATGATATACTGAGAAGGATTGAATATGATATTGTATAAATTTTACTTAATTTGGAAAAAAATATGTCGACATATATTCTTTAATTCGATAAAATATTTAATGTTTCATCTTTCATATGAATAAAACATTAAGGGTCTGGTACAATTACATTGGATGAACCCATTTTACAGAAGAGTACAAAAAATTGTAGAAAAATGTATTAAAAATGTTTCCATACAAGAGTCAATAAGATAAGTTTACACACATGAGAAAATATAAAGAAAATTATTATTATTTTCAATTATGATATTCCATGAAACATATCCTATTGGGCCATAATAAGGGAAATATTGATGATTAAAAAGATAATAAATTATCAATATTTAATCTATTTTGGAATGGTTTTTATCGTTAACATGATTTGTGTATTTTATATAGTGAACTATATAATGCACATATATATGTTATACTCAATTGTCAATCCATTTCACAATTCATATAGCATGTTTTATTATTACAATATTTTTCCCTAAACTTTTTAGGAAATAAATTTTTATTACTTATTGTGTAGATTATATAATGATCACATCAAGATTTCCATTGAAATTTCTCCCAGTTATTCTGGAAAAATGTCACAAACATAATTTTGTGTTCTAGTTTTAATGACAAATAACTGAAATTTTATTATGACTATAAATATCAAATAAATTTGATTTAAATTATAATAAAAACAAATTAATATTATATTAGGTATAATGGTATAGAAATATGATTTCATATAGATTATTTTCAGTATATACTTTTTCATATAAATTGGAAAAATTTATTATGTTTATATGGTTATGGAATTTTTATTTCATTCACTCACATTTAGATAGTCAAAATAGTCAGTGAAAAGTGGTGATTATTAAATAGGAACCCTTCATAGATAGAGTTAAGATAACTTTTATAGAATAATGCATGTAATAATTGAGTTATCTTATCTGATATGGTATTATAAAATTGTGTTTAAATGTTATTAGTTTGATTTTGATCGAGGGTATCTCATTCATCCATGTCATGGAGTTGTTGACATTATGTATAAAAATCATCATCTAAAAAATGAACCATCTATGTTATCACATCAAGGAAAAAAATTATTACATAAATTATTGTTTTTCTATAGTAGTTTTAATCTATTATTGGAGTTTGATAAGAAATAAATCTAATGTAAATATTTTTATTTAATATGAAAATGGTTTTATAAAGTTTAGAACAATTGAAAATTTTTAAGATACATCATTGGTCTGATTTTGATAGATATCAGTTTACAATAATGGATAAACTCTCACATACAATGGGATGATACAAAAAAAATAAGATCCTAGTCCTTGATGAGAGGACACATTAAATCCAAAGGAGATCTAGAAATTTCTCCTAAAAATAAATGGAGTTTTAGGTCTAAAGATAGCTTTGATTATGGGTTGTATAAATCACACACACTAAACTTTAGGATCCTCATCCTTTATATCAGTTCCAATAAGTCAATGAACATATTACATAGATAACTACTAAGCCTTGGTATGAGATACTATTTAAGATACCCTATCCCTATTTAGGCTATGATTGTTTTAACATTTTAATTTTTTTATTCCATAAATGAATCATCCAGATTACTCATAACCTAAATAAACCAAGTAGAAGATATGGTAGTAAGCTTTAATTGGATATTTTAAGATCATATATGACATTTTAATCATTGGAATATTATATGGGTTGACTTAGGATTATTTTTAATACAATACTAATGTTTGAGTATATATGAAATAGTCTCCCACTTGCACTAGAATCCCATAAAAATTATATAAAAAACATTATAACTCTTGTTTAATTTATCAAAATGCATTTAAATATGTTTTTCAAAATGTCTTCATTTTTTTAAAAACACCTTATCAACAAAATTATCCTTATCTGATGGATTAACTATGTTACCAAAGAGATACCTCTAAAAAATCGACGTTATTCCATCTATAAAGGGATCTGGTGTGATCTTCACCAAACATACTCGTATCTTTGTATAATCGTATATTATAAACGATGAATCATATACATAATATATAGAACTGTGCAGTCTCATTTTCCATGGAAATGAGTGACCAATATACATGACATATGTTAATCTAATACAATTTATCCCATATATTCATGATTATCTAAAATATTCTAACCATTATAAATGAAGACATCACATTTAGTTCATTGAAGTAGTTACGAACATATTATATCATCACTCAAATAATCAAATCAATTTATTTCCTTAGTATAATTTAATTAATGGACTATATTACATCTCTCATTACAATATTAAACAATCCCATTTTATTTGAGATTCAACCAATGGGATGATTATAAATATACCCATCCACCCCTAATTAGATAATCCTCAAGACATGCGTAAGAAAAGTATCAAAATATACCTGTTATAATGATAGTTTTTTCTCCAACATGAGGTAATATAGATTTATAACAATTATACACCACTATTTTTATCTATAAATTTATTACATTTTTTAATACATACATTAATGGGTAAGCCCAAACATAAAGTCTCATTTTATTACATAATGATTCTATTATTTATATATCATACAGAAATATGTATATCTATTATAGGAATATACACAAGATAATATAAAAATATGTTTACAACCTATAATACTTTATGATAGTCCTAAATTAGGAACAAATCCATATATACTTTTAGTGGGTATTATCATTCAACTACTCACATAATTTAAATGCAGCACACATGAATGAATAATAAATTTATATTTTCTTTTTATAAATCATTGATATTTCTAAAAACATTATATCTACTGTATAATTTATATAGTATTAAGATATTCAATATAATCGACATGATTTTGTAGTGTTAATGGTTTTATTATAGTAACTACTACTTCTCACCTACATCAACATTATTGATCTTTCTATCACCCCTCTCAATAATCTCTCTGATGAGATCCTATTTTTTGGAGGATGTGTTCTGTCCTTTAGTGAGTTTAGGTTTCCTAGTCCTAGGTAATAGATCTGGTATTTTTGTAAAAGATTTTAATTTCTTCCACTATACTGGGAACCACAAAATTCTCATTAATGAGCTCTTTGATCTAATTATCTTCCTCTAAAGCATCTGATGTAGTGTTATACTCTACCTCTTTCTAAATGTCCATAATAATTAATTTTTTGGAACACTTCTAACTAAATTATCTAAAATTTATTGAAAATGGAAAATAGTATTGAGGTCTATTATCATATTTTTCATAGTGGTACTAGAATCAATATAACCCATTATAACGAGAAAATAATTTCCTACAAGAACCCAGAAAATATCTTTACATATTCATAAGTAAATTAAGATCTTCTTAAGAAAAATACAATAAATATCATAAAGATTAGATTTGAATAATCTAGGTATTCTCAAATAATACGAAAATATTGTTTGAGTACACAATATAGAATACATGATAGGTCCAATTGTGAATGAATATGTAAAATTATAAATCCATTATTATTTTTAAATTATTTTGAAACATCCTATGATTCATTCCCTAGAATACTAATAAATAAACCTTCATGGAGTTCTAAATTCAAAATCACATTAGTACATTACTAGTATATGTGTTACGATTCAATACAGAAAACGTTTATATCTATCTTAATAGATATTTACACCCAGTATAGAGAAAACTTCACCCATTCATTTCAATGTGAATAATTTTCCCAATCACATATTTATATAATGTACAATCAGAAAAGAATTTTTGATTAGTAGAATGACATCCACATATTATCTAATAAATTTATGGACACTACAAAAATGTGACTATATGAAAAATATTCATTCCTTTTTTTGATGGAATTGAACCATTTGATTTAATTATCATACAAGATATTCCAACATTTGTAATCTTTACTCAATAAATAAATGGATCTTTGTAACATTAAAACATTATTTAACTCGTTTTTATCTTCCAAAAAATTGAGTTTAATTATATACATATCATTAATTATATTTCTGTTATGGTAAATAGTTTTTGAATATATTTGATGTATCTCATAGATATAATAAGTATTTGTTGATGGAAATATCAAAATGGAATTTATCATTACAATTGTGAATATTCTTTTATACACAGTACCAATTAATAGTTTTTGTAACTCTTTACATGTGAAAACATTATAGGCAGGAACACTACCATCCATTTGAGATTTCTTATAGAAAACCAAATTTCACACTGTGCATAAAAACCTTTCATGTTCGTCCCCCATGTTTCATACATTGTTTCTATACATTAATTTGATTTAAAATTTCATGTCACATTGTCATTTTTATAATTAAAACTCTATATCAGAACTCAAAATGTTCTGATAGTTCTTCTTACAAAACTCATTGTGGAACTAGATCAAATTACAGCTTTTTAATATTAATATTTTTCTATATTTAACTTTTCAATGTTCAAGTTTCTTCCTTCTAAATTCTCAACATATATATTCATTCTTAAAAAATTTAATTGTTTGATACATAAACACTTTTTATTAAGTAGGATTGCATAAAAAAATTCCACAGTTTCTTTGGAATAACTAACAAATAAGAACTTTTATGATTTATGTTAAATATTTTCAAATAATATACATCATATATGTTCTTCACAATCCAAAATATTCATAAAAATGAAACATTGATGTTTTCCATACTATATATCATATGGTATAATTAGTACTATTGTAGATGGAATATGGTTAATTAGGAATGGAATATATTACCATGAATACACCTATAATCAAATTGGAATCTCACATTACCTCATCATAGATTTAAATCTTCCAAATAGAGTAAAATATCTTCTAATATATACACCATTACATAATGTTGTTCATAGAGGAGTGAAATATGAAACAATTAATAAATCTCTTAGAGGATAGGTGAGTTATTAGATTAAGTATTCATTACTAAAATATAACAATATAATCTTAATATATTTTTCTAGTTTGTTCTATATATGACTTTGAAACTATTTGTGATTTTGAAAAATTTTAGACATGTGTCTCATCAAAAAATAACAATACCCACTAAATTCATCAGTAAAAGGTTAAAAATCACTTAAACCCATCACTTTATTGGGAACTCATTGGTCTACATACATTACTTTGTATGAGATCAAATTTTCAACTAGAAATTTTACTATTTTTATGAAAAGATTCTATGAAAAATTTTCCAAATAAATAATATTCTCATGTATCAAATAGTTTATAATCAAATGATTCCAAAAATACATATCTATAGAGCCTTTGAATATGTTTATCAATTATATGTATTTTTAAAAAATACTACTGGTAAGTGGGATTATAATCAACCTTCACCATCTTATTCTATATATTATAAACAATATTATCTTCATACAAAATTTGTAAACCATTTACCATACCATAAAACACTTCATTCATGTTCATAGAGAAACACTTGTTCTTAAAAATAAATGAAAACCCCATATTTCCCAAACTAGATACAAAATATAATTTATGTAGGGAACATAGTTTTAGATTTATTATTCCAAAACATATCTATTGTGTACACTTAGATCATAAATGATACCTCCCATGCAGCAAATCATTTCCTATTAATAGTACATATATCTACTTGAACTTTTTGAAAATCTCTTATATCTCTTAGTTTGTGTTTATTATAACAAAAGTGTGTTGCACACATGGTTTGTAATAACCATGATTATGAATTTTAGAAATTTATCTCTTTAACATTCAGATTCAGTTGCTCAATATGATTCTATTTGAGAACACTTTCCACCCTTTGATACAAATCTACAATAATTTTTAATCAATTCCTATAAGAGATGTCAAAATAATAAATGTTAAGTATGTAATAATATATAAAAAATACATATATAAATGGTTGACTAACAATTTTTTTCTTATCATCAAGGATTTTTAACGAATGTATTCCCACTAAAATGATAAATGTATACATTATCACCATTATTTGGACAATATTCATATTTTACTCTGCTCTAGGTTACTATGATTTATAAAAGTAATTATTTTTTCAGTAGGAATTTTTATAAATCATATCACATATGAGACATAGATATTTTTTTATAAAAACTATAACCCAAATCCATTATATAGATAACCGCAGTTCAATTCCTTTGGTATTAAATTCCAATTAGGTTATCTCAACCATTATGTATTACAAAAGATAATATAAGGGCCCATAGATTTGGCATGATAGACCAGGTTATAAGACCGAGGTCTTGAGTGACCTACCTTGTTATATGATCAAGGTGCTTACATGTGAAAAAATAAGATTTTATGATATATTTTCCCTCAAATAAATTTAATTTCATTAATAGATTATGATATATGAAACCATAAGTCTTAATTAATAGTAATTTAGTATATCATTATAACCCATCCATTAAAATTGGATGTATGAATAAGAATTACCACATTATCATGAATATTTATAATGTATTTTATATAATTCATTGATTAATTCCTAAAAAAATAATGATTCAAATTTTAATAAAGTCATTTTGTCTTTAATAATACATTACCTTTAAATATATTCTTTATTACTCTTTGTGAGAAAATATTATAAATAATATTTTCCACATTTAGAAATTTTATTTGATAAAAATGATATCATTTTTTAAATTAGTATATAAAAGTTAAATGAGGGTGAAATTTTTTAGTTTTTCTATAAGGATTTATTTTTCATTAAAAAATGAAAGATACGAATATTTTAAAATTGACATTTTTTATTGAAAAGGTAAAATATTTCTTTGAAATTAATTATAAATTTTAATAATTATATTTTTTTTATAAATATTATAATTAATCAAATATTAATGATAATTATACTTTATTTTTTTATATGTTCATTTTTTATTCGAAAACCTTTTTTTATACAAATTTTTATTATGTGCATAATGAGTTTTTATCATAAAAAAATTAAATTGATCTAAATATATGAATTATTTTTATTAAATTTATTTATTATATATTCATTATTATATTATATCATTCATATAAAAATTTTACAAGTTGTGTAATGATAGTAAAATCAATTTTATGCTTAAAATGAATTTTACTAAAAATAGTTTTTGTAACATTTTGTAAAATTATTTTCAAATTAATTTCTCACTGTTATAGATATATAAAATTGTAAAAAAAATATTTTTAATCAAACTAATTAATATAATTTTACATGTTCTACTGAATTTTCTTTCATACTGAACAGTAAAAATAGTATTATTTTATTAAGTTGATTAAGATTAAAACAGGTTTTTTGGGGTTTAAACATTGAGATAAGTGTGATAATGAAATTTAAACTTATATAAGTCATATTTTATGGCCATTTTTAGAATATAAATAATATAATATTATAATAAGTGGTATTTGGACTAATATTTATTGACTATGGAGTTATATTATATTTATCCTTTGCAAAATACCATTTATACCCTCTCATAGCCTTATAAAATCATACCACTTATCATATCTTCTCCACACATCATGAGAACTATATATCATAAAATATATTCCATAATACCATCTTGAAATCCTTAAAATTTTATTATGGATTCTTTATTTTCCAAAATACAATGAATTCATGGCATAAGGTGTATGCCCACATAGGATTCTCAACAAAGCGGTATTACTCTAAAATGAGTAATTTCAATTTTATTTATTGTTATACCTCAATAAAATATACATTTAACTTATTATTTTTAATTTAGTATATTAAATATGATTAATATTAATTACGATGATGGATCAATAATTTTCCACCTCTTTTCCATCAATTAATAAATGAAAAGTATCACTTGTGCGCACATGTGGACTACCACAACTATGTTGTGATATGATTCATTCCCTACCACCACAATTGATAGTTGGTTATCATGATGGATATAATGTTTATAATATAGAGATATATATATATTAAGTAATTTTACTAATGGAATTTGAGTATCTTATTTACCTTCTTTCCTTTCCATATTTTTAAAAACACTGATGTCACATTCGCATACCTGTGTACTACAACCTCCACTAATACATATGAATATTTTTTCATTTTTTCATTTCCTTTGATGGTAATAAAGATATAACTAATGAATATATATTATTTAAACTTTATAATATCTATTATTTTAAGGTGGATTTTAATTTACCTTTTTTTGGTTCCAACCCTCAAAAAGTAAAATCATCACTCACGCATACGTATGGACAAAAATCTACAAAAAGAGATGTAATTAATTTTCAATCACTTATTAAAAAGAATAATTAAAAAAGATTATATTATTAATAAATATGATACTTATTTTATGATTAATATTTTCGAGATAATTAATCATTGACCAAGATTCATGTATAGGGACCATCTAACACACAAAATAGTGATTTAAATAAAAAATATTATTAACAAATGGATTATAATATATTATAAGGAAATAATATTTGGAATGATATGCATGAATTTTTTTATTATATATACATATATATATATATAATATCAATATTTATAACAATAGATATTTGAATGTGTATGGAGAAAGAACAGACTTGATGTAAGGGAATTATGTTTCAATCTTATTTTAATCAGGATTGTTTATACTTGAATTTTCATTGAAAAAATTATAAAACCCTTATCAGATAAACCCATTTCATTATACTTTTAATATGATTATTTATTAAATTTATCTATTTTAGTTCCATTTTAATCACTTTGGTAATCAAAATTTTTCAGAAAATGTTTTTTTTATAATCTAACCTTATTTCTCCTCTTTCGGTAGGAAAACCTATTTATTCTATATCTGTGTTTTCAAAAAGATTTGGATAATTTTTTTCTATATATTCTTCAATGATATTTTAAATTAAATTTTACTAATTCTTGAATTTTTTGAAAATTACTGAAAAATAATCCTATTGATGTTTTCTTAATGATCTAATTTTTACCAAAGGTGTGAACAAATTTTTTGTTTTAATAATTGTGAAATCATAAACATTTCTAGCATCATGACATATCAATGATTGAAGCATTCATTGTATTTTTTCATGGTTATTTCCAAATAATTTTTACCCATAATATTTCAAACATATTATGATTATAAATAAATTATGTAAAAAATGAAAGGTTATTTTCATCATGAAATATACCATTTATCTTTTAATGAATTTATTTCAATAATCCCATCATTTAATGTTAATTACACTTTAATATGGATATGATCCAATGATAACAAATTTATTTTTTATTCGGATGGTTTATGATTATGATGATGATATTTTTATAAAATCCATTTATTTCACATTGAAAAATCTTGATGAAATGATGATATTATTTGAAAACATGTTTCCATTTAATGGGTTATGATATTATGATATGATTAATGATTTATGATATCTTGGAACTTATATATATACATGGTTTTTATTATGTGACTTCTAGGCCTAGAATTATATACCCTTCCAACGAATTGGGTAAAGATGGATATCTCATGAGATAATAAGAACACGAATAATGAGTGAACATAGTTCAGTAATGGACTCTTTCCAATATGATATTATTAGGTGTAACGAATTATACTTTTCATAAATTGATATCTCATTTAAATATATGAATATTAATTACATAACATATTGATCCACACTATAATCATATTGGTATAGTGGCTTTTGGATCATGTATCCATAAAAACTAGTTCTTCATAACTAGAACTCTACTTAGACATATCATATATGTTACAATTATTTATAACATGGAAAAAGGTAACATTGGAAAGAGTTACCTCGGATTATCATTAAGGTTAAACAAGGTATATATCAACATAATATGATCTTGTGGGTATGAGAACATTAGAATAACATTTGAAAACCATGCCCTGCATATCATAGATCATAAATATAAGATATGGAATATATCTTTGTATTTCATAATACATGAGTAATAATGGAATTAACGAACATAGTCTTTGAAAACATAACATTGTAATAATAAATAATTTTTTGTTGTTCAAATAAGAATATAAAATATTTTTTCAAGGATACCTACTGATAAATTCCTAACATTTAGGCTTGGGATGACAACATATGTACATAAATTGTGATTGGGATAACCTCTAGTTTACCATATTTTTTTATTGGAATAACCTTGCATGAATCCAATTTTTCATTAGACAAATATATAGTTCCCACACATCAAATAATCCATCTATTTGTGTCCTACTAGATCATAAAAAATTTGCTATATCAGAATCCATGAAAATAAAATGTGTTTAATAAGTATTTTATTATAGAAAAACTTATGGAAAAGAAACATGCTTCAATAAAATTTTATCATTCTATCATGGAATGACCCATGTAAAAGGAATGGGTTTTATAAACATGTATTAATCATAAATATCATCCATATATAGAAATAATATGGACGGTACTATTGAATCATATCCCTGAATAATTTGGGAAACATAAAAGGTTGTTGTCAGTTATCAATATAAATTCCATAATAATATCACTAAATCATTTTTTATTAAATTACATTTACAATTTAAAAAAACATATAAAAAATCTAAAATTTCATAAGTATCAAAAAAATCGTTCAAAATAAACATGTGAAAATTATCATTACTTTCCCGTGATGGTGGAAGATACCATTCATGTCGTACACATTAAAAAAATGTTTCATTATAATTTTTATATAATTCAAATGTAAATTGTTCAAAAAAGGAAAAAAGTATTCCATTAAAATAATTTTTTAAAATCATTAAACATTATTTAAAATGAATTTTTATAATATTTTGAGAATATTAAAATCTTATTCAAAATTTCTATAGAAAATAAGGACAGGTAAAAAAGGTTTTTTGACCAAAGAGATAAATATTGTTTATTTTTCTGAATAAAATTCCTATTCTATCATTAATCCATAAAAGGATTAAAATAAAAATAAATATTTTATTATTCATAAATGATAATAATATAAGAAAAATCTGGATTTTCTTGGGAGGTATATCAAATTATTTCATCATTGGATTCATAATCTTGAACAATCATAATAAATAATGAAATGTAACATTAAACCCTATTCACATTGGTAACATTAGAATAATTGCCCCCAACGAAGAAATATAAATTTATGGATATTAATATACCCTGAAATTTAAAATTACATCCATAAAAAAATTCTTGGTATGTATATGCACCACCTAAAAGAAACAAATGGTTAATATGGCTTGTGCCTCGTATAAATAAAAGTGAGAAGAAAACCCCTTACTACATTGGTAACAATTGAATAATAATCCCAATTAAATAATAACATTAAATTAAACATTAAATATAATTAAACTAATTATATTCATGATATAACATGTAAATGGGGTAGTATATACACTACACAAAATAGTGAGTGGTGAATATGGCATATGTCTCCCTGAAATAAAATTACGACTAGAAATCCCTTACCTCAAGTCTCGACTTTGTTTAAACATTTTTGAACCTCCAATATAATAAATATAATATTAATATTAATATATTCCAAAACATTAATCATATATATCATATAATAATTGATTTATATATGGACTTCTATTAACCATTTATTAATAATACCTTGTTAAAATCACATTTTGGATAATAAATGGTTTGTTTTTCATGTTAGCTTTCGTTTTGTAGTTTTCATACTAATACATTGATTATGGATCCATCATATACATAATTTTAATAATGATATAAATATCACTAATATTCATTATATCAATATTTATATTCATCCACACAACCATTAGATGAAGATCAAATTACACAGTTCAGGGAGATGTTGCATTATATGTAAACATAAACTTTGTTTAAATTTTCATAACAGATATAAAAAAGAAAGGTAAATATTAATTAACCATTAAAAGTTAATTTTTATTCCATACATACTCATTAAATATATCCTTATTACCATCCATATCCAAATAAAATAAAAAGAGTATCACAACGCTTCAGAGAGGTGGTAGTCTACATGTACGCATGAGCAATGTTTTCATTTTCCAAAAGATAAGAATGTAAATAGTTAGATATAATATTATATTTGTATAATTATATTTATGTCATAAATATATTATAATTACATTATATCCATCATTATATCCAGTCAAGATAGGTTGTGATGGAAAGTAAACTAAATCTGTTCTCTAGGAAGTGGTCTATAATACAGATGATCAACAGATTTGTTTCCCGTTTTATGGATGAGAACATGGATGTTGGATATTACAATAAACTAATATTATACTATTATATGTTATATATATATATATATATATGTTTTTATATTATAATTTATGATTAATATTTTATGGTTGTGGAAGATTAAAATAAAATAAAACTGCTTAGTTAAGAAGGATAATTCCTTGTTGGATAACCTCTTTAGGCTATCACCAGAAGAATTCTTAAGAGGGATTAAAAAAAATAAGTCTTTTGGTACTTGGGGAGAGAAATAATGAAAATATTTTGGCGGGTATTTTCCCAACCAAAAGGTTTTGAAATTGTGAACATGAGAGGAGAGTGGGTTCCCTTTTATAAGTTAGACCGATGATACACATTGAAATTTTGAAAATAAAACGTTATACCCATAATTTACATGTTCTAAAAGGATATAAAATTAATAATTATAGAACATAGATGTGTTAAATTTCAAATATTCCCATAAAATGTTATTTGTACAATTTACTAGAATATATTTTAGTTTATAGGCTTTGTAAATTTATTTTAACCTTAACAATGGATTTTTTTTCTATTTTTATTATTCTATATATTATGAATTTAAGTTGACCATAATATATAATATTAATTATTATTATTTAAAATAATGAATCTAGTTTTTAAAATTCACTTCAAATAATTGGAATAATTTAATTTATAATTTTCCCCACAAAGGTGATGGAAAAGTGTTTTTCCAAATATAAAATTGTCACAAGGATAAAAGGTTTTAATATCACCTTTCAATAAGAAATTTATTCCAATGACCTAAACAAAATTAATTATAATATTATTGAAATTATTTTACATTTCATTTCTTCTTAAAATAAAATTTCCCTTATTAATTCTTTAAACAATGTTTATATTTTTAATAAAAACACATTTTTC
Organism: Viscum album; assembly: GCA_963277665.1. Classification (NCBI taxonomy): domain Eukaryota; kingdom Viridiplantae; phylum Streptophyta; class Magnoliopsida; order Santalales; family Viscaceae; genus Viscum; species Viscum album. Next base: position 1,025,008,585 of record OY728126.1, read on the forward strand.
AATGGTCATTAATAAATTAAAATTTAATGAAAAATCCCTACAAAATGTACCATAATATAATTCATAAATATTGATTCCAAAAAAGATGTCAATTTTTTCAAATAAATTTTAAAAAAGTTGGAAAATATTATTTTAATTTTTCCATCAATAGTAATTAAAATTAATTTTTTAAATGATTTTTTAAGGATATATCGACTACAAAAAGTTAAGTACTTCTTTATCAAAATATTTTACTTAACTAAAACCATCATACTATTTTTTTCAAAATGTTATTATTCCTATTCATACCTCTAGTAATAAAATATCATATATAACTTTCATGTCTAAATAATAAAATGAATAGTATATTGTGGTTTATGAAAACATGATATTGTATTAAACTCATGCAATCGAAAAAATTAAATTTATTTGATAAAAATATTTCACATAAAAATGGGGTGTTACATTATACAAACCCCCTTGTCAAATGAATTTCTCTATTTAAAAAAATTACTTTTAAGTAAATAACATAGGATACGTCTACCTCATCATATTCTTAGGTTCCCAGGTGTATTCCTCAAGTTGGTTATTTCTCTATATAACATTGTCAATGTTAGTGGCCAGGTTTCGTATCACTTTCTTTATATGATCCAAATCACCAAATATTATTCAAAATTACAATTATCATAATTCAGTGGTATGACTTTGTGTTAAGTATGTGTGAAGGTTCAGGCATATAATTACTAATGAGATAAATATTGAAAATATCATGGAATTGAGAGAGGATTGATGGAAGTGCTAGGTGATAAACAACTATTCCTTATTGATCAAGAATATCAGTAGTGAAAATATCCATAAGGATAAAATTTATATTCTATCTAAATATCATATATGTTTTCCATTAAAAAATTCATAGAAACTAATTCTCACCAAAATAAAATTCTTAATCACACCGATTATTAATAGAAAAAATTTTATGTTGACTCTAAGATGCCTAAATGTTTTGTTGAATGTCTCTTACTTTCTCTCTCTTTTTATGAGCTATCTTAGGATATAATTGATTTCATTCTCTAACTCCATCTATAACAGTGGAGTTCTACACTTATTTTCATAAATTTATTTATAATGATTCATGTGAATGTTCAACTGAAATATATTGTTGTACGAAAAGTAAACTATAGGAATGCAATGATCCTAAACACTTTTGAAATCCATACAATAACATGTCAAAATATCTTCAATCATTATAATTATTCTCTTATAATGACCATATTTTTTTGGATGATATGTAGTCATGAAACTCAATGCTGTATCAAGATCTTGTTAAAGACTTAGCATGAACTTTGAGATAAATCTCAGATCTCACAAAGATAAAATATAATGTAGTACTACATGAAAACATACAAATTAATTAATGTATATTCTTTAAAGTATATTATGATATTGGTATTCTCTTATAGAGATGAAGTATTCACAAATTTTAATGTCCTCGACTACAACCCATATAACATTATTCCATTATATGTTTTGGGGAGTCCGATGAATAATATATGGTTATTTTCCCCCATTTTATTTATATTATAGGTAATAGTTGTAACATCCCCATAGAATTTTTATTGTTATCCTTAAAATACTATCATAACAAGCATTGAGATAAAAAAATCTACAATATCTCTCTTTATTCCATCCCATAAGAAATACTCATCCAAATTTTTATACATATTCGTACATCTAGGAATAATATAGAATGATGAACTATAATATTCCTCTAACAACTCCTTATTCAAATATGATATGGATGGAACACATTTAGGGTTCCTGAACCTTGAAATTCTATAATAATAAAGGGTAAACTTATGAAAGGTTATCACTTTCTTTTGTTGTTCTATAGAATATGTATGCACCTCATAAATCATCGCATGGATAGATGGTTGAACACTCATTTGATAAAGAAAATAATTCCCCCCTTTCATAAAGATTTCAAAATCTGTCCTCTACTAATGAATAAATATTAGATCATTTTTTATTCTCATCATAGATAAGATAGTGTGATAGTTTTCACTCAATTCATCATTCATCTTGTTCACTTTCCCAAGGTGGTAATATATTGAGCAGTTATAATCATTAATTAGTCCAAACCAACTTCTTTGATTATTATTCAACTCCATCAATGTGAATATATACTCTATCATTTTATGATAAGTATATATATCACACATTTCTCTATAAACACATCCCCTCTATATAATAAATGAAAAAATTGTTGTAGCTAAATCCTAGTAATGAGTTTTGTAGTTTTTATCGTGAAGCATCAATTTTCATGAGGTAATTTCATTAAGCATATCAAAATTCCTGAGAAATTTTCCCAATACCTTTTTCAATTAATTAATATAGATTACGAATCCTTATCTACTATAGTGTAATGTAATGAAATTTTTTCTAACTAACCTTCTCTTCAGTTACTTGAAATTTTAGTAATATTAATCTCTCTAAAGAAACATAGATCCCTCCTAAGTTAACTTAATGAGAGGATTAGACAGTTATGATAATTTCTCCACACACCATTGATAATATAAAACAAATCCAAGAAAATTTTAAATCTCTGGAACCATGGTTATTGTATACTAATGTTCAATAACGATAGTCTTTAATGAATCCACTTATATACCATATCTTGATATTATATGAAAAAAATGAAACCTTTGTATCCAAAATTCATACATTTAAAATTTTTCATATATTTCATCCTTCCTTAGGGTCTGTAGAACAATTATCAAGTGATATTAATTTTCCTCCTTTTATTTTTAATATAAAAGAATATTGTCTATAAAGAAAACCGAAAATTTATCAATGTAATCACTAATGAATCTATTAATAAAATCCATGAATATAGTTATGGAATTAGTAAGACCAAAGGGAATCACCATATAACAAAATTGTTCATAACTTCTATGGAATATTTTCCTAGGTGTATTCTCATTCTTAAACATCAATTTTTTATACCTAAAATGATGTTCAATAATTTAAAAGAATTACGTTGCAAGCATTTTTTTTCAAAAAGGTCATCATTGTAGGGTAGGGTATACTTTTTTTCTATGATTGTGTTCAGTTACTTTTAATCAAAAAAATTTCCATTGATCCATACATGTTCATAAAAAAAGAACTTCTACACCCCATAATGAAACACTCAAATAGATAACTCCACTTTAAATATTCCCTTGTATTTTCTTCTTTAATTATAACTACAAAATCATGGTCCATTTTATAGGGAGTCTTTGGAATAAGTTTAAAAACACATTTGATTTATATTAAGACCTCATCCTCGCATTTTGTTGGAAGAATAGAAAAATCTTCTAAAAATATACTAAAATAATTTTGATTAATATTTATATCATCAATAATGATTTTCTCCCTATCCATCTGACATAAACACCCTTCTTGAATGGGAATCATGACCCACACATTAGATGTGATCTCCATCAGAAGTTAATGTTTATTATCGTACAAATGATACAATCATAGGTTGGTTAGTAATATAATTGTTTCCTTGGAAATTGATTTGTTATTTATATAAATAAATCCATTCCATGCCTTTGATAATATCCAATAAAATTATAGCAAGAATAATGAGATATATTAGATACACATTCCCACATAAATCAACTGATGAGGAATGATAGAATTATGACTAAATCATCATACCCTCAGGTTTTTTCACTAATAATTAACTATAAAATGTTATAGGTGTTGTTTTTATACCCTTACAAAATTATTATGAAATAAATGAGTGGGTAGATATAAAATCATATAATACATTATCATTTCAAGATTAGATTATATGAGTACATTTCACAACATAATTATCATATTCTTAATTATAAATAGTGATCACAGGTAATTTCACTTTATCTCTTAGATTAATATGTTAATAATGTTACAAGTAGTCATTATCCTTTATATTTTAGAATTAGTTATCCTAATTCCCATAATCCTTGTATTTTATTAACTGGAGGGTTGGAAGTGCGTTCTATAGAGATTTTTCTATATTCACCTCATTAACTGACTTCATCCAATCCCATTAGAATTAATCCCCTTGATGACAATAATTGCTACACTTAAAACATTGAGTAGTCCACTTAATACAATTTACTCAATGTTTCCTTCCATACGTCAAGGAATAATTAAATATCATTTTCTTATCGCTGTGGGTTTTATAGTTTCCTTTGAGATCTGTATTTCTATTTTTATCAAAACACTAAGACTAATGGGGGAATATAATCCCCATTTCTACCATGATATCAAATAGAATGATTTATTCATAAATATTAATGTATCTTATTATTAATTACCTTAATATAATTTGTTTTAAGCCTCTAAAAATTCGATCGAACTTACATTTATGTTGGATGATATTACAATAAGTGTACAATAAAAGCCTTGTAAAATTTTCCTTGTATGTACAAATGGATTGGTCATCCTTCTAGTTTAGATTATGGAATTATTTATCCATTTTCACATAAAGAATATGAGTAAATTACTTATTAAAAAGCATACTCTTACACTAATCTCGCTCCATGGATTAAATTTCATCTTATTGTCTTGTATTCCTGATAATATTACACCATTGATCTCTTTAAAATTCCAAATGATATAATGTAAAATTTAATTTTCATGATACAAACACTATAGAATGGAAAAATATCAATTATATTTTATTGATCCATTAAATATATACTATTTGACCAAAATAATTAGTAAAAGAATGAGGATGTTTCCTCATGAAGGACTCAATAGAAAATTGTTCATCCTATTCTTATTTTCATGTCCACCATGATTCATAGCTTGAAAATGTTTTCTAAGAATATTAATAACATTTTTTGTTCAAGATACCATTACATTTGGTTTATTCAGAATAAAATCATTTCATTTTCCATTACATTCAGCAATAACATGATTCCTTAAAGTTCTATCCATACACTAAATAAAACGTGTAATAAAAACTAATAATAGTGGGGGACCACATAATCAAGGAAAAAAATTAAAGGATTTGTAGTTCATGAAACCTTCTTCTAAATCCATGAAATTTAATGAATAACATAGTACATCAGGGCCCTCATCTATTAAAATAATTCATGATGGTTTGTAAGGAGTTTGTATAACTCTAAAACATATCTACTGGGTGTGCTAGACGAAGTTTGTAGTAAGACCCATGTCGTACACTAGGTGAAGATCGAGTCATATCCCAATTCATCATTTTCTTAGTTATTACCCCTAGGAAAATTTGTTGCAATGTTTCATCATCTTTTAATATCTTCAATAGGATTTAATATTTTGAAAACCACTCATTCTATCATTCAAAAAATTCTAGGAAATGTTCCTATAATTTTACATATCTATATACTTATGCTTACAAATATATCGAGGGACCAGAATAATTTTTCCTTATCCTAGCTTTAGAAGGATAACCAAAAAAGTCTCTAATATCAACTACAGTGTCCCAAACATTTCTTACATGTATATCACATATTAAAAGATAAATATTAATTAAATGAAATTATGACCCATGCTTGAATCATAAAGGTCTAGGGTCATTGGAAACATGGATACATAAAAAACTGGTTCATCATAATAAGATCCCCTCTTAGAAATATCATATATAATACATTTCTTCATAACCTGAGGAAAAGAAACATAAGAAAGTGTTGGATAAGATTAAAAATAATGGTAACAAAAGGAGATCATAACCAAACATGGGAATAATATTATAACAATTTGAGAATTAATTTTGAAAACCATAACATGAATATCATAGATTATAAACCTCAGTCCGGAAATAAATCCTTACAATTCATAAGAGATGAATCATAATGGAATTAAAAAACATGACATGTGATATCATATCATTAGAATATATCCAAGATTTTTGACAAACACATAAGTATAGAAAATATCATGTCATGGATAACTATGAATACATTCTTAACATGTCGGCTTAAGATAATGACCTATGTTTACTACCATAAAATAAACTTCTAATAGCGCTATAATTGACCATTGTATGTGAATAAAACACTGATCACTAGAGTCTGATTAAAATAAATAAAATTTTTTCCATTATAGAAAATCACTGATAAAGGGAACCATTACCAGACCAAAAAAATTAAATAATAAGGGGTAAATTTACCATAACTTTAGAGGGGATGATAGAGGACCCCGATTAATAATGTTATTAGCTAGAATTGAAAATGTGTATATTTATCAGTGCATCTAAAAGAGTTGATAATGGGGGACCTTTATCAACACTAAAAAATAATAGATAAAGGGAACATTCATTATTGATTTTCTTATCACTAATAAATTATTCTATTATGAGATATTTAAATATCACTAATAAAGGATACCTTTATCAGTACAGTTAGTGGCACTAAAAAGGGGAATATTATAGTGTTATATTAAATTTATGGCACACTATTGTAGAAAAACAACATAATAGATAGTTATAAATTCACATTTTAAATGAAATTTAGTTTATAACACAAATAGAATAAAACCCAATGTATTATAAAAATTTTAAATATTACTTTATACAATTCCATATGTTAGTTCAAAATATCACACACATTCAAAATTATAAATGTCGCCCTGTCTTTGTCCCCTGACCCTCACTCAAGCAATTACCAAACAAACAACCCCAGCTCGATCAAAAGAATGAACCTTTATAAGAAAAAATAATTATGTTAGTAATACAATAACAAAATAAAATAAACATAATATTTTAATTTAAACTAAACATTGAGTCATATCACGTATCTGATTGAGTGGTGGTTAATTCTTGCACATCGCATCATTTCTTGTTTATCTTAAAGCATTATCCCCATAAAATTAACAAAATAAGTATAATATAAAAATGATAATGAAATTAATTAATTAATATAAGTTAAAATGTCAATAAAACTATTTGAGCTCATTTTCATAGGTTTCGGGATGTGATATGTGTTTTAAACTGAAATGGCACTTATATATTGAAAACACGAACATGGATTTATATCGACCACATCATGTGTAGAATTGAAATGAGTTCATTTTCTATATCTACAAAATGGTATATAGATAACTTTCCTAAATTATTAAAACAATTTGGATGTGTTTTCTCAATTTTAGTATGCCATTAGTGTTTTTAATAAAATATCAAATTAAACGTGAAAAAAACACTTTGATTTATACTGATCACATCATGTGTTAGTTTGATATCATATTGATTCTTACATGTCAAAACTATATTATGAATAATTTTCATAAATTATAAACTCAATATGAGATTTGTTTCTTGGTTTTTAGTTACTGACACTTCTAGAAATAGATTATCAATTTAAAACTAATAAGAGACACTTTGGGCCATCCTTGGAATATCACGTAATAGATTGAGGTATAGTTGATTCCTACATGTCATAAATGAATTATTTATCATTTTTATAATATACCAAATCAATCTGAATGGATTTTTGTTAGTGTTGGGTATGTCACTTATCTTTTTTACTAATAATTATGTCAATTTTAAATAAAAAGACACACTTAGAGTGATACAGAGCACACTAAATGTTATATTGAGGTGAGGATAATACATACATGTCACAAATGACTCATTCATATTTTCTTAGAGTTTCAAAAAAATCCAAATTCATTTTCGTGGTTTGGAGTTTGTTACTATTCCTTTTTACTAAAATGTAATATTAAACTGGAAAAGAAAACTTTCAGTCATACTAGTCACATCTGTTGTCAGCTTGATGTGATAACAATTCATACATGTACAAATTAAATTAATATAATTTTCCTAAATTTTAAAAACAATTATAGTGTGTTTTCATAGTGTACAGTGATTGAAAATCTTTTTTAACTAAAATATAAATTTTAAAATGATGATTGACACCTTGAGTCATACCATGAACATAGTGTGTTAGATTTAGGTTTATATGATTCATACAAGTTAAACATGCCATATTGATAAATTTCATAAAGAATAAAAATAATATGTACATATTTTATTGGTCTTAATTATTTGGATTGTCTTGTTAACTCAAATTAATAATAATTTCAAAAAAATACACACTTAGAGACATATCAAGAACATTTTGCATCAGATTGGTATGTATCTAATTCATACACATAATAAATTACTTATGTATCATTTTAATTAATTATAAAAACAATCATAATTCATTTTATTGGTTTTGAGATTGTCACATCTATATTTTAGTAAAATTAATATCAATTTTTGATAAAAACACATTTAGAACCTAATGGTCACACCGTGTGTCCTATTGAGGTTTACATGATCCCTATATGTTTAAAATTACCTAAATATTTTTTTTCCAAAAGTACCAAACCAAAATAAATCGTTTTATCCTTTTTAATTATTTTACTTGTTTCTTTTACAAAAAATAATATCAATTTTAAATAAGAACACACACGTTGAGCTACACCGGTCACACTGTGTATTAGATTTATGTTTGGTTGATTCAATCACATAAGAATGACCTATGGATTTTTTTCATATAGTTTAAAAATAGTATTATTTCATTTTATTATTTTTATGTATGCCACTTGTCTTTTATTAAAAAATGTAATTTTAGACTGGAAGCATTCACTTTGAGTCATTTTGATCATATAGTTTTTCGATTTGATACGATAATGACTCATATACATTAAAAATGACTTATAAATAATTTTACTAATTTATTAAGATAATATGGGAACCTTATATTATTTCATATTGACTGACACACTTTTTGAACTAAAATAATAATTTTAATCTCATGAAAAACACTTTGAGTTATACCAGGCATACCATGCATCATATTGAGGTGCAGATGATTCTTCCTTCTAAAACATGCATAATAAATATTTTTTAGGAATTATAAAAACAATTGGAAGGTTTTTTATTTGTTTTCATTATGAAACTTTTCTTTTTTACAAACATTGGTTTCATATTTAAATAAAAATACACAATTTGAGTCATATTGAGAAAATAGTGCATCAGATTGAGGTGAGACTAATTAAAAAACATGAAAATAAAATATAGATAATTTTCTTAATGTATCAAAATATATGAATGTGTTTTATTGGTTTTGAGTATCTCACTTTTCTCTTTTACAAAAATTACTATCAATTTTAAATAAAAAGTCATACTTGGAGTCATACCAGTCACACTATGTGTTGGATTGAGGTATGTTTGATTCATACAAATTATAAATGAGTTATGAATCACTTTACTAAATTATAAAAATAATATGAATGAATTTGATCAATTTTGAGTATTTCACGTATCTTTTTAATAAAATTATTGTTAATTTTAAATAAAAAAAACACACTTAGAGTCATACTGGTCACACCATGCATTGGATTGAGGTATGGTTAATTTCTAAATTTCAAAAATTAATTATATATAATTTTCCTAAAATATTAAAATAATACAATTTCATTTTCAAGATTTTGATTATGTCACTTATCTTTTATTACAGAAATGTCATTTTAAAATGGAAACACACACATTCAATAATACAAGTCCTATTGTGTGTCGGTTTGACATGGGACTAATTCCTATATATCATAAATGAATTATAACTATTTTTACGAAATTATAGGGACAATATAATCATATATTATTATTTTTAATGAGTGAAAAAACTTTTGAACTAAAATGTTTGTTTTAAACTGATAACAACAACTTTGAGTTGTACCACGCACACCATGCATCAGATTATAGTTTAATTGATTACTAAATTTTTCAAATGATGTATGGATCATCTTACTAATGTATGAAAACAATGTGAATTCAATTTATTATTTTTAATGATTCCCAATTATTTTATACTAAAGGAAATTTTTATTTTAAATAAAAATACACACTTAGAGTCCTAACGGGCACATCGTAAATCATATTGAGGTGAAGATAAATCATACACATAAAAAATTACATATGAATATTTTATATAATGTATAAATATAATATGAATAAGTTTTATTAGTTTTAAATCTGAAACTCCTAATTTTTACTAGAATTAATTCCAACTTCAAATAAAAATAAAGACTTCGAGTCATACCATTCACATTGTGTGTCTCATTGTGGTGTGGAAAATTCTTATATAGTTCTTATTAATTGTGGATCATTGTCCTAATATATCAAAACAATCTGATTTTTTTTATTGCGTATGTAAGATGTCATTTTTACTAAGATTAATGTAAATTTAAAATAAAAAGACACACTTGGTGTCATACCCATCACACTATGCATTAGATTGAGGTGTGACTAATTCTAATATGTCAATATTGATGTATGTATTATCACCCAAAAGTATCAAAATAGAAGGAATTCATTTTTTGGGTTTTCTGTATGTTACTTGTCTTTTTTACTAAAATGTGATTCTAAACTGTAAACACGCAATTTGAGTGTTTAGAAAAACTATTAAATCCAATATTGATCCCTTGTGATTAGAATGACATTTAAATCTCAAGGAATCCTCATAATTAATAATTGAATATATCATGAATAACTATTACTTCTAATATTTATGACTTTTTATTATAGTTTCATATTATTTATTTTAAAACACATGTTGATGTGTTTGATTGACATTGATTCATGGATATATATTTCCTTCATTTTAATAATTATTTTGTGCCTTCATAGGGATTTAGTTGAGGTCATAAAAAATGTGAACTGTATAGTCAACCAATTACGCATTTGGATGGTATCTAAGGTGAAATTGTTTGTGATGAATCCCAAAATGAAAAGATATTTTTTTCTCAAACTACAAAACCTATTAGAAGTGTCTACCTCTACTGTCAGGATCACGTGTCTATTGTATATTTGGTATAAAAGGTTATAAATGGGAAAATATTAAAAAAATTATCAACCCAACTATCCCCACAAATAAAAATATTGTATTTTTGTTTCTATGATTTATATTCACTATGATCCACATGAATTGAAATTATCTTAACTATTTGAAACCAATGGAAGCGGAACGTTTATTTTTAAATTGATTCATAAAATAATAATTATATATTATTTTATCAAAAACCATGAAACAACACTACAATATACATATATATAGTTTTTAAAATATAGATAATGGAAAATTACATCCACGGAACACAACAAATTGCAATAATGTAAATTTATTTACCAGTTGTTTGGTTTAGTTTTGAGGAAAAGCAAATATAGTGGGATCAGATATTTAGAAAAAAGGGATGTTGTGAGTTATCCCAAAGGGTGCATATTGAGAATTCGATAGGATATGTGATTTCTCATCCATCATTTGGTAGTAACTTCTCATAAGGAAGACACATTATCCAAATTCTAAGAGAATAAACCATTCTCTTTTTGAAATCATCCCACTCGACCCACATTACCAGATGGAGGAAATAATTATAGTGTTCCTACTTCATTGAATTAATGGAATTATATAAACCCCTTGATTATTAATATTAGTTTCTTTTCCCTCACAAAGTTATAGATTATAATCTTCAAAATGGCCTAAAAATAATCCAATCGTGTGAAGGTAATATTGTTGACATACTGTGTATAATTCTAAATTTCAATCCATATGAAATTGAATAACATGGAGGGAAGAAAGATAAGGCGATGAATCTTGATGATATCATTAATGAATTTAATATATTAATGTTTTCTAGACAATAGACCACTAATTTCATACTTTAGTGAAAATTTATTTATCTGTGAAAACATCAAGATTAGAATTCCCTTTCAAGAGAATAAGTTTTAAAATATTCAAAAAATGACCCAACCATATTGTATTTTAACCCACTAAATTTCCCGGATAAAATACATATGTTTGTAAATGTAGTTCAAAAATTTGGGAAATATGTTTTCTCATATTGGGAATAAGATGTGTGTTTTGAACTAAAATATAATTTATAAACTAAAAACATATAGTTTGATTCATATAGAGCATAACGTGTATCAGATTGAGGTGTTGGGGATTGAGTATGTGATGTTTCTTTCATTCAACCATACACTCCATGCAAAAAAAATTTATTTCGTTTGGATATAGGGTAAAACCCTATGCTACCTGAAATTCCTAATCTAAAAGCAACAAGTTCTCTATTCTCAAGGTTGTTACATACGGTTGAATAAAAATTATGACTTACCAATATATTTGTTGAAAATATATTTATAAGAAAAAATGATAAGGAAGTTAACATAAAACAATAGATAAAATGGTCACATAATTAAATATATATATATAGTATAGAATCAACTTTTTATGATATTTATATACATTCCTAACATATATACATATTTTCATTATCTCATTTTTATCCTTGAAGTCCATTCTCTCATCAGCATGTGTAGAATTAAAAAAACCACCCTAAGTTGAGAAAAGAAATCCACCTCTATAATAAAAATATTATTATGATGATAATAATATAAATAAATAAACTAAAACTAAATTAAACTTAATAAATTTAAAAAATCACGTTTTAACTGAAACTAGGAAATTATTGTCATACAGGGTACATCGTGTATCATTTAGTGTTATGGTTGATTCAACAATGTCTCTTTATCTAATAGGACATTCGGTATTCTGGTTTATCTTACAATGTTGTCATTTCATAACAATGAATATTGAATTCATTAGATAATAAAAAGAAAATTTCATCAACATGAATTCATCATATATTTTGATTACACTATTATATTAGAAGAGTGAATCATCCTAGTGGATGAATTCAATCCTTCATGATCTCTCAAAAAATCAGAAAAAAATTATTAGATAAATACGATGAGTAAATTAACAAAAACAATATATAAATTATGATAAAATAAAATAAAAGGAAACTTTTTCTAGTTATATACCATTGTACAATAATATGATTATTCATGAAAATATGGAACTAAAATACATGGAATACAGTCAATCTGACATAAACCTAAGAGAAATTTCCTTGGATAATCTAACATCATATTATTCATCCTTCAGTGGCCCTTACTAAGAAAACATAAATTGTATAAAATACCATCCTATATAGACGATTATTACATAGTTTTTATTTTTTTATTAAAATAAATAAACTATAAATCTTATCAAAAAGAATTTATTTTTGACACTAAATTTTCTACAATAAAATATATTTTTCCTTCAACACATATTAAAATTATAACACACATTTTTCAAAGATAAAGTTCCTTCATAGGGCCAATATTTTAAATAATGATTCCAAATAATAAATTTTATGATTCACCCACAGTGCATACATATGAGATATTTTAGTAGCTCAATCTAAACAACATGATATATTTAACCACTCTACAATAACATAGCATTTATGTATTACAAAACTGAAACTAAAATATAGCATATCCATTAAGACATAATAGACTAAGTTATAGATTAGTATATATTTTTCTGTATTATAGGTGATGATAAAGTCTAACATAACATCATCATTATTTTTTAGTAAAAATTGGACATCCCTATTTTGATTTATTTTTTATTGAGAATGATTATGAGTTTTTTATTAACGAGCTTATGAACATGGATCTTTTTACATAATGAATTTCTATATGCATGTTAGTGATAAAATAGTGTACAAGTTTTTGGATGGTGATCTGGTGAACAAGTATATTTATGAATAAAAGGGATGGGTTAAAAACCTCTACTCATGTTATGATTGTGAGATTATATGTGATATACTGGTGAGATGAATTAATTTTACATCATGTGAATTCAAAAGAACCAGTTTTTTTCAATTGACTAATATAATATTGATGTGTTACATGAATGAATTTCACAAGAAATTTTTATATTATATAATGTATTTAATTGACGATCGAATAGCCAAAATAATTCCATCACACACCAAAGTGAAACCAATGTATTTCTATTTTATTCTATTATTTACTTCCACCCATAATGGAACCCATATATAGAATTAAAATAATGTTATTATAAAAATGATAAGGATATTAACTAAAAAAGTTGTTATAATGATGATAAATTAAACTAAATAAGTAGTAGAATTTCACCTACTCATGACGCATGTATACATTCTGACACCATGTTTTTAGATCATTTATAAAAAAATAAATTTAATCTAGTATACTTATCATTGAGAAACATATCAAAAATAATATAAGAATAATGATACTAATTCTTCACACCCCAAATATATTTCATATGACATATCTCATAATAGATCCCAAACGTAGCATGTAATCACTTAAATTATTTGTTAGAAAATGTCTTGATGTCATGTATGCTTGCCACACATATCTAAAAGAAATTTCATCTTATTTGGAGATAAAAGGTTGTTGTAAGTCTTGGAAGTACAAAGAAAAAATAGAAAAATATATTAAGAAATATTTTTAATGAAATTTCAATTACCTTAATTAATTACTTATTTTAGGATGCTGGAATTTTCTTGGTTTATGATCACTCTCATAAATTTTCAAACATAATATCCAAAAAAAATTCCATTATTTTGCTTAAGACACTACAGAAAAATCTATAAACATAATTAAATTATATAGAAATATGTTTTTATAGTAAAATATTTCTATACATACCTTAATATATTTACATTTAAACTAATCCAAGACTTGTTATGTTCTATCCATGACTTCAGTCCATGATTTAGCCTATATTTTCCATAACCTTGTCATAATGATTTTTTTATTAAAACATAGATTGAAACATATAATTCTAATTTTATCTCTAAAATATTGATTTTAGTTTACTATAAATTCACAATACATGTCATGAATTATAATTTTTTTGGATATCCATTGATTGGATATAAAACTATATATTGTTGGTATCTAGGTTGAGTGTGATCATCATTCAGTTCTTCTTAAAAAAAAATAATTAATGAAAAAGATAGAAATATATTTTATGTGATTAGATTGTAGAGTTTTTCACCTATATTATAGGAATCAAAAGGAGTTTATCATATGATATTTTTTTCTCAAACTCAGTATTTTGCTTAATTTTTTCTTATTAATTACTTTTTTCTCTAGAAATATTTATTGATTATAAATAATAGAGGGAGTAATGAATCTAAATCATCTTTCACATGGTTTTCTATTTATAAAGTAAAAATTTAAACACCTAATGAAAATATGAATATTTAATAACTTTAATGAAAATATTATATCATTTATTGGACATAAGTATTTTGAAAATGTGCTTTGTGTATATATTCACAACTGAGACTCTCATCCATTCAAATGTGATAATCACATATATACTATCAAGTCCATTTAGGTTAGTAATAAAAGTTACATTAATTTGTTCTTAAAATGTAATTTAATACATATTTCTATCTTTAAATGTGGTCTCTTTATGACTTTATAAAGATAATAAATGTTATAGTTGAACTAGTCGGGAAAAGGTACTCCAAGAATGTCCTTTTGATTTCGTGGTCGATTCCCAAGATTGTCTTGATCCAAACTTCCTTATCCTTATCCCTTTATCTATCTGTAATATCAAAATACACTCAAGAGATTTTTTAATCAACTCTAATAGGTATTTTATATGAGAATTTGTTTTTTAAATTTATACATCATGTATATTTATAAGATTTTATATTTATGCTATGAATCCTCAGTTAACATCATTGGTCATTGTAATATGTGGATCATCTTGTGGAACAAAAAACATAGTGGTTGGTTACTAAGCTACCTCAATCCCCACAATCATGTGATATTTTGGTAGTTTTTATTATGTACCACTTCTTTCTTGATATTTTAAATTATACCCCTCACAAAGTAGAGGTATATGATTATTGATAGATAGATATCACATTAAATTTTACAATGCCAAATTTTGGTAATATATAGTTATTTAAAGATTTTTTTTCAAAATTATGACAAAGTGTAATAAAAAAATAGATTAACTCTGGTATGGTATGCAGTCGAGTGGAATGACTTTCTTCAATTTTAACAAGGTCATTTGGTTCATTTTGGGTGGATCTCTATTCCACCTATGGTTCACTTTATCTTTTCTCATATATTGATCTTCCAAACAAGTATGTACAATAATATCATGAAAATAATATATTTTTTCCTGAATCCTTTCATAATATTATATATATCTTCTTATGGTTTTTTTGCATGAAATATGTTTAATAAGGAACTCTAAGACCTACTCTACTAGCATGACCATATTGTTCTAATCGCTTTATGGCTACTAAAAGTAGTTTTTACTCTGGTGCGGTCATTGCCAGTTCTTGTGTATAAACTCAATAAAAACATATATACATAAATAGAATTTTTTCTACAATACTATTATAAATCATAATGAATAACAATTAATTTATACTGACACATATTTATTATTATTATTATTTTCATCAAACTAGCTTACCCTATTTATTTACATGAGCCTCCTTCCATAGCAAAATATACATGGTGGAAGTGGCATCATATTTTGATTCATTAATATTCATATAAACTTTGGAACATTAGTTGTTTCATATATCATAAAACATTTATTGTTGATTTGAAATACAATTCAATTTATTCTATAGGGAAACATACACCATTCTTACATTCTGATTGTGGTACATTGGTTTTGATGCACGATATGCATTTCAAGCACTCTTTTGATGGTTCATAATTTAACCATTTTAAATAAAATTGGATAAAATAAATAATGAAAAATATTATTTTATCAACAATAATGTACCTAAAATGGAATCTCATCACTAATACTGATGAAATAATTTCACGATCCATTAATTATAAGGTGTGTATAACTAACTGGTCGATGGGAATTTAATTCCCCCTCTGTATCCCAAAGAGGTAACTAGGTATGAAGAGTTTGGAAGCCTCTATAAGATTTTCCATCATCCATTAAAACATATTCAATATTGAATTATTCTAAAATAAATGATATCTATAAGTAATAATGATTATTAAATATACTTTTTATTATATAATTTTGTGATAAAATAGATAATGTATATCGTAAAATTACCAATATACCCTAAAAAAGGTTTTCCATCATTACAAGATGGTTGTGTATCCATGAATTTATATCAATTATTAAATTCATCCTCATTATGACCTCATCATAAATAATAAACATTGCCTTTTTTGGGTCAGTAGTTTTGCCACATTGGTTCCATATAACCTCAAATGTTATACCCATTTTTATTGACTTCATAATTTTATTCAACGCTATGATTTTTCATCATTATTTTTTTCATCATAATTTTATTGATCCCCAAATAGATATACATATTTAACATTAGTAGTTTTTTCTACCCTAAGATTGGTAACTTAATCATGTGTATAAGGAAATGTTTTCATGAGTAGTAAAACATTTAATATAGATTTTGTTAATGTATTGGATAACTGATAATGTTATGAGAAAAATCATAGTAAATTAAAAAACCCTTGAACATTATCTTTGAAATCAATTTATTTTTTTAAAATTTTAAATGGAGTTTGATCCTCTATCTAGAATCCAAAAACCCTCTTTATGTTCCACTCAATCATAAAAGACATTGTATACATTATGACCACTACGAATTGATTAATATATCCTAATGAAAGTGTCATCCTATGTTGAATTTTCATTTGACCCTAAGGTAGATTTAATTAAATGTAAGAAAATTGACTAATTATTGTTTTCTAGATCGGAAGAAAAAAAATAAATTCACAGTTTTTATTCCATTATGGATGGATCAAACTTTTCCCATTCCATAATGAAATTCACCTTCATGAATCCCATTTAATAAACTTTTATTGCACAAATGTTTTAAACCCATTTAAAACATAAAATAGGCCCCAAGAAATTTATATAATTGAACACATATATCTATTTGATAATTCATAAATATAAAATATTCACATAAATTTGATTCCAATCCATGGATCCAAATATGTGCATCACTTCCTCCATAAGAATGACTCCACTTTTTGTCATCATAATATAGTGGTCATGTTATTTTGTATAGAACACAAACCCATTGATTACAAAACTAGTGTAAGTTATAAAATTTCCATTTGGTCCCCTAGATAGCTATAAAAGTCATTCAGAAATTAGATTATTATTTTAAGATAACTCCTTAAAAATATGATCTCCTAACCATCCAATAAATTGTTGATCATGTGAATTTTATATCCATAATTCTTCCCTTGATTGATTCAAATATTTAATAATTTCATTGTGGCATTTAAATTAAGGATCAACATCTTCATTATTATATTAAATATAATGGTTCACCTACTCCAACTCTATGATAGTAATTGTAATAGTATCTATCCTAGATATAACTTCTCCCATAAGTTGTCTGTTTTTATGAGACTTTGTTAGAATGATGTTCTCAACATCTAATAGATAATTGGTATAGAATTCAATAGATGATTTACCAATATATCATTCTTCAATAAAACCTTTTTTCTGATATCAATTCATGACATACCCTTTCAAAATCATCATATACTCTTCAATGTGGTATATCCATAGGTAATGGAAAAAACCATGTAGTTGATTATCCCTATCCAAGTCAACCATCTGGTGGAAAATTGTATAAAATAATGATGGTGGGAATAACATCTCTAACTCACATAATATTACTCCAACATTCTTATTCATGATTTGAAACATAACCTTCTCTATTACATTTCAACAAATGTATTTAAAAAAGAAGTATATTCTATTTATTCTATGTCATACATTTTTAGGAAAAATGTAATGTAAATTAACAGGGATCAAATATTATATCAGAACATGAATATCATGTGATATTAGTCCCTATAACCTCCAATTGATCATTAACATGGCATTATGTATATTTTATTAATACCCCTCTTGAATATTTAAACCATTAAAGAAAATGAACATTTATAATTTTTCTTGTCTAGATAGAGTGTAAGCTATTTGTGGAAGATAATTCTTCCCTTTACCCTTCACAAATTCCAACTCATCCCTTATCCCCAATTCTAACATGTCTTACCTAGCCTTGAAGCAATATTTTTATTTTCTAGAAACATTTAATGATATCCAATAACACTATAAAATAAATTGTTTTCAAAATTAATGATATCAATAAAATGTATGACATATAAACAATTCAAATATGGTAATTCAAAGAAAATTGATCTCTCTTTTCAACATGATTTTGTATTTTTTTTAAATTGGTTTACCAATAATATTTTCAATGTCTTTTACTTTATCGAACCATTTATCACCCATTAGTGGAGACAGTGTTTTACCCTGTTTGGTATTCCCATTTAATATTTTCATCAAGGATCAATATTTATTTCACTGAGATAAAAAAATTTATGTCCAAAAAACACAGTCTATATGTAAATTTTAAACAGATCTGAGTGTGTAAATTCTTCAAAAATAATACACCCCAAATTTTTTTTAATGATATAGTCTAATAAATTTACATATTCTTGAAAGTCATTTAGTTTCCTATAAAATATGGCCCTCAAAAGTGAATTCATCAATTTTATGATCATAAAATATTATAAACCAATATCCCACATCAATTTCTGATCATTGATCAATGGATCCAAATAGACATCAATATAATTACTGGGATTCTTTGGACTTGATATAAGCAGTGAAAAAAAAATATTTTTTTTTTATTCTTGAATAACATTAGTAAAAGGAAACTATTTACCATCATTATGGTCCATGTACTATGAGTAATAATCTATACACCAAAAGTATTAATTCCATCTGTAGATAACAATATATGTATGTTTCTTGTACCCTTTCCAAATTTATGATACCTGTAATCAATCTTCTTCTACTGAGGATAATCTATTCGTTAACTTTGGATACCATATTTAGTTATTCTATCTGCATGCCATGTTAATTTTCTCATATTTTTATAACATCCATAAATTCTTCTAAACCATTTAATGATATGAAATTACCATATATCTTTTTAAGTACTTGATTTATTTATATGGTATTGATATACGCCACACAAGGGGAATTTTATGTATGATTCATGGAAATTCCGAAATAATATGAAATAATTTGTAAAGGATTGTGATTTTTATAGATCATTTTCATGGAATGTAGCATTCATTTAATTTCATATTTACTCTATGTATGTTCATTATCTTTAGGTATTACATCATTCAGGATGCCTCATTGTTCTATAAAAATTGTGTCACTCTATCAAATGCAATCCTTTAAAATATATAACATCAACAAAACTGAAAATTTTGTGTATATTGTATAAATGGAATAAAATTATCTCTCGATCTAGCTATCTTAAATCTCAAACAAGTTTTATAGTCCTGAAGTTTATATTAAATTTCCATTTATTATATTATCTATGATATCTCCATCATCATTTACACTAGAACTCATATCAAATGGTCAATATACTATAGTATCATCCCAAACAGTGTGAACTCTAATTTTTTCCCATGTTTAGTCCAAAATTTATATATGTGACATATTCCATGAATAAAAAGTTATTCAAAATCTTCCAGAATAATTTTTCTAGGAATAAAAACAATAAAAAAATCAAAAAAATACTTGATAAAGATCATATTCGTGCTCTATTGAATACTTTATGAACTCTTTAAATCTAACTTCATGTTCTTTTGTAATAAAATTAGTGAACATTCATTTTTTAATCATATCCATTCTATTAGGTTCATAAAATATTTATTTTTTAAAAAAAAATAAACATACGATATTCATTATCATTGGTGAAAGTTGTAAATAATTCTAATAAAGGGAACCCACCATTTTCTATGTCAAAAAATTTGATTATTCATAGAATGAAAATTTTAATTTATTTTAATAAATTAATTAATCCACTAAGGTTTGTGTTATCCTATTAATTGTTCCAAAATGATCACTAGTACTCAATATGTGATGACCGCTACTCCTAGTAGTTCATGAAACAAAGGTACATATCCTCAAGATTTGGGGATGATTCTTAATAAAAAATGAAATAATAATTATTAGTGGGAAGAATCTGATGAGGACGATAGTATTATCCATAAATATAAATATTCTTGGTATAGGAGTCGGTTAATCTCTAGATAAACATTTCCTATTTACTTCCTAAAGATGATAAGTATCTTGATCACACAATGGTTTGACAGTTGAGTTGATCATACAATACATCTTTTGAGTTACCTTACAATTTTATACCCCTTTCCCCATTCCCAAATGGGTTGAGATACATGATCAGTTTTTCTTGAGTATACAAGAACAAAAATCCCTTGAAAAGTAAAATTATTTCACTAAAACTATAATATGCTTTAATAGTGGAAATAGAAGCAAGATTTCAAAATTGATTTTCTTTCAAACACTATACCAAGGTTAATAGTTGGTATAAAATTAATAACACATAGTAATCATCGTACCTGTAATGAAAGAAATAATGAGTGGATGAGTGAAAAAAAATAAATTGTGGAATGATATTAATTAATAGTAAATTAATGATTTTATGACTATAAACATCTTGCAAATTCTATGTTGAAACCAAAAACCTTACAAAACACTTTGAAAGATGCTAAAAAAATTTATAAATTACAGAGTCACATTTTAAAATTTAAAATATCACCTCAAAACCAATTTCAAAATTGAAATTTTAATTCTCATAATTTTTAAATCCCCACTTGGAATCCATTTTTTTAATTCCTCTTTATGAAAAAACAATTTTTTTCAAAACCATTAATGTGATACGAACCCCCTGTTTATAAAAAATCTAATCATCAACTGAAAATTTTCCAAATCATATTTAAAAAACAATCTTTATTAAATTAAATTTTTAAAATTTTTTCAATGTAAATATGAATACATTGAAACTTTTAAATCTCTATAGGTTCACCTTGAAATCAGTTCATGGGTTTCAAAATAAAAATCAATTTTATTTCATTTATGGGGGATATTTTTTCTTTTCATTTCAAAACCTACATTAACATTTATAACCATGTTTTATTTTTCAAAAATAAAATTAAAAATATACATGACCATAATAATTCAATATAGGTGACCACCTGGTCTAAAGAAAATAACATTTATTAAAAATTTCTTAATCATTTTACAAATATGACATTAATAAAACAATTTTATGAATACAAGAATAAATTTACATTTTAAATACGATAATCATTTCCATAGACTATCATCCTAAATAATAGGTTTTTCATGGGAATATTTATTAATTCATTCAATGGACTATACATTCATGAAAACTAGTTTATCAAATATCTCACAAGAATCCAAAAAACTATGTTCTCACATTCCATACAATTTATTCAAGAATAAACATGAAGAGGGTTTTAAAAATATTTTTGACATTGAAAATTGTCTTATAAAGGTATATTATGTGTTAGAAATACTCAATACATGATATCAGCGTTAGGTTTTATTTGAATTTATCTGATTGATATTTTAATTGGAGGATCTCTAACAATCAGGGTTAGAGAATGATATAATATTTGGTTTTTTTTTGGAAAAGAACCAACCATGAAGTTACATTATGATTCGAGTCTGTACATTATTGTGTGTGTTTAAAAGACCATGGGATGATATCAGATCTTTAGGAATGTTATATATTGATGATATAGCATGTTTATGGGTGAAATTGGAAATTTTTAGAGAAATTTTTGTGAGAGGAGGATTGAATAATTTTTTTTATGAGAATGGGTGTAGTCAGACAAAAACCAATTAACGCATGTTTTTCGTATTATATATTTATTCTTGGTTTGTTCTGTAAGGTCTGTCAGATATGTCTTATTAGTTTAAAATTATTTATTCAATGAAATTAAATATTATACTTGTGTTATATAATTATTTACATTCTTTTACTTATACAACTTCATTCTTATAAATTATATAAGATCAATATCATTTTAACATTCATAAATGAATGTTTCAATCATATGTTTGGGTTTTGTTTCCCTACTTTATTTTGATAATGTAACCTGAATATTAAAATTTCATAAACCTTTTTTCAATAAAGGAAATAACTTTTGTGTATGTATTTATGTTATGATATTTATTAAACCTATATTTTTTTAAATCATGTGTTTAAATAATATTAATATACCAAGTTACGTATTTCCTTTTATACCATGTATTGTAATACAAATAAATTCATTTACATTCTTTATAACCAAAATTAATTATTTATAAATGAACTATAAATAAAAATGATTTACTAATAACATTTGTGATGAGGAAATGGTAGGGTTTATTATGTGGGATGGAACGATTTCTTTTGACAAATTATTAAGTACATTCAACATGTTTGATTTTTGAAACTAAACTAGAAACATTTAAGTACTAAATATCATAGAACTATTCAATAACCCAGTCCCACTCTATCTATACACAATAGAAACAAGTGTTTTCCCTCATCAAATATACAATTTAGTTACTTGGACATTTTAATTACTAAGAAACAAACTAAGGTGTTGAAAATGAAATATAAATACATAAATATGATAACAAAATAAATATTCTACACGTCACCTCCAATATCCTTGCATAGAAAAAATCCTTTCACATCATACATACATTATAAATTGATAACATCAAATGATAGACTCAACAAATACAAGGGTTGATCAATGAAGGTATCACAACTTATAAAACCATTTTAATGTAAAAAATGGCATGTTAAACTAAATATGACTTGGGGTTCTATGTTATATTCCATTCATTACAAATTCAATAGTTTTAATAATTTTTAAATATTTAGAAACACAATGCAGTTATATTACAAAAAATTTCAGAAAAAATGTTTATGTTCTATTAAAAACTAAAATATGTCCTAATCCTTTCATTTTTCAATAAAACAAATGTGAAATTCCTCATATGAATATGATGAAGCAGTTGGAATGATAAAACATTTAATGCAAAATAATTTAATCAAAATCCATGGTAAAACCCATTATTCCAAACATTGAATTCAACAAACATTTATTCCTAATCAAATATAAACATTACACATAGGAATACATTAAATAAAAATAAATTTAAAAAGACTCGGTACTTTCGTGATTCATAAAATGAAGGATTAGAAGATAAAAATTGAACTCAATAAATTGGGTTGGTTGACAGAGACACCTATATAAGAAGGAAGGAATAGGGGATTTACATCGGAAAACACTTGAAAATTAATGGATGAGATGCATAAATAAATGTATAAGGATATTGAAACATTCTTATGGAACCAAGTCGGTTAGAATAAGAATTTGTTTGAAGAGAAGAGAGGATCCAAGAAAACTACAGTATAATTCAGACCACAGAACCAAAAGAAGCAATTAATGATAGAAGAGGAAAAAAATAAAAATCCCTAGAATTGAAACATGATTCGTCTAAGATAAAGTAGAGTAGGAGTGTTAATAGTACTGGACTTCTATGAAATCTTGAGAATCATGACTGAAATAATTTTTGTTATATTTATTTTAAATAGATCAGAGAGGTTTTATCAGTGCCTCCAAAAATTGATGATAAAGACACATTTTATTAGTTCTAAATTAATATGTTATGATAAAATATATCCTTATCAATGCTTCATTAGGCTTATAAATATACCTTTTATCAGGGATTATTTGGTGCTAATAAATGCTATATCATTATATGCACTATATAAGTACTGATAAATTAAATCTTTATTAGTGCATATGATTTAATTCTGGTACAGTGTAAAGGCCAGGATACATATGGATCGACCCTCAGCATGTTTATGAAGACCTAAGTGGATTAAGAAGGCTCGGAGGAAGTCTGAAAGAGTTTGAAAAAAAATAATGTAAATATGATTAATTACACACCGTGATAGAATTACATTTCATGTATGTCATGTTCAAGATGTGTAATTTTTCTAGGATAAATAATAAAAAGATGATTCATTTTTTAGAAAAAACTGAAACATGATGATTTAAAGACATGAAAGGGGATTAAACATCATGTAAATCCCTGAAGATGTTTGTTTTAAATGTTTTCAACCACTCAAGTTTGTCAAACCCTATTGATGCACACATCTCTCTCGTTTTCATGCGACCTGGAAGCCACCTCTTGAACATTATATTGATTTCTTTATCAATGATTGGTCTTTACATTTCCACATATCATACATATTGATATTACTTCTATACAAGGTATTTTTATGTCCATTATTGGGTTTTCATTGATCTATTTCCTCTCATTCATCTTTTCCATGTTATGGTGCTTGATCTCCATGTTTACGAAGATGTTTTGGGGGTTGGTTATTGTCACTGTTGTGGTAGGAATCCTATAGTGAATTCAATTATTATAGAAGAGGCAATTAGGATCTGTAGCATTAGTTTGTTCACAGGAAAAGAACATTTACATCCTTTTTGTGGTAGTGGATTCATTTCTTCTCAATTTATTTATATGAAATCATATACCTAGAATGCTTTATCAACTTGGGTCAAAAATAAATTAACCAAATAATTACATAAAAATATTAATGAATTGTTATCGATCGCATGGTGATATTTCTGTTTTGTAACATGATAAAGGTTTTCATATTGTATTTCTATATTGTGTTTTATCTATATTATGATTGTTATTCTTAGATTATAATACGGAATTAAAAAAGAAATTAATTCTAAAATTAATTCTTAATTAATTTTATAAAGGATTGAGAGGCATGTTTAATGATTCCTGTGTGTTGTAATATTAATACTGAAATCCTATTTAAATGAATTGTCCTTACAATTTTTAATGGATTTGATAAATATTTGAATCATGTTGATGCTTCTTGATATTGGGAATAATGAAATTTTAAATTAATTGTTTAATTAATTTTTTTATCTTGTGCTAGTTAGTTACATTGGTTCCCTACAGTTGGAACCTATAAATAATGAATAGGTTAAATCAAGATGGACTAATAATCAGTTCTATAAGAAGTGTTAATACCTTGTAGGGCCTAATTTGACAATAAATTATAAACACTACATTCCTTTTTCTTTGTATCCATGTGGGATCATTGTGTGAGAAGGCTGAATTCCTTGTTTTGAGGGCCAAGTTTCCCTGTTTCTTATTTTCTTGTTTCCTTTTACTTATTATGTAAATGTGGGATTGATGTGCCTTTAGGGATGTTGAGATATATAATAAGGAGAGGCTTGATTTTTGTGATTGTGGTTCATTCTTGAGATGGAAGGATGTATCCAGATATGTATGTGAGTATCGGGGAGGACATTATGGATGATGTAATGGGTTAAATCTAGGACTACCCATAAAACTGAATGTTTCATGATTTTTGAATTTATTGTTTTGCTGACATCTAGTTTATTTTATTATATTAAATCATTTCCCCAACTGATTGAGTTATATGGATGTTCTTGTTTGTTTAACTTGTTTGGTCGCATAGGACATTTTCCTAAAATAACTGTTAATATGGAATGTAATGTTTTAAATAAATTAATAAATATTTGCCCATGGGATTTGAGCTTGCTGGGATGCAATGTTGATGTTATAATTCTCAGAAGCCATGGACTCAGTTTTATTATGCCTAGAGTGAATGATACTTTATTTTAATGCTAATGTGGGAAATGATAATTTTAAAATAATTAATTTACATAAAGTGAAACTATCAAAAAAATAATTTAATGTTTCTCTTTAAATGGTTGTGTGCTTATAAGATATCAAGTCTTAATAGTGGTAGACAGGAGTCCTAGAGATATAAGTTGTACTTAATTATACAAATAGGTCATTACCATAGTATGTTTGTGAGCTATATTATATCATGAACTTTTGGTGTTTTTATATGCTACTTCACCTTATTTATTTGGGAAAATATCACACATGAGATTCTATGCCCTAGTGGTGTTTACCCCAATATCCTGATAGAAGGATCGAAGGCTGAATTCCCCCTTGGGTCCTTCTCTTTTATCTTGCTAATTATATATTTTGGTATACATTGTAGTTAGTTTTCCCTATATATGTGTCTATAAGGATATAATGGATTGTGTTTATTTCACAACCATGTATTCTGGATTTAGTTTCCTAAGGATGCCTAAAGTAATAACGTGTATAGGTTGTGAGGTCTGGAGGATCCTTACTTATTGTATGGGTGGTGATGCATTAATGTATAATACCCAGTGTATGATACATGTTATAGGGCGTGTGGTGGCTCCTAGAAACTACTTGGTTACTTATGGTTATGAGGATGTGGTTGTGTGTTTCACGAGGAGCATGTTGTGTTGCTTTATCGAGGTGTCTGTAGGATATACTTTTGAAGAGAGATTATTGGATTGTGTGATGTTGGGGGAAGATCGAAAAACATGTGGGGAAGCAATAGTGGGGTACCCTTGATATTCATTATTAAATTATATGATCTTATATGTGATGCTTGGTGAGAGTAACCATGGCGAGGCTGGTAACTTAGTATGCCTATCAAGGAAATGAGTTAGTTTCACTTGTTTTTCAATGTGCTTTATCAAGATCTCTTTACCTTTTACACTACAGGCTTTGGGGACGATCCTACCAAGTATACTGTTATACTCAAAATATGTATATATAAACTATTTTCAGGTTAGTTAGAGTAGTTTTAAGATCAAGCTAGATACTATTATCTTGGGGTTTAGCAAGATCTCTTTGGGATTCATGGCCGCTATCATCCATACCATTATTTTAGATCTTGAAGTTTTCCATTCTGTTGTAGTAGTTATTGAATGTCATTACATAGGTTCACATGGGTTTTCCTTTTTATTTTATTCTAGGAAGTATTTGATTGGTGTTTGTATTATCACTCTCTTTCGTATGTGTTATCTTAAAGAGGAATGCCTCACATCTATGTATTTACGATACCCTTGGTGCTAGTCACCAACATAGGGATTACTAGGGTGAGACTGTTATCTCAATATCTATAATCTCCCATTTATGTCCCATGTGGTGTACACTTTGTGGGGAGGGGGTCATGACAGAGTGGTATCATAGCTCTATTTGAGGGATATGATGGATTATGCAGTTAGAATTGTGTTTTGATTAATGCGTAGTTTGGGAAATATTTTCATCTATGTATAGAAAGTTATATAAAAATGTGATACTAGATTAGATATAGCTATTTAGGACCACATGTAATCTAATGAACGAACCTTTAATACTAAAGTGTTTACTAAACAATGTGATACTGGTTTTAGGGTAGAGACGTAGGAAAGGATCATTCATCATTATTATTTGTGCTAATGTTTTAACAGGTACACCTTAACATAGGTTAACCTAAATGAATAAAACAAAACATTTAATTAATGTTTAGGACTTCTTTATTCCAATTTTAGGATCTATAACTATTTGATCTTTTTCAGGCATGGGACTGGGTCGACATCCTCATCAATTTTTCACAGAGTATGCCTAGCAGGTTGTGCTAGCAGATCACTATAGAGTGGAGGTTGACGACGATGACACTTGGAGGAGGACACTTGGAGTGTTTATGAACCCTAGTATTAGGAGGTATGAGAGATCCATTTCAGATATATTCATGGAAGATATGTTGGATTATTTTTAGATAGTCTTTAGTTTAATCAATTCTTGGAAAGTGAACTATGTATCGTTGTATGTGATGATGTTGTGTGGGGTTATGAGGCAGTGCTGGTTGTTGTTCCTCAATGATTGCTAGGATTTGGTAATCTCATATGTGGATTTCTATGACCTGCTCAAAGATGAGTTTTGTTATTGACCATAAAGGTGGACAGTCACCAAGAATTTCATATCATTTATTAGGGGTGCTCTACTATGTGAGATTTTTTTATAAATTTCAGTAACATTCTACTATATTCTTCAGACCTTTTGTGAGATGACCAGTACCATGAAATGTATTTTGATGGGGCTTTGTTTCAAGATATCCAGTTCTAGGTCCCCTTATTTTTGCTATAGATATATCTAAAGGTGTTCAAATGATCAGAGGTAATCAAAAGGATGTTAGATAGAATCAGATCATCATGATAGGGGAGTCATTAGGAATCCTCACGATGTTCTGTTGTGTTACAAGGTTCCCAGTTATTATGACAGAATGGATTTTGATCAGTAAATTATATTTCACATACCTCAATGTTTTGTTTACCGAGGGGCGTCAGCTATTAGTAAAATTCCATGGTATCATATGCATGCTTTTCTTCTAGAGGATGAGGTTATCAAAAGTGAGATTGACCTAAATGTCTTAGCAGTCTGCGTGAATTGGTTATTCCCCTTCTAGCTCATCCTTTGAGGTAGTTCTAGCTAAGGCAGTAGCGGAAGTTTTCTCAAGTTTGTGATTAGAAAATTGTCTATGCGGTAGGAAGAGGACATCCAAAAGATACTCTTCATGCTCATAGAGAGGAGTGTAGCTATAAAGGTTGTCATCATAATGGTTAGATAGGTCATAGAGTTTTTCATGGTCGTCTTCTTACCTTAGTGTCGCTAGATCTTGGAAAGCGAGATGTCTTTCGATGTACCCTTTTCTTGTTATATAATGGCGTAAATTTCATGATTGAACTAAGAGAGAAACACTCCTTTATATAAACTTCCCTTGACTATTCATTGGGACTTGTGGTAGAGATACTCTAAGTGACCATGGAGTTGACTACTCCAGTTAGAGGTCGAACTAATTTGTTGTATGTATGTAGAGATTGTGAACTAGTTTTGGGGAAGCACCACTCTTGGGGAGATTTTTTTTGTTTTTGGATATAACCATATGACATTATCTTTGTTATGGATTGGTTGTATTCATTTTAGGTTATCATGGATTTATTTAGGATGCGTATTTTTTCCTCAATGGTGATTGAGATCCTGTATTGCTTTTCGGTGAGAAAGACACTTAGATGGGTCAAAGTTGTGTTATGTCCTTGTCATCCTTGATGGATGAGATGATACTGCATTCTTTAGAGGATCATTAATGAGTGATTCATATGGTCATAGAATACTACCCTAATGTCCTTCAAGGAGAGCTTGTACCACTAACCCCTCGAAAAGAAATCATGTTCAGGATTGAACAACAGTTAGTTTTGACTCCTATATCGATGTCTACATATAGAATGGATATTTATGAGTTGAATGAGATGTGTATAAAACTTTGTGGTTTATTGTGGTGTGGTTGTTTTCGTCCATGTGTGTCGCTATGGGGTGAACTAGATCTGTTTGTGAAGAGGTTTGAAAGTTGTTTTTGTTTGTGTATCAATTATCATTACTTGAACCATGAGATGGGGAAGAAATGATATCCTCTTTCCTGGATTTATGATTTATTCAATCAATTTCAGGGTGAAAGTTGGTTCTAAAAGATAAATTTTCCTTCATTATATCATCATATACGTGTAAAGTATTAGAATATCACAATGATTTCTTTTTGTTATCATCATCAGTGTTATGAGCTCTTTGTCATGTCTCTCGGTGTAAAGATTTAACCATCTATGTTCATGGGGTTAATGAATGATGTTTTATATGAGAACATGTAATGTTATTTATTGTTTTTATAGAATACGCCCTTCTATACTCTGGGATTAAGGAGTAACATGAATAGAATCATTATACTATTTTTGGAGTTCTTTGTCTAGAGTGATTATTTCAAAATTTACCGATGTGTGATTCATAGGTTAGAGAAGAATGTTAATTTGGGTATGTAATAACCTAGTAGGTAGTAATTATGGATCCATTGATGATATAATGAGTTGTGTATTAGGAATCCACTAAGAGAGTGGAGGAGGTGTGAAGATTCCTTAGTCTTGCAGTATATTACAGGAATTTCATAGTCAATTTCTCTTTGGTTGTGACTCCTCTGATAGAGTTGAATAGAAAGGATCATCTGTTCATGTAGAATGGTTAGTTTCAAATTTATTTTGAGTATTTTAAGGAGAATCTTTTTAGTGATCAAGTTCTATGTCTTCATATATATGGATTTCAATTTGATGTTTTCTATAATGATTCATATCTTGGTTTCGACAATGTTCTGATGCAGCACATTTTAGTTATTTCTTATGGGTATCAAAATTCATTTCCCCATGATTGTAAATATGCCACCAATGATCTCAAGTTGTATTTGGTTGTGTTTTGCATGATTTTTTTGCTACATTACCTCATTATTGAGCATATTTTTTGTCTTCATTGATCATAAGTGTCGAAGTTGTGTTTTCTCCCGAGGTTACATGAGCTTATTCTAGCTTTGGTGTGTGGAGTTCTTATAAGATTACAACATTAATATATCTTATACACATAGAAGGTGGTATATTGTGGATAATTAGAAGATAATGAAGTCATGTATTAATGTAGTTTGTGAATTAGGTGATTTCTAAAGAGTGATGGTGAAATTTCAGCATTGCATCTAGATATATGAGAATTTTGGTGAAGAGGTTGTCTTATTAATATAATAGTTCTGCAATATCTAGTGTAGTATGTGGAGGAATCCTAGTTGGGGGATAATGAGGTGGAGTTCTAGAGAGACCACTTTGTTTATGTTGAGGCCCCTAGAGGTAGTTTTGAAGATATATAGCATTGTGTATTTTTCAAGAAGGGATTTTCATTCCATTAGTGATATGTAAAATGGTTCTAAGTAGGTTCAATAGGCCACATTTAGCTGTATATACTAGTGTGAATAAATATGTATAGAGATTTGAGAGTTCGATTTTAGTGGCTTACATTGAAGGGTGAAGTTATAGTGTTCGTGTCTCAACGTTTGGTCTACCAAAAGTTGAAGGTTGAGCACCGTGTTCTTTTTTATTTTCTCCAATCATTAGATGTTCCTTAATGAAAGTGGGAGGACATCTTGATAGACTTTGTAACCAATTTAACTTGAGTTTATGGAGTCTATGATTCTATATGTGTGGTAGTTGATCGTTTGAAGAAATCTATAATGTCCTGGAATTTTATGTATTTTTTTAAAATCTATAAAATTATTTCGAGACAACACGGTTTGACGGAACATGATTCTAAGGCCTGGTGTTCCTGGAATAGAATTTTCAACCATTTTTAGTTTGTTTTAGTTAACATGAGAGTGTGTTTTTCTAAATTTTAAACCAGTGCTTGGATCAAAAATTTGAGGGCGCCGTTGAACATGGAATGTTGGGATTCTCCTAGAAAGGACCCAACAACAACTGGTAAGGTTTGGATAGAAAAGTTAGTTTTCAGAATTTTCAGAAAATAATAATATAACATAAAAAGTTCTTTTATTTCCTTTTCTCGTGATTGATTGATGGAAGGAGGCACTACAGTGCGGTGAGGAGGAACATTAAATGAATCTCATTACTGGATCAATTTTGTGCGGCACAATGACGCATTAATTGGAGCATAATGATGCAACATCAGAGTGAAACAAAGACAATGCAATGTGTTTTTTTTTGTTAAACTAATATGTAAGAGGAATGATAATTAAACCATGGAAATTATCTGACAAACCTATGGAAATGATCTCCTCCAATAACGAATAAAGAGTGCATGCATATCACGACAAATTCCAATGCCTTACAATGAATGGGACCGAGAAGTGATGAATGCTAATGGAGCTTGAATACTTATGGGAGGATCACTTCAACTATGAACATCGATCGATATAGGGATAGTTTGATTGAATTATTTTCCTTGATCCTTTTTTTTAAACAGACGAATAGAGGTCAACCCATGAATAGTTTGATTGAAAATCCTTCATCGATGCTAGATGGTTCCCTTTTTATTGGGGATTTTTTAGATCAGGATTTAATCATTATGTTTTATAGAACGTCATCTCCAAACCTCCCCTGTTTTAAAACTCTAACATGGAGTGCATGGGAAAACATGAACATAGATTGAGCCTCTCTGACTGTTTGATCATCAAGGATGAGAATTTAAAAGGTGAGGTAAGGTGAATCTGGGAACTCCACAGGGGAGTAAACACTACAACGAGGCCAAAGGAATAGTCGGTACAATGAATGGACAACCGGTGCGAACCTGGTGGTCCACGGAAGAGCCTATCGGCGGAGGCCCGCAGTGGTGGCCACAGGCTGGTGGTGGCGGCCGTGGGTGCATTGGAGAGGTCACGGGCGGGTGGCAGAATGCCATGATGGCACACTGGAGTTAGCTTTTGGGGCCATCTCAGGCCACTGTGTAGTTGGAAGAGTCGCCTGCTTCACCGGCTGCTAAAAAAAGAGGAGTATCCCACTGTCGTGGTCCACGCTTCTTAGAGCACATGGTTGATTGAAAGCATGATAGGAATTTGGCTAGCCAGATTTGATAGTCGTGTCGCAGTAGACCATGGTCCCTTGCCTGTGACAGAGAGGGTGGCCCCACAGATTCCCCATGTGGCGATGGGAGCCGGACGCAACTTCTAGTCGCATCCCAGCTAGGCGGACCGAGCAGGGCGCAGACTAGACCCATGGCCCAACTAGCCTATAGCCCAACGGGACAAACCCATGTTGGTCTTGGTCTATGTTAGGTCGGAAGACTTGGGATGGGTGGGTGGACCTTGGGCAGGGTTTGGTCAGGTTGGTCTAACCGGGTCAAACTAAGACCTGACCCAACCAGCCCCCTTTTGAAAAAAATTCAATAACTTTCCAACTGAGCGTCTGACTGACAAGCCATTTGTGGCATTGGAACCCTAGAAATGAGATGGAAATTTTGGAAATCCTTATGGAGTATTTCATGGATGTTTAAATATGATGAATGTATTGGGGTGTGTTTCTCCCAAGATCAAGTGCGATATGTGCGAATACCATGCGGTTAGCAGAGTCCCAGAGACTGCTAATGACAGACCATGTGTAGATCTGCTACTATAGCCCAATGGGAAGCAACTTCTGTGTAACCAATTAGGGCCATGGTGGGGAGTGACTTTTTTGTGACTCAGAAGACCAACGTTACTCAAAATTATGAGTACCACAATATGGACAAGGTCGGGAGCGACTTTTGTGTGACCTAGTATACCTAGGGTACTCATTAGGGATGAGTACCACAGAAATCCCAAGGATAGTGGGAAAAGGTTTTTATGTGACATGGAAAGGAAACTGTACTCATTGAGGAGGAGTTCTTCAACCACCCAATGTGTTCTATGTTGGGAGTAATGATCCTACTTTCATACTATAGAATATATATGTTGTGTGTTGTCTTGTTTCATGATCATGAATCATGATCATGCTTTGTGGTTTTTCTTGTTGATTTATTTTTGGTCATTCCTTTTTATTTTGGGGTCCTTACTAAGTATATTTTTACTCACCCCTACACAGGATTCTCCTACACATGTTATGTCTGGTGCAGATGACTGCCCACTTGATGGAGGACCAGGTGGCCTAGG
Source organism: Viscum album (assembly GCA_963277665.1). Taxonomy (NCBI): domain Eukaryota; kingdom Viridiplantae; phylum Streptophyta; class Magnoliopsida; order Santalales; family Viscaceae; genus Viscum; species Viscum album. The sequence goes on from OY728126.1 coordinate 1,025,042,782, forward strand.
ACCTGGGGGATCTCCGTGAGACTTGGCCGACGTGGCATACTTCTACAGCTTCCAGCAACTACTCGTTACTTACCCATCAAGTGGTTTTTACAGTGGATGGCTTTTACAGTTTTACTTTTATTAACCTATTATCTATTTATCATTTTTTGGGGTTTTATTTTGGCCCATTTGAATAGTAGTTTCTACTTTTACTCAATGGTTATTTAGTGGCATGTATGTTTACTTTTCTAGTTTTTGGATGTGGTTGTGTGTGCGTGCAAATAGGTACTCATAAAAATGCCTCCCACATAAAGGTTTACACCTTGGGTTCTAGTCAACAACCCATGTCCTTAGGGAGGCATGCTTGGGTTATGTCACAGCACGAGACCATGGGATGGGTCGTGAAAAGTGGTATGAGATGTGGTCAGTTCTACCACAAATATCAAGAGTCTATTGTTTTGTGTTTGGGAAACTGTGTTAAATGTTTCATGTTCAGATTTTAGATTTGGGGAGTCCATTTTTGGTGTGGGATCCGACATATCCAAACACTAGGACCATGATTTCTTTTTTTGACTATATACATAAAATCACTAGTTGCATGCATCATATAGGAATTTGGTGTTTCCTCATGTTCTTCATGAATAATATTCAGCTCACCTAGTATAATCTATTGATCATGGTACATATTGATCTTTTTCAGGATTCCTCCACAAAGATGTCTATCTAGGATTATGATGCGTGTCTTTGAGGACAGCTCACTTTGTAATGAGGCATTAGTTTAGGGACTAGTGATAGAGATGGCCCCATCGGGTGGTGCTACAACATTACCATTGCCTGTTGATCCATAGTTACTAGTAGCATTACTAATAGAGGACGTATGTAGACTCAGTGCCTTGCATGAGTTTCAGAGATAGAGACCTCATAGGATTAGGGGAGAGACAGATCCTTGGGTCATTGAGGACTGACTGGAGGTAGTAACGTGAGTCTTCCACATAGTGGGAACATCACATGACCAGATGGTGATATTGGTCATGATCTTTCTACAAGGCTTGGCATGGGAGATGGTGGAGCATGACCATCCAAATGCGTGATAAGGTGACACTAACTAGGATAGAAATATGAGGGTATTTTCTGAGAGGTATTCTTCCCTACAACCTTTTGCTCATTGTGCATAAAAAATCTTCTTCACCTACAGTAGGGAAGAATGTCAATGGATGGGTACTCTGGGAGGTTTACAGACCTCTCTCGCTACTCCAAAGACATGGTGTGGGACACATTATTTAGGGTCTGAGCCTTTGAGTAGGGACTCAAACTGGAGATTAGGAAATACATAGTGTCTCTCAAGAACTCCGCCAAGGCTGGAGTGCTAGAGCAATCAATTATTATAGAGAGAAACCTGGTAGAGCAGAAACTGATAGCCAGAGCCACCAGTTGGCATCATGTGTCAGAGTATTCAGTAGTGAGTATAATTTAGTAGACACGGGGGGGGGGGGGCAAGAAGACTAGTTCATTTAGGGGATAACCCTAGGAATCAAGGTCGGCAGTACGATGCTCCTAGAGCTGAGGGATTCATCAAGGAACCAGGTAGTGCTTCATGTGTAGTGGGTACGAACTCGTGGCTCGTGACCGCTCAACCCACCAAATAGATGATCGAGAAACGGTCGAGGGACCACCAAGGAAAATTCATAGGTTCGATTTAGGAGGTCCACAAGGTGATGGATGTGGTAGGGGGCATGCTAGGTGGGAGATGATGGATGAAGGTTCGAGGTGCTATCAACACCACCCCTATGTGGTCCACCACGGGCTCAGGGAGAGGGAGGGTGGGGGTGAGGCCAGCTTCAAGCGATGGAGGCATATGACCATAGTTCTCCATGGATGATTAGTGGTATTATTTTGTATTCTCCACCATAATTTTAGTTCTGATATACACAGGTGTCAGTCACTATTTCCTTACCACATACAGTTTGAGGCTCGAAGATTCCAGTAGAGTCGTTGGCTTGATCCTTATGCTTAGAGACTCATACATGACGGGATTCAACAATTACACATTGGTGCCAGTAGTGTGAGCTTACTATAAGAGGAACGAGCTTCATCTAGATTATTTTAGTAGTGACATCGATGCTTTATGATGTCATATTTGGTATGGACTAGTTATCTACAGTCCATGCACATATAGACTATTTTAGGTAGAAAGTGCAGTGTATCTATATGGATTGGAATAGGTTTTCATTCACTTGTGATAAGGGAAATTTTTTAGCATAATGTGGACTTTTTTAGAGGAGGGTGCATCCAATCAATCACTTTTGGGATTGCCTCACTCTCGTTGCGGTGGATGAGTATTATCCATGCCTTTCTATAGTGGTGGATGGGTATAAGGATGTCTTTCCTACAGATATTCTAGGACTACCTCCTTGTATGTAGGTAGACTTATTCATCGATCTATACATGAGGAATACACCAATAACCACACAGTCATATTGGATGGCTCCCGCATAGCCTCATGAATTGAGGGTACAACTAGAAAACCTGGAAGAGAAGGGATTCGTGAGACCTAGAGTTTTACCATGGGTAGCCCCAATGTTGTTTTCCATGAAGGTGGATGGGAGCATGAAGATATGCATGGACTTCTGGCCCCTAAAATTGGCGACTGTGAAGAATAATTATCCACTTCCAAGAATTGATAACATATTTGATCAACTGGAGGGAGTGACATGGTTATTGAAGGAAGAGTTCATGTTTTTCTATCATCAACTTCGAGTACAGGATGAGGATGTAATAAAGATAGCTTTTAGAAGCTATTATGGCCACTATGTGTTCTTGGTGATTCCCTTCAGCATGACCAATGCCCCAACAATATTTATTGGACTCATGAACAAGATCATATAGCCTTTCCTAGGATGTTTTGTGGTGTTATTCATTGATGACATATTGAAGTAATCGATGTCGGAGGAGGATCATGATACACACCTACAAAGAGTCCTAGATACACTATGAGAGCACTTACATTTTGGTAAGATCTTGATGTTCCAGTTCTAGATTTGGGAGGTCCACATTCTCAGACATGTCATCTCAAAGGCTGGAGTTACAGTGGATCTAGTGAAGATATAGGTAGTGCATGCTTGGGAGCCACCCATGAGCATGAATGAGGTGTGGAGTTTCTTATGGATGGTTGGATTCTACATGATGTTTGTGCCCAACATTTATAGTTTTGAACCACCTTTAACAGCCTTGATAGGGAAGGAAAAACCAATTTTGTGGATGGAGAAGTGCCAACAGAGTTTCCAAGAAATTAGGTGGATACTGATGAGTTCGCCCTTCTTGAGTCTACCATAAGGGGGTGTTGGGTATGTAGTTTTCTATGACGTATCTGGGACAAGAGTGGTTTTTGTACTAGTGTAGGAGTTATCGGTGATCGCCTACGGCTCGCAGAAGTTGAGGCAGCATGAACATCACTATGCGACCCATGTCCTGGATTTAGTAGTAGTGGTTTTTTCCTTAAAGATGTGGCGACACTAATGGATGGGTGAATGAATTACCTTCTACCCTAACCACAATAGTTTCAAGTATATATTCTCATAGAATGACTTGAACATGAGACAACAGATATGGATGGATTTCCTCTAGGACTATGAATTCGAGAAATTATATACTCTTGTGAAGGGTAACGTGGTGGTAGACGTACTTAGTAGGAGGTCTAGTTTATAACTACTGAGGGAGGTGATAGATCAGTTAGCCATGATGCAGATATCCTTCATGGTTGATGATGGAGGATTTTACCTTCAATCCACGAGTATCACTCCCCCACTCTTACAGTGAGTCGGGGAGGCATAGCTTGGGGATGTTGAATACGAGGACTGATGTGCTCATATATCCTCAAGACGAGTAGCTTATTTATTTCTGATATGTAGGGAGCACACCATCCTTTTTAATGGACACATCATATTACCAGTGATGTTACATGATGATGTGTTGAGGGAGTTTCATACATCCCCTTTTTCAGTAAATCCTTCTAAGGAGAAGATATACCAGGATCTCTGATGTCAGTACAGGTGGCCAGGGATGAGGAAAGTGATGACATAGTTTGTTTTACGATGCATCACTTGTCTGCATGTGAAGGCTAAGTATTATGTTTTAAAAATTATGTAACAACCACTTAAAGTACTAGAATTGAAGTGGGATGATATCTAAATGGACATCATAAAAGGTTTCACATGTACAACAAAGGGCCATGATTCTATCTCGGCGATCGTTGACCGAATTTCCATGTTGGCTCACTTCCTACCCATCCCGGAGTAGGGATTGGTAGAGGGATCAAGGCACCTCTCTATCTAGGAGATATTTAAGCTTCACGGGGTGTCCTTGATGATCATCTCAAACCATGCCATGCACTTTACATATGTAAGAACCCGGTTCTTATTTTTGAGGTATGAGCTTCTTCTTTTTCCTTTTCCTTAAGTGTTTTTGAGAAAATATGGAAAATGGGGAAAAATCTAAAATTTTGGAACTACACACCATGTACTTTTTCCACACTCTGTGTACTTCTGGCCATGTGGGGATGCGTACACTGGGCGTGTAGCCATGCCAGGGAAGAAGGGTGTAGGAACCAACTACATGTCGTGTAGTGGTACCTTACATACCGTGTAGTCAATCGGCAGGCCTAAACAGTAAGGTGGGGGAGAAGCCGATAGCTGGGCGACAATACACGCCATGTACTTTAGAGTACTTGCCGTGCACTCATGTCGATGGATTAAAAGTGAAGCGGTGCCACCAAATGAACAGTAAAATGAAAGAAGTACACACCGTGTACTCAAAAGTACACATCGTGTACTTTGTTTTTTCGGCTTAAAACAGGCAGTAGCCTTTTCATTTGGCAGAGGAGGTGTTTGAGCCATTTTGGAGCCAAGGGGGACGGCCGGACCATTGAAGATCCGCCGGGTGTTCTTCTGGAATCAGTTTCCACCTTGGATAATCCCATTGGAACTGCACGGGTAAGGGCTTCCACCTCTTTGGCCGCTTCAGACCAATTGTTCTCACAATTGATGTTATTTACATTTGAATTGGTTTTGTTCTTCTCCCAATCTACATAGTTTTTTGGCGTTTTTGGGATCTGCGATCGTGTATACCGCTTGTTGACGTATAAGGTAGGTGTCATTGTGTTAAATTTCCAACTTTCCTGTGTTTTTGTGCGTTTTCGTGCCACGAACCCATGTTGGGGTGTCGTGTGGCTGAGGTCGTTTCTATATTTAAGTCCTAGAATTTCATAGGTGATTAAATTATGATAATAAAATGTTGGTTAGGATCATTGCTTGGATCTGGATCCACCATAGGGGTGTGTTCCACTATTTAGCCGTTTGGTCATGATACCCGAGGGTATGCCTTCAATGTAATAATTGTAGAATTCAATTGAGAGGAATTTCTTGTTTCCGCTTATTTACCTAGTTGGGCATGGCCCGATTACCTGTTTAGCCTAAGGGTGTTGTGGTATTTAGCCTGAGGTCACTGCTGTGATTAGCCCGAGGGCACTACACTATTTAGCCTAAGGGCTATAGTATTTCGCCTGAGGGAAACCTTTCGTGCCTAAGGGCTTGACTTCTGTGCCTGAGGGTAACACATAGTATGCCTAAGGGAAATTTCTATTACGCCTCCGGGCTACACCTGCGGGTTGGATTCTGCTTACCCGAGGGTAATGTTTTTCTTTTTTGAGGGCATGAACTATTTTTTTAGAAATGCACTGTGGTTATTTCTAGTATATAATGAATTAAATGAATAATAAAATGTAAATTTAATTATTAAGTTAGTTACTTGTTAGTACAGCTTACTTTATTGCATTTTACTATTGCACACTGTTGTTGCATGCTTACACGCAGTTGGGCACGGGCCTTTGGTGGGTGCCTACTGAGATATCTTTCTCACACCCTATTTAGGCCACTCTTTTCAGCCCAAATAGATTACATTTCTGCAGGTGTAGATAGGGGCAAGAGTCCGTATATAGGTACATGAATGTTACTGAGGAGTAGAGGGCATGGGACCGAGCCTAGGCTCGCGATGTCGTTGCCAGGTGTTTTTCTTGTTTTTTTGTACCCTATATTTTTTTGTACTGTATTGATGTATAACATGTTATCGATGTTTTATTAGAACTTGAAACATGTAGCATTGTCATTTATATACTATTGGTTTTATCCACTGTTGTAGTTTATTTCAGTTGTGTATGTTTACTAATTCCGATGTCATTGTGTGTTTATTTGTATTCCGCTACGCTGCACTTTGACAAATGAGGGAATAGTTTCCCCACTATCAAACCTGGGCCCTCGCTGCTAGTCGGCAGCCTCTGGCATTTGGGGAAATGCGCTTGAGGTCACGTGGCGAACCGGGCTCAGGGCACCCGTTGCATGGCACCCGTGTCCGGGACGTTACAAAGTTGTATTAGAGGCGTTTCTTTTTTTTTGACTTATAATTTGGAGCCGTAGTCAAGGATAAGACGGAACGATAGTTGGTAATAAGATATGCTCGGGCGTAGCTAACCCATGTACAGGGAAAAGCCAGTCTACCTTGTATTTTTCATTCTTTTGAATTTTCAATTTTACGGTTGATATGTTTTCATCGTTGGGTGACGCACTTTGAGATTATGCAGTTTATATTTTATCTATGGGTTCTATTTAGTTGAAACCTGATGAGATGAGGGTATTCCATCTCATGCATCATGTAGGCACATGATAGATATCACATACCACACATAGTTTCCATGCCATGTAGGTGCATTAGAATTTGTATGTTGTTGTGATAGTTTTTATTCTAATAAAGCATGATGTGGTAATAGCTGCTTGATAAACACCTGCCTTGTGATATGGTATTTTTGTTTGAGCCTGTTTATAGAATGGACACCAATCTTTGGTTTTTGGGGAGTATGGGCCCCCATTGACCGGAATTTGGGTGATCATTGATTGTTTATTAGTTATAACACATATAAGATGGAAAAATTTGATTCGTGGGGAGTATGGTCCTCCACAGGTCGAAATTTGACACTTAGGTGTTAGTTTCAGTATTTTATAGGTTCCAGGGAAGTTTCTGAGGCATACTATCCAGAAAACCAGTATATATGCCGTGTAGTATTTTTATACACGTCGTGTATGCTCTTCTGTTTGGGAAGAAAAATGAACTTCTTGAGTACACGCCGTGTACCCTGAGTACACGCTGTGTAGTCTCTTCCCATGTCACAAACCGTGAGGGCGGCAACACGGGGTAGGGAAAGGCTTGGGTAAACCACGCTGTGTACCGAATGAACATGCCGTGTAGTGTGACCCAGAGTCTGGTCGTGTAACTAACAACACAGGTCAGTGAACTCCTTGACAGAACACGCCGTGTCAATTATAGACACACAATGTAGTGTGACCTGGGGACTCGGGCATGTAACTAACAACACGAGCTGGTGTCACCTCTCCCTAAACACTCCGTGTACCTGTGGTACATGCCGTGTAATCTTTTCTGAGGACAAACCGTGTGGAGTTATCCATGTGGCTGGGAAACGGGGTGGTGTACACGCCGTGTGCAGTTGTAACACGCCGAGTAGTGTCAAACCGAGTAGTCGGTCGTGTCACAGATGACACGGGCAGTAGGAAAAATAACACCGTACATGCCATATAGATATTATACACGTCGTGTAGTTTTGCTCGACAGAAGCCATGTGGCTTAGCCGTGTATAAGGACCTGAACAGGGGAAGGGAAGTCAAGTACACGCCGTGTAGTCTTGTTTTTCAATTTTTGAAATGCATTCTTCCTCTTGTTTTCTTTGTGGTTCCTTCACTTTCTGATCTTAATAATCTTGAATCTGAGGCATGATTTTGACCCTGTAGTGTCATTACTCCTAGACAACCATGAGTTGTTCCCTAGGAAAGCGGCAATGATTATACTCTGGAAATGGTGGGCCAAGGGCAGCCAGTTGATCCACCAGCAAAGCCAGATGCGGCGCCAGCTGTTATACCGGACACAGGTGCGGAGGCACAGTTTCGTGAAGGCTTTATGCGGTTCATGCATACCTTTCAGGGAGCACCGCAGGCTACCACATCTATGGCCGAGCTGACACGTATATTTCAGTAGCAGCATCGGCCTATGTTTTCAGGGGATGGAGGACCGTAGGCTGCAGAGTCTTGGATAGAATCGATGCAGACTATTTTCGAGCATCTTAAGACACCTCCAGGGTAGAGGGTCAAGCTCGCGACTTATATGCTTCCTGATTCCTCCAAGAGGTGGTGGGATGTTACCAGCCAGGTAGATCATCACAGAGACATGGTGTGGGAAGATTTTCAGGCCGTCTTTTATGACTTCATCTTTCCCGAGACGCTGAGGGAAGATAGAGCTCGAGAGTTCATGAATCTGAAGTAGGGAGTTATGTCAGTGATGGGCTATTCTGCTCGTTTTACAGAGCTTTAGCATTTTTCACCTGTGCTGGTGGGTGATGAGACGTTGAGAGCCAGACGTTTTGAGTATGGTCTTCGGTATGAAATCTGAGCGCTGTTAAATGTTTTTAGGTTTCATACTATACATGCGATTGTGAATTAGGCGCTGATTACAGAGAGGAGCATGTGGGAATCTTGTGGTGTGGGCCAGGGCGGTTCAGCCCCAGTTACTGGTACTATTTCTACTGGCAAGAGGAAGAGACATATGGACTTATCATAGGGTGGTAGTACCAACCAGGTAACTTATTCAGGTAGCCCGATCAGGTGCTACCAGTGTGGAAGAGAGGGGCACAAGAGGCCGTAGTGTCCACGAGACCCAGTGGAGTGCCGAGCTTGCGGCAAGGTGGGTCATCTGCATCTTTTTTATAGGGCGTTTCCACCAGTGGCTAGTGAGAGGGGTTTTGTGCAGACTCCACGTGCAGGAGCAAGACCAGTGGCTTCTTACCAATTGGGGAACTAGAATACGTCAGGTCGTGCAAGCCGAGATGGTGGTCGTGGTTGTGGTAGCCAGACACCAAGATCGCAGAGGCAACAGGGTGGGACAGCTCAGGGTAGCCAGGTTGTGTCGTAGGGACGCGGCATTGGGCAGGCATATGCAGTGCAACAGACCCAGCAAGAGCAGGATCTCGGACCTTCTACAGTCAGAGGTACTATTCTAGTAGCTTCTACCTTATCATCACTGCTTTTTGATACGGGTGCTACGCATAGTTTCATATCTGTACCCATTGTGGAGAGACTTGGGATCTGTGTTTCTACTTCTTCCGATATCTTGACTCTAGACACTTCGTTGGGAACTAGGAAGGCTTATGTGTGTCAGTGCAAGAAGTGCCCCCTTGAGGTTGGAGGCTGTGACTTCCATTGGGACCTCTATGTATTGGAGATGACGAGCTATGATGTTATTCTCGGGATGGACTGGTTGGTTCCCTTTCGAGCCTTTGTAGACTGCTATCGTCGTAGGGTGATTTTCACATCACCATAGGGTGGAGAGTTTCTATACAAGGGCGAGTGGGATGTTTAGGTGAGTTGAGATGGACCAGAGCATCATGGGTGAAATGGAGTCACAAAAAAGATAGTGAGCTTATATCTGGATGATCAGGGGACTTGTCAGACGGAGTTCCCTCCAATTGTTGATCGTTTCAGGGATGTCTTCCCGAACGACTTTTCGGGTCTACCTTATGTGCGAGAGGTGGATTTCTCTATCAAGCTTGTTCCAAGATCAGCACCGTTGTACATTTCTCCTTATAGGATGGCCACGCGTGAGTTGCAGGAGCTCAATAGGCAGTTAGAGGAGCAACAGGAGATGGGTTTTATCGGACCCATTACTTCTCCATGGGGTTCTCTGGTCCTTTTTGTGAAGAAGGCGGATGGTACCCTCAGACTTTGCATGGATTATCGGAAGCTAAACCAGTTGATGGTTTAGAACCGATATCCCTTGTCAAGGATAGATGATATGTTTGATCAGCTTTGTGGAGCACAAGTGTTCTCGATGATTGAATTGAGATCCGGATAACATCAGCTGTGCATTAGACCATCTGATATACCTCTCGCAGCTTTCAGAATTAGGTATGGTCTATATGAGTATACAGTTATTCTGTTCGGACTAACGAATGAGCTTGAAGTTTTCATGGATATGATGAATCATGTGTTTCATCCATATCTTGATTCATTTGTGGTGGTATCCATGGACAACTTCTTGGTGTACTCTCACACTCGAGACGACCATTCCTCTTATCTTAAGATCGTATTGAGTACACTGAGAGAGCATGAACTATATACTAAGCTCTCGAAGTGCCACTTTTGGATGGACCAGATTCACTTACTGGGTCATATCATCTCCGAGGCAGGAGTAGCAGTAGACCCAGAGAAGGTGAGAGCATTAGTTTAATGGGAGTAGCCTAAGAACGTTTTTGAGATACAGAGTTTCTTAGGGGTGGCTGGTTACTACAGATGCTTCATACAGGACTTCTCCCACTTAGAAGCACTGTTGATAGGTCTGACTAAGAAGGGTCTGAAGTTCGTTTGGTCAGAAGCTTGTGAGACAGCTTTTCAGAACCTGAAGGGATGGTTGATATAAGCACTGATCCTGATACTCTCAGAGTAGGGGAAGAGCTATATAGTTTACTGTGATGCATCAGGCACTTGGCTGGGGGCTGTTTTGATGTAGGGCGACTGAGTTGTTGTGTATGGATCTCGACATTTGAGGCCACATGAGAGAAATTACCCGACGCATGATCTCTAGTAGGCTATAGTTGTGCATGCATCGCGCTGTTGGAGTCATTATTTTTTGGGAGAGCATTTTCTGTTTTTCACCAACCACAAAGCCTCAAGTTTATCTTTACTCGGCGTGACCTGTATCTGAGGAAGAGAAGGTGGGTTGACTACCTACAATCCTTCGATGTTGAGCTTTCCTACACACCTGGTAAAGGTAATGCAGTAGCTGATGCACTGAGGAGGAAGACTTAGATACAGGCAGTGCAGGAGGCCAGTGTTGAGTGGGAGCTCATGGCCTTGTTCTCTGAGATGCATCTGGAGGTGCACGACAGTCAGTTGCAGACTTATCTTTCATATTTAGCTATTACTTCTACCCTCCTGGACAGAGTGAGTATGAGACAACTATTGGATTCAGAAGGCCTAGTTCTATGGGAGTCGGTGGAAAGTGAGGACCCTCCTCTCGGTTGACCGATAGGTGATGATGAGGTTTTTCGTTTCCCTGGATGAGTATGGGTTCCATGGGATATACGTGAGGAGATGATGCGGGAGTTTCATGCTTCAGCTTGGGAAGTTCATCTCAGGGTTACCAAGATGTATTGAGACTTGATATGTCAGAACTGGTGGCCGGGTATGAAGAGAGAGATAGCTGGTTTTGTTACAAGGTGTTCCACCTATCAGCAGGTGAAGTCAGAGGACCAGAGGCTAGCTGGGATATTAAAAGAGTTTCCCATTCCATAGTGGAAATGGGATGATGTCGCGATGGATTTCGTGATGGGATTTCCAAGGTCAACTCGAGGCAATGACACCATGTGGATTGTTGAGGATAGACTCATGAAGGTAGCTCACTTTTTTCCGATCAAGGAGACCTTTGGTGTTGACAAGCTCAGAAAGATGTATATCCTAGAGGTCGTACGTCTTCATGGGGTCCCTCTTTCTATCATTTTAGATAGGAACGCCCGCTTTACATCTCGTTTCTAGCAGAGTTTTCAGAGGGAACTGGGTACTCAGGTGCTTCTGAGCACAACATACCACCATCAGACAGATGGCCAGTTATAACAGAAGATACAGGTGCTAGAGGACATGTTGGGCGCATGCATCCTAGACTTTGGGGGCTCTTGGGAGAAGCATATACCATTAGTCGAGTTTTCCTATAAAAATAGTTTTTATTCAACTATTGAGATGGCACAATACATGGATTTATATGGTAGGCCATGTTGATCACCTTTGTGTTGGATAGAGGCAGGTGATATATCTTTACTTGGGCCAAAGCTCGTATATAAGACATCTGAGCAGGTCCAGTTGATTCGGAAGTGGATGGCTACCACGCAGTCCCGTCAGAAGACATTTGTTGATCGCCATAGATGAACTTTGGAGTTCATGGTCGGGGTTCAGGTTTGTCTTGCGTGTTTCACTGAGGCTGGGACACATGCAGATCAGGAGACAGGGTAAGCTTTCACTGAGGTATGTGGGACCATTTGAGATTCTGGAGAGAGTCGGGTTGGTTGCCTATTGGTTGTAGTTATCGCAGTGGTACTGAGCCATGCACGACGTCTTCCACATGTCTCAGTTGCGTCGCTACCATTCAGACCCATCTCACACCTTTCATCTAGAGGAGGTTGAGCTTCAGCATGATGTGGCCTTTGAGGAGCATCTGATTCGTATCGTGGACAGGAGAACGAATGTTATCTGAGGCTGGTCAGTTCCTCTCATACGGGTGCTATGGTAGCATGGCCGAGTCTTGGATGAGACCTGGGAGTGGGAGGCCGAAGTACGTGCTCAGTGTCCATAGTTGTTCTGAGCTCTTTCTTCACCACCCTGGGAAGGGAAATTCAGGGACGAATTGCTATAAGAGGGGCAGTTTGTAAGAACCCGATTCTTATTTTTGAGGTACGAGCTTTTTCTTTTTACTTTTTCATAAGTTATTTTGAGAAAATATGGAAATTGGGGAAAAATCCTAAATTTTGGAACTACACGTCATGTACTTTTTCCACATGCCATGTACTTCTGTCCGTGTGGGGATGAGTACATGGGGCGTGTAGCCATGCCGGTGACGAAGGGTGTAGGAACTGACTACACATAATTGTGTGGTACCTTACACACTGTGTAGTCATTCGGCAAGCCTAAACAGTAAGGTGGTGGAGCAGCCGACAGCTGGGTGACAGTACACACCGTGAACTTTAGAGTACTTGTCGTGTACTCATGTCGATAGATGAACAGTGCGGCGGTGCCGCCAAATGAACAGTTAAATGAAATAAGTACATGTAGTGTACTCATTAGTACATGCCGTGTACTTTTTTTTGGCTTAATATAGGAACTAGCCTCCTCATTTTTCATAAGAGGAGTTTGAGCCATTTTAGAGCCAAGGGGGATTGTCGGACCTTTGGAGATCTTCCGGGTGTTCATCTGGAATCTGTTTCTGCCTTGGACGATCCTGTTGGAACCGCACGGGTAAAGGCTTCTACCTCTTTGGTCACTTATGACCTATTCTTCTCCCAACTGAAGTTATTTACATTTGAATGGGATTTGTTCTTCGTCAGATCTACATCGTTCTTTGCCGTTTTTTGGATCGATGATCGTGTATACCGCTCGTTGACGTATAAGGTGGGTGGATTTGTGTTAAATTTCCAACTGTCGTGCATTTTTGTGCGTTTTCGTGCCACAAACCCATGTTGGGTGTCATGTGGCTGAGGCCGTTGCTATATTTAATGCCTATAATTGCATATGTGATTAAATTATGAAAATAAAATGTTGGTTGGGATCATTTCTTGGATCCGGAACCACCCAAGGGGTGTGTTCCACTGTTTATCCATTTGGCCAGGATACCCGAGGGTATGCCTTCAGTGTAGTAATTATAGAATTTACATGAGAGGAATTTCTTGTTACTTCTTGTTTACCTGTTGGGAATGGCCCGATTACCTGTTTAGCATGAGGGCGTTGTTTTATTTAGCCTGAGGGCATTGTTGTGATTAGCCTGAGGGCACTGTAACTATTTAGACCGAGGGCTGTATTATTTCGCCAAAGGGAAACCTTTATTGCCTGAGGGCTTGACTTCTATGCCTGAGGCCGACACTTCGTACGCCTGAGGGCAATTTCTGTTACGGTTGAGGGCTATACCTGCGGTTTGGATTCTGCTTACCCGAGGGTAAGGTTTTCTTGTCTGAGGACGTGGATTGTTTGTTTAGAAATGCATTGTGGTGATTTCTAGTATATAATTAATTAAATGAATAATAAACTGGAAATGTAATTGTTAAGATAGTTACATGTCCGTACTTCTTACTTTATTGAATTTTACTATTGCACACTGTTGTTGCATACTTACACGCAGTTGGGCATGGGCCTTTGGTGGGTTCCTACTGAGATATCTTTCTGACACCCTGTTTGGGCCACACTTTTTGGCTCAAACAGATTACGTTTCTGTAGGTATAGATAGGGGAAAGAGTCCCTATACAGGTACTTGACTATTGCTGAGGAGTAGGGGGCATGGGACCGAGCCTAGGCTCGCGATTCCGCTGCCAGCTGTTTTTCCTGTTTTGTTGTACCCTGTATTTTGTTGTACTGTATTGATGTATAACATGTTTTGGCTGTTTTCATAGAACATTAAACATGTATCATAATCATTTATATACTGTTGGTTATATCCACTACTATAGTTTATTTCAGTTGTGTATGTGTACTGCTTCCGCTATCATTGTATGCTTATTTGTATTCCACTGCGCTGCACTTTGACAAATGAGGGCATAGTTTCTCCACTATCAGAACTGGTCCCTCGTTGCTAGTCGACAGCCTCTGGCATTTGGTGAAATGCGCTTGAGGTCACGTGGTGAACCTAGCTCAGGGCACCCATTGAATGGAACTTGGGTCTGGGATGTTACAACATATTAGTTATGGAAGGGACTGTAGGAGGAATTCGGGACTCAGATACAATTGATCGTAACTTTTCACCCATAGACAGACAGTCAGACAAAGTTGACCATACAGAGCTTAGAGGACTTGCTACATGCTTGTGTAAATAATTTTGGTCAAGGTTGGGAGGACCACTTACCACTTATGGAGTTTTCATAAAACAACAGCTATCATACTGCAATCAGTATGGCACCATTTGTAGCCTTGTACGAGCGTCCTTGCAGATCACTTCTTTACTGGACAGACCTATGGGAGTCAACACTAATGGGTCCATATATGGTATGGGATACCACTGAGAACGTGAAAATCATCCTATAGAAGATAAGGAACACCATAGATGAAAAAATCATATTCTGATATGAGGTGGAGTACCTTGGAGTTTGAGGAGGGAGACCATGTGTTCCTTCAGGTCTCACCCCGACTGGGATTGTGGAGATTTGGCCGAGGTGGAATTTTATCTTCGAGGATCATCAGACCAAGTTTAAAGTAGAGTTTTAAAAGTGGTGTACCACCTATCTATTCCCCCATAGATTCACCAGGTGAATGGTGTTTTCCATGTGTTGTAGCTGATGAGGTATGTACATGAACTGACACCTCATCGATTGGGGTGAGGGGGACATTGACGTTGGGGCGATGATTGCAGATATCCCAGTAGAGATAGAGGATTGAAATGAGTGGGTCATTTGGGGATGTTTAATTCTTCTAGTGTATGTTTGGTGGTAGCATGGGAATCTCCAAGAGAGCACATGAGAGCGGGAGGCTCAAATTCATGCTCAACACACCCATTTGTTTGATTAGCCATTGTTTTGGATTTTAGGAACGTAAAGCTATAGGGTTGGGATAATGTAATGTCCCTGAATATTCCATAAAATATTTTTATATTATAAATAATTATTTCAAGCATATACGTTTTGATAGCATGTGATTCCAAGGCCAGGTGAGCCTTTAATGTAATTTTGACCCATTTTTTAGTTCGTTTAAGTAAACATGCGAGTGGGTTTTCCCAACATTAAAACTAGTTCTCAGATCAAAAATACGAGTGCAATGTTGAACCTGGAACACTGTGATTCTCATATAAAGGACCTAACATCAACCAATAAGGGTTGGACGGAAATGTTAGTTTTCAGTCCTTTCATAAAATAATAAAATCACATAAAATGTAAATTCATTTAATTTTCTCACTATAGAGTGGTGGATGGTGGTACTGTAGTGTGTTGAAGAGGAACATTAAATAAAGCTCATTAATGACCCATTTTTATGTACTGTAATGATGCATTAATTAGATCCAAATAGATGCACAGTTTCATAAATGAAACAGCGTAGTGATGCGATGTCGTAGTGTAATAGAAACATTTCTATGTGTTTTATTTTAATAAGACAACAAGTTGGAGGAATGAGAATTAAAATGTGGAAAATATCTAATGATCCTACGGCAAGGATCCCCTTCAATAAAGAATGAAAAATGCTGGTGGATCGCTAGCAATGTCAAAACCTTATAAAGATCAGGACTAAGAAGTGAAAAATTCCTACGAAGGTTGAATCTTTGAGGGAAGAGTGATTCAATTATTAAAATCGATCGAGGTAGGGGTTGTTTGATTGAATTACTTTCCCCATTACTTTTTTTCTAAAGAGAAAAATGCAGGTCAACCCATGAATAGGTTGACCAGTGGATCGTTCATTGATGTGGGTGGGTGCCCTTTTTCTTATGGATTTCAATATCAGGATTTAATATTTTTTTTGATTGAACACCATCCTCAAACCACCCCAAATTTTAAAACATTAATGTGGACTGAGAAGGTCGACACAAAAAATTCCTGAGGCCCTCTGCTTGCACACTCTTTTTGGATGAGAATTCGAAAGGTGCGTCAAGCCAGATTCAGGGACTTCACTAGGGAGGCGACACTCTATGGGGGAGGAAGACATTGTTGGTACTAAGAATGGACTACCTGGTAAGACCCGGTTGTCCCCGGAAGAGGCCATAGGTGTGCTGAAACTAGGGATGTCGAAGGTGGTGTCCAGAGGAAGGTGGTGGGAAACACGATGGTGTGCCATAGTCGACAGCAGCAGCCAAATCAGACTGCTACACCGCGAGAAGATCCACCGGCTAGGCCAACATCTGGCAGTAGGGATGCGGCCTGAAGATGTAGGTCGTGATTCTTGGAGAACGCGGTTGATTGACCTTGTGTGGGGAATCCGACCGACATATTTGGTCGACCAAATTGATAGAGTCCATTGTCTATTGGCCATGATGGAGACGGAAGCCCCTCAGATGACACGCAGGGTGAGGGGAGCCATACAGGGTGTGGCTCGGACTCACCCTAGAGGTCCAAAAGGACCCAGGTCGGGCTGGGTGTGTGTGGGGTCGGCAGACCCAGGTTGGGTCACTAGACACCGGGCTGGGTCCGGTCAGGTTTTTCCAACCAGGCCAGACAGGGCTCAAACCCAACCGGCCCGTTTTGGGAAGAATGTTAATAACTTAAAAACTAGGAATCCTATTGATGAGCCATTTGTTGTGTAATAAACATCACGATTAGGTGAATATTTTGGAATAACCAATAGTAGATATCATGAAAGTTGAAATTTGATGATTTTCTTGGAGAGGGGTTCACCCAAAATCATGTGTTCTAGGTGCATAAACCCTACGGTTGGCTGAGACGTAGAGACTGCTGATGAGAAACACTGTATTGATCGGCTACTATTGCTGAGTGGGAAGAAGCTTCTGTGTGACACGGCATGCCCACTATAGAGAGTGGCTTCTGTGTGACCTAGCAGTCCCATGGTACTAAACAAGAGAAGTACCTTTGTATGGCCAAGGCAGGGAGCGACATCTCTGGGACCTAACATGCCCACGATACTCTCCAACGATGAGTAACACAACAGTCCCAAGGTCAGTGGGAAATGTATTTATTGTGACTCGACAGGCCCACTTTACTCATTTAGTATGATTTTTCTAGTAGCCTAAGGTGTCTGATGATGTGGGTAATGGGCATACTTTTCTACTCTATAATATAGCATGTGTGAGTTTTCTACTTCGTGATCATGCTTCATAGTTTGTTTGTGGATTGATTTTGGTCTTTTCATCATATTTTGGGGTCCTTAATGAGTATATGTTTACTCACCCTATGTAGGCTTCACCCACACATGTTTTTTCTGCTATAGAAGATTGCCGACTTGATGGAAGACCTAGTGGCCTAGGACCAGGTAGAGCCTAGTGAGACCTGGCAGATAAGGCAAACTTTACGGCTTCCAACAGTTACTCTATACTTACACGTCAAGTGGGGTCCCAGCATGTGTAGTTCATAGTTTTCCATCTACTTTTATATTTTTATTTTATCTTTTGTTGTTCTTGTATTCTGGACAATTTGACCTACATGTTTTAATTTTTCTCAGTTGTTGTTTTTTGGAATGCATGATTACTTTTATAACTTTTGGATATGGTTTTCTGTGCGTGCATACAAGAACTCTAGAAAATTCCTCCCACCTACAGGTTGATGACATCAGCACTAGTCGTCAAACCTTAGCATTTGTAAGGTGGGCTTGGGGTATGTCACGACGTGGGCCCGTGGGACAGGTCATGAAAAAATCACCCCACTTTATAGTGATCAAGGATTTGATGTTATTGTTGTTTTTTCAATAAAATATCTTGAGGAGGTGTTGAGATATCACGAGGTTCTGATGACGACCATTTTAATCTGAGATCCTCATTTTAACTCTATGGTGTTGATAGGTACACTTCATTATTTTGGATCTCAGTTAGTTCTTAGCACTTATTTTCATCCATAGATGGATGGTAAGATAGAGAAAACCATTCATACTCTTGAAGACATGATTCCCTCTTATGTCCTGGATTTTGGAGGTTTGTGGATGAGGCATCTTCTATTGGTAGATATCACATGAAACAATAATTTTCACTCCACCATCATAATGTAATCATTTGAAGCCTTGTGTGGAAAACCTTTACACTCTACATTTTGTTGGATTGGGGTTGGAGAGTTAACAATTCTTATATCCGAACTAGAAAAAAATACAACATTGATGGTTCAAGAGATTCATGAGAGGATAAAATAAGGGAATTATCATCAAAAATCTTATGATGATCATTGGAGGAGTCCTATGGAGTTCGATGTTGTGGATAATGTTTACATGACGGTGAATCCCCATCATGGGAAGTGATATTTGGTTTTGGGAGTATGCTTTCTCCTTAGTTTGTTAGTCCTTTAATGTTGTTTGGTTGTGTTATATCCATGGCATATTAGATAGAACACCCCCCACAAATGATCCAGATAAGCAATATTTTTCATGTGTCTCCACTCAAAAATTATCTTCATTGAGACTCCCACATCATTGATTGGGGATAGATCGATATTGATGATTATGTGACCTGTAGATATCCCAGACCTCTTGGAGAAGGTATCGTACAAGTATGTAATCTGATTGGTTCATGTCTTGTTGGGGCTTGGTGGTGTTGAGGTGAGTACCTGGGAATGTGAGTCATACATAAGAACACTATTCCTCGAGTTTTTTATGTTTATCCATTCTCATGTATCATTTGTTTGTGGTGGTATACATTTTCTATTTTATGAGATCGTTTTCTCTTGTTTCTTATTATGGATCACTCTCATAAATTGGTATATCCCCTAGGACATGGGTTAGAAGATAGTTGTTCTTGTTTTGTGGTTTTAGGTTGTTCCCTTTGCAAGGAGGTTGAGCGCATGTGGTGGCGAGATACTTGAGATGTATCTTGCAGGGTGGAAGATCGGAACATACTTTTCTGTTTTCCTCTCTGGGTTGGTTTTGGATTCTTGAGGATGATAATTTTTCGAAAGGTATCTAATGAAATGACTTTGATCCACGTTATTCATCCATTTGTGCATTTCTTATGACTAAGGGGCTCAAATGAGGCTCCAAGAAAGTCTAGAGTATTTTAGCTGCAAAATTTTTGAACTATAAATAATTACACATCGTGTAAGAATTACACATAATGTAAGAATTACACATTGTGTATATCAGGTCCATGATGTGTAATTTTTCAGTGATAAATTATTAAAAGGCTATGCGTTTTTTATGGATCAGAACCTTGAATATTACACAATCTAAAATAGGATTACATGTCATGTAAATACCAAATGTTAAATGTTTTAAACATTTTCATTAACTCCATTTTGTCAAACCGTATGGCTATAGAATATCTCTTCTGGATCCAGACAACCCAACAATCCCACTTTGACATTTCTAGGATAAAATTATTAAGGATTTTTCTCAATCTTCCCTCCTTAAATCTGTAGAGACCCGATGATTAATGTGCATAGATATTACATTACTTTTGCGGAATAATTAGTACATAACAAAACACACACACAAGGACCGTAATAGTTTAGTGTCTTTGGAAACTCGGAACGTAATCTTCTAATCGTGGTGAAAGATCTCCAATATCTCCCATAAAGATCTCCCTTTTTTTTTACCTAAAACCTTTCTTTATATCCTGGGGAAAAGAAAACATAAAAGGGTGAGCTCAAATGCTCAGTAAGGGTAAAAAAAAGAAATATAAATCTCATCGTATACACAAGCACATAACTTTTGGAAATCTTATCCTGCAAAAAAGATCATAATTTCATAACATGGGATAAATCATGGCAGTGAAATGTAATCACAATAATCAAAACATTATCACATGAAACTTTGTGGCATACACACATAATCATAGAGAATCATTTCTTGTTAGTCAAGACTCATTCCCAAGACTATCTTAGTGGACAAAGTCCCTTTCGGAACCGAGTCACCCTCGTTCCAGTCCTGTTTCACTGAACCGGTATAACCTACCGTTCCTGCCATGTCTATCTCATGAGATATAAAATATTTACCCAATGCATTGGAGGGAGATATAGGTCCCACCCATATCATAATGAAACCATTCTTATGTGTGCCACAAAAATCATAAATCATACATCATTGCATAACCCATGTAATACAAATGACATCATAAAACAATTCATATAAGATAAATGAATTCATAAAAATAATTCCACCACAACATGATCAAATCAATGTAATAATAGGGATAAAAATAGAACCCTTTATTATCTTAGATGTAAAATAATTTTGATAAAACACTTGAACTCCATTCTTGAGGAAAATATCCTTTCTTCTTCAAAAACAGTTTTCCTTTCTTAACATGGCATACGACTTTAAACTAAAAGAAGTTGATTAAAAATAAACTTGAAAACTTGTAAAGGAAGCTTCTTGGAAATAATGTTTTAAAAATAGATTAATGCCGTATAAGTTAAAAGAAACATTCCTCGTTCTTCTGTCGGAAAACTCAAAAAGTACCTCGTACGAAAAAATGACAAAAGATTCATTTCATATTTTTTACTAAAAACTTACCGAAGGGTAAAATTGGATTTAAACTATTGTAACTGGATGGAAACAATATTACATATTGAGGGAACATGGATGTGGATTATAAAATACACCGCAGTAAATACCAAAGTATAAAAAATCTCAGATAAAAATGAGATTATGATATTTCCCCATACCTTAGGTCCGACTTGCTTTGTATGTGTCCGAACCTCCTCTTCTTTGAAGTGCTTCATTGAGACCTCCTTTTAGGGCACTAAAATTCGTCTTTTAAGAAGACCAGGACCTGTAGGATGATACTAGGGAAGTGGATAAGAGATTTTGGAAGGGGTTTGCCGAGCTTGAATGCTCAAATTGGTGTGAGGAGGAGAGGGAGGAGGTTCCCTTTTATAAGGTAGGAGAGGGGCATCTTAGGAAAATCTCAAAATATTATATTATATTAAGGTCAAATTAGGTTTATAATGGCTCCGAATGGTCTTATTTTGAAGATAAAATGGGTATGGGTCGAAATCCTCTCATCCAATAGGATTTAGACAAGTTTAGGTTATTATTTTAACCTTATCAATTAGATTTAACTCTAAGATAAATAATTTAACTTTTACCGTGTCTTTTTGTTTTCTTACACTATATGGTTAATAAACTTACTATATGAATCCAAAAGAACCCCAAGCTGTTTATTATTAATATATCTATCCTTATCTAGGTCATTTGGACGAACCTTAGATTTTTAAAAATTAAATAACAATTAATAATATAATATTTGTTTTAAAAACTAATTTTTGTCAATTTTGACACTATTTGGTACATGATTTTTATGAAATTTTTAACAGAATGATAAGTTCTAACAAAGTTACTTAAATCATCAATAACATGTCATATTAACCTAGAAAATTAGTTTAAGTCATAAAAAGTCTCAAATTACATTTATTTGGGCATTTATAACATCAATTATGTTAATATTTTCTTAAAAATGTAATTACTGCATTATCGTTGTGTCATAAATAAATTAAATTATTTAAAGTATAAAAATTACAAATAAAATACCATTATGTAGGAACTTTTTTTAGCTTTATAATGAATATTTATAGTCGAAATTATATTATGTATAACCCTATATTAAAAATGTTTTAGTAAATAAACCTTGATTTTAACTCTTTTAACTCTTCTTTGAATTAAATAATAATAAATGTCCTAATCTAATCCAAGTGGGCCTAAATGATAATATTTTAAACTTACGGTTATTTCTGGTCGAGATAAACTTGTCCAATAGGATTAGGACATGTGTTAGGGTAATATTAATATCATTTTTACCCTTAATTACCCTATTTACTTTTAATTGTGGGAAAAAAAGTAAAAAGTTACTATTCACCAAAAATTATTTTCATCTCATTGAACCACATTTTACTTACTGACATCAACCGTGTCTCTCGAATTTTTGAAATTCCATTCACAGAAGCGGTAAAATTAAGATTTATGAAAAAAATAATTTTTTTAACTTCCACATAGTAGTTTCACTATTCATCAAAAATTGAAGTTTTTCAGAAAAATGCCAAAATTTCACCCTAAGCTATAATTGATATTCTGAATTCAAAAATGATTTCTATTTTACAAAATTCCCAAAATATAAGTTTCATTAATTAATTTTATAATTAATTTCCGCTGTCACAACAAATAGCGTGTTTTTAAGAGATAATAACTATCAAAATATTAACACATGGTGTAAATGTGAAATTACATCCAATGACCAAAATTGTATTGAATTTTAAAAATATATTCTAAATATACTTTAAAACCACTCAAATTAATAATTTATCACTATTAATTATTTTTATTAAAAAAAGTTGTTTTTAATTAAAATTTAGTAATTTTCACTATTCATCAGAATATGAAAGTTATTCGAAAAGTACAAAAATTTCACCTTATTCTAAATTCGATACTACGAATCCAAAAATGAAGTCAATTTTGAGAGCTAAAATTTCTAAAATTTAAAAACGTGGTTATTACTATTCATAACAGCTAGTTATAATAATATTTTAATAGCATATCGTTGTTTAGTGAAACTCGGTATTGCGTACTACACATGCTATCGAGGAAGGTCGCGATTGCGTGCAAGGCAAGTCAAGGATGTGTGTTGTGCAAGCTCCTTTTGGTGTAGCATACAACACAAGGCATTAATAAAATTAAAAAGAATATTTTTCATAAAATCTCGGGCTGTTACATTCTACCCCCCTTAAAATTAATTTCGCCGTCGAAATTCGTCGGGGTTATAAATAGTTTACTATTAGAAATTTTCTTTAATAGAAACCCACATCGTAAAAAGTAATACCAAAACTGGGTTTTAAAAACTAAAGTATGAAATGTAACGATTACCCAAATAAACTAGTCACTGGGTTTCCACATAGGTGAAAATATGGATATGGAAGAGAAATCTATCCATCATGTTCTAATGAAGACTGGTAGAGAACATGGCTATGGAAAATCCAGTAATCACAAATCCATAGATTAGTGATGATATAAGGTACCATCTAATTTACAGGATATAAGGTCACTAGGACAACATTTTTTGGTTTTCAAGATCATTTCCCTAAAGGTGAAAATTTGAATTAGAATAAATACTTACTTTATTTTGGTATAATCTCACTGTTGTTCGTGCCTTGAACAATTTCCACTTCATCTCTTAAATAAATGAAGTTGAATTTGTTATTCGTGAAGTGTTAACAGATCATGTGGTAGAATGACGGGTCATTCCATCTGTCTCAAACAAAAGGTTAGAAAAAATTATATACATAAGTCGATCTATAGTGAGATTAATCATATATGGTTCCTAAAATGGACTTATACATCATATATCATACTGCTTAATATAATGAAACTAGTTTCTACTAAACAGGGACTTCCTGTAGGCCAGTGGTAGGCGATAAAGGCCAGTCGCACTTCAGTTGTGGGTTCGATTTCCACAGCCTTGTCCGACGCGATGGGCTGTCGCCCGTCCTGCAGGTTGTCCTTTTTCTAAAACTATATTACTATAAAATCCCATCAATAATATCGAAAAAACTGTTATCCTTAAACAATACTAACTTATGTCCAACATAATCGATTCCAATCATTAGGCTTATCCATAATACTCCAGTCCACTCTCATAACATAGTGAAAACGATTACCAGAGATTTAATACCATCGTTGATCCCCATATATCATAAGTTATGTTTTTTGGTCACATTACAAACATTCAAAGTCCTTAATCATGTATTCTCTTGAATACCTTAGTGAAAACATGAATGTAGTTAAAAGATAACACCTTGAACATACCAAAATCCTCAAAATTCTATATACTCAAACAATCATATCACTTAGTCCTTATATCAATCATGAGCTCATGAATACAGTTAAACATTTCATTTTCTCATTTTCCCTTCATTATGTGCATATCATCTTATTTCCAAAAATATCTCAATCACTTTGAATACCACATTAGACCAATACATAAATATTCCAATACTCCATGATACAATATTATTTTGGAATCCCATTACATAAACAATTAATCATTCCACCACATCGTTGTCATATTCAACATCGCCAATAGTGATTGCATGTGGCTTCCCTTTGTCCTTTGCCTTCAGTGGTTGCTCATGTTGATAATCACTAACCCTTGGATTAGGGTATTTATTAGAATAATGCCCCATTTTCTTGCACTTGAAGCATTGAAGTGTTGGTGGTGCGTTCTCTGCAGTGTTTGCTTTATTCACATCATTAGAAACCCTTTTTCCATTACTTCGACACTCAGCTACTCGATGACCTTCTTTTCCACACATAAAACATTTTCTAGTCCCTTTAAGACAATCTCCACCATGCTTCTTTCCACACTTTGTGCATAAGGAATCATTCATCTTCTTTTCACCATTATTCTGAGATTTCTCCTTGAACTCCATCTTTCGTTTCTTGTCAAAACCATGAGATGGATATGTAACACCAACTTCCATTTCTACCTTGATAGCACAACGCACAATTTCTTCATAGCTACTGAAGTCTCTTATAGCTAATGCCCTTCGAAGACTTTGTTTTAAGCCACTGAAAAATCGATCAACGTTACTTTCAGGTTGGATGATAATGCCAGATGCATACCTTTCAAGTCTTGTAAAATTTGCTTCGTATATACCAACAGATTCATCATCCTTCTGCTTCAGCTCAAGAAACTACATTTCCATCTTTGTTCAAAGAATACGAGGGAAGTACTTACTGAAAAACAAGTTCTTGAACTCGTCCCATTCCATGGACTCAATTTCATCTCTTGGACTCGTATTCTTGATAAGATTCCACCATTGATCAGCTTCACCTTCCAAACGATATACTGCTAAGATGACTTTATCATGTTCAGAACATTGAAGAACTGATGATATCTCTTCAGTAGTACTGATCCATTGTTCAGCAACAAGTGAATCAGAAGACCCACTGAAAGAAGGTGGACATTGCCTCATTAAGGACTCAATAGAATATTTTTCCATTCTCTACTCATTTGGAAGTCCATAATGATTCATATCTTGTGTAAGTATAACAATAAGATTTTGCACTCCATCTCCCATAACATTTTTTTGTTCAGGAGGACAATCATTGCATTGTCCATTTCATTGATCAACACGGTTCCTTCGGGTTCCAGCCATCGTCTAAAACCCAAAAAAATAGTGTGAGAGGAAAAAATCATGCTAGGGAAAACAACATAATAAAGGGGGAGTACCTTCAATATCTAACATCTTAGGTTTAATTCTATGATCGTTAGTGTAATTCTAGTACTATAACCTATACGTATACTTATCCTTAGGGACATCTCTTGACATACCTTAGAAATATCTCTAGAGATCTCACTAACGTTTTCGCATCCTAGTTTCCAAAGGTTGACTAAACCTTTCCTCTGATACCAACTGTAGAGACCCGAAGCTTAACATACATAGTTATTACATTACTTTTGCGGAATACTCAGTACATAACAAAACACACACACAAGGACCATAATAGTTTAGTGTCTTTGGAAACTCGGAACGTAATCTTCTAATCGTGGTGAAAGATCTCCATTATCTCCCATAAAGATCTCCCTTTTTTACCTAAAACCTATCTTTATATCCTGGGGGAAAGAAAACATAAAAGGGTGAGCTCAAATTCTCAGTAAGGGTAAACAAAAGAAATATAAATCTCATCGTATACACAAGCACATAACTTTTGGAAATCTTATCCTGCAAAAAAGATCATAATTTCATAACATGGGATAAATCATGGCAGTGAAATGTAATCAAAATAATCATAAATTAAAACATGAAAATTTGTGGCATACACACATAATCATAGAGAATTATTTCTTGTTAGTCAAGACTCATTCCCAAGACTATCTTAGTGGACAAAGTCCCTTTCTGAACCGAGTCACCCTCTTTCTAGTCCTGTTTCACTGAACTGGTATAACCTACCGTTCCATCCATGTCTATCTCATGAGATATAAAATATTTACCCAATGCATTGGAGGGAGATATAGGCCCCACCAATCTCATAATGAAACCATTCTTATGTGTGCCACAAAAATCATAAATCATACATCATTGCATAACCCATGTAATACAAATGACATCATAAAACAATTCATATAAGATAAAGGAATTCATAAAAATAATTCCATCACAACATGATCAAATCAATGTAATAATAGGGATAAAAACAGAACCCTCTATTATCTTAGATGGAAAATAATTTTGATAAAACAATTGAACTTCATTCTTGAGGAAAATATCCTTTCTTCTTCAAAAACATTTTTCCTTTCTTAACATGTCATACGACTTTAATCTAAAATAAGTTGATTAAAAATAAACTTGAAAACTTGTAAAGGAAGCTTATTGGAAATAATGTTTTAAAAATCCATTCATGACATATAATTTAAAAAAACATTCTTCGTACTTTTTTCGGAAAAGTCAAAAAGTACCTCGTACGAAAAAACGACAAAAGATTCCTTTCATATTCTTTACTAAAAACTCACCGAAGGGTAAAATTGAATTTAAACTATTGTAAGTGGATGGAAACAATATTAAATATTGAGGGAACATGGATGTGGATGATAAAATACACCCCATTAAATACCGAAGTATAAACAATCTCGGATAAAAATGAGATTGTGATATTTCCCCTTACCTTAGGTCCGACTTGCTTTGTACGTGTCCGAACCTCCTCTTCTTTGAAGTGCTTCTTTGAGGCCTCCTTTTAGGGCACTAAAATTGGTATTTTAAGAAGACCAGGACCTATAGGATGATACTAGGGAAGTGGACAAGAGATTTTGGCAGGGTTTGGCCGAGCTTGAATGCTCAAATTGGTGTGAGGAGGAGAGGGAGGAGGTGCCCTTTTATAAGGGAGGAGAGGGGCATCTTAGGAAAATATCAAAATATTATTTTATATTAAGGTCAAATTCAGTTTATAATGGTTCCAAATGGTATTATTTCGAAGATAAATTGGGTATGGGTCGAAATCCTCTCATCCAATAGGATTTAGACATGTTTAGGTTATTATTTTAATCTTATCAATTAGATTTAACTCTAAGTTAAATAATTTAACTTTTACCCTGTCTTTTTGTTTTCTTACACTATATGGTTAATAAACTTACTATATGAAGCCAAACGAACCCCAAGTTGTTTATTATTAATATATCTATCCTTATCTATGTCATTTGGCCGAACCGTATATTTTTTAGAATTAAATGACAATTAATAATATAATATTTTTTTTTAAAAACTAATTTATGTCAATTTTGACACTATTTGGTACATGATTTTTATGAAATTTCTAACAGAATGATAATTTCGAACCAAGTTACATAAATCATCAATAACATGTCATATTAACCTAGAAAATTAGTTTAAGTCACAAAAAGTCTAAAATTACATTTATTTGGGCATTTATAACATCAATTTTGTTAATATTTTCTTAAAAAGGTAATTACCGCATTATCGTTGTGTCATAAATAAATTAAATTATTTAAAGTATAAAAATTACAAATAAACTAAAATTATGTAGGAAATATTTTTATCTTTCTAATGAATATTTATAGTCGAAATTATATTATGTATAACCCTATATTAAAAATGTTTTAGTAAATAATCTTTGATTTTAACTCTTTTAACTCTTCTTTGAATTAAATAATAATAAATGTCCTAATCCACTCCAAGTGGGCCTAAATGATAATATTTTACACTTAAGGTTGTTTTTGGTCGAGATACACTTGTCCAATAGGATTAGGACATCTGTTAGGGTAATATTAATATCATTTTTACCCTTAATTACCCTATTTACTTTTAACCGTGGTAAAAAAAAGTAAAAAGTTACTATTCACCAAAAATTATTTTCATCTCATTGAACCATATTTTACTTACTGACATCAACTGTGTCTATCCGATTTTTGAAATTCCATTCACAGAAGCGGTAAAATTAAGATTTATGAAAAAAATAATTTTTTTAACTTCCACTTAGTAGTTTCACTATTAATCAAAAATTGATGTTTTTCAGAAAAATGCCAAAATCTAACCCTAAGCTATAATTGATATTCCAAATTCAAAAATGATTTCTATTTTAAAAAATTCCCAACATATAAGTTTCATTATTTAATTTTATAATTAATTTCCGCTGTCACAACAAATAGCGTGTTTTTAAGAGATAATAACTATCAAAATATTAACACTTGTTTATGTCTGGTGTAAATGTGAAATTACATCAAATGACCAACATTGTATTGAATTGTAAAAATATATTCTAAATATACTATAAAACCACTCAAATTAATAATTTATCACTACTAATTATTTCGATTAAAAAAGTTGTTTTTAATTAAAATTTAGTAATTTTCACTATTCATCAGAATATGAAAGTTATCCGAAAAGTACCAAAATTTCACCTTAGGCTAAATTAGATACTATGAATCCAAAAATGAAGTCCATTTTGAGAGGTAAAATTTCTAAAATTTTAAAACGTGGTTATTACTATTCGTAACGGCGAGTTATAATAATATTATAATAGCATATCGTTTTTAGTGAAACTCGGTATTGCGTACTACACATGCTATCGAGGAAGGTCGCGATTGCGTACAAGGAAAGTCAAGGATGTGTGTTGTGCAAGCTCATTTTGGTGCAGCGTACAACACAAGGCATTAATAAAATTAAAAAGAATATTTTTCATAAAATCTCGGGCTGTTACACAATCCATAGTAATACATCTTCAATCATAGGTATGTTAGACCTCCATTGTTATAGTTTATTCAATATATTTCTTCTCATTCTTATTTTTCATGTTATGGTTTTTTATCTACATGATTCTAAATTAGTTTTTCTAGTTGTTTGTGGGAACAATTGTGGAATGGTACCATTTGGTGGATATTCTTCTCATGGGAGATGCGATCAGGATCCATTTCATTAGTCTTTTATCATTTAATGAATGTTAAAACCCATTTTGAGGTATGTGATTTTTTACTTATCTATTTTTTTATGACCAATCATAGAGATATCATCATTTTTACCCTTGTATCATAATGTAATTATCGTAATAATTAATTGATCTGGATTAAATAATTGTTATTGATCACATGGTGATGTTTTTGTTTTATACCGTGATAATGATTTCCCAATTATTTTTATAGATAGTGTGGTATATATATTGTTATTTTTATTTTCAGATTTACATATTGAATAGGTAATGAACATATATCCATAATTAACTTTTAGTTAACTGACTAATGGAATAAAAAGGCATGTTTAAGGAATATGGTGAGTTGTAATCTTAATGTGGCAAGAATTTTTAAATGAATTGGTCTTACATGTGGTAATAGAAAAGAATAAATATGTGAAGAATGTTGATTATTATTGATAAAGTAATTATAGGAATGAAAAATTAATTTTTCAATTAATCAATGTTAGCTTGTGCTTGTTGGCTTCTTAGGTTTCCTATAGTTGGAAGCTATAAATTATAAATCGATTAATTAAATGTGGAATAATAATTGGCTTTGTAATAATATATAATTCCATGTATGACCTGAGTTGACCAATTTATAATAATGGATAAGTTACTAGTGCATTTCATCCATCAGGGATAATTGTGTGAGGAGGCTGAATGCCTTGTTTTGATGGCCCAATCATTCAATTGGTTTCTTTTTTTATCATGCAGGTTGTGACATAAGCCTGGGATGGATGAGTATGGAAGGATGTTATGATATATGGGGATGGGAGGCCCAATTGTTGAGATTGTAGTTGATTATTGTGATGTTAGGATGCATCAGGATATTTATATTGGTGTTGGGGAGGACATATGGGACAATGAAACAGGTTGAATTTGGGTTTACCTATTGACATAAAAGTTTTATTCTTATTAAATTATGTGTTTGGTTGAAGGCCAAGTTGTTTTTTATCTTCCTCCATTCCCCACTACTTGAGGTAGATGGATGGTTCCTGGTTGTTTACCTTTTTATGTAGATTAGGATCTTTTCCTAGAGTACCTAGTAATATGGAAAGTAATGATATAAAGAAATGAATATGTGATTATCCCATGGGGTTAGAGCTTGTTGGGATGAAATATTGAGGTTATAATTCTGAGAAGCTATGGACCCTGTTTCCTTATGCTTGGAGGGCATAAAAACTTTTTCCAATAGTAGTGAAATGTAATGTGAAAAATTTTAGTGGTTAAACAATTAACTAACATAAAGTGAAGCTCTTGAAAATGAATAAAATACTTTAATGTATCTATTTAAATTTTTGTTTACTTATAGGATATCTGGTCTTAGCAGTTGTAGTTGGGAGTCCAAAAGACCTTAGCTGCAGTTGAGTCTGTGACTAGGTTGTTCCCATCATCTGATTGTAATCTATATTATATCATGTACAATTTTTGTATTTTCTACTACACCCTATCATTTAGGTAAACTGACACCCAATGGATTGTGAGCCTTAGGAGTGTTTACCCAAATATTTCGGTGGGATGATGGATTGCAGAATACCCCCTTTGTCCATGATCTCTTCTCTTGGTAGTTACGTGTGTTGGTATGAACCAAAGTTATTTTTCACCATATATGTGTGTAGATGTATGTAATGGATTGTTATTATTTCACACACATGTATTGTGGATATAGTTTCCTAAGGAAAACTATCGGTATAACGTGTATAAGCTGTGATGGTTTGAGGATCCTTACATAGTGTATGGGTGGTTATGGACTGAGGTATAATACCCCATGTATGTTACATGTTATTCAAGTGGTGGTGGATCCCAAAAACTACCTAGTTACATTTGGTAATATGGACGTGGTGTTGTGTTGCACGAGGTGCACGTTCTGGTGGTTCACCTAGGTTTTTTCATGCTAGCCTTTTTTGAGAGAGAATCTCAAGACGTGTGATGTTGGGGATGATCTGAAAACCAGTGGGGAAGTAGTAGTGGGGTACCCTCAATAATATTTATTATATTATATGCTCTTGTATGTGATAGTTGGTAGGAGTATACATTATGAGTCTGGGAATATAGTATACATATTTATGCTACGAGTAAGTTTCACTTGTTGTTCACTATGATTTAGCATGATTTCTTGTCCTTTTTCATGACTAGATCCAAGGAGGATCCTATATAGTATATTGGTATACTCACTAGGTGTATATATAATATTTTCATTAGGTTATTTAGAGTAGTTTTGGGATCATGTTTGATGTTATAGGCTTGGGGGTTATCAGGAGCTATTTGGGATTTTTGGTCGTTGTCTTCCATGCAATTTCGGTATTTGTAGTTTTCTATTCAGTTGTAGTAGTTCTTTCTTGTCGTTACATATGTGCACTTGGGATTTCTTTTATATATTAGTTTGATCAGGATATGGTTGGTGTATGACTTATCTCACTTCATAACTGTTCTCTAAGAGGGTAATGCCTCCCATATGTGTGTTTTTATACCATCGGTTCTAGTCTCCAACTTGAGGCCTACTCATGGTGGGACTCTGGTGTAACTATCTCTCTTCTACCATTGTTTCCCCAGAGGGGGTACACTTTGGAGGGAGAGGGTCGTAACAAATGATTTAAAATTATGATTACAATAAATATAATTTTCAATGTATTTATATATTTTTGAATATGATTGGAAATGAGTTTGTATCGTTATATATATTTATATATCTATATATATATTTAATATATTCATTACATAAATATATTTGTTATAATTTTATAGTTATTGAAATAATTTATTATATAATTACAAATGTATAAATATATTTTGAAAGATATATTATATTTATAATAATTAATAAATAATTTTATAAATATATTAAATATATTTTTATAAATTTATTTACATATAAATATATTTTTTTAATATATTTATAAAATTATATAAAATTATATGATTATATATATATATATATCAAATAAAAATATCAATATTGTATATATATTCATTATTTAAATGTATTTATTATTATTTTAGAATTATAAATATATCTATATAATTATATATATTTAATTGATATATATATATATAATAACATAAACATAGTAAATAAATTAATTATTTAAATATATTTATTATAAATTTAAATTTCTAGAAATATATACTTATCTATATAAGATGAATTAGATAGTTTTTTTAAAAGTATTTATAAATTTATATCACTACATATATTTATATAATATATATATTTAACATATATATATATAGAAATATCAATAGGAATACATATATAGATATAGTAATCCTATTCATTATTTAAATAAATTTATTATAAAATCATAATTATATATATATAATTATTTATTTATAATTATATAAATACTTGTAAAAAATATTTATTTATAATTATAAATATATAAATTAACAAATATAGTAAATATACATTAATAAATATATTTATTCGTAAATATTTATTTATAAATTCTTTTTCAACAGTTTTAATGAATATCTAATCTTAAATGGATGCATGTTACAAAATATTTAAATTTAATAATTATAAATGAGGGCACATTAAAAATATATAAAATATGGAATTTTTTTATTAATTAAATATAAATTATAATTTTTTTTGGATATATGTTAAAATATAGTAGGATACCTACTGAAAATATTGATACATAGTAAATATAGTTATAAATAAATATTACAAATGATTAAATCCTAAAAAATTATTAAAAATGAATAAATAATACCAAACTGTATTAATATTAAAAATAAATTAATAAAAATTACAAATTAAAAACATAATATGTCTAATTTATTATGTAACTGAATTAAATTCAATATTAACACTAAAACTCAATAAATTATAAAAATGTTAGCTGTATTTGTTTCTATATAAGATTTCATTAATTACATAAATATTTGTTTGTGTTCATTTTATATAAAAATGACGTGTATGTTTTTGTGAAATAACTGTAACATTTTTTTGATATATGTTAAATTGAAAAATAAATCCACATTCCATTAATTTCCATTACTCGATGAAATTAGCTAGTATTTTTAATTAATCTTATTGTTTAATTATATATTATAATTCACTAATTATATTACTTATTTAATGTATTCAATAATATTTAGTATTATATAAATCCTACTTTAGAAACTGTTATATATATTGATATATATATATATAATTATTTGAATATATTTCTATATTAAATTTATTAAGGAATAATTATGTATAGACCCCATTAAAAATGAACAATACATTAATTTGTTTTTCATTATTATGTTTTAATCATTTTAAATATTAATATTTAAAATATATTTTTTGTTAATATCTATATTTAATATATATATATATATATATATATTAAAATTAATAATTTTTATTAAAAAAATCATTAGAATTTCATTTATAATTATGTAATTTATTCATAATTATTTTTTTCAAGAATTATTATAATTTATTCATTTTTTATTTTCTTGATTAATTATTACAATTTATGCATTTTATATATCTACATTAAACATATACTCTTTATTAATATATCTCATCTATATATATGTATACTAAATTTGTTCATTTTTTTTGAATAATTATTTAATTACTAATAACTTTAATACTTTTCATAATATACTCATTTTTAATTTTTATTTCTTTAATGATGAAATTTTATTCATTTTACATATCTATATATATTAAATACTATTTATTAATATTTATAATTTATATATATGTATATTATAATTTTCATTTCTATCATCAAATAATTAATTAATAAATTTTTTAATATTTTTTATTTTACTCTTTTTTAGTTTTAATTTGATTAATTATTTCATTTTATTCATTTTATAAATCTATATTCAATATATACAACTTATTAACATTCTTTCATTGAATATATATTTTATATTTATGAATAACTATTTAATTAATAAAATATGTTTTTAATTTATTCATTTTTATTGTTTATTTTTTGATTATTTCAATAATTTTTTATTATTTTCAATACATGTGTTTTTTTATTTCATTAAATGAAAAAATTGGCTCTGGACAAGGTCAGGTCCTTTAGGACAGGAATAAAAAGGTGAGTGCAAGGCCAGGTTAAGTATAGGGTGGGCTAAAGATTGTGTCGGCCTTGGGGAGGCCCATATAGGTGTGTATGTTTTATTTGGGAGGCCATCCCCATAAAAGGGTTCAAAGACATTGAAGTGATAAAATGATATATAATGGACCTCCATCCCGTGTGATATTTATATGTTGGGTTCACTCGGTGATGAGACCCTTATCATCGAAATAATTGTACATAAAGGTTACCCTTTATCATTGCTAAAAATAAAGTTATAATAAAGGGTACCATTTATTTACACTAAAATAAATCAGTGATAAATGGTACCTTTTATCAGTGCTTATTTTTAGCGATGATAAAAGGTAATCTTTATAAGTTATTTTTTCTAGCAATTATAATGGTCAATAGTGATAAGGGCTTGTTTCGTTGTAGGGGTACCTGCTTCAGGCTTGGGATAATGTAATATCTAGATATTTTTTGAAATATTTTTTTAAAATATTTTTAATATTCTAAATATTTTTCATTGTATACGACAACCTGTTTAACTAGAATTGCACACAATATTGATATTATCTTATGTTAAATACAATAATGATTTTATCTTGTAATGCACCCAACCGAGAGTTTTAACAAAACATGTCCTACCATTAAAATAATATTATTTAATATGATAATTATCACTTATCCATTGGAATAGAGGGTATGAATATTATTACCAAAATTATGAAAATATATGGTTTAAAAATGTATATATAATGAATTATTTTTGGACAAATTAATTATAGATGAAAATAAAGACACTTTAAAAATAATGGAAATATTTTTATAAAAAAATAATTGTAGGTACCCAAATTCATTTTCCCATAATAAGATAAAAAATAACATTTTGTGAGTTATATAAATTAAATATATGTGTTATCTATTCTGTCAAATTTTCGAAATTAATCTATTTTGTTTTCTAGAAATTATATAATAATTAATCAATTTTTTAACATAAAAACTATATTTTCTATAAAGAATTTTTGTTGCGTTTTGGCGCACTAATTTTCAAGTTAACATTTTCCACTTTGAGGATATACATTCTAAAACTTTTACTTTATTTTTGAAATCATTTGGTCAAATTTATTGTGGATTTATTTTTTGAGATGTTTATGAAAAGAAATTTTTTTGGATGAATATTTAAAATACTAGTTTTTATTAGGAATTGGAATTTCATTTAAAGAATATAAAAACATAAAAAATATTTTTATAAGATTTTATACGTAAAATTAGTCCAATTATATATATATTAATCCAATTTCATTTATTCGAATCAATTTCAGAGTGATTATTTAAATGAAAACATTGTAATATTTTGAAAATTTTCTGATTGGAAAATAACTTCCCATCATGTCTTTAGGGTTATTTTTAAATTAAAATTTTCCAATTATGTGAATGTAATTTGAAAAAATAGAATCCATATTTTTAATAATATCAATTTATACAATATACTATGTTGAACATAATTTCTTCCATTATTAATATTGATAATAGTAAAAATTGTTTATCATTGTTAAGGAATAAATGGGGTTACATGGGGTTAAACTAAAAGTATATAATTTTAAAAAGACCCAAAACATTTAAAAATAAAAATTTCAAGACCTCTTTCAACATAATAACCTATAAGTTTCTATAATTTCTCATTTTTTATCCTTTTTATGTTACAAATGTGGGTATAACCTTTTCCTACCAAAAATCACAAGTGTACCACCCACCCACCAATAACAGGCCACCCACTCTCCTCTCTAATTCACACGTACAAACAATTTTATTTAGAAAATACCTACCAAATTTAATTCATTAATTCCACTATATCTTGATATAATGAATATTTTTCCCATAAATCCAAGCTCATAATCATTTTGGTTCAAATGAAAAGAAGTTTTCCGGAGAAGAGATAACGTCCATAACTGATTTTTTTTTATTCCTCCACCTCCATATATAATTATTAAAAAATGATTATATAATAACATAAGAATATTATATATACTAATATGTTATTATTTTAATTCAATAACCTAAATCCATATCATATTCAGTCAAATGGGTTAAGAAATCATCATATTTGTGTATGACAGACTACCGCCTGGCGAACCGATGTTATTCATTTTCCATAACCACCTGTCATGGATGGATATAATGAAATATTTATTTTTTATATATTATATTTTTGATATTTTTATACTTCTAGAGTCAAGATATCCCATGTTTATTCTTACATTCTATTCTGTGGTAATACGACATCATCATTCGTGTGTCTGGCGGACAACCGCCTTGCTAAGTGATGTGATTCATTCATACTTTAAAATGACAGTAATAATGAAAGGTTTAAAAAAAATATTAAATATATATGACATAAAAATTATTCTAAAATTTTAATATATTCTTTTTTTCATTATTTATTTCTGTTGGGAAATTGGAATCAACGTTCAAGCATATGTATGGCCTACCAACTCCATGAACGGTGCATTTAATTTTCAATATCAATCATTTATGGATCAAAATAAAAAAATGTAAAAATAATATATATTATATTTATATCATGTTTAAAATTCATGATATTAATTTACTATGATAAAAGTAAGAATAAAAAAATAATAAATCAAAACATACATGAAAAACAAATAAGTTATTAACTGAAACATGACATTAATAAGGAATTGTTAATAAATGAGTAATAAATGGTCATAAGTAAATCGTATATGGTATTATATATATATTTAGTTCCATAATAGATGTATAATATAATTATATTTATTATATATTAATTTCAAATGTTTATGAATAATGTCAATACTAATGTTAAGGGATTTTCATGTAACTTTTTACTCATGTGAGACACATGCCATATTAACCATGTTTTTCTTTTTAAAGAATATATACTTACAATGAGTTTATTTTATGATATATATAATTAAAATTAGGGGCATTTAAATATCAATTTTAGTATCTCCATTTCATGGGGTTTACAGTTCAAATTTTACCTAAGTGGTTATAGATTTTTGACTCACTTTGTCTACTTTGGGACATACGTTACACTATGAACTTATCTTCTATTACGTGGTAAATATACAAGACATGTTTTCTTGTTATATCATGAATTTAATTATTTTAAAGATGTTAAAATATTAATTTAATGTATTATTTCATGGGTATTTTGATTCAATGTTGCCAAAGTAGTAAGAGTTGTTTCTTACAATCTCATTGGATATAAAGATTGTTTATGATTACACTTCAAATGATGAAATCATATTATTTATATGTCAATATACTCATGAATTTTATTCTACTATTTTTATATCATGATAATATATTTTTTCACACTATGTTCTTCTCTTTATGTGATCAATATTTCAAACTAATTTTTTAATAAAAATCATATATATTTGTCTCTTCGGTTGAAAATCATTTTTCTTCTAAAAATATGTTTTATAAAAAATAAAAAAATTATTTTTTAACTCATAACAAAATATAATAAAGAATTTTTTATTCATTATTGAGTTTTTACAAAAAAAAAATTGAAAATAATTTTCATCTCTTTTTCCAAAAAATTCTCATTTTTCATTCCCTGAATAACCTAAAAGGATTATTTGTTTTAACATGTACAACATTAACAGAATTTTCTGTCATCAAGACCATTATTTACTTTGAATATTCCTTTATAAATTTAAAATTTTATTTTGAAATAAAAGTATTTTCAAAATGTTTTAGGATTAAATTTTGTTTTCAAATTAGAGATGTAAGAACCATGTTTTTGGCTAAAAAGGACTTTGGAATATTCTTGATGTTATTCCAGAGCAGTTCCCTCAGACGGCGTGCGGTTCTGAGCCCCGGTGTGGCTGGAATTAAACATTCAGTGCATTCACACTGGAAACGCAAAATAAATGTGGTAACTCCTAAATGGTGTTTTAGATCAGGGTTCTGAGTGTACGGATGGGTCTGAAATGGGGTGTTTACCCTAGGAACAACATAAAACATGTCGGTACAGGACGTTTGGACCCCTCGCTCGCTTCCGAAATGTTAAACGTGTAAATTAATTAATTTATTTATTTGTTTTATGGATAAACTCACGTATCTCTTAAACAGTGTCTCGGATAGGAAAAACAAGGGCACAGTTGAGTTTGGAGCATGCCATTTACCCTAGAGGGGGTGTAAGTCTCGCGGGCGTGGGCCGTCTGTGAAAATTGGCCCTAGGGGCGTCTTCATAATTTGGAGGCCTCGGGCGTTGAGTTTAATGAATTTTGAACGGGGCCTCAGATTAAAATTCTGAGACAGCTGTTGTGCTCATGTGGCATTTTTTACACTAGGAATGGCCTATATTTGACTACGTTTGTGCTTTCGGACAAGGATTTAATTTGGGATGAGTTTTTAATTAAGGGATTAATTAATTTCCCTTATTTAACCCATATATCCCCCCCTTCTTCCTTCCCTCTCCACTTCCCTGGCAGGAGCTCTGAAGGAGGAACTCCTCCTCTCATCCACCTCTCCGGCGAGGTGCGACAGCTGCGGCGAGGCACAGCAGCTCTCGCGGATCGTTGTGAAGCGTCGGGCTGCGCCCTTGCAGGAAGGATTGTGTGTTTATTATTTTAAACTCCAGCACCTTCTTTGAACCCATTTATATGTGTCAAATTTCTGTTTAATTTCTGAGCAAATCCCATGGTTACGTAGTAATTTTTATGATCTTTCTGACACTTTTTCGGGTTGAATTTCTGAGTCCCGAGCTGCCCGCAGCGGTCCGGTGAAGTTTGCAGGTTTTTCGGTGGTTTGAAGTTTTCCGGCCGGTTTTGAGGGTTTCGGTGGTTCGGCAGCAACGTGAGGCATCGGCTCCAGGCGATGAGGCCGAGCGCGGTGGAGCGGGCTCCCTTCAGTAGAGGCAGCCACAGGCTTCGAAGGCTCAGCGAGCAGGGTCAGCGGATGGAGATGGCAAGCGGGCTGCGGGAGCACGGGCGAGATGGGGGTGATGGTGGCTCACAGTCTGGGGGCTGCTGAGGGTGTCGACGCGTGCGGGTGAGCGAGGCGGTCTGGGGGGCATGTTGCGGAGGAGCGGCTAGCCGGGTGGCCGGCCGGTGCTGGAGTTGCCGGACCACCAGGGACCCTGGTGGAAGAGGAGACCCACTGTTGCGGGTCTCCACTGGAGCTGACCTGCAAAGGAGGTAAAAAAAAGAGAAAAAAACATAGCAAAGAAACGCATGGGAGAAATCTCCCTTAATTGGAGAGAGAATCAAACTATATATATATATATATAATTGATTTTAATAATTATAATAATGTTAAAATTATTAAAACGCAGAATCAGGCGTAACTTTCCCGCGCGTCATTCAAATCATGCGCCGTTAGTGGCAGTGTCCCTTAGTTTTCAATACGGTCTGTTTAAGACCAACTATGGGTATCTTTCGGTGAATTGTGTAGCGGGTCAATAAAACACCCAAGAAATAATATTAATATTATTAATAATTGGTTTTTCTATGATAAAACCTCCATACAGTGTCTGTTTGACATGTCATCTATGGCTGCGTAGTCCCGACAATGAGACAGTCTTTTTGAGTCCAATATTGGATACTTAATTCGGAGTTGAGGCGTGGCCCGCACGGGCCTCCGTTCGAGCTGTACACAACTTTTTACAACTTTTTCATCGGATGTCCATTCGGGGAGTGAGAGTAGTCGTTTCTGGGTGTTTTTCCGAGGGCATTGCAATGGCGCAATCCACCCTCTTTAATTCTTCATGGTGGTGCGGGCCCCACGAGGGTCGTTTGGGAGTCAACGGTGATTTTTCCATCTTTATCACCGGGTGACCATTTTAGACAAGTGATTAGTCTATCTTGGGTGTTTTTTTTTGAGAGGATCGCAACGGTGTGATCCGTTTGTTGTGTTTTGGAATCAGGAAGTGGGTCCCACGTAACACTGCTTGTATGCGGTGCACTAAAATGCACTTTTTTCTACAGATATCCATTGTGCGCATGTGAGTAGTGCTTTTGACATGTTTTCCCGAGGGGATCGCAATGGTGCGACCAACCCGACTATTTTCGGGGCCGTGGCTCAGGATCATGGGACGCTATTCAGGTGTGAGGTGGTGTTGGTGACTTTTTCGTCAGATGTCTATTTGAGGCGATTGAGTAGTCTATCTCACGTTTTTTTCTACGAGGATTACAACGGTGCGGTCAGTTTGGTTGTGCAAATCCTCATATGCGAAATTATTTAATATGGAAATGTGAAGGTGCCCCAGGGGGCGGTTCTTCTACATTGTTTATTGCAGTCCCTTGGCGTGTGATCGCGTGCACTCCTGTGTGAGTGAAGTAATGCTTGAATATATGTGGTAGGGCGTGCCCCAGTCGTTGAGGTAGCAAATTGGTAATGTTACATCATGCCTTCACGTTGACGTTGGGTGCTGTGTGAATGATAGCCCTTGGTCTGAAAATGAGGTATACTCTGGGAGTACACGGGAGCGCTTGGAGGTATGTGTGGTTTGTACCTGAGACTGTTTGTGCGCTGGGTTGGGGATTGAATTGGGGCAACATGTCGTGTGGGACCCTGGTGGATGTCGTGCTTTGCTTTGCGTACTTTGACCTCTCACGACATAGAGGTTCCATCTATGCTCGTTTGTTTGACCAGAAGGGTGGAGTTTTTCCCCTGGCTCGGTGCTCGTTGGTTTGACCAGTAGGGTTGAGTAGTCTCCC
The DNA here is from genome assembly GCA_963277665.1 of Viscum album. Taxonomy (NCBI): domain Eukaryota; kingdom Viridiplantae; phylum Streptophyta; class Magnoliopsida; order Santalales; family Viscaceae; genus Viscum; species Viscum album. The sequence goes on from OY728126.1 coordinate 1,025,083,900, forward strand.
CCTGGCTTCGTTATCGATGGATCGGCTGGTAGCGGTGCTAGTGACACCCAGTGATGGATCATGCGCTAATCCTCTTTTGGGTGAGTTGTTCTGGAGTTGGGTGGTTGCGCGATACCCACTCCGTGTTCTGTTGGCCAGTGTTTTACCCTCCAGTGGAGATGGCCAGAGCAGTTCTGAGTTTTTCCCTCCATCGCGGCTGGGAAGTGGGTTACTCATCGGCTTCTAGGGTCTACCCTCCAGCAGAGACTGGGAAGTGGGTCACCCATCGACCTCGTAGGGTCTACCCTCCACCAGAGACTGGGTAGTGGGTCACCCGACGACCTCTTAGGGTCTACCCTCTAGGAGAGACTGGGCAGTGGGTCACCCGACGCACATAGGGTCTACTCTCTAGTAGAGACTGGGCAGTGGGTCACCCGATGACCTCTTAGGGTCTACCTGCCCGCAAGGCTGGGCAGTGGGTCGCCTGTCAACTTATTCCAGGTCTACCCTCCAGTGGGGCTGGGCAGTGGGTAGCCTGTTGATGTATTAAGGTTTACCCTTCAGCGGGGCTGGGCAGTGGGTCGCCAGATGATGTATTATGGTTTACCTTCCAACAGGGCTAGACAATGGGTCACCCGATATCATATTATGAATTACCCTCTAGGAGGGCTGGGTACTGGGACACCCATTGATATTACAGACTTAGTCCTTTCTACTAGGCTAGTCTGTGGCTTTCCTCTGTGATTACCGGAGTGTGACCCTTGGTTGTACGAGTCAGTTATGGAACGGTTTTGACATTGAGAAGACCTCTCGACTACAGGGCAGTGACGAGGTGTGGTTTGACTTTCCCTAGAACTCTCATGTACGAGGGGTGCTTTCCCCACCGAGACGCGTTCTTGTGATGCGATTTAACACCATGTGGATGAGTCAGTGCTGCCCAAGGCGGATAGTGTCGAAGTGCAGTGATTGATCCCCTTGGCTTGCAGTTCGGGAAGATGTGCGGGATGCTAGGCATCAATGGAGTTTACTTCTCGGGCTATTGGCTACTCATTTTCTTGGGCTGAGCTACAGGATGAAGATCCCCTTACGAGTCGATTTGGGATTATTGTAGAGCATATATATATATATATGTATATACCTTGTTCGAGTACCCACTTCTTGGGCTTGGTTACTCTCCCTCCAGGAGAGGCAAAGACATGCGGGGTATACCACGTGCTTTCCGTTTCTATCTTCTCGTGGTTGGATGAGTCTACTCTTCTACTATAAGTAGCAAAGACTCGACGAGAAGTTCTTCTTTTCACCGTTTCCATCTCCTTGTGCCTAGACGAGTCTACTTCCTCTCACTTATTGGGTTGAGCTAGACTCCTTACTGAACTATCTATTGTACTCCTTTACTTTTCATGTTCGCTCTACTGATCACCCTTCAGTACCACCTTTGTTTCTCCCTCGAGCCTTTAGGGTATCCTACTGAGCCTTTTTATACTCACCACTGCTTGGGCTTTTCCCACACTTGGTGTGCCCTTGTAGATGACGGACAGGTTTTTCATGATGTTAAAGGTGCTTAAGTGCAAGGAGCTTGGACCGCATGTGGTGGTCGTTGATGGGTTCCAGGTGTGCGACCCTCCCAGCTATTTGTTGTTGTTTTACCTATTGCCGGGTTGTGGCATTTTTGGTTGGGTGCGTGTTTTGCCCCTTTTATTTTCAGTTTACATTCAGCTTGTATTTTGTACTGATTAGAGGTTGATGCACATCTGTGGTTTATTTATAGCAGTTTCCCTTTACATTACATGGATTTTCTTTTTACACTGCACTATTGAGTGTGCTGCATGTGTGTGTACAGGTTCTTAGGCAAAGGCCTCCCCGAGTTATTGTGCCTTCAGCGCTGGTCGCCAACCCCTGGCCTATGGAGGCAGACTTGGGGTAGTTGCGGCTTGAGCCCGGTTAGGGTCGGGTCGTGACAATAGAGGATATTTTTCTCAATTAATTTTTTAAATTATATTTAAATATTCATTTAAAAATTTTCAATGTAATTTTCACTAAAATGGATTTTAAGAAAATTTTATGTTTTAAAAAGTGTTTATCAAAGTGTAAAAGATATTTTAATCAAGAAAAATTTTAATTTTTTTTTAAATCATACTTAATGAGTTTTCATGTTTATTTTCAATGAAAAGTATTTCAAAAATATTTTATCAATTTTTTTATTAAAAAATGATTTTCAATAAAATATTGTTCTCCTTAATAATAGTTCCATTGGATCTTTCAAAATAATTAGCTATCTAATACTATATCGTTTGATTATTCTTATTAATTTTTGGGGATCTATTCCATGTATACCATTCTTATTCATTCATTCGATGGTATATGTTTATATGTTTATGGAACAAATTTCTCTTCCATTAGTTATCCCATTTCAAATAATTTATCAAAACAACCTGTTTTTTCACAATTCATAATTGGAATAAATGTTGAAATGATTGTAAAACTAATTTATGTTCTAGAGGTTATGTTTTGAAGAAATTTTTATGAAACCCATTTGTTATCATGGGTTCTGATGTGATGATAGTTTTTTCATCTTTTGGTACACATATCAATGTTTTTCATTATGTGACAATGGTTATGTTATAACCAAGGAAGGTGGTTATGTTATAACCAAATACAAATGGGACCTATATTTGCTTCTAATTCATTTGGTAATGATAGATATCTCTTGAGATAAATAGTATTGGAATGGGTATTTAACCTTGTTTAGTAAAGGAATTTATCCACTTTGATGTCTTGTGAGTAAACCTGGACCACTACACAATTTTTTGGAGTGAAACAATTCTACAATGATAGTTTTAGAAAATGAAACCGGGCTACTATGTAAATAATTTTCTATGCTAATGGGTACTCCAAAATACTATATTTTATATCAATGTTATGTTCTCATTGATCATATTCTTTTATTTCATTATGATTTTTTCTTTTGAACTGACAATATTTATTACATGACTCAATATTTTGATCTTTTAAATGCATGGTGTTATTTTCATATGTTATAATCACATTATAATGCACTTATTCCCATTTTGTGATAATATATTATTGTTTTTACCCTTACTGGTCATCAGAGATCCCTTTTCTTATGTTTAGTTTCTCCAAATTTTTATAATAGTTTTAATTGGTGATTCTTCTAAGAATAGTGACTATTATGAGGTACTATGTGGGATTTGAAATTGAACTCATACAAACTAGTTTTCTATGTTTCCGTGTTAACAAATACAATAATACCTTTATGATCCTCAGAAATGTTTTTTAATGTAATGAATATGCACCTAAAGGGTTCAATATCTTCCAATGGAATGCTTGGGTCTTTATAGTTGGTATCAATGGAAATGATAATATATACTTTAAAAACTATTTTGAGAATAAATTATTGAATTACATGTGTATATTTTTAAGTATATTTTCTTTGTATATATTTAAGGATATGTATAAGGATGAATCCATGTTCTAGAATTTTCGTAATGGATGGATAAAGTGGTTTCCATGAAATAAAATCCCGATTAAGATACTACAAGTGGATGTTGAACTGGAACATAGTTACATAGGGGTAATAATGCCAAAAATGGCACATTGATCTGGACTCAGTCATCACCTGGTGTATGAAAAGGGTACATTGATGTTGTACCCTTGGTTTAACACTCTAAGGGATATGATATGGAATTGCACAAACTCTTTACGAACCATAATATTGGTTTCAATAATTATGAGGAATGGACTAGGAATAAACTAGGGTGTCATAGAATTAAAAAAATATTGTTTCAAAATTTATTCACACTATATGTGGGTTTCAAGATTATGTGGCTTCCCTATTTAATTACAGTTTCTCATTCTATACTTTTCAGTTTTAGTCAATAGATATAACTTTGAGTAATCATGTTAACAATGAATATGATGAAAAAAAATCAATGATTATGAGAAACAAAATTAGATAATGACAAGAGAGAATGTTATTTTTACTATTCATAATTATTAGTCATTATATATGATTAAAACATGAACACTAACCAACATGCAGACTACCAAAAGAAGAGAATGATAGAGTTTGTTGAGAGTTTAGGTGGTGGAGACCATACAAAAAATAAAATTTAGTTTCTTATATACCAATAATGAAGAAGAATAAATTAAGTGAATAACATATAATAACCAGAAGAATTTTTGAGTGTGGAAAAGGACACAACACAAGTAATTACACTGTAAAAATGAAAAGCATGGTTAATGAAATAGATGAGAATAATAGTCTCCCTCAGGTATCATAAATGATTTAACTTATTAAATGTGGTAAGTATGGGAATTATGAAAATAGATTTCCAAAGGGGAAATAAAATGAAGAGAATTAGAAAGTTGGTTCAAGTAGATGTTATACTTCTTGATGATGAAGAGACAGTGAATGATATATGAAATTTATAGGTTATTCAAAAAAAATTATTTTTATGTTAAACATGAGAATAATGATTAAATTGAGGTTAAAGGATGTTATTAATTGATTATTATTTCATATTATATGAAATGGGTAATAAGGAATATGATGATGAATCCTAGTTATTTATTTAAGAATCAAATGAGATGATTAAAGTTTTTATGCATTGGAATTCAATAACTATTAATCATGAGATATATATAATGATTGGTCAAAATTAGTTTTGAAATAAGGATTTGCAAGAATATGTTAAATGGTACTGATGACCTATATAATTTATTTATTTTAATGGTGATATTTTATAAAAAATAGATGATTAATTAAAAATAACCCTTACAATGTTCAAGATATTGAGATAATTATTTTCATATAAAGACATGTTGGATTTGAATAGGTTTAATTGGAAAGTATTGATGAACTTGGAACAGATTAGTGGCATGTAAGAAATGTTTTTTATGTTATACATGATGGAGTTTAAAGAATTATTTGATTTCTGTAATATATTAAATAATATGGAATTTTATTCAAGGAATGAGGAAATATGTAATTTTTCATTAATTTTTTTTGGTAATTATTTTTATTACGATGTTCTAAGAAAATATATGATCAATATATTCACTTATTTGGTATTACACATTAATAGCTAATTCATGTCATTTTGGAGATTAATGATACGTTGATTTTGGAAATTTAGTTCCCTTTTATCTAAATTACTGGATCTAAATCCAAACATGGAGGAGCCTAGGGTTATATATTCACGAAATAGATTAAGTAAAAAAAGTTTTCTCAGATAAAATATGTTAAAAATCATGTTTTTGATAATAGAAAGATAAATAAGGAATGAATTATCATTATTTTATAGATATTATGTTTCACTAGTGCTTCAAGCATAAAAAAATTAATTTTCATTTCTTAGACTTAGATATGGAGTGCAAATTAATCAAATCACAACCAAAGAAAGATATTCTCCTTATGTAATGGAATGAAATAAAATAAGTATATATTCTAATGAATGTTCCTAAACATTAATAAAGTGATATTTAAATAAAATTTCATCCAAATACTACAATTTCTTGTGATATCAATGACCTTTTTTATACCTATTTGGTTAATGGTTTTGTTGTTGTTCATTTTCAAATGATCATTCATCTCCAAGAGATCAGTGATCTTTTTCACTCTCCATTATTATTTGGACATTATTATTCTCTTATAGGTTCAAATGGTCACTTCCAACCTATTATTTTCTATTTGAAAACATAGTATGTGTTATTCCAAATGACATTTTCAACTACCTTTAACTTTTTTTAATATAAATTTTTATTAACCATTTGTATGATGTGGGTTTCCCACAAAGGGATTTCAAACGATAATCCCTTTTTTACTAAACACATGTTGAAATTTCATGGATTAAATTTATTTTAGGGTGCAGAACATAACACCTCGAGATTTTGTGGGATATTTTTTTCAAATAAATTTAATATTTTCAATATATTTCATTACACAAAACACTAGTTTTGTTAATAGTTAAATTTGAAAATGGTGTTATCTTCTGTTATGAACAACAATGATTTTAGCATATGTTATATGAAACATTGTGTTTTAACAAAACTCAACAAACTATTAAAATATAATTATTTTATATTGCAGGTATCACCTATATCTTTTAATAGAGGGTATGAATATGATAAATTAGATTATTAAAATATAAGGTTTATCAATGTATATATAATGAATTATTTTTTGATCAACTAATTAGATATGAAAATAATGACCATTTGAAAGTAAAGGGAATCTCTTTATGAAAAATTAATTTTACATAATTGAAACATGTTTTACCTCAATAATTTAAACAAATCAAATTTGATAAGTTATTTTAATAAAATTTATATATTATATAATAAATAATTTTCTCAAAATTCATATTGTGTTTTTTTAGACAAGAGATAATAATTAATCCAATTTTTCCTTAAAACAATTTTTTTTCTATAAAGCATTTTTTCCCTTTATTGTAAGATCTCATTAATTGTTTCTTGGTACTCCTCATCCATTTTTCTAATAATTATTTGTTTCTTTATTGTCTTTATTGGTTTGGTGAATCTTATAGAATCCTAGAATCCCTTTACTCTATGAATATGTGTGGAATGGATTTAAAAACCATCTGGTTTGGCCTAGATAATTTTGTAAACATTGATGGTTATCGGGAGGGGGTGCACGGTTTTTGAAAACTATATAGATTTATCCTCCAAAACATGAAACCTTATATAATTAGGTTTTCTTGGATGGTGTGTAGTTTCAAAAAACTGTGCAGCAGCATATGGGAAGTCATGAACCCAAATTTAGGGGCACATGTTTTGGGATTACAGTTTGTCAAATAGTGTTTCCCTCTCCAAGAAACAGACCTAATTTGATTTAATTAATCCAAAAATTTATTTTTTAATTCCTAAGCAAAACTTTATGTTACATATCACCTATAATAAGACATATCTCAATTTATTGTTTTTAGATGTCTCCTTAATAGTGATTTTGGATTCTCTATACACCATTTGGTGTATCGAAGTGTTGATGGAAGATATGATCCCCCTCCAATAAGTGGATCTCCTGCATAATAGTTTCATATAATATATCCTCCCTTACCCCTTATAGATTTATGAATAATCATTTATTGGATGGATCAAGACTAAATTTTATTGGCTCTTAATTCTATATTTTATTTCTTGATCACATACACAATCATTCTTCATCAGAGGATCCCATTTTGGGTGTTGATATTTTAATCCCTGATTAAAAGTATGTGGTTCTAATTGATATTTTCTATGTAAATAAAATAATAAATTTATTTATTTTTTGAAATATCTTTCATTTTAATTATGATACCATTATTTAAAAGGATTACATTATGGAATTTGAAATATAATGGTTTTTTTTAAAAACACCCATTTCCAATAGAATTGGAACTAGGGGGTTATTATTGAAATGAATGAATTAGTGAAAAATTGATATTTGTTTTTCATAAAAATGGATTACATTGAATTTATGAAGACCAATGATTGTTTTTTTATTAAATATACATGAATGATGAAAAAACTAATGTTTTACTTTTAAAATTGAACTATTATATTGAAACTGAAAACTAGGCTACTGAATTGGAAATACATTTTATTTGAAATTAGTTGATTTACCCATTTTTATGGATTAATTGATCCCATGAAATATTGTGTAGTTATTCGGTTATTTGGGAAAATAATTCAAGTATCTTTACCCCTAGTATTTTATTGATGATGAAAACTCTAAATAACCTACTTCAACTTGATTATACCTGATAAGATGTTGATGGGTCTTATTCAGCCTGTGATTGAGGGATGTTTGTACATACACTTAGCTGTGAACACTGATATGAGATGTGTGAGGATAATATGACCAAAAACTATAATATTTGAGGGTATATGATCGTGGTTATTTTTTTATATATTTTGAGATATATATATATATGTTCCATTGAATGTAGAAAATTTTTATTCATCCCAAATGATTTATATAAATAACTTTATATAAACATATTTATTAAGTACATTGTTTTAATTTTTTACATCCTTTTAAATGAAATAATGTTTAATTTTAAATATAAAAATGATACAAAATCCCATTCCCTTTTGTATTTAAAACTTAAATATTGATATGGTTTGTAATTTTGACAACTGTTATGGAAAAATTGGTGAGACCCTACTGGGATTTATGGATCACACCCTACCTATTCCTTCAGTAGTTTGTATATTTTCTTATGTTAAGTATAATAAAGGTAATATACCACATCGTAGTGGGGTGTGTTCTTGATCCCTTGGGATTGGATTAATGATTACATTGGGTTGTTTTCCTTTATACTGATAAATTTGATTTTGTACTACTTAAGGTTTTGTTAGACCAGTTTGGTCACTATTACTTTCTCCCATAGAGTGTTAATAATTCTGAATTATATCGTTTATATTCTAATTTGTTGAGTAAAATCCATTCCCTCTCAATTTTGTATGATGCCGGGTGTTAGTCTCCTACCCATGGTGATTAGGAATTCCCATCAGGATATGTCAATGTCATCTTGGGTATTAGGGTACCTAGTTATCTGGGTTGGTTTTTGAAAATGTGGTATGAAAGGGTGGTTAAGAATTTTTCTATGTTGTCAGTATGTATTTTGGGATGTCCTTTCCATAATTAGTATGTAGTTAAGACTATGTATCTAAAAATCTCTCATCATAACAAGGCATAAGTTGCCATGGGTGTTTTTGGAATGGTGTCTCCATGAATAATTAGATCTAATTATTGATTTCCTATATTTTTTTTGATATTTCAGAATAAAAAAATTGATATATTATCTGATGGGACTGAAATTTCTATTGATCTTGTTTGAGTTTTTGATATGAGTATTCTTCTGATGTAATTAATTTTTCATGGTGATGTCTTATAGTATCATACATCTAAGAAGAAATGTGAATAGGCCACAGGGGGGAGCTACTGGTTAACCACAGTGAGATGAACCTCACATGGACCCAAATCATGTTGAGATTATTGTCCATGATGTCCATGATCTAGAATATAATCCGACATACATTCCTATTTAGGCTCTAGTTATGGAACCTCCAAGTAATGAATCTTAGGATTGTTCTCAATAATTCTATCTCTGGAATCCCAAATCATCCTAGGGCTCTAATTATTCTCAAGAGGTTGTGGATTTTTTGATAAATATAGATATTCTAATTTACTTATTTAAAATTCTTGATCTGATTATGGTGAAATTTCCCTCCTTCATGATAGAGGGACCCAACATGAAATAGTGGGACTCGATGGTGATGGTAAAAATGCATGAGGGGTTTTAGTTAAATGGATTCATTAGTCTTTTTCACTGATTAATTCTATTTAAAATATCTTTTTCTGAATAAGTAATTGGATTTATTCAAACAAGAATTGGTAGATAGGATTTTTAAGGGGTTGAAAATCCACTTTTCTTTGATTATTCAGTTTGAACATATTATTGAACCGAATGATAAAATAGTGACCTGATGGTTTGAGATGGGCCATCAACCCGAAATTTATTCCAAAGTCTTCTCCCCAAATATATCTTCTTATGATGATATTTTATGTAGGGTATTAAGGGTTCAGATTGACTAGACTAGTATGTTAGGGTTTACTGGAGTACCTTTTTTTATCAGAGTATATTTTATAAGAATATTTAAAAGAAAGAGGAGGCATGAAGAGTGTCATGTTGGATCTTAATTCCATGGTTCATCTAGACCTCTTGTAGTTCCTTCAAGAGGCCCTTAGACATGCTTATAGTGTTGAAGGCCTAATCATTAAAAATGGGTTTCGACTAAGGAACCCAATAAACATTGTTCATACAGACTCATAAGACAATTTTATAAATTCTACTACATCTTTTTTGCACCACATAGTGGCATGGGATAATCAGAACATAAAAGTATTCAGGTTCAATCAGATGCTTCATGAATAAAGGGGTTATATCCATAATCATCAGGTGTGAAGCTTCTCCATGCAGTAGAATAGTCTTCAGTGGAATATGATATAGTTCTAGAAACTATGAGAGGTACCATCACTATATTTTCTTTTTTGCTGACCTCAATATTTGATACCATTACATCTCACTGATTTATATCAACTTGTATTGTGAACCAAATAAATATTCCTATATATGTTTTATCTTAGGTGATGAATATTACTATGCCCCTTGGAACTAATGGAGAGTAGAGTCTCCATTTCCATCTTATGTCTCCTCTTTATCATATATTGAGCTTACATGGGATTTTTTGATTCTCAACATGAGAGATCATGATTCCATTTTCAAGTTGGATTTTCTCATTTCTAATAAGGCACAAATTGATGGATATCTTTGATGAGTCTCATTTACTATTTAAAATGGAGTGTTCTTTATCTTTTATGGTGAATGAGACCTGAGGTAGATTATATCCAAACCTTATTATCTGAATTTGGGGAAATTAATCTTAGTGTATTCTATTGATCTTGAGTTGGAATCATTGATCGATTATCTCCCTCCAGTTTTTATCATGATTCCTAATTGTTTTTCATATAAATTCTTATTTTTTCCCACCAGTAAGAGAGGTTATCTTCTCTATTCATTTAGTTCCTAGTACTCAACTAGTGTTTATTAATTCTTACCTTATCATATTATTTGAAACACTATATTTTAATACTCAATTTGATGATTTATTAGAGAAAATATTTATATGCCTGAGTATGTCACCTTGGTAAATACATGTCCTCATTGCTAAGAAATATGATGTAACACTTCAACTATGAGTTTATTACTAGAAACAAAATAGAGTTATGGTAAAAAAAAGCATGTATTTTTTCACAAATATTTATGGTCTGTTTGACCAAATTAAAGGGGTGAAGTGGTTATCATAGATTAACCATCAATTTTATTATCACTAGTTGAGAATAAAAGAATATAAACTCTATAAAGCCTCATTTTAGAGAAGTTATATCCATTATAAGTATCTTTTCATTCCCTTTGGTTGAACCAATTCTCATTTAGTCTTTATAGATTTGATTAATGGAATCATTCATGAGTATCTCAACATATTCATAGTGGTGTTTGTGGATGAATTTCTAGTTTATTATTAGTCTAAGGATGATCATGTGATCCAGCTAATAAGAGTTACGTAATTGTTGATAAATCCCCAAATTTATTCCAAGCTATTGAATTTGAAATTCTAGATGCATGAATTGAATATTTTAGGACATTTTGTCTTGTATAATGGTATCTCAGTTGATCTTGATGAGGTTGAAGTTGTTATGAAAGTGGAGAAATCACATAAAGTATTAAATATTCAGATCATCCTAGGTCTAGTGAGGTATTATCACAGGTTCATAATGGATTTCTCATAGTTGGCTTCTTTGATGAACTCTCTTTCTTATATGGGGTGATGTTCAATTTAAGATGACAAATTCCAGATCTATTATGTTGATATAAAATGATTTTTTAATTATGTGATAGTGTTGAAAATTCTAGAGGTGATATAGTTCTATGTGGTATTTTGTGAAATGTTAGTATTGGGTTTGGGTAGTGTTCCTATGTGGGCTAATCATATGGTGGCCTATGTTTCTCAATGTCTTATGCCACACAAGAATAATCATCCAACCCATTACCTTGAATTCGCATTTGTGGTGCATTTGGTTAAAAGTTATTGTTAATAAATTTTATGAGAAATACTTACCATATATTCTAAAGTAAATATTTTTATCTATATATTCTCTAAATGTGATTTAAATATCCTCTAGAGGATCTAGGTAGAGCACCAGAAGTCTTTTAATTTTGACAATGCTTTTACCCTGGGGAATGAAAATTTAATTTATGATTATTTGAGTAGGAAACATCTAACCTACACCACTAAATAATCATCATAAGAGTGGAACTTGATTGATCTATTTTCATAGTTTTATTTAAGATTACAAGAGAAAGAGTTAAATATTTTCATAGAAAGTCTTCGATTGAACATCAATCTTCTCAACATTATTCTTTAGTAATAACAACTAGATGATGAATTCTATATAATTAGAGAATAACTTTATAGTGGGAAAACCGTTACTACATGGTTATTATTTATTGGGGGTATCCGATATTTTTTTATTCAGTTTATTGTGAATTTATCCATAGAGACATCTGGGATGGGGGATTTCCATAATTATAAATTAGAAATAATCCTCATAACCACAATGATGTTTTATGTTATGTGAAAATTATTCTAGTAGAAATTCATATGATGGGACATCAATGAATATATTTCATGTTTGTATACTTTTCAAAAGGTCACGTCTGGGAACCATAAACCGTTGAGTTTTCTATAGGCCAATCCAGTACAGACGTTGAAGTGGGATAAAATTTCAATAGATTTTTTTAATGGGATATCATTTACCCCATGGAAGGAGAATTTGATATGGGTTTTTATCAATATGCTGACCAAATCAGATCATTTTATTCACATTCTTTATATAACCAATGTTGGGTAGTTAGAAGATCTCTATGGGAAAGAGATTTTTTATATTGACAATGTTCCTTATACTATTGAATCTAATAGTTATCCCCATTTTACCTCACATTTTTTGGAAGACCTTTAGGTCATGATGGGATCTCATGTCTATTTGAGTATGGCATACCATCCATAGATAGATAGACAGATAGATATTACTGTAAAGGTTATTAGTGAAATGCTTCATGCATACATCCTTGATTTTCCTGGAGCATTCAATGACAATTTAGAACTCATTTATTTCTCTTATAATAATAGTAACAATTATATAATAATTTGTTTTTTCATTTTGATGAATTATGTGGTTTTCTATGTAAATCATAATTTTGTTGGTCAAAGATATGTTAAAGTTTCTTAGTTGCAATGAGCATGGTTTAATAGATGATAGAAAATATTTAGTTGATTTATTGTTTAATTTTTGTAATGTACAGCTATTAAAAATCATGTTTTGATCATCATCATAGACCATTGGAGATATGTTTTGGTGACCAGGTATTTTTGAGAGTTTCACCTTAGTTAGATCATCAAAAAATTGGGAAAAGGGAAGCTTTCTCCTCATTTGGTGGTACTTTTGAGGTTTTTTAGAAGGCGGTGAGACTACATTACTATAAATAACATCCAAAAAAATTGAATTAGATACATAGTGTGTTCATGGATTATAGATTCAAAAGGTATATTTGTGACCCATCTCATGCCTTGAGTTTGGAGGATATTAATGTTGAGACTGATTAATCAATGACTTAGTATCATGTAATGATATTTGATTTTGAGATGAGGGTACTTTGAGGGAGGATGACACCACTGGTCCATATTCCAGAGAATCATGGTTGTCATTCACATGGGACTTAGTAACCTGAAGAATTGTTGAGAGAGAATTAGCCTTATCAATTATATATATATATATATATTAATAGAATTTCTATGGAATAATTTTCTTCATGAGGGGTAGGTTGTGAAATATCGCTACTTGTTTTCAGTTAATATTAGGCCCTTATTTTGATCAATCATTGTTTGAAGCTTATCTTAGGGGTTTTAGATGTAATATAGAGATTTTTGGAATCCATTTAGGATATGCATGTCTGGCACACATTTAGGGAAAACCTTCTGTCTTGGCCCAACAATCTATGGGCCCCCTGATGGTTCTCTACAGGGGGTGCATTGATTCTCCAAACCATGCAACCATACCCTCTAAACCGTGAAAACTATGGTTGTGCGGGTTTTCATGTTTGGTGTAGGATTTGAAAAAAAATTCATCCACCCAGGATAAATATTGCGCCCTATTGTAGGGTAACACAGTTAGGGTGAACTATTTGTATAACTATGTGGTCCTCTTAAGGAAACTATGCTAGCATGTTTTAATTATTTTGAAATTTTATTTCTTAATTATCAAAACCCTATTATGTTTCATATCACCTGTACTCAATTCTAACTTTATTTCCATGGTTGAATAGGATACCTATAATTAATTTTGGCTCCTCCAACACCCTCCTTTAGCAAATAGAATTGTCGATGGAAGATCTTATCCCCTAAAAATAAGTGGATCTCCTCCCTAATAGCTTCTTCTTATATCTAATTCATTAATCCTTAGATTTTTTTGATCTTAAATTTTCTGATGGATATAAACTTATATAGTTTGGATAAATATTTTAGGATAGATTTCATGATCTATGATGCCCTCATTCTTCATCGGAATATCTCATTATCAGTGTTTATATTTTATTATGCGATTAATTGTATATAGTTACATTTGATATTTTCCATGCAATTTAAACCTTTAATTTCATTATTTTTTAAAAAAATATTCCAATTTATTTTATAAATCCATGATTCAAAGTGATTTTATTGTGGAAGTTTTAATGGAATAGATTTTCAGAAAAAACCCACCAATTCCAAAGGAAATGAATTTTAGTGTGTATTTTGGAAGTGTTAGAAATGTTGAAATGATTTGAGTTTATTATTGAGAAAAATGGCTTAAATTTAAATGATGATAACCTATGATTGGTTTTGTAATTAAATTTCATAAAATGATAAAAATCCCATATCTTTATTTTGAAAATTAAATGGGAATATTAAAAAAAATTATGAAATGGAATTATAGATGTTGTTTGATTTGAAATGAGATGATTTTCTAATTATTTATTGAATAATTGATAAAATGTGGGATTTGGTAGTAAGTGAATTATTTGGGACAAATATTCTAGGATATTGATGTCCTGGAATTGGAATGGTGATGATAACCCTAACAAAAACTCTGTTCTGCATGATTATCCTTGATATAAAGATGATGAGTCCTATTAGGCCAGAGCCTGATGGACATTTTTACACATAAAGAGTCATGATATCTGACATGAGAATGTTTAGGATACTCTAAATATAAAATATAATACTTTACGGTAGATTACTATGGTTCTTGTTGTGTATGTTTTGATATGTATAAAGATTATTGAGTATAAAACTATTTTATTCATTCCCAATTATTAACATAAATTATTTTATATAAAATTATTAATTTATGACATCATTTAAAAATTTTTCATCCTTTTAAATAAAATAATGTATTTCTTTAAATATGAAAATGATAAAATATAAAATGCCCAATTTTATTTAAAATTTAAAGTGCGATTTGTTTTCTAATTATGGAATCTATTATGGAACACTAGGTGAGACCCTGCTGGGATTTATAGACCATATCATACCTTTTCTTTATGGTGGTTTGTATATTTTATTATTAAAATTTGAGAATAGGGATTTTTCCCTATATAGCTGGTAGGTCTTCTTGATTATTTGGGATTGGAGTCAGGTTTTTAGGGTGTTTGTCTTTCTGTTATGTACATAGATTTTGTACTCCTTTGTATTTTATTACACCTATTTGGATTCAAGAATGTTATCCCTTTGGAGAATTGATCATACTAACTTCTACCCTTTATATTTTACTATTTTGTTGATAATGCATTACCTCTGAATATTTTTATGATTCTAAGTGCTAGTCTTGAATCCATGGGGAGCAGGAATGCCCTTTGGGAAATGTTTTCTTTGCCTTAGGTATCAGGGTACTTTGGTATCTCGGCTAGTTTGTGAAATTTTTGAACATATTTTGATGTTATTTTATTACAATTTAAAAAAATTTATATGAAAAAAAATTTATTTTTTAAATCATAATATAAAATTATCTTGGAGTAAATTTTTTAGAATTTTCTGAAAAGGGATTTTTGTTTATGAATACTAAAAATACTTTTTTTTCTTAATAATTTTCCTTTATTTTAATGATTTAAAAAACATTAAAATAATTTAAATATGGTTACAAAAGTAAATTTAGATCAATTATATATTTATAAATCCAATTAATGTAATTATAATCAATTTCAGGTTGAATTTTGATATAAAAACAATTTAAACAATTGAACATTACCTCCTTGGAAAAAATCCTTCTCGTCACATCAATGGGATTAATTTTAAATTAACATTTTCCACTTCAATGAATTGAATTAGGAAAAATGGATTCCATATTCAGAATAAGAATTATTTATATTATTATATAATTTAAACATAATTTTTGACATTAAGGAATAGTAAAACATTAAAAATTATTTACCATGGTTTAGGAAAAAATGGGATTAACATTTGGGTTAAACTAAAATTATAAGAGTTAAAAATGACACAAAATTTTCCAACACCAATTTTATAGATTCATTTAGACCTTAGTTCCTATAATTTTATATAATGGATCCTTTTTAAGCCTTGTGGAAAGTGAATAACGGGGTTCACCTTTTAATTCTAAAAAAAGTTACAAGTATTCCACTCACCTCACTTATAAACGATCATCCTATCTCCTCTCATATTAAAAAATACAAAACCATTTGGTTCATAAGATACCTTTCCAAATAAATTACTTACCTCTATATTATCATTTAAAATCCTTATTTTTGTCATAAATCTAACCTATGAATCCTTTTGGTAAAAACAAAATTATGTTGACTGAAGAAGTAGTAACGTCCCTAATAAAGTGTTTTATTTTGTGTCATCCACAACCAACTTAAATTCATATTAAATAATTATAGTATAACAAAAATAGTATGAAACATATTATGAGATGTCATCATGTTAATTTAATAACATAAATCTTTCTCCAATTCTATCAAATGGGTTACAATATCATCGTTTGTGTGTAAAACGGACTACTCCCACATGAAAACATGTTATTTCTCTCCATCACCACATATCATGATAATATATAATGATGTATTAATTATATATATATATATATATGAAATTTGAGATATTTTTACACTTTTTTATTCATTATATCATATCCTCCTTATTACTTTCCATTCCTTGAGAATATGATAAAATCATTCATGTGTACAGTGGCCTACCACTTTGTGAAGCAATGTGAGTAGTTCATGCTTTAGATGAAATATAATAAGGATGTGTTTAATTATAAGGATCGATATATATTATATAAAAAATAATATTTTATTTTAATTTATAATTTACCTTTCTTTCATTTTTCCTTTAGAAAATCGCAAGCAGCATTCATGCGTACATATGGTCTACAATCTCAAGTATGCTTAATTTATATGAAATTTATATCATGTTTAAAAAATTATATTATTGAACCATAATAAATTCAATATAAAGAAATTAACAAATAAAAAAATATATGACGAACAAAGTAGTTATTACCCCAAACACAACTTAAATATACAATTGTTAATAAACGGGTAATAAAATGTCATAATTAAATCATATATATTATGATATGAATTTATATATTTTTTACAATATGTGTATCATAAATTTATATTAATTATATATTAGTTTCAAACATGTAATAAAGAAGTTGGGACTTATGGTAAGGGATTTTTTCCCAACTTTTTAATTTTGTGAGACACATTTCATATTCATCACATATTTCATTTATATACTCTATATACAGCCCATAAATGTAATTTATTATTTTTTAAATGAAATTTATAGGTATTTACATAACAATTTTATGATCTCTCTTTCATGGGGTTTATCATTCCAATGTTACCAAAGTTGTAAGGGATTTTTGAATCAATTTGTCTTTTTTGGGATATATGTTATGTTATACACCTATCTACTTTTTATTAGGTGAATATACTAACCCTTTGTAATGTCATATCATGAATATAATTATTTTAAAGAAAATATTTGATTCATCTAATCTGATTATTTCATGTGTATTCCAATTCAAAGTTTCACTTGACATAAATGTTTTATGTAATAATCTCATCAGTTGTCCTGATTGTTTATAATTATTCTCAATAATATGAAATATTATTATATATATATCAATAAAATCATACATTTTTTTAATTTTTTATTTCATTAGAATAAATGATTTTTCTTAATTTTATATAGAATTTCAAAATAATTCTTTTTTAGAGAAATCATATTTAATTCTCTCTTGAGTGGAAAATAATTTTTCTTCTAAAACCATATTATTTAAAAATGATTCCAAATATGTTTATAAAATTATTAAAAAGTTTTATTGAATACATTTTTTACAATTTTTTACTTTTTATAAAATACTTTTAAATGAATCTAAATGTATTTTTAAAAACAATTACAATTGGTCTTTTATTGAAAATGTGAAAGGAATATTTGTTTTAACATGCATAGAAAGAACCAAATTTCATTCCATTATGAAAATTATTTATATGGATTAATAATTTATAATTTCTCATGTGTATTTTCAAATAATAATATATTTACGAGTTTTTATCTATTAAAATAAATTCGATGTTAAAAGGATATTTTCCCCATAAAATTAGTTAAATTATTTTTAGTTATTTCTTTATACATTTTTAAGTTAATTTTTTAAAAAACGTATTTTCAAATTTTTTTATGTTTTAAAAATATTATTTATAGAGTATAGAATATTTTTATCAATAATTTTTTAGTTATTATTAGTCTTCCTTAATAATTATTCATTTTTGTTTTAAATAAAAGGTTTCCAAAAAATACATATTTTTAGTTTTAAAAATGAGATTTTATTGAGGATATGATCCAAGGATACTATTCTTATACTTTTTCTAGATGGTTTATGTTTATGGTGAAATATTTTTATGAAACTCAATTATCTACCACCAGATATATCATTATAATATTCTAATGAATCCTGTTTTTTCATGGGTTATGCTTTGATGAAATGGTGAAATGATTATCATACCTATTTCCTTAATATAGATTATGTTATGTTGAAATGTTTTTGAAAACCATTTATTTTCATGGGTTCTGATATAATAAATGTTTATTAATATTCTGGAACACATATGTGTGATTTTCATTATATGATGGTGGTTGCATTTTAAACAATGATGGTGGTAACCTTATAACCAAAGACTGGTGGGACCCATATCTCTCTCTATTAATTTTGCGTAAATATTGATATCTCATTATATATATTGTACTAGAATGGGGAGTGAACCCATTTCATTATGGGACTCTATACACTATGATAGTCTTGGGAGTGATCCTTGGCTACTAAAATCGTTTGGGGAGTACATCCATTACACAATGATACTTTTGTTGATGATACTTGACTCTTGTGGAAATAATTTTCTATGATTATGTCCATGCTAAAATTATATGTCTTATTTCAGTTTTATTCACCCATGTATCATGTTATTTTATTTCTTTATGATTTATTTCATATGAATAGAAAATAATTTTCACATGTCTCCAAATTTCGATCAATGATATTCAGGGAATGGTTTCATATGTTTTTCTCACATTCTCATACCCTTAAGCTCATAGTGATTTTATGTAATTCCATTTTTTACCCTTACTAAGAATATTTTATCACCCTTTATTATTTTCCTTTTATTATAGTTATGATGATAGGTTTTCGATGTGACATTTCTAATAAGTGTGCTACTTATGAGGAACTCAGTTGGAGATGATGTAGAACTCTTATGAACTAATAATTTATGTTTCTAAGTATCCAAATTAAACTATAACTAAATGATCATAACATATGTTTTTTATAATATAATTAATCTACACATGAAATATGTAGCATCTATGTATGATAATTTTGGGTCATTATAGATAACCTCTCATATACCCTCTTTTTTGGGCTTGGTATAACATCATGTGTAACTTTTGATATCCTAGAACTCATTATCCAATTCATTGGGGGATGATATAGGTATCACCCACCACATAATCCAAACAATTTTATGTGAAAAGAAATAAACTATTCATTTCATAACCATTAAAAAGTAAATATGATTTGGAAACATTTCATTATTTCATAGATCATGGAAAAGAAGCGGTTTTTATAAACTTTTCTTCTTTTCCTCATAGCATAACCCATGGAAAATTAAAATGTTTCATAAATATAATCCATCTGGAGAATATATAAGGATGGTAAAATTAGATCACATCCTGAGTAATACATGGAAAATTCCAATGGTATTTTCGTTTTTGAATAAAAATTACATAAAATGATAATTATTTTTTTAAGGAAATTTTCAATTCCATTTTGACATCACTTCCCACCAAGGAATTTTTTTATCAAATATAAAATAAATTATTTATGAATAACCATAGAAATAGAGTATTTAATCACAAAATTATTAAGTGTTCAAGATGGTATAAAATACCATTCATGTCGTATACGTTCAAATAACCATTTCATTATCATTTTCAATAAAAGTATAATTTATATTATTCAAAAAAAGGAAATAATATTCCATTAAAAATGTATAAATGATCAATGATTGGTGAAAATTACTTTAATAAATATTTGGATAATAATAAAATCATTCTATATATCATTTTTAGAAATCAAGGACATGGAAGAAAAAGTGTTTTTGATTGAAGAGAAAAATGACGACTATTTTTTCTGAAAAAAAATTTATTTTGGTTTCTTTATTTCATTAAAATTTTAACCTAAAATGAAATTATGTATTTCCCCCAAATTACAATGATAAAATAAACACCATGTGTTTCTTGATAGTTATATCATATGTCATGAACTATCTATGGTACCCTAGTAACCTGATAATTGTTGCGGCCCTGACATGGCTCGAAGGGTGTTCCAGATCCCCAATAAATGGTGACTAGAACATGGAATTATAAAAAATGAATGTGGGAATGGTTTTTACACCAAAATGGTAGAAGTAAAATAAACAAGAAAATATGTATATCAAAATAAACTACACTGGGAGTAATGTACCCCATATCAAAATGGTATAAGAACCCTTGTTCTATAACCATGTACTTGAAAACATTAGAAATTTACCAATTCTCAACTTAGATGCAACTCACAAAATACAAGATTCCATAGCAAGAACCATCTCCAAGTGATCCGTTTCCCTTCCTCGAACCAATAAGTGGATTATCTAAACAATCTAGAACAAATTCCTCAAGACAAGCATGGAGTATATCCTCAAGAATATATATACATCTTTCAGTCTGGCTATCTGATTACAGATGGTATATCGTACTCAATGAGAAATGAGATCCCAGTGCCTCCTAAAGGACTCTCCACAAGTGATAAGTCAACCAAGGATACTTATCAGTGAATATAAAGTATTTAACCCTATGAAAACGAACAATATCTTTCAAATATATATTTCAATACTCCTCAACCTTGGTTGTATTACAAATGGGTATAAAGTAAGTCTATTTAGTCATTTGATCGACTGTAACACATATATCATTACAATTTGTCTAGGTACATGGATAACCATCCACAATTTCCAATGATATATCATCCCACCTATATGTAGGGACTAGAAGTGGTTGAAGAATACCTGAATGATTCTGGTGCATAGCCTTCACCTTCTAGTACATATAGTAGTGAGAGACAAACTCATGAATTCCCCATCTCATACATGGCCACAAGAATTTCCACCTAATACCATATAATATCTTCACTGTTCCTAGGAGAACATTCTACTAGGGAATATAAAATTCCCACATCACAACTTTTCTTACTGAAGAAGGTGCCACAAACTGATTTTGATAGCCTAAGATGCCCTATTTTGAGAATTCCCACTGAGCAATGGTTTTCACACTAAATAGAGTCTCTAATTCTATATAACTCATTATTAATCTACTAATACTAAAGAATAATTTAAAGAAGATAATATATTAACAAAACATTGGCCAAAGAAACATCATCCCATTTCTCCTAAACACTAATATGAAACTTTTCCAAGAGAAACATCAGAATCCATTCTTCTAATGATGCATTCACTTCCTGTATCTAAAGATTCATACTCAATTCATCTTCAATGACATTCCCTTTCATTAGGATATTAGAAATTTTGAAATTCATAGATTCAAGTTATTCAATCTAAAACCACTAGAGGAAATTCAGATATTTTCTGAGAGAAGATATAACTTAATACCTTGTGGTCAGAAAACATGGAAAACCTTTCTAAACAAATCTAATGCTGCCAAATCTTAAGTGTGTGCATCATAGTAACAAGTTGAAGGTCATGGTTCAGATAATTAATCTCGTGTGTCCTAAGATAAAAATATCTATAGGTAATGGCACGATCACATTTCATATGATCATAGCCCAAGCCTGAAACTGATGCATCAAAGAAGACAAAAAATCCTTTTTAGGCCTCTAGAATAGTTAAAAATGGAACAATAGTAAAAAGAAACTTTTTCTCAACAAAATACCTCATAGAATTATCATTCCAAGAAGTCATTACTCCCTTACATATAAGAATAATAATGGGAGAAGATTTATTTGAGAAGTCAATAAATAATCTTTGATAATAACCAGATAAATCCAAGAAGATCCAAAAATAGAAAATAATTTTTGTTTTCCCCTATGTCATAAAATATTTTTCCTTTTCAGGTTCAATATAAAAACAATTTTCTAACACCATGTGTCCCATGAATTTAACATCACAAATATAGAAACAACATATCGATAGTATAAAATAAATTCATTGACTTATTACCAAACTAAGAATTTTTCTTATAAGATGCACATGATCCTCCTCAGAGTTAGAGTAAATAGTGATTTCATCCACAAATTCTACCATAATGGTATGCAGATACTCATGGAAAATACTATTCATTTACTTTATAAAAAATAAAAGATCATTGGTTAGACTAAGAAGATTATAAACGTACTCATAATGAACTTACCATATCCAAAAGATGATTTTATGAATTTCAAATTATTTTCTTCTCAACAGATGGATTCCAGAGCAAAGATCTGTCATCTGAAACCACATTCCCCATTCAACTGATCAAACAAATCATCAATCCATGGAACGTGATACTTGTTCTTTATCATTTCTTGATGGAGATTTCGATAATAAACACCTAGAAGAAGTAAACCATCATCCTTCTTAGCAAATTTTACCAGTGCTGCACAAGGTGACTCTCTCAGGCGTATAAATAATTTCCCTAGAATATCATCCAATTGAGACTTTGACTCTTTTATTTTAGATGGTTCCAAGTGGTAAGATTGAATTGAATCCAATCAAGTACCAATCATTAATTTAATGAAAAACGTTTCCAATATTACCTGTGGAAAACTAGATAAGTCAGTAAGAAACACATTGAGAAACTCAATAAAAAAAGGAGGGAGATCACCCCTCAGAAATTCCTAATCTAGAACAAAATAGCACACTAACATTAATTTCATCACCTCTGGATATAATGGTACGACCATGCTCAAAATTGGGTGCCATTATCTTGGAAAGACACAAGACACACCAATGGTTGTAGTAATGGAGACCCATAAAAGATAACAATCAATCAATGATTTATTGGAAGTGAACCATTATATCCCATAAATCATGTCAAGAGGTTACATGTTGAGAACCAGAAAGCTCCAAAAATGTTTTACATTAGATAGAGAGAAGACACGGGTAGGACTAAAAAGACCCTACTCTCTCTCTCTCTCTTCATACCATGGGGTGTAGTAATACTTTTCAAACAACATAAAATCTCCAAAGGAATCTTAATCAAAGTAAAAATATTTCTTTGAAATAAAAGAACAAGATTCACCAGTATAAAATAGACCAAACCCTATTGATGAAACTATAGTAATGGAACCTCTCATGGTTTCTAGACTCATATCTATTTCCCCTAGATAATCTTCCACTGGGTAAAGTTGCTTCGTTCTAGATGTATGTGGATGGAACCATTTTTTACAAGAAGCATATGATTTATCCATTGTTTATGGGGTTCTTATGATATTATTCAACTATAAAGAGTGGAATAAATATGGATGAATTGCTAAAAGTTCCCCCAGTGTCTGTAGGAGACATAGTTCTTGGGTGCCTTAGTGGAAATCCTCATCAAATGGACTTACCCTCCATCCTAGTAGAGAATTGGAGTACCTATTCATAGTACTACAAGAGTTATAGAATAACCATGTTGTTAATATGTTATGTGACAATCATCGCGCACCCATTTTCCCTTGAATAAACCAACAATTCTACTATGAGAGAATGGAACTCTAGATAATCAGGACCTACTAGCCATAAAATTTTCAACCGTAAGAAATTTATCCAGTACATCTTCATTAGAAGGAAGCTACTACAAGAAACCCTGAGAAAAAAATATCTTGAAGAAGTCCCAACTCAAATCTTTGACCCTCCATCTTCTCATTACATACAATATATTGTGTGAAATTCATAATATCTTCAAAAATAGTTTGAATACTCTATCGTAGCCCTATTAGCCAGTTCATGTTTGAGAAAATCTATAGTCTTGGATAACAACATTGAATATTGATAGAACTAGTCTTTTAAATGAACTTCGATGTCTTTCCACTCTAAGACCCCATGATTCTTCACTGTTACCATAGTTTCCCAAAATATCATTCTTGGTCCTTCCAGTATGAAGGTGGTAAAATTCACTTTTATCTCATCAGGTGTGTCCAAGAACCCTAAAAAAACTCCATCATGCTCAAACATTCCTCATCCTATGGAGGATCATTTGATCTATTGAATTGTGGTAGCTTCTGGTGAATGAACTTGTGATAACTAAAAATGAAGAAGTACCTTTGAGGTTCCAAAACTATTAACTGAATGGGAATTAGAGGTGGTGCATGTCCCATAGCATAGACAGCGCACACAATCAATTAAACCAGATTCAGATCTACAAAATGGATTGATCGATGAAGATTAGTAGATCAATCCTACTGGATATGATTATCACAACCTCTCATAGGCATGATGATACATAATATCAACATAAAACCAATAAGACATCATATAACACTCAAATAGAGAAAAAATGGATATTAATCACAAAATATTAAACAAACAAGATTTGGATTTTACTCGATCCAAATAGAAATAAGGAAAAGACTACAACTAATCCATAAGATGTCTTTCCCTAGCCACCCTTTGTGAAATAATTTTCATTATGGTGATAGCTGTATAGGAACTCAATCTTAACTACCACCTAAGTCCCAAAAAGATTTTTCAAATGTATACTATCATTAAGAAAAAAGCCCAATATGGATCTCTAATACCACTTTATCATGAACCAGACCAAGTACCCCAGTACCCAGATAACCGAGCTGGGCATAACATATCTTGAATGGCGTTACTGATCCCCACAGGTTAGTGAACAACTCCTAGCATTATTAAAAATGAATGTTGGAAGAGTTTTTCCACAAAACTTGTAGATGTAAAAGAAATAAGGCATCATGTATATCAATAGAAACCACACTATGAGTAATGTACCTGAATTAAAATAGGTTTATCAACTATAGTACTACAACAATGTACAAGAAAATAGGAAAACTTCTTAAGTCCAAACTCAAATTCAACTCTCCAAATCCATGATTCAACAGCTAGAAACACCTCCAAGTGTTTCTTATCCCATTATCGAACCAATAAGGAGATAATCTACAAACACTTGTAGACAAAAGTTGGGCAATATAACACCCAATATTATTTCACACAAATATTCCATAACAGATGATAATATCATATTAGCAGATAAAGTGTTTTCAATTTTCAAATAAATAGGTTTGGTATTTCAAAATCCCATTTAAACAAATCATGATTTACCTTTCAAAATATGTAAACTTTTTCAATTCCTAATTGACATTTCAAATGTTGTAAATACTTTTAAAATGTTGAAATTACTTTTTAAAAGGGTGTTATTCACACAAATGGAACTTTCCAAAAATGGATTAAATAAAAAATTTTATATAAAATAGTTTATATAAATTCACAGGCCATGTAAAAAATATTAAAATAATGTAATATATATATTTGAAATAAATAAAATTGAGAAACATGGTCATATTCCAAATAGGTACAATAATTACAAGTTATAAGGACCTGACACTATGAAATATAAAATATGTACATATTCCCCTTTGAGACTAAGGCCAAAGAGGACTCATCACTGTCTCCTGGGGTATGTGACATGCTAATATGAAGTTTTATAACATTGTAAATTGTAATATACCTCCCAAAATAACTCAATAACTACCAAAGTCTTGAATGTTCTCTAGTACAAAACAACTATGGGAAATTTAGTTCAATACTTATTAAAGTAAAAGATTATCCCATTCCCCATTTCAAATATTCCAATTTAACGTTGAAAAACCACAATGGGGTTCCAATCAAATCCATCTCTTTTTGTATTAAGGAAAACATAAGGATTCCATGAAAACATTTTTACACCATTTTTTCACAAATTATGATTTGAAAAAAATTCATGATATTTCACAATCCACTTCCACAAAGTAAATTCAAAATTGTGTTCTTCAAATAAATTCCATATATTTCATTACAACCCACCAATTCAATGGAATGGGGGGTTTTCACAATTTTCCATCAAAACCACTTTCACAATTAATTTCAGAAATTTAATTTCATAAAATTCCACAAAATACAATATTTAAATTAAACAATTTAAATCTACCAAATTTCCATGAACATACCCTAATTGAATTGAATTTGGGGGTTTTCCAATTTCTTGCCCAAAACATATTTTTTTAAATCCCATATTAAATGGAATTGGGTTTTAAACTAAGAAATTGAAATAAATTTAATTCTAGAAAGTAAATTCAATTTAAATCATCAATTTAATTAAAAATATTAAATAGGTTCCAGATAAATTCAGAATCATAATAGATCCACCTACCAGAATCAATAGATCTCGCAATGCCAAAGCTTAGTCATGATTTGTCCATGAAGAACAAATATAACACAAATTGGAATTAATCCTGGGTTTATAATACCAAATAAGAGGGTATTAGATCCATAAATCAATATAAGGATCCATGAATCCCTAGAGAGAAAAAGAGATACCACGGGAGAATGATATCGGAATGACGAAACTAACCACAATAAGAGAAATGAGTGTTCATCTAGATTTGATTCGATTTCGAGAGGGATATGATCAAAAATGAATTCTTATTTTGAGATAAAAGGATGGGGAAACTATTTTTGGTTCATATCAGTCCATTGGGGACCTAAAAGATGGGTTTTTTAATTTTTTAATAAAAAATAGATCCCCTAAAATCTTATACGCGTGGTTTCCATTGAATACTTCCATTGTTAAACCAAACTGTGGCATCTAGATGTGAACCCATTCTAACTGGTCCATATGATTTATAGTAATTTTACACATGGTTTGACTAACCATTTACCAACTATTAAAACTTTCACTTCATTGGGTTACACTTTTTTCTCTGATAGGGAACACGTTTTGGGAAAAGCGTATGCCAACCATGAACTAGCCCATATTTTTTCAAAATTTGTAAAACATAAACCCAAAATAACCCAAGAAAACCAAAAAAATCCATATATGAATATTGTTCTAAGAATACCTAAAAATAGTAATAGGATTTTACATAACTATACTTCCTCATTGGATGTATAATCATGAATAAACACAATAAACAACAAGATTGTAACATAAAATGCTTACATCTTTTCTAACTTTAGAATTATAATCCCCATGAAATAAAGATCCATTTCTGAATATATAAATCCAAATAAAATTAATATTAAGAATCCTAACATATAGTCATAGTCAGTATATACACCACATAAAACAAACAAGTGGTTAATAAGGCATGTGTGTCACAGAAAAAAAAGTGAGATGAAAATTCCTTACAACTTCACAATCAGTTGAATCATAAACCCATTAAATTATAACATAAAATGTAATTAAAATAAATATATTCGTGATATACTATATCAATTGGGACCTATATGCACTGAATGTAATACCGAGTCATGAATATATAATATGAATCCTATAAATAAAAGAGAGACTAGAAACCCCTTACCTAAAGTCTCAATATCCTTCATATACATAAAAATATACTTTATAATAAATATATTTATATTATACATGTATTATATAACCATAATCAAATATTTAATACCATTTATTTTAAATTAATGGTAAAGAATATTAAATGATTAGTTTTAGAATAAATTTTTGTTGTCAAAGAGTGTAGATTCCTATTTGCGCTTAAATGTTCTGAAAATTCTCATTAAATATCCCTACAAAGTGTTGATAAAATGCCCCATTTTCCTTTCAAATTTTATTCATAGTTATAAAATGGTGATTTTTATTCTTAAATGGGCCACTACTAGAAAAATACCCGATACCAATGGTTTGGAAACATTGGTATTGGTCTCCAAACCATTAGTATAACCTATACCAACAGTTTAGAGATCCGTTGCCAAGTAAGCCTTGGGGGTAGGTCTTTACCAATGGTTTTGGGAAAACCATTGGTATAGACCTATACCAACATTTTTGAAAACCTTTGGTATAAGTAATATGAAAATCTATACCAACGGTTCCATAAAACCGTTGGTATATGTAATTCCAAAAATAAACAACTGGTTGTTTTGGATCCCAACACCTCTCGTTTGTTATTGAATGACCTAACCCCTAACCTAACTTACTTTTGTGAACATAATTTCATATATATATATATATATATATTATCATAAGTATTTTAATTTTTAATTTTTTTAATGTCCTCTATAAAGTGATTCCATTAAAAATACATGTACCTATACCAACGGTTCTCAAAACCATTGGTATATACCTATACCAACAGTTTTGAGAACCGTTGGTATAGGTTCTTTGATTTTGGGACCATTACCAATGGTTTAGGACAAACCGTTGGAATAGGGGGGGACCTATTCCAACGGTTTTGGCCAAACCATTGGTATAGGTTCTTTATATACAACTTATACCAACGGTTTGGCCAAACTATTGGTATAGGTCCCCCATATACCAATGGTTTGTCCAAAACCATTTCTATATGTCCATATAAGGTACATATACCAAAGATTTTGGACATAGAGTTGGTATAGTTTCAAATTAGTAAACTATAACAATGTTTTTCCCAAAACCATTGGTATAGACTATATTTCCAGTATTGGTTGTCTCAAGGGTTTCTGGATTTAAAAGTGGCATGTGTTGATTCTTTTGAAAATGTGTTGGTGTTGAATAGTTGGTTACGACCCATTTGGCACTTTAATAAAATAAAGTATTTCGAAAACTCTCTTTTGAGTGACTCGGGGGTGATCTTGTCATGTATGTTTATTGTGTGAGTTGTTGTGTGTGATTTTCGTTCATCAAGATTGGTTAATTGATTGAATTTGTTGACTCACCCCTCTATTCATTTAGAACTCAGCAAGGAAAACTAACATAGTATGTAAATTTTCTTGGAACTATTGTTGCACTAGTTTAGACTATGCACTGGTTAGTGGTCCTTAGTAAGGACATTGATCTGATAGGGGATTGGGTCCCTCAGTTAGGCCATGTAGGGAAATACCAAGTGTTTGGGCATTATGAATTCATTGAGAGTAATCATTCCTATAGGATGAATCACATGTATTGTACATTCGTGATTGTTCACGATCTCTTAGATTCAACCCATGTTTTCATTAGATATTATTTGTACATCGAGAAATATTGAGGTGCAAAGTTTGGTTGTGGTCCCCTATGTGCTACTTTTCCATTTCCCTTGTTGTGTGTTGTGTGTTTTTATTGTTTCCTCTTGTTTAACAGCTAAATTTTACTTTAAAATTCTTCGCAAAAATTCTTTTGTAATGTGATGCACCCTTTTCCATCAAACCTTAAACTTGTTTTCCAATTGAAAAGGGAAATGTAATGTTAATATATTTTTAAATGAAAGTGTGTGTTAAAACCCATATTAAATATAATGTAGTTCAAACATGGAATTAGAAAAATTATTTATTTTATGGTTGTACATTTCTAATATATTTTTGGGCACATTTAATATGTTTTAATACACATGCCTCTACTATTTTCATTTTTTTTGTTTCTTTTTATGTTTTGAACCAAGATTGTTAGTTGTGGGAGAGACTTTGTTGTGGATTTTAGAGTGACTCTCTGTGTCACGAGAAGTTTTTCCATAGTCAGGTTAGTGTTTTGTTGTTGGTTGTTCTTTGTTTTTCACATCATTTATTCTATTTTCGTTGTTCTACCTTTTCTTCTGATTTGTTTATTTTATTTGGGAGAATTCCCATTTTTCTCTATTGATTTCATGGTGATACTCTCCAGCCTAGGCGGATCGGGAATGCCACTCAGGCCTTGTTGCGGATCGGATCGAGTGACAGGTTCTGGGATGACCCGGGTTGGTTCGTGAAAAAATGGTAACAGAGCAGGTCGGCTCTTTAGTAGATTATGCTTGTAGAGTCCCCATTATTATTTTGGGCTGTCATTGTAGAAGAATTCGGATTATCGGGATCGAGGCGTAGGAATTGGAATGATTTCATGAACCCTACCTCATTCTGAACCATAGGTTACCATGGGATGGCCGGTCTTGTTTGTGTCCTTTGATTCTGGTAAACTGTTTTATGTTGGGAAATGTAATGGGAGTTGGGTAGTGTTTTCTAGGAGCTCTCAAGGCCCACCAATCCATGTGGTGCCAGAGAAATTACTCTATATTTTTCTCTGAGATGGTGGTGTGACTGGAATATGGCTACCAACCATATGTCTGGGTCACCAATCACCTCTAGTTTCCCCTAGATAAGGACTTGGGTCTTACATAATTCTGAAAATTCTTTTATAGTGTATTGTTTTGGAAATTGTGAAGGTTTTAATTTAAATTGACAATGTCCCTATATTGATGAAGTAATTTGTTTCTTGTTCCTTAGTGCCTACCCCCAATAAGGTTTTATGGATGCCCAAGGTGTAGCCCCAGGTGGTGCATCCTTATAAAAAACGTTTGTTGATCAGTCCATAAACTACGTCTTAATGTTTGGAAAGATGAAACCTAAACTCTTTTATAGTCAAGAAGATCCTCTTGAGGTTGAGGAGTGGGTGTGGAAGATTGAGAAGAAATTATGTTTTCTCATGTCGCCTGATTCATTGAAGGTGAAATTGGATACATTTTTCCTTGAAGGTTAATCCTAGAAAGGCCATAAGTCTGTTTCACGAAGTAGTCCTCGCGAAGATCTAACCTGGGAATTCATCAAATCATCGTTCATCCAATATTATTTCTCCATGGTGATAATGGTGAGGAAGAGGATCGTGTTTTGCGTTCTTCAGCAAGGTTTTTGATCAGTGTTGTAATTCTTTTGTTGTTTCTTTCACCTTGTTTCATATGAACAAGGGTATTCAAAAATGTGCCCATGAATGATCGGAATATTGAGCTTAGGATTTGTCCTGAGTTAAAAAAAGAAGGTGTAAGAGTTCAACGTAACCTCCTTCCCCAACATGGTTAGAAAATCCACCATTTCTGAATCTAAGTTAGTAGGGAGACTTGTGATAGTTAGTACTCTTCTGATCTTGGGTTGTTTTGAAGAGGATAGTGATAAGAAGAATGGGAAGCCTCATGAAGCTGGTGGTACTATTAGGGGAATTAAGAGGCCTTTGGACATGTAGTCAACACCATCAGAGCCAAATCTCATGATCTTTCATCAGTGTGGAAAGAAATGTCATAAAAAGATGATGTGCTCGAGTGCTCCAAGACCCAACAACACTTATGGGAGCTTGGGTCACTTGAAACAATTCTTCTAAGGTGTTTCCAAGAAGCATGTTGAAGCCATGCCTAGCTCGTCGAAGATCACCTCAACCCATCTACTAGATTAGGACAATGTTTGGGTTCGGTTTGGGGTTTCTCTTCATAGTGTTCCCGTGATGTAGTGGTTGTCACTTGTAGCATTTTGTGGTGTTTCTTTTTCTTCAGTTATAAGAATGGTTATTAACGAACCACATTAAAACCATTATTTTAATGGAAGTGTGTTTGGAAAATTTTTGGATCATGTGTTACGTTTGGGAATTTCTGAAGCTTGACTATAAGGTAAGAGATGCTTCAATAAGCGGAGCTCCAGCTATAGGTCCCAGAGTGATGTTGGCGTGTAGTCAGGAGAACCCCAGTGGTGTAAAATGACCTTGGTTTAATCTTTTTCCTTAGTGTGAATGGTTTTTTGTCTTTAAAGTCTGTGACATTGTAGATATAGAGATGGTGGTAGTTTTGATGCTCTATCGGTTCATCCCTTCCCTTATCCCCCCTTGTTGTAGGGGTTTTTGGTCCATGGGAGAAGTTTTCAAATTAAACTAATCTAGTCAGTACATATCGTGGGTAGACCCCCAGTGGATCTCACAGAGTTACGACTGATATAAATTAGTATTATCCCTATCATTATAGTGGGGAGTCCATTTTTTCCTCTACGTGTCAGCATCAGAGTTTTATTTCGAGTATCGTTTTGGGGGCTGGGTGGTCTCATGCGGAACCATCCAATTTTATGTTCTTCCTCTTAATTATAATTTGGGATTAGATTACACCAAATGCTTTCATTGGACTAGGATTATGGGAATCAGTGTCGGAGGATTTTTAAGTTAGTCTGTTCCTTAGTTGAAATGGATAGTGTGGGATCTATTTGGTAATGGTTATGGTGTTTGTGTTTTGAGGAGGATTTGTACCTCATGGGATTTTGGTGTCAATTTAGATTGATCAACTAGAGGTTCTTAGACATTTGGAGGTGACAGACACTTAAGAATTTTTATCTTTCGGTATAGATACTGTTGTGTCTTTCCAAGGGTAGAAGGAGTTATTGTGGGGAGAATTGTAACACCACAACCTATCTAATTAATTTATTTCATTATTTATTTGGCTTTTAAAAATTTTGTGTTGAGGTTCGGGTTGAATCCCAAAGAAAACATTTGAGTTATTTCAAAGTGTTTGTTTTTTTAGTTGATGTCATTGGCCGCACATGTAGAGCGCATTTTGGAAACCCCATGGGGCATCACCTAGGAAACTATGTGATCCGCCACTCTTTGAAAAATTAAAATTGGTAAATTTTTTAATTAATTTTGTTATTTAAAATTTTAATTCTTTTTAATAGGTTTATTATAATTTTTATTAAAATTTAATGAATATTTTTCTCATTTTCATTTTTATCATTATTTTTATTATTATTGTTTTAATTAAAAAGTTTCATTAATATTATCATAATTATTAAAAATGTTATCAATATTTTTATTATTAGAAATGAATAAAATGTTAATAAATAATTTTAAAATTATATTATTATTATAAAAGAATTTCTGCTGTTAAAATTATTATTTTTATAATTTTCTATTATTAATGTTATTATTATTATAATTATTAACTGTATTATTAATTTTTTAATTAATAATTGTATTATTATTATTATTGATTAAAGTTATTATTGTTGTTTTTATTGTTGTTGTTTTTATTTAATTTTATTTTTTCCCTAACCCTAACTCCCTCTTCTTCTTCCCCCAGGTGGATCCCCTCGCCATCTCCCCTCTCTTCCCTCAGCACGAGTAGGCCCCCGACCTCCTCTCATTTCCAGCCGCCCCCCATCAAGCCCTCCAACCAATCCTCCTCCATCCACACGTTTTCCTTCCACGCGATGTCCCACCGCAGACGTCACCAAGCCATCACCCGCCGTCTGGCTGCCACCCGCCATCCTACCCTCTGTTTGGCTACCGCCCACCTCTTGCCACACCATCAGTGCCAGATCTCTCTTCTGTCAACCATGCACACAACGGATGGTGCCCTCCAGCCTCTCCACACCCTCTGACCACCACGCGCCATCCGACCGACTATGACCCCCCTGCCGACCCCCTCCGACCTGACGTCTTGGCTCGGGCCGCCACACCTCGCCCTACCGGCACCCTTCAACTAGTTGGCATAACTCTAGCCACCACATGCCCCCTTATGGGGCACTCAAGACATTGCACGCCCTCAAACCAGCGGCACACCCTCCTACAGGTGCCTTTCGGCCACTGTGTGCCTTCTGCCCAACCACACACTCTCCTGCTGGTGACTTTTTCGGTGCCCCGGAGCTCCTCTCCGACCTTCTGGGGTGTGATGATCAGTTTATTTGGCTCTCGTAGCACCTTCGTTCATGCGACCAGCCGCACACCATTTTCTCAATTGGGTGGTGACAAATGCCCATTACTAAAGGCAAGTGGTTTGGGTTTGTATCATTTCACCTACACTGGGGTTGAGGTGGGTTATGCGTTTTTCATTCCTTTGGATTATTTTAAGTTTGTGTTGTTGTGTTTTTAGTTGTTTTTTTATTACTGTATCATATTGACAGGAATATCTATGACACAATGGTTGTCGGCTTGCGGGTGCTTATGCGCCTGCACGAGGTGTGTCATGTCATTGTGTTTGGACTGTGAGTCAAGCTAGGCCCCCCACTGCACATGCCTTTATATTTTGAATTTATTAATTTCTTAATATTATATTTCTTTTTAATTAATGGTAAATAATATCAAATAATTAGTTTTAGTATTAATGTTTTTTGTGAAAGAGATTAGTTTTCACATTGTGTTTGAATAGTCTGAAAATGATTATTAAATGTTCATAGTTTGTTTTGATAAAATACCCCATTGGCCTTTGTAATTGTGTCTTTTTTAAGAAATAGTGATTTTTTTTCTTAAATGGGTGACTTAGTGGTTTTTTTCTTCAAAAGTGGAATGTGTTGATTCCTCTAAAAATGGGTTGGTTTTGAATAGTTGGTTACAGACCATTTTGAACATTTATAAAATAAAGTATTTTGAAAACTCCCTTTGAAGTGACTCGGGGGGTGATCAGGTAATGTACTTCACTTGTGTGACTTGTTGTGTGTGATGTTAGTGCATCATTGTTGGTTACATGATTGACATTGTTGACCCACACCTCTTTTCAATTAGTACTCATCATGGGAAAATCACATAGTAAGTGAATTTTCTATGAACGATTTATGCACTAGTTTGGACTACACACTAGCTAGTGGCCCTTAGTACACACTTTGATCTTCTAGGGGATTGGGTCCCTCGGTTTGTACAAGTAGAGAAATACAGATCATGTTGGTGTTAAAACATCATCAAGAGTTGGAATGCCTTCAGTATGAGTCATATTTATTTTATGTTCCGGATTGTTCACTAGCTCCTATGTTCAGCTCATGTTTTCTTTAGTGCTTATTTGTTTGTGGCAGACGATTGAGGAGCATAGTTTGGTTTCTTTCCCCCCATGTCATACATTTCCATTGACCTTGTTGTGTGTTGTGTGTTCTGAATGGTTTTTACTTGTTTAACAACTAAATATGGATTTAAAACTCTACACTAAAATGTTTTTAAAATGTGATTCACCCTTTTCTATCAAACCATAAACTTGTTTTTCAATTTAAAATGGAAATGAACTGGTAATTCCTTTAGAAATGAATGTGTGTGTGAAATCCCATATTTTATATAATGTATTTGAAACTTGAAATTAGTAAAATTATTTATTTAATGGTAGTGCTTTGGGAATAGATTGTTGGGCATGCCTACTGACGTTTAATACTCATGCCTATAGTGTTTTTTTATTTTTAGTTTATGTTCCAGGTTCAAGTTGAGATTGTTTATCAAAGACAAGAGTTATCTGTGGATTAGAGAGTGAATCTTGGGTTCATGATTAGATTTGATCATGGTTAGGTTAGTGTGTTTTTGTCTATTGTTCCTTCTTTATAGTTTTGTTTATTCTATTTTCATTGTTCCACCTTTTCTTCTTCTTCGTTTATTTCCTTTGGGAGAAATCATTCCCATTATTCTCTATTGATGCCCGAGAACTAGTCTCCAACCCGGGAGGATAAGGAATGACATTCGGGCCTTGCTGTAGATCATCTTAGGTGATCGGTTTAGGGTCGACTTGGGATGGTTCATGACAATTGGGTACCATAGAAATTTTCATTGATGTAGGTTTGGGTAAGGTAAAGGGACCTTGTTTTTTATTTGTTTCTTGTTGTATGGGTTGGAACATAGAGTTGGTACTGGCTTGGGATTTGGGACTAGAGAATTTTGAGTTTATAGAGTCTATTTATACCTTTATCTATAATACTTTTAGCATGAAATTTTGTTTTATTCCATGTTATCATTAAATTCTTCTTTTAATTTTGAATGGTTTATTTGGATTCAATTTTTTGGTCCTTCAATTTTGTATATTATACTATTTTATATTTTCTGTTACTTTGTTATTTGTTTATTTATTCAATATTGAAACATTGTATTAGGGGTTATAGTCTCCACACAATGTTATATAAATAAATTTTGTTCCTTGGAAATATTTGAAATACATGGAGGTGTAATTGAGGTCTAGTAACCAGTCCAATTTCTCATTGTGAGAGGGTTCTAGGTCGGGGAATGTTACAATGTGGTATTAGAGATATTGGGTTTTTAGATACTGTTTATCTATTTAGGAAATTTAGAAAGGAGACCGGGAATGTGTCGGGATTTCGAAACAAGTTTGTGCATAGGAGTATCTAACCTATGTATGGGGGATAAGCCGAGTACCCAGGTATGGGATTATAGTTTATGATTTTTTACTTGTTACCATTGATGTTATTTCTCCATGGGTGATTTACATTCTATTTGTTGTTTTTGTTTCTCAAGATTTATACCCATGTCCATATATGGAACAATATGAGCATGCAAGGAATATAATAAGACCATACATATATATATATATATATATATATAAATTTATTGTTCTTGTTATGGAAATATTAATTACATGGGATAAATTTTCCTACATGAACTGTCAAGTAAGATTCTGGATAATTAGATAAATGAAATGATAGAAATGCTATATCATGAGAATTCACTTGGTAATACAATTATAAGGGAACCATATGTTAGTGTTACTCTATTTTTTACCTATTGAGGATGTCCTTTATGGTTAAAAAATTCTCTAAGAGGTTTGTTTGTCTTTTAGAGAAAATGCCTCCTCGTTGTCTCAGAGTTGAGAATCAGGGGAGTTAAAATATAGAATATAACGCAGCTAAACAAAATATTATTATGGATTGTAATAATTGGAAAGATGATCAACTCTATGATGACTTCGTGAGGGTCATGTGATACATGAAGATGGATACTATTTTCACCATACATTAAATGTCTAATATGATGAGAGATTTTCACCTTTACCATTTACTAACATTCACTAGGTAAGGAGGTCCCCAGGTAGTTTATTTCTAGATAGGTTTAGTAAAAAAAATTAATCACCTCGAGACACCTATAGATTCGAGGGTGAATCTTTCTTCATACACTCTTCATGGACAATTAAAGATTTTGTGTGGAATTTCTAATCAATCTAATCAACATGATGAGATAACCTAGAAGGTAAATGAGGAAATGTTTTTGAGCTGCTTCAATGATTCAATATTGAAGGATGAAAGGGATCAAAAGTTCATGAACATGAAATATGAGAGATTGTTAGTGATATTCTATGTTGTAAATTTAATTGACCTATAGTTTTTTCGTTTATCCTTAGCAGCAGATGATGTATATAGGGAGATATGCTTTTAGGATCCTCATTTCTTTGAGATATGATCATAGGTGGATGTATTTTACATCAGTACCATAGATGACATGATAAGTTAGGATATCATCATAGAGGGTGATCTTAGATAGTCCCAAATAAGTGTCTAGGTGGTTTAATTATGGTGGTCTAGGATATCATTTTCTAGAAACAAGAATTGGTGTTATGATAGTTTCCTCCCAGCCAGTACTGGGAAGAGTAGTTCAGGGAGTAGACAGATATCTCAGAATCATAGAATGTAAGAGTTACATTAGTTCATCAAGTAAATTTACATTATCCATCAGTGTTCTTACCTGTGTATGTATTTTCATGCCTATATAAGGATGTGATGTGTTTAGAGGTTCTTTCATAGAAAAAATAGTAGAATAGTGGTAGGGGATTTGGATAGGCACTTGAGTCTAAAAAGGACATAACTACCCCCATTATAATGATAGTTGAAGTTACACTAGATGTTTAGGATGAGGTAGCATACCTGGTAATCCTGTGTATGAGTGGAAATACCACTCATAGGGAGTAGTATAGGGGAGTAAGGCTGGATCCTAGTGTATAAGTGAAAGTAAGATGCATTCTATGCAGACTACTTTGAATTTTTTCGATGTAAGACCTTATACTTCCAGCTATATAATTCCTTTCAAATTTACAGATCTTGGTTTTTTTGATAAAGGAACATCGTATTCTATTATATTTGATCAGTTTGTAAAAAAATTAGGCTTTTGTGGAAATTTTGTATGGTTTCTTGACCAAAGATACACCATTGGGTTTGTGGTCAGAGAATATCAAGCGTTGCAATGTATGTTCTCTATAAATTGGTGGTTACAATTTATCTTCAAAAATTTTTGGGTTGGATATGATTGTTTTTTTATTTGATTCTAGGTATGTATTAAAAAGTTATAAAACATATTCTAATTAAAAATAAATAGTGGTTGGAATGTCTTGAAAGACTTTATTTTTTATTATTTTTTGATAATCCACCTTTCAAGGGGTGAGGTGGAAACCTTACAAGGCTCGAAGGCTTAGAGACAATTAAATAACCCACATATCATAGAGGAACCCCCCAGACAAGACCACTTGGAACTGATCCACCCCAGTATATGTCATGATATCAACACTCCATCTTCACAGGGATGGTCGACTAGCTGTCCTATGCAATGCTGCACATGCCTAGTACCGATGGAAAAACTATACCATCTCATTATTCAAATTCTGGTTTGCTCTGCTATAGTGAATGTGCTTACCCTGAATCATCCTCTGAAGCCTTGACCCTTGTAGTCTTACTGGTACATCTACAATTCTTGTGGCCCAAAGGCCTTGGGGTTTCCCTAAGGCCTTAAGGTGGCACAAAGGCCTTGATAATAAACTGACCAGAAGGCCTTGGGTGGCCTGAAAGCCTTGTAGGACCTGAGGACCCAACCAGTGGCCCAAAGGCCCAGATGGATGAATAGTTTTGGCTGCTACAGTACCGAGCAATGCCTGTTACAGTGCTGCTATAGTGTCCCCAGAAATACGCCTCCACCCAGATTTGATCTCAACTCTCTTGGATGCACCTACCGAATGAGTGGGATCTTTAGGCTTATCATACACAACCAATTTAATATAGAAGGGATTTTCTCATGGATCGGATATCATGTACTTCTCTTGATGATGGTGTAATGTAGATGGATACATTAACTCTAATGGTAGACTATTTTTTGGATTTGTTTCTAAAGATTTATATGATAAACCACCTAAGTGTGAGACCATGTTCGTGATTGTATTTGTGATGGGAGAAGTTCTAACTTTCTAAAATTCCCTAGCTCATATGACCATAGAAACTACAACTAAACTGGTGGGTCACATAACCCCAATATCATCTCCCCGGACGCTAGAGGATGCCAACTAGCTGCGAGGGTCTAGTTTGTGCCTATAGGGAGACAATTCCATCATAGATTAAATAATTTAAATTGATTAACAATATATAATAGATAGAATAAGTATAAAAAAATAAAAAACAATAGAAACAATAATAAATAATTGAAAAAATGGAAGAAGACTATAATTAACAATTTAATAAAAGTGTCATATGTGAGATTATACAACAAATTATAACATTTCATGGTGATGATATATAACTAAAATTAGTTAATATTAGAACATTCTTTACAACATAGTGTAATATTAAATAAATGAAATCCAATCCCCATGGGTGATCTCTATGAGTATCCTGAGCTCTAACTCAGTCATTTGATGCTATCTCCCAGGAAAAATAAATAGAGAAATAAATCAACATCTTGTAAATATAAGGTCTACTCAGGAACCAAGGGTTCACATGTAGGGTGTGAGATATAAATCATAAAAGTCTATAATTCATAGTTTCTATCCCAATCTGGATAATGCAATATACATTATGAAGTGTTCCATATAAAATAAATTCACAGTGAAAAGAATTAATAATAGACACTTGGTCTGGGTTCCTAAACAGGCACCCATCCCATTCCACCTACATTGGCCTAAGCCATAAATTAGAAAAGAGGTACATGTGTATGTATAATATGTATACCATGTCCAAATGTAATAAGAAAACTCTGAGAATCACACCCCCAATATTGTTCTTTTGCATGGGGTCTAATTCCCATGTCAACCCGCAAGTATTCTAATAAACAAGAGAGAAAAGTCACAAATTCATGTTCTAATATAAATAGAAAAAAATGTATAGATAATGAAATTAACTAATGAAATCAGTCAATTTAATTCAATCAATCGATCAGAATCTAGAACTGGAATCTGAGCCCGTTCTTGAGGTATCGCTATGGTACATCCGTATAAAATATCTAATGCTCGTGAGTGCATCCAAGGGATTACTTTTGAAGGTGAAAGTATCCATCAGGGTATGGAAACCATGATTCCATGTTGAGTATCACACATAAGGGATCAAGTGTCACCTGAGTCTTATCATATCCATCTTTCCAACTTTTACATCCTCGGCTTCCACTTAGGGGGCCGATATCACCCAATAGTATAATAAAAATCCTTGGGGAGCCCTTTTCTAGAAAGCCTACAACATTGCGTCCTCAGTGTGTTGTGGTATAAGAACCCTAGCATGAGAGTCCATCCTTGAGTCCTTAATACAGAACCCATGATTTCAATTTTCCCACATGAAGTTAACCATAGTAACTAAGGAACATTGAAATAAAAAAAATACATACATCGCATGGAAGGAATATACATAAATAATTCTATCAATAATGCACCACGCGACACAATATTTTCAATCTATCATGTAAACAATCTGTGCCATCAACATGGCATAATTCATTTATCATAAATATAACCCATGTCTCTAAGAAAGATAACAAGGTAAAAATAAATAAACATAAGCAAGGTTCAAACAAGAGTATCAGTAACAATGCATAAGCTCTAAAAATGATATGCAACAAGAGTTGAATGGAATTAAAATGAATTTAACCATATTTCATCAATTGAATCTCAAGGTCTCAAGATATCAATATTGAACTTGTATTTTATATAAAAAATCCAAAACACATTCATAAAAACAATATACAAACATGAGAATATGCACAAGGATAAACAAGAAGAACTTGGACTATGCACTGTCAAAGGCTCAGTCCATAGTTCAATTATAATTTTTAAATCATGTTAAAAATGAATGAAATTAGTCCATGGTACCAAAAACTCACTATAACTCCCTGACCCCAGTTACCCAGATCCGGTGCATTATTTTAATACATTGGCATGATTACAAGGAATCATGTCTCGAAGGACCGATCAGTTTAGAAGTATTGGAAAATAGATTTCATACATTAACATTACATTACAATTTGAAAAATTAAACAAATCATAGATAGTTCTTTGAGAACTCCATTTTTTACTTTATCTTAACCCTATATATAAACCATAAAACACTTCATGGAATCCTAGGAAAATATAACATAAGAAAGGGGTGAGCTTAGATTCTCAGTAAGGGTAAATAATTTAGTAGAAGCTATAAACATTTAAGGAAAGATGTGTAACAAAAACAACAGCCTTTTAAACAAAAACATGAACATAATATGGTAAAAATAAATGTAACATTAACATATAAACATGCACATGGATATTCTAATAGTCGAATAATCACATGTAATAACTAATTTCACAATGATGGAATTACTAATACTGGACATCATTGCCACATAGTCCAGGCCTCGTGCCAAGACTACAAATAAATTTATTGTCATGGTCTTGTGCCAAGACACTAGTTTTTCGCATGAGACCTACCGATGCATCGAGGAGCTATAGTGGGCTCCAAACGTCACTTACTAAGTCCACATCATTACTCATATAAAAAATTTGAAACATAACATAAACATTCATATAAAAACTAGCATACGAAATGTCAATACATTAACCATAAAACATGAAAGGTATAAAAATAGAACATCCATAGTCAAACATACCATAAATAATTCAATACAATAGGAAGAGTTTATAATAAATAAACCTTAATAAAAAATTAAATCCATTAAAGGATGCTGACATAGTTCAAAATGATGAGTAAAACATTATGAGAGAAATATCCTTTTTGTAAAATCATTTAAAAGTCACACATTTATAATGGATGTAATTTAAAAGATATTTTTGAATCAAATTGTCCCACACCACATTGAAACTTTTTTAAATAATTATCATTTAAAAACATTAATTTCCATATAAATAAATCCTTAAAATCATTTTGAAAACAAGGACATTAATTAAAAATATTTACAAAGATAAATCTTTAAAACATCAAAAAATTTCATCATGATAAAGAGTACCCTTTAAAAATTCATAAAATATTCATTTTGAAATCATTTTTATGAAAAATGGACATTGATGATAAAAAATTCCCAGTAAATACTTACACATAAACAATCTCGAATAATAATGGGATTGAGGAATTAACCCTTACATTTAACAATACTTTAGTTGAGGGTACCTTAAAACTCTTGTATGAAGATCTTAGTTTGTTATTAAATTATAACATAACCATATTAATATTTATGAAATCATACATGATCCATTTATGACTTTATACTACCCATTTAATAATAATTTCAATGTTAAATTAACATTTCGTGTAATAATCGATTTCTTTATCGTACGTGTTTTAACTTGTTACTCTTGATTGTAAAAATTAGATCAAGATTTAAAAACTTCCAGAATATAAAACATGATTTATATATCATATATATTTAAAATATAAATATTTAAAAATGAAATATATATGAAATGAAAAACACTGTTTATGGAGATGGTAGTCAATACATACGCATAAACGTTGTTTCTGTTTTCAAATCGTATTCAACAGAACTAACTGAATAAGATATATTTAAGTAAACATATATATATAGATATATATATCCATTAGAATTATTATTTCATTAATTACATACTTATTAGTAATATATTTTTTTTATAATCGTCGATGAATGGAGTACATGGAAAGGAATCTCATCGCGTCGTGGAGATGGTAATCTGTACGTACACATGAGTGGCAATACCATTTCATTAAAGGTGTGGAATTGGATGGTATAATAATTTTACAGAAATTATCATGTTTTTTATTTATTTATATACATATTAATCATCATTATATCCATCTAAATAACATAGTGTTGAATAACAAATTACACCACGGCGTGCAGACGGTAAGCCGTACGTACGCACACATGGTGACATTATCATTCATACGATTGCTAGAATAATGAATATAGTTGTGAAATATTTATAATAACATCATATTATAAAGAATATTCTGTATTTATTATTTCAGAAAACGGAAATAATAATGAAATAAGAAGTGGAAGAAGAATTGAACTTGAAAGAGGGTGGTGAAATCATTACCTCTTTTTCGGGTTATTCATTTTGATGTGATCAAAAGGGCTACATAGGTTGGATTTATGATCTGAATATGGACTCTAGGATTAAGGGAGGATAGTTGAGAGAGTATTTGGGCAGATTTTGGCCGAGAAAAAGTCTTTTAAGGTGTTAATTAGAGATAATGGTGAGTACCCTTTCATAAGAGTGGTGAGGGGCACCTTAAGAAAAAACATAAAATATTATTTTATAATAAATTCATATTCTGTTTATAATGACTCCAAAGTGACTTATTTCGAGGATAGGGTGGGGATGTGTCGAATTCCTCTCAACTAATATGTTTTAGACAAGTTTTGGTTGCCATTTTAACCTTATCACTTAGATTTAATTCTATGTTAAATAATTTAACATTTACCGTGTCTTATTGTATTCTTACATTATATGGTTAATAAACATACTATAAACTACCAATAGAACCCAAATAGGTTCATTAATGTCATATATATTATTCTATAAGTCTTTTGGATGAACCTTAGACTTTTTAAATCATTATATCAATTACTAATATAATTTGTTTTTAAAATATTTTATGTCAATTTTGGCACTAATTGGTATTTGTTTTTTGTTAAAATAATAACAGCATGATTACTTAAAAAACAGTACATTTAATCAATACACACATGTCCTATTAACCAATAAAATTCTTGGATGTCATAAAAACATTGAAATTATATTTAATTTAATATTTATAATACCATATATCTGATTCTTTCATTAATAAGGTAATTACTGTATCATCATTGTGTCGTTAATAAATTAAATTATTTAATCTCTAAAAATTATAAATAAAAAACCATTATGTAGGAAATATTTTTATATTACTAATTAATATTTATAGTCTAATTTATCTTATGCATAAACCTATATTAAATATGGTTTAGTTATTAAACATTGATTTTAACTTTTTTAACTTTTCTTTAAATAAAATAATAATAAATGTCTTAATCTAATCCATGTGGACCTAAAGGGTCATATTTTATTCCTAAGGTTGTTTTTTGTTGAATTACACTTATCCAATATAATTA
The DNA here is from genome assembly GCA_963277665.1 of Viscum album. NCBI lineage: Eukaryota > Viridiplantae > Streptophyta > Magnoliopsida > Santalales > Viscaceae > Viscum > Viscum album. The sequence goes on from OY728126.1 coordinate 1,025,128,108, forward strand.
GGACATTTGTTATGGTAATTATAATATCATTTTTACCCTTAATTTCCTTGTTTACTTTAAACCGTGGTAAATAAAAGTAAAAACTTACTATTCACCAAAAATTATTTTTATCATATTGAAAAAAAAATTTACTCCTTAATATTAACTGTGTCTCCAAGATTTTCGAAATTCATCACACAAAAGTGGTAAACTTATGTTTTATGTTAATTTGCAAATGCTCCTTGGAGGTGGGTAAAAGACGGTAAAAAGATCGTTAAAATTTTTATATATCTAAACTTATTATAAAATGAGTCTAATGAATTACATTGAAATTATATAGTTATTATGTATCTATTTTTACCTAACATAAATTTAAATAAAATAAATAATTATTTAAATAAAAATATGATTTTAAACAATAACTCAATGTTTTTTCACTATTCATCAAAAATTGAATGTTTTCAGAAAAATACCAAAAAATCAACCCTAAGAAAATTTTGATATTAAAAATTCAATAATTTAGTTTATTTAACCTAATTAAAAACAAAGAACCTGCATTTATTAATTTAAAATTAATTCCTGTTTTCAAAACCAAAAGTCGTATTTTTAAGAAATAATAACTATCAAAATATTGACACTTGATTATGTATAATTTCAAAGTGAAATTACTTACAATGACCAAAATTGGATTAAATGGTAAAAATATAATCTATTTGTACTTCCACACCATAAAATTTTATAATTTAACTCTATAAATCATTTTGATTAAAAAAGTTCTTTTCAGTTAAAATATAGTATTTTTAACTATTCAACTAAATATGAATGTTATCATAAAAACACCCAAATATTTATTGAAACTAAATTCCTATGTCCTAATTCTAGAGAAGAAGTTTATTTTTTTCAAATTGAATATATAAAAGATTCAAATATTGGATTTAAAAAGGGTTCACCATTAAAAGGCAGTAAAAGTGTATTTTTTCAAAAATACTTTTTTTATCTGAAAAAAAAATTATTTCTTACATTATGTCTAAGAAACTCATAATATGGATTCTAAAATTATAAGGATAATATATAGTTCAAAATTCAGTTAATACTATTCATAACCTCTTTTGATTAGCTTGTTTGGTATCTTGTGATGCACTTGAACTCAGTGTTGCGTGTAGTGAATGTTATTACATTACGTTGAAGAAATAACGTACTATGAAATCTTGGGGTGTTACATTCTACCATCCTTCAATAAATTGTTTCCTCACAATTTTATATTTCTCTTTGAAAATAAAACTTTGAAAATAGAAAATACCTTTGTGGCAATACCCACATCAGAAATTTGGTTAATAAAATATTGTCTTAATAAGAGGAAAAGGAGAATTAAAAATTCACCACCAAATTTTGATCTCGATTAGGAGAACATTGGTGGAAATTAGAGACACATAACTAGAGGAAAAACGTAAAAATTTATAGGGAGTGATTGAGGTCATCAATCAAAAACAATTGTAGAATTGAGGGCCTCAAATTCATCCATTTATGATTATTTTAAATACCATCGGTTCAACAAAACGTATGGTATTAGGATAACACATTTTTGGTTTTAAGATCCCTTCTCTAAAGTATAAGAATTAATTTATTCGTAGAATAAGTGAAGAAGAAAAATATATACTTGACAAGTAGAGTCCCATCCATTTATAAATTTCTACCAAAAACTCATCTTTAACTCTAAAAGATAATAGAACTTAAAAATAATATTCTATTTCTCCTATTCGTATAGGGTTCAAAAAAATGAATTTATAATTCATCTACCAGATTTTTTTTAAAAGACTAAATTATTCACTCCATGACATCACATGGGCCAGTGGTAGGTGATAAACCCTTGTCGCCCTTCGGTTACAGGTTCAAGTCTCGCGTCCTTGCCGGACGCGACGGGTAGCCGCCAGACCTCCGGGTTATCCTTCTATGGAAATCTAAAAATAATCTCAAACTAGAATTATCCAAAATACTTTTTTCCAAACTCATAGTCCAGAATTTATAATGAAGGTAAACACAATAAAGATCCTTTTTTACGCATAATAACATGTGAACACCATTCATCATGTATTCTTTTAAAACACTATAACATCCTAAATTACCATAAAAACTAATTGATTACATTCATGATCCCTTATTCCTTATAGAATACTGGATATACTCCTTCTATCAAAAAATGTTGTAAACTCAAACAATTATGGAATATAGAAATCATTAACCAGTTTCAAGGTAGTCAAGAATATCAAATATAATTTGTACAAATCAATCATATATTATTCCAAAATCACTACCTCAGTATCAGAACCATGTTATGGTTTCTCTTTCTCTCAACCATATATTTTACAAAAATTTAACCTGCTATTGAGTTACTTTTCTTGGTTCCACACAATCTCAATTCCTTAATGAAATAGTAATATAGTACAATCCTTATATACTCCATAATTATTATAACCAGTACATTGTTGATACAACAGTCAAATAACTTAATTATCTTATAACAACATAAGAACTCTAATCATTCCTCATCATCTGTGGTAGTATCATAACTTGATTATTATCCAATATCATTATTTTGTGAATACAATGATGATTTGGACATTGGTTTGCACAGTGTCCCAACTCCTTGCAGATGAATCATTATACATTTGAAACATTTTTCATACCGTTATAGTCACGTAAATGGTGTCCTTTTTTCCATACTTATAAAAAAATCTCATTCCCTTCAGGAAAGTTCTAGGGTGTCTCTTCCCACAGTTATCACATATAAGAAAATTCTTCTTTTCCCTCTTCCCTTTATCCATCTTTCTCCATTCCATCATTTTCTTCTCTTTCTTCCCTTTAAAGGCATATGACTCAAATAATTCTTTACTTATCTTATTAACACATGATACTAATTATTTATATGATGAGAATACATGGGAGACTATTTCCCTTCTTAAATGTTGGATTAATACCGTGAAATATATGATCCTTATTACTCTTTGTATCATACGTATTGCTGGAGTTCTCATTCCTTCTATTGGGTGCCATTTCTAAACAATGGCATACACTAGATCAGTTTATGAATCACAATTCATAATTCCAAACATGTAAAATATAAAACGTAAATTGAACAGTTTATGGATATAATCCCTAATCTCGAAAATGTTTTATTTGAAGAGTTATATTTTCATAAACCATTAATAGTGGTTTGTAAAGAAAAAAAGAATTATCCTAAGAATATCCCCCAGGAGTGTCGTAACCAAGACTGCAGCGAGGCCCATTGTCATGCACCAGTTCCCGTTCGTGTCTAGCTCAAAGTGGTGTTTTTGGGTTTTAACCCTAGGTAAATTTGTGCCAGAGCCACCTCTACCTGCTTTTATCTAGACAGGGATGTATTTCCTTAGAGAACTCACAAAACCTCTACATGACCTAAATTATATGAATTCCTTCTACAGTAATCTTCAATGTCTATCTTTGGTATATGTGCTCTAATTAGAGTTTACCTAAATCTAGCTTCTAAGGTTATTGCTAAACTTCCCTCTGATACCAACTGTAACACCCCGACCCCAGTTACCCAGAGCCAGTGCGTTATTTTAATTCATTGGCACGATTACAAGGAATCATGTCCCGAAGGACCGATCAGTTTAGCAGTCTTGGAAAATAGATTACATACATTAACATTACATTACAATTAGAAACATAAAACACATCATAGATATTTCTTTGAGAACTCCATTTTCCCTCTATCTTAACCATGTATATCAACCATAATACACTTCTTGGAATCCTGGGAAAATAAAACATAAGAAAGGGGTGAGCTCAGATGCTCAGTAAGGGTAAATAATATAGCGAAAGCTATACATTTTTAAGACAATATTTGTAATAAAAACAACATCCTTTTAAACATAAAATTGAACATAATATGGTAAAAATAAATGAAACATTAACATATAAACATTTATACAGATATTCTACTAGTCCAATAATCTCATGTAATAACTAATTTCACAATGAGGGAATGCCTAATACCAGACATCATTACCACATAGTCCAGGCCTCATGCCAAGACTACAAATATATTTTTTGTCAAGGCATTGTTCCAAGACACTAGTTTGTCTCATGATACCTACCGATGCATCTAGGATCTATAGTGGGCTCCACCCGTCACTTACTAAGTCCACTGCATTCCTCATATGAAAAAGTTGAAACATAACATAAACATTCATTTTAAAACTGGCATACGAAATTTCAATACATTAACCTAAAACGATGAAAGGTATAAAAATAGAACATCCACATTCAAACATAACATAACTCATTCAATAAAATATGGAAGATTGTATAATAAATAAACCTTAATAAAAAATTATCCTGTAAAGGATGCTGACATAGTTGAAAATGATGAGTTAAACATTTTGAGAGAAATATCCTTTTTGTAAAATCATTTAAAAGACACACATTTATAAAGGAAGTAATTTAAAAGGGATTTTTGAATAAAATTTTCCCATACCACTTTGAAACTTTTCAAAAGAATTATCATTTCAAAACATTAATGTCCATATAAATAAATCCTTAGAATCATTTTGAAAACATGGACATTAATTAAACATATTAAAAAAATCTTTAAAACATTTAAAATTCTGATCTTGAAGAATAGAACATTTCAAAAATCCAAAAAATATTCATTTTAAAATCATTTTTATAAAAAATGGACTTGGATGATAAAAATACCCTAGTAAATACTTACACATAAACAATCTCATATAATAATGAGATTGAGGAATTAACCCTTTCCTTGAACATTCCTTTAGTAGAGGGTATGTTTAACCTCTTGTATGAAGATTAATGTATGTTATTAAATTATATCACAACCATATTAATAATTATGATTTCATACTTGATTCATTTATGACTTTATACTACCATTTATTAATAATTTCCATGTTAAATTAACATTTTGGGTAATAATCGCTTTCTTTATCGTATGTGTTTTAACTTGTTACTCTTGATTGTATCACATATATCAAGATTTAAATACTTACAGAATATAAAACATGATATATATATCATATATATTTAAAATATAAATATTTATAATAGACATATATATGAAATGAAAAACACCGATTATGGAGACGGTAGTCTGTACGTATGCATAAATATTGTTTCCGTTTTCATATCATATTGAACGGAACTAAGTGAATAAGATATATATAATTACATATATATATATCCAGCATCATTATTATTTCATATATTACATACTTATTAGTAATATATATTTTTATAATTATCGATGAATGGTGAACGTGGAAAGGAATCTCATCGCGTCGTAGAGATAGTAATTTGTACGTACGCACGAGCGACAATACCATTTCCTTAAAGGTGTGGAATTAGATGGTATATTAAATTTACAGATACATTATCATGTTATTTTAATTATTTATATTCATATTAATCATCATTATATCTATCCAAATAACATAGTGTTGAATAAGAAATTACACCACGGCGTGGAGACGGTAAGCCGTACGCACGCACGCATGGTGACATTATCATTAATAAGGTGGAGAGAATAATGAATATAGTTGTGAAATATTTATAATAACATAATTGTATATATAATATACTGTATTTATTATTTTATAAATGGAAATAACAAAGAAATAAGAAGTGGAAGAAGAAAGGAACTTGAATGAGGGGGGTGAAATCATTATCTCTTATTCGGGTTCTTCCTGTTGATTTGATCGAAAGGGCTACATAGGCTGGCTTTCTGATCCAACTAAGGCCTCTAGGTTGAAGGGAGGATAGTTGAGAGATAATTTATGCAGATTTTAGCCGACCCAAAAGGCTTTTAAGGTGTGAATTAGATATAAGGGGGAGTGTCCTTTTATAAGAGGGGTGAGGGGAACCTTAGGAAAAACATTAAATATTATTTTATAATAAATTCATAATAGGTTTATAATGACTCCAAAGTGAATTATTTCGAGGCTAGGGTAGGTATGGGTTGGAATCCTTTCAACCAATACTATTTTGACAAGTTTTGGTTACCATTTGAACCTTATCATTTAGATTTAACTCTATGTTAAATAATTTATCTTTTTCTGTGTCTTCTTGTATTCATACACTATATGGTTAATAAACTTTCTATAATCTGCCAATAGAACCCCAATTGGTTAATTAATGTCATATATATAATTATATATGTCATTTGGCCGATATTTAGATTTTTAGGACCACTATATCAATTACTAATATAATATTTGTTTTAAAAACTATTTTATGTCAATTTTGACACTATTTGGTATTTTTTTGTTAAAATAATAAGTGCATTATTACTTAAAAATAATACATTTAATAAATCCAAACATGTCATATTCACCTATAAAATTCTTGGATGTCATAAAAAATTTGAAATTTTATTTATTTTAATATTTATAATACCATTTATTTGATTCATTCATTAATATGGTAATTATTGTATCATCATTGAGTCATTAATAAATGTAATTATATAATCTCTAAAAACTATAAATAAAATACCATTATGTATGAAATCATTTTATCTTTCTAATGAATATTTATAGTCAAATTTATCTTTTGCATAAATCAATATTAAAAATGGCTTAGTTATTAAACTTTGATTTTAACTCTTTTAACTCTTCTTCAAATAAAATAATAATAAATGTCTCAATCTAATCCAAGTGGATATAAAGGGTCATATTTTATTACTATGGTTGTTTCTGTTTGAATTACACTTTTCAAATAGAATTAGTACATGTGTTAGGGTAATAATGATTTCATTTTTACCCTTAATTACCATATTTACTTTTAACCACGGTAACTACAAGTAAAAAGTTACTATTCACAAAAAAAATTATTTTTATCTTATTAAACCACATATTACTCCTGGATATTAACCATGTCTCTTGGATTTTCGAAACTCAACTCACAGAAGTGGAAAAATTAAGTTTTACGTAAATTTTCAAATGCTCCTAGGAGGTGGGTAAAAGACGGTAAAACGTTCGATAAAATTTTTATATATCTAAACTTATTATAAAATGACTCTAATGAATTACATTGAAATTATATAGGTATTATGACCTAAAATAAATTTAAACAAAATAAATAATTATTTAATTAAAAAAAGTCGGTTTTAAACATTAACTCAATGTTTTTTTCACTATTCATAAAAAATTGAATGTTTTCCGAAAAATAGAAAAATTTCACCCAAAGATAATTTTGATATTCCGAATTCAATAATGAAGTATATTTTACCAAATTCAAAACATAGAATCTGCATTTATTGATTTAAAATTAATTCTCATTGTCAAAACCAAAAGGCATATTTTTAAGAAATAATAACTATTAAAAGATTGACACTTTTTTATATCCAATTTCAAAGTGAAATTACTTACAATGACCAAAATTGTATTAATTTGTAAAAATATAATCTATTTGTACTTCCAAACCATAAAATTGTATAATTTAACAATATAATTTATTTTTATTAAAAAAGATCTTTTTTGTAAAAATATAGTATTTTTCACTATTTACACAAATATGAAAGTTATCAGAAAAATACTCAAAAATTTATTGAAACTAAATTCTTATGTCCCGATTCTAAAGAATATGTTAATTGTTTTTTAAATTGAATATATAAAAGTTTCAAATATTGGATTTAAATATGGTTCACCATTAAAAGGCGGTAAAAGTGTATTTTTTGAAAAATACTTATTTTATCTGAAAGAAGAATTAGTTCTTACATTATGTCTAAGAAACTCATAATATTGATTCTAAAATTATAAGGATAATATATAGTTCAAAATTCAGTTAATACTATTCATAACCGCTTTTGAAAAGCTAGTTTGGTAAGTCATGATTCCCTTGAACTTTGTGTTGTGTATAGTGGAACTTATTTCATTACTTTGAAGAAATAATGTACTATGAAATCTTGGGGTGTTACACTCATATAAAGGTGAAATGAAACTCATGGAATTATGGGAAATCACTATTTAGGTTGGGCACACTCAAAAGGGGTAGCAGAGAGTTAAGGAAAATGCCCTGAATGGGTTTCTCCATAAGAAAAGGTCACAATAGATAAAGTAGAACAAACCAAACAAATTAATAAGAGATAAAAAGGAATCACTGGATTGTTTTGGTGAGCGGTAAAATGGTGCGACATGAAATAAGAAACAATGTATGGGGAAGAGGGTATAAACCCTACAGTTTTTAATATAATTAAAATTTGGGCCACACACATAGGTGGTGCCTTGGATCACCTATAATTATTCAAAGGAAGTAACCTCATTTTGAAATAACCAAGAAGGGACATGGTCAAGTATATCATTAATCAATAAAAGGAATTATTCAATAAGGATGAACATAAGAAAAACTATGAATCATGATATATAAAAATAAACAATCACTATGAGTTTTCAAAATCAACTCACCTCGATTAGAGGGGTTTTATTGTAAAACCACAATTTGTTTATCAAAAAACATTTATCATTACCAAACACATATTCTAAAAATCATGTGGTGTACATAAATATCCGAATAAAGTGCATGAAGTGATTAATTTAATGTAATCTTAAATTAAAGTTGAATGATATGGGTCCTACATTAAATAAGAGGCAATTTAACATTTAGTACTTGACAGATTTATCAGGGGCCACTCGGAACTGCTTCACACAGACGTGCATACCTTCATATATATATATATATATATATCCAATAACACAATCAATGTCTTAACTTCTATGTTATGGAATATGTACAAAAATGATAAATTTATATTATTTATATAAATACTTGATAAATGGATGAACACACCTCCAATAATGATCAAAAGTCCCTAAAACAATTTCTAGGCATCTTTAATAATTAATGGAACCAAAATAAAAAGGGAGAAACAAAACAATGGGTAATAATAATCACCTCAGATGACGAGGACAAACCAAAACAACTTGAACTGCTTCGCCTTCAGTAGTGATTCTTAGAAATCACCCCAACATGACCTGGGAGACCCTTTTCATGCCCTATCAAAGTAAGAAACATGAAAACTACATCAACCCTAACCCTATGGTTTTTGGCTGAACACGGAAGACAGGGAGACCAAATCACAGTCAGAAATGAAGATAATGAGAACTGTAGGGAATAACATTGGTGGATTAGATATGATAGAGGAGAAGAATTGAATATAAATGATGATCAGATGAGGCCCAAAGGGTGGCATCATCACACAGCCATGTAAATCCTTAGGGGAGTTGTGTCGCATGTTGGGGGAGAGGGAAAACCCCCTTCGGGTTCTTTAAAGCCAAAAACAAAAAACAAAATAATAATAATAAGAAAAATAATAATAATAACAAAACTAGTTATATTATTATTATTAAAATATTTACTTAATTAATTTATTTTCATATAAATTTTAATTAATTTAATTCAATTTCTTTAAAAGACACCTCGTAGTGTCACCTCTCGGTAAATAATTATTGTACACTATGTTTTAAAAATGTCATGTCATGAAAATTGAAAAAATTTAAATTCCCTAAGATTTTTTTTCATCCATTTCAAAAAACTATATGTTACAACCTCCACACCATAGAAATTCATTCCCTCGAGAAGTATTTTTGGAAAAAAAAATTCACCCAACCTACAAGGATTGAGAAGTCTCATAAAAACAGTCTTATTGTTTCTCCAATTCTACAACACACCTTCAAGAATAGTTTAGGAATGCGTCACTTAATCCATTAAGATCCAATTCAATGCTCATATTTCAATCAAAAAATAGAAACCATACATACCCAAGCCCGTTTTGCTAGAGACATATCCATTTTTTCGTCTCTTGAAACAACTGACTAGTGGTGCTCCCCACCTTAAGTCTTAGCATTAGAAGGGGAAAACACCAAGTCAGGACACATCCACCATTAATTATTCCTACAAAAAACTACCCAATGTTTTTTAATGAAGTTATTGATAGGGTATCAAGACAATCAAGTTGTTAGTTCTTCATAGACCATTATCATTGAACAAGAGGAAAAAATTCAATCCACCTCTAGCTCACTATATCAAAATTCTCGGCTTAGAGGGATGATATATTACAAAAATAATGGTAACTCCTTCTTCTAATGAATTAATAATTTATAAAGAACTCATTTATGAAATTCCATCATGGAAGTTCGTTGAATTTTCTTGGTCAATCCATCACCTGGACATTTTAAAACTCTCATTCCTCAGCATGAACAAGGGTGTCACGCAATCCAGACCACTTGAATCATCACACCATATTAAAATGTCACCTACAAGTTAGAATGTATTTTTTGTAAAACCTAATAATTTAGACTACCGGGTACAAATAACAAAAAATGATACCCAAATTCCACTTTTATATGTGAGATGTTGGTACAATGCAATGAATCCCACATCATATCATTAATTGTGCCTTGATAATCATCTATATGGAATTCAGGTCATGTAAAATAGTTAGTTTTCAGGTATCCAACCTATGAATTACTTCATGGGAAACCTAATGTTAATCAGAACGACCAAGACTCAATTAGAACCACGCATTTAGCATGAAACACCAAAAGAACCAAAAGAAAATTCCAATGGATTGAAACAATTTCCATGGTGTATGATTTGAAATCTCATTGTGTACCCAGATGAAATTAATATAATGGACATGTTCATCGTTAATCAGGGTACAAAAATAGGATTTAAAATTATATCAACCGAATATACCCATGTGCCAGAATTATGAATAGTCAAACCAAAACTAGTATACTTCAAAGAAGAAACTTGGCTTCACCTGCCGACATGTCGTCACCAACCCATCACAATCCTTCACCACAAGAGGCATCACATTATTTAGTAAGGCTAATCACTAATGTCCTTTAATACTAGTAGTTTTTACAAATTATTCATACAAAGAAAACTAGATTTAAATACAGATTCCAAGAAAGCATCGAGATTTACAAAACTCACCAGACCAAAAATGTGTTTAAGTAAGACATAACTTCTCTAAATGGTCCTTTATGGTTTTTATCCTTCAACATGGAAGTAAAAAAACACCAAAAATGATGTGAAACATGTCTTAGTTGAATAAGTGAAAGAAAAATACCAGTCGCTCAAAGAGTTAAATAGGTTTAATTCACCCTAGACGAACCTATGATGCTCTGCTGAGTCACACTCAAATAAGTTAAATCAATCAAAGAAGGCCAAAACCTGACCAAATGGTTTGTTAAAACATCTGAGTCTCCTAAATTATACATCCCAAACAACATTATGAATTGATTACATTAAAATTTCAAGTCACTCTACTACATTGATGGCCAATGAAATGACTCGATTGCATAAGGCTCAACTATTAAACAAATTCAACAAGTTTGCTTCAACATTTATGAAATCAATGAGTACTACGCATATAGACACATACTACCCCAAGGGATCTTTTTAAAATGACACATACCTAATAATTCCCATAGGATTATTATCCATAAGCATTCAGGTATCAAATAGAACAAATACAAGGTTTAGCCAAACATCTCATTTCCTCATACGCCCATAAACCTAGATATTGGGATACCAATACATCCATTATTGAGGAAGAAGGAGGAGGCTCAAATGCCCTATGAAGTAGCTGACCATGCATGAGGCATGCCTATCAATAGAAAATGAGATTCATTCGGTGCACACACCCACATCACAAGCCATGAAAAACATGACCACCCATCTGAACAAGGGTTTCATTTTAAGAAAGGGGGTCTGACTAGGTAAAATGGAATTCAAAAGACACCCAAAGAAAGAAAATTCATTCTATTTGCAAGGAGTTTATGTTATAATGGTTATTCCTACCATGGGCTAGCCCCTTATGAATACAAATCATCAATCATAACAGTAGGTCATGCTAAAAAATGACACTAGGCTCAAAAGATGGTTATCTAATCCATTTCTAAATGAAATAGCACATACGGAATATACACGTTTTTATATTCTATGGAAACTCAAAGAAACATTGTCTACCCTTACATGAAGGTCTTAAACATAAGACACCACCCCAAGTTCCATTTACAAGACCTTTACATTTAAATAAATTTCACAATATATCATGAAAAGTATCAACAATCCAGTCATATGGGAGACCATATACCAATACATAATGCAGCCATACACTTTACATGTATAATTAGGCTCCCATTTAATTGAAACCAATCCATTCATCACATGAAATAAATTACATCAATATAAACCTTGTATTTCATCAGAAGAAGCAAACACTGGGAGGACATGATACAGGCATAGAAGCATCGCATATTAAAACCTATTAATGTTATACAAAATGCATGTTAATAAACGAAACAACATCGAATGGAATTCAAGGCACTCAATAATATTAGCAAGAAACCTATAACTGTAGCTACACGGCATGGCATATGCATGACATGTGAATCCCTATGTGCCTATTATGATGCATGTAATTCTTCATCCATGCCTAAATAAGCTAAGGGTAAAATATATAAATCCATAAGTTTGGGAAATTACCCTAATCACTTGAGGTGAAATCATATCAACATTAATATTGAAAAGAACGAACAACAATTCCCACCCCTGGCCACTTGTTCATTTCTCATAAGTGGGATGATTATTCCCTGTAACTGCTATTAACCAAGCACTAACACATTCCTAGTCTTCTATCAACCAAACCCAAATAGTAAGAAAAAATGAAAATAGGCTCCAATGATACCACTTTGTAATGTACAAGCTTGGATGACCATCGAACTGGTAGCCGAAATGGAGTTTTAAATAACCTCATGCGTATATCCAAAAACACCAGAGGCTATCGACTAACAGCGAGGGCCAAGGGTGTATCTTGGGGGAGACTCTGCCCTCAAATATCAGAGTATATATAGAGATTAACAATATATAATAGATCATGAAAGAATAATAGGAATAGATAGTAATAGAAATATTAATAAATAATTGAAAATACAATAGAAGAAAATAATAAACAATTTAATAAATGTTGTGAATGCCATATTATACAACATATTAATGGATGTCTTGGTGATGATACATAACTAAAAGCATTAAATAATAATACATGATTTACAGTATAGATTAATAGTAATAAAGGACATAAAATCCACATAGGTGATCTCCATAAGCATCCCAAGATCCATATCATTCCTTTGATCCTATCTCTTAGGTACAATAAATATAGTTATCAATCCATATCCTTAAATATAAGTTCTACTCGAGCACCAAGGGTACCCAAGAAGGGTGTGAGATATAAATCTCAGTAGGCCGACACCCATGACTTCTAGACTAATACATAAAATGAAATATAAATTTATAAGTGCGACATATTAATTAAATGCATAGTTATAACTATTAATAATAGCAACATGGTCTGGGTTTCTATGAAAACACCAAACTTATACCACCTGCTTCAACCTAGTTGGGAAATTAGAATGGAATTAACTCTGAATTAATAATATGTTTACTAGTGTTAAAAGATACAAGGAAACTCAAATAAGTACACCCCTAAGATTGTTCTTAGGCTTCAGGTCTAATTCCCATGTTATCATTTAAGTATTCTAAAAAGCAAGAGATAGAATTCACAAGTTCATGATCTCATATAAATAGAAGAATCAAGTATATCACAAGAAATTAATAGATAAAATCAATAAATTTAATTCAATACATCCCTAAAAATCCAGTAGTAATGTCTAGGTCTGTCCCTGAGGTATTGCTACTATACATCCATTCAAAATATCTTGTGCCACCAAGCCTGTCCATGGAGATCCTTTCGATGGACCAATTATCCCTCATTGTATGGTAACCATGAGTCTATCTTAGGTATCACACTTCAGGGACAAAGTATCACTTAAGGAATTCCATATCCATCTTTCTAATTGTAATTACCCAAACCTAGTTACCCAGAGTTTGTGAAATATTACATAACATTGGTATGATCACAAAGGATAAAATCTGAAAAGACCGAGTAGTTTAGGGGCCTTGGAAGTACTAGATACAAACATACGTTTTACATTCCATTATGAAATTAAAAACAACTACATTGTGTCTTCTTTTAACACATTCATCTCCCATATATTATCCCTGCAGGTCAGTCATCATATAATTTTCGCATCCTTGGAAAAATAAATCATATAAAGGGTTGAGGTCAGGTGCTCAGTAAGTATAATAATAGAGAAGAAACATTCATAAATAGGCATAAAAAATTAAGGCAATGTATAAGACAAAAACACAAGACATTTAAACAAAAAATTTATTATAATATGGAAAAGATAAAACAAAAAATTCCATTAACTTATTAACATGGATATTCTAATAGTAAAATAATAACATGTAATATCTATAGCCCATTTCAAAATGATGGAATGCATAATGTTGGACATCATAACCACATAGTCATGGCCTCGTTCCAAGACAACAAATAAGATTTTTTCAAGGCCGCATTCCATTATAGTAGTTTTCCTCATGAGACCTACTGTTGCATCGATGCGCTATAGCGGGCTCCACCCATCACATACTAAGTCCAATGCATTCCTTCTATGAAAAGGTAGAAACATAACATAAATATTCGTATTAAATGTAGCATAAGAAATGTTAATAAATTTACCATAAACAATAAATGGTATAAAAATAACACATCCATAGTCAACCATATCCCAAAATATTCAATACAGTATAGAATATTGTAGCATAATAAATTAACATCAAACAGGTGTAAAATACATCAAAGGATGTTGACATAGATGAAATCAAAACAATTTGTGAGAAATATCTCTTTCTATTTTGAAATCATTTTAAAGTCACATAATTATAAAAGAAATCGTTTATTTTGAAAATATTCTTATTAGCTTGTAAGGGAAGCTTTAAAGATGTTATAATGGTGGAAAATAGCCGCACTCGATGTATAAGTTAAAAAACATTCATTCTTTTATTTTGTCAAAAATGTCGCAAAGGACCTTGTTTGGAAAACGATAGAAGGATTCCTTTATGAAAATTTTAAAAAAATTCAAACAAGAGTATAAATGACTTTAACCCACAGTCTAGGAAATCATAATAAATATTGAAATACATTTTTATGAAACATTTATGCGGATGATAAAGAGGTCCTAGTAGATACTTACGTATAAAGAACCTCAGATAATAAAGAGATTGTAGAATTAAACTTTACCTAGTAATTTTCCTTGATCGAGGGTATTTTAAAATCATGTATAAGAGTTAAATAAGTGTTATTAAATTATACAAAAACCACATATATTAAAATGATATCATAAATGATATTCTAATATTGCATTGTTAATAATATTTCAGTAGTATCATTGTTTCGAGTTTCAACTGTTTAGTTTTGTTTTTTATGCTTGGTTACGTAAGCCATGTTTGTTAATTATAGGATGTATGTGATTCATATACAGAATTATATTATGTTCTTAAACATTACTTTCAATCCTAAAATGAAAATTATTCTTGAATTTTTATGATGGGGAATTAATCTCATCTTGTCCGTGGAGATGGTAATCCACATGAACACACAAATGATATTACCATTCTATTGATGGTGGAATCATATGTAATTGGATGGTATATAATATATACAGAATCATTAACATGTTATATTTATTATTTACATCAATTATACTCATTATTATACCCATCCAAATAATTATGTCTTGAATAAAAAACTACACCACGACGTGGAGACGGTAAGCCGTACATACAGACATATGGTGACTTTGTCATTCATAGGATGGTTCGAATAATGAATATGGTTTTACCATTTTTATAATAACATCATACTATGTAGGAGGTACTGGATTTATTGTTTTGGTAAGGAAACAACAAAGAAAGAGGCAGTGGAATTAGAAAATAACTTTGAAAGAGGTGATGAAATTATTACCACTTTTTCGAGTGTTTCCTTTTGAGTTGATCAATGGACTCCATAGGTTGGCTTTTTGATAAAATTGAGGCCTCTAGGTAGAATTTACGGTATTTGGGAGGATATTTGAGCAGGGTTTGGCCAGTCTAAATGGATTTGGAGGTGTTATTTTGAGATAATGAGAAGTACCCTTTTATAAGAGAGGTTAGGGTAACTTTTGGATAAGTTTGAAATATTATTTTATTATACCATCATATTCAGTTATAATGGCTCTAAAATGATTTATTTTAAGGATAAGGTGGGAATGGTATTAAAAACTCTCAAATAATAGGTTTTAGACAGGTTTAGGTCGTCATATTAACCTTATCTTTTACATTTAACACTTAGTTAAATAGTTTAACTTTTACCACATATTCTTGTATTATTATAACAAATGGCTAATAAACATACTATAAAAAGAAAAGATAATCCTAAGTTTTTAATCATTTATATATCTAACCTTATATAGGTCAATTGGATGAGACTTATATTTTTAGAAATATTATAACAATTAATAATATAGTATTTTGTTTAAAAAACTCATTTATGTCAATTTTGACACTATTTGGTATTTTGTTTTTGTGAAAGTCATAACAAAATTATCACTCAAAAAAATTATTTAATAAACCCTAACATGTCAAATTAACCTATAAATTTAGTATAATTTATCTAAGGTCTCAATTTACATTTATTTGGAAGTTTATAATATAACTTATATTAATTGTTCATTAATAAGGTAATTACCCCATCATCATTTTATCATAAATAAATGTAATTATTTAATATATAAAAATTAAAAATAAAATACTATTATGTAGGAAATATTTTTATATTTATAATGAATATTTATAGTCTAATTTATTCTTTGTATATCCCTATATTAAATGCGATTTAGTTATTAAACATTGAATTTAACACTTTTAACACTTCATTAAATAAAATAATAATAAATGTTATATTCTAATCCATGTGGACCAAAATGATAAAATTTTATTCCAAAGGTAGAATTTGGTCGAAATAAACTTATCCAATAGTATTAAGACATGCGTTATGGTAATTATAATATCACGTTACTTTTAATTACCTTATTTAATTTATACAGTGGTAAATAAAATTCAAAAGATACTATTCACAAAAAATTATTTTCATTTATTGAACCAAATTTTACTTACAGAAATCAATCATGTCTCTCAATTTTTTTAAATTAAATTCACAAAAGTAGAAAAATTATGTTTTATAAAAATTTGAAAATACGCCTAGAAGGTGGGTAAAAGACGGTAAAGAGTTCAATAAAATTTCATATATATAATATTATTATAAAATGACCCACATTGAATTACATTGAACGTACATTTTTATTCTATTTCTATTTTTTCATAAATTAAATTTAAATAAAATAAATAATTATTTAAATAAAAAATCAGTTTTAAACAATAATGCAGTGTTTTTCACTATTCATCAAAAATTAAATGTTAACAGAAAAATACCAAAAATTCATCCAGCGCTAGTTTTGACATTCCGAGTCAAAAAATGAATTCCATTTTGAAAAATAAAAATAATTATATTTCAAAACATGGGTTTTACTATTCATAACGGCTAGTTTGATTGGTTGTGGTGTGTCAGAACTCGAAGTTGCGTACAATGCATGCTATTGTATTATTCAAAGAGAAACATACCATGGATGATTGGGGTATTACATTCTTCCCACCTTCAAATTATTCCATCCTCAGAATTTCTACAATATTAATGCATAAAAATATTCAGGTGGTTCTTCATCAAAAGTTCCTCGGGTTCCAACGTTGCATCTTCCATATTATGGTTTCTCCATAGAACTTTCACCAGACGAGTCATTCGGTTTCTCATCACTTGTTCTATAGTATCAAGAATATTGAAAGGCTCTTCAAAATAAGATAGATCGGGTTCCAGATCTATTTCTTAGTAGGTGAGTACATGTGTTAGGTCTGGCATGTATTTCCTTAACAGTGATAAGTGGAACACGTCATGAAATTTTGAGAGACATGGAGGCATTTCCCAACAACAAGATACAACTCCAATTCATTCTAGAATTTCAAAAGGTATGTTGAACATGAGACTTAATTTACCCTTCTTACCAAAATTTATAACACCCTGTCATGGAGATACCTTCATGAAAACATGATCTCCTACTTGAAATTTGAAATCCTTCATTTGGTTATCGGTATAACAGTTTTTCCTATATTGAGCTTCTTTGAGGTGGGTTTGGATATTCTTAACCTTTTCCATTGTTACCTCAACAAGTTTTGAGCCTACTAGTTTTCTTTCACCAACATCATCCCAACAAGTTGGTGTGCGACATATCTTTCCATATAACGCATCATATGGTTCCTTCTGAATACTTGAATGGAAGCTATTATTATAGGAAAATTATTCCAAATGTAAATATTGATTCCACATACCATGAAATTCAAGTGAGTAATATCTCAAAATTCCTTCTAGGGTTTGAATAGTCCATTCTGATTGTCAATCAGTTTGAGGATGGTAGTCAGTGCTCAAATGAAGTTCAGTATTCAAGGCCTTCTGAATACCTTTTCATAATCTTGTTGTAAAATGGGGATCACATTTAGAAACAATCGATAAGGGTACTCCATGAAGACTCAAAACTTCATTAATATATAGTCATTATAAACATTCAAGAGGTAAGTCTTCCCCTATAGAAAGAAAATGTTCTAACTTGGAAATATGATCAACAATGACCCATATTGAATCATTTCTTCAAGGAGTCTTTGGTAGCCCCATGATAAAGTCTATCGTTATATCATTCCTTTTCACTCAGGTATGGGAAGAGGTTAGATGACTCCTCTAGAATGTTTTCTTAAAGCCTTCACCTATTGACAAACCATACATCTTGACACATAATCAGCAATCTCCCTCTTCATGATGTCCCACCAAAAATGTTCCTTCAAATACCTATACATCATAGTTATAACAGGGTGTATAGAGAAATTGTATCTATGAGTATCATCTAAAAATACCCTTTTTAGATCAAATATATAATGAACACAAAGTTACTTACTAAATTTCAAAATCTCATCTTCATATACTAATTCAATCAATCTCCCATAATTCATAGAAATAACTTTCATTTGAAACTCCTCATCATTAGCCTAATAACTTTTTATCTATTATAGTAAAGTTGGATTAGAAACCATTTGAAAAAGTATTGATGATTCACCTTCCATGATTATTCCCATATCCATATTTACTATATCCATGGACATAAGATCCATTTCAACTCTCATTGTGTTCAAAACTCCATGATCAATTTTGATCAAAGCATCTGCCACCTTATTTTCCTTACATATGTGGTAGTGTATATGAAATCATGATCATTGAGTCATTCAAGCCATCGTCATTGCATTCTATTGATTTCTTTATATGAGAAAATATACTTCAATGTTTTTTAATCGGTATATATCTCACATTTGTCACCATAGAGATACTGTCTATATATATTCAAAGAAAATATTACAACTGCTAACCCAAGATCATGTTTAGTATAGTTTTGTTCATTAATTTTTAGAAATCATGATGCATAGGTAATAACTATAGCATTATGCATAAGGACACAATCAAATATTTTCTTTAAAGCATCATTATAAATAAAAAACCCATCATTCCCCGATGATAGAGTCAATATTGTAGCATGGACTAATCTTATCTTCAGTTCTTC
This sequence comes from Viscum album, assembly GCA_963277665.1. Classification (NCBI taxonomy): domain Eukaryota; kingdom Viridiplantae; phylum Streptophyta; class Magnoliopsida; order Santalales; family Viscaceae; genus Viscum; species Viscum album. The sequence goes on from OY728126.1 coordinate 1,025,147,745, forward strand.
AAAATATTCTTCGCACACTTTTGTCAAAAACCCCTTTTATATGTGAGCTTGTTTAATGGGTTTTTCAATCAGGAAAAGTTCTAGAAAAAATGATGATATTAACCTGTTAAACCAATAAAACTGCATACATTGGTTAAACTCATCATCACTGGACATTTTTGTATTGATATTGTCTTAGAAGGATCAACATATATTCCATCCTTAGAGACAATATGTCCAAAAATAAATTTCATTGAATCCAGAATTCACAGTTGCTAAACATCCCATATAATTGATTTCTTCTAAGAGTTTTTAGAATAGTGTGCAAGTGATTTTCATGATCTTCGTAGCTTTTTGATCATACATAGATATCGTCAAAAATTATTACTAAAAAGTCATCAATATATTCCTTGAAAACTAAATTCATTTGATCCATGAAAATAGATGGTGTATTAGTTAGTCCAAAAGGAATTAATGTAAACTCGTAATGCCCATACCTAGTACAAAATGCTACCTTTGTAATGTCTTCCTTCTTTGCACACAACAAATGATATCCAGATCGAAGATCAATCTTTGAAAAATATTTATATACATGAAGTTGATCGAATAAATCATCATTGAGAGGTAGGGGATACATGTTTTTTAATATTATAGAATTGATCTCCCTATAGTCAATGCACAATCTCATAGTTCCATATTTATTCTAAAAAAAGAATAGTGGAACCCTATGGAGAAAAAATTTGGAGAAAAAATACTTTATTACTCAATTAATTTACTGGTTTTTTTACTTCAACTAATTCCACAGTGTCCATTACATATGTGGTATTCGATATGGGCTTTGAACTAGGAATTAAATAAATTAAAAACTCAATTTCTCATTCCGGATGTTGTCTGGGTAAATCATCTGGAAAAAAAATCAACATATTCTTGTAAAATAGGTACATCCTCTATTCGAACATTGTTTTTCCCACCCATAGTTATGTCGCTCTCTTCCACCCCAATAATAAAATTCAGTAGAGTTATTGGGGGTGGATCTTGATAAGAATCAGATGGTGAAGTTTCTACTCTAAATATAAGGTAATCTTTATCATCATCTAAAATTGTAACCTCTGTCTTCTTACAATTAAATTTTTCATCATGGTCTGAAATCTAATCCATTCCAAGGATTATATCAAATTCAATCATGGGAATGGATATGAGTTTAGCAGAAAAAAAACATTTATATTCCCTAATGGGAACTGATTCAAAAAAACATTGTTGCAGTGATACATCACTTAAGAGTTTTGACCAACAAATCCCTTGCTAAATAAATTGTAAATATTTATTTTTTAGGAAACTGGGAAGATATGAATCAATGTGATGATCAAAAATCAAATAAATTTTTGGCTAAACTTGATGAAACCATTAACTTACCTACCACCACATCATTCAGAGCTTCAACCTCCACATTAGTGACCGCATAACCTTGGCATTTCTCCTTTGGACTTTCCTAAAGTAAGTTTCCTTGGAATATAGAACATTCATTTACATAATTACCCATTTCTCTACAATTTTATCGTTTAACATCGATTTCCACTTTATTTACCTTACAATCATGATCTTGGTGGCCTTTTTCACCACACTTGTAACAGAATCCCATTGTCTTCAGGCATGTACGTGGGTGTTTCTTACCACATTTACCATAGGATAGAAATTCAAATATTCCCTTATTCCCCTTATTTTCTTTTCTAGAGTGTTTATATGATCTATTCTACAATTTCTTTTATTTAAATTCATAATACTTGATAATTTATTTTCTATCTTGATAGCACATGAGACAAAATAATCTTACAATGAGAAGGATTGTGAGACTAATTCATGAGGGAGAAATGGTTTTAACCCATAAATTAATCGATCAATCTTACTCCTTGGGTTATGTATTTAATATGATCCATGCCTGGATAACCTTTTAAAAATAGCCTCATACTTTGTGACATTCTCATCCTCGTTTTTCCAAAGACTCAAAAATTGTCTTTCCTTGTTCGCTCGACGGTCACGATGAAATTATTTTTCTAATAAAATATCTTTAAACTACCTCCATTGCATATTAGATACTTATTCATCTTCCTTTGTGTTTTGAATTATTGACCACCATTGATCTGCAACTCCCGTGAGGTGATAAGCTGCCATGACAACATTTTCCCTTTCGCTATTCACTAAAGCATGAAATATTTTTTATAAGGAACTTATCCATTGTTCAACTAAAAATGGATTTGTAGTCCCATTTAATGTTGGTGATTGTTTCCTCATGAAGAGTTATAACATTGATCCTCCATTTTGTGGATCAGGGTGGTCCATAAGGGTAAGGTTATTATTTCTAACCTAAGTTAGTTGTCCCAGTATGGTGGTAAACTGATCAGCACCAGTTGCATCACTAGCTTCAAAATAATTATCTTGAGTAGGATGGAATCCCTATATGGATTAAGTGCACTGATACAATTCTCATTCCTTTAACTAGGTGTTATTTCTAAAAAATGGAATACAATAGATTAGTTTATGAATCACATTACAAAATTGCAAACTTTTAAAACACGTAACATAAATTGAACAATTTATGGATATGATCTGTAATCATAAAAATGTCTTCTTTGAGGAGGTATATACTCATAAATCATTACTAATGGGTTGTAAAGAAAATGTGAATTATCCTAAGCATATCCCTCAGGAGTGTTGTAACCAAGAGTGCAGAAAGACCCATTATCATGTACCAGGATACCCTAGGTCAAGCATGAAACTCATTGCCTGAGTTTTCACTCCTAGGGATATCTGTTCTAGAGTTTCCTCTACATGATCGTATCCAAACAAGGATTTAATGGATGGAAAACTCACCAAATAACTACATTACCAAAATTCTACGGATTTATTCTATAATAATCCTCAAATTCTATATTAGGGTAATATTCTCTAATCAGGGTTTTTCTAAATCTAGATTTAAAGGTTTGTACTAAAATTCTCTGACACCAACTGTAACACCATGACCCTAATTACAGAGAGTAAATGAAATATTACATAACATTGGCATGAACACAAGGGATCATATCCCAAATGATCAATCAGTTTAGTATCTTTGGAAGTACTAGATACAAACATAAGTTTTACATTACATTATGAAATGAAAAACAACAACATTGTGCCTCTTTTTAACACATTCGTCTGCCTTAGCCTATACCTATAGGTCAGTCACAATATAATTATTCGCATCCTAGATAAAATAAAACATAAAAAGGGGTCAGATCAGGTGCTCAGTAAGGATAACAAATATAGCAGAAACATTCAAAAATAAGCATAAAAAATTAAGGGAATGTATTAGAATAAAACAAAATCCTTTTAAAATTAAAATTCAGAACAATATGGAAAGTATAAATCAAATAATTCTATTTAATTATTCACATGGATATTCAACTATTCAAATAATCACATGTAAAATCCATAGCCAATTTCATAATGATTGAATAGAAAATGTCGAACATCCTTACCACATAGTCAATGCCACATGCCAAGACTGCAAATATTTTTTTTTCAAGGCCTTCTACCAAGAGAGTAGTTTTTCTCATGAGACCTACCGATGCATCCAGGAGCTATAGCGAGATCAACCCTTCACTTACTATGTCCAATGCATTCCTCATATGAAATGGTTGAAACATAACATAAAAATTCGTATTAAAACTAGAATAGGGAATGTTAATAATTGTACTATAAAAATTGAATGGTATAAAAATAACACATCCACAGTAACACATATCACAAATACTTAATTACAATATGGAATATTGTATCATAATAAATCAACTTCAAACAAGTGTTAAATCCATCAAAAAAATGTTGACATAGATGAAATAAAAACTATTTGAGAGAAATATCTCTTTCTATTTTGAAATCATTTAGAAGTAATATAATTATAAAAGAAATAATTTATTTTTAAAATATTCTTATAATCTTGTAATGGAAGCTTTGAAGATATTATAACGGCGAAAAATAGCCGCACTCGCTGTATAAGTAAAAAATAACATTCATTCCTTAATTTTGTCAAAAAGGTTATAAAGAACATTTTTTGGAAAATGACCGAAATATTACTTTATAAAATATTTATAAATAGTAAAAAAGGGTATAAATGACTTTAACACATAGTCTAGAAAATAGTAAAAAAATTGAAATAAATTTTTATGACACACGGATGTGGATGATAAAGAGTTCCCAGTAGATACTCACGTATAAAAAAGCCTGAATAATGAAGGGATTGTAAAATTAACCCTTAACTTGTAATTTTTATTGATAGAGGGTACGTTAACCTCTCATATAATAGTTAAATCATTGTTATTTAATTATACAAGAACCACATTTATAAATATGATATCATATATGATCTACAAATATTTCTTTTTTAATAATATTTTTGTAGTATCATAGTTTCAGGTCTTAACTGGTTCGTTTTACTTTATATGCTTGGTTAACTAAGAAATGTTTGTTATAGATAGGATGTATTTGATTCATATTTAGAATGATATTAAATTCTTAATCAGTATTTTTAATAATAAAATTAAAATTATTCGTGAATGTTTATGATGGGGAATGAATCTCATCGCGTTCATGGAGACGGTAATCCATACGTATGCACGAGCGACAATACAATTAAATTGATGGTGGAATAGTATGTAATTGGATGGTACATCATATATAAAGAATCATTAACATGTTATATATATTATTTAAATCAATTATACACATTATTATACCCATCTAAATAATTAAGTGTCGAATAAAAAACTACACCTCGACGTGGAGACGGTAAGTCGTATATACACATGTATGGTGACTTTGATATTCATAAGATGGATAGAATAATGAATATGGTTTTACCATAATTATAATTAAATCAAAGTATGTATAAGGTACTGGATTTATTATTTTGGTATTGAAAAAACAAAGAATGTGGAAGTGGAAGAAGAAAAGAACTTTGAAAGAGGTGGTGAAATTATTACCTCTTCTTCAGGTGTTTCCTTTTGGGTTGATCAAAAGGGTTAATTAGGTTGGCTTTCTGATAAAAGTAAGGCCTCTAGATAAAATTGAGGGTAGTTGGGAGGATATTTTATTAGGGTCTGTATGTGAAAAATTGGTTTGGATGTGTGATTTTGAGAGAAGGGGATGTACCATTTTTTAAGAGAGGTGAGGGTCACTTAAGGATATGCTTGAAATATTATTTTGTTATACAATCATATTCTGTTTTTAATCACTTAAAAATAATTTATATTAAGGATAAAGAGGGTATGGGTTGAATACCTCTCAAAAATAAGGATTTAGACTATTTTGGGTCACCATATTAATCTTATCTTTTAGATTTAACTATTTGTTAAATAGTTTAACTTTTACCATGAATTCATGTATTATTATAATAAATAGTAAATGGACATACTATAAAAATCCCAAAGAACCACAAGTGGTTAATTATTGATATATATAACCTTATCTAAGTCATTTGGCCTTGAATTATTTTTTTAGGAATATTATATCAATTAATAAATTAGTATTTGTTTTAAAACCCCATTTATGTCAATTTTCACACTATTTGGTATTTTGTTTTTGTTAAAGTAATAAGAACATTATCACTTTGAAAAAAATATTTAATTAACCATATCATGTCATATTGAACTATAAAATCATTTCAAATCATCCGAAGTCTAAATTTACATTTATATGGATATTTATAACAACAATTATTTTAAAATTTCATTAACAAGGTAATTATTTCATCAACGTTGTATCATAAATAAATTTAATTATTTAATTTTTAAGAATTATAAATAAAATACCATTGCATAGGAAATATTTTTATCTTTAAAGGGAATTTTTATAGTCTAATTTATCTTATGTATGTCCCAATATTTAAAATGGTTTATTTATTAAACTTTGAATTTAACACTTCTAACTCTCCTTGAAATAAAATAATAATAAATGACCTAACCTAATCAAAGTGAACCAAAAGGATCATATTTTATTCTTGAAGATGATTTTTGAAAAAAATAAACTTATCCAATAGAATTAAGTCATTTTTTAGGGTAATTATAAAATCATCTTTACCTTTAATTTCCCTATTTACTTTTAATCACGGTAAATAAAATTCTAAAGATACTATTCACCAAAAAATATTTTCATCTTATTGGACAACATTTTATGTATTAAGGTCAACCGCGTCTCTCATATTTTGTAATTCAATTCATAGAAGTGGTAAAATTATTCCTTATGCAAATTTTCAAATGCACCTAGATGGTGGGTAAAAGACGGTAAAAAGTTAAATAAACTTTTATATATCTATTATTATTATAAAATGAATCTAATGAATTTCTTTGAAAATATATTGGTATTATGTAACTATTTTTTCCAAAAATAAATTAAAATAAAATAACTAATTATTTAAATAAAATGTTGGTTTTAGACAATAATGTAGTGTTTTTATCTATTCATCCAAAATTGAATGTTTTCCAAAAAAATACTAAAAATTCACCCTAAGATTTTTTGGATATTCCAAATAAAAAATTTAAGTTCTTTTTTAAAAATAAAATTTATAAGAATTCAAAAAGTTGGTATTACTATTCATAACGGCTAGTTTGATTGGTCATGGTGTGTTAGAACTCGAAGTTGCGTATAATGCAAGCTATTGTATTATTCAAAGAGAAGTATACCATGGAAGCTTGGGTTGTTACACCAATGGTTCCTTCCTCAGTTTCAACATAACTAACCAATATCACCCAATAGTATAATAAAAATAATGGGAGATCCCTTCCTTGGTAAGAATAAAACATTGTTTCCCTAGTTCATTGTGGTGTAACCATCTAAGCATAGAAGTCCATCTATGAGTCAGTAATACAAAAACCATGCTTTCACGCAACCTGTGTCAAGTGAACCATAGTAACAAATGCACATTTCAAGGAAAATATCAATACATATATCACATGAAAAACATATACATAAATCATGTTATCAAACAAGCACCGTGAGCCATAATCTATTCATGTTTTGAAGTATAATAATCTAGGTGATCAACCTAGAATATCAAATTTATTGCAAAAGTTACCAAAGGCTCTATGAAATATCACTATGTAATATGCAATAAACATAAGCAACGTTCAAGCAAGAGGTTGGGAAACAAGTAAAATTCTCTAACAATTAAATGCAACCAGACTCACATGGTGTTAGCATTCCTTTAACCATATATCATCAATGACATATCTAGGTATCAAGATATCCATCCTAACCCTCTATTTTATAAAACCAAGAAAAAACACTTTGAAAAAAACAATATACATACAAAAAATATGCACTAGGATAAACAATAAGAACTATGAATATTTATTGTCAAAAACCTAGTCTATAGTTCAATTCTATATTCTAAATCAAGTTATAAATGTATGAAATTATTCCACGGTACCACACACTCACCCAAAGGTGAGACACAACTAAATGCATTTGAAAGAATTCCATTTAGGTTGGGCACACCCAATGGGGTGTCAAGAGGCAAGGAGAACACCCTGAATTTGTTTTTCCAAAGGAGAAGGCCACATAGGACATGATAGAACAAACCAAACAATTTAATAAGGGATAACAAGGCATATATATAAGGTTTTGGTGAGTGGAACAATGAAACGATATGAAATAAGTGATGTAGTATGGGGAAGAGGGTAGACACCTTTCACTGGTAAATCTAATTAAAAGTTGGTCCATGCACTTAATAGGTTCCATGGATCATATATCATTTTCAAAGTAAGAAATATAATTTAGAAATAACCATGAATAGCAACATATAAGCATGCCATAAATATAGATAAGGCATTAAGAAATAACTAAAAAATTATGTAACCATGTAAAGCACACTAAATAAAAATAAACTATCACTATGGGTTTTCACAAATAGTGCACCTTCGTTTGAGGGGTTTTACTATAAAACAAATATTTTTTATTGAACAAAACATTTTTCATAACTAAGAACATATTCTATAAATCAATAGGCATAAATAAATATCCAAATAAAGTGTGAGATTAAAGTAATTTAATGAAATCTTAAATTAAAGGAAATATATAGGGATCCTACCTCAAAGAAGAACCAATTTAACATTCAGCACTTGAAAAATTTCTTAGTGACCACTCGAAACATCTCCACGCACACACACATACCTTCATATATATATATATGTATATAGATATCTTAATACAATTCACATATTCCACAAACCCTGATTGAATACGTACATGGTATGTATATGTATTTTAAATATATATACATATAAACTGGATACATGTATGAACAGACCTCCAAATATGATATAAACTCCCTAAAACAATTTATAGGAATCATAAATAATCATGGGACCCAAAGTAATAAGAGATAAACCAAACAGATGGTAATAATCATTACCTCAGATGGTGGCGGTGAACCAAAAAAACCTGAACTGCTTCTCCTTCTGCGTCAGTTATCTGAACTCGCACTGACATTCTTTGAGAGACCATTCACATACCCTATCAAAGGAAAAAACATGAAAAACACATCGACCCTATACCAAGGGTTTTTATCCTAGCATTATGGGCAACTCAGAAACCAAATCAATGTTGGAGATGAAGAGAAAGAGTGGTATATGGCCTTACAATGGTGGATCAGATAAGAAACAAGAGAAGATCCAGATGAAAATGATTATTGAATGAGGCTGGAAGGGGGGAGTCATCATATGTATAGGGAAAGATCGAGGAGGGGGGGGGGGGTCCAACACTGGGTTAGAGGTATTATTCTCATTGGGGTTTAAAAACATAAAAATAAATAATAATTATTAACATTATTAATATTATTATATTATTATTATTATTATAATATTTCCTTCTTTAATTTATTTCTATTTAAATTTTAAATAATGTAATTTTATTCATTAAAATACACATCATAGTATTAACTGTTGGAATTTTTTTTTCTACTGCTTGGTTTCAAAAATAGATTATTGAGGAAATGGGGAAAAATAAAATTCCCATGGGTTTTTTTTGTTTGGCTCAAAACATGAGATGTTTCAACCTCCCCACTTTAGAACTACTCTTCCCTGAGAAGCCTTCAAAAACTACAAAAACATCACCCAACCTACAAGGGTTTTGATGTCTCACACAAATGTTCATGTTTCATCTCCAGACACCTAGAATACCTTCTTGAATTCTTTCATAAAGGGGTACATAATCAATTAAGATCCAACCCAATTCTCATTTTCCAATTGAAACATTGACACAGAACATTCCGAAGATTGTTTATCTAGTGACACATACATGTTGTCATGTATTGAATTAACTAACTGGTGGTGCTCCCCACTATAGTTATTAACATTAGAATGGGCCAAATCCAAGTCACAGAACCACCACCATTGAAGTTTCCTACAAAGAACTCCCTAATAGTTTTAACGATGCACTTGGAATGGTATAGAGATGATCAAGAAGTCTGTTCCTCACCAAAAAAATTCATTAGAGAAGAGGATACAAGTAAAGTCACTTGTGGTTGACAATATCTCAACACTTGGCTTAGACGATCGATGTATTTCAAACTGAAACACAACGTCTTCGTTTAAGGAAATGAGAGTTTACAACAAACATGTTTATCGATGTCCATCCCCAAATTCCAACAACATTTCATAGTAAAACCATCACCTAACCATTTTAAAACTGTCATTCCGCAGCAAGAACATGGGTGTAACCAAATCCATACCACTAGAATCATCACACCCTTTGAAAACATCACCTCCGAGTCAGACTAAAATACCGAGATACCCTCAAAATTGAATCAAATGGTTCCAAGTAACTAAAAATGTGAACCACATTCCAATTTTATATGCATGATGTTGGTGCAAATCCAATATTCCCACGTCAAATCGTTAACTGGGCCCAGATGGGCATCCGCCTTATAGTCATGACAAGGAAAATGATTGGTGTTCAATTGTATGTCCTAAGCATTACTACACGGGAGCCTCTGTGTCACTCAGAACAACCAAGCCCTAAGTAGAACCCTGAAATCAGCATGCAACACCGAAATAACCATATGAACAAGACCCACAGATTTAAAACATCAGTATGGTGTCACTACAAAAAGTGACTTTTCTAACACAGACATATCTGTTGATGAAAGTTCATTTTCTGTAGGTAAAACGTTTTACCAACACATATGTATCTTTCACTAAACTATCGTTAAAAACATGGTCACTAAATGCTTTTTCGACAGATAAAATAGTTCTGTTATAATTACAATAACACCGACCGATAATATATATGTTGGTTAAAGTGTTTAGCAACTGATTCATTTGACTAATTATTCTATTCATAATAATATTACCAACATATAATTTCCATTTATAAAATAAATTTGAATAAAATATAAAATTTTATTTCTATTAAATTTTCATATTATATTTATTAATTTATCATACATAATTCATTTTTTTTCTATTTAAATCTATTATTATTTACAAGATTGTTAAAACATGGAAAAAATAATTTTATTAATAATGAAATGTAATACAAATGAATCAATACAAAAATTCAAGATTAGCCCATGAATAGAATCCCTCCCCAGACCCCCCCCCAGTACCACCCATCCCGACCACACCAACGAGTTAGCTCCAACCAGAAACCTCAAGTATCATCCTTCAACGCACCAAAATGCTCAAGTAGCATCCTTCATCACACCAGAACACCCAAGTAGCAGCCTTGATCTCAAAGATCTCCAACACACGCTGCTCATCTCCAGTATTAGTGGCAAACAAATCGATCTAGCTCTAATACCAATGACGACGTCCATGTATACAATTCACCCACTAAGTCATGGCATGGACATAATAACGGTGGTCATCCATAGTATGACACATTGGCTTCATGAATTATGTCACCCTCAATTTCATATATTGGTGGTAGGAAGTAGCAGATCATCCACACATACATAAGAAAGTCCATTTCATTATCTTTTGGATAGAATCGATACATCCCCAATATCACACTACACTAGAAACAAGAAAAATATCACAATGGTTAAACATTTTTAATAACAACAGATCACATCAAACAAAAAAATTTGAGATTTATGTTAAACATGTTACAGAATCTAACCAAACCGAAAAGATTTAAAATTATAAATAAAGACAATAACACTGAAAGCATGGGTGGTAGTGGGCTAAACAGTTTGGCTGCACAAGCCTTATCACATCTTATAAATAAATTTTTAATATAAGTTACCTTTTCTCCCTATGAAAGAAGTTATAAATATGAATTTTTAACAATATCCTTTAAAAAAATAGGATTTATGTAGCATCTCGTCATCATTCCAAACCTAAAAACCCGAGTCAACTGCGGTTCAATATGCAAAAACCAGAGAACAAAAGGTAGATCAGGAAACAAAATATGAAGAGGTTATGCATGGATCATGAAGTTAAATGGTGGGTTACTAAACTCGGTGAAGAAGGTATTAGAGTTTCATCTATATTTATTGTATGAAGTTTGAGATATATTAAATGAAGATAATAATAAGAAATCAGAAATATGGATTCTTGTTCATGAGTTTCTAGAATTGATGTGGTTATTTTGACAAAGGAAATAAACGATTTAAGTGAAAAAAATATAGCTATTTTGAATATCACCTGATTACCTGAGCAGCTAGGCTATCCCAAATAGACTACATGACCAACCTCAATTGTTATCCAACCAACCAAGAGAGGAATAGAAGAGAAAAATCACCCATATGGGTCTCTTCATGAGCAAGGAAGAAAATTTCCATCTTCATGGGGGTGGGCACATACACATGAGGTTAGAGTTTTTATTGGTCCATGAAGAGCATTATCTAAGCAATATGAAGAGATACTTGTCTGTGAAGATAAAATATAGTGAAACGTTCATCATTAGTGTAAGATTCTCAACAACTGCATGGACTATTAATAGTGAGGTTGTGTCTTTATGTCTCAACCATGATGCCTCAGGTCTAATCATTCATTACAAAATAAAACTAAGGCTTAAAACAATTGAGTATAATTCCACAATTGTATCAAATGCATTAATTTAAAAACACACATTTCATTAAATTATTAATGGATTATATAATGGTGTTAATATCTTTATCATTGATTCTTTCCAAAATGCCTTTTCTTGATTCATTGAGTGATCAATATTTTCAAGAATCTGATAGGTGATTTAATTTCAAACAACACCCTAACAAATGATTTTGTCATATGAATTTGAAATTTGATGGGTCTATTGGTTATATTATAATGACCCTAATCCAAAAATATGAACAAATTCTATTTCAAATGATTGAGAAACCCATTTCGCTAAAAGGTAATTCGAATGAAAGGATACGATTTAATCTACTGGTCCTACATCATGAAAAAAAGATATATTTAAGAAAAATATGAATGAAGGGAATCCCAGTAATGTCAAAAGAATGGTCAGTACCATGGAGAGTAATTTGGTTTAGGTATTGATAATCCTCACATCAGTTCTTAAATTTTTTTTTAAAAAAGGCTTGAGTTTTCTCTTCTGATTGGGATTGTTTGATAATGTTGAATCATTTTAGGATATGCAGTATAATATCTGAGAATAAAGTTATAAAGGCCATAGAAACATTGTTGAGCTCAAATGCATTGCTATGAAGGAAGGTAATATAACTTACATTAACCTAATGGATGATCCAGATGTTAATTCAGGCACAATATTTGAGAGAACATGGAATGAAAGTTATGGGGAACACCATCTTACTGGATTGGAAGGGATCAACATTCATAGAACATCACAGAGTGAATTGAAATCTTTATCACACATAAAAGATTATATTTAAGGCTCTGTCTTGTGCATATTTCATGATGAAACAAGGATTCTGTGTATAACTAGAAGTGGTACTAAGGTGATGATCTAGAATCCAAGAGGCATAGACCTACTGTTTCCAAAACATGCAGAGGTATTTTGGTTTCTTGATTGGACTAGCTATTTGTAACCTCATTTGATACTTTCTTAATATGTTCACAACTAGATTTCTATTTTGTATTTAATAAAATTTTTTCAATAGATCTCATATAATCATAGTCTATTTTTTTAATATATTTTTTAGTTTTCATTTTCTATAAAAAAATATTATAAAATGTATTGGATTTTGTAAATAAACATATTTTTTATGAAATCAAATTGAAAATATGAGATTCTTTGGAAGAAAACTCTTTTTCATGTGTTCTGAAAAATGAAAGAACGTTTGGATGGAAGAAAGTCTCTCATGTGGGGTGACATGGGTGGACTACCGATGTGGGGAGTCACATATGATATTTTATTGAGTGGCCTAGAATGTACTATATCTTATTAAACTATAAAAGGACTAAATATTTTTTGATTTCAAACTCACACATGTGGTACATTATTTATTCATTTAAAAATACAGACACAGGTGATGTTTAAATAAATTGGTACTACTTTTATATCTTGATATTTAACATCAATTTGTTACAGTGTTCTTCATACCATTATCTTAAAATATTTGGAAATATTTGATCCTCCATTGAAGTAGATAAGATATTGAGGAACTAATACATGATAATTAGATGCTCGTATACACTGTAAGAACTCTAGAATAGGACAAAAAATACTTTTAAGGAATGATCTTGGATACATGTAAAACATTTATCATGTCAAAATTTACTGTGTATTACATGGTGGATATAATACTTTGATGTGATTATGACTTTGACCAACATACGACATTTAGAAAAATAAAATAATAATTTGAAGGGACAAATGAAAGACTTCCCCTTGTAATACCCTAGACTCATAAGTCATTGTTGAATATAACAAACATATCTTATAACTTATAAAAATAAATTACATGTCAGGCATGGCTTTGAAATGGATAATCTACTATAGTTGTAAGACATAATAAATTATAATAATACTTTAAAGGAAGCGGTTAACTCATTTTCTTCCATGTGAATGGATATTAAATTAAAATAATATCATGTGATGTTCTATTATGATTCATGAAAACTAATTGAGATGGAATAAAAGAAGTACTTATGGGATAATTTCATGACACGAATGAAGATTCAAAGATCAAAACTATTGTATTCATTCATTTATTAATATGTAGTTTAAATAAATTCAAATAACATTGATAGAAAGAGGAAAAATTCCAGGATTTTTGTTGAAATGGATCTTGTTTGAGGATTGTGTTCTCATAGTTACTACTATTGAAATGAAGAAATGTTTATAATAATTAAACAATTGTTAAATTTATAAAGGGGGATAGACTTATTCAAACTATCGGTTGGGTTCTCCTCAGTGAGTATCTTAGTGACACACAGTCCCAAATTCAATAATATCCATAACAATGTGAATTATGATGTCTATATGATTTGATCTACCATAGAAAAAAAATATTTAGACACATATAAAGAAGTCTGACTATCATAATGTACAACAATATTAGAATCAGATAAGGGAAACTCATGAATAATACCTTTCAACCAATTAGCTTCCTTAAATTATTTGGTCAAGATTATGTACTCAGCATCTATGGTGGAAAGAGAAACTACTAATCACATGTAACACTTCAATGAAATTGGACAACCATAAGTAAAAATGTTTTCAATTTATAATGAAACTACTTTAAATTGAAAATGAAGGAAAATTCAGTAGCTGAAAACCCATTTAGTGAAATGAAAAACCATAGGTGTTAAGTCTAGAGTTACAAAGACAGACTTGATGGAAAATTTCAAATTGTATGAATATAACTAGAAACATATTGTCTCCCAACATTTGGTTTGAGTTAAAATTAAACAGACACATTTATATTAATGGTTTTCTTGATGGTGTTACTTATGATAAGGTTGAGGAGTTGTTTTCCAAGTACGGGATAATAAAGAAGGCCCCCGAAACCAAAACACTTTGAGTGGATGTATGTTGAGAAATAGGGTGATGGGCTACTTAGATATTTGAACCAACCTTCAATTTCTTGGTATATAGAGATCTTGGATGGAATACCTCTTTGAATAGGTTTCAATACCCCCATGTTAGTGAATCAATCTAAATTTAAGCAAAAAGGTGTGACATTTATAGTAAATAAGTGGAAAAGAAAGAGAATGAAACCTGGTTAAAAAAAGATGCTTGGATGAGGTGTTAGTGATGATTCCCATCAATCGATTCCCACAACTATTATCCTTTTCCATATGCTTACTAATTATAAAATGATATCTGATGTGAATATGCATTCATAATTTGAAGCAGATGCTAATGAAGAATGACTAAATCTTGGTACAGTTGACTCTATCAAGGTTTGTGAGAATCATCCATATGGTGTTGTCCTAGTGAAGTTAAAGTGTAGGAATGATGTAGAAGTGCATAATGGGTGATGATTTGGTGGGAGGAAGGTTGAGGTGAGCATGTATTATGGGAGTTCCAGCTACTTTACGGTATGGGACATGGATGTTAACACTTCCCAGCTGGGAAGTTCAGCACCGAGAAAGAATCAATAAACGAGGCTAAAAGGTGGATAAAACAATTAGATTATACACTACCCTAAAATATATTATAAAATACCATGGCCAAAAACACCATCAAAAAATGTGGATAAAATGAACATATTATACACTACACTAAAACAAATAGATCATGAACGACCCTAAAACACCTTAAACAAACACGGTTAAAATAAACCTCAATCGAGGATCACAATCCATAATCATAATGAATAAAAAAATAAAACACCCAAAATCAGGGTAGGGTTCAGATAGTTCATGTGCACCACATGGAAGAGAAGGAAAAGCACAATGAAATGAGAAGAATAATAGAGAAGAGAAGAATGAAAGCTAACTTGGGGAGACCATGAGTGAAATCGGAAGGGGAGACGGCCAGATTATATGGTCATAAGAGAAGGGAGGTGTAAGGTCGGGGATCCTCTTAGATAGGGCGTGCGATGGTATGTTATGGAGAATAACCTGGAAGAAAAAGTTAAAAAAATATTACAAAATAACAAATAATTTTTTTAGAGGTCTCACACACCATTTAACAGTAAAAAATTAAATTATTTGGGTTAGGTAATGACAATAAAAATGCTAACGGTGATGTGATCATTTTGATTCGAGAATTTTAATTTATGGAAGAGCCATGTTATTGGTATACTTTAAAAAAATATCATAATAAATAATAAATTTATATATATCTTATATAAAAAAATTAAATTTATATATATTATGAATAAAAATTTATACTAAATACATATAATGAAATTATATATAATTGGCGTTCATTTTTTTGTATTGTGATATTATTCAAGTTTTCAAAAAATATAATCAATTATCATAAGTTTTATATCATATATATATATATATTAACAGTCAAATATTTTGTCAATGATAACATATTATTATATGATTTTAATAAAATACTATTAATTTATAACATTTACTGAAAATAATTTACATATATGAAAATGTTAATATTGATAAGATAACGAAATATATTTACATGTTGGTAAAAGATTTGTTTGTGTTAAATGATCAATATCAATAGATATAATTGTTGATAAAAACAAGTATTGGTACATAAAATCAATTCCAATAGAACTAAATATCTTTTGAAATAACTCATTTTTACTAATAGATATATTATCTTTCAAAAAATATATATTGGTATGATCCATTTTTTTGTTGTGTCTAAGATCAACACTCTATTAGTATACCTAGACGATGTCAAGTTATGGGAAATTCTAATCTATAAGCAGGATACACTAATATGATTTAAAAGGATTTCAACCAAACATACTCAACTACTGGAAGGATAAATAGTCGAACAACAACTTGTCAACATCAAAGAAGAAACTCAATTTAACCTATCGATGTGCTATCACCAACTGATCACAAGACTTCACAATCCTAGGAATCACATGGTTGGTTGAGCTGAATATCTAATGTCCTCCAAGACCAACATTCTTTCCAATGGTTTTATACATAGAAGACCACATTGATGTTGGGCTGCCAAGCAACAACTGACATTTATAAAGCCCACCTTCCCAAAAAGCTATTAATGAAAGACAGACCATTTCCAAAATGTTCTCTTTCGGTGTTATCATTATATATGTAATAACACATTCACCAGAAATGAAGTGATGATCCACATTTTACGAGTATTCTAGTCAATGAAGGGAATAAAAAATATTAGCCTCATAAAAAATTTCTAGGTTAGATTAACCTTATAAAAACATGTGACACTCCCCTGAGTCACATTCACATATGTTAAAGCCTTAAAAGAAGGCCAAAACCTGACCAAATGGTGGGTCAAATCACCCAAGTATCTTGAATGTGACATCCTGAGAATTGGGAAGAATTGATTACTGTAAACTATTAAGTCACTCTACTATGAAGACGACCCAAGAACGTACAGAACAACACAAGGATCATGGATTAATCAAACTCAACATGTTCATTTCAATATTTAGTAACATTATTGGTATCACATATATCAACACATACTACCTCTTGGGTTAGAAGAAAAATGTCACATCCCAAATACTACCCATTGGTTTACCATAATTGTGAGTTAAATTATTGGATGACCCAAACAAGAGGTTTAACCCAATTTTATATTTCCTCATATGCCCATAAAACTAGATGATAGGATACAAAGTCTCTCATTACTGATGACGAAGAAGGGGGTAAAGTGACCTATGAATTAGATGACCTTGCTCAAGGGATGTCTAACAAACTAAAATAGAACATCACATGGTTCTCCATCCGATATTAAAGGCTAATCAAAACATGAACACCGATGCAAACAAGGGTTTCATTTTATGAAAGGGGGTCCGACTGGGGACAAAGGCATGGGAACAACACTAAAAGGAAGAAAAACCATGACATTATAATGGATTTTATGTTCTAAGGGTTCTATCTACCATGAGAAATCCCCTAACAAAGAACAAGAATTAACCCTAACATCGAGTTAAGCTAAATTAAGCCACTAGGCTCAAAAGATGATAATACAATCAATTGCTAAAGGAAAAATACACCTATGGAAATCACTCAAACTTCCATTCTGAGGATACTCAAAGAATCATTATTCACCCTTACATGATGATCTTAAACAGAGGACACCACCACATGTTCCATTTTTAATATGTTTGTATTTAAAACCATTTCATAATACCATATGTGAATGTTCAATAGTCTAGTAATATGGGCATCCATATACAAGTCCATAAATCACCCATACACATTACATAGGGCATTTGTCTCCCATTTAATTCCAACCAATCCATTTAGCCCATGTAATAAATTATATAAAAAAAATTATCATTTCATCACAAGAAGATAACATAGGTTAGACATGATATAGGTGTAATAGAATGGTATATTAGATCTTTAGTAGGTTATAAAATTTGAATACTAATAAACATGACAACATGGAATAGAATTCAAGACTCCCAATCATATAGGCATGCACCCTAGGAATGCAGCTTCATGGAATGGCATATGCATGACACCTGATTCCCTATGTTCCTATTATGATTCATTTAATGCTTCAACATTTTCAAAAAAATATAAGGCTAAAATACCATTTACTTATAAAATCAATAAGCAGAAGAAATTACACCAATCACTCAAGGTGAAATCATATCAACTGTAATATTGAAAATCATGAACATCAATTCCAAACCCTAACCACATGTTCATTCACTGGTAATGGGGTGATCATTCCCATATATATCTATTAAATAAGAATAGACACATTCCTAGTGTCTTATATACAAACCCAAAATAGTAATACAAAATAAAATAACCTCCTCTAATGCCACTTTCTAACATCCTGGCTCGACTGACCATCGAACTAATAGCCGGACTGATGTGTCGCATAACATCAAGTGCATCTCCAAAAATTCTAGAGGCTTCTGAGTATCCGCGAGGGCCAAGTTTGTGTTAGAAGGAATACTATGAACTCTTATTCTATAGCATTCATATTGATTAACAATATATAATAGATAGTGAAATAATTACAAGAATATATAAAAGGTACATGTTCATGAATAATATGTGTACCAGTGCCAGAAGTAACAAGGCAACTCAACGAAGTGCACCCCTAAGCTTGTGCTTAGGCCTGTGATCCAATCCCCTTTTTATAATGTAATTATGCTAATAATAAAGAAACTCAAGTCATAATTACATGTCTAATATAAATAGAATCAACAAGTATAGACAAAGAAATTAACTGAAGGAATCAATCAATGAGATTCAATCTATCCATCAAAAACTAGTAGTGGAGTCTGAGGCCATCCCTGAGGAATAAATAAGGAATATCTATTAAAAATATTCAATGCCACAGATCCCATCTAATATGATCCTTTTGATAGTCCACATATCACTCTTGATATGGTAACCACGAGTCTGTCCCGATTACCAAACAAATGGGATTGAGTATCACCTGTGGCTTGGTGTATCCATATTTTCCTATAGGTTCCTCCTCAATTTCCCTTTAGGGAACTAGTATCACCAAATAGTATAATAAAATACCCAAGGGATCCATATCCTGGATAGCCAGAAAAACTACTTCCCCAGTGTGTTGTGGTATAACCACCTATGCAACGGATACCATCCATGATTCCTTAATATGGAACCCATGTTTTCACTGGATGTATCAGGTGAACCATAGTAACCAAGGAACATTTTAAGGAAACAAAAATGCATATATCAAATAACAATCATGTAAATAAATAATTATATCAAACAAAAACCTTGATCCATATGTTTTTCAAGCTGCCAAGTAAAACAATCTCAGCCAACAACATGGCATAAGAAATTCAGCACAAATGTAACCCAATGGGTCTAAGAAATATCACTAGGTAATAATAAATAAACATAATAAAATTCCTTAAAGAGTCTTGGAAACAAGGTATAATATCTAAAAATTAAATGAAACTAGATTCACATAGAATTAGAATTCCTTTAACCATATGTTATCAATGAAATCTTAGGGACCCGTGCTATCAAGCTTGACCATGTATTTTATACAACCAAGCCAAACCACTTTAACAGAATATATATATATATATATAAGAATATTCACTAGGCCAAACAATAAGAACTAGTAATATTCATTGTCAAAGTACAAGTCAATAGGTCAATTCCCGTTCTTAAATCATGTTATATATATGGGATATTAGTCCCTGGTTTTACACACTCAACCAAAAGTGAAACAAAACACAAGAAATTAGGAAAAAATACTATTTAATTTGGGCACACCAAAATGGGACGTTCAAGTGGCAAGGATGACACCCTGAATGGGTTTCTCTATAAGCTAA
The DNA here is from genome assembly GCA_963277665.1 of Viscum album. Classification (NCBI taxonomy): domain Eukaryota; kingdom Viridiplantae; phylum Streptophyta; class Magnoliopsida; order Santalales; family Viscaceae; genus Viscum; species Viscum album. The sequence continues at coordinate 1,025,168,086 of OY728126.1, forward strand.
GGCCATAATGGAAATAGTAGAAGAGACAGAAAAATTAATAAGATACAACAATGAATCACCAGATGGATTTTGTGGACATTAAAATGGCACAACATGAACTGAGAGAAGAAGTCATGGGAAGTTGGTAGACACCCTACACAATCAAATCAAATTAAAATTTACTCTACACACATAGGTGGTGCCTTGGATCATTGATCATTTTTTCAAATGAAGAATCAACATTTAGAAATTACTTAGAATGTCAATGTACAAGCTTGTTGTAAATCTAGACTAGGAATTAAGCAATAAAGAGTAACTTAAGAAATAATTTCAGGCTTGATAAATAAAAATAAATTATCACCATGTGTTTTCATAGACTGTGCACATCCATTTTATGTTTTTTATTATAAAACCATGATTTTGTTATCAAACAAAACATTTATCCTAACTAATTTTTTTATAAAAAACATGTGGCATAAATAAATATCAAAATAAAGTGTGTGAAGTGGTAAATTAAATGAAATCATTAATTAAATGAAAAGGATAGGGAACTTACCTCAATGAAGAAACAATTTAACATTCGTACTTGATAGATTTATCAAAGACCACTCAGAACTACTCCACACACACACATACAATCATATATATATATATATATCCCTTAACCCAATGCATGTATTCCCCATTCCATGAGGGAATATTTACATGGAATATATATATATATTATATATATAAATAGATGATACATGTGTATATAGACCTCCAAAGCTCTCCCTAAAACAATTTATATGAATCCAAAATCATAAATAGAACCAAAATAAAATGATAAAAACAAACAAAATAGGTACAAATCATTACCTTAAATGGTGGTAGAGAACCAAAACAACCAAAACAAATTCTCATTTGGATGACATTGTCGAAACACACACCAGCATGACTCAAGAGACCATTCACACACCCAATCAAAGGAAGAAACAGAAAAATTCCTAAAACCTAACCCTACGGTTTTTTGCTGAGCATGAGGGGAAACAGGGAGGAAAAATCACATCTATAAACAAATATAATGAGGATCGTAGTGCCTTACCATGGTGGATCAAAAAAGAAATGGGAGAAGATCTAGACAGAAACTATGATTGGAGGAGGCCAGAAGGGTGTGTCATAACGTTGATAGGGAAATCCCCATGGGTGATGTTTCACAAACTCGGGGAGAGAGAGAAACCTATTTGGGTTCTCTAATACCAAAAACAAAATAATATTAACAAAAATAATTGTAAAAATAATAATACTAATAATAATAATAATGATGATGAAAATTTTATTATATTTATTATTTAAAAACATTACCGTATTTTAATTTTTTCTAATTAAAATTTAATTAATTTATTTCAATTTCATTAAAAGACACCTTTAAGATTCAACTCTTGGAAGAAAAGTTTATTCATGCTTGGTTTTAAAAACAACCTGCCCAGTTAATTAAAATAATTTAAATTCCCCTATATATTTAATCTGTTTCAAAAAACGGGACATTATAGTTTCTATCCCACTTTATAGAGTTTAAATATTATAGAATTAGGATTAGAAATCTTAGTTGAATGATCCTTAAGAAAAGGGATTCATACAACCTACTTTATTGCCATGGGGTTCTCCCGTGATTTTCACCAAGATGGATGATGGGAATTTTAACTTATGTGTATAAAATCATAGATTTAACAAGATGACAGTCTTGAATTGGAATCCACTTCATTGTATCAATGATATCATTGATCATCTAAAAGGTTCATAGATTTTCTCTAATATTGACTTGAAATCAGGGTATCATTATTTGATTGTGATACCATGTGACATACCTTGAACATCTTTTTAAATAATATTTGGATTTTAGAATTCATTGGAATGTCATTATATTTGAAGAACACACTGAATATATACATGGCCTTGATGAATCAGATATTTCAGAGATTCTAGATTAGTTTTTGGTGGTTTTAATTGGCTACATCTTAGTGTACTCTCAGCCAGAATATTATCACAACCAATATATTGACATCATCTATAATATATTAATAGAGCATTATCTTTTTGAAGAGTTATCTAAATATAGTTTATAGATTTAAAAGGTTACCTTCTTTTCTCATTTCATCTCAGAGGCTAGAGGTTTACTGGGCCTATAGTAGGTTACATCTATATTATTTTGTGACTGGCCCAAGAATGTCTTCAAGATTTTGATCTTTCTAGGTTTAGTAGGATATAATTAGTGTTTGATCCAGGACTTCTCCTATCTGGCAGTACTGATGTCTGGGATAACCAAGAAATGGATCATTTTTTTAGTTTCTTTAGAGAATTTGTTTTAGGAGAAGAAGTGTAGGTTGACCTTAGCAATGATTCTCACTCTACCTATGTGATGTATGAAATATACCATTTACTATGATGAATCCATAGTTAGAGTAGAAGTATTTCTAATATATGAGGAATGAGATGTTTTTTATGGATCTAGATAGCCGATACCACATGAGACGAATTACCGTACTCATAATCCGAAATTATCTATGGTGGTATACAACCTAAGATTCTAGGTAAACTATCTTTTGGGAGATAGTTTTGTTGTAGTCATAGACCACAAGAGCCATAGGTACATCTTTTATCAATGGGACCTGAACCTTCTGTAGATGATATTGGTCAAGTAACTAATACTCTTTAAAATTAAATATTTCTTACACAAAAAGAAAGGCAAACATTTTTCCAAAGACTTGAGTTTAAATATACATATAGAGGTAGTGATGGGGTCCTGAGATTAGTAGTGGATGATGTCACTTTTCATAGACATGCATCTTGATGTCCAAAAGTCCCAAGTATTAGTAGACATAACCTTGAAATCTTGTACAACTGTGATATTGGACTTGATCAAGATAGAACATCTATCTAATCCATAGGGATTATCTTTTAAAGATGGATTATATTGTGGGGAGACACCTTCAAGATAGAGTATTGGTAATGGGAATTCACTACATTTTTCTGGTCCAGTATGGGTTCATATGGGCATGTTTGAGGAGGTGATGAGAGATTTTTATGCTTCTATATGAGAGGTACATTTTGGCCTAACAATGATGTATCATGATCTGTGAAGACAATACTGGTGGATAGGAATGAAAAGTGGGGTATCAATATTTATAGGGAAATATTTCACTTTTCATAAAGTAAAAGATGAGAACTAGTGGCCGATTATATTTTTAAAGCCTTTAATCATACCTTATTGAAAATTTGATGATCTCGGTAAGGAAATCATAAATGGATTTCCCTATATAATTTTCAAGAAAGATGTATTATGTGTGATTGTATATCGATTGATAGAGGTATCCCACTACTTTCCCATCAGGGATACCATCACTGTTGAAGATATAGTAAGTCTCTATATGCGGGTGATAGTTCAAATGTATGATCTTTTAAGGAATAATTTTTCTAATAAGATCATTATTTCATATCCCGATTATGGAAGGGTATTTAGAATAATAGGGAATCACATGTTATTTTGAGTATAGCCTATAATCCTCAAAATGATGACCAATGTAAATAGATGATTCTGATTGAATTATATTTCCCTCATATTGTATTCATATTATAATAGATTTTATTAATTGATCCATATGTCTCCATTCAGGGATTTTTATTATAATCTGTTCTATTCACTTCTTTTTGGTTAGAGGTAGGTGAGTTATTGTTTTCTTGCTGGGTCTGGTACATGAGATGTCTATGTATATTCATTTGATCAGGAATAAGTTGGTGACAACATATAGCTGGATAAAATCTTACACAAACCATTAGAGATGACCTCTAGAGTATGAGAAAAGATGTCATGTTTTCCTTTGGGTGTTTCCTATGTTGGCACAATATCATATCACGAAATTGGGAATGATAGTTCCCATTTATTTTATGTCATACAAGATAGTGGAAATGGTAAGTCTAATGCCGTATTTATTGGCCCTTACACAATTCTGTAGATCAATGTATGACATTTTCCACCTATTACAAATTCAGAGATATCATCCCGAACCTTCTTATGGTGTCGACAATGATGAATTTTATCTTTTTGTGGATGTATCACTTGAGGATAATCCAATAACAATTATGAACTGTAGTGAGAAGTATATCAGGGTAAACTCTATTCCTCAAGTATGAGTGTACTGGAAGTATGGGCATGTTCAATTGGGTTCTAGGGTGAGTGAATCAAATATGTGATCATAGTATACCAAACTATTCAATAGGACCCCATGGTGATGCTTGGAGCAGCTCAGTGATGAGATATTATACAGTGGGGAGGTTTTAAGATCTCGCATTTTCCCAGGTACGTGTCACATTGAGTTTTTATAAAGAAACAAGTGGTTGGTTTTTTATTATTTTAATCCTTTGTTGTTGATTTTTGTGAATGTTTAGGTTTTAAGGTGAAACTGACATAAATTCCATACACATATGTTTTTTTAGTTAAGGAATTTTCTGTATAAATGTTTAAAGGTTTTTGATGGTTCCCCCATTGGTTTGGAAAGATTCAGAGGTGGTTTAGATTTTATCTACAAAATCAAGGTTGTTATCTATTTATTGGACACATTAACAACAATAATTATTTACAAAACATGTACACCTTTCTAGGAAGATGTATTGAACTGGGATAAGGTGTGAAAATTTTACACTCCCTAAAACAAGTTCAAGTCATTAAATGGTCAATTGGAGGTAATTTAACCTGAGGTGACACATTTTTAATCATTTCTTATAAATCAATAAATTCACATCATTAAAGAGGATCTTGTTGTGAACAAATAAGGATCAGTAGTTTTAAAAATTATATACATAAGATTAATGTTTTTCACTTTGCATCCTCTTCTCTCGAACCCATGGTATACTCCATGATTTTTTTTTGTGATTTCTCCCCTTCCAGTTGTCTTAGTCTAGAGGGTGATCTTTGGTGTTTTCCCTTAATTTTTGTATTTTATTTCTTCCTCTATCCACTATTATATTAGTCTATCACCCCATTAGTTGTTGAATCAAGTTGTTGATATTGATGTTTTTATGATATAGGTTTTTTAACCACTTTATCTATTGTTTCTTGGTGGGTGTTCCCCATTGTGGGTGTTTCCTATACCACTCGATTAAGGTATGTGATATAGAACATTATCCTAATGTATGTTTCTAATTATGAAATTAATTTCAATAATTGTGATCATGTCGTCATGATATGTGCACCAACCAAATAATTGATTAGACATATGTTTGATAAAATAATGATTAAAACTCACATTGTACTTCAGTGGGTACATTGGAGTTGACACTGAGCCTATAGACACATGGATAGTGAGCCCTCCCTTGATGTAACAACGAAATGGAAATTATGAAATTTTTTTATCTTAATAATGTGAATGGGAAATTTAGCATGTTGTGGGTTAGAATATAAATTGGGAGAAATGGAAACATAGAATTTTTTGATTATGGCGATCTTTCACACCATAGGATTATCTAACAAGTTAGAATATATTCATGTTTAAGAGAATGAAATAAATTAACCAACAAGACATGTGATATGTCATGAACTAGCCTGGGTTTCCATCCAAATGATACCCGACCTGGTGTATGGAAAGGCTCAAAGGGAATTTTGGATCCACAATGGATGTCACATGTACCCGTGTATGAAAATGAAGAGTATGAGAACAATTTACCCTAATATAACTAAATTTAAATCAACCAATAAAATAAACTAAACCAAAATTATAAGTTACAAGAAAACATGCCTTTAACTAAAGACCAAACTTTGAGTTGTGTATTTATACTAAAATCCAAGAAACAAATACAACTATGTTGGGTGACTAAAAACTGACTCCAAAAACACCACCTTGCAAGAGGAAACCACCCTCAAACTACCTCCACAATGTCTCACCATGAAGATAACAATAAACCCAAACCACTACCTCAAAAATCCCGACCCTTACATGTAATAAACAATTACAAATCCATTTACACCCAAAGGTATAAGTAGGGTGTGAGATAACGCCCACTAGTATGCCACGAAAAAGTATTCCCTAAATAAATATTACAAGAAAAATATAGTTGCTGTTTTAATAAAGATAAATAAATAAATTCTTGGATAGTTTAATTTTTTTTATGAAAACAGTTTTAATAGGAGAAAAATTAAAGGGATGTAGATTTTATGAAAAAAAAAACATTCAAGGAAATGAAAATTTTAAATTAAGAACCTTTTTTTAAGTATATAAAACTTCACACCATATGTCAATGGCGAGTGAAAAGTAAATGAATAGAAAAATCTATGGGATTGGACCTGTAGGTACTAGTAAACAGGGGGACCCTAGAACCTCATGCCTTTGTGAAAAGTTGTATAGGGACCACAACATCATGAATTCTTGTCCACGATCCACTAGTAGTGAACACACCCATAACCTAGTGGTCTCCAATAATCATCCAAAATTTTAGTTAGTGTTGTAGACATCAATCCAGCCAAGTGAAACCAGGATAATGCCACTTCTGTATCACTAGCACAATAGTCTTAGTCCGCCCACTTAGTTTTCAATTTCCAATTTCTGTTCAAGAGGTTATAAGTTAATATCACATGTCAAATTAAAATAAACCAAACAAATGAGGTTCTACCTATACCCAAAACCACCACTCGCAAACAAGTATTCCAATTTGAAATAATACGGACACCAAAAATTGTACAAAACACAATCAGAATCACTTACACAATCATATAAACCGACTACATGATTAAAGAGACCATTTCCATGATTACAAAAACCACAAATAATACTCATTAAACAATTTCAAAATGTGTCACTTGACACAAAAATAGCGAAAACTCACTGAAAACAACTTTTATAACTAAATGCACATTTACTCTACACCAACATACAACTATAGAATTTACACATTTTAATAAACCAACAACACATCTTATAAAACACTATGTATGGATCAACATGGGTTTTCACATAAACAACCCACTCCTATAATATAAATATGCTATTAAACAGACCAAAAACCTATAAAAACTCATGTAAAATAAAATTCACACCAAACCAAATAATTAATAAACATGCTAAATTTATTAAATAACGAAATTAATTCATCAATTAATAATTATAGGCGGAACCACCTACATCAATGTAGAAAACTTTTCAAACTTGGTCCGCTAATTCCACTGCACACTTACCGCACATCAAACAACTTGATTAAAACCAAAAATCAAGACATCAGAACACTTATACCAAATATTGAACCATGCAATACAAAAAACCTAACATAAAAACCTCCCAAATTGATGAAACAACCACTCAAATAGGAATGAACTAGTGACGATGGTGTGGGAGGCTAATCAAGAATAGAGGAGGGCTTCCGGAGGTGCACCGTAGTAGAAAATTTGGCTAAAGGGGGAGTCGTCATGGTAGTGTGAGTTGTAACGTGAGGAAGATTAGATGTAGGTAGCATGGTGGTGTATGATAATTTTCTGGACGGAAGGACATGTACAAATAAACTGTGTCACTGAAGGGAAACAAGGGAGGCACCGACCAGGTGCTGCTAGGGTCAGGGGGCTACGTAACACAAATTAGGGGGAGGGGGAAAATTGAGTGATGAGATGAGGGGGGAAGAGAAGAAAGTGAAAAACGAAATTAAACACCTAAAAATGTAAACCAACCTAAAAATAATTAAAATAATATTAATAATATGTTAATAATTTAATAAGTATGAAAATAATTTAATATTAATACCCAAATTAATATATTGAGAATAATAATAATAATAATTATTATAATTTTAATATCAATATTTCTACTATTATTACCAAAACAACTCAAACAATTATATTTTTCTCATAACATTTAGCATTAACATTAATGTTCATCAGGTTAATTAATTAACTAATTGTGTCTTGGGAAGGTCGTATGGTGATCTGGTGAGGCCAAATGAATTCAATCAGGCCTAGCATGTGCGCCAGACATTGCAAAGCCAAAATTATTTTTTATTAGAAAATGTAGAAAATATCATGTTTGGCCCAGGCCACACATCAAAAAAACAACATAAACTAAGATGAAATTATAAAATTAAAATTATTACCAATTTCTAAAGTCTATGTGTGACAATTTTCCCCACTGTGGAAGCATTCCACCCTCAGAATGTCAACTCTCACCCCGATTAGAAAATAAAAAACGGGTTGTCCTACTAAACCCATGACTTCCAATTCCATGTCTAATGATCAAAATTACCATGCTCCCAAAGGATACAGACCAAGGGAATGGAATTACCATGATTCACCTTCTCTTTTGAGTCCAGTATCCACACTGGCCTCTCAAACACTAATAAATTGATCTATATAACCAACTTTTCACAGTTCAACACAGGAGATGGATCCGGATTATAATTTTTCAAATTAGAGACATGGAATACATCATGAATTTATGTCACTAGATAAGGTAAATATAACATGTATTACTCCTTTCCAACACACTCAATAATCTCGAAAGGACTAACATACCTCGACATCATCTTTTCCTACTTTCCCAAAGGACAGTGACCTAAGCGATGTGCCACCTTCAAGAACACCTGATCACCCACAAAAACCTCATGATCCTGATGCCTCTTATCATCATAGGATATTTTGTCACTCTGATCTATCAATAACTTCTTCTTAATCAACATTAGCTTCTCATATGTCTCATGCACAAGGCTCAGTCCAAAAAGTAAGGTCTCGCCCACCTAAGCCCAACATTAAAGAGACCGACATGGACAACCCTGGAGTGCTTCAAAGGGTGTCATTGGAACAGAGGATAGTAACATTTATTATAAGAGAACTCGACCAATCCAAAATGGTTATCCCATGATCCTTCTAAATCCAACACACATGCATGAAACATGTCCTCCAGAATTTTATTTTCCCGCTCCATCAGACCATCTGTTTAGAGATGGCTTTCTATACTCATTTTGGTCTACATTCTGAAAACCCTTTGATTACCTTCCCAAAACTGAGAGTTATAGTCAGGGTATCTATCAGAAACAATTTTTGATGACACACCATGATGTTGGACCACCTCAATAATATTCGATCAGCCCAGCTCATCCACTTTACCTATATCATTGATAGGAATAAAGTATGATGATTTGGTTAAGTGGTCAATAAAAACCCAAATAGAGTACCTTCCCAAAGGTGTATAAGGAAAAAAAATAATGTTGTCCATGGAAACCTTGTCTCACTTCCAGGTAGGAATAGGTAATGTATGAAGAAAACAATAGGGTCTTTGATGATATGCTTTCAATTGATGACACGTATAGCATCTCGATACGAAGTCAACTATATCTGTTCTCATACCTAGCCACTAGAACTGGCAGTGAACATAATAATACATCTTGGAAGTACTAGGATGAGTGGGCTACTAATACTGGTGTATATCTTACATCACCAACTTCCGTGGAGACAACGACACCACTATACATCCCTTGAAGCACAAGATCCCCTCAGGATACCGAGACCATTCAGAAGAAGGCTCCCCACTATAAAGAAAATACTTAGACTGATAACATAGATCATAATCATAAATATCCTATTGAATCAACTCTAGAATACTAGTATTCAACTGAATTATTTCCATGAATGTACCTCTACTATGCTCCTTGGTCTCCAAGTGCATCTGGGAAAGGAGCCCCATTAAGGTCCACTCATCACTGGACTTCCTCAGAGACTAAACTGGCACCTTCCTTCTCTTGGCATCAGCCACCACATTACCCTTTACCAGGGTATAGATGATATCAATGTCAAACACTTACACATACTCGATCCATTGGCACTGCATCGGATTAAGATTCTTCTATGATAAGATGTTGGCCATGCACTTATGGTCAAAATTGACTACAAATTACTCCCCAAAGAGGTAGTGATGCCATGTCTTCATGGTGTCCATCAATGTTTCCAAATCCAAATCACGAGATGGATAATTCATCTTGTGTGATCATAGTTATAAAAAAACAAAATCCACTACATGATTGTTTGACATGACCACACACTCAAGGACTATAGATAAATCATCGCAATAAGCCATGTAGCACTTCCCAGAATCTGAAAAAATAAGCATAGGTGTGTTAGTAAACTACCACTTCAGCCCCTCTAAATATGCCTAGCACTATGGGATCTATTCAAACATCACCCCTTTCCAGGTGAGTGAATTCAGAGATGATGAAATCCATGATAAATCCCACACAAATCATTGGTAATAACCTATCAGACCAAAATCACTCTGAATCTCAAACATTTTCATTGGTTATTCTCTTGACATAACTGCACTGATCATCTTGGGATCCACTTTAATCCCTTTCTATGAAACAATGTGGCCTAGAAACATCACTTATCTAATCTATAAAGCAAACTTCAATAGATTTTCATAAAAGAGATGATCCCACAGAGTTCCCAACATAATCTGCAGATGATGCTCACTATCTTCCTCAGATCCAAAGTACACAAGGATGGCATCCAAATATATCATGAAAAAGGAGTTGAGATACTGGGTTGCACCATATTAACAAGCACCATAATAACATATAGAGAATTTTTCAATTTTAAATGCATGTCCAAATACTCAAAGTGTTCATAAAAAATTAAAAAATCCATCTTTGAGTTTTCTACTAATATCACCCAATGTTATTGGTAACCCAAATACCAGACTATTTTAGAAAACCAATTTTATCCCTTCAGCTGGTAAAATAAATCATCAATCCTAGGAAAAGGATAATTATTTTTTCTGGTTACCTTATTCGAATTCTGGTAATTGATGCATAACCGAGGATATTTTTCAGCCTTATTCATGAATAAGACTGGGGTGGTACAAGGAGAGAAGCTTGGGCTAATGAACCCTTTCGGTTCCAAATCATAGATTTTTATCCTTAATTACCTCAATTAGGTAGAGGACATGTTATATTATGGAATAGATATAGGTTGTGTTCCTGGAGCCAATTCAATTGAGAACTCCATGTCCCGCTCTAGGGGTAATCTTGAAAAATAATCTAGAAATACATATGGAAACTCATCCACTTCAGGATGCAATCCTCCCTGAAAATTACCACCATCATCCTCTAGCACATGTGATGATAGATGATAAGTAAGATTTCCAAAATATGGATGTGGTGGTCATGCGTGACCTGAATGAGGATCCCATTCCCCAATAAATACCTAAGGACTCCTACCAGGTGCCACAAAACTAACCCACCATCGATATCAATCAATATGTTCTTGGAAGCCTAACAACTAGTCCATACCAATGATCACATCAAAAGGTCCATATCCATGACCAAGAAATCCCACCATAGATCAACTCCGAATATAGAAATCGCAAACAGTAGACACCTAAGGACTTTCTCATTCGTATTACCCTATGATGTTACAAAATCCATTAGAAAAGACAATAACTCAGTTGATTGGTTTAGAAAATTCACAATAAGGGAAGATATAAAAGAGATAAATGCACTAGTATCAAATAATAATGTTGATATAGAAGACACAATCAGAATTGTTCCTCGAACAATTGATGTTCCTACATCTGATCACACTGGTTTCTGATCCATAACATGCAGATTCCTAGTCTCTCCATGAGAATGATCGCTCACCTATAGCTCTTCCTTGATCTGGCTCCACCACAAAGATGATATGGTCCTACTTCCCCAACAACAAAATTAAGATCCTATTGTCCTTGTTGGCATAGACTAAACTAACCCTCCCTTGGAATCCATAGATCCTTCCCCGCTATTATAAGGGCTTGCAATACAACAAAATAACAACATGTGTCCATAACTCCACATCAATAATATTTCTTAAGAGTGGAGGGACATGTAGGTGGTATGTTCCTGACCTTCCCACAGTAATTCCACACAATAGTCCCTGCACCAGAATCCATATATGAAGTCTTTTTAGGAGGATGGCTAGAGTTCCCCCAACTTTCTTCCATTTATCATCATTCTTCCCCTTTTTCTCAAATGAACTACCAATGTCAAAAACACTCATAGCCCTAAAATAACCATACCTTCCCTTGCGGTCAATATCCACCATAAAATACCAAAAAACTGCCTCATCATAAGTCTTTATCTTGAATAAGAAACCTAAGAATAGTTCTAGTCTAAAACCCTTTTCAATCCTCCAAGCCTTAATTAGTTCATTAGAAACAATTTCTTGTTTATCTGAGACTAGATTAGAAATGTGATTGGTATAATCCATCACGTATTGGTCCCCCTAAACAAGATACAAGAATTAATTGGATCTAGCATACACAAAGAGATTATGGTAGTAATAGTCGTTAAAGACCACCTTGATGTCCTTCAAGATCATCTAATCATGCTTCCCAACATGGACCATTGAGTCATATCACCATCCAATGGGATATTCTAGAAGAAAAAAGTGAATTTCACTTTGACCCCTTTAGGAGTGTCCAAGAACCCAAACATGCACTCTATCATCTCTGAATATCCATTTGATTCCTGATGCTAAATGATACATCAAAATAAAGATGGTTTGTTCTTGAGAAATTCCTTGGGTTTTTCCTTTATTGGACCATATTCATCATCTCAGACTGGAGAAAGAGTAGAAGTAGGAGTCACTCCTTATCCTAGAGCCTGAATAACGTGGACTATTGGTTCCACCAACCTCTGATCCAGTAGGGAGGGATATCACTCTTTATATTCTTCTTGTTGGTGTGAGGGAGCTCTTTGGGGAGGCATGATATTGTATGAAGCAATGGTAACATAAGAATATCCTGAATACATAAGGTATAAAATTTAAAATTTCTGAAAAAACAATAAATATCAATAAATCAAACATAGAACACTTTTCCCCCACCCAATGTCCATGTACAGTTTTCATCCCGCATGCCCCATCTATAGTAGAATTTAAACAACCATCCCAATATACCATGGTAACTTGAGTTATATCACGAGGTGTGCTAGCTAGGAACCCTACTCGCAACCAGATTTTTGATTCCCAAGAGTCCTAGCTCTTGTCTAACCAGACTGATCCCAAATAAAATGAACCTCAGGGATTAACCTTCCGCTGATACATTTTTTTCATGAACCAGCTTAGGTCACCATACAAATGTGGCCCAACCTGGTCTGCAAAATGGCCAAACAGAATTCATGATCCCACTGGCTGACACGAGTGCCCGGGTATCAAAATGCGAAATCTCAGAATGATTTAACTAAATATAACTAAATGTAAAGCAACCAAAAAAATAAAATAAATGAAAATCGAAATTTACAAAAAATAGACTATTAACCAAAAACTATAATTTGAGTTACATATTTAAACTAAAAACCAAGAAACATGTACCACTATGTTGAGTAACCAAAACCCAACTCAAAAAACCACCACCTGGAAATACGACACCACCCTCAATCCATCTCCACAATTCCACTCCAAGGAGATAGCTATAAACCCAAACCACCAAATCAAACAGCCTTAACCATATCTATATCAAACATAACCCAATCTACATACACCAAAACGTGTATGTAGGGAGTGAGATAAATCCCATTAGGATTCCACTGAGAAAATATTCCAGGAACAAAAATTTAATAACAAATATAGTAGAAATTTTAATTAAGGGAAATAATTAAATTCTTGAACTATATTTGTTATTTAATTTTTGTTCCTGGAATATTTTCTCAGTGGAATCCTTATGGGATTTATCTCACTCCCTACATACACGTTTTGGTGTATGTAGATTGGGTTATGTTTGATATAGATACGGTTAAGGCTGTTTGATTTGGTGGTTTGGGTTTATAGATGTCTCCTTGGAGTGGAATTGTGGAGATGGATTGAGGGTGGGGTTGTATTTCCAGGTGGAAATTTTAATTAAGGGAAATAATTAAATTCTTGAACTATTTTAAATAAAACAATGTTTAATAAAAACAGTTTAATATGATCATCTTAAAATGGAATTAGCTTTTGTAAAAACAACATTAATGGAAATGCAATTTTTAAATTATCTTCCTTTTCTTTTATAGTATTGAAAATGTCACACCATATGCCGAAGGTGATTGCAAAATTAATGAAGTGAACCATCTATGGGAGAGTCCCTATAGGTACTAAAAATAGTGAGACCCTATAAAAAATTTGTTGGTGAAAAGTGGTATAAGAAACACGACAAGATGCATTACTATGCGTGAGACACTTTTAGGGAACACACCCATAACCTAGTGGTCTCCAATCATCGTTTGATAGTCTAGTTAGTGTTGTAGTCATCAATCTAGCTAAGTAAAACCGGGCTGATTCCACTTCTATATCACAAGAACACAACTCCTAGTCCACCCACCTAGTCCCTGGGTTTCTCATTTGTTTATCAATAGGTTTCAAATTCATATCACATGTCATATTCAAATAAAAAAATAAATGAGGAACTAGCTAAACCCAATAACACCATTTGCACACAGAAATTCCATTTTGAAATAATATGCTCACTAAAAACCTTTCTAAACATAATCTTCATCACCAGTACAACCAAATATACCAACTACATAGTTAAAGAGACCATTTACATGATTAAAAATTCCACTATGAATATTTATTAAAGAGTTTATAAATGTGTTCCATGACATAATGTACCAAAAACCCTTGCTAAACATATTTTGTAACTAAATGAACATTGACTACACACCAAAACACAATTGCAAAACTTACACATTTTAATAAACCGTCATCACAATTTATAAAACAATACAAATGTCTCAAAATTGGTTTTCACAGAAGCAACCAAAACATATCATATATACATTTGAATAAAAACATCAAAAAACATATTAAACTTCCAGTAAAATCAAATTATCACCAAAAAAACTAATTATTAAAACTTCTAAATTAATTAAAAATGAAAATTAATTCATCAATTAATACTTATATGAGGAACCACCTACCTCAATGTAGAGTAATTCACAAAAATGGTGTTTAAATTCTACTACATGACAACCGCGCCTCAAATAAATTGATTAAACCCTAAAATCAAGAAATCCAACCAATAATTCCAAAAATTAACCAAATTAAACACAAAAAACCAACCGGAAAACCTCTGAAATGGAAGAAACACCAACTCAAAGAGGAACACGCCTGTGGGGAGGGTGTGAGAGTATAATAGGGAGAGGAGGAGGGATGTCATAGGTGCGTCGTGGTAGAAAATCCAGTCGAGAAGGGGAGGAGTCATGCAACTATGAGGTGTGGCATGAGGGAGGTGTAATGCATGTAGTATGGTGGCGAGAGGCTATTTTCTAGATGGGAGGAGGTATGCCATTCAGCTGTGTCACTTGAAGGAAATAAGGGAGGTATTGGCTAGGTGCAACTAGGGTTAGAGGTGCTATGCAATTCAAACCAAGGGGAGGGGGGACTGTAGCACAATGAGGTGAGTGGGGGAAGAAGAGAAGAAGAGGAAAAATGAAAGAGAAATTAAAACCCTTAAAAACAAAAATTAATATAAAAATTAATAATAATAATCTTAACAATATTTTATTAATTTTATAATTTTAAAATTAATTTAATACTAATATCCTAATTAAGATATTGGTGAAATTAATAAAAATAAATTTAACTTAATATCATTATTATTACTATTATTTCCAAAATTACTCAAAAAAATATATTTTTCTGATATTATATAGTGTGCACTTTAATGTTTATCTAGTTAATTAATTGAATAATTTCACATCGGGTAGGCCATAAGGTTGTTTGGACAAGACACACATCTTTGACCATGCCCTGCATATACACTGAAAAATGCAATGCCAAAATGATCATTTATCAGAAAAGTGAAAAAATTCAATTCAACCTCGGCCTACACCTCATCAAAGCAACTCAAAGCTAGATAAAATTATAAATTAAAAAATATTACTAATGTTCGAAGTCCTTGTGTAACATGATATTAATGAATATGAAATGTATAAATATTTTTCTTGTATATATGTGTGTTGATAGGATACTAGAGGGATTAAACCACAACCTTTCGAGATGTGGCCCTAATGGTTTCTCCAAGAATAAGAGAAACCAATGGTTGAGATGATATTCACCCCTTGTTATGTGCACATGGTAAGATGAAAGTGACATTGGCAAGGTAATTCACATGATTTCTAATTTTAGATTGTTACCTTCCCTTCTTCATGGTGTTGTACCCTATGATGATTTTAGTGACTCTAGCATTTTAATTTTCATGGACTAAAATATTTGATTGATAATTCCTCCTTGGCATGTAATTGTTCTTGTGGAAGCCTTATGTGACTCTAGAATGTGAATTCACATGGGGAGAAATTTTTCTTCTTAAAACATGTCATAGGTAATCCTTTATGATGCCAAAGGATCAACTGTGTGATAGAGACATCCAATATGGACCCAATAAGGTTTATCCAGCCCTTTGTGTCGACCTAGAACTCAAGGGTTGGAATATTTACTTTATGTGTTGCATTAATTTATAAATAACACCCTTTTATCAATTTATTTCATGTAAATTATATTAGGTTGATTTATTTGAAATTGTATTGTTGACCTATTTAGTTTTATTCACACCATATTTGGGTTTCCATTTTTTACCTAAGAAACATTCATAGACGAGGGTTTAGAAAAGAGAAATGGTCCTTGTTGTTGATTGTTCCTTCCTAGATGGTTTTGACTTTTGGGATGGAATCAATGTGGGTTTTGGGACAAAAGAAATTTGAGTCTATAAAGTCTATTTAGTCTTTTATATACATGCCTTTTATCATCAATTTTTGTTACATTCAAACTTTACACTACAATTTCTTATTATTTTTGGATTGCCATGTTGAAATTCATTTCATCAACTCTTGTATATATTTTATTTTATTTTTTTCTATGTTTGGAAAAAGGTAAAAAGAATTTATAATGAGTGGAACATGGGTATGGGAGTCATGTAAGTGCATGTAATGCTCTTATTTGATGGGATTATGAGTTACAAGTGATTGGACTATTATCACAGTTGTGTTTTATGATTTCATGTTGATCATGGGTAAGTTTTGTTGTTACAGTTTATGTGATTTGGGTGTGTTCATGCATCATGAATATGCATGTTGGATCACATATCATATATACCTATTGATTTTTATTTATGGTAGTTCAATTTATTAAATGTATTGATATATGATTGTGCATCTATGATATACTTTTAATTTATCTAAATTATTTAAAATATTGAATTCATTTTGTTACATGTATTTGGTTATGACTAATGTGTAGGCATAAATAATTAGGCTTCAACCATGAGTCATGCTAAAAAGGTTATTCATTCTTATTTTGGGTGTCTTATAAAGATATATTTTCTATATAAATATCTTATATATTCCTATAAGAATAATAATTTGAAATCACAATATGATATGATACGTGACTTAATAATTATTTGGGTATTTCATTTAATGTCACCAAGAAGACGTATGAAAAGACTATAGATGTAAGTAAGTCTGAATTCTCATGATATAGGGATGATCTTTTTCCACCACTAGAGAAGTAGAGGTATATGGATAATCATCCCCATGTGCATACACAAATGGTTTAGGAAACATAACTTCTACAACCAATAATAATTAATATAGTTCATGTTCATGGTAGAGGAATGTCTTTGGAATTGTTTGATTTAACTTGGGACTTTTAACTGTATAATCCACCATACTTCTAAGGAATTGGAGGTCTTCATGATGATAAGGAATAAATTAACATAATTAAGGATCTATATGATTTTGTAGATACCCTAGAGGATAAATAATTAGATTTGGTGGTATCATACTTCAAGAACCCACTATGAGGTTGTGGGGTGTCATGAAACAGGTGATAAAAAAAGAGGGTATTACATAGAATACATTCAGGGATCCATTTATTCAATGAATTTTCCCTAGATATACAAATGTTGGACTGTGATTAGGAATTTATATATCATCTTTAGAGACTGATGATGGTGTCTTCTTAATATTCTTATTTAACATAGTTGCTTCTATTTTCTTCTATTTTGGTTATGAACGAGATGAATTAGACCTAAAAGTTCAAGATTGCCCTCCAAATAGATAATAGGTTTCAATTCATGAGCTATGACCCAATGATATATTCATAGGTACTTTTTATGTACATGGTGATTATGAAATTCCTAGTGATTATGAAATTCCTCAAGGAGGATAGGGCTCCTAGAATTCTTCTAGCCTTTGATGGGTTAACCAAAAAACCTTCCAATGATATAGTGGGTTCGTATTTTGGTAGAAATAATCAGAAGTTCATTGAGATAAATCAAGGTGGTGGAACGAAATTATAGTATAGTAGGGTTTCTTTATCTCACTCAATGTTATGTGCAGGTCCCCAGTGCTTCAAAAATTGATGGAGTTGGAAATATTGAAAAGCATTCCCAAGACCTCAAATCATGTTTCATGGATATGTTAATATGTATCTTATTCAATAGTTCTATTAAATGGAACTGTGAAAAAGATATCATAGGGTTGTGGGAAATATGAAAACTATGACCCAGAGATCTAGTTAGGGTTCTTAGCAGATAAATATGACTCCAAAAGCCTATTAAAATTATTATCCAATGACACATATCCATAAATATTTGACCCATTATGGAATTTTTTAAATTATACATAAACATTTATTTAGTCAACTATGAAGATTACAAATCACTTATTATTTATCAAAATATATTCCCAATTGAAACTGGTTTTCTTCACAATATTTTTAAAATTAAATAATTAGGAATTGATGATTAAGATGAATCGGTGTTTATGGTGGTGATTGGGGTAAATCTTATGTTTCTTATTACAAATGTTCAAAAAACACCAAGACAGCTGAAGGGACTGCATCCACTGCTTAGGGGGGTAGTCTACCCTCAACCAACCAAGTTGTAGTGGCTTGGGGAGATGATATAATGGGCCCAGAATGATTCTTACATAATCTGTGCAGGACTGTGTATAAGTCCCAATGAAATATCACCCTAGATAATCATATATTATAATTTATCCAATATGGTTCAATTACATGATGTGTGATATATGGATCTAGTTGTCGACCCCGATGTCAGCTCAAAGTAAGGACCAAACACCGAGAGTTATTAAGTGTTTCCAGATGGATGTTGATATCAATGTTGAATCTCATGTTGAAATGAAATATTAATCATCACTTAAAATCTATAGATAAAATTTGGATTTTTTTGATAGTTTTTTTTTCAGCCCTTCCATCAGTATCATGAGTTGTATTCTACCTTCGGTCGAGAGCTTCCAACATATGTCTGTTTTTCATTATACAACATCATCTGTTGGATAGATCAAATGTATCCAATCCAAATTTCATGGTTAAGAGGATTAAAATATGATATAATGAACATGAAACTTTTTTGTGTTTAAAAAAAGATCAAATCATAGAGCTACATTGTGATGTGAAAATGGTTTTGTAATGATGGTGTTCTTATACAATCGATAAGTGAAATATGAGTTGATTAGAGTGAAATTTTGAGGTGGTGATCCTGAGATGAGGAAATGGAGAAATTTTTATAAATACCCACCATGATTTAATTTTTAAAATAATTTAATTTTTAGAGATAGATATAGATTCATGAGATCCCAAATTCAAACACCCATAAACTCTAAACTAAGAACATTTTATTTGATAGTGTGTACCACATGCATCACCAAGAACATAAGGGAATATAATACCCTGAGATATTACAATAAATTTACTTTTTTAAATTAAATAAATTTATAATATATCTTAAAATTATTTTGATACTTAGTTAGGGTGGGTCGCATGCAACAAAAAGATTCTTCAATGGATTACGTTATATGAAAATACCGAGTTTTACCACACAATAATATATTATTAAAATATTATTATTTAAAATAATAAGGTACAACTTAGTCTTAAATTTATTTTTTATGAAAACGGTTAACTATGTTTTGAAAATATATCATTTACACATATATAAATTGAATTCATTGATTACAAATTAATTAGAAATATAAATGAAAACTAGATAAAGATAAAATATAATATTATTATTTTCATGCTCAAAAAAATGGTTTATCAAAATATATTAAATTAATTTAAATTAGTTGATGATATTTATGAAATATGTATATAATATATTTAATATAATATTCGTTATATTTATCCAATATATTTTATAGTAATAAGATAAAACCAAACCCAATTCTATACATAAGATACTTTATTTTTATTAAGCTAATTTTACAGCCTTTTAATGAATAACCTATTTTAAATCCAATTTTTTGAACTTTTATAAACCTAATATGTCAAAATAAAATTCAATTTTTTAAATTAAGACATAAGAAATAGGTTTAGGTGAATTTGGGATATTTTTCTGTGATGTTTCATTTTTTATGACTAGTAAAAAATAATGAATTTTAATTCAAAACTACGTTTTAATATAATTTATTTACAATGTTAAATAATATTTTAAATATATTTTAATGTTTAATAAGATCATTTTTATCTAATTTATCTTATTGGAAACAATTTCACAGTGAAATTTGATTTAAAAACTTGGTAAAAATTTGGACGATTTTTTATTAAAAACAAACATTATCGTCACATCTGTAAGATTAATTTTAAATTAATTTTTTCCAATACTATGATAGAAATATGGTAAAATTGATTCCAAATTTTTAATAATTATAATTTTTAATTTCTAATATGTTTAACTTTGTTTATGAAGAAAAATATTTTTCAATGTATTTAAAATTAATTACAACGATTAAGGTGAAAATAAGTTTAACAGCGAACTAATCCTTAAATGTAAGGGCTCAAACAACCTATAAAATTGACCAAGATCCAATGGATGACCATATTTAAAACTTATAATCCATTTAATAGACATTTTTCCATTGTTGGATCCTCTTTCAATAGGAAAAACATGGGTGGAATCACCTTTCCCAAAATTTAAAAGACTACCAATCCTCCTCAACTATAAAAAGGTTTTCAGGTCTACCACTTTTTGACACCTCTAAAGGAAATTTTTATGAAAAAAACATCTACCAAAATATCTAATAAAAATATCTCACCTAAACCTATAATCCTACCCTTGGTCATAAACCCATCTAAGGATGCCCTCTATTTCAAACCAAATGGATTTACCATAAGAAGAGGTAACATCCCTCTTCAGGCACTTTAGTTTTAATTTCATTATCCACCCCCTCAACTATTCTGAATATATGATTACATAATTACCTAAATATATGTAATATAGTACGATGAGTATTTTTAAGGGTTAGAATTTCACTTCCAAAGACATTTATACAATGGATAACGAACTTACCGTTCATCTATAGTGGACTACCGCCTCGCGAAATGATCATTGTTTGTTTTTCCATAACACCCTTCAGGGTTGATAATTATTATGTAAACTATATTTATATATAACATTTATGATTTTTATTATTTATATATTCTGTTTTAATACTTTAATAATTGATACATATATGCTTTCTGTTTTTTTAAATAATATAACATCTTTTGTTGATGTGGGGACTACCTCCAACTCCAAGTGATGTGATCCATTCACACTATTCACATAATCTTTAAATGTTGGTTTTAGTAAAACTATATAATATATATGACATAGATATTATAATATAATTATAATATAAATATATGTTATTTAATTTTCATTATTTTAATATTAAAAACAAATTAAATTAGCATTCATGCGTACATACGACTTACCTTCTCTATGAATGGTGCATTTTAATTATTATCTCCAAATATTTTGAATTATTATAAATATATATAATATTAATATATTTGATATTTAAATCGTGTTTTAAATTTTTTATATTATGATACCATAATCTAATTAATAAAAATAACAAGTAATATGTTATTGCACACTCGAGAATCTGGGCAATTAATACATGAAATAGTGAAAATAATGAAAGAATGTTAACAAATGGGTAATTAGATATTATCATATAATAATATGTTATATTATTAATATTAATATGGTTCTATAATAATATAGTAACAATATTAAATCCATTATATTATAGGTTAAACGAATAAAACCCAAAATTAAACACAAGGTAATGGATTTAATCTCAATTGGCATTCCATTGAGACTTATTTGTTGTTTTATATAAATTAACTTTAATTTGGTGTATACACTACACTTTGACATGTTATATCATTAACATCCTTACAATAATGATATTATATGATTCAATAAATCTCATACCCTTATTGGAAGTATGATTCAAATTTTTTAATGTGGCATGTGACATTTTGAAATGTTTAAATAATATTTACCTCAAGAATTTTCATGATGATTCTATTTGCAATATCAATCAATTTTTTGAATGTTATTTTTATCTATAAACAATAACTTTATTGTAATAAATTTTTTTAAAATTTTCTTGAATATAAATATTCTCATATAATGTATATAATTGTTTCCTAAACCATATATCATTTTTTACGTATGGTGTTCACTTTAACGACAATTTAATTAAATAGGTATTTATTCATAATTCCATATTCCATATTAAATATGGATATATGAAAAGTCATATTATATATTTGGATTAATTACTATGAGGAATGATTTTGACTAGAAATTGTGGGTGGGGCTCGACCTTTATATATCACCATGATGTATTGACAAGTTGTCATGGGACAAATAAGTTTTCCAAATGGAATGGGTTTCTATCCATTGTTTTAAACCATATTATGAAAGGTCTTTATGGTATAGGTTTTCATGTGCCTCTGACATGAAACCCAATAATTAATAATTTCATTTATAGATAATCCAATTACCATTTTTATTATCCATGAGGTTTTCATATGAAAATATATATATATATATATATTCTATTCTTAGTTGATTAATTAAATGCCATGTGTTTCAGTTTCGTACCTTTCCAGGTTTGTTTTTCCTTTTCTTGTTATTTGAATTGAATTTCTTATCAGTTATTTACCTTACCACGTATATTTATTCTCATTAATTAATTTTGGATTCTGATTCTCTTTAAATTACATAGCATTATAGATCACCCTTATTATGATAACTTTCCAAATGTTATGAAGAATAATCCTTTCAACGAGTTTCATGGATGCTGATATTTTACTTATTCTATAATTCTGTTTATTTTCTGATGTATTATGGGTATCAATTATGTAATATGGATCTATGAAATTACTAAACTAATGGGTCCTTTAGAATTTTATTCCCTGTAATCCTGTCACTTTGACACAATAATGCACAGGCCCTGAAATTATGGGGCTAGGGAATTATAGTTGGTATCAGATGATTTTTAGTATCAATATTGAAAACTATATTCAGAAACCATTGATTTTGGAACGTGAACCTAAGATAGAATTTTTGGATATGTATATAAGATCATTCTCTATTTGTGGTAAGGTATAGATTATGTGGGTATTCCTTGTAATAGAACCCTATTAGGATACTACAAGTGGATGTGGTTTTAAAAAAATGTACTTAAGAGTAAAAACACTAAATAGGTGTGTCGAGCCTAGCTCGGTATATCTTGGTACATGAAAATGGGCATTACTGTGCACCAGGTTTGAAAATCCTAGGGGATACTCTTCAGAAAAGTGAAATTTTCATTACAAAGATTTATTATGGATTTGAAACTATAGATATTCCCAACGAAATCATGTTTATTATTATGAGAATAGTTATGGAAAAAATTTAATTTATGATTACTGTTTCACTAGTTTTGGGATTATATATAATGTTACATAATGTTATGATCTAATCTATCATATTCCATTATTTTTTAATGTAACCTGGTAGGAAAAATGATATCAGTAATCCTGGAAAATATAGAGATTTCCCTATGGAGGAAACGAATAAAACTATTTTTGGAACTAAGAATGTTATGGAAATATTAGCGTAGCTTAATCAGGATATAACACATAACTTTTCCCAATTGGCGAAACCCATTCTACATAGGGATTCTCCAATGTTGTATTGATTTTTGTAATATAGGCCCCCATAATTTAATTATTATTATATCCTAATAGTGGCTGAGTAGTGGATTAAATATTTTAAAAAGATATTTAGAGCATTGGGATGTGGTGAAAAGGAAAAGGTTACACTTGAGATGTATTTTTTTTAAAGGTGGTGTTGATCAATTGTGGTAGTTGATCTAAAATACTAAGGAGGAGGAAGAAATATAAATCATGTAATGGATAAAATTACGTATATATTAATTGATAAATAATTCGCTCATGATCAAATAACAGAGATGAAGATAAAGTTCTTCAATTTAACGAAAATGATGAATAATTTGTTGCAGAGTTTGAAGCAACATTTACCAGGTTAGTAAGGTATTATATGGATATCATATGCAACACAGAATGTAATATTGAAAATTTATTTAAAGGAATTAAGCCAGGTATCTAATGATTTCTAGTATCTCAAACATTTTCACCGTATGATGAGATACAATTATATGATATCTAGATAGAGAAATAATTATTGATGTCTTATGGATTCAAATGGATACAAGAGAACAAGAGAAAGGAATAAAAATAATTGATAAATGGTAGAATGAAAATAATTATTTTTCCACATGACATAATTTTTTAATGAATCTCCTAGGGAAATCCTTGAATGGATTGGGAGTATTTTATAAGTATGGAGAAAAAGGACACTAAGAAAAAGAATACAAAGGATATAATGAAAAAAACCAATATATTGTGCTAAACCTACAAGGATATGGAGCACTATGATAATTAATTCTACAATCATCAAGGGAATCTACAATAGAAGAAGATAAAGGGTCAAGGTCGAGCTTATATTATTGATAGATCTAAAGTGGAATGATTATTTTTCATAGGTATTTGGTTCTGTGAAATATTTTGTAAATTTTTTATTGATTGTGTTCTCATCATAAGAGATATGAAATATATAAAGACATTACATCAATTCATTCTCATTAATAATTTTCGATCATATATTGAATGATGATATGAAATGTGATTCAGTAGAAACTAAGCCTTTTTGGAAAACACAGTAATGAGGGAAAGATAGAACATTATATTTTATTAATTTTAAGAAAATGATGTTTTTATAAGGATTTTTTTGGTTTGTATAAGGTATAATCAGATAAGTTCTAACTACCTTGGAACTCACTAATGATTTATTAATGTTTTTATGATACTATTTATGGAGTTTACAATATGTTTGGATTTAATGAGTATATCCAATAATCTATTTTTTGATTTAAATAATAAGAAAGAATGCATGCATTAAATAATGTTTTATGGTAGTTAAATATATTACCATGTTTCAAGAGAAAACATGATGAAGATTTTAAAACATTCGATATGTGATGATTAAAGATATACTTCTTGTTTATTGAAGGCTAATGATAAGTTCATTTTTGAAATTCAGTGACCTTGCTTCCAAAGTGTTGGATCATAATATTTATGAAAAGTTATCAATTTATAAAATATTTTAAGATGGTATTTGGATAAAATTTTAGAGACTGAGGTATTACTTCATCCTACGATACAACATGTGATATTATATGAAGTAGGAATATTTTATATAATAATAAAATTAAATATTCATGTTTTAAGATTCATATATTTTCTTATATTCTGATTTTGTGACATAATTTCCCATTTCTATCGAAAAATAGGCTTTGAAAAAACAATTGGGTACACATTATCATAATTTTTAGGGTATCAATAGCCTTAATTAACACCTCTGGTTTATGGTTCTGTGGTCAACAAAATTCATCTGAACTTGTTCTCTATTAACATCCATATGAACATGATTGTTTAATTTTTCTTCTATATCCATGTTTCCATTTCCTACTATGTTCTCATAATAGAGAAACCTAGTTAAGTCAACATTTCATATTTTGTTCTCTATTATTAAGAAGATGTGATAGAGAACCTAATTACGATTTGAATTTAAAAAAAATTATTTTCAAATATCAAACACTAAAGTACTAAGAAAGTGTTCAAATTATGAGTACACAATTTATATAAGCTAGGGAGAATGTAACACCATGAATTTATAAATTATGAACATTGTATTTGATTTAACGTATCACACGCATCACCATGTGCATAAGGGAATATAATACCCCATGAATTTATAATAAATTTACTATTTTAAATTAATTAAATCGATACTATGTCTTTTAATTCACCTGATACAAGTTTAGTTTTATTTTCATGAAATAATGAGTTTCTTTAATGGATTTTGTTACATACATGACCAAGTTCTACCAAACAACCACGTATTATTAAAATATTAATATTCAAGATAATAAGATATAACATAACTCTAAAATTAGTAGTTATTAAAAGGTTTTACTAAATTTAAAAAATATATGGTTCACATAAATATAAAATGATTTCATCGATTTCAAATTAAATAAAAATAAATGTGAAACCCAATTAAATATGAATGAAAAATATTTTTTTTTGCTCACAAGGCTATTTTATCC
This sequence comes from Viscum album, assembly GCA_963277665.1. Classification (NCBI taxonomy): domain Eukaryota; kingdom Viridiplantae; phylum Streptophyta; class Magnoliopsida; order Santalales; family Viscaceae; genus Viscum; species Viscum album. Next base: position 1,025,194,555 of record OY728126.1, read on the forward strand.
AAATAAATAAAATTAATTATAGTTGGTGAATTATATTAGAGAAATATATATTTTTAATATTTAATAAAATATATTTTTTAATAATCCAATATATTTTATAGAAACAATAAAAATACAAACCCAATTTTATGCATTAAATACTATATTTTTATTTAGGCAATTTTACCAACTTTTAATGGAGACCCTATTTTAAATCATACTTTTGGAACTTTTATAAATCTTAAATGTCAAAATAAACTTCATTTTTGAAATAGAAACATAAAAATTAGGTAAGGGTGAATTTTGTTTTTGTGAAGCCTCATTTTTTAAAGAATAGTGAAAAATAATGAATTTTAATTCAATATTGATTTTTCATTTAATTTATTTATATGGGTATTTTAAATTTTAAATTTAATTTAATGTTTAATAAGATCATTTTTTTATTAATTAATCCAATTTAGGTCATTGGAATAAATTTTACATTGAAATTTGATATAAAAACTTACCAACCCTTTGGAAATTTTTACATTAAAAACCAGCATTGTCGTCCGGTCTAAAAGATTAATTTAAAATTAATCTCTTCAAATTATGTTATTTTAAATTTTTAAAATTAATTCTATAATTTTAATCATAATAATTTATAATTTATTATATGTTTAACATAGTATTTGACAAAAAATATTAGTGAATGTAATTAATTTTTATTAAAACGATTAACATGAATTTACGATGAACAACGGACTAAACCATAATATAAAGAGACCATAAGTCCTATACATTAATCCAAAATCCATTGGATGGTAATAATTTTACACTATAATACCATTTTAAATAGTATATTATATTATTATATGAACCTTCAAGTGGAAAAACGTCGGTGGAATATCTTTTTCAAAAATTTACAAATGTGCCACTCTACCTCCACTATAAAAATGTACTCAAGCCTCCAACTTCCTCAAACATCTCAAGAAAATTTATATTGACCAACCTATATACAAATATCTCCTTAAAATACCTCCCCTCAACCTAGAATACTCTAATTATGAAAAAATCCATCCATGAATCTCTTTTTTTAAACCAAAAAGAGTTGCCCAAAGAAGATGTATCATCCCTCCCTAAGCTCATTATTTTTAATTTCATTATACACCACCTAAAATATTATTATATCATGATTAAAAAAATAATTATATTAAATATACTGGTATGTTTTTATGTTAATATTTTGACCTTAACATATAAATACTTCCATATAATGGGTAACAAATATACCATTCGTGTATGGAAAACTACTCCCTCACGAAATAATGATTTGTCATGTTCCCATTACCACCATTCATGGTTAAGAATTATGATGGGAATTCTATTTATATATGAAATATATGATATTTAATATTTATTTATACTTATTTAATTCATTTATAGCACATACATGTATGCTTTCCATTTTGTGTATATACGATAACACTATTTGTGGATGTGTGGACTACCTCCCCCTTAAAATGATGTGATTCATTCACACTATACATGGAATGTATAAAGGATGGTTTTAATATAACTATGTACTATAAATGAAATATATATTATCATGGAATTATAATATACATATATATCATTTAATTTTCATTCTATTAATATGGTAAAGAAATTAAAGTAGAATTCATGCATACGTAAAGACTTCCATATCCATGAACAATACATTTCATTTCTTATATAAATCTTTTATGAATTATTAAAATTAAATATAATAAATTATATATAATATATTAAAATAATGTTTTCAATTTTGGAGAATATTAAACCAAGATTTAATTAACAAGGACAACAATTAATAATTTAAAACAAACTTGAGAAACAAGTCAATTAACACTCAAAATAGTGAAAAATAATGAATGAATGTTAACAAATGGGTAATTAGATATCATAAGATTATAATATATGATATAATAAATATTAATATGGTTCTATAATATATTACTAAAACTCATAAAATGATCATATAATATGTTAAATTATGATCACCAAAAAGGAACCGCATGGTAATGGATTTCATATCAATTTACATTCCATTGAGTCTTATTTGTTGTTATGACCAAAATAAATTTTATATGGTGTATATAATTCCATTTGAAACATTATATTATAAATATCATAAATCTCATGATATTATATTTTTTATTTAGTATTATTCTTTTATGGGAATTATTTTTAAAATTTTTAATGTAGTATGTGAAACTTTGGAAAGTTTAAAGAATATTTTCCCCAAGAATGTTATTAAATACTATCATTCCAATCTCACTTATTTTTGTGAATATTAACTATATCATGAATTAATAACTTTATTTTAATCATTTTTTGATAGAAATTTACAATATTATCTATATTATCATAAAATGGATATTATTATTTCCTAAACCATATATCATTTTTTGAATACGATGTTTGCATTTATAGTTACTTAATTCACTGGGAAATTATTGATTAATCTATATTCATTATTCAATATGGTTATTTGATAATTCATAATATTTATTTAAATTAGTCGATATTAGGAAATATTTGGAATGGAAATTATGGGTAGGAACTAGACTTTATATAGCCCATTGATGCATCTAAATATTCTCATGCGCCAAATAAGTGGTCCAAATTAAATGGGTTTTTATTTGTAGTTTTTAAAATATATTGGGAATGGTCTTGATGGTATAGGTTTTTATATTCCTCATGCATGATTTCAATTAATTAATAATTACATTAAAATTTCATTTCAATTATAATTGATATTTTCTATGGGGGTTTCATATGATTTAATCTATGGATGCATTTTATTCTCAGTTAATTGATTAAATGGCATGTGTTTCAGTTTGATATGTTGAAATATTTATTTTTCCATATCAAGTTATTTTAATTGAATTTGTAATCATTTACTTACCCTTACATGTATATTTATTCTAATTCGTTCATTATTAATCCTCTTTAGGTAACATTAATGTTCATTTGATCTCACCCTTATTATGATTACTTTCCCAGGGTTATGAATAAGAATCCAATGAATGGCCTTCATGGATGCTGATATTTTACTAATGATGTGCCTTATTTTATTTTACAAAGTATTGGGAGTATATTTTATGTAATATAGATTTCCAAAACTACTAAACTAATAATTTTTCAGTATTTGATTCCTTGTAATCATGGTAATGTCGTAAAAAAATTGCACTTGCTCAAGGCTTCATACAATAGGGTGTTACATATATAGAAACTCTTGATATCTTGGTATTCATTAACAATGATTACCCAAATCCACTACTAATGGGAGGTATAATATAATTATGTGGGTATTCAACATGTATATTGCACACTAACTCTTTTTCATGAAAAACGAGGATCATTAAATCCTTCCTGGTTTGAATGGTATCTTTAAAAACTCACATTCTTAACCATACTTTTTTGGATGAGAATGAGGAAGTGTGATATCCTTAAGGCATATCTTCCTAGTTTTCATGAGATCACAGATCATTGTTACCATTGTGGAACTTCATGATTCATAGAGAGATAGTGATATTTAGTTTGATAATTTCACACCTATACTTGCATGAAGAACACTATTATCCCGAGTTTTCAAAAGACAGACATATTGTAGAAGAACCATGCACACTCATTCAAGATAATGGAAAGATAGAGGATAGTGGTTATTTAATTTCCATTCATATAAGAATGTACCTGAGAAATAAGAAACAATAGTGGAATGTGTTTTCATAAAAGTTGTGTATGAAGAACACAATAAGTGGAAAATGAGTTATACATATCATTATAAGAAGGATTTACATGTTACATTCATTGAATACACATTAAATTGACAAATTTCATGAATGATATTAAATTTAATTGTTTAAAGATGAAAGTATTTTCATGTGGAGTGAATAAGTTATGTTTCGATCAAGTTCAAAACTCAATCTGAAGATTCTACTGAGTGGACTTGAACCCGAACAAGGCTAACTATTTAATTCATCATATGTCAATAGTAGTTGAATACCTATTCACAAACGGTATTGAAGTTTATTGAATAACTGGATGGATTCCAGAAGAAATCCAAATCAATTTTAGAGATATCTCAATGAGTGGGAGTCATTATAAAAGACACAGGTGTGATTCTAGTCTGAATATCTAATTGGGGGTAATCTACAATAATCATTAGTGATCATAAATTACAGGAGTTTTTCTATGAGGAATTTTGGGAGATATTAAATTCTTATATTCAAATTTTTTATTAATAGTGGAGAAACTATGTTCCATATTATCCCGAATATATCAAGGATGTAGCCACCCACATCATGGGTCATCCTTGTAAAAATGTTCAAGTTCATTTTTAGTTCTTTCAATTATTTTCAAATGGAAGAAGTGAGAATCTAAAAGAATGAAGGGTAGAGATCTTAATTGGTTACATAGATTAATTTAAAAATAAAAAATTGTAAAAAGTATATAATTGACTCACCTTTCCCCCTCTCAATTATACTTCTTAACCTAGTATCTTCAGAAAATATACAAACTACAACATAGGGATTTGTTCAGGGTCCTCATTAGCTGAATTTCATTCCACCATCCACATTAGCTCACAAAGGTTATGTGCCTTAAGGGAAATCCAGTGGAGCTAAGACATGTGGAGTTTATTTAGTTAATTGAGTTTCAACTACTATTTATCATTGATCATTGACTCTTTAAGGTACAATCATTATCAAATCTACGCTATCTTAGGCATTGTTTGATATTAGAGTTTCTTATTCATTTGAAGGTTCTTATGTTTTTTTGTAATTCTTTTACCAATGAATTTATCTTACAAATTGTAATATCTTGATACACCCATGGGGAAAAAAGTGGATCATCTTTTTAGATTTACAATATTTCCCATATTACTTTTTGGCTATTAAATTCTATGGGATTTCATGATTCTTGCGATGACTAGATTTAATGTGATCTTGGAAATGGAATGCATGATAGGTTATAAAGAACACAACAAATACTATAGGAGATGTGTATATTTTACTATTCCCAGTATGTGGATGTTTTAGGGGACTAGTGAATGGTATTTTGGAACAAAAATAATGGGACTACACCTGATCAATATTAGTGTTATTGTAACAGAGGTAACTATATTTTATCTTATAGAAGAGCCATAAGTAACTCTCTCCTTTTTTATGTAGTGGTGTACCTATAACAGGATGTCTTATGAGATGATTTCTCAATAATTTCTCCTGATATAGGAATTAAACTTAATATTAACCTCATTGAAAGAATGAAATTGATGTTGATGCCTCCATGTATTATAGTGACAGCTAAGTCGAAATATTTTAAGGTAAAACTTAAGGATTTGGAGGAATATGGTATTATCAGACTATTCACATCACCCAGGGGTGAAATTATGTTGTTTATAAAAAATGATGATGGTAATTGTAACACACTACGATTTTGGAAAAATGTTTTTTTGATTTAATTTAATATTTTGAATATTTTTCATTTCCCATAACTGTGAATGTAGCTTACGTTACATGATTTATCTATTTTTTCTTACTCTACATGCCACAATTTGATTATATTTTGGAACATACAACCCCTTGTTTGTATTAGGTTACACACAAATCTGAGTTCCTTTGAAAACATTTATTGAGCACAAGAATGAGTTTTACCGAAGTACAATAAACTATTAGTATTTTAATTAAAATATTTTTATTTTCTTCACCTATCTAATGGAATGGAAGTCATGAATAAGACTGACTAAATGATGAAAATATTTTTTAAATATCAATATTAAATTAAATATTTAGCTACTAATTTATTTGATATAGGAGTAAGAACTATTTGAAAATAATGAAATTCTTTATCGGAATGACAATTTTTCAAAGCACGAACATGTTTTATCTAAAAAATTAAATAAAAAATTGTGAATTATTTTTAATAAAATATGTTTATAATATATTAATTAAAAAAATTAAAATTCATATTATGTGTTTTCTAGATAATAGATAATTATAAATACAATTTTAGAGATAAATAATGAATTTGTCTACAAGGCGATTTTATTGCCTTTTAATGGCACACTCATTTTAAAATTTAATATCAACACTTTTATTAATTTAATTTTAAAAAATAAAATTCATTTTTGAAATTTAATATCATTATTATATTAGATTTAATTTTTAGTATTTTTCTAAGAAGTTTCATTTTTTGATTTAGAATGGAAAATCTGGAATTTTAATTCAAAACTATCTTTTCACCTAATTTATTTGTGAAGCTAAATTATATTTGAATTTTATTTTAAGTTATAAATTGTTCAATTATACATCAATAAATATAATTTAAGTCATTTTAATCATTTGAAGTGTGAAATTGGACATAAAAATATTTCAAGCTTTTCAATATTTTCAATTTAAAAACATGTCCTCTCATCTCATTTGTGGGATAAAATTTAAATTAATTTATATAACTTATTTGATTTTAATGTGGAAAATGGATTAAATATTTTTAATCATAATATATTATAATATATAATAATAATAACTTAATTTTTTTCAAAAAATATTAGTGAAAATAGTTAGAATTAATTACCATAATTAATAGAAAAATATGTTTTCCAAGGGACTAAATATTATCTTAAGGGACCAAATGACATAGAAAAATGTGAAAACCCAATTTGTTAACCAAATTTTTCCTATAATACTTATTTTATATAATGTTTTCATTATTTTAGGCATATGGTGTAAGGATAACTTCAAATAGTGTTTACCTTTTTGTATTTACAAGAATGCAACTCTTCCTCTACTATAAAAAGGAACTCACCACCATCATTTCTTCACACCTATAAATTCCTTTGTATCATAAAAACCCTAACTAAATAATCTCAAAAATACCCTTATAGAAACCTATAATCCTAGCTATGGGTATAAATCCAAACAAGGAATCCATTTACTCCAAACCAAATGCATTTATGTAAAGGATAGGTAACGTTAATGAATGTGTATTTTTGTTTTATTTCTTTATCCGCCCAAGAAAATTCAAATTATATAAATATTATATATAAAAATAAGTATCCTAAACATAATGATATGTTGGTATTACAAGGAAATTTCCTCCACCTTCACATACATCCATTCACTGGGATAATCATTCCTCATTTGTGTGTACGGCGAACCACCACCTCGTCAACTGATGTTGTTCATTCTTACATTACAAACATTCAAGGTTAGTAATAATGATTTACTTAACGTTTTTATATGACATTTATTATATTATATTATTTATTTATTATTATATAATTATATAACACATACCTTCATGATTTCAATTTTATGGGAATATGATTACATTGTTTGTGGATAAAAGGATTACCACCTCCTCAAAGCGATGTGACTCATTCACGCATTAAATAGAATTGATTAAGAAATTTTTTATTACTAATATAGTATATTTATGAATTAATAGTGAAACTATAATTATAATATATATATATATATGTATATATCTTTTACTATTCTTTCTTGGAATGTGATGAGAAAATGGAAACATCATTCCTAATTATGTACGGCCTACCATCTTCATAAACTATGTATTTTAATTACTATTTATATATTTTTGGATTATTATAAATAATTAAATAATGAATATATATTATATAAATGTCATTTTTAAATTATTTAAATAATTTAATAATTATTTAAGTAAGAGGACCAAGAATAACAAGTCGAAACCTGTTCGAAAAAAGAGCAGTTATTACCAGAAACATATATTTTCATTGAATAGTTAATAAACTAGTATTATAGTCATAATAAAGTCCTATATTATATTATATATAAAATTAAGGTTATATTTATTATTTATAAAAAAATTATATTTATTATATTATAGGTTTTAACATGTATGAATAAATTCAAGACTTAAGATAAGATGATTTCTAGTATCACATTTATTTATGCAAGACTTATGCCATATTCATAGCTAGTTTATTTTTTGTGGTGTATATACTTTAAATAAATGTACTCTATGAATATTATCATTAATTTTATAGGTATTTACCTATCTATTTTAGGATCTCTCCTTAATATGGTTTATGGTTCAAAAGTTACTAAATTGGTATAATAATTTTGTCTCAAGCTTCCTTATTTGAGAAACAAGTTATGTTATAAACCTATACTCTTTTAAAAGTTGTATATACTACCAATTTGACATTTTATATCATTAATATCATTAATTTAATTTTTTATGCTTCATCTAATGTTGTCCTTTCTTTGGGATTGTTATTCCCAGTTACAACAATTTATTTCCACAATATCATCGTTTATCAAGATTATTTATGATTCTCCTTATATTGATGAAATATTATGGCATGTCTCTAAAAAACCAAAATATTTATTATCGAAAATTTATTCATGATATATTTATTTTAAGGTTCCATTTTCTACACTTTTTTATTAATATGATTAAAAATTATTTTAATGAAATATGACCTTATTTCTGTCTTCTTTAGTAAATTTGTTTTCCCTAAAAACAATGTTTTCTAAAACTATTTTCAAAAATTTATACCATTAATTTTAAATGTAATTTTTACCAATATATTAGTTTTTTCTGAAAAAATTAAAAGTAACCTTATTTGGTACTTTTGGTCAATGCTCTTTTGACTTCCATAGACAATATGGAAGGAATCATTGTTTTTACATATACGTCATGTAAGAAATTTACTATCATCATTAGAACACCATTCATTGAAGAGTAAATTATGTGTTTTCAAGGATATTTTAAAGTAATTAATTTTTTTAAAATATTTTCAAGAGTCAATTATGATATTTTAAAGTTATTTTGAAATAAAATATTCTTTCAAAATGTTTTATGTTTAAAAAGAATTAAATAGAAAATAATATTTTCCAAAATAAATGTTTCTAAAAGATATTTAGAAATTTTATTCCATCTTATATGACGTAAATTACTATTAAATATTCCTTACCATGATATAATCCTTGAATACTATTAATATTATTTCTCTAAATGGTTTATTTTTTGATGGCATGATGTTTATGAAACCCATTTCTCTTCCGCAGGTTATACCATTATTAAATTCTTATTAAAACTCTTCTTTTCAAGGGTTATAAATTGATGAAATTATAAGGAAAATTTCACTTTTACATAGTTTATTAAAAGGTGAAAAATTTATGATACCTATTTAATTTCATGGGTTACAATATAAGGAGTTTTTGTGATCTTGTGGAACACATATATATTATTTATTATGTGATGGGTGGGACATATATTTCCCAACATATCTTTGGGTATTTATTTATTTATATACCATAAAATAATGATGGGAAAAATTGATAGGATTGATATAATATTTGAATAATGTGTAACCTAATCCCCCCGTGGGAAGATGTTATAACCTAATCCACTCTAGAATGAATGTGTGACCTGGTCCACTATATGGAAAGGACTATGAATGCGGCTGGTGGTGATTCCCTCCTAGTAGGTGTAGCCACCATGAAGTTCCTTGATATGTTTTTGGAAATTATCCTTGTCTTAGAGTGAAAGATATTATATGTTTATGTGTCTACCACAATTCCATGTCTTATTCCTTATTTTATTCTTGCATGGATTACACTCTTCTTCCCTTATGAGATTCCTCAAATTATTACATGACTCTAATATATGTTATTTGATATAGAGGTTAGGAACATAAAATTTTATTCTCATGTCCCCATACACTTATGTTTATGTTATTATTATTTAACTCTATTATTTACCCATACTGAGAATATAAGATCACTTTTTATTTTGTTTCCTTTTCCATGTGTTATGAATAGTGGTTTTAATTATGAGTACTATATAGGAATATATTTTTGGGAAACATTTAAGATATTTAACTAAGATATAATATTTTGTTTCAACGTACCAAATAAACACAACTATTATTGTCATTGGTTATGAATTTTTGTAATTGGAATAATATTAATCTAAATTGATGTAATATACATGTATGTTATGTCTGTGTCACTACTGTTGGTATTAAAGGAAAGGTTAAGTCAACCATTGTAAACAAGAATATGAAAAATTTAGTGAGGTACCTAGGGATATTTATAAGGATATTTCTAGGAGTTTATCTAAGGATAAGTCTAAGGACGAGTTAATGTTTAGTAAAATGTCTTGGAAATTTGAAAAAGGATGGAGAGAGTTTTTTCAAACCATTTAAATCTCAGTCTATATAGTAAAAGTGGATGTGTCTTTGGAACAATCTTAAATAGGTGTAACAACCAAAAAATATTTATCTTGAGATAGACTCAATCTATAACTAGTTTATGAATATAGACCGTGGTGCACTACTAGTTTGACACTCCTAGTAAATATTATTTAGAAATTCACAAACTCTAAAAAAATCATTATGATGTATTTAAATAGATGATGTGTAAAGACCCATACATTTATTAATGTAAATTCATCTTGGTCTATTTAAATGTCTTCATATGGTTATGTAAAACGAATGCACTTATATGGTTTTAGGATTTGGATTTTAAAAAATAGTTAATAATTGTGACCATTGCTAATATAGTCATTGAACAATGATCACATGATTAGTATAAATATAGGGATTTAACAAATCCAATTTACTCAGGCAAAGGAAGTGATTGACTCATCCAGTATACTTGCCCCATACAAGCCCGTTTGTTAGATATTGTAAAGCAGGTGGAGTCATTGGGCTTTGCACTTGACCAAGCCCAAGCCAAGCTTGAATACGTTAAGCTCAAGTATAACTCCCTATGAGTGAAGTAGAATTTGATAGAGATTTCCACTCGAGAAATGTTATACAAGCCACCCCAAGAGTATGTCACCATTGCACACCTTATCCTAAGGTCTTAAGTGGGATTTTAAGTGGTTATTTAATAATACCCTAGTACTATTATTATGTACATTATTCATATATAGAGAATTTACATTCTTTTTATTATTGTTATTTTGTAAATAGTTTATAAAGAAAAAACAATATTTTTAGTTAATATTGTAACTAAGAAATATATTTTAATTAATTAATAATTTATTTAAATAAATATAATTTTAAGTTATTAATATTATTATTAAATTAATTTTTATTAATTATAAATGATAGTATAATTTTATGAATGAAATTATAATTTTTATTAATGCTTGGAAGCTGTTTTTGTCAAAACCCATGAATTTTCGATAAATGTTGGTTTTTATTTTAAAAAGTAAAAATTAAAATGTTTTGAAGATTTATAAGATAAAATGAATATTATTTTTTTGATTAATATTTCAAAATCATCCAAAGGTGAAATTTTCAAAAAAATTTAAGACAGTCAAACTTTTTTGGTAAAAATTAAATACCATTTAAATAAATTATGTGTTTTATGACATCATAATGACCCAATAGTGATGTAATACAATACTATAAACATTATTTTCGGACAATATATGGTTTAACATTAAAATAATGTGGTTTTGGGTTTGTTTTATTTATTTTACAAATCTTTAGTAGACCCTTCAAGACTTATATAACATCTTACCTTTTCAAATTGTTTTCCTTAAGAGTGTGACTCACATCCACATAAGCATCCCTATTATTTTAAGATGTTCAGACAATGTCCTTATAAAATATTTTTTTCCCACTACCCTTTGGAAAAATCCATGTGATCTTTTGTGTTTTTGAATAGTTTTATTTGAGGTGTCCCAAACCTAAATAATAAATAATTTCTTCTGCTTTCCTATATAAATCCACCCAAGATCCCACTTCCTCTTCACTCAAATCCTTTGGAGTTCGTCCAATTTCTTCTCTCCTTTCTCTATAATCATCCCAAGGCACCCCAATCTCCAAATAACCATTTATCAACCCTCTCTCAAGCTTTTGGGATCACACATCCATGTAAGGGATTCTCACTTTCCTTATTTATGTCGATGTTTATTTATATTGTTGTGCCCTTTTATTTTCAATTGTAAATGTTGGTGTATGATTTTTCACCACCCCCATAATGCACTATTCATGTTTCAATAATTATATATCCCCTTTATATCTCATTAATGCCTTCCATGTATACCTGTTACCATGCCAAAATTCTGTAAGGAATTTCTCTCTCCTCGTATACATTCAGGCATTTCTTTTGTATTACGTATCAAAATTCCTTTACATTTGTTGGGAAATTTATATATATGACCCCCTTACTATCAATTTCATGTAAATATTATAATAAAACCATATCTCTCTCATCATCCATTTTTATGAATTCTTTTGTCACGTTGTTATGCAGTCAAAATTGCACCGTGTTTTTCCAAGCCAAGATCATTGTGTAGTGAATACCATACTCATGTCTCTATCAAGGGTATTCACCTTTATAAACATATACATATTGAATGGTAATTTTATTTAATTATTTCAGATTACTTAATATTTTAATAACTAATTATTTTTATTTATTCCATTTTATATGATCCATGTGGCACACTTGTGCATGAAATGAAATGATTACGAAGGATGGTCCCAAATAGTGCTTCAATGCCTTGAGTATAGTATAGCATCATGAAACATCATGTGAAATGAGTTTTGAATCATAATAATTCAATTTAAATGAGTTTTTACTCGAACTTCTTGTGCAATGAGGGTTTAGTCATGGTTCATGTGTAGTAAGCCTTGGATCATGCTAATTACATGTTAAGTGTTATTGCCACATTTCCATGTTATGATAATCATAATATACCATGAATTTATGTTCATGTTTCTTTTATGCTCCATTTATATTCCTATTTACTAACATGTATTGTATTCTTCATTTTGTACCTTGTTTACTCCTTTACTGGGCTTTATAGATTACCCTTTTCTTATGCATTTCCTTAGGTTAACCCTTGAAATGCTAAGTACGAGGGAATGTAGTGGCCATGTAAAGGAATATTTCAATAAAGATAATGTGTTTAAAGAGTTATGTTGTTATGTATTTTTCCTAAGCTCTAAATACACTACACCTCTTGATCATCCATGTTGTATCAAGTTAAGTGATTATGTAATAAATCATGTTTTTCAGTGTAATAAAATAAGGGTTGTTATAGTTGGTTTCAAAAGATAGGTTATGTTTTTTTGGGATTAGGATTATAAATCCCAATTTATGACTTAGAAAAAAGACTAATTATAATAAAAACATACCTATGTTTTAGTGGTTATTGAGTAAGATCTTTATCCATAAAATAAATCCCTGACTTGATAAGAGAAGGTAGAGGCCGCTTAGTCCCAGATGTCCCTAGGGGTGATAACTCTGACAAGGAGTTTCAGGCTTGACCTGGGGTATCATAGTACACGACAATGGGCCTTGTCATACTCATGGTTACAACACTCCCAGGGGATATGAATAGGTTAATTCACAATATTAGAATGATCCATTATTAAGGGAATTAAAAAAAATTCCCCTAAAAATATATGTTAGAAAATAGTTCATGGATAACATACATTTAAGCCTATAGATTAATAAGATAAGGAAATAAAATATATTTATAATTCATATTTTTTGTCCTTGTATTACCCTTTATGTGTCACCCCTAAATTTCCTTTTATTATAGAAAATGGTCGGTAATAGGAGGACTCAGTTTAACAAACATTGTGAAGATCAATGTGATTGTTGTGCTAATGAGATGCCCAATTTTATGGGAGAGGGAATCACGAACTTTGTACCGATTCTTTCTCATTTAACTCCATCATTGAATAGAAACATGGATCAAGAGGAATTTTCACCCTCCCAAGAAAGAACAAGTCTCTATTGAACACATCATGAGATAAAGGCCCCCTACTTTTAATGGATCATCTCATCCCTCAATCACCAAAAAATGGATCAATTCCCTTAAAAAGATCTTCTCCATCCTTCAAAGTTCTGAACAACAGAAGGTTCTCCTAGTTTCATATCATATGGAGGGTGAAGATGATAAATGGTGGACATTGATAAAAGATAAGAATCTTGAGGGGGAGATCGAGGCATTGGAATGGAAGGTTTTCCAGAAGTTGTTTTTTTTTATAAATATTTTCCCCGCACCCTTCGGCTTAATATGGAAAGAGAATTTACTTCCCTTATGAAACAATATGACGAATCCATCGGTGTGTATGAGGAAAACATCACAAGGATTGGACGATATGCCTCTGGATTCATCATTACTGAAAAATGCATGGTTGACCACTTCTTTGGTGGGATGAAACCTAGCCTGTAGAAATCCCTGGCAATACATGACTTTGACTGCTATGAGGAAATTGTCTGATGTGCCCTCAAGGTCGAAATAGATATCGGAAAATCATAGGGGTATTTTGGGGATAAGATGTGTAAGGTGGATTTCAATTATGGTGGTCTGACGGATAAATCCAATGGTGCTAAAAAATCCATCACCCCAATTACCAATAGTGCGGAAAGAAGCACCCCAAAAATTAACAAAAGGCGAATAAGAAATGATTTAGGTGTGAAAGATAAGTACACCAAGCTATTAACTACCCACAAAAAAACCGCAGCTATGATAGAGGAGAGGAACACTCTGTTTGAATCTCAACATGATATTCATTACTTCAACTGCAATGAACTATATCATCTTGTAAATAAGTTCCCTATGCCAATGGTTTTTGGAGGCAACCAACAACCTCCACGGTAGCAAGGGTGAGCTTTTTCCATCACAACTGTCGATGTGAACCCCGATTACAAAGTGGTGGTAGGTACTCTAGTTATTCATTCAAGAATAGAGAATGTAATTTTAGATTCACGTTCTATGGAGTCTTTTATATTCTGAATTTCTAGTAGAATTATACCTAAAACAACACAAATCATTGAAGTAATGATTTCGGTAAGTATGGAAAATGTAAAAATCATTGCATCCCATGATTATAACTCCTCCCCTCTCATAATAGGTGGATTGAACTTCCTGTAAAACCTCATCATACTCCTTCTGGTGGAATTTGATGCAATTCTTGACAGGGATTGGATTTATCTATATAGAGCTAACATAAATTTCCATGAGAGGGAAATCACTCTCCATGTGGAGAATCGACCCCCGATTCTATACAAGTACAAGGAGGAAGATGAATCTTCCTTATATTTTTCATCTCAAGCGTGAATATTACTACCCTATGGTCATGCATGTTAGGCTGAAATGATTATGTCTAAGGATGAAACCATCCTTGAAGACATGACTATTGTGAAGGAATTAACTGAAGTGTTTCCCAAGGAATTTTCTGGTTCTCATCCTAGAAGATATGTAGAATTCTTAGTTGATCATATACCTAGGGTCTTGCCAATATCCAAGACTCCATAAAGAATAGATATTGTGAAGCTTGAGGATATGAAGAAACAACTACATGAGAATCTGGATAAAGGATTTATATGCCCAAGTTCTTCACCATGGGGAGCACCAGTTCATTTAATCAAAAAGAATGATGGGTCAATGTTCATTTTCATCGATTATCCTAAGATTAAAAAAATCATGATAAATAAAAAGTATCCTCTCCCACGAATTTATGACTTTTAGATCAGCTACATGGAACACAATAGTTCTCCAAGTTAGATTTTTGGTTGGGATATTATCCAGTAAGGGTGAAGAAGGAAGATATCCCCAAGACTACTTTTCATAAAAGATATGGTAACTATGAATTCATAGTAATGCCTTTCGAACTCCCTAATGCTCCAGAAATATTTATAGACATAACCAATACAGTATTTATACATTACCTCAACAAATTTTAGGTAGTATTTATAGATGATATTCTAATATACTCCAAAACCAAGGAGCATCATGAGGAGTATCTAAGAATTGTCATAGAGACCATGTGGAAGGAGAAGCTCTATGAAAAGTATAGAAAGTGTGGGTTATAGTTAAAAGATGTCTCATTCATTGGTTAAATCATCACAAGAAATGGGATATATGTGGATCCTTCCAAGACAGCTGTAATAGAGAGATGGCGGTGGCCAACATCGGTAATGGATATCTATAGCATTTTGGGTTTATCTAGATATTATCGATGATTTGGGAGAAATTTCTCATGATTGTCTAACCCTATTACCAAGATAACTATAAAGGGAGTAAAGTTTCCTTGGAGTGATAAATGTGAGAAAAGCTTCAAGGAGTGGGAAAGAGGCTTATCACTACACCTGTGCTCAATTTACCCACATGTGGAGAATGTGTGGTGTTATTAAGTGATACTTAAAAGAAGGTCATGGGTTGTGTGTTGATGAAAAATAATAAATTCATTGCATATGCTTCAAGGAAATTGAATGTTCATGAGCAGAATTATCCAACACATGATCTAGAGATGGCTGCAGGGATCTTCTTTCTAAAATTTTTGTGGAATTATTTATTTGGGGAGAAGTGAGAAATATATATGAACCACAAAAGAATCAAGTATATATTCACATAGAAAGAGTTTAACATGCTCCAAAGAAGATTTTTAGAGCTGATCAATGACCATTACTTCTCAATCCATTACCACCCTAGGAAACTGAACAAGGTGGAGGATGCTCTAAGTAGAATAGACCCAGCGATTCTATCATTAATGAGAATTGAGAAGCATCCAATCTTCTTAGATTTGATGAAGATGGACATGGGACTCGTAAAGAAGTGAACATCATCAATCATTTCAAAAATTATTTCTCAACCATGTCTTTTGTAAAGGTTAGAGGATGCTCAAAAGGATGATGTGGGAATTCAGAAGAAGGTGGAATTTATTAGAAATGGGAAATCCTTGGAGTTCAATATTAATGAAGAAGGAACTGTGAGATTTGGGAAATGAATATGTGTTCCATCAAGTCCAAAGCTGAAGAAGGAACTTTTCAATGATTAAAATACTTCAAATATCTCTATTCACCCAGGAAACACAAATATGTATCGAGATCTCCAAGATCATTATTGGAGGGATAATATGATGAAGGAGATCACTGAGTATACGTCCATGTGCCTGGTGTGTAATCATGTGAGGGAAGAGAGGCGGTATTCTGAAGGGGATGATGCAACCATTTCCCATACCAGCATGGAAATGAGAGAACATCACCATGGACTTTGTTACCAGACTTTCAAAGACATCCAAAAGAAATATTGCAATCAGGGTTGTTGGGGATTGTATGACAAATTCTGCGCACTTTATTGTAATTTGGGAGGATTTCTTATTGGATAAACTAGCACAAATATATATCAGTAAAGTTGTGTGGATGTATGGAGTACCACTATCTATTATATATGATCAAGATCCAAGATTCACCTCTATGTTTTGGAAGAGTCTTCAAAGAGCTCTGGATACACAAATGAACATCAGTACAAGCTATCATCCTCAAAATGATGGCCAATATGAGAGAACTACATAGACACTAGAAGATATGTTATGATCATGTTCAATGAACTTTAATGACGGATAAGATCAATATATTCCTCTGGTTGAATTCCTATATAATAATAGTTTCCACCTGAGCATCCAAATGGCACATTATGAAGCCCTTTATGGGAAGAGGTGTAGAACACTGACATGTTTGGATGAATTTTGTGAGTGTAAGATGCTAGGACAATAAATGATGGAGAAGGTGAAAACCATTCAGCAGAATTTCAAGGAATCCCAGAGTTGAAAAATGAGTTATACAAATAACCGTCAATGAGGCCTTGAGTATAAAATTGGAGATATGGTATTTCTATGCATATCTCTATGGAATAAGGTCAAGAGGTTTGTAAAGAATGGTATGTTATGTCCTAGGTACATCGGCACCTTCGATATTCTTGATCCTATTGGGGTTGTGGCTTATCGACTAGCACCTCCACCTACCATGGAAAAAGTACATGATATCATTCATGTATCCCTCTTAAGAAAGTACATACCAAACCCTCCACATGTACTCTCTATAGCATCCGGCCTTTTTATAACATGACTTTTCATTACATTTTACAAAACCGAGGATCTTTAAGGTTTAGTGTCTTGGAAACCAAGTACTTAAAACATGAAAACATAAAACATACTTCTTAAACACTTGAAATAATTATCCTTATGTTCATCATAGGTTCATTATTGTATATCATTACCTGGGGACATACATCAAATGAAAGGGTGAGAAGAAGGCCCAGTAACGGAATCAAGGGAATCATTTAACATGTGAACTTGAGATACATCAGCAATGTCATGAAAAAGAACATGAAGGCATGAGAAAGAAATCATGAGACATATCATAATAAAAATAATGTATTTCACAACTTGAAGGTGTGGATACAACATTTAACATATAAAATCATCTCCATTTCACCAAGTTCCATCCCCATGGTGTCATTAAAAATTACCAAGGTTATTCACCGAGGTATCAGTCTGAATGGTCATCTCTAGAAATTAAATCTTTACCCAATGCATTGGAGCGCTATCAGGGTGAAACATTAAATTTGACTTTATTATCATGTGATACACATATATCATCATCAATAATTTCATAAAAAACCCATATAGAATAATATAAATGGGTTTCATTTCATAATCATAATGTTTGAAAAACTGCTTTAAAGACATGATCTTTATGTCACTTTAAACCCACCGAAAGGGAAAGCGGGTATCATGTATTTAAATCCCAGACTATAAAATAGATCATTTTGGTATATGTGTGAATACCAATTTAGAAGAAAGAGCTTTGAGTATTCAATTAATAAAATTAATTTTATGATAAGAGTGAGACATTTTGAGATGGAAATTCTGCAGCATAACGGCTATGTTTCAGGGTTTTAGAAAACATTTAAAAGAGAGGGGACATGGGTCACCCACTCATAAATAATCCATAAAACAGTAGAGGGACTTGATATAAAGGGTATTAGAACATGTTAATGAAATTTTAATGATATATGATATGAAATAAAAATCATAGAAGGAGGACAAAAATAAGATTTCTCTTATGAAAATTCGGCAGCCTAACGACGTCACTTAAACTTCAACAAAAATGAATTGATGAGAACAAATAGTGTCTCTAATCATATGAACAAAAAAGATAATTATGATGGAGATAGATATAATTCACCAACATAATAAAAAGGAACTTGAAATACTTGACATGAATGTTGAACTTTGAAAAATGAGAAAGGTTAACAAATCCCTTAAAAATTCAGCAGCCTAATGGCATCACATAAACTTCAACAAATATGAATTGAAGAGATAAAATAGGGTCTATCATCATATTAAAATAAAATATCAGTATGATAGATATAGAGATCATAACCCAACATAATTATAAAAACCTGAAAGACTTGACATGAAATTAGAACTTTGAAAAATGAGAAAGGTGAACGAATCCCATAAAAATTCGGCAGCCTAACGACGCCACTTAAACATTCATAAAATGAATTGATGAGAGAAAGCATGGGTCTCTCATCATATTAACATGAAAAGGGAAGTAATATAAATATAAAAGAACATCCTACAACATAAGAGCATGGAGCATAAAATAAATGACATAAAAGAGATTACTTGAAAAGAAAGAGAGAGGTAGGATCTCTTACCTTAAAACGTATCTATTAAAACTTAAAGGTTGGGACCTTGAGGGAATGGGGGCACCTTGAGAGGACTCATTGGAAGGTAATGAGACCATATATTCATTGGTGGAGAGTTGTGTGTGAAAAATAATGGAGGAAAGGGTGGGTATTTATATGGAATGTGAGGGGCATGGCATTAATGGCCAAGGGACACCTCACAAGTGGTTTTCTCAAAACCATGGGCTCTCCCATGGTATTTTCCATGGAGTTGGGCTACATGGGGCCCCCCACACAATAATTCATCACCTTAGGTCGTAAAACCCTGAAAATATCTTATGACATCATCATGACACAGTTATGATGTCATTAAACATATCGAAACCCTAAAGCTGTATTTTTACTATTCACTGGAAATTCAACTTTCTCAGAAAAATACCAAATTTTCACCATAACCATATATAAATGCTCTGATTTCAAAAATTAATTCCATTTTATAAAAATATTTTTCTAAATATTTTTAATTTAATTTTTAAATAAATACACTATTCACTGAAAATTCATTTTTTTCGGAAAAATCCCCAAGAATTGCCTTAATATAATATCAATGCTATGAGTACAAAAATGAAATCCATTTTATAAAAATATTTTTATAAATATTTTTAATTTAATTTTTAATTAAAAAAACCATTCACCTGAAAAAACTAATACTTTACTAATAATTAATGAAACTGTTATTTACCTATTTTATTGAATCACATTACTTAATGAAGCTGCCTATATTATATTAATAATTTATTAAAGTGAGATTACTAATCCATTTAGTAACATTACTAATCCTAAGCATAAAATCACTATTCATAATTTACTATTCATCAAAAATTATGTTTATCTTATTAGACACTAAATTTCGTACTGAACATAATTTTAGGAGACCATTTTTTGAAAATCGTTACACATTTTTAATTATTTAAGGTTTAAATAATCATTTTTAAAATACCATTTCTCTAAAATTCATCAAAAATGTGCATACTATATTTATCCAGAAATTTGAAAATTCATAAACTTTATCATAATAAGAAATCAAATTTTTTATTTAAAACAAATAATTACACAAGGCAGTTATGGTCTCCTTACATAGCCCCTTATAACCCCAGCATAGGACCTAAGTGTAAGGTGTGCTAAGGTGAGAGAATCTGGGGGCAGCTCAGCCAACATTGCACGAGTAGTAATTTCTATTAGTTTGAACTTCTCGCAAAGGCGATTCTGTTCTAGCTTCACATGATGATGTTCGGCTTGGGTTTGGCCCAGAGCAAAGCCCAATGGCGCTACCTCCTTCCCAAGTTCCGTTAGAAGGGCTTCGATTGGCCCGAGACTACTGGATGAGGCCATAGAATCTTCTTTCTATATTAATTAACCAAGATCACTTTTATTTAGAGACAATAATCAAAACGTTTAGTTTCCAGTTGTCATATTGACCAATGGTCATATAACAGTCAAAACCCAACAATCTCATTTTAATTATACTCATGTTATCAAATGAAACAGTTTTGTTGAGTATAAAAATAAAATAACACACAAAATTAGGAAACAAGATTTATTCAAATTTTCGGGTCGTTACAATCTCCCCCCCCCCCTTAAGAAATTGCATCCACACAATTTTTAAAAATTGGGTTTTGAAATTTCATTAAAGTCCTACATCGGAAAAGGAGTCAGTAAAACTATTACTTTAAAAGAAAGAACGGGAAGTACAAAGGTCACCCGAGTTAACCCACACTAGGATTCCATGTAGGAAAACATAGATATGGAAGAAAAAAAGGTCAATTTCTGAGGGAGAGTGATAGAAAACATGATTAGGAGAAAGTTAACCATAAGATAATAAAAAACTTATGATGTGTGTAAATGGTCGTTGATTACCTAGTAGGAAACGTAAACCTAAAATGTTTTTGTTTTACGTTCCATTTCATAATTTTGAGGAATTCATTTACTACATATAACAAAAACATAAGTAAATATACCTACCTTCAAGTATAGTTTCATCCTTTAATAAGTTTCTACCAAAACTAATCTTTTCTCCAAATGATGAGCATTCAAAACACTTGGTCTCATCAAAACACAAGAATCAACTTCTAGAGAATCACATAATCCACCAAATATTAACTATATATTTCTTCTATTATCCCAAAAATGTAAAGGGTAAGATAAAACAACTCTTCAAAAAGAAAGAATCCCATAGGAAGGGAAACTTCTTTAAATCTTCAAATATCCACAGTATTACCCAAAGTTCATTATATACCATTCTATAAATAAATGTCCTTAAAATTCCTCAAAATAAACCAAACTAATATTGAAACCCGAATAAAAGAAGGATTTGATAACATAGTCTTACAAAAAAAACTTCATCGTTCATCTCCGAACAATATCAACCACTCCTAACATCTTATATCAAAAGTAGCTAACCTAAACATATTTTCCCCAATATAGGTTAATCATTTCCATAAGTAACCTAAATTACTATAAGTTCACCTTAAATTCATCGATTCTTAAAAATATAAGTCAACCTTTACTCCTCATAGAAAATACCATAGTAATATATTTACCTCTATCAAATAGGATTCCCAAAATAGTGACTGTCTTCCAAAATAATAATCATCTTTTAATCCTCTAATCATCTCTTTCATATTAATACGACAATCATCACATTTCCTATCACATTGGTTGTTGGGACATGTTCTTCCATTTCCCACCATTATCTAAGAAATGAAAGTACAATTAGGGGCTTAAATACTTGGCCAATAATAATGAAAAGGAACTTAAAGAATAGAAGGATAACTTGTAGAAGAAAAGTATATCCTAACTTGTGATACCCTAGGTTCCAATCTAGGTTATCCATGATCATATATTCTTATGTGAATCTTTATTTTATTTTATCTTTGTTCCTTTAATAGTGGTTCATATTATGCTTATGAATTTACCAATGCTTATCCCCCGAGAGTGTCACAACCAAGAGTAAAGAAAGGCCCGTTGTTGTGTACCAATTCCCATTCGAGTCTAGATCAAAGCGGTGTTTTCGGGTGTTACCCCTATATACATCTCTGCCAGAGCCACCTCTACCTGCTCGTATCTAGACATGGATGTATTTTCTTGGCAACCCCTTACTCAATACTCACCAAAATACCAGGAAGATTTACTAAATTTAAACTTTACTGTAGGCCTCTTCCTAAAGTTTTCATATCCTAATTTCCACAAATAACTAAACCATCCTTTGATACCAACTATAGCATCCTGCCTTTTTATAACATAACTTTTCATTACCTTTTACAAAACTGAGGATCTTTAAAGTTTAATGTTTTGGAAACTAGGAACTTAAAACATGAAAACATAAAACGTACTTCCTAAACACATGAAAGGATTCTCTTTATGTTCATTCTAGGTTCATTACTGCATCTCATAACCTAGGGACATAAATCAAAACAAAGGGTGAGAAAAAGGACCAGTAAGGGAAATAAGGGAAACATTTAACATGTGAACTTGAGATACATCAACAATGTCATGAAAAAAAACTTTAAGGCATGAGAATGAAATCATGAGTCATATCATAATAAAAATAACGTATTTCATAACATGAAGATGTGGCTACAAAATTTTACATAGATAATCATTTCTGTTTCACCAAGGTCCATCCCCAAGGTGTCATTAAAAATTACCAAGGTTATTCACCAAGGTATCAGTATGAATGGTCATCTATAGAGATTAAGTATTTACCCAATATATTGGAGCGCTATCAGGGAACACCCTTAAATTTGTTTTTATTATCATGTGATCCACATATATCATCATGAATAATTTCATAAACAACCCTGGTAGCATAAAAGAAATGGGTTTCATTTCATAATCATAACGTTTCAAAAAATGCTTTAAAGACATGATCTTTATGTCGCTTTAAACCCCCAGAAAGGGAAAGCGGGCCTCATGTATTTAAATCCCAGACATTAAAATAGAACATTTTAGTATACGTGTGAATACCCATTTCAAAGATAGAGCTTTGAGTATTCACTTAATAAAATGAATTTGAGGATAAGAGTGAGACATTTTTAGACTAAAAGTCTGCAGCATAACGGCTATGTTTCGGGGTTTTAGAAAACATTGAAACGAGAGGGGACATGGGTCACCCACTAATAAATGATCCATAAAACAGTAGAGGGACATGATATAAATGGTATAAGAGCATGGTAATGAAATTTGAATGATATACCATATGAAATGAAAAATATTTAAGGAAGACAAAAATAAGATTTCTCTTATGAAAATTCGGCAGCCTAACGACGTGACTTAAACTTCAACAAAAATGAATTGATGAGATAAAATAGGGTCTCTCTTCATATGAACATAAAATATTAGTGTGATAGATATAGATATCATACCCCAACATAATAAAAAATAACTTGAATGACTTGACATGAAAGTAGAACTTTGAAAAATGAGAAAGGTGAACAAATCCCTTAAAAATTCGATAGCCAAACGGCGTCAGTTAAACATCAACAAAAATGAATTGATGAGAACAAATATGGTCTCCCATCATATGTACATAAAAGATTGGTATGATAGATATAGATATCATACCCCATCATAATAAAAAGGATCTTGAAAGACTTTACATGAAAGTAGAACTTTGAAGAATGAGAAAGGTGAACGAATCTCTTAAAAATTCGGCAGCCTAACGACGCCACTTAAACAATCATAAAATGAATTGATGAGAGAAAGGGGGGTCTCTCATAATATGAACATTAAAATGGAAGTAAGAGGAATATAGAAGAACATCCTCCAACATCAGAGCATGTAGCATAAAATAAATGACATAAAAGAGATTACGTGAAAAGAAAGAGAGAGGTGGGATCCCTTACCTTAAAACTGATCTCTTAAAACTCAAAGGTTGGGACCTTGAGGGCATGGGGGCACCTTGAGAGGACTCTTTGGGAGGTAATGAGACCAGAGCATTGTTGGGGGAGAGTTGGGAGTGAAAACTAAAGGAGTAAAGGGTGGGTATTTATAGGGAATGTGAGGGGACATGGCATTAATGGCCAAGGGACACCTCACAAGCGGTTTTCTCAAATCCATGGGCTCTCCCATGGTATTTCCCATGGATTTCGGCCACTTGGTCCCCCCATAAAATAATTCATCACCTTAGGTCGGCCAAACCTTAAAATATCTCATGAAATCATCATGACACAGTGATGATGTCATTAAACATACCGAAACCCTAAAACTATATTTTTAATATTCACTGAAAATTCAAATTTCTCAGAAAAATACCAAAATTTAACCTTAACCAAATATCAATGATATGATTTTAAAAATGAACTCCATTTTATAAAAATATTTTTCTAAATATTTTTAATTTAATTTTTAAATAAATACACTATTCACTGAAAATTCATTTTATTCAGAAAAATCCACAAGAATTACCTTAACATAATATCGATGCTATGAGTTCAAAAATGAAATCCATTTTATAAAAATAATTTTCTAAATTTTTTTAATTTAATATTTAATTAGAAAACACTATTCACCAGAAAAAACTAATACTTCACTAATAATTAATGAAACAGTTGTCTACCTATTTTATTGAATCACATTACTTAATCAAGGTGCCTATATTATATTAATACTTTCTTTAAGTGAGATTAATAATACATTTGGACACATTAATAATCCTCAGCATAAAATCACTATTCATAATTTAATATTCATCAAAAATTAAGTTGATCTTATTAAAATATAAATTTCATACTGAACATATTTGTAGAATACCATTTTTTGAAAATCATTACACATTTTTAATTATTTAATGTTTACATAAATATTTTTAAAAGATAATTTCTCTAAAATTCATTATAAATATGCATACTATATTTATCCGGACATTTGAAAATTCATATACTATATCATAAGAAGAAATCATATTTTTTATTTAAAAAAAGGATTACACAAGGAAGTTACGGTCTCCTTATATAGCCCCTTATAACCCCAGCATAGGACATATGTTTAAGGTGTGCTAAGGTGAGAGAATCTGAGGGTGGCTCAGCCAACATTGCGCGAGTAGTAATTTCTATCAGATTGAACTTCTCGTGAAGGCGATTCCATTCTATCTTCACACGATGAAGCTCAGCTTGGGTTTGGTTTAGAACAAATCCCAGTGGTGCTACCTCCTTCACAAGTTCCGTTAGATGGGCTTCGATTGGCCTGATACTACTGGATGAGGCCATTGGATATTCTTTCTATATTAATTACCCAATATCACTTGTAATTAGAGACAATAATCGAAATGTTTAGTTTCCAGCGGTCATATTGACCAATGGTCATATAACAGTCAAAACCCAACGGTCTCATTTTAATTATACTCATGTTATAAAACGAAACAGTTTTTTTGAGTATAAAAATAAAATAACACACAAAATTAGGAAACAAGATTTATTCAAAATTTCGGGTCGTTACACTCTCTTCAGAGGTAGTACATCTTGAGGATGGTCGTTCTTACAAGGAGAAACCAGTGAAGATCTTAGAACATAGATAAAATGTTCTAATAAATAAGACAATTCCTTTCATGAATGTGCTATGGAGAAAATACATGTTTGAAGAAGCACCTTGTGAATTAGAGGAAGTGATGAAGCAAAGCAGCCCACATCAGTTTTATTGTGGGAAAATAAAATTTTGAGGGAGAAATTTCATAAGGGGGAAAGATTTTAACGACACAGAAATTTATTAATGAAAATCCCTCTTGGTCTATTTAAATGCCTTCTTATGGTTATGTAAAACATATGCACTTATTTGGTTTTATGATTCGGTTTTTACAATACCATTACGGATTGTGACCGTTACAAATATAGACATTGAACAGTGATCACATGATTAGTATATATGTAGAGCTTTAACACATACAATTTACTCAGACAAAGGAAGCAATTGCCTCATCTAGTAGACTTTCCCAATACAAAGCCCATTTGTCAGAGAGCGAATAGGAGGTGGCTCCATTGGGCTTCACACATGACCAAGCCTAGGCAGAGCATGAATACATTATTCTTGAGTAGAACCTCCTACAAGAGAAGTGGAAGTTGATAGAGATTACCACTCAAGCAATGTTATCTGAGAAACCCCAAGAGTCTATAATCCTCACACATCTTACCCTAAGACCATAGGTAGGTTTTTTAAGGGGTTATGTAACAAGACCCTAGTACTAGCATTATGTACATTATTCATTTATAGATAATATACATTCTTTTTTATTATTGTCACTTTTTAAATATATTTTAAATCACAAATAATATTTTTAGTTAATATTCTAACCAAGAAATTTATTTTGATGAATTATTGGAATTTTTAATTAAATAGTATTTTTAAAATATTATTATTATTAAATTAATTTTTATTATATATAAATGAGATTATAATTTTATGAATGCAATTGAAATTTTTATTATGGTTTGAAAGCAGTTATTGTCAAAACCTATGAATTTTTGATAAATGCCGATTTTTATTTTAAAAAGTAAAAATTCACATATTTATTAAATTATTTAGATAAAATGAATATTATTTTTGGAACCAGGATGTTAAAATTATTTAATAGTGATTTGTTTATAATTTTCTGAGACAATCAAATTTTTGGATAAAAATTAAATACCGTTTAAATATATAATGTGTTTTATGACATTATAATGACCCAATACTGATATAATAAAATAAAATAAACATTATTTTCGGCCAATATATGTTTTACCATTTAAATAATGTAATTTTGGGTTTGTTTGATTTATTTTATAAAGTGTTAGTGAACCTTCAAGACGTATAAAAAAGTTTAGCTTTTTAAATTGTTTTTCTTAAGATTATAACTCACCTCAACATAAGTAGCCCTATTATTTCAAAAGGTCAGCCACTAGTCTTATAAAATATAGTTTTCCACTCCTATTTTTCAAAAACCATAAGCAAAAACCATGGTCTTGTTTTTTGTTTTGATTAGTTTAATGTGAGGTGTCCCAAAACTAAATAATAAATAATTCCTTCTCCTTTCCTATATAAACCCCCCATGCTCCCACTTCCTCTTCACTCAAATCCCTTTGTGTTCATCCAGCCTCTATCCTCATATCTCTATAATCCTCTCAATGCACCCTAATCTCCCATGAATCATCTCTCAATACTCTCCTATGCTTTTGGGATCACACTTCCAAGTAAGTGATTCTCACATTCATTATTTATTTCTAAGTTTTGATATATTTTTATGCCCTTTTATTATCATTTATAAATGTTGGGGTATAATTTCTCACCTCACCCATATAGACCTATATGTAGTTTAATAATGATATATCCCCTTTCTCTCTCATTAATGCCTTCCATGTATACTCATTACCAAGCCGAAATTTCGTATGGAATTTCTCTCTCATCATTTACATTCAAGCAATTCTTCTGTATTGCGTATCTAAATTCCATTAAATTGGTTGGGAAATGTATCTATATGACCCCCATTACTTTCAATTTCATATAAATAATATGATACACTAACATCTCTCTCATCTACCATTTTTATGAATTATTTTTTCACATCATTATGTTGCCGAAATTGGACTGTGTTTTTCCACGCCAAGATCATTGTGTAGTGAATACCATACTAATATCTCTATCAAGGGTATTAACCTTTATGCACATATAAATATTGAATGGTAATTTCATGTATTTCTTCCACATTATTTATTCATGGAATAAATTATGATGTTTATTGATTCTATTTTATATGAATCATGTGGCACAGTCCTGAATGAAATGAAATGATTATGAAGGGTGGTCCCTAATAAAGCTTCAATGCATTGGGTAAATTATAGTATCATGATAAGTCATATGAAATGAGTTTTGACACATGATAATACAAGTGAAATGAGGTTTTACTCATGATTCATGTGCAATGAAAGTTTACTCATGCTCTATGTGCAATGAGACTTGGCTCAAGTTAATTTTATGTTAAGTTTTGTTTCCACACTTCCATGTTATGATAATCATTCTATTCAATGCATTTATGTTCGTGTTTCTTTTTTGTTCCATTGATACTACTATTAACTAACATGTTTTGTATTCTTCATGTTATAATTTTTTTACTCCCTTATTGGGCTTTATAGCTCACCCTTTTCTTATATATGTCATGAGGTTATCCTATGAAATGCAATGTACGAGGGAATATAGTGGTCAAGTAATTGAAGTTTTCAATAAAGATATTGTGTTTCATGTTTTAAGTTGTTATATAATTTTTTGAATCCCAAAATACACTAGACCTCTTGATCTTACATGTTATATCAAGTGAAGAGTTTATGTAATAAATCATGCTTATGTGTGTAATAAAAGAAGGGTTGTTTTATGATGGATTTGAATGACCTTGGTTAGACCATATGTTTAATCGATTAAAAAAATACGGTGTAATAATTTAGATATCCTATAATTTATTTCAATTATTATTTGGATTGCCATTATGATATGTGATTCTCAAAAAAATATTTCTAGTTTTAGTTATTAGAGTGAACTAGAAGGAAATGGGTTTACATTGAATGTGATTGAAATTTTTGTAATGAGTAACCAAATGGAATGATTACTGGAGTAAAGAATATTATGATAATTCAAAATAAGTTTTCACATAACATGATTAATAATTTTCACATAAACAAACTCATAAACTCACCAAAGTATATATGGATAGAGTTTTCTAAGGGGTTGGGTAATGAAGTCCATGGATGAAAGAAGATTCAGGTTCATATATTTGAAAAATATGGGAATAAGAACTCAAGGGACAGTCGTAGAGGAATGTAAAAATGTATTATGTGGGGTGATAAAGGCCAAAGACTAAGTAATTACTGTAGAATAATGAATGGTTTAGTTAATTAAACGTATGGTAATATTAGTCTCACTATTGAATTAGTATTAGATAAATTTTTTATGTGTGGAGTATATAGGCATTTTAAAAATCAATGTATTTGGGGGGAATCTCATGAAGGAAATCAAAAACGTTTTTTGAGTAATATTTTTCCTACTGATGATGAAGAGACCATTATTGACATATTATTGGTATGTTTTATTCTACTAGAATGGTTTATAAGAATGAATATATTGATTAACATTAATTTTTATTTCATATTTTTGGAAAGGGATGTTAAGGAAAAGAATGATGAAGCTAAGTTAATGGTTTAAGAATTAAGGGTGGTGATTAACATGTAAATGTATTGGAATTCATGAATTATGTTACATGAATCATGAATTATATGTTTTACATTTATGTTTTTTAAAAATATGTTGAATTTTTATTGTGTACTTCAAAAGTGATTTAATAGAAAGGGGATATTTTGATCAAGGTAGTGTAACAGTTAATGTGTTATTTATGATGAAAAAATTGTGTTTTTCTTCGATAAATAGATTACTGATATGGATAAATCAAGTTAGAAATTATTGAATACCTCATAAATATTGAAGAATTTTTTTAAATTTTGTTTTATGTTATCATTGATGAAGTTTACAACATTTTTGGACATAAGGAATATATCCAATAAACATTGGAATGAGTAAAAATGAATGTTTTCAATAAGTATTTATTGTAATTTAGGATTTTTACCTGTTTTAATGTAATAGATGATGATGGTATTTACATTTTTTTGTGACAAACAATCGATAATTTATGATATATGGGGGACTAATGTTATGATTATTTTGAGAAGTTTAGTGACCGTCTTTATAATGTTTTGTATTTTAAACATTCCTAAGGGTTACATGGATAACCATTTATGGAATGGTTTATCTTAAACATCAGATGATTTTTCAGTGATTATATTATTATCTCAATAAATGAGGGTTTATGCATATTGGATAATATTTGATTACATTTTTCTATGATGATAACTAAAGAAATATGGAATGACTTATCATTCTATTTATAGATCTTATGATCCATTAGTGGTTCAGAGATAAGGAATTAG
The DNA here is from genome assembly GCA_963277665.1 of Viscum album. NCBI lineage: Eukaryota > Viridiplantae > Streptophyta > Magnoliopsida > Santalales > Viscaceae > Viscum > Viscum album. Next base: position 1,025,225,001 of record OY728126.1, read on the forward strand.
CCTTTATTTTTTAGAGTAAGAGATGAAGTGGATATTGATCAAGGAACAACCAAAAGGTGAGAATATTCTTATGTAAATGAATTAAATTAATTAAGTATGCCTCCTTTTGAAAATTACTCAACCTTAGGATATGTATCTTAGAACAAAAATGTTATCCTAGTACCATCATTTATAGTGAATCAAATGGTCCATTAGATCATAAAAATTTAGGGTTTTTTATTCTTAACATTATCTTGGCCACCCGAATTGTTTTGGTCAACGTTATCTAAAAATATCTATTAGAACTTTATAATTATATTTCTCTTCTATTTCCATGTTTTCACTAATGTTCTCTTATTCAGAATCATAGATTTGTGGTCACCTTCAATTTTCACTTTCACTCGTATTAAAAAAGATGTTTTATTAACCACTTACACAATGTGGGTTTCTATAAAATGAAATCTCAAGTATTAAACCTTTTACAAATGAGGATAATTTAAAAGAACAAACTCATTTAAAGGGGGTATAATGTAACACCCTGATATTAAGTGAAATATTTTTTTTTCAAATTAATTTATTATTTCAAATATTATTTATTTCATGCCAAACTAAATATAGCTTCTGTTACATGGAATCACTAAGTTTGGATGGATCTAAATGGAAAAATTATATTATATTGTGGTATGTGAGACAATATATTTGTCCCGTCTTGCACATAATTACAAGTTTATTTTATAACTTGTGTTACATGTAAGTTCGAGTTTTACTAAACTACAATATACTATTAATATTATTATTAAATTATTTTTATTGTTTTCACCTTGTTGATGGAATGTAATTATGAATAAGAATAAATAAATTATGAATTTTTTTATAAATGTATATAAAATTAATTCTTTGGTTATCAATTAATTATAAATAATGTTAAGAACTATTTTAAAATAAATATATTCATTTTCTAAAAAACTATCTTTTTTGTAAAAATCTATTTTTTCACAATAAATCAAAAAACCACTTTTGATGAATTATCTTAATGATATATATATATATATTATATTAAATAAAGTATTTAACATTCATATTACGTGTTTTCAAGATAAGTGATAATAAAAAATCCAATTTTAGGCATAAAAGATGGATTTTTTTAAATGGAATTTTTACATCCTTTTAATGGCGCACACATTTTTTAAAAAATTGACACTTTTATAAAATGAACATAATTTTTTATATAATAACATTGAAATTATCGAAGGTTCAATTTTTGGAATTTTTTGAGAAGTTTCATTTTTTGATGAATAATGGAAATACTGATTTTTAATAGAAAACTAACTTTTCGTCAAATTTATTTGTATAGTAAAATTATATTTTAATTTTTTATGTATAATTAGTTCAATTATACAACAATAAATCCAATTCATGCCTTTGGAGTTATTTTATATATAAATTAGATATAATAAAATTTCAAACTTTGGAATATTCCCACTTGAAAAACTAATTGTCTCCTCCCGTCTGCGAGATTAATTTTAAATTAAATTTTCCCAATTATAGGATTAAAATATCTAAAATAGAATTTAATATTTTGATTAAAAATAATTTCTAATTTTTAATTTTTGAATTATAATTTTTTACAAAAAATATTAGTGAAAATAGTTAAAATTAGATACCGCAAATAAGAGAAAATTTATTTTACCATGGGACTAAACTTTAACTGAAGTGGAAAAATGACCTAAAAACATGTTAAAACACATTTTTCATGTCATATTTCCAACATAACCATTATTTATTATTCTTTTTTTATTAGAGGCATTTATGTATGTGAAAGATCCCAATAGTGTATACCTTTTTGTATTTACTAGAATTACACTCCTCCACTATAAAAGGGCACTCACCCCACCCACCCCCACCCCTCACTTATTCACACCTATAAATACATTTATATCATCCAAAACCTTCCAAAATAATCTTCCAAATCATATTATATAAACATATATTCTTCAATTGGATCTAAAAAACAAATGAAGTTATTTGGTGCAAACCAAAAGAAGTTTCTGAAACAAGAGGTAACGTTCATCAATGTGTATTTTTTGTTTTGTTTTCTTCTACAGTAGCTTAAATTAGTATTATATTAATATTATATAATAGAATTATTATATTCAATATAAATATATGTTTTTATTTTATGGGTATGACTTACACCTTCACACACTTCTATTAAGTGGGATACACAATCATTGTTTCTTTGTACGGTGTACTACCACATTGCAAACTGGTGTTGTTTGTTCTTCCATTTCCACCATTAAAGGTTGGTAATAAAAATTAAATATCATTTTTATGGTATACATGTTTTATTTTTTAAGTATTTATGATTCTATAATTATCATATAACATATACGTTAATTCTTTCTATTTTTTGGGAATACGATAACATCGTTCGTGGATGTGTGGACAACCGTATCCTCAAAAAGATGTGATTTATTCATGATTTACATAAAATGTATTAAGGATGGGTTAATTAAAAATATGTGATATTTATAAAATAATAATTATAATATAATGATAATATATATATTTCTATAAATCATTAATTTTTTTATTTCAATAAGACATGTTAATAATAACCACATTCACGAGTACGCACGACCTACAATGTCCATAAGTGGTGTATTTTATTTCCTATTTCTATATTTTTTATATTGTTATAAGTACATAAATATTGAATATATATTATATTTATATCATGTTTTACATTATTTAAATAATTAAATCATGATCTAAGTATGTAGAGCAGGAATAAAAATTCAGAATCACTATAAAAAACCAAGCAGTTGTTACCCAAAACATTTCTTTAAGAGGAATTTTTTTATAAATCTGTAATGTATATTTATTATAAAATCATATATGGTGTGTTATATAATACTATGGTAATGTTTTAGATTTCAAATAAAACATATATTATTTATATGGGATGTTTTAACATGTATGATGATAGTCTAGACATAGGGTATAGGGATATCAAGTCTCAATTTTATTTCTATGAGACTTAGGTCATGTTCACTAATCTTTAATTTTGTCTAATTAATATGCTATTAATGAATGTATTTTATGATTATAGTCCTCAAATTTATTTTTATTTATATATCTATTTTATGATCTATCATTTAAGGGGTTTACGGGTCAAAAGGTTTCATATCAATAAGGTGATTTTGTCTCAATATGACTTATTGGGAAACCATTTATGTTATTAACCAATACTATTTGACGAGGTGTATATACAACCCATTTGACATGTTATATCATGAATATTATTATTTTCATGATATTTTAATATTTATTTTATTTTATCCTTTCATGGGGATTATTATTCAATGTTACCAAAGTTTATTTCTCTAATATCATCATGTATTAAGATTGTTTATGATTATGCTTCCATTGATGAAATATTAGGATTCATATCTTATGAATTCCCATAAATTTTCATATCCATTGGTTATTCAAGATATTTTAATTTAAAAGTACTATTTTCAACTCTTTTTTACAAAATATGATAAATAAAATGTTTCTAATAAATTTTTACCCTATTTTCCTCTTCGGTGTGAAAACAATTTTCTCCCGAAACCATGTTTTTTAGAAAAGTTTTTTATAATTTTCTACCACAATTTTTAATAGAGTTTTGTACCCATATTTTACCTTTTCACAAATTTTTTTTAAAGGGATCCTTGTTTTATTATTCTGATCAAGGCACTTTTTTACTTCTATTAAAAATATGAAAGGAGCCATGGTTTTTTACATTTACATAATGTATGAAATTTACTATTGTTTTGAGCAATCCATTCATTAATGTTTCCATTATAATTTTTAAAGTATAATTTCAAAAAAAATCTTTTAAAATATTTTCAAACATCCTTTATAACATATCAATGTTATTTTCAAAGGGATTTCAAAATGTAATATGTTATATATATATTTTTTAAAATTGAATGGATATTTTCCTCAAGAATTGTTTTTAAAAGTTATTTTAAATTATTTTCCATATAAGATGGAAACAATTGGTGTTATATATTAATTTATAGGATATAATTTATTAATACCAATCATATCCACTATCTAAATGGTTTTTGTTTTGATGGGATTAAGATTATGACACACATTTCCCTTTGACTAGTTATAGAATATTTAAACACTCATAAAACCCACTTCTTTTCATGGGTTATGATTTAATGAAATGATAATAAAACCTATATATTTTCCAAATTCTTTGATATAATGACATGTTTATGATAGTTATTTAATTTCCTAGGTTATGATATTATAAGTTTTTATGATCTTTTTTCAAATGGATATATGATTTTCTTATGATACATGTGAGGCCTATATCATCATTTATTGCATTGGGTAAAGATTTATTTATATCTCATGAGATAATGATGGGAAACATGTTGATGGTGTTGATACACTATGAGAAGAAGGTGTAGCCTGATCCACTATGGGATGTTGCTGTTACCTAATTCACTATGATAAAAAGGTATAACTTGATCCACTATAAGGAAAAGACTACGATTGGGGATGGAGGTGTGTCCTGCCTAGTAGGCTAATCGTATATGAAGTGGCCATATTTTTTTGGAAGTGATCCTCAAAATATGGGGAATTATATTATATTTTTATGCATATTCAAAAATTCAATGTTTGTTCCTATATTATTCTTTCATGGATTGTGATCTTCATTCCCATATGATTCATGTACTATGGTCTACAAAACATTATGACATGAATCTTGTATGTGATATTTGATATATAGGTTATGATATAAAAGTGTTATAGTTATGTTCTCATAACCATATATTAATTTTTTTCTTATGTATCAAATTTATTTACCCTTACTAAGCATATGATACCACCCTTTATTTTGTTTCTATTCCCAATGTTTTAAAGAATTTTTTTACGTATGAGTACTATATTGGAAGATATTTGTGGGAAATAATTAATATATTTCACCATGTTAGAAGCTTTCATTCTACGTTTCTAGACACCCTAATCTACTACGCTCTTCTGGTATGTAATTTTATATTTTTTGAATATTCATCTAAATAGATGCGATATCTATTTATGTTAATCCTATGTCTCTGTAGTATTAATAATTTTTTTATATGATATTGTAATTTAAAGAATGTAGGGGTAAAAATTCAATACCTGTTTTGAAGAATTATGAATTATTTATTCAATTATTGGGAGTCATATGGTTCTCCAATATTGAATTATGATATGGCCACAAACATCATTGGGTTAAACATGATGATATTCCTAATACAACCTTTCAAGAATATTTATAGACTATATAAGTATATTTTGATATATTTTAGGTTGAAAAATAATCTATTATTGTTTATGGATTTCATCAATATTATCTTCCATCTATATTTTGACTTCTTCATTTTGGTGTTTGTTGATGATATACTTATATACAAATTAACCTCATATATATATTCCAGTAACATGGAATTTTTTTTAGTACACTTGAATCAAATTTTCTCTATACCAAACTCATTATATTTCACTTCTGGATCTAGTAAGTACACTTTTTGTACTTGTGATCTATACGGAGGGTATTTTTATGGACACAAAAAAGGTAGATGTTGTGATGTATTGGGAACAACCTAGAAATGTTATTCACATCATGATATTCCATGGTCTATTTGGGTATGACAGATAGTTCATTTTGGGATTTTCTGATAAGAAACAACCTAAGAGTGTTATTAACAAGTAGAGAATGAAGATAATATTGAAAAACCAATGGACAGATACATTTTTAAGTATTATGAGAAGAATCATAGTAGTTCTAATTAGGATATTTACAAAACACATGGCTGGTTATGTAATCTACTGTGATGCCTAAGGATTTGTATTAGGAGTATTATTGATGTAGAATGATCTATAAGTCAATTATAGATCATGAAAACTATAACCCTATGGGAGGAACTATCTGCCATGTTCACTCTATGTCGTATTTGAAGAAGCTAAATTTTGAGATGGATTATACTTTCTATAAAGTGAATATTTTTTTCAGATTATCTTAGTATGAAAACTCAGGAGCATGGAGAGTGACCTTTTCTATTGGAATGGTGGATGACGTAATTTTAGGATGAATTTTTATTAAATGAGTCTGGGAAAATATGTGTAATTAAATGTTCTCCATTTTCTATCTCTTAGACATTGGTGGACCGGGTAAAAACTATCCAAGATTCTGATTGTGAATTCTCAGTAATATGGGAATGGTTCACATGGAATGACCCAGTTTCAAGGTGTTCAATAGAAAATGATGATGTGATATATTTCAAAGGAGTGTATGGGATAATACTTTAATGAGGGATGATTTAGGGAGGGAATATCATTCCTCTCAGTGTTCAATAATCCCAAGTACAAAAAATAAATATTAGGATGTCAAAAATTAATTATAGTTGTTGGGAATAATGGGATGCATCTATGGCTTCATCTCTCATTACATGAACTATCAAAGAAACATGGAGGATAGAAAGTGAATATGTTGATTTCATCATCCAATTATTTTTCAAATGATAAATTGGGATGAAGTGATGATTGACTACATTTTGGGGTTTTATAGGACCTTGATAAGCCGAGATACTATTGGACTGATATTTGGTTGGCTGATGAAAGTGGAACACTTCATACAAGTTCAAGAGACTCACATTGTTTATTAGTTAGGAAATTATTTTAACTAATATATTATATGACTAAATGGAGAGTCGTCTGGTATCATATAACAGAGGGATGAAAATTTTACATAATATTTTTTCAACGATTTTAAAAGACATTTGGGAATTATCTAAAAATATTTATGATGTATCATCCTCATATTGATGGATAGTCAAAAAGAATTATCAATATTATAGAATCATTTAACCCAAAATCCTAGATCTAGTGAAAAAAACATAAAAATTACATACTTGTCTTTGATTACAATGATGGCGGCCCAGTTTTAACCTTAAAAACCAAGAAAACTAATATGAAATATTATATCACTTACATTCCAAATGAACTTTTTGGTTTATAGTTTCACATAATTATGAAAAACTCATATATGAAAAAACCAGTGAATTCAAGAGAGTATATATTCAACAATACCCATATTTTTGTATTCTATATTAAGACATAAATATCTCCCAAAAACTCCACCATTTTAGAAATATTTCTAGAAAAAAATCAATTAATTATCATTATTCACAACATATGGAAATAGAAGCATAAGAATGGTGAGCTCAAATAATCATTAACAAGAAAAATAACCTCTAAAATTTGAATTTCATTAGTCATAATAAGAATATAATAATGTTATTAAGACATAATAAAAGTGTGTTATCAAAACACAAGAATACTTCTACCCATCAATACCTAGATCATCGATCATGAAAAACATCGTAATGAATTATCAATGGAAAGTGTTTAAAAAATAAATAATAATGATCCATGTGATTAAAATATGAATTAAAGGTAATATTAAAAGCCATATAACAAATAAAGAAAAAATATTAGTATATTGTAACATCATCTTCATAACCTGTTTCTGAAATAACTAGACCCTAGTTAAATTTATAGGAGAAACCCAAGGGAAACTCCCTCCATCCTACCTCTAAAGGAAAAGAACATTAATAATCATATAAGATATATCTTCCTTACCCAAATTTTTTTGGGCACACCCATCTTATAAGTTATATTGGTATCACCTATGAGCTATAATAGGGGCTTTAACATTTTCATAAGTTGTATTAGGATCACCCATTTTTCATTAAAAATTTAAAAGTTTGGTTTAATATAAAAAATATAAATTCCTATACTTTTCTATCATGAAAATATTATATATATATATATATATATTAACCCATGAAAAATAAACAGTTTCCAAAACACTCTCGTAATCCGACCAAATAAATAATAATTACAGTAACAATATAACATATACCTAAGAGAGTGTATGTAGCATCAATAATCGATGAAATTGAGGAATGTAAAAACCATTAAAATGTCATTAGATCATTCTGGAGTAAAATAAATTTTTCACATTTATTAACATCAAAGGATTTCATCATAGAGAGAAAGTAATTTAGAAATATGATGTTGAAAATTGAATGAAAAAATATCCTTTAAATTTTGAAAACAATTATTTAAAATATAAATCCATATCAAATATTAATGAATTTTTTTTTGAAAATAATCTTGATACATAAAAAGAAGGCCTAAAATCATGAATGGTAATGAAAATGGAAAATTATATTCATTTTTAGTATATAAAAACAAGGATTCCTTTCACATTTTTGGTAAATGTAAAAAAATATACTCATTTAGAAAAAGATAAGAATATTTCTTTAACATTTTTTATTAAATTTTATTATGGGTAAAAATGAAACTAAAAAATCTAAAAGATAAACATTTTTTATTTTTTATAGAAAACTTTGATTTGGAAGAAAAAATATTTCCTATCAAAGAGAGAAATTAAGTAGGATTTTCTAAGAATCGTTTAATCATTCATCTTAAGTAACAAATGGATAAAAATTTTACTATTGATTGAATATTTCATGAATTACTAGAGTACTAGAAAATATATGTAGTTCAAGAAACCAATATCCTATTATTTCTTCAAAATTGACCTTAAACAAAAATAGTACATTAATGAATTGATATTGTATCATAATGAATTTTCTAGCCTGGTGACTCCTTACTTGTAAGCCTCATGAAAAAATGACATAAAATGAACATTTAATATCATTTACATAAGTAGATTCATGATATCACATATGAAAGGGTCATTATATACACCTGATAAAGGTAGATTGGTGTATAGGATAACAGATTCCCTAAAGAATATAGTTGGAGATGAGAAACCTTTACAATAATATCAACGTTGAAGTGATAATTAATCAATCAAAAAATTATATGTAAAAAAATTAACAGCCTTAAAAATTTTTAAATACATCATAATATAATCAAAAGTAATTACACACATAATCTTATAATTTCAATTAAAGTTAGTATTTTATTAATCCCAATGAAATTAATTGAGTTATTAAATTCTTTAACACTTATTAACTTTCATGTAATAGAAACTAAAAAGAAATAATTAAAATTGTAAATTAAATTACCATGTTCTATGAATTATTCCGGATATTTAACATAAAAATATTAGTATATATACCATATAAAATAAAGTAGTATTTTAACAACAAAATATTCCTCCATGAACGATAATTGAGATGAAGTTCATTACATCGATTTCAGACATTCAATGTATGTCAATTAACATATATATAATAGACATATATAAATTTAATTATTTCCTATGAAAATATTCAAATTTTAATACCTTATATATAAATAATTTATTTTAAATATTTTTTTCCATATTTTTATACTTAATCAGTTATTTATACTTTGTATGTTTTGAGGAGGTTCAGTTCATTATTTTAGAACATCTGTGGTATGTTGATCATGGTCATAAAGGTAAATAGTTCTAAATATCCACAATAATAATAATAAAATAGTTATTATATTAATTCAAAAAATATAATTTTAAAAAATGATCATGAAATATGGTTATGAAATTGAATTATGTTACAATCATTGAGATAGTAGGTCATTTGTACGCACGATTAATGTTTCCATTTTTTCAAAATCATTATAAAAAAAAGTAAATAATTGTTTAATCTTTCCAGAATTATCATAATATCATAAATATAATATTATTTAAATAAATTTAAATATATATATATCATCCATTCGATGTGGTGATGAAAAAAATGATCATGTCGCTTTGTGGCGACAGTAGTCCATATGTACGTATGAATGGTGTTTTCATTTTTAATTATGTGGAAGGGTAAGAAATAAAATGATATATTAAATTTTAAGAATGATAAATATATAATTAATATAATATTTATTTCAAATATTTCTAATATATTCCTTAACAATATCCTTAATACCTTCCATGTAAATTGTTACTGAAAAATGAATCGCATCGCTTCATGAGGTGGTAGTATGTCGTACGCATGATGGACATTATCATATCTCCCATGAAATGGAACATAAGAAATTATATGTAATATAATTAATTTATAATAACAATTTTGTTCTAAAAATAATACATATATACTTTTAATCCATTATTTTTACCATCTGTGAGACGTGGTGATGGGAAACTAACTACATCGGTTCATGAGGTGGTTGCCTGTCGTACACACAATCTGTGGTTTCGTATCCCATTTGATTAAAGAGGAGATGGATATAGGTCATTACATAAATATAATAACATATAAGTATATGGTAGATACTATTTTTATGATATTTCAATTATTAATATATTAGATAATGTGGTAATATGAAGATTAAAAAAGAAAGGGCTTAGTCAATACTACCACCTTAACTTATATAAACCTCCATTAGTTTTATTTTTAAGGACCATAGGGTTGATATTTTTTGAAATAAAAGTAGATCTAAAAAATCTATAAGGATGTTTGGGAGTTATTTATTTGTATGGTTGATCCAAATGGATTACATGGTTTGATGAAGTGAGGGGAGGAGGTTTCCTTTTATAATGGTGTAGAAGTGGCATTTTTGAAAATACTCAAAACTATTCAACAATGGGAAGTCACTCTCATAGAAAGTGCTTCAAAATTTTATAATTAAATTTTTTCAGGGATTATATTGTCTATAAATTCCAGTAAAACAAAAAAATCACATATTTTAGTCTTTTTATTTCTTACTATAAATGTTTAATTTATTTTTACATTTTAGTTTTCACCAAGATAATTTTTTTTATTACCTAGATGATTTATCCATTAAAAATAAAAATAAAATTGGTCTTATTAGAAACTTTTGACACACAAGTTTTATATATTTAATCCAATTCTAAAAATAAAAAACATATGTGTCTTTGAAAATTAAATTTACTACAAGTGCATGTAAGGTGAAAACCGATGTTTTACACTTTAATATGGTAAAATGTTCATTCCTATTTGGGGGTTAAAATAACTATTATAAGGATATCATTGGTTCATGAATGTAATATGTATTAATTTTTTAAAAATATACAAATAAATTGGCCAAGGATATGATTTTTATGAATTTTAAATTAATTAATAAAATATTATTTTTTATAAAATAACAATAATGTTTATTTGATAATATTAATTCCATTTGACTTTCAAAAAATCAATAAAAAATTTGAATTAATATATATTATTTTAAAACAAGTTTATAATGTTATATTTATCTATAAAAATTCTGTAGTATAATGTTTCATTCAATTGTTATTACTTATATCATTTTTAGTTTTATTTGTAATATTTTACAAATAATTAAATAATTAATTTGTTGGTGTTGCATAAGAATTTAAATTAAATATATAATTAAAAAAAATTAAAATAAATTAATCTCATGAAATTAATTTCATTATTCTCTAAATTACTATGCCTATTTATTTGCATCATTATTTTTTCCTTATGTGAACACATAGTTGAAATTTAAAATCGAGAGGGTGACAATTTTTCTTTTTCTTTACCTAAATTATTATATTGGTTAATTTAACAAAAAAGTATCCCCAAATAACATAAAACTCTATAATAACATAATAATACAAGAAAAATTTCTATAAAATATAATTTATACAATTATCTAGGGTCATTTTTCACTTATCGTTTTAGTATAAACCCCGGTAAACTTGTTTTAGCTTTAACTATGGTAAAATATTTTTAATATATTCATTATTTATTAAAAATAAAAATAAATTTTAACTTAATAGAAAATATATATTATGTTTCTTAAAAATATATAATCCATTAAACCATATTCAATTTATAGAAGATGAATAATTTAATTTAAAACTAAACATGTTGACATGAAAAAATGTTTTCCAAGAAAATGATTTTTCAATCACAGGATGAATTTTAATTTACTATATGACTAGTAACCATCCTTATATAAATAATATATATATATATATATAATAATTAATTTTCATTTAAAACATTCCGCATTAGGCGTTTCATTAAATAATTAAAATGTAGAATCATTATGAACCTTAAAAAAGTTTACAAGAAAATGTTTTTTTAAACACAAAATTAGACTTGTACTAAAATCCAATATAATGATTATTTAAATGTAACTAATTTGAATAAATATAAATAAAATATAATTATATTAATTTAAACTTAATAAAACATTAAATTAATTTTTAAATTACTTAATTTATTTAAAATAAATGATAGTTTCGCAAAAATCAATATTTTCCACAATTTTCTAAAAAATCAATATTTCCCCAAAAATCCAATAAATTCAATCTAAGTTCATTTTTTAATATTTTTTTCAAAATAGAATTTAGTTTTTTGAAATAAATTTTCAAAAATATATATAAATTAATTACAATCCTTTCATATAGAAATAAACCAAATATTTTTTGAATTAATCAAATATTGGATTAATAAAATTACTTTACGAATAATGGATTAATAATTTACTAATAAAATATAAATAAATCAATATTGAGTTGGATATATATATAAGTATGTATGTATGTATTTTATAAAGAATTTATCACTATTCATACTGATGAACTTAATGCTTTGGTTATAACAGTCATATAGGACATGGGGAATTTAAGCTCGGTGTTGTTTATCAAATATGCTACCGAGAATAATGATCCTCTTTTAAATTTTTAGGGTGTTTAACCTCCCCTCCACCCCTAATAAATTTCATCATCATAATTTCCAGTTGAAATTGATAATTAATGGTTTAAAAAAAAGAAAATTTTATGTTTTTAAACCCATATTTTATAAAGTGTTAAAAACATCAACTCAAAAAGAGAGAGGTATGTAAGAAGGTCTTATAAAAAACGCATTACTATGATTTCATGTAAGAAATTTTTCTAGGAATTGACTATAAGTAAAATGAAAAAAACATTATTACCAAATATGTTTTTGGATTTAGAGTGATCATTGATCATAATAAATTAAATGATCATCCAAAATTCAACAACCACAAAACGATAAACCAAAGAGGTGTAAAAAATACCACTATTTAATTAGAAATGAATTTAAATGGATAACATTTTCTTATTAAGATCTATTTCATATATGTGATTAATATCTCTCCAAATATAAAAATATAATAAGGAAATGTACATACATCATTTGTTTAATTTCATCTTTTAATCTATTTCCACCACAATATTATCTTTTTCTCCAATGGATTAGTACTCAAGATGAATTGTTCATTATTGATGTACTGAAATAAAATTATAATAGATCACATAACCATGGAAGGTATAATCAAGATATTACACATCTATTTTTACATTTACCAAAATAAAAATTGTTATCACATGTTATTATAACCAAAACGAATAAACCTTCATATGATGAAATAATACATTAATCTAAAAAACTCAACATAAAAATCCAAAAATCAAACTAAATCATTCCATAAACAAATAATCATATATCCCAAATAACGTCGATATAATCAACATTAAAGATGATTTAACATCAAAGGTTATCTCATAACTTTCATATTATATTCCCAAAAATATATTGATCTTCTCCTAAAATAACATTAATCACTTAGTCAATAAATCACTTCAAAATCCCATGGTTATCTATATGATAAAACATGTATTCCCATGACTTATAAAATATGTAAGATCAAATAAAACCTAAATGTAATCAATTAATTCAACCAAATTCCAAAAAAAATAAATCTAAACATAAAATTTAACAAAATATTTAAAAATACTTCAACTTAATATAGTGTATCTATAAATGTCATTATTCGATATAATATATCATCACTTAAAACATCAACACGGTTATCTAAGACAATAAAATTCTGAACAACATTAATCTAATAAAGTAAGGATTGTATATATATCTCTCGATAAAACCTATCATAAAAATTACTAATCAACAAAGATATCCAGAAACTACACTGATACCAACTGTAATGTCCCTGAACATGAACTCCTGGATCTTGTGATACGAACACAATCTTTACAATTATGGATTTGATACCAATGAAGGTGACACAATTTTTCTAATCCAAAACATACAACAAAAAAAGAAAATTTTGGCTTACCTATATACCCAATTACCAATTTGGTTTATCTTATTGGATTATTAGGATGACCTCTTATATAAATAATACCCATGAATTCATTAGAGAATTGTTACCATTATAGAAATTTTTTTATTTCAATATTAATTCTTCAATATCTCCAACAAATCGTATCATGTTAAGAAACATTATCGACCCAAATGATCTAATAATTATTCTTTATAACCTATGGAAATGGAAATACAATAAGGATGATATTCTATGACAAGTAATGGTAAACATCAAAATTAATAATTGAATTTCATTAGTGATTATTAGTAGTGAATAAGGGTATAATGAAATAATCAATGTGCATCAATATTACATAAGTATTTTTGTACCCATCAGTACTTGAATTATCTATAATGAAACAGTCATAATAATTTTTCAATGAAAAAATTTATAATAATAAAAAATCTTGATCTAAGTAATTTCAATCTCGATTAAAGGATGCATTAAAACTCATTGAAATCATAAATAAAATGTATTGGTATTTTAGAGTTTTATCTTCCTAACCAGTTTTAAACGCATTTCACAAAAAACTAGAGCATAGTTAAATCCATATGAGAAACCCACTGTTAACTCCCTCTTTCTTACATCTAAATACAATGAACATTTAACAACTTATTGGATCACAATGTAGGCACACCCAACATATAAGCTATATCGGGCTCACCTTGGGTTATCTGCGTTCAGTCATCATATATGTAATTTCAGTCAAATCATGAGATTTAATGTGGATCAACCCTTCATATAACTTGTGTCAAGATCATATATTCATCATCAATAATTTCCTAGTACCATTCATTAATAAAACATTTAAATTCCATCACTATTAAGTCATAAAACTTTTCAATTTTATTTCATAGATTTGGTAAGCCATGTAAAATAAATAGGTTCCATGAAAATCTCATAATCAATCCAAATAATGAATAAGGATAGTATAAAAAAAGATATACCCATTGGAGTGTAATTAACATCAATGGTTGTTTTTATTGATGAATATAATTATAGTTAAAATATAATAAAAAACATTCTTCAGTAAAATAACATTTTAACATTGAGTAACCATAAAGGAAGATATCTTGGATACAAAAGGACTTCAATGCTAACATGGAAAATGACTTGAGGAGAATATCCTTTTAATTTTGGAAAGAAAAGATTAAAATATAATATTTCATCAAAAATTAAAGGGAAAATATTATTTGAAAATAATTTTATAAACAAAAAAAGATTCCTTAAAACATTGAGTGGTTATGATTCCATAAAATTATGTTCATGATTAATATGGTAAAATAAATATTCCCTTAATATTTATGATAAAAGTAAAAAAAGTTCCCCATTCCAAAATCTATAAGTATATTCCTTTTAAAAAATTGTAAAAAGATCAAATTATTCTTATAAATTAATTTAAAAAAACATATTATCAATTTTTTGAATACTTTTTTAGAAAAAATGGATTTGGAAGAAAAATGATTTTTGAACAAAGAGAAAAATGATTTAAAATTTTTATAATAACATTTTTCAATAATTTTAAGTACCAAAGGGATTAAATAGTACTATTAAATTAAAATTTCATTAATAAATATAGGATAAGAAAATATATTGGGTTTAAAATATAAGATCATATTATTTCTTCTTAAAGAACCTCCAACATGTAAAATCATTAAAAGAAAATAGATTTAATCATAAAGCCTTTCCCAAAATGTATAAAATAGATAATATTATTCATAGCATCAAATTTAATGTACATTACTAAAAGAAAGAAAAACCATTCTTGAAGAAAGTTTATTTTTTATGAATAAATGTACATTACTAAAAAAATGATTGATTATAATCTAATAATTTATCAATAAATTCATATTTAGTATGATATATATATATATCATAAAATAGTTAATATTATTCATACCATCAAATTTAATTTCTTGGTTATAACATTCATATATTTCGTAGGCCGTTTAAGTTCAATGTTGCCTGTCAAATCCTCTATCAAACATAGTGTTTCCCTTTTAAAATATCATTGTGTTACACATATATTCTATGATATGGTCTTATCTTGTGTCCTAGACATTTATGGAGTATTATATGATCATATGTGCTCTATCGAGTTCTTGTAGAGTAACAATTTCCTCGATTCAATTCATGTGGAACTATTTGAGGCTCCTTATGGTCTTTGGTATCACTAACCACATTGTTTCACATGTGGTGGGTGAGATAATAGTTCTTATACAGTACAGGGTGAATGAAACCTCTGACAGGGTAAATGATAATAGGAAATAAATTTTTAACAATCATAGTAGGCAATAATCTTGCGATGACCAAGGGAAATGACCTTTGGACTATATTGTGGTCTATTGGGTTTTCTTTTAGGTGTCACCACTGTCAGGTAATTATTGTCTATGGAAGAAAAGGAATCTGATTATTTTATTTTTTTATACCTTTTTAGACCATCTATAATATTGTATTAGTGGATTAATAATTATAAATTCCTCTATGATTTAGATTTTTTCCTGACATGTTACATATTTCTAGGCTTCAAAGGTATGTTCCTGATCATATGAATGTGACTAATTACAAGAAAGTTGAGTTTTAACCAAATGAATCTTTTTTGGTTCTCCTATTATTGATTTTAGAACAAAATGGAATAGGTTAAATGTGGTTATACAGTATAACTATTTCATGTTTTTTGGTAGTATGGATGAATCCAAGAGGTGAAGTAGGAGTAGGTGTCTGATGTTCAAGCATAATGGAACAGTTTTTCAAGTTGGACCATTATAGGAACTTCTAGAGGATGATAAGTTATTAAATTCGGATATTTATAACATATTTTGTTTAAAGGATTATAATTTTTAGCTCATGTGGGATTTAATTTGGGTCTGAAATGTGTTATATGTTCTTGATTGATAAAACACTGTTTCTGGAAATTTAAAGGTACAACACAAGAATGCTCAGACCTTGCCTGAATGCCTGAATGGCCCAAAGGCCTTATTTTTTATTTTATTATAGATAATACCCCTTTTAAGGGTTTAAGGAGAACCCGTACATGACTCATAGGACCAAGGCACAAGGCCCGATATGACCCCCAATACATGACCCGAAGGCCCAGAGGCATACAATGCCAATTACATGACCCGTAGGCCCAGCCCACTAGAACTACCCCTCCCCATCATCTTGAATCGTTGATCTCATTAGATCATCACCTTGCATTTCTGAGCAGATAGCATTTCCCTGTACAAAGCTGCACGATGCCTGGTCCCGATGGCGGCTGCCATACCCTCTAATTATTCCAATCCGGTTAGCTCTACATCTGGTGGCTACTGCTCCTATTTCTCTAAGAATTTTATAGGGCCTATTCTATGTGAAATGGTCTACTCCATGGTCTACGTGACTTGAAGGCCCTGTGGCCCAATGGATTTTGATGACCCGACGTCCTTGGAGACCCATATGCCAAAACTGGTGGCCCGAAGGCCCAAATCGGGGTGAAAGGGGTGCTGATTCCAAAACAGGTAAGGATTTTCTCGCATGTCATAATGTCTTTCTATAGTGGATCTCCTTTGAATATAAAAATAAAGTCTACCTTTGGGAATTATGGGAATCACTACACCGTGTATTCATAGTTTATATAAATTTAAAATGGATAATTCATCCACCAATATTTATGGGTTTTTATTGTTTCCAAGAGGAAGTGGCTGAAATATTTTGTGAAGAATTTTTGATGCACATCAAAATTAGTTTATTTCCTTTATTAATAAATTTTACCTCCTCCTTTTTTATGGATTGTCACCTTCATAAATTTTATTGATCAGATACACTCTATTAATTATCTAGTTATTTTATTTAAATGGTTGGTAGTTTGAATTTATTTCATCAGGTTTGAATCATTAAAGAAGCCTTGTTCAAATCTTGGTGGACTTTACCATGGAACAACATTATGTATAATGATAAAAAATTGTAATAGGATGTGTAGTGTTGTGAAAAGGACCACACTGTAGTACAACTCTGTCAAACATCCTCTCTAACATCTTGGGAAAAATTACATAATTCACGACGTAGTCAAACCACATATTCAACAGACCCAAGAAGGTTACGGTTTATGGTAAATAACTATGTGGAAGAACGTACATATAGTATTATTGTATATCAAATTTTAATATATAAACTATACCTACCTATATATTAGAATAATATCTAAAATAAACAATCAAGTCTTCATTCCATAGTCTTAATCACTTCAATGAAAGGACTACCTCCATGGTGTTGTGAAGCCTTCTATGCCACAATATTTTGTTATCAATATTCTTCTTATATTCTTTATATGATTTGTAAAAATTTAATTTCTTAAATTTTTATATATGCATCATGACTAAATACATCCTAAACATTCAAGAATTATATTAATAGAGTCATTGGGATGTTTGGAACCAACAAGAAAACTTTATCAATTATTGTCTAATGAAAATGTGATATAGTCGCTAAATCTTTCTCAAGTTATGTATTTTTCTAAATAAAATATTCTTTAATTTAGGGAATTATCCAATTGTAATAATCACTTCACTCTTATATTTTTGTCATTCTCTCCTAGTTTTTCATTATTTTATTTTGAGAGAATAGAGAATGTACTAACACATGATTGCTTATTGAAATCCTATATATTCCTCCTCTTTCTTCTATTATGGGTGTTTCGTACTCTTAATTTGGGGAATTAATATTTTATTTCCAAAACCATTAAAATACAATGAATTAATTTATTTTGGGTTTATAGATATACATCTTAAAAATATAGTGTAAATTTTGATTCCAATTTCATGAAACAACATGAAAATAAAATTGAGTTTTAGTATCTCTTATATAGTTAAATACAAGGTATGAAAAAATTATGTTATTGAGAAATTATAGTGATATATATAATGGATATTTTATATTTATTTCCTAACATCCTTAAAAAACTATGTTACTTATTTACTTTATTCATCTTTATTATTTTTTATTACATTCATTTGTTTAATTAATAAATTGTTCAATCCCTAAATATGATTAATCAATTAATTTTTGAATTTATCATCCTTTTATTATTCCTCCTTAAAAACATATATAATAATATAATTTTAATTTTATGTAAGATTCTTTTAGTTATTTAGAAATGTTTTAATATTCATCGATATTTTAAAATAAAGAATTTATTTCCATTGATTTTATAAAGGGAAATCCCCCCCCAACTTTCAATTTTTTATTCATCCAACATAGATTTGGTATCAAATTATTATTCAATTAATTTATTAATTTTTTTAAATTATTTCAAATATTATTTTATATTCAAAAAAATTAACTGATTTTTTAAGAATCATTTCTTTTCAAAATGGATTGTTCACACACCCACGGTGCTCACTAAGGACGCTTTATCGGTATTGCACCATTTTTATGGTAATAATTATTATTATCTCAAAGAAAGTGTGGTTAATTTTCTTAGATACATTGGTTATATTTTATGTAAGATATTTATTAATTGTTAAGATTATACTATTAAAAATAATATAAATAAATTTAAGATAATATATCTTATTTTGAACTATATGGTAAAGAAATTAATTCCGTGAATTGTGGTTTATATAAAAATAAATATAATATAATTTTAACATGAGATGTGGATCGTGAAATTTAGAAACTCTTAGAAGTAAGTCATAAAGGAATTAATAATATAAAAGATACCTAATCATACATGTTCTGACAAGACATAAAATGTTTTTATATACATAATAATGAATCTACCAAAGAAATGATAACTATATTTACTGATATTAATAATGGGATTAAGGCTCTTAGTGATTCAATTTTGATTTAAAATTTAGAGAGTAAAATCCATGAAGATTTTATAAGATGTTGGACATGTAAATTCACTATGATCCAAGAAGAAAAAGATAAAAAGATCATGTTTGTTGAGTATATCATGGGTTCTCTCAGGAAATATGAGATAAAAAATAAAAAACTTGTCTGAAAGTTGGAATATGAGGTAATAGAAACTAACAATTAGATTATTTTCAATGAAATAAACACCAACTCATCATAAAGTGAAGATAATATTTCTAATATTATACAAATAGAGAAAAACATTATATGGAATAAAATATCTACTCATCTATTTAATAAGGGGAATCACGAAATGGATGGTACTTTTATCAGTTTCGCAAAGATGGGCCACATCGAGTAAGTTTTTCTTTTAAAAAAAATTAGAAATATAAGAAGTAATATAAGCCTCAATAAATTTTTTAACTTGGAGTGTGAGAAAAGATTAAATATCAATATATGAATTTAGTGATGAAATCTCTATATTCCCCATATTTAAAGTTATGGTACGTAATAAAGTAAATTATCTATATTTATCTCACCATTTTGATAAGTTTTAATATCTTTTTTATGCTTGTAATCAACTTTGATATGATTTTTATAAACTTTTTTCAAAATATAATGATCTTTGAAATAATTCCAATATATTTTCAAAAAAAAATCTCAATTTTTAAAAGAAATATATGATTTGATATTAAAATTAAAAACAACAACCAAATACTAGAAATTTAGAATTTTAATTTAAAGATCATTAAAATAATCTTTCTCATTTCAATGAATGTGATGAAACCTTGAATATTATTTTTAGATATCAATGTGTTTTTAATACTAATTCAAGAATTGGTTTGAAAATCTATATATTTTTCTAAAAAATTATAAAAATATTTATTTTAGTGAGGAAACTTCTAAAATTAAATCTCTTAATTATTGTATAAAAAATTTTCATCCAAATTATGATAGAAATTTTAAAAACTATAGATATGGTAAAACAATTATCATTCATATTTCTTATTAAATTTTAAATAGAAAAAATGTTATAAAAACATTTATATTCTGAAGTCTTTATTGACCAACTAAAATGGTCCCAAGATATTGTAATAAAAATTAATAGTATCTCAATATTTGGTAGGAAATTATTCTCATTAGAAAAACCTAATAAGATACTTATTATCTGAATTTATGGTTCAAAAGGAATATATTCCATGAATTTTCCAAATTCAATCCTCTCAAAAACATTGATGTATAACATGTAAAATTTGGAGATGACTCAAAAGTTAAAATTATCTGTATATGTAATATTATATTATATAAATCTACTTTTATAAAAAAATGTTTTAATAGATTGAATTTTATTTTACTAATTATTACTCAATAATTTGATAGCGATTTAAAAATTACTTTTGAACAAAAATTATAGATTTTAATTCTATAGGATTTATTTTTTTACAGTTACTCATTCTCAAAAGGATTATTTTTTTGATTTATAAAAAATTTAAATATAAAATGATATGTTTTAAGTGTATAATATAACAAATATTTTCTTTATTATCACAACCTTAGTCATTTAAACATTCACTCTTCTGTCAAGCTCAACTACAACTGTCTAGTATGATATTTATAATAAATTCCTTTTATGTATAACTTAGTTTATAAAGCATTCCAACTTAGAAATAAACTAAAATATTATTTCCAATCTAAAACTATGTTTTATATTTATAAATAATTATAATTAGTCTAGTTTGACCATTTTTTGAACAACATTATTTTCCAGCATTTGAGGTAAAAATTAATCCTTTTTTTATTGATAACAATACTAGGTTTCATAATTTTTCTTGTAATCTCCAAGAAATTAGGCTTGAAATTTCTATTTCAACTTTTTGTTGAAATTGTAAAATAAAAATCTACAAACAATATTCCCTTATAATTTACCATGTTCTAGAATTAGATAATTAATACTTTGATGATTTGTGTTCTTATCAAGGTTTTTATCAATCCATTTCCACTTCTAAAACCCCTCAACAAATCGGGGTTATCAAAAGATGAAATAAAAAACTACAATAAATTTATAGGAATCTATTGAATGGGTTTATATTAATATATTTAATTGGGATACGGTGGGAAATAATATTTTCTTTATATTTAATTATGTTATTGTAAGACCCATCTTATGAAAACACCATTTGAACATTAGAAAGAAAAAATTCATAAAGTTGGTTTCTTTATATTTGATGGTGGAAATGATTTATAATTAATAACAAATATTATATAGGGACTTTTTACCCTAAATATGAAGATTTTATAATTTTGGGGAACTAAAAGTCATGTAAATCCAACAGAATAATAAATTAGTGGACTGACACCGTAGAGGAGTGAATTCACATCAAATTCAATGAGAATCTTTATAAATTGCTTCCTCAAATTGATGATGACGTTGACCAATCAAGTTTAAACATACCCAGACCTCTATCATATAAGGTAATTGAAGAAATTCAAGAATATCATTATACACCATTACCTAAGGAATGGTTTTAATCCAAAGAATATCCTCTTTATAATGTTATTAATGAGTTACAATATAGAACTTCTTCTAGAATATCATTCTTAATTGAGGTTAGACAATAATATTTTCTACTACACCTTGAAACTCAATACCTTTATAATTTTATTAATGATGATAATTGTAAAAACTCCATATAAGATGAGTTAAACCAATTTCAAATGTAATTTTGTTTGACACTCATCGAACATCCTAATAATCAGCCTATTATTGGAAGAAAGAGGGTTTTTTAAAATAAACATAACTGTTAAGGAGTAATCATTCATAAAAAGGATATAATTTTTTCTAAGGTATAAAATTCTGAAGATGTTACTAATTATAGTGAATTTTATGCACCCATTTGATTTTTAGAATCTGTTAAGATCTTATTGAAATTCACTAGTCATATTAATTTTAATATTTTTTAAATTTAATTCAAATGTTCTTTTCTAAAATTTGTTATTTCATAAAAAATTTGGATCAACCATCCAGTTAACCAAATATCATTATGCTTTAAAAGAGGCCCCTCGAGAATGGTATGAGATGTTAACTATATTTATTTTATCAGATTATTTCATAATGGGGAAAGTTTAATACACTCTTTTTCATAAAACCATTTCAAATGATTTATTAATTGTTCACATTTATGTTAACAATGTTATTTTCAACACAAATAAATAATCTCTTCATAATGAATATTATGATTTACTGAATATAGAGTTTGAAATGAGTTTTATGGGACAATTCTAATTCTTTTTTTAGTTTTAAAATTTCAGAAAAATCAAATGTAACTTTTTAAAAACCAAGTAAATACACAAATTAAATTATAAAAAAGTTTTACATAGATCATGTTAAATAAATTATAACACCTGTGACTACTACTTGTAAGGGAACATTGGATAAAGCTGGAAGGTTTAATGATAGTAAGTTTTATAAAAGTATGGTTAGAGCCCAAATTTACATTATTATGAACCAGATATACATCACATTTAGTGTATAACTTTGTGCTAGATTTCAATAATATCTAAACGAATCTCATTAAAAATCTCTCAAAAGGATTTTTCAATATTTAAAAGTAACTAAAAACTATGGATTATTTTCTCCTATATAAACCTATTTTGAACATTATTTTTTATAATTATAATTTGGGAGGACTCCCATTATATAGTAAAAGTTCTATTGGAATGTGTCATCTTACAGAAAAATACATTATCTCTTAGAGTAGAAAAAATAAATAAATTATTGATAATTATTCATCCAAAGAAGGATACATAACCACAAGGAGTTATTTCACAAATATTATATGAATAAGACATACTATCTTATAATTTGGAATAACGTATTTGTATGTCCAAAAAAAATTATTATTAGTATCTCAAAAAACATTATACAACAATCTCACACTATGAACATTGATCTAAGATAATATTTTCTTTGATATAAATTTTATAATACGATATCATTCTCAAATTTTTTTAAACATTCATACTACTTTTATCATCAGTAAAACCCATGAACTAAATCGTATTGACCTCATTTAAGGTGATTTGGGTATGATTAGATTATAATATTTATCTATTAACCATTCTTTCCTAGATGAAAATTTCTGTTTTATTTTCTTTTTAAATGTTTTTTGAATTTAATAATATTTTATATTTTCACTAAAAAATTAATCTTTCATATTTTTAGTAAGGTAAGGTGAGTTTGATACTACAAATAAAACATTAAAATCTTTATACAAATAAGTTAATGTGGTTTTGGAACACATACTCATAGTGATTTTATCTCAAAAATAGTAGATTGGGTTTCAACCTAGTCTTTGTCCTAGGAAGGAGTAGTCGACCTTTACTAAACACCTAGTTTAACACTCTCGTGAAATTTTTAATAGGTTATAAACAAAATTATTATTAAACCTTAATCATGGAATGTTTTTTTCTGCTATTTTATATCTTTATTTAGAAATTTTTTAAAAATGGTTATAATCCCTTTATTTGGCCTATTATGTTATTTCTAGTGGAGATAATATTATTAACAATAAATTTCATTCAGAAATTTATTTTATTCATGAATTTAATATAAAAACATTTAATGGTTTTATTTATCTCTTCAGATATATTTGTAATGATAAATATTTTATTTCATTCAACTTGGGATTTTTTAAAAATCTCACTCATTTAAATTTCAATATTTTTCAAATTTTAAAAGCATTTATTTCATATCCATTAAAAAATAATTAGTGATGATAAATATATTTTTAAAATCATTTCATTTTATCTAACCCCATATATGACTACTTTTTTATTATATTAAATACTGATATGCTTTACAGGAGAAGTTTTATGTTCAGGGGGAAATTTATGTTAAAGGGGAAATTATTATTTTATTCTTATTATTATTATAGGGATTCTTGTTTTTATTTCACTTATTATTAAAGTATTTATGATCATAAAAGGGGGAGATTACTATGCTTTTACCATTACATGTTTTAATTATCACAAATACTTTTTAAAGGTTTTAATGATTTCATTTATGTGATTTATAGTCAGACATGATGACATCATGTTTGAATTGATTAAGAAACCTTTTTGAAATCCTGATGGACTTAACAATGGAGGAGTAAATTGTGCCATGCCACAAATAGTTATAGAACATAAATTATATCACACTGAGAATGAACACATTACAGTGTTGCTCGGTCCAACATCTTCTTCAAACATCATAGAAAAAATTCTGGAATAAAACATCATTTAATTATTAGATCCTACTAAATTGGGATTGGACACACTATGTGGTAAATATATATTCTATTTAACATAAATACACGAGTCTTACATGTCAAAGCATAATTTCTGTAGAGAAGATACCTCAAATTTTGATGAACTCATAAAATTATCCTACAAGAATCCATATCGCAGCTCTAATTTCTAAGCTATAAATTTCAACTACACAACATCGAAAAGTATTCAATGTCATAAGAGGCTGAAATCCAAATTATTTTAATTCACTTTAAATTTTTAGTTAAATATTATATGATTGAAACTTTAAATAGTTAGTGTGACTGAATACTTACTTGTCTCCCATAATGTCTATAAATAAAGACCCTGAGAGGCATGGAACCCAAAAAGTTACTTTATCATGAATTCTCTAATTCCAACATGATTCTATCACAAAATATATCTCATGTTCTCTCTTTCATTAAATCCTCTCATCTAAAATCATTAGTGTTTTCTTATTGTAAAAATATTCTCACACTCATCTATATCTCATCTCACCTAGTTTTCTATCATTATCTTTTAAAAGAATTTTGAATATTATAAAAAAATAATGCTCTAATAAATCCTCTATCTTCCTCCCCCTTCTTATATTATCGTTTATCACTACATTTAAATTTATCAATTTAGGTTTTCTTACAATAATCGTTAAAAGGAAAGGGACTACTCTCTTAAGGATTCTATCTATACCTATAAAAAATACAACCTTTACAGTAATTTTTTTCCATATTGTTGCCTAAAATGTAATGGTGTTTTGGTATCTTAGATGATATCAAATCTGAGATAACAACACATTAAATCCTAGATAAATTTTTCTGGTATTCATAGGGGATGTTTTAGGGCAATTTCTAAACATCATTACCAAATTGTATGCCTTATTTACTTTATACCCTTTTTAATTTCTTTCAATCATTTAATTAATCAATTGTTTAGTCCATAAATATAGATGAAAATCTAATTTTTGAATCAATATTTCATTAATAACAATACTTTTATAAAAATATATAATTATATCATTTCATTTTCAACTTTGATTATTTTTTTGATATGAAAAGTTATTTATTTTCATCAATATTTCCAAAGAAATATTTAATTTCGTTTAATCCTTTAAAGGGAAATCCCCCCTATTTAAATATTCCCTTACTCCAACATACAATATTATGAGTTCCTCAGGTTTAGAACACTTTCCAAATGAACTTGAGGTGAAATTTTGGTTGATTTTCTATAATTCAACAGTAGTTTCGAGAGATTCCTTTCGTAGAGGTCTTTTCCATGTTGTCCTTAGCATATGGGGATCTCAAAATATCTTATAATTAAAATTGGAGTAATGATTTTCCTTCTTATATGAGACCTAGAACAACCATTAATAGTGTTTTTTTATTGGGGACCCATGGCTTGTGATTTTTATCAAATTGGTGCATGATTGTGTTTTAAGAAATATTGATTAGAAAATCTTGGAATTTATGTCACCACTTTTGTGGTAGGAATATCCTTAATATTAATCCCTTATATATGATTTTTGGCAATATTTGATGGTATGTGTAATTTGAGACCCATGATTGAGTTTTATCACAAGTATGTGTGTGCATAGCCCATTATACCCATATTTAATATTGATCACATGTGTGTGGATGTGTAGACCGTGAGACACATGTTTGATATTGATCACTTGTGAGTGAATTTGTAGACTATGAGACCCATGTTTATTTTTGATCTCATGTGTATGTTTTTGTGTGTGTGTGGAAACTGATGCATATGCTTTATATGATATGTTTTGACTATATGCATTGTTCTCCATTTTGTATGAATGTATAGACTTTGGTGGGTTTTCTTCGTGATAAAAATGAAAGAATTATTTTCTAGTATTGGTTATACCTAAAAGAAGGAGTATGTGATAAATACAATGATGATGACGATAGATTAATACATAAGAAAGGGGTATTATGTCCATGTGGAAAGACATGAGGAGTATGTGGGGTAGGATGGCTAATGGATTCACTTGTGATAGAGATGGGGAATGATGGAATTGTTTTCTAATACTAGAATCATTGGCTTAATGAATTCTTAGTGATATATGAGTTTTCCATGTGGTCAAAACATATTCAAAACATATGATATGACCATTATTCTATCATGGTGCTAAAGCATGTTCGATCGAGGTTCATGGAGGCCTGATTATCAAAAAACCTATTAACACATGTTGAATACATTTTTGTTTCATATTTATCTCTTATAATGTAATAAACCAATTATCCTTGTGTACTTATTTTAATAATGGTTTTTTCTGTCCCACTGAGTTTATACTCACATCCTGTATGGGAATCTCGATGTGTGTACCAAAAATTATGATCAGGGATTAATGAGACCAAAAGGGACCAATAATATAGAGTATTATAGATAGTGAATTGACTTTATAGGAGGTACTAAGATGGACATCAGAGTGTTTCCATGTATCTTATTTAATTTCTCATTGAATATTATAATTTAGTTTGACCATACACTCTTGGGATCCTTGGTTTTTTACTTTTATAACAAGAGATACTTATCACTTCATATATTATAAAATTTTGATTATTAATTTCCATTGTGTTCTTATAGGCCATTTATTTAAAATTTTATATGATTATGATGTTTGAAACTGGATATTGATGGTATATCCTCCCCAAAGATAATCTTCGGACCCCCTACTACCAGTAAAAAACTCTTGTTTTGATGGAGGTGTGCGTGAGGTCATGTGGCACTGTAGACCGAACACAGTGATTTGGGTTGTTGAATCACATATATTAGAAGGAGAGGTTTATTCCACATACAAGACTATATATATATTATTAGAGATTATTAAGAGTAGTGACAATAGAATTAGAAGTTTTGTCAATTGTAGGGGAAGTGGCATGAGTTGGTGATAGAGTATATGTATCAACTTGAGGAAGGTTTAGGGATAGAGTTTTACAACCCGATGGATCTATTCCCACACCCTCTTAGTGAAATTATTATTATAATTTTTTATAAACATATTTTGTATTGAATGTTTTATTATTTTTAATTTTATTATTGGTATTAATTTAAATTTTGTATTCATTTTTAGTTTTTTTATTTATTAATGGTTATTTTAAATGAACATTAAAATCCACCACAAATATTATTTATAAAAAATATAAAATTCTATTATAAATAGTATTTTTTATGGATATAAATGTTCATTTCTAAAAATATTAGAGGAAATTATTTTCGAGGGATAAGTAATATGTCACAAAATATTATGTAAGATGGATTAATGATTCCATCAAAAGTAAATTAACCCCTTATGATAATAATTATAATTACGACATAGTTTTTAGTAATTGTATATTTATGATGGATTCCCTATAAAAAAGACCTATGAAAAAATATCAATAATTATTTAGTTTCTATAAAATTTAAAATATTATAGTTGGTTAATTAACACTAAATAATAACATAACTAGAATTCCAAAATTCTAGTGTGTCAAGGTCTCTGAGAATTATTAGAGACCAGAATGAAACATTAAATAGAAAAAAAATATTAAATAAAAGTTATAAATTATAAGTTACATTGATAAAAATATATTGAATAAATAATGAAGTAAATAAGAGGTATTTATATGAACTATAATGATTATATTAATGTTATAATTTTTATTATATTTTGGAAATAATAACTAACCATTGAAATAGTAACATAGTCCTTGAAAGTGGTGAAATTACTCAATATTATTATTTATAATGATAACATTTTTATTTTTAAATCTTATAAGTATATAGAATGATTTCTAAAATTATATAACTTAAATAAAAAAATAAGTTTACATTTCAATAATCTATGTTTTTACTTATTTAGTATAATGTTAATTTTATATTAAAATTTCTGAGTTAGAATTATCTTATATAGATTCATATTTTGATCGAAAAATATTTTTTATTTCTTAATGAAACACATAATAATAATGAAAAAATATAAAATTGAAATGTAATCTGTTAGGTCCACTAGGCCGAATACCCTGAGAGGGGGGGGGTGAATCAGGGTATGACTAATTAAAAATTAAAGCCCGTTCTGATCTTGTTTCGCTGTTAAGCAAAACACTCTTCTCTCTCTTTCCTGCTGCATAATATAAACAGAAAGTAAAGCAAGAACAGGACACAACAATTTTACTTGGTTCACCGCTAAGGGCTGCGTCCAAGGAGCATACGCCGACAGGTTGCCGGTCGTACCAAGTCCATTAAACTTCACTAGCTGTGGATTACAATGTTCGGGCTAGATCACTTCTATGCCCAGGCTCACTGCCTATACAAGGTTTAGGGTTAGCTCACTGCTTTACCAAGGGTCACTCCCTGTTTCTCTCTCTCTGGCTCACTGCCGGTGGAGAGGATCACCTTCTTCCTCTTCCTAAGCTCACTGCTCTGTGAAGGGAATCCAATCACAGTTTATAGACCTGTAGGTCTCTTCATTTCCAATAAGGAATTCATCTTTCTCTGTATGTAGATGCTCTTTTGAAGTTCAACCTTCACCCGTAGATGAATACCCCTTTGCCAC
Source organism: Viscum album (assembly GCA_963277665.1). NCBI lineage: Eukaryota > Viridiplantae > Streptophyta > Magnoliopsida > Santalales > Viscaceae > Viscum > Viscum album. Next base: position 1,025,254,828 of record OY728126.1, read on the forward strand.
TATCCACTGGGCAACCATCCTTTGGAAAGACCTTCGCAAAGCACCCTACAATGCGAGGCTCCCAATTTCGCGAAGCTCAAACAAGCCTTCGCGAAGCTCCTGCCTTTTCGCGAAGCTCACTCGCGAAGCTCCTTCGCGAAGCACTCTCGCGATGCTCAAGCTGTCGCAAAGAAACAACCCTCGCGAAGATAAGTAAGCCAACGCGGAGCTCGCAGGTTTCGCGGAGCTACAATAGCCGCCGCGAAGCACCTCTTTCGCGAAGCACACTGGCTCCGTGAACCACCTTCGCAAATCGAGAGCAAAGTATTTTCTCTGAAATTTCTCTCTACTTCTCCTGAAGGGGTCGGCCTCTATTTATAGGCGATTCCACCGACCCTCATCCTTTCCGCACGAAGTCAACGCCACGTCATCTCAAATCGCGAAGCTCCAAAGTTTCTGTCAGAATTCTGTCCAAATCGCGAAGCTCCACCGCAATCTTCCGTTCACGGAGCTTGACGTAGTCGCGATGAATCACCGTCAACATACCTTCGCAGCTCGCGCCTTCTCCGCGAAGCTCCCTCGCGAAGCCCAACATTCCTTCGCACCTTCGTCGTGAAGCTCTCTCGCAAAGCTCTTCTCCGCCGCGATGCGCTTCAGCATCTGCCGTTCGCGAAGCTTGACGTAATCGCGAAGCATCACCGCCTCCATTCTTCTGGTCTTCGCGATTTCCAAACCATGCATCCTATCTTCGCGAAATTCATGCCTTTGCCATATTAAATTATGCTCTTCATTGAAATCCTCTTTTCGCGATGCTCACCAAACTCCAAATTTTGGACCCCAAAAATTTGGCAAACACTGGGAAACGGCGCCACCTTGTACTGCTCTTTTGTACCGCCTCCAGATTGTCCTTTCCTTTGTCATAGTTCTTTGTCAACATGTAATGTCAACAACTTCTCGGGAACTCGACAAATATCCATGAAAACCTGCTTTGTCAACAAACACAATCAACCCAAAAATACTTCAATGTTACCTTGAGGGTTTTTTGCCCAACAATCTCCCCCTTTGGGTTTGTTGACAACTCTTCACAACTCTGTCAGAAAGATTTTCTGCACTTTGATACCTCACTGAGTCTTCTTCCAGCTGCTACCACCATTCGCCTCTCGCGATTGTGATAGTGTTCAAGGATTCTCTTAACACGTACTTCTAAGCCCACATGAGCAATGCTCGGCGTGAGAAACAAGAGTAGTATGAAAAGTTCATCAATGAATCACTTCATGTCAGACCCCAATTGTCGATTCCACCCTGATACCAATTCTTAAAATAAAACTAGTTGTTGAACCACACTGATACCAATTGATGAATTCTTATGTTGATACCAATTGTTGATAGCTGGACACCGTCTCACACCATTCCAACACCACTGTTATGCTTTTATCACGATCCTCAGCTGTCGTGATTTCTATTCTTTGATCGATCACTTCTAGCATCGTCAGATTTAAAATTCTCTCCCCCTTTCTCATTGCTCCCCCTTTCTGGCTGCTCCACTTGTCATCTTATCCCCGTATCAATTATGATTTATCAACTCTCCGCACTGTCTCCCCCTTGAACAATCACTATTTTCTACTCCTTTAACAACCACGTTTCTCCCCCTTTGTCAACGAACCCAAAGGTCACGCCTTTGTAGTCTGTAACATAGTAGAGAACACATTAGCACAGTAGGGAAAACACACCATACCTCGGTGAGAGGGGGGGTCCCATATCCACACTATTTCAAGTTCGGGGAGTCGACTGAACTCCCAGAGCCAGTCGATGCCTCTCAAATGCTGCCTTGGGTAAGGCCTTTGTCAGAATGTCTGCAACCTGCAGCTTTGTAGTCACATACTCCAACTTCACGATCCCCTTCTCAACCTTCTCCTTGATAAAGTGATACTTAATCTCAATGTTCTTTGTCTTTGAATGATGGATGGGATTTTTGTTAAGATTTATAGCACTTGAGTTGTCGCACTGGATTCCGATCGGAGACTTCACTTCAACTCCCATATCTTCAAGCTGCTGCTTCATCCACAATAACTGTGTGCAGGCTTGAGTGGCCGCAATATACTCAGCTTCTGCGGTGCTTAATGAAATGAAATCTTGCTTCTTGCTTAGCCAATAAATACACAATCCACCAAGATAGAATGCACCGCCAGACGTTGATTTTCTATCATCCGCTGAACCGGCCCAGTCTGCATCAGTGTACCACAATAACTCTGTCTGAGATTTGTCATTGTATGTCAAGCCGAATTCCACCGTGCCCTTAATATACCGAAGTATTCTTTTCACTGCGAGCATTTGACTTTCCTTTGGATTACTCTGATATCTCGCTGCTTGGCATGTGGAGAAAACAATATCAGGCCTTGTTGCGGTTAAGTACAACAGACTTCCAATGATTTGCCTGTATTCTGTGATATTAACTGCCTTGTCATCCTCATCTTTTGATAATTTCATCCGGGTAGCCACCGGAGTCTTCATCTCCTTGGAATTTTCCATTCCAAACCTTCTCAGGACCTCCTTGGCATATTTAGATTGAGAAATGAATGTTCCATTCCTTCTTTGTGTTACCTGTAGTCCAAGGAAAAACGTTAGCTCTCCAATTATTGACATTTCAAACTCATTTTTCTTGAATTTGGAAAACTGTCTGCACTGAGCTTCATCTGATCCACCAAATATTATGTCATCGACATAAACCAACACCATCATCCTTTGATTACTGTCATTACTGAAATAGAGATTGTAATCAACTCCTCCACGCTGAAAACCAAGCTTCTTCAAGTACTGATCAAGCTTTGAGTACCATGCCCTTGGTTCTTGTTTTAGCCCATACAATGCCTTCTTCAGCCTACAAACTTTGTTCTCATCCTCATGAATGAGAAAACCATCTGGCTGCTCAATATACACCGCCTCTTCCAGAACCCCATTCAAGAATGCGGATTTGTCATCCATCTGGAACACTTTGAACTTCCTTTGCACTGCGATGGCTAGGAATAATCTTATTGTCTCCAGCCTTGCAACCGGTGCAAATGTCTCATCAACATCAATTCCCTCGATTTGGGAGTACCCCTTGCACACTAGACGTGCTTTGTTCCGAATCACTGTGCCATCTTCATTCATCTTGTTGCGATAGACCCATTTGGTCCCAATGACATTCTTGTCCGCTGGCCTCGAAACAATCTCCCATGTCTGGTTCTTCTCAATCTGATCAAGCTCTTCGTTCATGGCCTGAACCCAGTTTTCATCTTCAGCTGCATCAGAAAAACATTTTGGGTCCACTTGAGACAAAAACGATGCTTGCTGTGATGATTTCATTATTCGAGTCTGAACTGGAGCTGTTTGATCACCAATGATATTCTACCTATCAATCTCAGCTCGACTCTTTGGCTTCCTCGCAGACACCGACTTGACACTTTCCTCTTCATCATCAGTATCTTCTTCTGAGTCAGCTACTGCCACTTCTGCTCCCCCTGGGTTGCTTACCTCATCATCACTTTCATCTAGGAACTGTTCACTGGGTCGTTGATCAGGTTGTTCATTTTCGACTATAGTGACATCATTACTCTCAACAATTTTTCCCAGCCTCTTGTTGAAGCATTTATATTCTTTTCTTTTCCCTGAATAGCCAAGGAATATCCCTTCATCTCCTCGTGCCTCAAACTTCCTATGATGTTCTTTGTTGAGAATGAAACACTTACTTCCAAAGATTCGAAAGTATTTCAACGTTGGCTTCTTTCCATACCATAGTTCATACGGAGGCTTCCCTTGCTTCGGACATAACAGGGACCTGTTTGAAACATAGACCGATGTCAAAACTGCTTCCTTCCAAAATTTCTCTGGTAGGTCCTTATCAATAAGCATTGTTCTGGACATGTTGTTAATGATCTGATTCCTCCTTTCTACCACTCCATTCTGTTGGGGAGTTCTCACTGATGAAACTTGATGCCTTATCCCATGTTTCTCGAGATAGATTTCTACCTGACTGTTTGTAAATTCTGTACCGTTATCAGTAGGAAACTTCAGAATTTTCTGCCCAAGCATCTTTTCTGATTCCCTCATGTACTGCTTTATGCAACTGAACACCTCTGTCTTATGGGTAATGATGAATACCCAGGCCATTCTGCTGTAGTCATCAATGAAAAGAACATAGTACCTTTGCCCATCTATAGCTCGTGGTGAGATAGGTCCACATACATCAGCATGCACCAATTCGAGCACTTGAGTTGCTTTTTGTTCCTTTGGCATGTATGTCTTCCTAATGATCTTCGCTTGTTGACACGAATCACACGTATGAGTGCGATCACGTGATAGTTTGGGAAGGTCTCTAGCAGCATCACACTTTACCAGATCTTCCATAGATGGTTGACATAGATGACCAAGTCGCTTATGCCACAGCTGATTTTCTTCTTCTCTGGATAAAAGGCATGAATCTTCTTCCCCACCTACAAGGTAAAGATTCCCCTTTGTTCGTTTTACCTGAAGAATGACTATTCCATATTTTCCTTTAACAAAACCCATCTTCTTGGTAAATAGTATAGAGTGCCCAGAGTCACATAGTTGACTGACGCTAAGAAAATTATGACTGAGACCCTCTACCACCAAGACATCAGCATGTCTCATTTCTTTGTCCCCAAACTTGGCTTTTCCAGAGCCAACAATCTTCAGGCCTTCATCATTTCCAAACTTGACAACTCCTTCTTTGTCATATTTTATGCCTGTAACCAGATCCTTATTACCCATCATGTGGGATGTGCAACCACTGCCATGGATCCAAACACCAGAACGATCTGATGCTTTAAGGGCAATTTCAGCAACTACGGCCTTCTCAGTTTTATTCTTCCTAGTCCATAATTTTTCTTTCATACTCGGCATGGATTGAGGCTTCTGTTCTTTCTCAGAGTATGATGGACCAGCTTCATCTTGCAAAACTGCAAATCTGCTCTGAACTTTTAACTCACTTGTCGGTTTACTGATCTGCTTCTTGCGATCATTTTGATTCTGCTTTGGCACATTTTTATGAATGGTCGGAGTGCAGTACCTAGCCATGTGTCCAAATCCTCCGCACCAAAAACAGTGTCCTTCAAAAAATGTTCTGGAAAAACATTCTCTATTTGGCTGCCATCTCTGTTCTTGTTCCCTTCGATATCTTTTGGCTATGGAACACACATACTGTGAATGTCCCATCTTTCCACAACAATAACACCTGATATAAGGTGCATTCCATCGTGTTACTTCAGCACTACGAGTTTCCCCTTTGGATCTCTGAGTATTCTGATTCTGCTTTGTGCTCAAATCCACTTTCAATCTCGGGACATGTGCTTGCGGTCTAACTTCAACTGCGGTAGATTTTTGTTTCTGATTAAGCCATGAATCAGCCTTAACATCTGAGTTCAATTTCTTCTTCTTTTCTACTGAACTACTAGGCTCTTCTTTCTTCTTTTCCGTCTTCCTAACGACCTGATTTCCCAAGAATGTGTTGGGATTCAAAGGTTTTTCCTGGTCTTTAACTTTTCTCCGCAGACCGACAACTTCCTTTTCAAGCTCTTCAATACGCATGACGTGATCTTTCACTTTTCGACTCAAGCAATCGATCTCCCTTTTCTGCTCTTCAATCTTGAGCTTATGCTCATCAACCTTGTCTGTGCGCTCTGGCCTGGAAGACTTAAGATTTTCAATTTCTTTCTCAAGCTCAGACTTCTCTTCTTATTGTTGTTGCATGTAGAGTTTGGCATCACATAATATCTTATTGGATTTCTTTTTTTTTTGCTCGCCAAACATATATCTCATCAAGAGATGCTTCTAAATCAGCTTCCATGTCAACTCTCCCTTCAATTTCTTCTTCTTCTTCATCAGTTTCCATTTCTTTCTTTTCTAGATCGCTACTAGCAACAGCCACCATCGCATTTTGACCACGATCTCTATAGTTTTCTATCTCTTCAATTTCTTCACCCTCAGACTCAGCTGAACTGTCAATTTCATGGGAAAGAAGATTCTTCTTCTTAAAGAAATTTCTCTTGAACTGCTTCTTCCCTTTCACATAGGCTGAAGATTTTTTCATGGGAATCTCAACTTCATCTTCATCGCTTTCTTCTTGAAACTTTTTGGGGCATCTTGCAGCAAGATGACCAACCTTTCCGCATCAGAAGCATCCTAGTGGAAGTTTCCCTTTAAACTTTCTTTTTCCTCTTTGCAGATTTGAAGAAAGGAACGACATCACCTCATCTGACTCTTCTTCCTCCTGTGAATCTTCAATAGTGAGCCTCTTCATGGCCTTAAATTCCACCTCTTTGGATTTCCCCTTTTCCACAGCATCGTTGTCATCATTTCTCATTTCATATGCAACAAGAGTGCTGTGTAGGTTATCCAATGTAAGCTCTTTCGGATCTTTATCTTCCAACACAGAAACTTTCGGATTGAACCGAGGTGGAAGCTTTCTCAAGATGCGCTTTACGATTTTAATGTCGTCGATAATTTCTCTAAGACCCCGCATGTCTTCTACCACAGGATTTACCCTGTCATAGAATGCATCAACAGACTCATTCGAGTTCATTTTGAGATCTTCATACTTGGTCCACAACACTTGCAGCTTTGCCTCTCTGACTTTTGTATCCCCTTCATAAATATTCAAAAGTTTTTCCCACATGGCATGTGACGTTTTTCATGACATCACCTTTGTATAAATGGGATTAGAGAGGGCTCCCCCTAAGGCGTTTATTTCTTTGGAATCAGTATCCAGCTCTTTGTGCTCAGCTTCTAATAATGCACCACTAGTAATATCAGCTGTGATACCATGCATAGCTGCTGAAAACACATCCATTCCCAAAGATCGGAAATAGTGTTGCATTCGATTCTTCCATATCTGAAAATTACATCCGTCGATGATCGGAATCCCTCTATGATTAGTGACCTCCATTGAGAGAAGACCAACTGTTAACCTTTCCCTCTGATACCACTTGTTAGGTCCACTAGGCCTAATACCCTGAGAGGGGGGGTGAATCAGGGTATGACTAATTAAAAATTAAAGCCCGTTCTGATCTTGTTTCGCTATTAAGCAAAACACTCTTCTCTCTCTTTCCTGCAGCACAATATAAACAGAAAGTAAAGAATGCACAGGACACAACAATTTTACTTGGTTCACCGCTAAGGGCTACGTCCAAGGAGCATACGCCGACAGGTTTCTGGTCGTACCAAGTCCACTAAACTTCACTAGCTGTGGATTACAATGTTCGGGCTAGATCACTTCTATGCCCAGGCTCACTGCCTATACAAGGTTTAGGGTTAGCTCACTGCTTTCCCAAGGGTCACTCCCTGTTTCTCTCTCTCTGGCTCACTACTGGTGGAGAGGATCACCTTCTTCCTCTTCCTAAGCTCACTGCTCTGTGAAGGGAATCCAATCACAGTTTATAGACCTGTAGGTCTCTTCATTTCCAATAAGGAATGCATCTTTCTCTGTATGTAGATGCTCTTTTGAAGTTCAACCTTCACCCGTAGATGAATACCCCTTTGCCACTATCCACTGGGCAACCAACCTTTGGAAAGACCTTCGCAAAGCACCCTACAATGCGAGGCTCCCAATTTCGCGAAGCTCAAACAAGCCTTCGCGAAGCTCCTACCTTTTCGTGAAGCTCACTCGCTAAGCTCCTTCGCGAAGCACTCTCTCGATGCTCAAGCCGTCGCAAAGCAACAACCCTCGCGAAGCTAAGTAAGCCAATGCGGAGCTCGCAGGTTTCGCGGAGCTACAATAACCGCCGCGAAGCACCTCTTTCGCGAAGCACACTGGCTCCGCGAACCACCTTCGCAAATCGAGAGCAAAGTATTTTCTCTGAAAATTCTCTCTACTTCGCCTGAAGGGGTCGACCTCTATTTATAGGCGATTCCACCGACCCTCATCCTTTCCACACGAAGTCAACGCCACGTCATCTCAAATCGCGAAGATCCAAAGTTTCTGTCAGAAGTCTGTCCAAATCGCGAAGCTCCACCGCAATCTTCTGTTCGCGGAGCTTGACGTAGTCGCGATGAATCACCGTCAACTTACCTTCGCGGCTCGCGCCTTCGCCGCGAAGCTCCCTCGTGAATCCCAACATTCCTTCGCACCTTCGCCGCGAAGCTCTCTCGCAAATCTCTTCTCCGCCGCGATGCGCTTCAGCATCTGCCGTTCGCGAAGCTTGACGTAATCGCGAAGCATCACCGCCTCCATTCTTCTGGTCTTCGCGATTTCCAAACCATGCATCCTATCTTCGCGAAATTCATGCCTTTGCCATATTAAATTATGCTCTTCATTGAAATCCTCTTTTCGCGATGCTCACCAAACTCCAAATTTTGGACCCCAAAAATTTGGCAAACACTGGGAAACGGCGCCACCTTGTACTGCTCTTTTGTACCGCCTCCAGATTGTCCTTTCCTTTGTCATAGTTCTTTGTCAACATGTAATGTCAACAACTTCTCGGGAACTCGACAAATATCCATGAAAACCTGCTTTGTCAACAAACACAATCAACCCAAAAATACTTCAATGTTACCTTGAGGGTTTTTTGCCCAACAAAATCACTCATTGAAAATGAAATAGTACATACTCTAGATAATTTTTTTCATTGTACTATATGACCTTATTTTAGTGTTAAATTCAAAATTTTAAGCATGTGAATTTGATAAAATTTAATAAGTGTGTACATCAGGGTTGGTCTATTAAAATTATATATAAACCTCACTCATTCCCTCTTAAGAGAGTGAAAAGAAGGTCAACCCCCATTCAATAACACAATATATGGTTTGTAAACAAATATAACATAGCAGGGTTGGGGGATTAAGGGTTGGGTTAGTATGGGTTAGAAAAAATGTTATAATAATTTATTCAAAATAAATAATGTTTCAAACAAAATAACTATTTCCAATATTTTAATATAAATTAATTCATTTTTAACAAACCCATCTTTAACTCCATTACTTCCATAAAATAAAATATGTCAAGATATAATTATATATAATTAATTTTTATAAAAAAAAAGTTTACAATTATGTTGATAAGGTCTTTTTATAATTAATATTGTCAGATCATGTCAACCCTAAAAAAAAGAATCCCCACCACATAACCTGACCCGGCTAAAACAAATTAAACCACCTTATTTGAGGTAATTTCTTAAATGAATGGTTTTATGGTTAGGTTACTTTAATAGTTTTGTGGTTTTTTGCACACCCAAAAAATGGAATTCATTTTTTTAGTCAAAATATTGAAATTCTGTAAGGGTTAATTTTTTCTATTTTTATAACAATTTATTTTTTTAGTGAATTATAAAAACTACAATTTTTATGTATACCAAAAGTTTTATATAATCATCATGATATAAATATGATCAAAAATATTGTAAAAAATTATAAAGTGATTGAAATAAATTTAATGCGTAAAATAATGCATTTAAAAACAGGAAACATAGATTTCAACACTATATATCAATTTTTAAAACCTATGTTTTAATTTTTTAAATAAATAAATATTATTGGATCATTACATAGAATAAAATATTTTCAAGGTGAATTTTTTATTTAGGTTTACTAAAATCTTAAAACCCTCATTTCTTAATCATAAACTAGTAAAATTCATAATAATAAACACACTTAATAATTTTGGGACTAAATAAAAAAATAATATATTTTTATTCTAAAGTAATCATTCCCCTTTCTAATATAAATACCCTTTGACCACCCATTTTGCCTCATATCAAAAACTATTTCTATTCCATAACCTCTAATTTAATCCCTCTAAAATTCCTTACATACATTCCCAAGACCATAGTTTATCCAAAATTCCCTCCTCTAAAGGGTTTCGGCCCAATCCAATAATAGTGACTTGAATATATGGTGAAGGGTTTCAAAACCCATATATTTTAATTTAGATTCTACTCTTATCTATTCTATAATATGTTTAATCATTAAATGTATTGTTAAAAATGTATTTTAGTTATATAATAGTTTTTTTTATAAAACTAAAATATTCATTACTTTTTCTATACATTAAACTCTTTTAAAACACACCATTCAACAATGGTAATTTCTTTATACATAAGTGAATGATGATATTTAATTTTTTCCTTCTACAATTCAAATATTTTCTTAAAAATTAATTTCATGACCAAATATAATATTAATAATAAAATAATTACATTTTTGTGATTTTTGGATAGAAAAAATAGGAATTATAAAAATGATATTAAAATGAGAAAATAATAGTAATTTCCAACAATATGTTTTATATATTCTCATATCAAAGTATATGATATTAATTTGTCATGTGGTGTGACATATAGAGAAGGAGGCACATGATGTTTCATGAATTGATAATATTTTTCAATTATATAGTGATACCATAGAACTACCTTGACATGGAAGTGGATAATTATAGGATTAAAATTTGAAGCTTAAACATGTGACCATATATAAGTGTTTATTTAGATGAACTACATGTCATAATAATAATTGTTGAGGGTTATAAAAGGGTTTGTAAACCACATACATAACTCATACATTTGATAAAGTATGTTTTCATGCATTGCTGGCCTAGTAGTGTCTCAAGATGATATAAATGGAGAAAAACTATCGGGGTAGTTTTGTTTGGTAATTTCCCTATATTTTAAAAGGGAAACATTTTACTTGATAACAAACAATAAGTACAATACTAATATTAAAATAACAACGAATGATTATAATTTAAATATGATTGCTATAACCTAGAAGTTAAATTAGTGGGTATGAAAAGGATTAACTGGTTTATGAAATAAATATAAAGTCCAACTCAAGATAAATTTATTGAAAAATTCTGATAAAATAATCACACAATTTTTAATATATTAATTTTATTTTTCATAAAAATATGTTTTCTACAAAAAATGATTTTCTTCCACCTTATGATTGATTATTAGAATTAATTTTTATATATTATAGAAAATTTATTTGAAATAAAAATATATTTCATTTTTTAATTAATCATTTCAAAATAATATTAAGATTAATTTTTTTGGAATTTTTTGAAAAAATGATTTTCAATGAAGAATGAAAGTACTGATTTTTATTGAAATTTAAATTTTTTTAATGAATTTAAAAAGTAAAATTATATTTTTAATTTTTTTTAAATTTCACTAGTTTCTTTTTATTTAAAATAATTTAATTATAATTTTTTAAAAGTAATTTATTTTATAATTTAGTATAAAAACATTTTGTATTTTAAAATAGACATTTTTCAAAAAAATTGTTTATCATCACATTTTCGGGTTTAGCTATTTATTAAGTTATTCCACATATGTGTTTTAAATTTTGAAAACATGATTACATATTTGAAATATGTATTTTAAAATATAGTAAATATGTCACTTCTATTTTTTGACAATATAAACAGTAAATTTGGTAACTTTTGTTACCGCGGTAAAGGGTAAATCGAGTAATTAAAATAAAAAATTAAATGATAAGGATTATAAAATGAAAATGACACTTTCATTAATTTTTTATTATGATTATATTTAAATTATATTCAACCATTATTTTGTTATATGTCATTTATAGTCCATTTTAATGAGATTGTGACCTTTATAATATTTTATTTTAAGAAAAGTCTAACATGTCCCAGAGTAATATTTAATAACTACAATAGTTTTTTATATGGGGTTATAAAAACGATATGTTAGACTATAAATATTATTTTAAAATTTAACAATATTTATATTCATCAGGGTAATATATTTTTAAATATTATTTATAAAATAATTACCTCAAATAATTTCAAAATGTTAATGTAGTAATAATTTAATTAAGAGAAAAAAACAAATTAAAGATATTAAATATAATAAAGCTAATTTAATTTTAGATAATTAATTTGATAAAAAGATTCATATATTTCTATGAAATTTGAGGGTTACAATTAAATATTTGGTTCAAATTAAAAGTGTTATATTGATATCATCAAACTCAATGTAATGAATATATCTAAATATTTATATTATTGATATTCTAAAAATATATCACAATTTATTAAATAATAAAAAATTATAAGAATCCATATAATCATCCAAGTAATTAGTATATTTTTTTATAATGTAAAAAAATTCCCACTAATGGGCATTTTTTCTATTTATTGAAAAAATATATAACCACAAAGAGTAAAAATCTTTGTTGTCATGGTATATTTAAAAATGGTAAATATGGGGTTAAAAACAAACAATAAGGGTAAATATTGGTCCTAACATTGTCCAAAAAATATTATATGATTTTATTTATGCCAATAATCTTCCTTACTTATAAATAAATTACTTTGGATCCATTGATAATTGAATAACAATTTTTACTAATTTAATGTTTTGATTAATTCACGAGTGCCCATCCCCTCTCTTATAAAAGGTAACCCCTTATTCTCAATAATTCTCACCTAAAACCAATTTTTTCATACAATAATGGACTAAATAACTTCCTTAAATCTATACCCTCATTATATAAGTATTTTTTTAGAATAACCCCAACCTTAGTGGTCTTCTTGTGGAAAAAATGTGGTTTCCAGAAGAAGATATATCATTTTTAATCATATGCTTCCATTTTATTTCTTCTTTTACCACCTTAAAATATTATTAAACCATGATAAAATAACAACAATAGTATCCTACATATACTAAGTTGTTATTATGTTATTAGAATAACCTGTATTCATCTCTCACATCCATAAGATGAGAAACAAATTCATCGTTCTTGTGTACGGGAAACTACAACCTCACAAACTAATGTAATTCATTTTCCATCAGTATATATCATGAAAATTTATAATGATTTATTTAAAATTTATATGATAAGTATAACGTATTTATAATTATAAAATTATAATATATCATTTACCTTGTTATCATTCAAGGATATGGAAAATGATAACGTTGTTTGTGTGCACTTGTGGACTACCTGCTCCATAATGCAATGTGATTCTTTTTTCATCACCACATCACATTGATGATATATATATGTATATTTGAAGAATTAATATGATTCAATGATTTTTTTGGGAATATAAAATAATACTTACCCTCTTTTTATAATGATCTTCAAAAAATGGAAACATTAATCATGTGTACTTACATTCTACTGTCTATATGATTATAACATAGTTCATTTCTCATATCCATATTTAATGGTTGAATTTAAAATTATAATTGATGTAAAATTGATAAATATTTTCTTATTATTATTCTTTATATTATAGAATAATGACCGCTTTTACCATAGTCATCCTATTGAAGTCATTTTGGACTTAAATACCAAATATTATTAAAGCATCTGATGTGAACATAAATGATTAATTAATTATTATAACAAGATAATAATTGATATAAAAGGAATATTAATATTCAAAAAAAATTATAAAATTAAATAATTAAGGGATGTTTGTTATTTGTGAAGATAAAAAAATATATGTTGAGTTCGACTCAATGTATGGGATTTTCATCTCACTTTTATTTATGTGGGACACATTCCTTATACACTACTTGTTTCATTTGTGTGTTGTATATACTATACATGAATGAAGTTTATGATTATTCTTTCAAAAAATTTGTTAAATATATATCTGTATGATTATATTTCATTCAACGGTCATATGATTCAAAAGTTACCAATGTGGTACGGGTTTATTTCAAAACCTCATCACTATTTGGTATTTTTTATATCGGATTCACTTTTAGGGAATATTTATCTTCCATTTCCATGTTTTATAAAAGTATTTTCTATTTTCATAAACTTTTTAAAAAAATACCCATGTTTTACTTTTTACAAAATGTTTTGAAAGGAATATATTTTTCTTTTTCTAAATATAGTGCTTTTTGTCTTTTCAAATAAAAATTTAGAAGGAATTTTTTTATCTTATATGACATGAGAGTATTTTCCTATCATAATGAGGCCTCAATGATTAAAATATTCATTTATATGTTTACAAGATAATTTTATAAGGAATGTTTTCCCTTTTTAAGTTCTCTTATTTTTATAAGAGAAGTTATTTTAAAATGGAAAGGTTATTTATCTCAATAATTATTTCAAATGATCATTTATAATTTTTTTCCCATTAGAGATGAAATAATTTCTTTTTACCTATATCATAATGGGATATGAACCAAGGATGCCATACAAATTCATTCTATATATGGTTTTTTAAATTAAAAGATGAAATTTTTATAAAACCCATGTCTTTTCCTAGGGTTTGATATGATGAATTATGATCCTGTGAAATAAATTTGTATGGTTTTAAAAATGTGAATTGTATGAACTATATATCCATCCAATTGATTGGGTAAAGTATTATATCTCATGATATAGTTAAGGGAAACATGTTTATTTGGTTGATCTATTATGGGAAATAAGTCCATGTGATAATCTGTTAGGGGAAACAAGTCAATGTGCTTGATACAGTTTGGAAAACAGGCATTGATTCTTGATTTGATGGTCTCAGCAGTTAACCACGAAATATGAAATGGTTTCAATGCATATGATGGTTCCACACAGATTTAAGATATGATATTTTGGATCAGGATTAATTTAGGATGATTTATCGTTATCGTGATTTATGTTTTCAAAATGTAAATTTATTTATCTCATAATTCATTTATAAGATCATTTTTCATATTAGGTATTGATTTTTTAACATATGGACATAATATTATAAATGTATTAATATATTATTATTGCATATAATCATCAATTTATTTTTCTCATGCATACCCTTACTAAGAATCTCTAATAACCATTTGTTATGTTTCCTTCTTCTAGGATATGAATAATGATGGTAAATGATTTGTGTTTAGAAATTTTTCATGTCTTAATAATTTTATTATAAATTTTGAAGACATAACATTGTAAACGAAAATATGGGTATAGTGGGAGATGATGTTGATCTTTATGAAAATATTTTTTATGAACCCATTTTGTTAAAATTATGCACTCATACACTAAATCTCTAAACCTAAAAGGTATTTAGGTATGTAAATGATTAAATACTTCCTATTGGAATTGTTTGTTTTTTATGGAAAAAAATTTGGTCACATTTATCAGTATCAACGTCAGAAATTTAATTTCAATTTTTTAGTACCTAATCGTAGAAATGCAGGTTTCGAGTTATTATTATTGGTATCAATAAAAGGTTTAGACCACTTTGTAGATTAATATTTTTTATGAATAAATTATATTAAGGGTTATGGATTCCATCATGTATTTAATATACTGAGATTGATGATATGATAAAAGTCATAGACATCCCATTTGATGTTTTAAGTGATGCAATTTTATGGAGTCTGATGATATTTTGGGATACCTATATTTTACCCTAGGTTTAACATTAATTATATTTGAGGAATAATGAAATTAAAATTTGTGGACATATGATTTAATGTTATTTATAAATATATGGCTTCAACTAATCTTTTGTTTTGAGTTAATTATGGGTTACAATATTTTCGAGGAAAAAATAAAAGATATGACATTACCTTTGGGGATCATCCATTTCTTTAATATTTAATTTATTATAATAATTTTTTAGGATGTTCACCAAATTTTGGGGAATTATATAAATATTATAATAATATAGTTTCAAAAATACGATAACATATATGTCATGTGATAACCCATCACATTCGACAAGGCTACGAGGCTTGTACCGACAACTGAAGGGGGAAAAGGGTGTATCACCTACCATTAGCCAAAGAGAAGTCTCGGTTAGTATGACATTGAATTCTTACATAACTTATTTGAAAAATAAATATAAGTTTATTTTTGGAACTTATGATTTATCATGTAGAGAACCATCGGATTGGAAAAAATGGTGGTTATGTGATTGATGTTATTTCGGAAGACATTCACTTTTTTTGGAACCTTATAATATAAAGGTAAAACTAATACTTTGTGATATTATTTCAAAAATAAATGATTAATTATATATTTAGAGAATATATGATTTTATTATGGATTTATGATGATTTGGGTTATTAATAAAAATTATTATAATATCTTGGGGATTATGTTTTTAGGGAAATTACATTATTGGAATGATAAATTAAGAGTGATTTTGTTATTTGATAATAAATGTAAGAGAAATCATGGAAGATGATGTAAAAAAATCCTTATAATTTATGCAATTGAATCATAGATAGAAATATTTTTATAATTTTATGAATAGTTATATACTGAATGATATAATTTGAACTTTTGGTATTAGTGTTGAATTTTAGAGATTAAATTTGTTTTCTCCATATGAAGATTTTTTCTTTTTGGGAATGATCCTATAATGTGCTAACAATTTTGGTTTTTTAGTACCAAAATATTTGATGGTTAGTTTTTTAATACCTTTTGGTATTATGATATCCATTCGAAGATAGTTTTAGACTCTTGGGCATGATATTATCATCTTAAAAACTCATCTAGTGGAGAAAAAAAGATAATATTATTGTGGAAATTGATTAAAGGATGAAATTATAATTGTTAATCATATTTCATTTTGTTTATATTATATATGGTAAATGAATTCCTCAAATCTAGGAAAATGATATTAAGATAAAAATTCAACATTGTATCCTTTAATTTGGACGAAATGATAGTCTTTACCAAATTTATCATTTATGATTTTTGCATTATTTACTTTTTCAAGATCGTTTACCTTCTTCAGATCAATGTTATATGAAAATTTCTTTTATTCTATGTATATATATTCATTTCCCCCCAAATTTATCCTATTTTGAAGCCTGGTATTTTTTATCCCAAAACTCCTTCTTACTTCCCTTTCTCTCTCCCGAAGAGGATATTTTATTAACGCTTTCTACGATGTTGATTTACATGATGGAATTTTCAAATATCACACCTTTGATTTTTTAGAAGTATATAAAATTAGAAATATTTAGTTTTCTAGACAATTGAAAATGTAATATCCTAATATTTTAGAAGTAAATACTATGTTTGATAGCATAAAATTTGTGCAACATTAAGCTTAAACGAGAAAAAATATTATTATTTAAATGTGCATATTATAGTCTACTTGTTAAATAGTAGGAATGAATAGGATTAACTAATTTATGAAATAAATATAAATTTCTAAATAAATACCAATTTTTTTGGAAAAAATAGAAAATAATCACAAAATGATTTGTAAATTCATTTTATTCTTTTAATAAAGATATTTTCATAAAAAATGAGTTTTATTACATTTTGTAAGAAAATAAATTAATTAATTCATAATAGGTTTTGAGTTTTTCTGAAAAAATGAATTCATTTTTTAAATTCAGTATATAAAAATTAAATTAAGATTATTTTTTTAGAATTTTCTAAAAAAGATCATTTCCAATGAATAGTGAAAATGATATTTTTTTGTGAAATATATATTTATTTTAATGATTTTTGAAATTAAAATTATATTTGGGAATAGTATTCAAATTTAATTAGTTAATTTTTATTTATAATCAATAGTTTTTGTTTTTTAAAATGTATTTTTTACACGAATCTTGGATTAAGACATGTTATGTTTTGAGAAAGGTGCATTTTCTAAAAACAAATTCATCATATTTTCCCGATTTAATTTTATATTAAATTTTTCCACTAATTTTTATGAATTTATAAAAATGTGTTGCACATTTTTGATTATGAGGTAAAAATTAATTAATTATTTCCTTTTTATTTTTTTAATATGAATTGTAATATTATAATTTTTTACCATAATAAAGGGAAAATCTGGCAATTAAAGATAAAAATAAAATAATAAGGATTACAAACTGATCCCAACACTTTCCTTAATTTTATTTTATGAGTCTTTTTATTCCATATTCATCCATTATTCAGTTATATGAAGTTTTATTTTCATTTTAATGATATTATGACCTTTATAATATTATATATTGAGAAAACTCAAACATATCACACTCTTGTTTTTAATAACTATAATATTTTTAATATGGGATTATCTACATGATATTTTAAACTATAAATATTATTTTTAAATATTAATTATATATATTTATCATGGTAATTTATTTTTATTTTTATTGAATAAAAAATTACCATAAATTATTTCCCAATGCGGATAAAATAACTATTTAATTAGTGGAAAAAAAATAAATGAAATTAAAAAATAAAATACGAACATACTTTTGATAAATAATGTGATACATGAACTTTTTATATTACAATTATATTTTCATGATATAATAAAATAATATATTTTAATTCTAAGTTTTATAATGACATTATTAAGTGAATTTAATGAATAGTTTAAAAAATTTCAATTATTGATATTTTAAATTAAATCATATTTTATTAAATGATATAATATTAATTA
The DNA here is from genome assembly GCA_963277665.1 of Viscum album. Classification (NCBI taxonomy): domain Eukaryota; kingdom Viridiplantae; phylum Streptophyta; class Magnoliopsida; order Santalales; family Viscaceae; genus Viscum; species Viscum album. The sequence goes on from OY728126.1 coordinate 1,025,273,165, forward strand.
AAGTCTTATTTTCATAAAATAAATTATTATATGGTTTATAGTGTAAAAATGGTCTATTTATGGGCCTTTTGCATTTATAATAACTATATTGACCCAGAAATATGAAATATTATTATTGTCGTGGTATGTTTGGTAAATGAGCGGTCGAAACCAAATGATAAGGGTAAAAAAGTGACCTACACATTTAAATAAATTTTTGAAAAGATTATTTCAACACATAATAATATTATCTTCTAAACAAATGAGTTTGATGAAATTTGTAATTGAATATTAATTTAATATTTTGAGTAATTCTAAGAGTTTTCTTCCCCTCTCTTATAAAAGTGAACCTATTATTCTCAATACTTCACACTTAAACCCCAATTTTTCCAAAAATTTCACAAATACTTTCCCAAAATCCATTTTTTAATTCTAGATGTATTCAGTTTTTCATAAATCCCACTATAGTGGCCTTAAGGTGGTGAGCAGAGGTGGTTGTCCAAAAAAGATGCATTGTTTTTAATCGATCATTTCTATTTTATTCCTTCTTCCAACTCTTTAAATGTTTATCAACCAGGATAAAATAATAAAAATAGCATTTTTTATATTATTATAAGTAATTTTTTTAATTTAATTTCTTGTATCCATTTCTTAAAACTTTTAAATGTGAAATGAATTCACCAATATTATGTAAGGTGGACTACCACCTTGCGAACCAATTTAATTAGTCTTCCTTTAATGTATATCATGAATGGTTATTATTATTTATTTAATGTTTATATGATATTAATGAAAAATTCACCATTTTAAAAATATAATATATCATTTACCTTGTTAAAATTCCATTTACTAAATAATGATAATGTCATCTATGTGTACATATGCACTACCACCTCCATAGAGCTATGTGATTCGTTTTTCATCACCACATCACATTGATGAAATATATATATATATATATACATATTTTTGTGTTTATATTTAAAGTATTAATATGATACATATTATATCATTATCATTCTGGAATGATAATATAATACTAACATTCTTTCTATAATGATCACTGAAAAATAGAAATGTTACTCATGCATTCGTACAACCTATCGTGTCCATGATTACTTATGATGTAAAAGGACTCACATCGCTTTGAGGAGGCGGTAGTCCGCACATCCATAAAAGATGTTATTACTATTTTGATCTGTGAATAAGGTAATAAATAAAAGTACATATTATATTTATAGAGAGATAATTATGTAATTAATATCATAATTATTTCATTGAAATCATATTAATTTTTTATTTTTTCCATTATTACCTACCATAAAACACGTTAGTGAAAAACTCTCTATATCTCTTCGCTTCGCGAGGTGGTAGTTCATCCTACACATGAGCGAAGTAATCATATATCCAATATTATGGAATGTAAAATAGGTTATTATGATTTAATTAATCTATATCAATAATTTTTTTATTATATATAAACATTATATCCATCATTACTCTTATCCATGAGATGTGGTAATAGAAAAATTAAGGATATAGGTATGCAATGCGGTAGTCCATTGTACACACAAACAATGATTTCATACCCCATTTGAAATAAGTTTGTGTCATTTTTGGTAATTAAAATTACATAAAATCATATTAGTATATTTTTAAATATCATTTTTTATATAATATTTGTATAATAATATTTTAATAGGGTGGAGAATGAAAGAAAACAAAAATGCTCGTGGATGAACGTTGCCTCTTCTTCAATTAACTCCATTTAGATTTAACTAAACATTTTGCATGGATACCAATATTTAAAAATTTAGTCTTCAAGGTTTATATTAAGGATTTATGTAAGTTATTTTTTAAGATTTTAGATGAGCTTAATTTCAGGATAGGTCTGAAGAAGTGAGGGGAGTGAGTTCCCTTTTATAGATGAGGAGTGGAATTCTTGTAATTAATCAAAAGTATTCACTATTGGGAGGTCTCTCTTACCCCATGTGCCACAAAAGTTGAAAAATAATGGGTTGTATGTTTTATTTTTTCTACAAACACCTCCACCATAGAAAACAAATACATTATTAAAACATTTTGCACCATAACTTTTGGGTTTTCTTATTTTTTTCATTTTGGTTATTCATTAAGGTAACCAGTGTTATATCCTAAGTAATATATCCATTAAGAATAAATTAAAGTGTTAATTACTATAAGATTTATACCAAATAATTATAAATATTAAGACCAAATTTTTAAATAATAGTCACATGTGTGTTGGAAATAAAGTTTAACAGAAGTGCATGTAACATGAAAAAACACTACTTTAACCCTAACTTTGCCAACAATGTTTTTACTATTTTGGGGTCAATATATTCATTTTAAGAGATCAACTATTCCATGAATGGGAAATATTTCATATTTAATAACATTTGAAAATTTCTTGGAAAAATAATGTATTTTGAGTAATTTTGATCATTTAATCCAACATAAATTATTATAAAATTACATTAGTTTCAATTTTGACATTATTCATTTAAATTTAATTTAAAAAATAACAAATAAAATTATAAAATTAGAAAATATTACATTATAAATAGTTTAACATTATGTATTCATCTTATAAAAATAATGGAACATAACAATTCACTCAATTTACTATAATTTTAATATTCAGTTTCGTTAATTTCATTTAATTACTAACTGAATAATTACATCATTGGAATTTCTTATGAATTAAATGTAATTATTTATTGTCTAAAAATTGAAGAATAATTATTATGAGAAAAATTTATAATTTAAACTTTTAAAAAATATCTATAATAGAACCAATGTTTGTTTTGTCCATAGCTGAATTCATTATAGGAATTAAAATAAAAAAAGTTCTCTTTTGTCATTTTCTATACATAACTTATTATATGGGTTAATTTCATAGAATAATATCCCAAAAACTATTAAAAATATATCATATGGTTCAAAGTAGTGATATATTTCCAATAAAAAATTTTAGACAAGTTTTAAGGACATTTCACCCCTTCAGTTTAACGCCTAATCCATTGGTTAACTTGTTTTACCATAATCACTGTAATTAAATATAATTATTTTCAAAAATCGCTATGGTAAAAAATTAGTTTCAATTATTAGACATTATAAATTATTCTGATTAAAAATATGGGATTAATTTTTTCAAATCCAATTAATTTTAGTGTGAAATTTTTATGTAATATTAATCCTACAGACGTGGCATGACAACATGCTTTTTATAAGAGTATTTTTTAAAGAGATGATGGTTCTATTTTAACTTAATGAATAATATTAATTATAATAATAAAATAAAAACCTCATAATATTTTAGGATGTAAGATATATATATATATATGTGTGTGTGGGTGTGTCTATGTTTTATTTAAAATATTCCCCATTAGGGATTATTTTAATTAATTAAATAGCAGAAACATTATTTATTTTAAAATAGTATTTAAAAAACAGTTTGTTAAACCCAAAAAACAATCTTATATTAAAACCTATATAAATTTGATTAAAACTAATTAAGTGGGTTAAATATATATTATGGTACTTAAAAAGAAATTAAAAAATATTTTTACTTTTAAATTACATAATTGAATGAAAATAAATGAATTTTTATAAAAAATTAGTATTTTCACTCTTGACCGAAAAGGAAATATTTCTCAAAAAAATACAAAACATTCAATTGATTTTTTTTATATTTCTCTTATATAATGCCTTTTATTTCTTCAAAGATATTATATGAAATTTTTAAAAAATATTTTTAAAATAATTACTCCATAAATAGTAGACAAAACTACTTTTGAAAAATATACAGGTTTAAGTGAAAAATTGGATTCATCAGGTCTAGAAAACACATATGATGAATTTTAAAAGTAATATTGAATAAATTATATATAAATATTATTAAAATAATCCAAAAATATTGATTGGTTTATTTTATTTTTATATAACACACTTTTGTGCATTGAAATAGTTTTTCAGAGAAAGACTTCTAATTTATTTTCGAAAGGGTTTAATTTTTATTACTAATTAATTTGTCCTAGGATAATAAATTATATGTACATTTGAAAAAGATTTTTTATTAATTCAGTTAATAATTTCCATACCCTCCATTCTATAGGTGATAACTATCATGTTGAATAATAATTTCAATAGTATATTTTTCTTCGTTAAAACTTAACCATGCACGTAACCCAAGAAATTAAAGAAACTTATTGTAGAATGTATCATAATATAAACTGATTTATTAATGTAATGAGTTATAAACATTATGTTTCATGTCCTTTACACTATCTAGTATAATTTTCATCCTTTATAACCTATGGGTAATAACCTCCACCATTTTAAAAATTGAATCCTCACAATTTGATCTTCATATCTGTAATCAAAGGTTTGACATTTGAAAATAATTTATTTTGTAAAATCACATAATAAAAGGGTTCCTATAACATATTAATGCTAAAATTTAATAACTTTTATAAATTTAATCTAGAATAACATGTAACCAGGTCTCTATATAGAAACAAATTGGTTGAAACTAAACCTATTAGCATTGATGAATATTATAAATCCTAAATAAGGATATAGAGTGACTAAGATCATTGATAACTATAAATTGAATTATCAAGATAAATTAAAAAAATAACAAAACCATAAACCAAATATTCATGTAAATTTTTTTGATGTCATCATACAAGTTAGTAAAAGGATAACAATTTATATTCAAGATCCATTTCTTATAGTTAGGGAATTATCATACCATCGAGACTAAAAGAATATTGAAATATATATACTTAATGAGTTTAATTTCACCATTTAATAAATATCCACTATAATGTCATATTTTTTCCCCTATGATGTGTATTCATGATGAATTTTTCATTCCTTAAGCACTGAGATCAAATTTCAAAGACCACATAACCAGAAAATGGATAATAGTCTATTCCCCCTGCCTTTAAACATTAACCAAAACTAAAATGGTTATCACATGGTTAGATAATTCCAAAAAATGAATAAACATTCATATGATGAACTAATATTAAAAATTAAATATTAATACCCAATGTTCAGACTAAATCATTCCGTAAATAACTGTCTTTAAAATTAATCAAACTTTTCTAGACAATGTTTGAAACATAATGGTTAAAATTATTTTATCATATATCCCTACAAGATAATTCAGTCTTTATTCAAAAAATAAAATCCCATATTTTTTAGAAATAACCTTTATATTTACCTGTAAAAATTAAATGCTAACTAGGATATTCAGATAGCCAATGTTAGGCATGACACCCTTATCATATTTCGGTCATGGGTTTATGCCTCATTGTCATGCCGAACGTGATGGGATTTCACCCAACATATGTGTTGTCTTTTAAAAAAAATTAAAAATAATTACTCCCTAAATATCACTTCATGTTTTTCTTAGTGGTTAAAAATAACCCATCCCAATAAAATATCTCCCTACTTATCATTATTAACCACAAATGTTTTACTACTTCAAACCCTAAAATGGTGTGTCTAATAAATTAAAAATATAATAATCCATAATATTATGGACCTATGATGATATCCATAACATTTAAGATAAACTCAAATGAAACATCATAATCTATAAAATTATCTAAACAGACCTTGGATACTAACTATAATCTCCAATAACCCATGCTCTAATATTCAATGCTCAAATAAAAAAATTTACGTCTGAATCTTTGATATAAATAAAGGTCACTGATATTTTTCCATCTCAATAACACAATATCCAGAGGAAATTTTGGATCACTTATATCATATGGAACCATTTAGGTTTATATTTTTATAGAATTGGGACAAAATCCTGCATAAAAAAATTCACAATACTTTAAGTAATAATTTCCCAAAATTATCATCACTTTTATTTTTAACATTAAGACATCATTATCATTCATATGATATACCTTCTAGACATTATTCATTAAACCTAATTCTTTATAAACTAGGGATGAGTAATCATAAGAAGGTTGAGGTAAAATTCTCAGTAAGGGAAAATAATTATTAACAATTAATTGTCATCAATGAGCATAAAAAAGGCATAAGGGTACAATGAAATAATCAAGGTGTGTGAGTATAACATAAGAATATCCATACCCATAAATACATCGATCATAAAACATGAAATCATGGATTAGTAATTTGACAAAGGAAATATTCAACAGAATAAATAATCATGTACATGTCATATCAATCTTGATCAAATGAAACATCATAAACACATAACCAACATATGTAAAACATATTGGTTTCATGGAAGATAATATCATAGAAACCTTAAATAACCCTTACAATTGGAATAACAATATCACTAAATTCTAATATAATTCTCTATAGAAGATAATAAGTACCTAATTCATAAGATATTTATCAATTCATTCCCACCTTCTAAGTTATGATATGCTCACCCGGTGTTATCTGGGTTCACTCATCATTTATAATGTTCACAAAACAAAACATGAATAAGCCATATAAAGAATTAATTTCATCATAACTCATTGATAAAACCATTATTATTTACTAATATGATTTTCCCATGTAATGGAAACATGTTCCATTATAATATCTTTAGAACATGGTTAATCGGTAGAAAGAAAATAGGTTATATAATAATCTCTTTGAAAAATATTTAACCTTTGGAAAAGAAACGTTACCCATAAAAAATTATTTGAAATAATAATTACCCACTGAGATAAATAATTAAGATGGTATCATTACAATATATACCCATTTGAGAATAAGTAAAAAAAAATTGACATTAATGAGTGGAAATATCATTAAGATATCATTAAATGCTTTTTGGATGACAATAAGATTTTCATTTTGAATATAACTTTATAAAACATAAATCATTTTGAACATACATTTATTTAAAAATAAAAATGGGATATTATAAAGAAATATTATAAAAATAATTTTAAACACTTCTTGGGGAAATTATCTTTATGGTTTCTAAAAAAATATTTTTATACATTTTTGAAAACATTTTTATATAACATGGTTTTGGAAGAAAATAAATTTTTGAATGAATATAAGATTTTTCATAAAAACATTGTTTCCAAATATTGAGTAGATAAAGAGAAGAAAATGATGTGAAAAAAATTTATTCTCAAAAAACAACTAGATGATAATAAAAATCAGTATAATTATTTACGGGTACATCATAATATTTACACATTTGAGACTTAATTTCAAATAAGCCTGATAATCCATGAAATTATAATATCAAACTCATAAAACATTAGTATCATTAAATTGTAAGACCCAAAAAATTATTACATTAAATGAAACCTAAAAAAAGTATAAATAAATAAATTCATGATATTATATTTTAAATGGTATTTATATATATATTATAAATAATATATGTGAACAAATCAACATAAGTCTCAATGAAAGTAAATTGTGAAAAAAATCCATCAAGGATTTGGTAAAATAGAAAATGTAACCACTATAAAAGAGAGATCCTAAAATTTTTATTTAAATTCCTATAAATATATTTATAATAACTATAAAATACATTATTGGGAAGCAACATAGTATATAATAAAAATAAGTTGTGAATATTTCTAATATCTCAAAGAAAAAAAGTGGGATGAGAAATCCCTTACCTTGAGTCAGATTAAACATGATTTCCTTTATCAACCTATATAATAAATCTATGATAATTAATTAATTTCATGATAAAATTTTCCATGTTTATTATTACATTTATTTTACCTATAAATAAGTAATACAAAATTACATAATCAATTATGTTTAAGTCATATGGTTTGACCAAATTTGACTTATGTGTCCAACATGAATTTGGTAGGTTGAATAAGGTCAAAAGGTCATTATTTAAAACATATAGATAATAATAATTACTAAATAATTATCATATTTACACATATATTAAACTTTTAAAACCAATCACGATATATTTTTATAAGAATGAACTATCATTACGATGATGGATATGGGAGGACGTACATATGCATGAGTTACATTTCTATTTTCAATGGTCATTATGGAAATAGGTTAAGTAATATATTATCTTTATATAATCATAATTATATCATAAATTCCATGTCTTTTAATTATATATAATTATATATATATATCACTATTGTGAAGTAAAATAAATCACAATGTTGTGATTAGGTAGTAGTCCACACGTCCATGAATGATGTTATCACTTCTTCAGTGTGTGAAAAGGTAATTCACATAACATAAAAACATATATTTATGTTTAGGATACTTAGTTAATTATATAATCAAGGTATAAAAATAATTTAACTGGTGAAGAAAGAAATGAATCAAAAATGCTTGTTGGTGAACATTACCTCTTCTTCCTGTAACTCTATATGGTTTGAGCCAAAGGACTTCCTAGGTTGGATTTATACCTAAATTGAGGATTCTAGTATGATATGATGGAATTTGGTATGTTATTTGGTTAGAGTTTTTGTGATAAAAATGGATTTATAGGTGTGAATAAGTGATGGGAGTGAGTGCCCTTTTAAAGTAGCAGAGGAGTGGCATTCCTATAAATACTCAAAATTATTCAATATTTGTATGGCTACCTTCCATCATGTGCATCCAAAATTAAAAAATTATGGATGTAGGAATCTTGTGGAGGAGAAACGCCTCCAAATCATAAAATCAATATATTTTCAAAAAAATGGTTCCTTACCTCTTATGTTTCATTATTTTTCCATGTTGGTTTTTCATTAAGGTTACTATGTTTATAAACTAAGTAATTTATTCATTAGGACTAAATTTACGTGATAATTATTTGAATATTTATACCCAACGATTCAAAATATTAAATCCAAATTATAATATTAAAATTCATTTTTTAGAAAACTAATTTTAATATAAGTGCATGTAATAAGAAAAAAAACTGCCTTAACACTGACCATTCTGACAATGTTTTTAATATTTAGCGGTCAATATGTTTGTTATAAAATATAAATTGGTCTATTAATGGACAAAATTTTATATTTTTTAAATTTTAAAATTAACATGAAATACTATTTAATTTTTACTAATTTAAAATCTTTTATTCAAATATTGTATATTAAATAATAATATTAATGTTAATATTAACATTATAAAATTAAATTGAATTTAAAAAAATAAATAAAATTATGGAATTTAAATATATTATTTTGAAAAAATTTTATCAATACATATTCGTCAAAAAAAATAATTAAACACAATAATTAACTCAATTTACTTCACTTTTTTTATTTTTGGTATCATAACGTTCATTTAATTTCTAATTAAATTATTAATAACTTGGAATTCATTAAGAATTAAATGTTATTATTTCTCCTCCAAAAATTAAATATAAATTATTATGATAAAAAATATAATTTATATTTCAAAATAATATCTAAAACCGAACCTATGTTATTTTTTCTACCCCAAATTATTATAGAAATTAAAATGAAAAATGGTTTCTTTTTGTATTATTCTTTACTTTACGTATTATGTAAGACAATTTCAATTACTAGTGCCCCAAAAAGTAATAAAAATATATAATAAATTCATAATGGTCGAAATATTTCCATAAAATAGGTTTTGGAAATAGTTTTAGGTCATTTTGACAATTAATATTGAATTTTCATCCCTTGGTAAACTTATTTTCACCGTAATCATAGTAATTAAATTTAACTGTTTTAACTAATCAATTAGGACAAAAATTGGGTTGTAATTATTATACATTGTAATGAATTATGATTAAAAATATGGATTAAAATTTTCCAAATCCAATTCATGGAAGTCGATAATTTTTGTTTAATATTAATCCCGCAGACACGCCAAGACAACAGGTTTTTTATACGGGTATTTTTTTTAAAAATGATTCGATATTAAATAAATGATTAATAATAATTAATATATAAATAAAAAATAAATTTTAAAGATATATTATAAATATATATTTAATTTAAAAAATTACCTATTTGGTATAATTTTAATTAATTTAAAAGTATAGATATTATGTTTTTTAAAAATGTGTTAAGACAAACCCAACTTTAAACCCAAAACAACACATATTTTAAAAACCAATTTTTAGTTTACTAAAATTAATAAAGTCTGTCAAATATTACATATTAAACATTAACAAATATTAAAAAAATCTTGGGACTTTTAAATTTTTGAATTTATTGATAATAAAAGAACCATTACATAAGTCAGTATTTTTCACTATTCATTGAAAAATCAATATTTTTTGAAAGAACCGAATATTTCACCCAAAATAAATTTTGATATTCAGATTAAAAACTGATGACTATTTTCAAAAATTAAATTTATTAAATTGATAAAAATTATTTTTAAAATAAGTGCTCAATAAAAAAGAAAACAAACTTGCTTTTTGAGAAATATACAATTTTATGAAAAATAATGGATTTGTTAGGTCCATAAAAAATATTTGATGAATGTAAAAAAATTACATTGAGTATTTTTTATATAAATGTCATTAATATAATCCAAAAATATATATATATATTTTTTAATTGATTACTGTAAAACATTCTTCGGCGTATTAAAATGGGTTTTGAGATAAAGATTTCATTTTATTCAAAAGGGTTTTATATTCATTTCAAATTAATTAGTCATCAAAAAATGAATTATAAATAAATGTGTGAAACATATTTTAAAATTTTATTTAATCATTTCCGTACCCTTCATTACAATATCTAGGTGATAACTATCAATTTAAATAATAATATTAATAGTATATTATTATTGGGTAAAACTCAATCCTACGTGTAACATAATATATTAGAGAAACTCGTTGTTGCTTGTATAAAAAGATAAAAGTATTTTTTAATGTAATGAATGATAATATCTATTTTTAATTTCTTTTACTTGGTTAAATATAATTTTATTCTTTTAAAATATTTTGGTATTATTCATATAACATGTTATCACCCATTCATTACAAATATCTGATTATTATTATTATTTGGGTGTCAACTACTTTATTTCCTAATGTATATTTTATCATTACAATTTACATAATTTTAATTTTATCAAGTTTAATTCATATACTTAATTTTTTTAATTTTTTTAATATCATATATAATCATTGAAACTACCCATTTTACCATCCATGTAAGGCATTAAAGAAAAACGGATCACATCACTACATGGAGAAGTTAGTCCACACGTATGAATGAGCAAAATTATTAATTTTCCAAATGATTGTAAGGTATGAATTTAGATATAATATTTTAATTCTAGGATGGTAAATATTTAATAAATATAATATAAAAACATTATTCCATCTTTAAAACTGTCTACGTAAAATGGTGATGAAAAACAGATTACATATATACGTAGAGACAATATGACACACGTATGCATGAGTGGTGTTTTAACATTATATTGGATAAATAATTATTGAAAATTAGATATCCCGTAAATATCATAAAATATTAGTATATTTATTATACCAGGTTAATTATTTCATATTGGGTATAATAGATGAAGATGAAGTATAAGAAGAAATAAATATGAAAGAGTCAGTAAAGATGATTACCTCTTCATCAGAGTACATCTTTTAGATATCCTATTAAGGGACATACATTTATTATTTTTGAAGGACCATAACTTTTATTAATTGGATAAGTATTTCTATAGTACAAATTGGAAGGATTTTTTTGAGATAGGTTGGTCAAATTGGTGTAAGGAAACGAGAAAGGGGTATCCTTTTAAATGTGAGGGGCACGCATTCATGGCATTTCGTAATGTGTTAAATTATTTTTTTGGTAAAATGGATCAAAATTTATATATATATAATATAACATGGGTATTACTCTAAAACTTATCATACAATAATAATTATGCATGTTCCGTTTATTTCTTCCCCTTATATGTTTATTTTAACCTCTCATTAACCCTTTAGACAATTACATTGAAAACAATGTTTTTTACACTATAAGAGCCATGAAAGATACCATAATTGGGAAATTTGACATTAAATGGAAAATTGATAATATTTTATATTATATCTTAACCCCTTCAACATTTAAATATTTTTATATTTTATAATGATTAAATAAAATGTGTTTTTCATAAAATTTCATTAATGACATTTTTTAAAATATTATTTTAATTTTAAATTAAAAATAAAAATACATATATAGAATCATAATATATTCCTTTAAAACATCCCTAATATGTTATAATTTTAAAATATATTGTACACAATAATTCACCCAAATTGTATTACTGTTATTTTTTTAAAATCATTAATTTTATTTTTCTATTAACTGAATAAATACTTTTTCAGCATTGCAAAAGAAATTTAGCTAATTATTCAATCATTAAAAAAATAAAAATAAATTTCCATGAAAATAATAAATTAATTATGTTCAAAATAATCTTTTATATTCATTTATAACAAAATTTTAAATCTATGGGATCATATAAAATAAGTTAAAAGGGAGAGGGGGAATTTTAGAATTATCTTTACATAAAATAATATAAATGTCATTACAAATGTCAAATGACCCCAAATTAAATATATTATAATTTAGAATGTGTATAGATGAATTAATCCCATATAATGAAACAAATTAATGTTTTGGGTTGATTTTTACTGTCATATCACATTATTTTTAACCTTACTAACCTGATCTACCGTTTCCCTAGGTGATAAAATTTCCATTAGTTGCTATTTATATTTCTTAAAAATAAAAGGTACATATTCACCAAATTTGAAAATATTGATTCAAAATTTGGTACCCATTCTTTATGATCCATATTCTATAAGTGGAAGAAATTAATTTAAATATAAATATGAAAAATACAAATACAAATTATTTTTGAAAAAATATATTTATGCATAAAATAAACAGAAATCAAAATCATGAAATTTATTTATTGGAATTATATTATTATAAATCAAATCGATATTATTTATCATTAATAAAAAATTTAAAATATAATGAGACATTTAATTTTATTTATTTGAGGAAACTAAATGACATTATTTGAAACATACTATTGTTTTTATTATTATCTAAAATATCAATCATTTTAGAAAAAATCCAATAATTTAACCTTAAGTAAATTTTGATATAATGATTTTAAAAAAATAATTTAATTTATTAACATAAAATTTATAAAATTTATAAAATTTATTTCTAATAAAATTATTGAATAAAACTTTGTGAATGGTGTCATCGGTTCTTTAAATAGAAACTTTTCCTAACATTTAAGATCGAGTGTTATAGTTTATATTTGGATATATTTATTTTTCATAAATATTTAATATGTAACGCTCAAATCAACTCTATAATTTGAGAAATTATTTAATATATATAATAATTTTCATTGATAATTTAATTGATCACATATTAGATTATATTAAATATATGAAATTTAGATTATGCTAACTGTTTACATAGTAGAATTCCAATATAAAATTTTTATATTTCATATAATATCATAAATTTAGATTTAATTTTACATATTTAAAAATATTAATTATTTCATATTAGAAATAAATATGCAGTGTTTATATTCAAAATCATTGAATATATATACATTTACTATAATTATAGTTATTCTAATTATTTTAAATTTATGAATTGTTCATAAATAGTTTATCACATGCTTAAATATGTGAAATATATATTTATTTAAATTTACTTCCATACTATATTTATATATATAACTATTATATTACAACTTTAGATTTATAATTTAGTTCAATGGTGTGTAATATTATTTTAAATATTTTCGTACATAGATCTAACGAGTTACTTGCTGGATATGATTATGGATTTATTTTTATTCTACCTTAAATCTATATTTCACTTGAGATATGTAAAGATTTACACGTCAATATTGTTTGAACATATTTATTTTTCCTATGGAATTTACTTCCAAATTAAGTCACTCAAATCTTTTATACATAAATTTAATAACATTAGATTATATATTGAAATTGGATTCTCTTTCTACTAAGTATCATATTCATTTCAAAAAAGCCCTTGTCAGGTAATCATTTATTAAAATAGGTATATTATGATAAAATAGGGTGTCCATTATAACGACCCAGCATTTTCTTACTATACTATTACATCATTTCAAAGATAAAAAACATAATTGTGTTACACACATAGGATCTATAGGTTTAGTGTCTTGGGAAAACTATGACAATACATAACAAGTACATCATCAAGCATAAACATTTATTTAATTTCTTCTTCACTAGCTTCTTAGTGGCACTTGACCTCTCCTTAATATATGTAGCCACCTAAGGATATACATAAAAAGGGGTGAGCTAAAATCCCAATAAGAGGATAGATAAGAACAATACATCATGGGGTGAGCATAATCATGACATAGTCAAAAGATCTTGAACATGAGAGGAGCATAAACAATAAACTCGAAATGTGGCAATGCATAAAAATGAAACATCATGTCTTAGTGGTTAACTACCACACATACTTGTGAACAAAGCTAGAATCATGTTCACACATCATTTCACATTTACTTATGAGATTCATCACTTTACCCAATGCATTGGAGTGCTGTATAATTTTGGGCACACCCGTCACATTTAAACATTCATATTGCGCTATATAATTCCGGGAGCACCCGTCACATCATAACATTATCATTATCATCATTTCCACATAGAACACATATCAAACATGTACATAAATAACCCATGTAAAGGAATGGGTTTCATCTCTTAATAACACATTCATAAGCTTTGGGTTCCAAAAAGAAATAGGGAACAACATACTTGATATAAGAACTATCAACCTTGAATTAGAGGTAAATGGTGAGATCTTGAAAGAAGAGTTCTTTTGGAAAACATTTTGATGGACATAAAAAACAGTGACAAACATTTATATCCCATAAAATTAAAGTAAATGATGAAAAGATGATCTTTGAGGAGTAACCATATCAAAAATGGAGTGAAGGAAGCATAACCCGAAGGAAGAAAATTGGGTTTGAGATTTCCCCTTACCTTGTACTCGAATGCCTCCTTCTCTTTAATGTCCTGTATAATGACATTATATTCATTAATTAGAAATTCCAAGTCCATGTGTACATTAATAGGGTTCATTATGGTTTCATTATGTTACATTATGTTCCTTTGGATGACTTATAGAGTTTAAAACATTGATCGGGGGTGTTCGTTTTCATGGTTTTCTTGAGCGGTCCACTTGTATTCTTAAATTGATGTATGGGTAGATCATGGGTAAACATCCAGAAATGATATTACATGTTATTAATGATATTAAAAAAGCTTTAATGATTTTAAAAATTAGTTATATTAGATCCATGTGGACGAATCATTATATAAGAATTTAATGAAGATTATTTGTGTTAATTTGTCCGGTTTTTGGATCACAACGAACTCGTTTTAACATTTAACTTAGTAATATGGAAATAGGTTATTTCAAAAACATAAAATAGAACATAATACATATAAATAATTCTGTTTCAACCATAAAAATGATTTCATGACTATATTTGAAGGTATAAATGGAAGAAGAGAACATGTCGTTTTTTAAGGTGATAAATTATCACCACATGAACAACGTTCTCTTTAATAAAATAAAAGGAAGAGGGAAAGGCTGTCGGGTGATATAATATAAAATTAGAATCCTAATATTATAGTATATATATAATACTGGATTTACAGAATAATTTGGATGAAGATATGTAGGGAGAGATCAAGAAAGGAACTTGAACGTGAAAGGAAATTAAAGGAGATGAGAGAGAGAAATTACCTTTAGAATCCTCCTCTTGAGATCCTCTTTAAGGAAGCTAAGCCTGGTCTTTTGATGAGACCAGCCGATTTTGGACGTGGGGGATGAGCTAGGGATGGTGTTTGGGCAGATTTTAGAGAATTCATGGAGCTTGAGAGGAGTGAGGAAAGGAGGGAGTGAAGGGTGGCTTTTTATAGTGGAGGGGAGAAGTGTTTCCTTAATATAAAATTGATTAGTTTATTAGTTTCACCTAATACAAGGAATTGGGAGTCTTGGATGGATAAGAATAGTAAATAAGACATGTGAGTTCAGGATTTGGGTTCTTACATCACTTGTGATGTCAGGAATAGTGGGTTTTAATTAAAATGTATTTATATGGTAAATTAATGTATTCTACTATTCACAAAAAATTCAAGTATCTCAGAAAAATCGCAAAACTTTACCCCATCCATTATTTAACATGTAGAATCCAAAAATGAAGTCCATTTTTCAAAAATAATTTTATAAATATTATTAATATAATATTTAATTAAAATCCTACTTTACTTAAAAAAACAGTTTTTAAAATTAAAACCGAATTTATAGTTCTTTCAAAAATTACGTAGGGTCTTATAAAATTATCTAAAAACTATTAGACAGTGATTAAATAATTTATGAATACATTACAGGAAAATAAATATTCTTTTAAATTAATTAATTAATTATAATTAATTATTAATGAGTTATAAAATACCAAAAACATTTACTAAGGTCAAATTGTCAATTTCTAAGATGTCTAGATTTTATTTTATTATTCATATGTAATGTTACTCTTATTTACTATTCATAAGGTTCATATTACTATTCATAAGGGTAGCTTACTATTCATAAGGGTGGGTTACTATTCACTAAAAATTATTTTTGTTTCATTAGACTCCAAAAACTGTCTTGAACACAACCGTGTATGTCGGATTTTTAAAATTCCAAACATAGGGGTGACAAAATTATGTTTAAAGGTCACTTATCACTTAGTAGTTCATTATTTTGTGTTTTTATGACATAGATATAAGAAGGGAATTTTTTTACTGAAATACTTTGGGTCGTTACATTCTTCCCCCCTTAAGAAATCTCGCCCCCGAAATTTTACTTTACACAAATAGGTGTGGGTACTTCTCCTTCATTGCCTCTTCTGGTTCCCAACTTTCTTCCTCAAACTTATGGTTCCTCCACAACACCTTGACAAGACGGGTTGTCTTGTTGCATAGAACCTTATCACTTCGGTCCAGAATTTTTACCGGCTGCTCCTCATAGGGGAGATCATCATCCAACTGTACCACCTCTGAGTTTAGTACATGTGAGGGTTCTGGTATTGTAGAGACCCGAAGCCTGACGTACATAGACTTTACATTACTTTTGCAGAATACTTGGTACATAACAAAAACACACACACACAAGGATCGTAATAGTTTAGTGTCTTTGGAAACTCGGAACGTAATCTTCTAATCGTGGTGAAAGATCTTCAATATCTCCCATAAAGTACTTCCCCTTTTTTTTACCTAAAACCTTTCTTTATATCCTGGGGAAAAGAAAACATAAAAGAGTGAGCTCAAATGCTCAGTAAGGGTATACAAAAGAAATAAAAATCATATCATATCTTTTTGAAAATCATAACCTGCAAAAGAGATCATAATATCTTAACATGGAACAAATCATAGAAGTGAAAATGAGATCACCATAATCATAACATGAAACTTGAAACTTTGTGGCATGCACACATAATCATAGAGAATCATTTCTTGTTAGTCAAGACTCATTGCCAAGACTATCTTAGTGGACAAAGTCCCTTTCTGAATCGAGTAACCCTCGTTTCAGTCATGTTTCACTGAACCGGTATAACCTACCATTTCATCCATGTCTATCTCATGAGATATAAAATCTTTACCCAATGCATTGGAGGGAGATATAGGTCCCACCCATCTTATAATGAATCCTTTCTTATGTGTGCCACATAATCATAAATCATACATCATCGCATAACACATGTAACAAAAATGGGATTCTTGAAACATCATGACATCATAAATCTTATAAGGCAAATGACATCATAAAAATAATCCCCTCACAACATAATCAAATCAATGTAATTAAAGGGATAAAAACAGAACCCTTTATTATCTTAGATGGAAAATAATTTTGATAAAACATTTGAATTGAATTCATGAGGAAAATATCCTTTCTTTTTCAAAATCAATTTCTTTTCACAAAACATCATGAAATTTTAAAAGAAAGATATTTTATTGAAAATAGTCATGAAATCTTTTAGAGGAAGCTTCATGAAAATAAGGCTTCATAAAACAGTAGAAATCCGTTCGTGCCGTATAAGTTAAAAAAACATTCTTCGTACTTTTGTCGGAAAAGTCAAAAAGTACCTCGTACGAAAAACGACAAAAGATTCCTTTCATACGTATTACTAAAAACTCACCGAAGGGTAAAAATGGATTTAAACAATTTTAGGTGGATGGAAATAATATTACATATTGATAAAACATGGATGTGGATGATAAAATGCACCCCAGTAAATACTTACGAATAAACAATCTCGGATAAAAATGAGATTGTGATTTTTCCCTTACCTTAGGTCCGACTTGCTTTGTAACTGTCCACACCTCCTGTATAATGATTTAAATCATGTTATTGACTTATTACAGAATCATATTCATTGTTATGATAACATATATGGTTCACTTATGACATTATATTACCCTTTCTTTTGTAAACTCCATGTTAAAGAAGCGTTTTGGGTAAAATCGTTTCATTTATCGTAGGTGTTTTGACTTGTTCTTCTTGACATCATTATTACTTATATCATGATTTACTTACTTCCAGAATATAAAATATGATTTATATATCATATATATTCAGTATATATATATATAATAGATAGATAAATAAAATGAAAAACACCGTTCATGGAGACGGTAGTCCGTACGTACACATGAACGCTGTTTCACTTTCCTTATTGTCTTGAAATTGAAGTAAGTAGATGACATACATATATATATATACATAAATCCAGTAGCTTTATAATGTCATATATTTCATTATTATTTCTTATATATACTTTATAATCATTCTTAAATGGTTAACATGGAGAATGAATCTCATCGCGTCGTGGAGACGGTATTCCGTACGTACGCACGAGCGATGATATCATTTCTATACGTATTGAATTGAATTGGAGTGGATTATACAATATATCAGAATCAATATGATGTTGTAATAACTATGTATAGTTATTCTTTACACCATTATACCCATCCATGTAAGGTGGTGGTGGAAAATAGATTACACCACGGCGTGGAGACGGTATTCCGTACGTACGCACGCGCGGTGATTTCTTTTTCCGTAGGATGGATAGATGGTGAAATAGGTTTGTTTCATACTTATAATAACATATCAGTATATGAGTGATACTGATGTTATTACTTCATAATGAAACAACCTAAGAAGAAGAAGTGGAAGAAGAAATAAAGATGAAAGAATTGGTAACGGTAATTACCTCTTCTTTGAAGTGCCTCTTTGAGACCTCCTCTTAGGGCACTAGAATTGGTCTTTGAGGAAGACCAGAACCTCTAGGATGTTGCTAGGGAAGTGGAGAACGGATTTTGTCAGGGGTTGGCCGAGCTTGAGTGCTCAAATTGGTGTGAGGAGGAGGGGGATGAGGTTCCCTTTTATAAGGGAGGAGAGGGGCACCTTAGGAATACCTCAAAATATTATTTTATATTAATGTCAAAATCGGTTTATAATGGTTCCAAATGGTCTTATTTCGAAGCTAAAGTGGGGATGGGTCGAAATCCTATCAACCAATAGGATTTAGACAAGTTTAGGGTATTATGTTTAACCTTATCAATTAGATTTAACTCTAAGTTAAATAATTTAACTTTTACCGTGTCTTTTTGTTTTCTTTCACTATATAAACTTAATATAACATGCCAAAAGAACCCCAAATTGTATATTATTAATAAATATATCCTTATCTAAGTCATTTGGCCGAACCTTAGATTTTTAGGAATAAAATAACCATTAATAATATAATATTTTATTTAAAAACTATTTTGTGTCAATTTTGACACTATTTGATATATGATTTTTGTGAAAGTCATAACAGAATTATATGTTCGAACCAAGTTTATTAAATCAACACTAATATATCATAGTAACATAGAAAATTAGTGGAATTCATAAAAAGTCTTAAATTACATTTATTTTGGTATTTATATTATCGATTATGTCAATATTTCATTAATAAGATAATTACTGCATCATCTTTGTGTCATAAATAAATTATATTATTTGATGTTTAAAAATTACAAATAAAATACCATCAGGTAGGAAATCGTTTTAGCTTTCTAATTAATATTTATAGTCGAATTTATCTTATGTATAACCCCATATTAAAAATGATTTACTTATTAAACTTTGATTTTAACTATTTTAACCCTTCTTTAAATAAATTAATAATAAATGTCCAAATCTAATCCAAGTGGGCCTAAATGGTCATATTTTATTCCTAAGTTTGTTTTTGGTCGAATTACACTTGTCCAATAGAATTAGGACATGTGTTAGGGTAATATTAATATCATATTTACCCTTAGTTACCCTATTTACTATTAACCGTGGTAAAAAAAGTAAAAAGTTACTATTCACCAAAAAATTATTTTCATCTCATTGAACCACATTTTAGTCCTTGATATTAACCGTGTCTCTCGGATTTTCGAAATTCCATTCACAGAAGCGGTAAAATTAAGTTTTATGAAAAATTCAGTTTTTTTTAACTACCACTTAGTAGTTTCACTATTCATCAAAAATTGATGTTTTTCAGAACAATGCCAAAATTTCATCCTAAGCTATATTTCATATTCCGAATTCAAAAATGAAATCTATTTTACCAAATTCATAACATAGAAGTTGCATTAATTAATTTTATAATTAAATCTCGCTGTTAAAATAAATAGCGTGTTTTTAGGAAACAATATATATCAAAAGATTGACACTTGATTATGTCTGGTTTAAATGTGAAATTACAACCAATGACCAACATTGTATTAAATTGTAAAAATATATTCTAAATATACTTTAAAACCACTCAAATTAATAATTTATCACTATTAATTATTTCGATTAAAAAAGTTGTTTTTAATTATAATTTAGTAATTTTCACTATTCATCAGAATATGAAAGTTATCCGAAAAGTACCAAAATTTCACCTTAGGCTAAATTCGATACTCCGAATCCAAGAATGAAGTTCATTTTGAAAAATAAGATTTACATAATTTTAAAAAGTGGTTATTACTATTCATAACGGTTAGTTTTAATAATATTTTAATAGCACATCGTTGTTTAGTGAAACTCGGTATTGCGTATTACACACGCTATCGAGGAAGGTCGCGATTGCGTGTAATGCAAGGCAAGACAAGGATGCGTGTTGTGCAAGCTCCTTTTGGTGTAGCGTACAACACCAGACATTAATAAAATTAAAAAAGAATATTTTTTTATAAAATCTTGGGCTGTTACATTCTACCCCCCTTAAAATGAATTTCGCCCTCGAAATTCGTCGGGGTTATAAATGGTTTACTATTCGAAAGTTTCTTTAATAGAAACCCACATCGTAAAAAGGAATATCAAAACCAATCTTTAAAAACAAAATTATGAAACGTAACGGTTACCCAAATAAACTAATCATTGGGTTTCCACATAGGTGAAAATATGGATATGGAAGAGAAATATAACCATCATGTTCTGATGGAGAGTGGTAGAGAACATGGCTATGGAAAAGCCAGTAATCACAAATCCATAGATTCGTGATGATATAAGGTACCATCTGATTCATCAGGTATAAGATCACTAGGACAACATTTTTGGTTTTCAAGATCATTTCCCCTAAAGTTGAAAATTTGAATTAGAATAAATACTTACTTTATTTTGGTACGATCTCACGGTTGTTCGTGCCTTGAACAATTTCCACTTCATCTCTTAAATAAATGAAGTTGAATTTGTTATTCGTGAAGTGTTAGCAGATCATGTGATAGAATGACGGGTCATTCCATCTGTCTCAAACAAAAGGTTAGCAAAAATTATATGCATAAATCGATCTATAGTGAGATTAATCATATATGGTTCCTAAAATGGACTTATACTTCATATATCATACTGCTTAATATAATAAAACTAGTTTTTACTAAACAGGGACTTCCTGTAGGCCAGTGGTAGGCGATAAAGGCCAGTCGCACTTCGGTTGTGGGTTCGATTCCCACAGCCTTGTCCGAAGCGATGGGCTGTCGCCCGTCCTGCAGGTTGTCCTTTTTCTAAAACTATATTACTATAACATCCCATAGTATCGAAAAAAAACTTCTATCCTTAAACAATACTAACTTATGTCCAACATAATCCAGTCTAATCTTTAGGCTTATACATAATACTGCAGTCCACTCTCATAATATAGTGACATCGATTACCAGAGATTTAATACCATCGTTGATCCCCATATATCATAAGATATATCTTGTTGGACACATTCCAAACATTCAAAGGCCTTAATCTTGTACTCTCTTGAATACCCATTGAACCTTAGTGAAAACTTGAATGCAGTTAAAAGTTAACACTTTCCACATACCAAAATCCTCAAAATTCTATATACTCAAACCATGATATCACTTAGTCCTTATATCAATCATGAGCTCATGAATACAATCAAACATCTCATTATCTTCTTATCCTTTCTACTTTCCAAAAGTATCTGAATAACCTTTCATGGTTACTGGTAACATTAATCAGACAACAATGTAACAATCCTTACATGTCTCTTTATTCCATAGTACCATGAGATTACATATACAACATTACACATGATAATCATGTAATCATTCCACTACATTCTTAAACCATTGACCGAGCTTCAAAAATTCTTTCATCTCACATATCATTTGTAGTCTCTTCATCATCATCCACATAAATACTACCCATATGACCATACTGATTCTCTTCATGAGACTTTCCCTTAGGGCATTGGTTTGCATAATGCCCATACATTCCACATTTAAAACATTTAACCATTGTTGATGTCGTAGAAATACCATTATCCTCATCCATGGTGTTAACTGAACCTTTTCCTTTGCACTTACTTGCTTTGTGTCCTTCTTTTCCACACCCAAAGCATCTTCCAGTTCCTTTGAAACATTCTCCTTGATGCCTCTTCCCACATGATTTACATAGGGGGAATTGAACTTTCTTTCCTCTATGATCATCATGAAACTCCATCTTTCTCTTATTAGCCGAGTCAGGAAACTTACCAAATTTTACTTTATTGATCATATTATGAGATTGCTGATTCGGCATAATAATGATGTTTGGACATCCAAATCCCATTTCATTATGAAGAATATCATTCCATTGTCCACCATATCCTCCATTATCGTGAATCATCTTGTTTCCAACGATTTTCTAAAACCCCAAAAAAAAATAGTGTTAGAGGCAAAAATCATAATAAAGGGGGAGTAACTTCAATATCTAACATCTTAGGTTTAATCTAATATCATTACCATAGTTCTAGGACTATATCCTATACGTATACTTATCCTTAGGGACATCCCTAGACATACCTTAGAAATATCTCTAGGGATCTCACTAACGTTTTCGCGTCCTAGTTTCCAAAGGTTGACTAAACCTTTCCTCTGATACCAACTGTAGAGACCCGAAGCCTGACGTACATAGACTTTACATTACTTTTGCAGAATACTTGGTACATAACAAAAACACACACACACAAGGATCGTAATAGTTTAGTGTCTTTGGAAACTCGGAACGTAATCTTCTAATCGTGGTGAAAGATCTTCAATATCTCCCATAAAGTACTTCCCCTTTTTTTTTACCTAAAACCTTTCTTTATATCCTGGGGAAAAGAAAACATAAAAGAGTGAGCTCAAATGCTCAGTAAGGGTATACAAAAGAAATAAAAATCATATCATATCTTTTTGAAATTCATAACCTGCAAAAGAGATCATAATATCTTAACATGGAACAAATCATAGAAGTGAAAATGAGATCACCATAATCATAACATGAAACTTGAAACTTTGTGGCATGCACACATAATCATAGAGAATCATTTCTTGTTAGTCAAGACTCATTGCCAAGACTATCTTAGTGGACAAAGTCCCTTTCTGAATCGAGTAACCCTCGTTTCAGTCCTGTTTCACTGAACCGGTATAACCTACCATTTCAGCCATGTCTATCTCATGAGATATAAAATCTTTACCCAATGCATTGGAGGGAGATATAGGTCCCACCCATCTTATAATGAATCCTTTCTTATGTGTGCCACATAATCATAAATCATACATCATCGCATAACACATGTAACAAAAATGGGATTCTTGAAACATCATGACATCATAAATCTTATAAGGCAAATGACATCATAAAAATAATCCCCTCACAACATAATCAAATCAATGTAATTAAAGGGATAAAAACAGAACCCTTTATTATCTTAGATGGAAAATAATTTTGATAAAACATTTGAATTGAATTCTTGAGGAAAATATCCTTTCTTTTTCAAAATCAATTTCTTTTCACAAAACATCATGCAATTTTAAAAGAAAGATATTTTATTGAAAATAGTCATGAAATCTTTTAGAGGAAGCTTCATGAAAATAAGGCTTCATAAAACAGTAGAAATCCGTTCGTGCCGTATAAGTTAAAAAAACATTCTTCGTACTTTTGTCGGAAAAGTCAAAAAGTACCTCGTACGAAAAACGACAAAAGATTCCTTTCATACGTATTACTAAAAACTCACCGTAGGGTAAAAATGGATTTAAACAATTTTAGGTGGATGGAAATAATATTACATATTGATAAAACATGGATGTGGATGATAAAATGCACCCCAGTAAATACTTACGAATAAACAATCTCGGATAAAAATGAGATTGTGATATTTCCCTTACCTTAGGTCCGACTTGCTTTGTAACTGTCCACACCTCCTGTATAATGATTTAAATCATGTTATTGACTTATTACAGAATCATATTCATTGTTATGATATCATATATGGTTCACTTATGACATTATATTACCCTTTCTTTTGTAAACTCCATGTTAAAGAAGCGTTTTTGGTAAAATCGTTTCATTTATCGTAGGTGTTTTGACTTGTTCTTCTTGATATCATTATTACTTATATCATGATTTACTTACTTCCAGAATATAAAATATGATTTATATATCATATATATTCAGTATATATATATATAATAGATAGATAAATAAAATGAAAAACACCGTTCATGGAGACGGTAGTCCGTACGTACGCATGAACGCTGTTTTACTTTCCTTATTGTCTTGAAATTGAAGTAAGTAGATGACATACATATATATATATACATAAATCCAGTAGCTTTATAATGTCATATATTTCATTATTATTTCTTATATATACTTTATAATCATTCTTAAATGGTTAACATGGAGAATGAATCTCATCGCGTCGTGGAGACGGTATTCCGTACGTACGCACGAGCGATGATATCATTTCTATACATATTGAATTGAATTGGAGTGGATTATACAATATATCAGAATCAATATGATGTTGTAATAACTATGTATAGTTATTCTTTACACCATTATACCCATCCATGTAAGGTGGTGGTGGAAAATAGATTACACCACGGCGTGGAGACGGTATTCCGTACGTACGCACGCGCGGTGATTTCTTTTTCCGTAGGATGGATAGATGGTGAAATAGGTTTGTTTCATACTTATAATAACATATCAGTATATGAGTGATATTGATGTTATTACTTCATAATGAAACAACCTAAGAAGAAGAAGTGGAAGAAGAAATAAAGATGAAAGAATTGGTAACGGTAATTACCTCTTCTTTGAAGTGCCTCTTTGAGACCTCCTCTTAGGGCAATAGAATTGGTCTTTGAGGAAGACCAGAACCTCTAGGATGTTGCTAGGGAAGTGGAGAACGGATTTTGTCAGGGGTTGGCCGAGCTTGAGTGCTCAAATTGGTGTGAGGAGGAGGGGGATGAGGTGCCCTTTTATAAGGGAGGAGAGGGGCACCTTAGGAATACCTCAAAATATTATTTTATATTAATGTCAAAATCGGTTTATAATGGTTCCAAATGGTCTTATTTCGAAGCTAAAGTGGGGATGGGTCGAAATCCTATCAACCAATAGGATTTAGACAAGTTTAGGGTATTATGTTTAACCTTATCAATTAGATTTAACTCTAAGTTAAATAATTTAACTTTTACCGTGTCTTTTTGTTTTCTTTCACTATATAAACATACTATAACATGCCAAAAGAACCCCAAATTGTATATTATTAATAAATATATCCTTATCTAAGTCATTTGGCCGAACCTTAGATTTTTAGGAATAAAATAACCATTAATAATATAATATTTTATTTAAAAACTATTTTGTGTCAATTTTGACACTATTTGATATATGATTTTTGTGAAAGTCATAACAGAATTATATGTTCGAACCAAGTTGATTAAATCAACACTAATATATCATAGTAACCTAGAAAATTAGTGGAATTCATAAAAAGTCTTAAATTACATTTATTTTGGTATTTATATTATCGATTATGTCAATATTTCATTAATAAGATAATTACTGCATCATCTTTGTGTCATAAATAAATTATATTATTTGATGTTTAAAAATTACAAATAAAATACCATCAGGTAGGAAATCTTTTTAGCTTTCTAATTAATATTTATAGTCGAATTTATCTTATGTATAACCCCATATTAAAAATGATTTACTTATTAAACTTTGATTTTAACTATTTTAACCCTTCTTTAAATAAATTAATAATAAATGTCCAAATCTAATCCAAGTGGGCCTAAATGGTCATATTTTATTCCTAAGTTTGTTTTTGGTCGAATTACACTTGTCCAATAGAATTAGGACATGTGTTAGGGTAATATTAATATCATATTTACCCTTAGTTACCCTATTTACTATTAACCGTGGTAAAAAAAGTAAAAAGTTACTATTCACCAAAAAATTATTTTCATCTCATTGAACCACATTTTAGTCCTTGATATTAACCGTGTCTCTCGGATTTTCGAAATTCCATTCACAGAAGCGGTAAAATTAAGTTTTATGAAAAATTCAGTTTTTTTAACTACCACTTAGTAGTTTCACTATTCATCAAAAATTGATGTTTTTCAGAACAATGCCAAAATTTCATCCTAAGCTATATTTCATATTCCGAATTCAAAAATGAAATCTATTTTACCAAATTCATAAAATAGAAGTTGCATTAATTAATTTTATAATTAAATCTCGCTGTTAAAATAAATAGCGTGTTTTTAGGAAACAATATATATCAAAAGATTGACACTTGATTATGTCTGGTTTAAATGTGAAATTACAACCAATGACCAACATTGTATTAAATTGTAAAAATATATTCTAAATATACTTTAAAACCACTCAAATTAATAATTTATCACTATTAATTATTTCGATTAAAAAAGTTGTTTTTAATTATAATTTAGTAATTTTCACTATTCATCAGAATATGAAAGTTATCCGAAAAGTACCAAAATTTCACCTTAGGCTAAATTCGATACTCCGAATCCAAGAATGAAGTTCATTTTGAAAAATAAGATTTACATAATTTTAAAAAGTGGTTATTACTATTCATAACGGCTAGTTTTAATAATATTTTAATAGCACATCGTTGTTTAGTGAAACTCGGTATTGCGTATTACACACGCTATCGAGGAAGGTCGCGATTGCGTGTAATGCAAGGCAAGACAAGGATGCGTGTTGTGCAAGCTCCTTTTGGTGTAGCGTACAACACAAGACATTAATAAAATTAAAAAGAATATTTTTTTATAAAATCTTGGGCTGTTACAGGTATGTACTTCCTCAGTAGTGATACATGAAAGACATCATGGACTTGAGCCATATTCGGTGGAAGTTCCAGATCATATGCCACCGCTCCAATACGATCAAGGATCTCAAAGGGGCCAATGTACCTTGGGCTTAACTTACATTTCTTCCCAAATCTCATGACTCTCTTCCATGGAGATATTTGAAGGAAGACTTTATCTCCAACGTCGAACTCCATGTCCCTTCGATGATTGTCAGCATAACTCTTTTGCCGACTTTGAGCAGCTTTGTTGTGTTTCTGGATGACTCGAACCTTCTCGATCATCTCTTGAACAAGATCGGGACCAAGTAGCTTTCGTTCTCCAACTTCATCCCAACAGTTTGGAGTTCTACATCGCTTCCCATAAAGATCTTCATACGGAGCCATCTGAATACTTGAGTGGAAGCTATTTTTGTATGAGAACTCAACCAATGGATGGTGCTGATCCCATCCACCATTGAATTCAAGAGAGTGAGCTCTTAGCATATCTTCAAGCGTCTGAATAGTCCTTTCAGACTGGCCATCAGTTTGGGGGTGATAGGTCATGCTGAAATTTAATTCAGTACTCAAAGCATGTTGAAGGCTCCTCCAGAATTTAGATGTGAACCTTGGATCACGGTCAGAGAAAATCGAGAGTGGAACACCGTGCAATCTCACTACATCCTTCACATATATCCTTGCAAGATGTTCAAGTGGGAGATCTTCCTGAATAGTGATAAAATGGGCAGTCTTGGCGAGTCGATCAACCACAACCCATATCGCATTATTTCCTCTTGACGTTTTGGGGAGACATGTGACAAATTCCATAGTAACATTTTCCCATTTCCACATGGGTATAGGCAATGGCTGAATCATACCTTTGGACTTTTGCCTCTCAACTTTAACTTGCTGACATACCAAGCACCTTGATATATATTCCGCAATCTCCTTCTTAATGTTATCCCACCAGAAGTGTTCTCGAAGATCACGATACATCTTGGTACTTCCAGGATGAATATAGAAAGTTGAGCTATGTGCATTATCTAATAGCTCCTTCTTTATCTCGGGTGATGAAGGAACACAAAGTCGCATTCCAAACCGAATCACACCATCATCGTCGATATGGAACTCTTGCAGCTTCCCTTCCTTTACTACATTGACCATCTTTTTTATCTCCACATCATCCCTTTATGCATCCTTATTCTTCTGTTGGATGGATGGTTGAGCAATCATTTGGGAAAGGTAGGATGTATCCTCTACCCTTACGATTCCCAAATCCATCCTTTGCATATCCAAGAAGATAGGGTCTTTCTCAAACCTCATCATGGATAGAGTAGTAGGTTCTTTCCTGCTTAGAGTATCAGCTACCTTGTTCGCCTTTCCAGGATGATAGTGAATAGAGAAATCGTAATCCTGGATTATCTCTAACCATCTCATTTGATGCATGTTGAGCTACTTTTGTGTGAATATATACTTTAGGCTCTTGTGGTCGGTGTATATGTCACACTTCTCACCATAAAGGTAGTGCCTCTAGATTTTCAAGGTAAAAATCACGGCTGCCAGCCCTAGATCATGCGTCGTGTAGTTCTTCTCATGGATCTTCAACTGTCGTGAGGCGTAGGCTATCACATTATCATTTTCCATGAGTACACAACCCAATCCATTCGTTGAAGAATCACTGTATATCAAAAAACATTATCCACTTTTCGTTAGTGTGAGTATAGGTGCAGTGATAAGCCTTCTCTTTAGCTCATTGAAGCTTCCCTCAAATTCTTCTATCCATACATACTTTACTCCTTTCATTGTTAACTTAGTTAGTGGGCTTGACAATCATGACAAGTTTCGCACAAAACGTCGATAGTACCCAGCTAATCCAAGGAAACTACGAATTTCTGTGACACTGGAGGGCCTGGGCCATTCCTCAATTGCCTTTGTCTTTGAAGGGTCCACAGATATTCCCTCACTTGTGAACACATGTCCCAAGAATGTGACTTGATTCATCCAAAAGTCACACTTTCTAAACTTGGCATACAACTTCTCCTTTCTCAATGACGCCAACACAAGTCTTAGATGTTGTTCATGTTCCTCCTTGCTCTTGGAGTAGATGATAATATCATCAATAAACACTACCACAAATTTCTATAGGTAATGTCTAAAGACTCTATTCATCAAATCGAAGAAGATTGCAGGGGAATTAGTAAGTCCTAAGGGCATCACCAAAAACTCATAGTGCCCGTACCTTGTACGGAAGGACGTCTTCTAAATATCTTCATTCAGAACCTTTACTTGATGATATCCAGAACGAAGATCCACCTTTGAGAAGTATTGAGCTCTTCTTAACTGATTGAACAAGTCATCAATCCTTGGGAGAGGATACTTGTTCTTTATGGTAATCTTGTTCAGTTCCTGATAATCGATACACAGCCGCATGGTTCCATCCTTCTTCTTCACAAAGAGCACTGGCGCACCCCAAGGTGATGCACTAGAGTGTATGAACCGTTTGTCCATATGCTCTTGTAGCTGCTTCTTTAACTCCTCCAGTTCGATAGGAGCCATCCTATAGGGGCACTTTGATATAGGAGTAGCTCCGGGTATGAGTTCAATTGAGAACTCTACCTCACGATCTGGGGGAATTCCGGGTAACTATTCGGGAAATACATCACCGTATTCCCTTACGATGGGAATTTCCTCAAGGTTGGCACTTTCCTTCGACTCAACCATTTGGGTGAGGTATGCTTCTTCATAGGGAATCATCACCCACACCATTGAAGGATTTTTCAAAGGATATTCATGATCTTCCTTGCATTTGTAGAGGAGCATGGGATGGTTCGGAATATGAAAATATATTTCCTTTTCCCGATAGTTGATATGCGCTATATATAAATAGATCCAATCCATTCCCATTATAGCATCGAATTCCACCAAGGGAAGTATTACGAGATTTTCTGGAAGAATCTTCCCACATATGTCAACAGGAGAAGAATCAAACACTTGGGTTGAAATGATTGCACCACTTAGTGTTTTTACAGATATCTCTACTTCAAGGTTTTGGGGCTTCGATTCTATAGTTCTAGCAAACTTTCAAGATATAAAGGAATGCGTAGAACCAGAATCAAATAAGAATTTTTCCATTTTTGAGTGAATAGGAAGTGTACCTTGTACGACTTCATTATCATGTTCCACCTCCATAGTAGTGATGGCATAAGCCTTCCCTTGTTCCTTTGGCTTTGGTGGTTGTTGGCGCTGATTACCCTCGAGATCTTGAGGTTTAGTGCACTGGTTTGAATAGTTCCCTATCTCCCTACAGTTGTAGCATTGAACCACGAGTGGTTCTCTCCTTTCATCGGCTACATTATCCTTCCTTTTCATGTCTTTTCGACACTCATGAGCTTGGTGTCCTTCCTTCCCACACTTAAGCATTTCTCCTTACCTTTGAGGCAGTTCACATGGTGCAACTTCCCACATTTTTGGCATGTGGGTCATTGTGTTTTCTTCCCATCTTTATCAATAGATCCACCAGCTTGAAACTCCATCTTTCTTTTTTTATCACCATAGCCATGGGACCATTATCAAAACTCCATATCCACTTTGAGAGCACACCGAACAACTTCTTCATAGCTCCCAAAGTCTCGAATTGCAAGATCCTTTCGAATATGTGGTTTTAATACACTAAATAATCTATCAATTTTGCTATCATTGTTGATAACAAAACCCGAAGCATACCTTGCGATCCTTGTGAAATTTGATTCATAGGTAGTGATAGATTCTCCTTCTTTTTTCTTGAGCTCTATGAATTCTCTCTCCATCTTCGTGCGAAGAGTTCGTGGGAAGTACTTATTAAGAAACCTTATCTTAAAGTCTTCCCATTCTATCTCTTCAATTTCCTCCCTTGGCTTGGTGTTCTTAATCAAATCCCACCATTGATCAGCTTCTCCATCTAGACGATAAATGGCTAGAGTCCCCTTCTCCGTCTCAGAATAGTGAAGAACAGAAATGATCTTCTCCATGGAGTTGACCCACTATTCTGCAACTAGTGGATCGGAAGATCCACAAAATGTCGGTGGTCGTTGCCGCATAAAACATTCGATAGCTAGTTGCTCCCACTTTTGTGAAGGAGGACGTTCCACATTATTATGGTTATTATTCTTAACCCGATATAATTGGGTAATAATCGCCAGGAAGTTTTGAACTCCACCTCCAAAATCATTGGGGATGTTGTTCGGGCAATCGTTGCATTGACCCTTTCAAGAGTTGTTGGCCTGATTTCTCCTGGTTCCCACCATTTTCTGAAATAGAAAAGGTTAGAAAAAAACATAAGTAAACAAGTCCTGAATAACTTATCCTTTTAAAAAATTATACCAAAAACATAACATATTGGATCCCTAGGTAAATATCCTTGTGTGCATATTTGTACTTAGTCTCATGCTAGAGGTTTTCTTTAGGGTTCACTAATCCTAATTCCCAAATTAACTAAACCTTCCCTCTGATACCAACTATAACGACCCAGACTTCTCTTACTATATTATTAAAGAATTTCAAAGATAAGTAACATAATAGTATTACACGTGGAGGATCCATACGTTTAGTGTCTTGGAAAAACTAGGACAATACATAACAAGTACATCATCAAGAATAAACATTTATTTAATTTCTTCTTCACTAGCTTCTTAGTGGCACTTGTACTATCCTTAGTACACGTAGCCACCTGAGGATATATATAAAAAGGGGTGAGATAAAAGCCCAGTAAGAGGATATATAAGAACAATACATCATGGGGTGAGCATAATCATGACATAGGCAAAAGATCATGGACAAGAGAGGAGCATAAACAATAAACTTGAAATGTGGCAATGCATAAAAATGAAACATCATGTCCTAGTGGTTAACATCCACACATACTTGTGAGAAAATCTAGCATCATGTTCACACATCATTTCACATTTACTCATGATATTCATCACATTACCCAATGCATTGGAGTGCTGTATAATTCCGGGCGCACCCGTCACATTTAAACATTCATATTGCGCTATATAATTCTGGGCGCACCCGTCACATCATAACATTATCATTATCATGATTTCCACATAGAACACATATCAAAAATGTACATAAATAACCCATGAAAAGGAATGTGTTTCATCTCTTAATAACACATTCATAAGCTTTGGGTTCCCAAAAGAAATAGGGAACAACATACTTGATACAAGAACTATCAACCTTGAATGAGAGGTAAAAGGTGAGATCTTGATAGAAGAGTTCTTTTGGAAAACATTTTGATGGACATAAAAACTAGTGACAAACATTTATATCCCATAAAATTAAAGGAAAGGATGAAAAAATGATCTTTGAGGAGTAACCATATCAAAAATGGAGTGAAAGAAGGATAACCCGAAGGAAGAAAATTGGTTTCGAGATTTCCCCTTACCTTGTACTCGAATGCCTCTTTCTCTTTAATGTCCGGTATAATGACATTATATTCATTAATTAAAAATTCCTGAACCATGTGTACATTAATAGGGTTCATTCAGGTTTCATTATGTTACATTATGTTCTTTTGGATGACTTATAAAGTTTAAAAACATTGATCGGGGATGTTAGTTTTCATGGTTTTCTTGAGTGGTCCACTTGTATTCATAAATTGATGTATGGGTAGATCATGGGTAAACATCCAGAAATGATATTACATGTTATTAATGATATTACAGAATATTTAATGATTTTAAAAATGAGTTATATTAGATCCATGTGGACGAATCAGTAGATAAGAATTAAATGAAGATTATTTGGGTTAATTTGTCCGGTTTTTGGATCACAATGAACTCGTTTTAACATTTAACTTTGTAATATGGACATAGGTTATTTCCAGAACATAAAATAGAACATAATACATATAAAATATTCTGGTTCAACCATAAAAATGGTTTAATGACCAGATTTGAAGGTAGAAATGGAAGAAGAGAACATGTCGTTTTTGAAGGTGATAAAGTATCACAACATGAACAACGTTCTCTTTAATAAAATAAAAGGAAGATGGAAAGGGTTTGGGGTGATATAATATAACATTATAATCATAATATTACAGTATATATATAATACTGGATTTATAGAACAATTTTGATGAAGATAGGTAGGGAGAGATCAAGAAAGGAACTTGAACTTGAAAGGAAATTAAAGGAGAAGAGAGAGAGAGAGAAATTACCTTTAGAATCCTCCTCTTGAGATCCTCTTTAAGGAAGCTAGGCTTGGTATTTTGATGAGACCAGCAGCTTTTGGACGTGGGGGTGAGCTAGGGAAGGTGTTTGGGCAGAGTTTATAAAAGCCTTGGAGCTAGAGAGCTGTGAGGAAAAGAGGGAGTGAAGGGTGGCTTTTATAGTGGAGGGGAGAGGGGCTTCCTTAATATAAAATTGATTAGTTTATTAATTTCACCTAAGACAAGGAATAGTGAGTCTTGGATGACTAAGAATAGTAAATAAGACATTTGAGTTCGGGATTTGGGTGCTTACATCACTTGTGATGTCAGTAATAGTGGGTTTTAATTAAAATGTATTTATATGGTAAATTAATGTATTCTACTATTCACCAAAAATTCAAGTATCTCAGAAAACTCCCAAAACTTTACCCCAACCATTTTTCGGCGTTTAGAATCCAAAAATGAAGTCCATTTTTCCAAAATAGTTTTATAAATATTATTAATTTAATATTTAATTAAAATCATAATTTACTTTTAAAATTAAAACTAAATTTATAGTTCTTTCAAAAATTACGTAGGGTCTTATAAAATTATCTAAAAACTATTAAACATTGATTAAATAATTTATGAATACATTAAAGAAAAATAAATATTCTTTTAAATTAATTAATTGATTATAATTAATTATTTATGACTTATAAAATGCCAAGAACGTTTACTAAGGCCAAATTGTCAATTTCTAAGATGTATAGATTTTATTTTATTATTCATATGTAATGTTACTCTTATTTACTATTCATAAGGGTCATATTACTATTCATAAGGGTAGGTTACTATTCATAAGGGTAGGATACAATTCACCAAAAATTATTTTTGTTTCATTAGACTCAAAAAACTGTCTTGAACACAACCCTGTATGTCGGATTTTTAAAATTCCAAACATAGGGGTGACAAAATTATGTTTAAAGGTCACTTATCACTTAGTAGTTCATTATTTTGTGTTTTTATGACATAGATATATGGAGGGAATTTTTTTATTGAAATACTTTGGGTCGTTACATCCATGGACAATCTTGTGTAATGAATGGTGAAAATTGATCATATAAATAGTTATGTAACCAAATTTCACTCTGATATTGGGGCTACCCTTATGTGGGGAACACTAAGATTTAGTGTACTAAATAAATTGTGTAATCATTATCTATATGATGGATAGGTAAAGGTGTATCTTGTTTAACCATACTAGAATCATATATGACTGATTAGTATAATGGCATACCAGAATAGCCATTTAGTGACAGGAATGCCTATGTGGGCTCATTAAGTTGTAAAATATTGATCTTGTTCCACTAATGGATATGATGAGTTTCAAAATTGTTCATAGTTATTGTGGGAGCACACTTAATAAAATTCTTATTAAATATTTGTAAAATATAATACTCAACTGATAAAAGATTTTATTATAGAAAAATAGAATCGTTATCATAAAATTTATAATTTAGAAAAATCTTTATAAACAAGAATATTAATTTAATAATTATTTATAGACTTGTATAATAACATTAGAAACATTCTTAAGATAAATTCACTTTGTTCAAGAAACACCTTCTTGAATAAAGGAACTGTTGATATTTTTCAAAAGGTGAATCTAGAAAAATATGAGAATCATATAATGAATCAATTAAGGTTTCAATATCATTAGATACATTATGGTTTATGAAAATTTAGTCTTCACTCATATATATACATTATATGTTTGGGTATGTTAATGGAATATAAGGACTGTAGGTTTCCTTAAATTCTGTTTTAGCTATGGAATTCATTATGCTTGTAATGATCAATAATAGTGAAGGAGTTTCATAAATTTTTACACTATTTCATAATGTCACAATGGGTAATGAACTGTGCATTTGTTATCATGACCAAAACATTTCATATATAAATATTACATATTATTAACGGAATAGTCATTACATGTTAATAAGATCCACACCATAAGTGTAATGATTATTTATATTTCTAATCTTGGATAGATAAATTACTAGTTCATAAAATATATACATCATCACCATGTAATTTATTCACAACGAAAAACCGTCGGATACATATTATACATAAAACAATTCATCATAACATAGAGAAGGGAAATATAAAAACAGATGAGATCAGATGCTCAGTAAGGGTAAACATAAGATATATCAATCGATGATCATAAATGAGCATAATAAAATCATATGGATATGATAATAAGAAAAACCCAATCAATAATAATACCCAATCATATAATGATCATTAATAATGAATCATGGAATAAGGTTTTTTTAATCAAAATATATAAGATATTTGTTTGTGGAAACATCAATAAACAATCATGAGACATGAGAACACATCATAAGAACACTAAATAAGTTATTGGTATTAATTATAGATTATAAAATCAATTAATAATCCAATATTTACAAGTTATATTATCATTGTTGAAAAATTTCCATAATGGAAATGTCTACCTAGTAGTTTCCAACATTATCTTAGGAGTAACTTTCATCTAATTAACATAATCTTATCTTAAGAGTTTATTAAATTCTGTATCTCTTAAGAGTTTCTCTACTCAATAAAAAATTTACAACACATTGGAGGTTTATAATGGAGGAACACATCATTGGTTATTAGTGTAACCTCCTATCCTTGGTTTATAACAGAACCACAAATTACATTATCATAATCTATTCTTATGTATGCCACATGATCATGAAAACATTTATTATAACATAAAATATTAACCCATGGGAAATAAAATTAATTTAATCCATATTTTCACTTCATAATCGAAATAAACCGATACAAATAATAACTATTATAACATTTTATCATATCCACAATAAAGTATAAGAAAAATCTTAAGATTTTTTTATAGATAAAAATTCTTCTGGAAAAATTACAAAACACTTCTTGAGAGAAATACTCTTTTTTTAATCCCATATTTAATATATAAAAATAGAAAAAATATTATGTAAAAAATTTATTTTTAAAGAAACATGGGAAATTATAAAATGAATCTTCAGATAAAACGGTATTTCTTATGTTTTGGAATTCCATTAATTCGGTGATTATTGAAACTAAAATTACATTCACATTTTCGTTAAAAATTCAAAAGTAAGATATTTGGAAAAATGTAAGAAGATTAATTTTAAACCCTAGTAAATAAAGAAAAATGTATTTAAATTTAGTTTAAATAAAATTTTGATAATATTAAAAACATTATTTGTAAGATTTTAAATGAAACATGGACATGGGAGAAAATATTCATAAACAAAGAGAAAAATAAGGTCCGTGTTCCTTAAAAACATAATTTCCCGATCTTGGGTACTTAAACAAAGATAAATGAAATAAAAATATTTAATATTAATTAACTAATATATGAAAATAAAATGTATAATTTTATTGATATATATAAAATAATTTCATCATCAGAATTTAAGAGTAATAAATCTCGGTAAAAATGAGATTGTAACATAGAACCATTACAACTTTGGTAACTTCTGATTCATAACCCCTAAGAAATAAATAATATAAAATTAAACAATTAATTCCATGAATATAGTGATATAAATTAAAATAAATATAAAATTAGATATAGATACACCTCATAAAGTATGTTAGGTTTATAAAATGTCATGGGTCTCAAAGAAGACAATTTGAGATGATAAACCCTTACTACTTAGATAATGTTCGAATAAAAATACACTTGGATTGAAATTATTTAATTATGAAATTAAATATAATAAATTAATATATATGAATGATATAACATGTAAAATGGTTATTATATAAACATTGTAAACATTAATTGGTTTATAACATGTCTCAACAAATGACGATTAATACGAAGAACATTTATGACTTAATAAATTTTTTAATTGAATGTGATTAGAATATTTGAAAATACTATGATTATATAAATACCTCGAATTAAATAATGTATTATGAAAAAATTACTTCTTGGGTAGTATGAAAACCATAGAAATAATCAATTGGTTCATAACATTATATCATGTCTCAGTAAAGATAAATTGAGACGAAACCCTTACCCTGCATATAACATGATTTGTAAGCACTCTAAAATCTGGTATAATAAAATTATATTTATTGTAATCATATAAAATAACCATATTATTACATATAATATCTTATATGATTCACTTAAAACATTTTAATATCCATTTATAAACAATTATCTATTAATGTCATCATTTTGGGTGTTAATTTCTTCATTTTTCATGTATGTTTTGGTTTAGTACTTACGGTCCCTTAATGTTGATTATGGTTCCTCAATATGAAGAATGTTAATAATGATATAAATATCATATAACTACATTTTATAAAAACTTATAGTCATTCATATTAATAGATGATGAAAAATGAATTATATCACTTTGTGGACATGGTAATTTGTATGTACACATGAGTGATGTTTCCGATTTTTTATGGATGGTATGAAAAAAGTAAAATTACAATTCTCATTTATAAAATAATTATTAAATCATAAATATAATTGATTTTCATTAAATATATTCTTTTATAATACATGAAAATTATAAATGATAAATACATCTCATTGCATCGTGGAAATGGTAGTCCAAATGTACGCAGTAGTGACGTAATTGTTTACTAATGGATCAAAAGGTCAGAAGGTAGATAATATATTATAATTAAATCAGATTTTTGTTTTTTAAAATAATATATAAATATTAAATACATCATTATGACCACCTATAAAATATTTTTTTGGAAAATGAATCATGTTTCTATGTGGAGGTGGTAGTCCACACCATTGTACGAGGGATACTTTTATTTCCCATTTGTTGAGGAAGGGGTATAAATGGATATTAAATCATCATAAAAACATCATAAAATATTTTTTATTCTGTATTTATCATGTTTTGTTGATAAAACAGGATACATATGTTTTAATAAGAAATAAAATAGAAAATGAATTGTTAATATTTATACATCTACTCTGAGAGAACCTCTTTGGCCCACACCTTAATCTTTTAAGTAATTGTCTTAAGAGAAGACTAAAATCACTAGGATGAATGGAATAAAAAATATAATATTTATTTTCTAGGTATTATAAAATTTATATGGATAAAAGGGAGTGAATGATGGAGGTGTATATGTGACCTTTTATAAGTGAGGGGAGGGACAAACATGGAATTTATTAAAATTTTCAACAATATAAGGTCACATTAATTGGAATGTGGATCCAAAGAGATATTTTTCAAATTTATGATAATATATGGATGAAATATATTCACCGAATAATTATTTTACTGGTGTGTGTGTGTAAATCCTCCCTTATCTATTAGTTACCCCTGGTAAACTTCTTTTAACCTTAACAATTTTTTAAAAAATTATTTTTTTTACATTTCACTATGACCAAAAATATAATTGACCTCCTTAAATTATATTAATTATAATTATTAAAATAATTGAATCTATTTTACTAGATTCAATTTCTATATGTGGAGTAATTTGATTTTAATCAACCGTGTAAAATGTAATGAAACCCCTTTTTAAGAAAAATGTATTTTTAGGTAAAAATTTAAATTTACATCCATTACATGACTTGTAAAAACCATAAAATGAATATTAAGATATATGATAGAATATATAAACTACGAATATAATGAAAATAATTTATCAATTTTCACACCATTACTTGAATCACGCAGTCCGGGACGAGGAGGTAAATAACTTCATTCGCATCTACACAAATGAAAAAGGAATAATATAAATACCATCATGTGAATCTACCCTAATGAATATAAAAGTAATCATACAATAAAATTAGTATCCAAAGGAATAATTTAATTCATAAATCAATTTATTAAAGAAATGACATCGTTATAACAACCTATAACAAGATTCTATACAAAATTAAGATTCATAAAAATAGTAAACATGGATCATTAGGAGTAGTGGATCAAGGTAAAAAATAAAAATAATAAATAAATAAAACAATTATCACTAATCCTAGAGTATTCCTTAGTTTTTCCTCAATCCCATCCACCAGAACCTACACATAAATATATCATAGGACCCTTACCCTTGGTTGTATCTGTAATTATAAATTCAACATGTGTGTTAAGATTCCCATGACGGGTGTGAATATAATATTAGTTGGAAAACATGCATGGGACTTTAACATAAATGTAGTATTTTAATGAATTAGGATTTATCAATATAAAATAAATAAAAAATTAAAACATAATACTTTTAGGTTATCAAATACTGAAAAATATACGACAAACCACAACCCTAAAACCCTTTTCCCTATGCTAATAGGATGGTCACTCATAACTATAATGGAAACAAAAACCCACAACTCATTCTTTTCTAATATGTCATGACCACATCTACACCTCAACCCTTCCTAAAGGTTCATGGGAGGCCAACCATGTCACCTTGTCCTATCCATAATGTTCAATGGAGGCCCAATGTATCACATTGATCCATCTTATAGGCTCTTGGGGGGCCTGAATATCTCCCTAAC
This sequence comes from Viscum album, assembly GCA_963277665.1. Taxonomy (NCBI): domain Eukaryota; kingdom Viridiplantae; phylum Streptophyta; class Magnoliopsida; order Santalales; family Viscaceae; genus Viscum; species Viscum album. Next base: position 1,025,313,583 of record OY728126.1, read on the forward strand.
CCATCCTGAAGGCTCTTGGGAGGCCCTCATATCACCATGACCCATCCCAAAGGTTCATGGGAGACCAAAAACAATGAAAATAATAACACAACTAGTAAAAAATATAACAATATAAAAAAATGGAAAATATGATAACCTCTCATATATTATGTATTTGGACCTAACAAGCCCAGACTCAGCCCAACCAGCTCCTATAATGTCAAAATTTCTATGTGAACTACCACTCTTTCAAAAAATATTCTTTGTGGAACTTTCACCCCAACTAATAATTAGACGAAAATTACCTTATAAATGGTACAATACTTCCATATGGGCCTAACAAGATTCAGTTTTACCTTGGGTGGATGGCACAAGGGCTACCCACACTCCTACACACACAAATATGCATGCTTCATTATATAAAACACTATAAAATGGTAAGGACTTTCCTACCATATGTATGGGGAGACTAAACCACCAAGAATCATTATACACAACAATCCGAACACACCAACCTTGTTAAAACATCCCTAAATTCATATAATTAGGGTTATTAGAATTGAAACTCTAGATAAAAACAATTAGAAGGGGGAACGATGTTAGACTTATCCTGACAGACCCAAAAGAAAAAATGAAGGCCAAAATGGTAATGAATTGAGGTTTTAGGATAAATTTTAAACATCTAGAAGAATATTCTACTATAAAAATCATTTCAAGAGATGGGAGAGAGAAGGATAAGGAATAATAGTTTTTGGGAGAACTAAAAAATAAACCTCAATTAAAAATCATTTTAGAATCCCGCGTATTAGTAAGTGGGTTCCAAGAATATTACTAAATCCCTAGGACAATCCATCATCTATTCGATAGACCTACAATAAACGTTTTTGGTTCTAACCTCTTCTCTATGATCCCAAAATTTCATCCATTCCCCTCAAATAGCTATAAAATAAATGAAAAATACAAAAATACAATAAAATGAAAACAGAACACACCATGGATCAATGTTTGGAATTAAAAATCCTCTATATAGGGCCTTCTAATCCTCAAGAATCATTTCATGGGGACATTTCAAAATTTCTCTAGCCGCTGTGCCCATAAATATGATTCACATACCTATTTTTCCTCCTATATCGTCACATGATACCATAACACCAAAAGAAGTGGCAATATATTCCCATACATCACCTACACTCTTCATTCCACGATATAGATTCTGAATTTCTCAAATAAAGTGTCCACCTCTAATTTTACATTCTCATTTTCAATCAGTTCTGTTGTGTTTAGCTCATACTTCTGAAGTTGTGACACATGAAATATTTCATTCATTCCCTGTTGTCATGGATTGAGGTCCAACCAATTACACACATCCCTAATCTATTCATCCACCTCAAATGGACACAAAACCCATATTTATACCTTCCCATATATCCTCAAACTCATGTTCCCCATCCAATGTGTTTCCCATAAGAATACTCCATTTACCATAGTAAACTCTAAGGGGTTTCACCTCTAGGTGCATTAAGATTGATGCCTACAATATGATGTGACAAACAATATTCATATCAGCTACACCCAAATTAAAGTGTCGTACTCCATGCTTAGTTTAATCACTACTAACTCTCCCATATCATGATATCCAAAATGTGATCCACATTGTTGGCCATAAAGAGCCTATTTGGGAGTCATATGATCTAGGATTGAATGATATTGTTGTAGATTGACTATTCAATGGATATATGTTTATCCAATGATTCATATAAATCATGGAACTAGGCCTTCAGCATATGATCTATAATTTGAATCATCCTCTCATTATGTTTGTCCATCTATGAGTGATATATAGTTCTCATCTTCAACTACATCATCGGTGCCTTCTGTCGGCCTTATTAAAATTTTTATCTAAAAGGAGAATCTTGGACTAACATGATTCTCATAGAAATTCCACCTAAACACATTTTTTCATAAACATAAATCCTTCTCAACTCTTCAATTGTCTCAGTCTCTCATATAATATATAAGTGTACAAGATCTATTAGATATCAAATGACTACCCACATGTCATCTTGACTTTGAAAAGTCCGTGAAAACCCATATAACAATGTCCATGGTCACCACATATTACATACACACTAGCAATAGAAGGGGATGAAGTAACCCACCCAGTCAATATATCTCCACATTTACCCTATGGTGGGTAAGGAAATGGGCAACAAACCATGATAGGTAAATATTCATGCCTGGACAATAGTCTTGATGTTTCATATCTCATTACATCCTTTTCATTCCCAAATTCATTTCCAACTACAAGGAATGAAAATCTATCATCAATCACTATCTCATGGATGTGGTTATGAAAACCCACCCATGCACATATAGAATGTAATTATTGTCCAATGACAATAGTGGAACATGTCCATCTCCCATCAAATTATCTTGCATCACCTGACATTTCTCTTCTGATTCCTAGTCCTCTTGACCCAATCTACTGAGGAGGATGTGATAACCAAGTGTTCATAAACCATAGCCTATCGGTTCTATAAAACATCCATTTTTACTCTCTAATAGACTTGTGAGCTTACACTCTTCCCTTGATTTTTGAATACCTAGTTCATATGATTTTTATTTTGAGAATCTGCAACAACATTTCCCTTTCCTTGGGTGTATGTCATATTAATGTCAATCACCTAAAAGTATTCGTCCCAATGTATCTATCACCAATTCATGTGTCATTAAGAAAATATGTGTCACAATATTTTATAGTTAGTGTAGATGAAAAATATTTTGTTCAATATACAATGGAACCAATACACTAGGTCATGAAATGTGGTTGTTAATACCATGTCATAAGTTGGGTAGTTCCACTTTTTTGGTCATAACTAACATGACCCTTATGTGACTACTCAGTCAATATACATTAAAATACCCCAAAACAAAACCCTAAAGTATCACAATAAGCCCTTTATCTGACACTATGGTTTGGAAGAATTTGAATTAGATAAGAATTTAACTTCATATTTAATTCTTCAAATTCCACCTCATGCCTGATAAACCACACAAACTTGACCCTTTTCCTGTCCATCTCTAAATTTGGTATTGTCACATAGGAAAAGTGAAAAATTAGTAGCCTATAATATCTAACAAAATAAAGGGAACTCTGGATATGAAACACATTTATGCAGTAAAGACCAATACATGAAATCTTCCGCTTTCTCTAGATCAATAGAAATACCTACCTCATAATCCAAATCTCTAAGAAAACATACCACTTTGATATAGAAGTGGCACATAGAAAACATAGTATAAAACAGATATTCTTATAGTGTGATCAAAACAACCTCAGGTTTCCTAGAAGATAACCCTAATGCGCGTTAGTAGAAAAATATTTCATCAATAAAGACCACACTAATAGAGTCTGGGTATGAGTGATAAATTCAATTCATGATATCCATGAACACTATCGGTTCATTTATCAAATTTAATGGGATCACGAGATACTAATATAACCTATACCTAATCCTAAATGTTATATTTCTAACATCCTCAACCATGATCCACATCTGATGGTACCTTAATCTCTGGTTGATATATGAGGACCACTGGGATCCCCTCAACTAGTCAAATAGATCATCAATATTAATCAGTGTATATTTGGTTTCCCCATTACATTATTCAATTTCTAATAAAACACTCACAATTGAAGGCTAACATCGACCTTGTTATAGAATAATACTGGGTCTCCCAAAGTATAATCTCTTAGGAGAATATATACCTTTTCCTCCATGTCATAAAGTTGTATGCTAACCACTCCTAGTCTAGTGGATTTCATATGGCATGGGGAAATACATATTGGATGTTCACCTAACATGAGATGAATCTTGAACTCAATGGCCCTCTCAAGAAGTAGGAATAAAAATCAACCAGAAACATGTCCATGTTATGATCCATCATCACAATAAATATGTTTAGATTTGTCACCTAGATTTCCATAAGTACCAAACCCATAAATTCCGTAGTAATGGCCCTGATCTAGATAAGGTATTACCCTTCTCAACATGCTTCCACATTCAAATCCCCAATAAGTATATACTATTATCCCTTATGGGATTTAAAATCTATAAAACATTTATAACAATCAATGATTGCCCAAAAACCTTCAATATAGTATATCCCAAATATGACATCAAATCTCACAATATCAAGGAAAAAATAAATCCCAAAAATATCTATATTATATAACTATTATGGAATATACACAACATTTCCAGACAGAATATAGCCTTTTCTTGAGAGGTGTATCAAGAGGAAAAAAATTAGGGGGGAAACTCCACTGGAAACCCTGAATCATAAATAACCTGTAAAAATTAAATGGGATTCATCAGTGTGGAACAAATAAATAAATTTATAGAATAAATAAAAAATATAACTATCACTTTCTATAGTCCCTCGCCATAATCATATGGAACCTGGTCTAGTGCACACACCCAACCTACCATAGATCCACAACCCTCCCCAATAATCCCTGTCTTATCTAAGGGATAAAACACTTTAGACCCTATAACATATGCTCTTGATATTTCCAGCCATGTCCCCAACTGAATCTCATTAAAGAAGCCCAACATTTCACCTACAGTACCCATAATAAATCTCATTAGTCCTAAGTCTTCCTCACACATCTACCCACACCAGACTAGGGGGAAACTCAAATAGAAATTTTAGAGATTCCATAACCTTCCAAAATAATGTCACTCATTCTACTAACTAGAGCAGAAATTAAAATATTGTATTGGAATCCCAAATTATAATCATGTAAGATTATTACCTTCAAAGTCTATAAGATATTAAGCCCCCCAATGTTATTACTATCTCTTACCACCTTGGATCATTTCATCAGATCTTCTCTACATACCACTACAATAATCTCCCATACCACTCAAAAAATTGCCACAGAAGGAAGGAGGAAACCCCACTGAACTTTCCTCAACCAACCCTTTTTCAATGGTTAGGTCATATCGATCAACTTCTGGGTGCATTGTCAGTTAAAGGGTATAAACCTGATAACTCACCTATATGTGAATCGCAATCTCAATCTTACAAGACATGTAAGACTTGTTACCATCTAACACTGGAGTAAAATGAATCAATTCTCCATGATGTCTCACGTACTCAGCCATTGATGTAGTCCCCTATTAAAGTTCCAAAAACTCATGATCCATGTATAACCTCAAGGACTCATGAATAATTTCTTAAATAATGGATCTCAATATTTTCCCACATCTAATACCCACCTCTCTCTTCTTGGATCATCATACTCCAACACCTTCTGATAGGTCATTGAAACAAAAAAGATTCCAAAATCAATCAGGGATCAGTTAGGGTATCCACTAAGTTAAAGATCCTCTCAATATTCTCAGTAAAATACGCCTCATCCAAGGTACCACCTAAACCATGGAATTGAGAAAGCAATTGTAGTTGTAAATCTCATTAGAAATGCTCCACAACCATCCCTCCTCAGTGGGAAGCCCCCTACAAAAATATAATGAAAAACACACCTGAATAAAGGGTTCCTTTTGTATAAACCACGGAAGTATAATCTAATGAATTCCTATCACACACTTGAGCTGCCCATACTCACTATTCATAACCCACTTAGGACTTATCAAAGGTATATTCCCCCATTATGATAATTTTTTGTTAGTTTTTTTCATATAATAAACAATTAATAATCATAATCATGTTAAATTAATTACATTCCATCAAAAATAAAGATTTTAAAACACCAAATATATTTTTTACTAGTTTTTTTATTTAAATAAATATAAATAACAAAAATTTAGGCATATGAAATTTGATCCTATGAGCCTACTCAGGATGAATGAATGAACTGACTCCTTCCAAAGGTCCTAGAGTATAATCCAATAAAAATTAAGAGAAAAAAATAACAAATAACAACATAAAACCAAAATATCACAACAAATAATATCAAAATAGTTTCCCTAGTAAATCATAAGCAAGCTACCCTTGTGTTTTACAAGAATAGGGAAGCTCCCCGACCCCTGTAACTTCCAACCTATCTCTATCTACCATGTCATAAATAGTAATATAAAAAACATGTGATACTATTTTCTCACACAACAACCAGAGTCACCTAATTAGGGACGAGGAGGTACATGAAATCATGTGCACCTAATTATATGAATAAGGATGATGTCTAGTAGTGAGGGCCTATGTGACATGTGGGGAGACAATTCCCACGGTATCAGTGAATATTAGTGTAAGTATACCAAAGAAGGAATAATTAAAGGAACCATATAAAAAAAATCATTCAACCTAATCAATGAAATAAATATAACATGATATTAAAAGATTTTATACACTATGCAATGTTCTACAAATATTAAATAGGGATCCCTAGAAGTTTGGGATCGTGGTACAAAATATTTGAAAATACAGAAATAAAAGAATCATCACTTCTCATGGAGTATTTCCCTATGTCACCTTGATCCCAAAAACCAACACCAACTTGTAAATATATCATGCGTCCCTTTTCAGTCACCAAATCCTGAACAATAAAGTCTTCACATGCATTGATATTATCATGTAGGTTTTCATAACAATCATTATAGGACAACACCAACTAGACCAAAACATAAATGTAGCAGGTGAATAAGTGGGATGCATCAATAGAAAATAAATACAATAACCACTCATCATCTTATGACGTTATCATGTGATGACCAAGACACTGTAAACCTCAACCATAACATCATTATTCCTATTCTATAAGGATGTTTAGTAACAATAATTATAGCAATATTAATCCATTGATCATGCTTGGCCCATGGTTCATGGCCTCATCTACACCCCGACCAATCCCAAAGGTTCTTGTAAGGTAAACCTTATCAAATTCACCCATACTAAAGGTTATAAAGAGGACTAATATACTACCCCATAAAATCCCTATGGTTCTTGGGAGACCCACATATCACACCATCACATATAGAGGGTTCTTCAGAGGCACACATATTAGCCCAGCACATCCCGATGTTTATTGGGAGGCCAAAAACATAAATAATAAAAGAATCACTATTTTACAATATAAAAACATAAAAACCAATTGAAACATCATATCATCAAATCCATTATATTTTTGGGCATTACCATTTCTAATGGAGCCTAACATGTGACCTCGAGGTCAAAATTATGAACTAAAAATCCCCAATGTCTAACAAAATTCCAAGTTGAATTTCCCCCACCCCAACCAATAATAAATCCAATATCTCCTTTAAAGGGTCCAATAGTCTTATACAGACCTAACCAAATTCACTCATACATTAGTTTGAAGTCTTAAGGGATACCCATAATCCCATACACACAATAACACATGAAACCTTATACAAAACATTTTAAATTTTAAGGGTTATACTACCTTATACAAGGTGATAATAAAGCAGTAAAAATCATTTTCCAAAAAATTTCTAGTATACCAGACTCCTAAAAACACCACTAAATTTAGGGAATTATGGTTATAGTAAACAAAACTCATGTTAAATAGTGAATAGAATATATAAGTGAGTTAAAATTTACCCAATAGTACAAAAACATTGAACAACAACCAAAATGGTGAAAAATTTGTGTGGGATGAGTCAATACCTTCTCTAAGAGGCCTCTCCAAATAAAAGATTGATACATGGGTTATATTACCGATGGAGAAGAAGAAATAATTGTTTTGGGAAGGAATAAAAAATATACCTCATTTAAAAATATACACATGAGACCCCAAAAAATATCGAGACTACACCAATCATCCAAAGGTTCTATTCAGAATTACCAATCCTTAGGATAGTCCATCGGCTAGCTAGTGGACCTACCACAAAACGTTGGGGTCAGGGCCTCTTCTGGAAAACCCCTAAATCTCATCTATTCTCTTCAATAGGCTAGAAAACAACAAAAACACATAAATAAAATTAATAAATGTAATCAATCTTATATCAATGAGATTTTCTACATCAATATATAATAATTTAATTTATTAAGGTAAAAACTCATTGTGTTCATAAAAAGTGTTTTTATCAAAATTTGTTTTCAAGCCCAAAAATTAAATAATAAAAAATGTATAATGATAGTTATAATGTAATAAATAATATTTTTTAAAATTAAATTTGACTTATATTATTTCAAAAAATATTTAAAACATAATAAGGAATGAAAATTAATGATATTGCTTTATAAAAAATCAGTATTTTTCACTATACACTGAAAAATAATTCTATTTTGAAAAATCATAAAAATTCAAATAATGTAAACATTGAAATGACAATTTTATAAATTATATTCATTTAATATATTAAAAAATATAAAAATGGTTGAAATTAATTTTTATTTGTGTGCATGTAAATTAAAAAAATCCATTTTTTGAAGAAAAAATATTTTTGATGCATAAAAAGACAATATTAAAAATTGAATACATATTTATTATGAATTAACCAAGAAAGTAGAATTATTTAAAAATAATTTCATATTTTTATATTGTGGTTATTACTATTATTTCCCACTAATTTAATTGATTGCATAAAGTGGTTTTCTATATTATTGCTCATATCGAATTTGGAGTGTGTGTAAGAAAAGTTGTCGAAAACATAAAATTTATTTAAATAAAAACATTATTCCAAAATACCAGGGTGTTGCATCACCCTGGCCTAAATAAATTATTTCCTACATATTTTTATTTTTGTAATAAAAGGTTTGATATTTGAATATACCTTTATTGAAAACATGCATCATGCTAATGAAAAATAAATCTTACTTTGAAGGGGAAGTATAAAATGTGAATATTTAAATAAATAAAATATCATTAGGTTTGATATTTGATGATAACTTTGTTAAAAACCTTCATAATAAAAAGGAATAATAAATATTACTTTTGTGGGTAAGTTTGAAATGCCAATATTTCTATAAACGATACATAATCTAGTTCCAATATAAAGAAGAAATTAACGGGAAGTTGGAATATAGACATGTAGGAAAAAGATAATGTCCAAAAAATAATACAGATTCAAAGAGAACATGGTCATGAGAAATTTAATGATCAGAAAACCAAAAATATGTGACAGGTGAAAACAAAAAAAAATCATTAAAAATATCTGTTAAAATAAGAATATTTAAATTTAAAGAATATTTTTCCAATATTTGAGGATTTCTTTTAAGATGGAATATGATAAGTTATACTTACATTATTTCTAAAAATTCATAAAAGTAATTTCATTATTTCAATCTGTATTTCAATTAGTTTCAATAAATTTTCATCCATATTCTAAGGATGATTGACAAATAATAATTTTTCATGCATGAACTATTAAATTACCTTTTAATTGACAATAATATCCATAAAAGTATGAAAATTAATTACTTTTATATTTAAATATTTACAAAATAAAAAATTATTTCTTCATTTTATCCAATATGGATAAATTTTTAAATGGTGAAATAATATATTAATCTCTAAAACCTCAACAATAACACCCAAAGTTCAATATACACTATTATATAAATATTAATCCATAATACTTATCTGAAATATTCCTAAGTCAATTAAAATCCAAAAAAAATAACGAAAATTTCACAAAATTTAAATATTCATGTTGTATTTAGTCTAAAAACAACATAAAGTGTCTCTTAATATCACATACCAAACAAGTTAATACCTTGATCTAATATTTTTTAAAACATGTTGATAACTTAAATAGCCATAAAACCTCATTGATAAAATATTTTCTTCCAAATTTTAACTCTATCCTTTTTCTAAAATACAATCATAGACTAGGAATTATATTCCATAAAACCAAACATGTAATAAGCTCATAAAAGATAAAAAAATCACTCTATCATCATATCACTAATTAATTTCGTGGTAAAAAAATAGTATCCAATTTAATTTATCAAGATCAATAATGTATTTAACCAAAATATACATTATTATCTCTATCTAAGTCACATATTAAGGGTTATTTATCCCTAAATCAGGGTTTTTCAAAATAATCACCTTATTACTAAAGAACATTTCTTGGTTATCAATTCCATTAAATATATACTTGAAAATCTATTAAAATAGAAATTACTACAAAATAATCCATAGATGTTTCAGTATTATTACAATTAGAATATCATTAATAAAAAACAAATACATTATAATTCTGAAATCCCAGTACATAAACACCTCAAATATTCAAATCAATAAATTTCATAGAATAAAACCTTACCTGGTCTATGATATATCCCATGGATTATATAATTGGCTAAAATAATTCCCATGTTCCCCATACACATTACATTATACTATAAATAGTACCTTAGAATTTATTTTATGTCATTCAATTGAACCCTTCATTTTATACCGTAATTAGTTTCTCTATATCCTTCTTTTCCACACATAAAACATATTTTTTTTCCTTTGATATATATCCCTAGATTATTATTCCCACATTTTCAACATATAGAATGTTGAATATTTTTTAGTCCATTTTTGTAATAAATTATAATTTTTCTCTTATTTGGTTCATTTAGAAACTCGGCTTTGATTAGTTGTTAATCATTTATTAAGATAGCTGGTCAAGAATAATCACTATTATTCACATTCTTTCTCTCATTTCATTTATTTTATTATGAATACAATCATTGAATCATTAGTCACATTCATCATTATATGATTACTCTTTATTCTATAAATTAACTAAAACTATAACCATTATGTAATAAATTATAATGAGAAATCATCGGAAAAAAATTCCTAGCTTGTCTAAATCCTAACACCTTCTTTTTAATATATGAAATGTATGGTTTAACAAATTCCATCCATGGTCATTATCTATTTATATCCTTCATAACATCTCATAAATAAAATATGACTTACCCACATAATATCCTACAATAGTGTCTGATATTGTTTGCAGTCGTAGGCCCACTCATCATGCACTGATGATCATTTAATTAATACAAAATCTACACCAATTAAAAAAATTTACCACTAGGTTCATTTTTTCCTCTACCACATACACTAACTACTATACATATAGTGATTTAATTTCTAGAAAATACACATTCCTTTCTTTTCTATAACATAGTATATTCTCAATAATATAGTTTTATCCAAAGGGTTCTTGCTAAATATTCCTTATCATAGTTTCTAAAAATATTAATCCTTTCCATGATACCAAATATGATAATCCTAATTTTTCATACAAAAATACTACATATTATCTGAAGAATATTCAATACTTATCAATATGATATGTTCTAGAACCATAAATTTTTAGTGTACATGGAAACATAGATATATGAATAAATTGTTTATAAAATATCTATATCATCTACCTTTAATTTCTTCAGAATTATCACCCCTATTATAAATATCATGCAGAAAACATTTCTTTATAACTCAAGAAGGAAAACATAAGAAATGTAGAGAACATATGATTCGTACAGGAAAACAAAAAATATTTTAATCGATGATCATAAATGAGACTAATATAAGACTAAGGGTATCATAAAAAGATATAAATATAAAATAATCATACCTAATTAATTATAGATTAATAATCCTGAATCATGGAATAATGGTTTCCAATAAAAATATATAAAACATGTGTGTGTTGAATCATTACTAAAAAATCCTGATGTATGAGAAAATTTCACAAGTTTAAGGATTAAGTTTTTGGAATTCACAAAGAATAAAAAATCACTTACTTAGTCAACATTCACTCCCATAACTATTGTTTCTGATTCTTTTGCTGGGGCGTGCACGTCTATCTTCTTTAGTGTGACAGGTGCGGCTTTTTTTAACCCACATTCCTGCTTTCCAAAGGCAGGCGGCATTCACTCCTTTTTCAGGGATTTTTTTCTCTATGATCGAAACGGGACGATGGGATGTCGGTTCTTCCTTCTTTGGATTCCTCCATGGAACTCATCACCTAGTTTGGGTCTCCCTCATAGATTTAATATGTTGTTCGTGAAACTCTTCCTGGTGCCATATCTTCATGGACACCAGTTAATTGCACTGCTTCTATTAGGACATTCCAAGGGGTTCGTTCAGGGTAGCAACCTTTAGTTAGGGGAGTAGTCACATTGGGGAATCATTGACTTGTCTGTACATTGGGGATCAGTGTGTCTCTCTTCTATCCCTTATTATATGAATTCTTGAGGGTGCGGAAGCCCGAGTCATCCCACATCGAGCGCGGGCAATCATATGCCATAGGCATGTATCTGAGGTTTTCCTCAGCTTCCAGTGTTTAACATGATGTATGCCGCAAGTTTAACGTCAATCAGAGATAGATCATACTGATAGGAACACTGATTATATTGGATCATATGGAGGAATCCCTGGGACGGAACACCGATATTGGGTCCAGCACATGGGCGGCTTCCCAAATGTTGTGGAGGGGAATGAGGTGGTGTGATCTCACCAGGATGTGGCAGTCTGGGTAAGGATCAAGATAAACGATTCTTTTAGGCTTGAGCATCTAAGAAACTTCCTACATACCATTCCTTGACATGGATCAAAGTCCTCATAGTTCGGTTGTACAGTTTAACGTCATGTGAGATGGGGGTATGTGTCAGCAAACCGACATGGAGATGGAATGAGGGTCCAATAGATGATGGTCTTGTACCTCGTGGAGGCTTCCTACGTACCATGCCTTGACATGGATCAATGTCCTTATATTTAGGGATGGATGTCTAGGTCTTACACTCTAGGCTGCCTAAGGTGGTGGTTGAACTAACTTGAATGAGGTCAGAATGACTAGGTGGTGGGATTGAACATCGTGAGGCTTCCTATGTACCATTCCTTTACATGGATCAAAGACCACATATTTCAGAATGGATGTCGGTGAACCGACATGAAGATGGACCTTGGTCTGATGGGTGTTGGTCTTGAACCTCAGGGAGGCTTCCTACATACCATGCCTTGACATGGATCAAATTGCACATAGTTCAGGTTGGTTCCAATAGCATACCACTAGATTGGAATGCATTTTAACATCATGTTGGACTGGGGTGTGTCGGAGAACCGATGTGAATAAAGACCTTGGTCCAGGTGGATGGTGGGATTGAACCTTAGGGAGGATTCCCACGTACCCTACCTTAGCATGGATCAATGTCCCCATAGTTCAGGTGTACAATTTAGAATCATGCGGGGCAAAATACAATTTAACGTCATGCAGGACAAAATACAGTTTAACGTCATGCGGTACGAGGGTATGTTTTCATGGTCGATGCTTACTCTAAGCCCACATGAGTCATGCTCAGTGTGAGAAACAAGAGGCGGCAGAGACTTGACGATCATGTAACGAAGGTTGCATCCGTGGGAAGCAAAGAGCAGTGGGGATTATGCTCTGAGACAACCCATGGTGCTGGGACTTACTCTAGGTTGGAGACCCGTGAGCGACAAAGCGCAATGAGTGAGGGACTTGGTAATGAAAAAAGAAGGAGCCTCATTCCCTATCATGTCCTCATCTAGCCTTGGAACCAAGGAAGTGAGGAGGGGCAGGGGTGTTGCCTCCTAGAAGGAAGGCTTGGGGCTTACACAAAGGTGGCTTCCCTTCCCCGTGGACAAACTCCACTCCAAGAAGGAGGATATCATCCCCTGTGGAGACCAGGGGGCATGGAGAATGCCCATGGTGGGGGACCCTATGTCAGGGGAATGGGGAGAGGTCACAGTTTAACGTCATGTGTTGAGGACGAAGTCTCTTGGCAGTTTAACATCCAGCAGCTCGGACAAGGTGGGTTTACTCCGCACCCCTAGGACTTACATAACTGGTACCCTCTACTCCTTATGGGAGAAAAGGTACCGGCAATGCCATGGTGAAGGGGGTCGCAGGGTGAACCATCAAGGGGTCCACATTAGTGTGGTTATGTGAAGAATAAATATATATTATTGTGCCTATGCGATGAAGCATTAGGCATAGAAATGCTACGGGAAGTATCGTCCAGGGGACTTTGAATTCGCATCGTGAAAACCTGGAGGGTCACACGGGAAATGTATTTTCCAAGCAGATAGGTCCATAGGCAGGGGCCTTGTGGAGCTCGGTTGCTCTGCCTGGTGGAGGGAACATGCTAAGGGATGTTCTTCTTGAAGTGGGGTGCATAAGCCTTATCGTGGGGCAGAGGTGAAAATGGGAGGTGCTTCACGAAGTAGAAATGCATTCGTGGAGCACAGCCTCACGGAGCAAAGTTGCCTCATGAAGCAGGATGTCGGGAAGCAATTTTCTTCATGAAGTACAGTGATCTGGTCTTAGATAATGGATCAAGTTTATATGAAGGGTGTTTTGTGAAGCATAAACGCTCCGCGATAACATGGGTCCCCTTGGGGATCCATTTCCTTTGAGAAATCCCTTAGGCCTCATGAAAGGAATCCCTCTCAGAAGAGCGGATCAAAATGAGACAATGGGGAGGCACTTCACAAACTAGAAGTATCATTCATAGCTCATGATTCACCGAGCCGAAGAGTGCTTCGTGATTTGGAAGATGAGAAGCCGAAATCTTGGATTTCCCGTCTCGAAAGCTCAGGGGGAGCTCAGTATTTATATGCAAGAGGTGCTGCGGAGCGGAGCTCACGCGGTGCGAAGAGGGGCTCGGTGGGTTCGTTGTGAGCATGTAGACATCAAATGGGTTCGCAGAGCATCCTGCCTCCTTCACATCATGGTGAGCTCACGAACGTCAAATGGGTTCGCGGAGTATCCCGCCTCCTTCACGTTGAGGCGGGCTCAAGAACGTCAAATGTGTTCGCAGACCGTCCGGCTTCCTTTACCTCGTGGTAGGCTCGTGAACGTCAAATGCGTTGGATGATCATCCCACCTCCTTTTCCTCACGGCGTGCTCGCGTATATCAGATGTGTTCGCAGAGCCTCCTTCCTTCTTTGCTTCATGGCTGTCGCGGTGCTGGGGACTTCGTGAAGGGGCTTCGTGAGGTAGTCCGGGGGGCCGTCTTGGGGCTTTTTCTTTATTCCAAATATTGGCGCCATCAAATTCACCCCCTTAGACTTGGAGCCACAGAGGGATCAATGGTCTAATTTTGAGGGAAATCACCAAATTCATATGTCGTTCATGGTGTTGACTAGTGAAGAGGGTGCGTGAGGCGGACAGGGGCCCCATGGGTCAGTTGCACCGTGAAGCTACTATGCGGACTAGATGCGCCGTGAATCTCCGAAGGTCGTCGCCTATAAATAAGGGAATGACATCTCTTTTTTCTTTTCTTTTCTCCCCAATCTTGTCTTCTTGAGCTCTCGATTCGTGAAGCTCTATGTACTCTGCGAGTGATCTCTAGGAATTGAGGCTTCGCAGCGCAAAGGCATTCGAGATGCCCCATGATGGCATTAGGGGGTACTATGAGGAGCACCCATGTGTGATGAGTCAAATGTGACACATGTTCACAAGGGAAGACATGAATATGTGGAATGTATTTTCCCCACCGACCACCATCATTGGGCTGATAAGAGAATATGCCTAGAGCTGGGAGGCAACCTACCCAGGGGAGATGCTGAAGTAGCCAACCATCTGGGTCGGCGAGGGTGAACTTCCTCGATCTCAAGATCAAGGCCGGAAGGCAGCAAGGGAATCCCGTAGTGGCGGGGCTACTATAGCGGTAGTGCCTGCACTAGTTGAGGAGGGAGAAGCAGCAACGGATCTAGCAGCGGAAAATTCAGCAGCGGCAGCAGAACCGGTGGTCCCAAGAGAATAGATTCATCCAGAGGGGTGGCCACCGAGGGGTTTCTGCAATATTTCTACGCATTCCCCTAGGAAACGGCTACCCCTCATTGACATACCAGAGAATTCTATCTTCCCAGAGGCCTGGGACACCTGGGAAGTCAACCAGAATTCCTTGGGCCATACAAATTATGGAACCACCTTAACCGCCTTGGGATGGGCTTGGTGGGGGTTGGCCCTATTAGAGTCAGCTTTGCAGTATCCCAGGCGGAGGTAGAGCAATACATCGCTGAGCTGTAGGACTTCATCCATTCCTAGGGCTCCATGCACCCGATGACATACTGAGTCAGGGTGCTGCTGGGTTGCACGGTCCGTCCGAAGTTGTCAGCTGCTGATCTGAGTGAGCGCTTCCCCCTGCTAGATGAATCAGACGAGTCCTCCAGGGGAGATGAGGCTGGTAGAGAGAGTTCACCAGAGGAGGATGAAATCGGTGACCAGTCCTTGGATCTTGAAGATTTCACGGAGTCTCTCGAGGTAAGATTCCAAGTTATGTCTTCAGATTAAGCCCTTAGGTTACTTTGGATTCCTTATTAGTGCATGTACTGTGTAGGAGTACCTTGTGCAAAGACCTCGTTCTCGCCCCTCTATGGGTGCTGACGTGGGACCTTCAGGATCCACGCTCAAGGCTGCATCAACTTCTTTGTCTGGCATGGATGGGATAGTTGAGGTGGCTCCCCTGGTGTCTCCAATCCAACCAACTCTATACATGGGGCCGCATCTCGGGGTTCCAACAACATCAGCCCAAGAGTGAGACCATGTATTTGACCTCTATATGTCTTCCCGGCTGCATTCACAACTTCCATCCCATGACCACATTAACTGATATCCACATCCCTTTCTTGGAATGTACAATTCTCCAATTGGCCTGGCTGTTGCGGCGAAGATGGTGGGGGCTTCTGGTAGCTCACTTCCCAAGGGCATGTCGATGGTCGTGGATGTAAACATCCAACCTAACAAAACTACAACGCTTCCAATTGTCGGTGGGGGAGCCAGTGGGACTGTGCCTGATATCATTGTGGTGGGATCCGATGATGGGGATCAACCAGACAATTTAGGTCCCACCACACCCGATTCAACGCCAGACGTGGACCCAGCCAAGGAGTTCCTAGGGGAATTTCATGCATACGAGCCCACCAATCACCCTGACTGGGACGAGACAGCCTCTGACAAGGAGGACAACAAGATAGTCTATCACCGATCGTGGAAGCTAATCACGTGCTTCATCAATGACACCACCTAGTGCTATGGTTGAATGAGATGGAAAGACTTCATTCGTGACAGCACTAATTGTGTGCTGGGGGAGTGGACGCCCGACGCCCTCACATATTCATCTAAGATCTTATGTCAGAAAAGATTCATGAGTATGAATAAGGCCTTGGTGTGGGATGGCAGCGAAAGAAGGTGATAAACATCAAGAGTATCTATAAGGCTAAAGATGAGGTCCAGTGGCTGCAGGATCGGGTGGATGAGCAACTGACCTCCCTCAAGGTGAAATCTGAGCTAATATCACGATTGAAGGCCTAGCTAACAGAGTCTGATGACGTCATGAGGCGAACTTCATGGGATATTATCGTCATCTGGGTCAACGTGGAGTGAGCCCGGATTACGGCTAATGAATTGCTCACTCTCGCCGCTGAGGAGGAGCGGGAGGTGAACAAGCGGCAGCGTCTCTTGGACGCCACCAGCCAGAGGGTGGAAGAGTTGCAACGTATCTTTGATGAGGTCAATCCATCCATGGGGGGAGTCGAATCCCGGGTACTGTAATGATTATAACCCCTTAAACGTAATTTCGGGCTTTTATTGTTCAAATTTCGTAGCATTTACGAGTTTCGTTGTTTATAATGGTTTATTGCATCCTTATGTTGTTCGTGGAACGTCCAGCAACTATTCCCTAAGATCACGTGGGTCAGGACCGATGTGAGAAACAAGGGATAGCCACCTTATCACCCCATACAAACGTAAGAGTGCAAACCATGCTTCGGGAATCCAGGGTTGGAAAACTGGTCTAGATTTCTGGGAAATGGGAGAGACCTGACTAGAGAATTAAGTTCTCAGAACAGCTGAATTAATGTTTTGTAGTGTTCTCTTGTGTATGAATGGTGTAATTCCAGGGGCACTGAAATCGATCCGAACAGATGGTAATGGGAAGTGTGAATCACGATACCCAGTATTCACAACATTGTGGGGGTGGAGTAACAATAAAGAATAATGGTTGGCCTCATTTGAAACATAGTATTCTTATTGTATTATCCTGTATTGGGGATAGACAAATGAGGGTCGACCATTGACCATGTTCGAAACACGAGACCTGTCGCAAATGCAATTCATTAGTTTTCCAGAACGTTATCCTAGGATAGTAGGTGGGCCATAGGCCGAGCATGAAAACTATTAGGGGGTTCCTCCCGACATGAAAGAGGATGAGAGTCCGAATAAGGGGCAAAAAAATCATAGGATGTGGAGTGATGGTTTGTTCGAAAAGAATCCAACACTCACAAAATTACACCACCGTGGTGGGAGTACGCTAGATGTGTTCATCGGTCTGATCATGGATCGTTGTTTATTTTATAAATGGACTCTCTGGTGAGGGGGGTGATCTCTTCCCAATGCCATTGTTGGGTATCCCAAACTTGTTTGGGGAAAAATTTCAGTTACATGGTTCCTCACGAGGGGTCAGTCCAGGAGGCCGGAAATGGGGAGGAACATGAATTTACAATTATTGGGGCTAGATACTAGGTGAAATACTAGGGTGTCTCTATGTATCCCATGAGTATGGGAATCAAGCCATACATAGTTCTTAGGGTATAGTTTAACGTCATGTAGGATGATGAGAATCCTGGTTGTTCCGGTACACATCCTACCAAAACTACTAAGCCCACGTGAGTCGTGCTCGATGTGGAAAACAAGAAGTAGTGGTTGGACATTCCCGACACAAAAAGGGACATGGTAGGGCAAAGGGACTCTCAGTAAATACCGGCCCAATGATGTTAACCTATCTACGTAGCTCACCTAGACACACGAAGAGATAAAGCTGAGTATGTCGAAATTCCACTTGAACATGAGGTAATGGAAATGTGTGAATCATGATGCTCAAAATTTGGATCACAATGATGGTGGTGTAACGGTGGAGGATAACTTTTTACCATGGTGGAAACGAAACATCCATATTGCATTAGCCTGGAATGGGGATAGGAAAATGAGGGTCAACTGTTGACCATGTTCAAAACACGGGACTTGTCGCAAATGTCGTCCGAGATCCTTACGGGCATTGGCCTAGGATGGTAGGTGAGCTGATGCGGTCTGGGACCAGGCCGTTAGGGGGTCCCTTAAGATGTGGGAGAGGATAAGGATCCAAATAGTGAGCTTACAAATCTTGGTCATGGAACGAGGGGGATGTCTCCATGAAAATTCGACCCTTTGGGATCCTTGTTAAATGCATCCAAATACAACAACGAGACATATTAGATAGAGGGGGGTCGAGCCCCTTCCCATAGAGAGATATTAGTTTAGGGTCATAGAACACGGACCATAGGTGGTATGAAACATGATAGACATGTGGTGGGAGTAACGATAAATACCTCCATGAATGGGAACTGGGGGTTCCGAAAAGCACATGTTCCCCGGGGAGGTTTTAGGTCGAGGGACCAAAAACGAGAGTTGATCTGGGCCCGAGGAAAAGTGCACAGGTGTTACTACGTACCTCATGAGGATGGGGATCAAGCTGCACAAATTTATTGAGGTGGCACGGTAAGGTACCAGTGCCAGGGAAAAAGGGGCATGCGGGCGTGGCCCTAGCACCCAGAGAAGTTGTATTTGATAAATCTTGTTTGTCCTTTAAGCTGCGTGGTTTTTTTTGTGAAGCGACTAGCCTAGGGTAACATGGCTTGGACTCACCACAAGAATCAAGATGTATCTAGTCATTGACAGATGGTATGATAAATGACTGATATTTAATGTGATTTCCTCTATGATGAGGTCATCATAATGCAGTTCCGTTTTTTGTCGTGCGGCCAGGACGATAATGTCACAGTTTAGGGTCATGTGATAGAACCAAGAATGCATTTTAATGTCGTGCAGTGCAGACGTAGTAGAGATGATTCTATGTGGGGAATGTGTATAGCATAATAAAACACACCTGACGTGAATGGGGATATGATCCCATATCACACCGTACGCCATTCTGAGAAGGGAACCTATGGACAAGGGGCCCAAATAGAGGTAAGAGGGAAAGGGGAATGAGAAACTAGATCCCAACTGAGATGGACCTGGAAGAACGATGTCTGGGTGACCCCGCATATCCCATGGGGGTGAGGATCGAGCTGCATATTTCCCTTAATGAAGATCTTAGTTTATGGTCTTAGATCTCGGACCGTGGGAGCCCCGAATGACTTTGTATTGCATCTTGGTACCCCTGACGTGAAGAGGTGCATTGAGTGATAGTTTCAAGAGTATTGAGATTCCACCTGGACCTGATGGGGTGGAACATAATGTGAATCATGAAACCAACATTCAAAGCATGAAGGGGATGGCACGACAATGGAGGATTACTGTTGACCATCTTTGCAACACAGCATCCTGTCGCATTAGCCTCAAATGGGTACAAACAAATGATCATCGACCGCTTAACATATTTAAAACGTGAGATTTTTATCAACTTTTTGTCTGAAACCCTCAAGTGCATTGGCCTGTATATATAGTTCAGCACTAAGTCATGGTATCTATACCGTTTTGGGGGTCCCTCTGGGTGTGAAAGATACCGAAGGCCCGAATGAAGGGGAACACGAAGCTTGAAAACTGGAAGAAACTTACCTAAGTTGAATCTGACACTCTTGGTCCTAGAATAGAGTACTCCTAACACATTGGAGAACCACTGAAAGGGGTCAAGGGACTCAAATTGAGGGCGGCCAGGAGATAGCGGATTCCTGGGAGAATGGAGGCATGGTACCAAAAACCCAACACGAAGGAGGGCATAGCCTTGTACCACAACTATATACCCCCCTCAAGGAGAAGGACAGGCCATGGGGACTAGGGGATTGGGATATTGGGAGATCTCTATGAGGTGGGGCTGGACCCGAAATCTAAATGCTCAGGCGGTCCTACATTTCACATAAGGATGGGAATCAAGCCACACATAGTTCTGGAAGATACCTAGGGGTAAGATACCCTATCAAAGGGGGGTTTACGCTACAGTGGACTACCCGACATGAATGAGGACATAATCCCACACCACAATGTATAATCCCATAAGAGAGAACCTGGGATGGGGGCCTCAGAAGGCCAAGGGGCTTGAGGCTCGGCCTCGGTCAGGAAGGCCTGACTAGTCTATAGTTTAACATCTTCCAGTGAGGATGACGGTCGGGGGCCCGAGAAGGCCAAGGGGCCTGAGGATGGGCTTCAGTCAGGAAGGCCTAAATAGTATGTAGTTTAATGTCTTATAGTGGGGATGAGGGTCGGGGGCCTGGGAAGGCCAAGGGGCCTGATGCTGGTCCCCGGTCCGGAAGGCCTGACCGGCTTGCAGTTTAACATCATACAGTGGGGACGAGGGCCAGGGGCCCGAAAAGGGAAAGGGGCCTGAGGCTGGGCCTCAGTCAAGAAGGCCTAATCGGCTTGTAGTTTATCTTCTTACAGTTAGGACGAAGGACGGGGGCATGAGAAGGCCAAGGGGCCTGAGGCTGGGCTTCGGTCAGGAAGCCCTGACCGGCTTGCAGTATAACATCTTACAGTGAGGATGTGGGTCGGGGGTTCGAGAAGGCCAAGGGTCCTGAGGCTGGCTGGTATGGATTTCATCGCTTAAAGATACAACGGGGTAGAATGAACCACTACACTTGATGTTTGGGATATTTTGGGGGTGGCCCTACCGATCCAAGAGAGCCGTTGACCATGTTCGAAACATAGTGTCCCTATAGTGACCTGAAATGGGAGCCACAAATGAGCCTCGACCATTGACCACATTCGAAATACGGGGCTTGTATCAGCATGTTTCCCGACATCCTCGAGGGTGTTGGCCCGAAGTGGTAAGAGAGGCCTTTGTCCTAGTATCCATACCATTCATGGGCCCCTACAGATAGGGAATGTGATGGAATCCTAGTCAAGGAGTGGGTGAAACATAGTTTTACACATCTATAAAAGAGGTTAAAGTCTCCAGGGAGCGGGAAATTCGGTTGGATTGAGATTAGATTCACATTAATTGAGGCAAAATTGCACCCTTTCCATTCATCTTGACCCGGGGGGAAATATTTAGGCATTTGGGCTGGGCCAATGGAAAAAATGTATGGGCATTCCTATGTATCCCATAAGGATGGGAATCAAGCCATACATAGTAATTTAAGGTCGTGTAGTTTAACTTCTTGTGGTGAGGACGTGGGATGATAGAAGAACGGGAGTGGGAATATGGTGTGACCATTATAACCCTTGTTTAAGTGGGGCTGAGGAATCCTATATCATGCAAGGATCCTCCGAGATAACTATACCCAGGGGGAATAGTCGAAGAGAAGATTTTAGGGCGGGGACTAAAATGAATCATCTGAGCGTTCCTACGTATCCCATAAGGATGAGAATCAAGTAATACATAGTTTTTAAGATGCAGTTTAACGTCATGCAGGATGATGTGCAATTTAAAGTCCTGCATGACTGGACTGTTTATGGTCATGTGGAACCATCATGCCGTTTAGGGTCATGTGGGATAGTCACACAGTTTAGGGTCATGTAGGACCATCTAGTTTAAGGTCGTGTAGGACCATCTAGTTCATCGTCGAGCATGAACATCCAGTTTATGGTCGTTCAGGACCATCCAGTTTAAGGTTGTGCAGGACCATCCAGTTTAAGGTCATGCAGGACCATCCAGTTTAAGGTCCAGCAGGACCATCCAGTTTATGGTCGTGTAGGACCATCCAGTTTAAGGTCCTCCAGGACTATCCAGTTTAAGGTCGTGCAGGACCAAGGGGCTTAGGCAATGTAATTTTTGAGGAATTTGGAATTTGTGGGAGGAGATATATGCTCACCATCCATGGTCACCAAGGAGTATTCTTCATTTGGGTAAACCATGTGGACCATGTAAGGTCCTTCCCATTTGGGCTCTAACTTGGATGGTTTCCTACGGGGGATCATTGGCACTCAAAGAGCCAGTAATAGGTCACCCGGCAGAAAAGAGCAGAGGTGAACCTTCTTGATGAAGGCTCTAGCCATCTTGTTCTAGTTCCTTTTGAGATTGTGCAGGGCATGAAGCCTACTCTCATCATGTGCTTCCAATTCACCTAGGTAGATTTCGGCCACCTTATCTGGAACCTACTAATCATAGAATAAATTGTGTAACGAAGGAATCTCATTCTCGATAGGCAGGACGAACTCATCTCCGTACATTAGGGAATAAGGGTTACTTGGTTGGAATTGCGAGTCATCATACGATAAGCCCAGAGGGCGTTGGGGAGCTTATCCAGCTAACTCTTCTTGTTCTAGCCAACCATTTTCTGGAAAATTTTAGAGATGGATATGTTGAACACCTCGATCTACCCATTTGCCTACGCGTAATAGTGGGAGGTATGGTTCGACTGGATGTTGTACTTAGCATACAGTTTCATCAATTCGGCCGCTTGGATGTTTGTGCTATTATAGATGAGCACGGCGTGAGGGACTCCAAATCGGTAGAATATGTTGGACCTCACAAAATACACAATGGATTGAGCCTTGACTTCCTTGAGTGGAACTGCCTCTGCCCACTTGGAGAAGAAATCCATAGCGGTTTGGATGAACTTACACTAGCGAGCTGTCGCTTTTGGGTACAGTCCCATGACATCGAGTCCCCACCCCACAAATGGCCAAGAGTACTTGGTGGAGTTGAGAGGTTCTCGCAGCTGATGTGGGAAATTAGCATGAAATTGGAACACGTGAAATCTCTTGGTGAACTCAATATAATCGTGTATCATATAGGGCCAAAAGTACACCAGTTTCCAGATTTGATGTGACATTTTCGGCCTAGCCTGGTGGGCACCACAGAAACCGGCATGAACCACTTGTGTGACCTGATAAATCTCAACACCTTGAATGAAATAGAGGAGAACACCTTGGAAACTATGCTTATAGAAAATCTTCTCAAGTATGGGACCACATTGGAGGGTAAAATGTAGTGTGCAATGTCAGATTCGCTCGCACTTGGCCTGGTTAGCAGGGAGGAAACTATTTTAGAGATACTAAACAAAAGGGTTTCCCTAGTCAGGAATCATTTCAACCACTACATCTGAAGAACCTGGGGATCCTGACGTGGAGGATCCGGTGGTAGGATGGCTTACTCATAGGCCGTCATCATCCTCTGGGGTGACGCGGGAAATGAATCTCCAGTGTTCCACATGTATAATCAGATCATCTTACTTGGGCTCTACAAGTGACGTAGCTATGTCGGCCAAAGCATCCGCTCGACCATTTTGTGACCGAGGGACATGGGTGACCTCCGATGGAGAATAGAACTAAGACATTAGATGGAGGGTGCACTCTATCAATGGAACGAGCTCTGGATTCTTAACAACATAGTCTCCATTGACTTGTTTGATGACTAGTTATGAATCCCCTTTCATGTGAAAATGGGGCACATCAATCTCAAGGGCCAGCTCGAGACCCGTAATGTTGGCCTGATACTCTGACTCATTATTGTTGCAGCCTTCTGACAACAGGAATGAGTATGGAAAGATGGCTTGTGCTAGGGTGATGAAGAAGATACCCAGGCATATTCTGTTGATCCTAGGATCATTGATCCTCCTACTTGTAGGGCTACGGGAGGCACCATAAAAATGCATCTGCCAACATGGGATGAATTGATCTACACAGAGGATTTCCTCATTGGGAATGTCAATGTCTAGGGACTGGTCCATGGAGGTTGAATGGGCAGCTAGAAAGTCTGTCAATGCCTGTCCCTTGATAGCCTTCCGGGGAATGAACCTGATGTCAAACTGCGGGAGGATCACCGCCCACCGTGCTAGTCGGCCAGTAAACATGGGGCAGTTTAGAATGTATTTCAGTGGGTCTACCCGAGAGACCAACTGTACCTCAGGGTGCTATAGGTAATGTTGCAATTTTTGTCCAGAAAACATGAGTTCAAGGCAGATCTTCTTGATGGGGGAGTATCTGGTCTCCATATCGAGGAGCATACAGTTGAGGTATTATAGGTTGTTTTCTATCCCCTCGTAGTTCTTCTGGGAAATAAGGGCACTGAGAGATCAATCCAGGGTAGTGATAGAGGATCATCAGCTTTCTAGATATGGGTGGCATCAAGACAAGATGCTAGAGATGATACTGCTTCATTTACTCAACGATGGCCTGACACTCTTCTTCCCATTCATGGGAAGATCCTTTCCTCTTGAGAAAGGAAAAGGTCATACACTTTCCTGCTAGATTCACAATGAATCGACGTATGAAGGCTAAGTGGCCTTGAGAACCTCGAAGATCTCGGATATTGCTCAGGGAAGGCATGTAGCTGATGGCCATGATCTTTTCTGGGTCAATTTCTATACCTCAGTTTCTGACAATGAAACCAAGGAATTTCCCAGAGGTGAACCCGAAGGCACACTTATACGGGTTCATCTTCAAGTCACGGGAACAGAGGAAGTAGAAAACTTTCTCAATGTCCTTGATATGGTCCTGGTGATGATGACATTTGACCACCAGATCATTCACATAACACTCCACCAGTGTCCTGAGGATCAGTTTGAAGATGTGATTCATGGCCCTCTGATAGATGGCACCCGCAATCTTCAAGCCAAAGGGTATAACCTTGAAACCGAAAGTACCTTGAGGTGATCTAAAAGTGGTACAATCATCATCTTTAGTGGACATGTGGATATGTTTGTACCCAGAATAACCATCCATGAAGGAGAGGTCTTGGAACTTGGCAGTAGCATCAATCAACAATTCTGTCATTAGAAGGGGAAAATCATCCTTCGGATAGTGATGGTTGAGATCTCAGAAGTCGATGCAGACTCTGATCTGTCTGTTATTATTTATGACTGGCACGATATTGGCCATCCACTTGGGGTATTAGACCTCCTTGACAATGTTGGATCTGATGGGATTTTCAACTTCGGCCTCAACCATGGCACCGTGAGTAGGGTGCATCTTTCTGGGAGGCTTCTTGAACCCGCGATGGTTTGTCGGGAGATCGAGGTGGTAGACAGATACCTTAGGATATAGTCCTGGAATCTTTTCGTAACTCTAAGAGAACACATCAGAGTACTATTTAAGGAAGTCCACGTACCACTACTGCTCCTCTAGAGACATGTTGGAACTGATCAATGTGGGTCTCGGATCTTCCTCACTACCAAGGTTCGCCTTTACCAGTTAATCGACCATGGTAGAGACGCCTTCTTTAAAGGCGGTAGGGGAATCCTACAAATCCTATTCTTCGCTTATGGAGGAGTGATTTCCAGCCGGTGAAGCATCCCCTTGGTCAAAGGAACCTAACGGGAGGCTAGTACCATCTTGGACAGCAGTGGACATTGCATCAGGAGATTCACGCATCGCTGAGACCATGAAGATGAAAGCAGTCGATCTAATCCCATCCAGCCTTCGGCCCAAGGGACCGCGCTTGATGATATCAAAGCAATAGTGTCGTGTTGGCTTCAGTTGGTTAATTACAGCCCAGAATAATAGACATGTAGGACGTACTACCATCGCCAGGGGGTTGACATCCCTGTAGCGCATGGGGGTAGGAGGTTCCAGGATCACCTGAGCCTAGTTTGTGTAGGAGTACAAGGTGATTTTCCTCCGTCACATGGACTTCATAATATTTCTTCCTCAAGTACCTGAGACAACAAATAATTTCCCCATGTCTACGGTCGTGGCCTCCAATCGATGGATTGGGAAGACTTAGGCGTCATCTAGAATGGCCCAAGGGTCACTTGTGACCGGGACGAGCTCAACCTCACTTACCAGAATATTCTTATCCTTGCTCTTATAATAGTCAGTGTCTAAATAATGGGCTTCACACAAGGTCAAAGGATATGAATCACCTTGGATTACACCTAATCGATCATTAAGGAATTACTTGAGGCATTGGGGATACAATGAGGGGACCGCCGCATGAAGGTGGAGCTATGGACTTCCCATCAATACATTGTACGCGGTGTCCTGGGAGACAACCATGAACTCGGTGCTAGAAACTTGGCCACTGAACTAGGTCTTCAAACGGATCTTGCTAACCATGGTCTGCTACATCCTATCATATCCCTGGATCCTTAAATCAGATGGTTTCATGTCATCCTCGGATAACCCCAGCTTTCGAAGCGTCCGCGTCGGGATATGGTTGATCTCGGAGCCCGTGTGAACAAGATATTGGTGAACCTCAGTGTTGTTGAATTGGCCAGTGATGTACAGTGGGAGGATGTGCCCATGTTTGGAAGATTCTTCGTCTTCAACATAGAATGAGATAACTACCTGGAATTTTGCATTCTCAATTTCCACAGCGTGGAAGGCTTCTGCAGCTACTACCTCCATCTCAAACGGGAGGGGGGCTCTTTAATGCCTCGGCGAGCGCCTCATGCATGTCTGACAATAGTAGAAGATCCTCAAGGATTGAAAGCCTCGTTGGGATGTCAGAAAGGTGATTGAGGACATCATAAATCAGTGACATATGTGAACTTCTACTTATAGGAGGCTACTCTGCGATTGGATGCATGGTGGGCCCTATCGGCTAGACTGGCGGCTGGCTGGTGCTGGGCACGTTCCGCTGCTCACTAGTCGAAGCCCGAAGCATAGCTACTAGATAAATCCCGGACAACTGAGGTTGACTAGTAGCGTGGTGAAGCTGGTCGCAGTGTGGCCTAAGCGGCTCTACCTGATCGAGTAACACAAACGGTGGTGGAGGCGGTCCTGAAGACACTAGATAAAGAGGTCGTGCATGCTGAGCTCTACGCTGGGCCTATTATCTGGTCTCAGTGGCATGCACGGCTTGGCTAAAAGTTCCAGTTGACATGCCATGATTACCCATATAGCCATGGCTCTGCCGACATTGACATCGACTCGAGACATTGGGGAGGTTCGCCTAGAGTTCCCCCTCGTCGGGAGACATATAGGGGTTTACTAACTCAACATTATTAACCGAAGCGTACCCTTGACTGTCACTTGATGAATCATCAACCACTGGCTAGATTTTGGGAGGTATCCCCATATCAGGGGGCATGAAGTCTCTAAGAGTGTGGGATGACGATGGTATCGGTTGAGCGTGTTGCTTCTTCTTGCGCCGCTGATGCTTGCTGTTCTGGAAGAGGGCCGGCTGAGATGATGATACAGAGGTGTTGGCCGCTGCTTATGAAGGCTCTAGCTAATTCAGGTATTCCCAAATAATACCATGGGCATGAGAGTCTATCTTATGATCCATACAATCATCGTACTTATGTGATCCACTGCTGGGAACCTGCTGCCACTCACCTTCGTCATTGCTACCACTTTCAAGCCTCACAAAGACACCTGCCACTTATGCCGGGCCTGGGCCGAGCCTGAATATGTTATTATCGACCTGGTATTGGAGCCAGTCTATAAACACATATAACTTCTTGAGGGTGTGCCCTAGAATTTGATGATAGGGGCAGTAGTTGGGGCTATCAGTGAGATTCGCCTCTACCGGCCTTCTGCACTCAGGTAAGCCTAAAATCCCCTCCTCTAGGGAACTACAGAATTAACTAGGGACCTGATTCATGCTGAATGAGTAAGTCTGGTGTCTTTTTTTCCAGATAGGGAGCCCTTGGAGTCTGTCCTTGATGAGGAGCCGGAGGAGCTTTCCGAGGAGGTGCATCCTAATTGTCCCACTTGGGCAGTGGCAGCGCATTACGTGGAGGTGCCTGGCGATTCTGAGGATGCTGCGGAGACGGAGGCTGCACCTGAGTCAGAGCGCCTCTATGAGGCTATGGGGTTGGTGCTACTGGTAGAAGTTCTAGCTGCCATGAGGCCTCTATCTGGGCTACTGTGGTAGGCTCAGCTCTCGCAGCTCTCCTTGCTGGAATTGCAGCGGCAACGGACGTGCCTGCCTAGCCTGTTGCATGGCTTTTTTGAGGCATTGGGCCTTATCTGAGAAGTCTCGGAAACCTTCGGTAAAATTTTGAGTAATCAGGGAGGGAATCAGTTCCTTCTTGAGATTTACCACACACATAATCATCAGTTTATCATGAGTTAGTGGAATGTCAAGGGAGTATGTGAGCCCCTTCCACCGGGTGATGAAGTCCATGACGCGCTCATTAGGCCTTTGTGTTCACTTGAAAATGTCTGTGAGGCTGGTATTCCGGGTAGTATAGATGATATAGTAGAGGAACTGCCTGGGAAGGTCCTCCTAGCTAGTCACAGATCCGACGGGGAGCTGGCTGTACCAGAAGAACGTTGACCCCTCCAGCATCTGAATGAAACAGCGGATCTTGGTGGCCTCCTGCTACACGGGGTCGCTAAAATAGTCCCAAACATTGAGTTAAAGTGGTCCAGATACTGCAGTGGGTCCCCCGTCCCATTAAATGGGGAGAAGGTGGGATTCCCGAAACCTGGAGGCACCGACATATCATCCACCCAATCCGGGTATGGCTTGCCATCTAGAGGGATTGCCACCTGCCGCGTTTCCAATGCCTCAAGGCAGGAAATGATTCCTACGATAGGATCATCTAGTTAGGGATCCCTATCTTGATAGGTATCCCTAACCATGAGTGTGTTACTGGGCTCTTTGACATGGTAGATGGGTTCAACGGCTCGAGGATCGACTAGTGGAGCGGCCTCCGTGGCGACAGGGGGAACATAGGCCAAATTCCTCGGATTGACGCACTGTTCAAAAGGGTTTTGTGTGACATATTGTGCCCTCTTGACAGGAGTTCCAGATTCAACCCTGTTAGTAGGAGTCGTATGATCTGGTTTTCCCAGAGGCATCTCTCTGGGGTGAAGTTGTTCATGCCCCTGCTGCCCCGTCATAGGATCACTATAGTCGGGTCGTCGCTCTACTACATGTTCATCCAGGAGTTCATCGACCAACCTCGTTTTCTTAACAAGTTATAGGCACAATGCGGCCTTCTTGGGGTCCTCCTCCATCTTCTGCAGTGAGGTGGACAGGTCAGAGTGCATGAGAGCTCCGACATGATCTTTTCCCTTGTCGGCCTTTCGACTGAGTACCAATGACTCTTTAAGCGCAGAGAGACCTAGGAGGTTCCTCTATAGATGAATAATCATCCCTGATGGGTCTACAATTGGTGGAACGCCCTCAAGGGTTAGTCTCCATCAAGAAACTCCAGATCATCCTCCTTATCCACAATGTTGGACATGTGGACCGCTACCCTTCCCGGGGGCCTATCCTCGATATCGCATAGAGAGTAGGGCTGTCTTCGGATAGGTCTGAAGAGGAGGGAATCATAATTCCCCCATCCACGGACTTTCATGTGGGGGGTAGCCTCCCTGATAATTTTGCGGAGTACCTTAATACTCTGAACACTCTGAAGCTGGTGGGCCTCACGATGACCTGGTGACTCAGGGCACTGGGCCACCAGGAGTGCAGCCAGATCGACTAGACGGCACTGCTTGCTAATATTTTGAAAATGAACATGGATCCTTGGATATACCATGTTATGATGATGGAGATTGAGATTCATCTCCTATAGGGTGTAATGGAGACACTCAACATCCTTCGGGGTGAGGGACTTGGGTATGCATAAATACCGTGCTAATGTGGGCCAAACTTCTCAGTGAAGTGGTCCGCTACAAGAATGATACAGAAGCTCCTCAACTCAAATTCAGGGTCTGGCCCTTGAATGCCCCATTCTCCAACTGGGGTGTTTGAGGAACTGGCAACGGTACTAAGGCAGACTGCTGGGACGGCAGGTTGGCTGGTGGGGAATATAGACAACGGCTAATTGGATGCTGATTCTCAGGATGTCCTCTAAAGAATGGAGAGACCTGGACGCTATGTAATGGTATGAGGGGTAGACGGCCTATGTTCCTATCTCAGGGGCCAGGGCTTGTGGTGGTGGTTCGCACTACTGCATTCCTGCCATTGATCCCCAGAATAGATCTTCATGATCTCTTGTGGATGTAGAAAGCGCTTCCAGTGATGATGGTGGTGACTACACGACCATAACATGCGGGGTCGCCATATTTTCACCCTCTTGGATAAATCTACGAAGGGAAGTAGGAATCATATGGACCTCACACTCAAGGAGCACCAGGCTGATGCGCCTCATCCCTACCCCGACCCTTGACTCGGATGAGTGATGGGAGGGTTCCTAAGCTGAGTCACACTCTACTTCAGAGTCTGAGAAGCAGACCGGTCTGATCTCCGTCTGGACCTTCCCAGGATTCTTCTTGAGGCGGTAATGACCCACCCTCCTACCCCTAGTGGCTCCTAAGGATAGGGATGATTTCCGACATATGGTCCTTCAACCACACTAATGCCAGGGTGGAGAATATTTCCACTTAAGACAGCCGAGGCGCGAGTAGCACTGGGACAAATGTCGATGGGGACATGAGGAGGACCTCCAAGAATATAACGAGAGCATGAAAAACCCTTGTTGGCAGCGATGAGAGCATGGGGAGGACTTCCATGCATGGTGCAGGTGGAATGAGGCTGGCCTTAACCCCTCTAGTTACTGGGGTGAGGATGTCCTTCACCAGCTATGGAGAGAATGTGGGGAGGATCCCCACGTTGGAGAGGGACCGGATGGGTAATGTCTCCACATCGATGGCAGGAGGCAGGAGGAATGGATCCATACTCGGCGTGATGGGCACGGAAGAGGCTTCCGTACCGAACGTCACCGCCACGGGGCAGACCTTCATTAAAAATTGGGGATAGCACGGGGCAGACCTCCATGTCGAGCCTCGGAGTGGGGAAGACCCATGCTCTATGTGGTAGTGGTATGGGGAGGACCTCCATACAGTGTGGACATACTGCGGGTTGGTTCGTGGTGACCTCTGTTCGTGCCTGCGGTCTGGAGAGTCGACCCAGCCTACCCTTGGGGATGTTGGGGCCTCAATCCCAATTGGGCGCATATGCTCCCCTGCTCAGTGTCTGTAGGGACATAATGATATGTGTCAGTGGTGTCTTAGGCCACAGTATCCATCGACGCTGACACCCCTTGGTGGGCATCCTCAGCTCGTGTCTGATGCTGGCGTCGGGTCAAACGAGCCGGTGTTGTTGGCGCAGGTGCATAGCTTTCCTGATCCTTCGATATAGCTGGTAAATGATGTTTATGCGGCTGGGTGGGTGCCCTCACTAGGATCCCCTGGACTAAGACTCTGGCTAGGCTGGGTCGGTCATCACCCACCTCATCATCGTAAGGCAGGGAGGCATCAAAGAGCTCCGGGGACAGGCTCCCGGAATGATTGAATGTTGGGGTGGGGAGCAGCGGCTCCCTGTGTGGCCCTCGGGGGTGGAGTTGACAGCGAGGCCTAGACATCTCTAGGTCCAGTCAAGCCATATCCGAGGTTGGTATTATGCCCTCCTCCTCCTAACGACGTACGAGGTTGTTAATCACCCTTCATTGGATGACTTCCGATAGAGAGATGGGGCGTGGGCACCCCATGGCCGTGGATGCAGACGTCGTCGCGACAGTAGTGGAGCCATGAAGAGCGACTGTGCTGGCATTTCTACTGCCCCTATGTAGGCGGGCATGTAGTGATCGCATTCCCATGGCATCAACTTGATTCCTGGAAGCAGGGAGATTAACTCATCAGCACTGCAAAGAATGTAAATTGACAACCAGTGCCCCAGCGCCATTCCATCTTCCATGGCTGGTAAGAGGGATCAACACTGAAAACATTGCAGAACAAGATGATCAACATTCTACTACCCCAACTTCTGATGAGTTTCACGCCAGGCTTGTTATTTTCTTGGCGGGACCCAGCATCGAATAATTAGATCCGGTGACACGTCAATCTATGGATGCCTAGAGCGTTACTAATCTCCATATTGAGGAAAAGATATTCATGTTGGGTTTTCCATTTATGTTTCTGAGGCATTCGTCGGGGCGCGCATGTCAGTATTCTTGAGTGTGATAGGTGAATCTTTTGTTACCACACATTACTGCTTTCCAAAGGCAGGCGGCATTCGCTCCTTGTTCAGGGACGTTTTCTCCTTGATCTAAAAGGGATGATGGGATGTCAGCTCTTCCTTCTGTGGATTCCTCCATGGAAGCCATATCCTAGTCTGGGTCTCCCTCATAGATTTAATATGTTGTTCGTGAAACTCTTCTTAGCATCATATCTACATGGACACCAGTTAATTACACTACTTCTGTCAGGACATTCCAAGGGGTCCAGTCTGGGAAGCAACCTTCGGTTAGGGGAGTAGACACGCTGGGCCGTCACTGACGTGTCTGGACACTGGGGATTGATGTGTCTCTCTTATGTCCCTAATTATAGGGCTTCTTGAGGGCGCAGAATCCCGAGGCATCCCACATTGAGTGTGGGGAATCAAATTCCAAAGGCATGTATCTGAGGTTTTCCTCAGCTTATGGGGTTTAACATGGGGTATGACTCAAGTTTAACATCCAGTAGAGACGGATCAGACTAATCAGAACACTGATTATAGTGGATTAGACATAGGAATCCACTGGAGGGAACACTGATATTGCGGCCAGCACGTGGGCGGCTTCCCGATGGTTGTGGAGGGGAATGAGGTGGTGTGATCTCACTGTGATGTGACTGCCCATGTAAGGATCAAGATGAACGATGGTTTTGGGCTTGAGCCTCGATGAGACTTCCTACATACCATGCCTTGACATGGATCAAAGTCCTCGTATTTTGGGTGTACAGTTTAACGTCAAGCGGGACGGGGGTATGTGTCAGTGAACCGACGTGGGGATGGACCGGGGGTCTGATGGATGATGGGCTTGATCCTGGTGGATGTTTCCTACGTACCATGCCTTGACATGGATAAAATCCCTCGTAGTTCGGGATGGATGTGTGGGGCTTACACACTAGGCTACGCAAGGTGGTGGGTGAACTGATGTGAATGAGGTCATAATGACCGGGTGGTGGGCTTGAACCTCGTGAGGCTTCCTAGGTACCATTCCTTGACATGGATCAAAGACGACGTAGTTCAGAATGGATTCCGGTGAATAGACATAACGATGGACCTTGGTCCGATGGGTGTTGGGATTGAACCTCGAGGAGGCTTCCTACATACCATGCCTTGACATGGATCAAAGTCCACGTAGTTTGGATTAGTAACAACATCTTAATGCTAGATTGGAATGTAGTTTAACATCATGCGGGACAGGGGAGTGTGGGAGAACCGATGTGAATAAGGACCTTGGTCCAAGTGGATGGTGGGATTGAACCTTAGGGAGGCTTCCTACGTACCCTGCCTTAGCATGGATCAATGCCCCCGTAGTTCAGGTGTACGGATTAGCGTAATGCGGGACGAAATATAGTTTAACGTCACGCAGGACGAGGGTATATTGTCATGGTCAATGCTCACTCTAAGCCCACGTGAGTCATGGTCAGTGTGAGAAACAAGAGGCAGCAGAGACCTAACGATCACATCGTGAAGGGTGCATCCATGGGAAGTGAATAAGAGTGGGGATTACGCTCTGAAGCGGCCCATGGTACTAGGACTTACTCCTGGTTGGAAGTCTGTGGGCGACAAGGTGCAGCGGGAGGGGGACTCGGGACTGAAGAAAGGAGGAGCTTCATTCCCTATCCATCCTCCGCTATCCATGTCACCGAGGAAGTGAGAAGGGGCAGGGGTGCTGCCTCCTGGAAGTAAGGATAGGGTCTTACACCAAGGTGGATTCCCTTCCCTGTGGACAAACACCACTCCAAGAAGAAGGATATCATCTCTTGTGAAGACGATGGAGCATGGAGAATGCCAAAGGCGGGGGACCCTACGTGCGGGGCACGAGGCGAGGTAAAAGTTTAACATTATGTGTTGAGGATGAAGGTGCTTGATAGTCTAACATCTTGTAGCTCGGACGATGTGGTTTTACTTCATACCCCTAGGTCTTACATAACCAGTACCCTCTGCTCCTTGTGAGAGGGAAGGTACCAGAAATGACTTGGTGAAGGGGGGTCGCAGGGAAAACCATCAAGGGGTCAACATTAGCGTGTCTATGAGAAGAAGAAATAGCCATTAGCATGCCTATTCAAAGAAGCATTAGGCGCAGAAACTCTACGGGATGTATCGTCCAAAGGGACTTTGAAGTCGCATCGTGAAAACCTGGTGGGTCGCACGGGAAACAAATTTTCCAAGCAGATGGGTCCATAGGCAGGGGCCTTGTGGAGCTCGGTTAATCTGCGTGGTGGAGGGAACTTGCGAAGGGATGTGCTTCGAGAAGTGGGGTGACTTAGCCTTAGCACGGGGCGGAGGTGCAAATGGGATGTGCTTCGCAAAGTGGAAAGGCATTCAAGGTGCACAACCTCACATAGAAAAGGTGCCTCGCGAAACAGGATGTCGGGAAGAAATGTGCTTCGTGAATTACAGTGATCCTACCTTAGAAAATGGATCAAGAGTACATAAAGGGTGTTTTGCGAAGCATAAACTCTCCGTGACAACCCGGGTCCCCTTAGGGATCCCCTTCTTTCACGAAAGCCCTTAGGCCTCACGAAAGGCATCCCTCTCAAAAGAGGGGATTAAAACGAGGCAATGGGGAGGCACTTTGCAAAGTAGAAATACCTCGCACAACTCATGATTCACCGAGTGAAAGAGTGCTTTGCGATTTGTGAGATGAGAATCTGAAAGGTTGGATTGTCCGTCTCGAGAGCTCAGGGGGAGCTCAGTATTTATAGGCAAGAGGTGTCCTGGAGCAGAGCTCACACGACGCAAAGTGGGGATTGGTGGCTTCGTAGCGAAGTCGCAAAAGTCAAATGGGTTCGCGGAGCGTCCCGCCTCCTTCGCTTCTCGGAGATCTAGCGAACGTCAAAAGGGTTCTCGGAGCATCCCTCCTCCTTTGCGTCGTGGCGGGCTCGCAAACGTCAAATGCATTCGCTGAGCATCCCACCTTCTTCACCTCACGGCGACCTCACGAACGTCAAATTCATTTGCAAAGAATCCCACCTCCTTCACCTCATGGCGGGCTCACGAATGTCAAATGCATTCATGGAACCTCTCGCCTTCTTTCATTCACGGCGGCCGCGGTGCTGGGGACATCACGAAGGGGCTTCGCGAGGCAGTCTGGGGGGGGGCATCTTGGGGCCTTTTCTTCGTTCCAAATGTTGGTGCCAACAACTATCATTATTTAAAAAGTCTCATAATTTATATTCATACCCAATTGTTTTAGACATTGTATTTTGAATAACTTATATCTAGTTATGTTCCTCATCTCTTTGGAATATATTAACTATGTAATATCTTATAGGATTTTAAACACTATCATTATTACCCAATGAATTGTATTGTTATAATGGACCCACCGATCATTAATTTATAATAAAATAACTCATCCATAGTTTATAATAGACCCAACCATAAAATAATAATAATCCATTTAATTATATTTTACAACATCATAAAAAAATTTATCATTACATAAAATGTTAACCCATAGAAAGGAAAATGGGTTTCGTCAATTTTTTTATTAATAATCTTAAACCATAAAGAGAAAGAATAAAGATGTTTAAATTCAATTATATATCCAATAAATAAGAAGAAACATCAAAGGATGATAATATATTGGATAATACTTTTAAAAATATCACTAAATCATTTCTTCAATAAAATACCCTTTTCATTTTGAATTCACTTATTTAAAATAAAAAAATATTATATAATTTTTTTATTTTCATAGAGTCATGAATACTTAAAGATAAATTATAAAATAAAATAGTATTCGTGATATTAGGGAATTTTTTTCATTAATTTTACATTAAAACAAATCTTCCATCACATTTTTTATAAAGAGTAAAAAATACCACGTTTGGAAAAAGATAAGAACACCCCTTTTAAAATAAGTAAAATATATTAAAATATTGTTTTAAATTTCTTTAGAAACCAATTTTATAATATTTAAAACATTATACAAATCTTTTTAAAGAAAATATGGACTTCTAAGGATAGATTAATGGTTAAAGAGAAAGAAAAAATTGGATTAAATTAAAAACATTATATTATTATCATGGGTATTGAAAGGGGAGAAAATAAAAGTAAAAAATGTAATGTATTATAATAAATAAATGAAAATAAAATATAAAATTTTTGTGAGAGATATATGATATAATTCCATAATAAAATTTTACTCATAAATAATCCCAATCAAAATGATATTGTAACATAAAAACCTTACTGCTTTGGTAATGTTTGATTCATAACCCCCATGAAATATATATCATCAAAAGAAACTTATAATTCCATTAACATAGGGATATCAATTTTAAAAAATATAAAAATTTTATTGTATACACCTCATAAAATAAGACAGGTGTATAACATAACATATTTCCCTAAAAAAGACACTTTCATATAACTAACCATTACCAAATTGATAAAATTCGAATCAAAACCCCTTGTATGGGATATTTTTATATTTAACATTAAATACCTTGAATTAGGAAGGAAAAATGACAAACAAATAAATGTATCAGTATATGCACCCTATAAATATAAATAGGTTTATAATATATATCAATGAAACAAAACCGAGAGATAGAAACCTTATAGCTTTAAAACATTTTGAGTCATAATTCATTAGATAATTTTAAAATCAAATTGTTATAAAAATTCCTTTATTTTAATCATTTATTATTACAATGTACATTATTGGGAATTATATACATCATATAAATAAGAAATATTTTCATAAAATTAAAACATGTCATAATAAAGTGACATTGAGATAGAGCACTTACCTTATGTTTAACTTGATTGGTATGTTTATAACCTAGTTCATAATAAATTTATATTTATTATAATTATATAAAAGAGCTATATTCAGCCTTATAAAATCATATATTATTCCACTATAACTTTTCAACTACTTTTTATTAGTTATTGCCTATTAAACTTCTCATTTTTTGGTGTTTACTACTTTGTTTTTAAAATATGTTTCGGTTTGACGTTTATGGTCTTTAAACATTGATAATGGTTCCTAAATATAAATAATATTTTTAATGATATAAATTTAATATATATTAATTGTATACATATTTTTAATATTTTATATAATGTGGTGATGAATGATGAATTACATCACTTTGTCGAGATGGTAATCTATACATACACATGAGTGATGTTTCTGTTTTTCAACTGATGGAAAGGAAGGTAAATTATAAACAACAAATAAAAAATATTTATAAGATCATAAATATAATATATCTTAAATAAATATTTACTTGTATCCATCCAGTTAAATTGTAAAAGATAAACAGATCTCATGACATTGTGGAGGTGGTAGTCCACACGTATGAACGACTGATGTTATTGCATACTAATAGATCAAATGTTAATAATATAGATATGAAATTATAGTCATACAATAATATATTATGTCATAAATGTAATATATAAACATTGTACCCATTATTATAACCACCCATTAAATATGGTGATGGAAAATTAATTATATCACTACGTGGAGTTGGTAGTCCACACGTACACACAAGTGATACTTTTGCTTCTCATTTTATAGAGAATAGGTGTAAAATGGTTGTAAAATATTAATAATATAACATTTTTATATTAATTATACTATATAAATAAATTTTTACTATTTCAAACATTTTAGTTAAGGTTAAATAAGATAAAAATTGAAATATCATGGTAAAGATTTATTCCTCTTCATTGAGAGACCTTCTTTGGCTTATGACTTAAGGATTTAGGATTAGTATTAATAGAATAATGAAAGCTATAGGATGTAAATAATGGATCCAGAATGAGTTTTTTGTAGTAATTGGTTGATATAGAATGCTAAAATGGTGTCAATAATGGATTTGGATATGTTCCCTTCTATTAGAGAGGGGAAAAAGACAAATAAAATTTCTTAAATGATTTCAATGATATAATATTTCTTTCATGAGAAAGTCAATCCAAATGGGTAGTTATTATAATCTATGATAATATATGTTTTAAATATATCCATAAAATACGATTTATAATGGTTTGGGTAGAAATACTACCCTTATATTTTGGTATAACCCCCTCCCCCGGTGATATAATCTTAATTGTGGTATAATTTTTTTACTATTTTTACTATTAAATTTGACAAAAAATTAATTTAAACTCATTAAATTATATTAATTATGACTGTTAAAATATTTAATACGTTCTAAAATGTTTAATTTCTATTAGTAGGATAATTTAATTTTAATTACGTGTGCAAACAGCATCGAAAACCCATTTTTGGAAAATTCATTTTTAGGCATAAAAATTAATAAACTTCCATTGATTGGTTTAAAAAAACCCTAAAATGAATTATAAAATATGATATTGAATATATGACCAATAAGTTTTTTAAATACATTAATAAATATATATTTATTTAATTTATTATGATAAAAACACATTGTTTTCATAAAAACTGTTTTCAGAAAAATATGTTTTTATGCTCGAAAATTAACTTCTCCAAATATAACATGTAATGATCATTCCTATGTAATTAATTATTTTATTTATAATAAATATACTTAAATTACATCAAGAATAAATTCAAAATATTATTCTACTTTTAGTTTAAAATAAATGAATGTTTTTTAAAAATATGTAACTTTCACTCTTCAATAAAAAATTAATATTTTTAGAAAAATCCTCAAAATTAGTCCAAATATAATATTGAAATTTTGAATTCAAAAAGTATGTTAATTAAATAAAAATAATGGTAATAAAAAATATCAAATTAATTGTAATTTTTGTGTGTGTAAAATACAATAAAAACCATTTTTCGAAGAAAAAATATTTTTGAAGGATAAAATGATTTTACTGAAAATTGTGTACTTATCTATTAAGAATTAATCAATACATATGAATTATTTATAACTTGTATTAATATTTTTCATAATTTTTTTTTATTATTTATACCTAAAAATTTAATAGCTAGATTATAATGGTTTACTATATCGTGATTCATGTAGACTCGAGAATGCATGTAATGTAAGCTATCAAACACTTACAATATTTAAATAAAAATATATATTACATAATATTAGTTTGTTACATTTGATTATTAGGTTACGACACTATAATGATAGTGTTAGTGGTTAAAATTTCAAATAATAAGATGAAAATTTAGTTGGTGAGTCTAATAATGTTTCTTCTAATATTTTTGCTGAGATCATTGAAACCTTAAAGTAAATTCGGGATGGAAAAAAATTTATTTCATATGACGGGATTAAATAAAATACATGAAAGAGTTTTGGAAACCTTGTGAAATTTCAATTTCAGGTGATATTATTATGAAAATCAATTCTGGTATTTTCAGTGGTATATTATATCGAATATATGTTTTATCAGTGTTGTAAATATATAGGAATTAATAATTAAGGCAATAATTTATCAAGCATGTAGATTGAATTAAAGATATGATTTCAAGGATTATTGAATAAAATAATTCAATGTAAAGGAATATATTAGGATTATATGGATATTAGTAAAGGTTATGCATAATCATCTTATTTCACTAATAAGATCAGATCAGGTTTTTGTTAACAACATGTTTTTTATACTATATAAGATGTTTCACATGGTTTCTAATTAATTGAATTGTACAATATACCTGAAAAATAAGATATGGAAAAATGGTTTTATCCATGCAAAATATTTATCTATGTTTTTTAAAAAATATGAGGAGTTTAGATTCCATCACTGTTGATGTAGTATTTTTATAGAATAAAATCTTCTTTTCAAAACATTGATTCAATCACATGGAATTCCATATATGATAAGGAAAAAATAGTCTTACAATTATTCTCATTAGTGGAAATAAAAGTTATTTTTTAAACAAAAAATATTTTTTATATATTAGTATGCTATTATGGGATGAATATAGTTTCTCAACGGCTATTGAAAGTATGTTTTAGAATTAGAGATGTTTAAAATTAGCATATTAAATATTATTCAACACAAAAATTATTCTGAAATTCACTCAATATCCAAAAAATATGGTATAATGGTTAATTAAAATATAAATATTTACATTTACTTAGTATAATTAAATGAATATCAATATATCTTAATGAATATTAAGATATTTGTTTGGTAAAAGGTTAATATAAATAGTTTCATTTTTACCATAAGATTTAAAGGAAAATTTTTAAACGAATAAGTTCCAAGGATAATGATGATAATGAACATATAAATATTTTTAAATAGGTAATATATGTTATTAACATTATAATATATGATGATGCAAATTTAAAAACTTTAAATATGTTCATGTATTTAAACATTCGGAATATTATTCCTATTTATCACCATTTTTTAAAATTTATTTCTTCATAGACATCACTCACTAAAGAGTTTAGTATGAGGGTTTTATCAGAAGGTCACATAATGATTTAATGTGTTTGAAAACCCCCCTCCAAATTGTGGTAGACATAAGGCTAGTCTAGAGGTATATTATATTTGATATTTTATAGAGATGCTTATGTACAGTTCTGTTAAAATTATTAAAGTAGTTTAAGAATTTTAATGTATTATGTTATGAAAAAGGAAGTATCCACTTCACAGTTTTTTAACTTAAGATACACACACATAAATTGATATATAAATATATAAATATATATATATATATATCAAAAAGATAAATGATTATTAATCTCTCAATTTTCAAAATTGAATTTTTCATAACTGATGTTTTTTAGTGTATTATAGCTTTTAATAATATATTAATTTTACCATGAATATAATTATTATACTAGGATATATATTAGGTTTAGGTGGCACAAAATATGCTTTATGTTCTAGATGACCCATAATGTGTACCATATAGGGTGCTATCAGCTATGTCGTTAATATACTATGGGTGCATGGTTTATATTTAGTATCCATGCTACTTTATGTTAGAGAAATAACTATCATGATAACCTTTATACTTTGACACCTTTATATTGAAATCCTTATGTCATAGGTAATTATAATTGATATGTTGAGGAATCCCTAGAATAAAGAACTTATATATTACATCATTTTAGATGAATATTCATTGAATATAACAATTTTACATTCCTATGGACCGTAAAGGATTACTTACATTTATTACTAGTTAAAAATCAACTTATCTCTTAAAAAATATTCAACATTTCCTAGAAAAATCCTCATTATAGTACCCCGATAAACATGTTAAACATAGAACCATCCAACCAAACTTGGGGAAGTAAAATATAAGAAATGGTGAAATGATATTCTTAGTAAAGAAAAAAATGTATATATCAATCATAATAGAGTGTTATATGATCATAAGTGTATAATAACATAATCAAACACATTTTCTCGACATAAAACATTTATACCTAGAAAAGAATATATCATAAACTCTAAAATAAATTCATATCTAGAATCATGATCAATATAGGTGAAATAGTAGTAATCATTATTCAAGAGTCGTAACATAGGAATCTATCATCATAAGAATCATAAATCATAATATTGTTATCATAGCTATTTACAATCATATCCTCTCTTATTCGTGTGGGAATATCATGTAGTGATCATACTCACACTTCAAAATTTGATCATATCCATTCAAAATCATAACCATTCATAATCTTATTTGAATAACTATTGGAAATCTTACTCATGAATCAAAATGTGGCCATAGATCTTCTTAGTCCTATCTGAATATATAATTATCACCTCATGAAATATATATATTTCATTAAACAATTCATTGGAGGGATATAATGAATCCATCCCTCATATAATTATAATTAATTAATATATTTTCCACAAGATTATGATAACATTTAGCATTTATCCAAAGCTTAACCCATTGTAATGAAAATTGTTTTCATAGACATTTCATTATCATAATAAATAACAATCCAAATAAATAATCATGACGTTTTCAAAAGATAAAAACCCTAGTGAATCTTAAATAACATCAATGGTTAATTTCATAGATGAAAATACCATAAAAATATCACTAGAACATTTATTAAGTAAAATACCCTTTTAATTTTGAAATAATCTATTTAAAATATTAGATAATTGAATAATATTTAAAAAAATCTTTATAAAGTACCATTGAGACATATAAATAAATATTCAATAAAAATATTAGTCATTATGGCGAGAAAATTAATTTTTGCAGTATATGTAAGAACAAATATTTCTTTCACACCTTTGGTGAGAAGTAGCAAGCTCGAAAAACAACAAGATGATTCTTTTGCAAATCATAGAAAATAAAATATCAGGAAAATAAATTTAATTGATCATTAGATAATATTAAGAAAAATTAAAAAAGTTAAACTAAAATTTTTATAATAAATACCAATATTCCTTGCCAATGTGGAAATAAAGTCAATATTTTTTATTACAAGCATTTTCTCAATAAT
Source organism: Viscum album (assembly GCA_963277665.1). Lineage (NCBI taxonomy): Eukaryota > Viridiplantae > Streptophyta > Magnoliopsida > Santalales > Viscaceae > Viscum > Viscum album. Next base: position 1,025,356,731 of record OY728126.1, read on the forward strand.
TTTATGTACTGGAGTAAAATGGTAGAAATACGTATAAATTATGGGAACCACCATAGGAGAATAAAATATATGGGGTTTAATGGATAATCATCATATAATATTCCATAATAGAAGTTTAACATAAACAATCACCAAAAAAATAGATAATAACAAAAAAGTACTTGCCTCAAGTATGGTGTTTCTTCTTACACATTAAAAAATCCATTTTAATAAAAATATATTTATTATAAATATATTGAAAAAATTATTCAATAATAAATTAATATTTATCATTCCTTTATAGTTTCTAGTTATCCTTTTAAATTAATTATTCCATAAAATGGATATTCTTCTAAAAACTAGTTTGTTTTTCAACCATGTTTATTTATGGTTTCATTACATTCACCATGTTTATGGTATCATGGTATATAAAATCAAAATAACTATATAAGTATTGAATTTATTAATTTTATATGATTTTATATCTAGTCATATAAATTTGTGATGACAAATCGATTACATAACTTAATGGATATAGTTTTCTGTTTGTATACAAGAGTAAAGTTTCCATTTTTTGATTAATGGAATGATTTAAAGGTAAATAAAAACTTAAATTTATGTTATTAATATTATTTCATAAATATAATATATACTGATAAAATATAACCCTATTACCATATATGTAAAATTGAAATAAAAAATGAATCATGCCACTTCGTATAGGTGTTAGTCCACACGTATGCTTGAACGACATTAATATTTTATAATATATAGTTAAGTAATAAGGTTGTTAAAATATTAAAATTATAAAACCATAATTATTTCATATATATCCTAATAAATATTTAATCCATCATAATAACCATCCATGAAATATGGTGATAGAAAAATAATTTTATTGCTACGTCGAGGTGGTAGTCCACACGTACTCTTGAGTAATCCTTTCATTTTTCATTTTATGGAAAATAGGTGATTTTTTTTCCAAAAACAAAATAATATCTATATATATTTTTAATTCTTGATTCACTAAGATAGGTTGGATTCAAGTATTTATCGGAATTATAGAAAGAATAAAACATGAAAAATATTGGTAAGAATATATAAATCCTCTTTGAGAATCATCCTTTGAATCGCTTCTTAAGGACTTTTGGGATCGTGTTTTAATAATATAAGAACCTATAGGAATCCAAATGGCTCAATTGGTGTAGATAATAGTGGATAGGGGGTTCCCTTTAAAAAGTGAAGGGAGTGGTGCACTAAAATTCATAGGAATATTAAAATATAATATAGTCACTATCAATGGAATGTGGCTCCAAGTTGGATCATGATCAAAGATAGAATGAGATAAAATAAATTTATGCTCAAAAATATGATTTTGATATGTTTTTTGGTCATTTAACCCTTTATTATTTTAGTTTTACCACTCATTAACCCCCTTTAACCTTTACCGTAGTAATGATTGTTTACCTAAGTTATTATTCATAATGAAAAAAATTAAGTTAATATTATAACATAATTTTAATTAAACTGTTTCCAAATTTTGAATAATTTTTTTAAGAATACATCTATACAAGTGTTATAAGTTTCTTTAAAAATAATTGTACAAAATATTACAACATTTTTTTAGTAAAAACTAATTTAATGCATTGAACTGTGTTAACCATTTTCCAATTACATGTAATAACTATTAGATAAAGGTCAAAATATTTTATTGGAAATATTATCTAAATTTTTTAATAAAATCATTCATAAATAGTTAATAATTTAATTTATTAATATAATAAACCATTATGCACATAAAACCATTTTTCTAGAAAAACATCATGTTTTACTTTCAAATTATTATATTTTAATTTATAACCAATTGAAAACCAACGAATTGAGTTTCTAAAAATTTCAAAAATAATTATTCATTATTTAGTTTGTTCTATTAATACACTCTAATTAAATATTAAGGTAATAACCACCATATTAAATAATAATGTTTTCAATTTATATCGCATTTTATTTAATTTAATTATTGTTTGTAAATAAATATATAAAAGAAATAAATTTTTTTAGGAGAACTACATCATAAAATCTCAATGTGTAACATTATACCCAAATTATAATGATTTTAACCTAAAAATTTCATGACACAAATATAAAAAAATTGATTATACTTTTACCTCAACATATTTTTAGGTTACAACAAAATTCATTTAAATTATGGTTTTGACATAAAATTTTGACTGGGTATGTGTCCTTGTTTCACTAAACATTATCCCTTTGATCCATAATCTATACATTTTTTTACTAATAATAGAGATAATTATCTTATGTTAAATATTATGAGATCAAAACATATGAAAGATCAGATATGTACTTCATTATGGGAAATAAATAGAATACATCATGAACATGAAATAAATTTGTGGAGGCTCCTAGAGGTAAGTAACCATCACAATATGATAAATAATTTTTAGGGTAAAATATATATAAGGATTAGATCTACCATATTTCCAAATATCATTAATTTTTTCAAAGGATATATTCATAGGAATACCTTTTAACCAACATTAAACTCTAGATCTTACTAATGATTATCTCCATAAATTTTTTATTTACCCTGAGTTACCTTGATTTGATGTTGAAGGGTTTGAACCATCTCTACAATTTCTTTAGTTATATCATGTCCCAATAGATTTAATTCTTTAAATTCATCTCATCACATTGGTTTTCTACACTTCATTCAATATAGGGCTTCTTGTGGAGCCATTAGAATGCTTAATTGAACGCTATTGTTGAAAAAACAATTCTACCAATGGGATGTGTTAATCCCAACCACCTTTGAAATCCATATAATAGGATCTCAGAATATCCTATTGGTATTCAATAGTTATATATGAAAAACCATATGTCTGTGGATGATTTGAAGATCTAATTCGCAACTAAAAATTCAATACTTGTTGAAGGATTCTATTGAAAATCATGGTAAACCATAGATCCCGATCATATACAATAGAATATTGTTCTCCATGAAACCTTACCACTTCCTTAATGTATATCCTAGAAAGTTGATCCAGAGATAAATATTATCTTTTTACACTGAATTGGGATGAATTCATAAGGAAATGGACTACTTCCAAAATAGAATTATTCCATTTATATGTTTTGGTGAGTCTGACAATGAAATCATATGTAATGTTTTCCCATTTACATTTTCATATGGGAAATGGTTACATCATAAACTCATATTTTTATCTTTCAGTCCTAAATTACTATCATACCTTACATTTTGAAATATATTATGGAATGTCTGTATTTATGTTATCATAACCGAAATACTCTTTCAGATATCTATAAATCTTCTTACTTTTAGTATGAATTGATAATGATGGAAGGGAATCATTATCTGAATTCTCCTTACTCATGTTCTATATTGATGGGATACACACTTGGTTCTTGAAACAAATTATTCCATAGTAATAAAGGTTGAACTCAATATCATTAATCATTGTCCTTTCAATTCTACACCCCCCTTATATAACTATTTAATCTTTATATGGATATATGGATGAGTATTCATATAATAATGATATGATATATCCCCTTTCATCATGATTTTAGTGACAATATTCTACTAATCCATAGGTATTGGATATCATTAAAACCTTATAATGGAAAATATATCATTCTTTTTCCAACAAAGAGAATCTTATAACTTCGTTAACTTTCCATGATGGTAGTTTATTAATAAGTAATGATATTTTATCAATTATAGTCATCTTCTTTAGTACATATTCAACACTTTGTATGTGAATATATACCTAAATATTTAATTATTTTTATTTATATTAAACTTTTTACCCAAAAGATAATAGATATATATTTCCATTGAATATTTTACCCCTTCTATATCTGAATCATGTGTTCGGTAATTTTCCTCATGAATTTTAAATTGGAGTGAGGAATAATCTAAACATATTTCATTATGAATGTGGAAACATACCTGGAACTTTTTTGATTCATTATTATAGATCAGAAACCCTTACCTAATTTAGATTAGTGTTGTAATAAGATTGTTGGACAACCAACTTTTCATTTATTTGAAATTGTCCTTGCATTCATATTCCCATATAAACTTGGATACCTTCCATTCCAACTAGGTCAGTGAATTAGATATCCATGATAAATTATTCATTAAGCATCAGAAATATCTGGTCAGTCCGAAACAATATATGGATCTAAGTGGTAGTAGTTGGTATAAACCATTGTTTAGTAATATATATCTTAGAATGGTTCATTGTTATACCCTCACTTGAGATTATATATCCCATGAATGAAACCTTTTATATCCAGAACTATCACTTAGTAAATTTAGTATCAAACTTCTCTTTACCTATGGTCTTAAACACAATCATAAAATTATCATCATACTCTTAATTTCTATTTTAATATATAATAATATCATCTATAAATACTTCCATAAACAAATCAAGGAAATCAAAAAATACCACATTCATTAAATCCATAAGGATAATGGGGAAATTGGTATGGCCAAATGGAATTAATATAAATTTATAATGATTATACCTCTTATAAAAGGATTCCTTTGGAATATCCAATTACTTGAACCTCAATTTATGATATATAAAATAAATTTCAATCTTGTAATAGTATTGATCTCTACATAATTGATCAAAAAAGTCATTAATATAGGCTAAATGATAGTTTTTCTTGATAGTTATCTTGTTATGTTCTCAATAATAAATGAAAAAAATGCATGTTCCCATCTTTCTAAATAAAAAAAGTGTTGTTTCACCACAAAGAGATTCACATATGTGTATCATTCCATTTTATACATTATCCTAGAGTTACTTCTTCAATTCTGGTCACTTAATTAGGGTCATTATATATGTATTTTTTTAAATATTTATTGCATTGTGTATGAGTTATATTAAAAACTCAACTTCAAGATTTAGGAGAGTACTAGGAATTTCTTTAGTAAATACAATATTATATTCTTGAATAACATGAATATCATAAATTCTATCTTTTTTTTCTTATAAATTTTTGAATTGGTAATAAGAACCATAAATTGAATGTAATTCCCATTAGAATTTCATGTTCTTCCGCACACTGATAGAAAATAATAGCTTGATTATGAATATCAAATGTTGCTTCCATTCCCTAATAGTTGATATGGGATTTATATAATGAAATGGATTCCATGACCAAAAATACACAAAATTAAAATTGGGGAAGAATAACAATAATTTCAAGATATGCATTCCAAATAAATTCAATAAGATATGATATATAAACTGGAAATTTTATCATCATTCCACTAAGATATTTTATTTCTATATAATAATCTAATCATTGATGTCATTATGTGAATTTATTATAAAATTATTAAAATATAAAATATTGGTTTGACATGTAATAAATTAATAAATTTGTATTTTTAGAGTGGACAATAAGTGTACCTTTCACCATGATATTCTCTTATCCCAATTTAGTTGTGATAACAATGTCCTTCACTTTATCCTTTTATTTAGGGGACTTTTTAGGTCAAACTTACACATTATCTCTTAAATTAGTCCATTGGCTCACATAATACCAAATCTCCTTGAATCTAAAATTTCTAAACTCATTAGTTGAATCCTTCTTATCCTTTATTTCATTTTTAAAAATATTTATCCTTTTTCAACAATCTTTGGTTGGATGGCCAATATTACCACAATTGAATCATTTTCTAGTTCATTTAATATAAATTCCCATGTGTTTTTCACTATATTTTTTACATGTAGGTGATTGGAACTTCGTTAACCCATAGGATTTACAATTTGAGTTTCCATGAAGCTACATCTTTCAGTTTTTATCACTATAAATAGATGAATAATTAGATTTTAAACTCATTGTTTCTACATTTATAGCACCATCAATGATTTATTAATATTTAATAAAGCCTCTTATGGGTAACTCATTACAAAAACTTGTTTTTAGGATACAAAATAATTAAAAAAATTAAGTAACAAATGGAGGAAAATGGTACTAATACATGAAAATTCAAGAAATAATAATAGTTTTGGTAAAAATTTTGTCTTAATTGATAAGGATTATATAATTTTCCTCAATGAAAAATTTAACATATTAATTCTAAAAGGAAATAATATTGTAACATAAATACCATACCTCAAGTCTAATCTTATATCACATGCCTTCAAAAAACAATTCAAATAAATCTATATTTATTATACAAATATCCTGGATCCATATTCTTATATAAATTTTTATGTGCCCTTAAATTATAATTTCCATGTACCTTTTATTAACATTTCTTCCATAAAAAGGAAATTTTGGTGAATAATCACATCGTTTCCATGCATTTCTTGGTTTGATGTTTTTGGTACTTGCACCTTGGTCATGGTTTGATCATCTCTAGAACATTAATCATGACATAATTCTGATATTTTGTAATATCCCAACCAGGTTTCCACTGACCACTGGATTGAGTTGGTGCGCCACATGGCCTTAAGAACGCCTCCCCATACGCCAAACACTTCTGACAAGCAATGAGGGTCCAATGAGACATATAGGGATAATGAACCCACTTTAACAGAGTAAGACATAGGAGATATAATAAAAAAATAAAGGAAATAGTACAAATAAATAAACATGCATCAGTAGTCAAATTTTGAAGACTGGATACATACCTAAAATTAAGAGTAAATATTTCCTGTCATGTCATGTAATGCATAGTGTAAAATAAAACCCAATTATATAGACAAGATGATGAAACACTAAAATGGTTCCTGAAACCAAGTCTAGTTCCCGCACTATGAAGATTACTAAGCCTAATATCATTCATCTAGCATAGGGTCTTTTCCCTTATCCTGAATACTAATCCTTAAGTCTGATCAGGTACACAATAGTGGCTTGATCTAGGTGTGAGTACAGCTTAATAGGCTACCACCAATGGTGACTAAAAAATATCCAGTCAAAATAGTGTATGTATAAGTATGGAAAACAATAATATAAAAGAATGATAAATGAGGTTCCATTATTTAACAGGTTCAACATTATCCACTTTTATGAGTAATTCCATGTGTCACCCATATTCATCAAACATTATTTGGTATATACCGGTCAATTAAACAAAATACCAGTGGATTCATGTACCCTACATCATAAGGATAATTATTCCATAAATCATTACATAAAACCAACTTTCCCTAGATCTTTATTCCAAGAATTACATAAACCAACCTTCTCCAATTACTTAGTCTAGTCATTCACATCATGTGAATTATTTATAATCATAGAGTCTTAGTTTGACACCCTAACCCATGAAATACCTTAGTTGGCCTAGAGCGTTAGTCTAACTCCACTCGTGGAAGTATAGCCTTATTCAAACACCACACCCATAATAGGGGAGCCTTAGTCTAACACCCCATTCATACAATTTACTCACAAGAACATGCTTCTTTAACGATTATTTACATTTCCACACACATTTTATAACTCCTTTAACACATTTAGTTAAGTTCAATTACCAGCTTATACAATTCAAAAAGATATCATAATTATAATTGGATTCATTCCATATACCTATGTTAACATGTTTTCAGAATAATAAAATTTCCTATCTCATTAACCATTCAAATTAACATTGAGAAACTAATTTCAAATTTTAGGGAAAGAGGAACACCCCATGGATGTTTTTAGATATGGTCTAATCAATCTCAACATATCTCACAGGGATCATGGGGGTCCAACTCATTTTATAATCTCATGTTAACAAGACAAACATATCTATGGTAGGTTATATCTAATAAACCAAAAAATTATTTATTTAAAAATCCAATTCCATGTTCATGGGAGAAACAAAACCCATTAGTGGGCTCTATCATTGTATCATGAACTAAAATGGATCCCATAGGGGTCATGAGGGGTTCAGTCCATCATTCACTATCCATTTTACAATTGAATTTTGAGGAAAAACATGGATTGAAAAATGATAACACTATACTACCATTTATATATAAAATCTTAAAGACTATGGGATATTATATGTAGACCACATAAATCAATTTCATAGATGAACACTCGCTTAACCTTATCCTTTGATTTGAACTCAAAAACACATTAACCCCCAAAGTTAGAATCTACTAGAGTAATATTTTTAGGGATACATAAGGAGAATAATTATTATTTAAGACCTATTAATAGATGTAGAAGTAATTAGATTGTTATAATCTTTCATATTGTTGAAATTCACACAAACATACTCAAAACATCCTTGAATATAAGGATAATCATCCTTGGAAAGATTTGGAGGAAGAACATTGTAACCCTTTCTATTGTTGATTGAACTGTTAGTAAAATCAGTTGAAATCTCATAATGACTAAGGGGTTATGGAAAATTACACTTAATTAATAAGGAACATGATTTGGAAACACGATTCGCCAAACAAAATTCCAACCATGTAGAACCCTCTATCCAATAGGGGTCTAGTTTGCATGGTCTCTTAGGAAGCCATAAATTTTTTTAAAACCATGCAATAGATATGAAGATTGGATCATTTTAAGACCTAATGGTTTCAGTATTCTGCATTTCAAGGTTACTATCCTGTAAATGTTCCTCCTAGACGTTCATGGTTGTGAAACTCAGTTACTAATAATTGTGAACCAACCGTTCAATATGCTCTTGATGGCCTTTCGTTCCCCCTATTCATGCCTCGAACCTCGAGGACACCCTTGAGACTCTTCAAACAACTGAGGACCATTAAAATCACCAAGACATGGGATTTTATAAAAAACAAATATAATATAGTACATTATTACAATCTTGGGGTCTTACATTTTTATTCATTATATACACTCTTGAAATTATTCATATAAAGAGGTGATGAAAAATGAATTGTATCACTTCATGTAGGCTATAATTTGTATGAATGTGTGGGTGATGGTTCTGGTTTTTGATTGATGGAAAAATTAAAGTTAAATAATAATTTACCTTTCAATAATCATTCTTATATCATAAATATCATATATATTAATTAAATATATCATTATTTCAATCCATTTAAAATAGAAATGAAAAACATATCACCTCGCTTAATGGAGGTGGTAGTCAACACGTATGAACATACAACATTATTATTTTCCAATGGATGGGAATATAAAGAGGTAGATAAAATATTATAATTCAATAAAAATAACAATTTCATATATTTTATAGGTAAATTTTAAATCATTCATGATAATCTACCATGAAATATGGTCATAGAAAATTAATCATATAACTGCACGGTGGAAGGTGTCCACATGTACGCATGAGCGATACATTCATATCCCATTTGATTGAAAGAAGATAGAAACTAATTCGTAAATAATCATAATAATATCTTCATGTATTTTTTATACTATATTAATTATTTTTTATGAATACATTAAAATTATATGTGGTAGAATTATAATGAAACTTGAAATTGAATTGTAAGAAAATATACATCTTTTTTGACAAAAAACAATTAAATCTATTTTAAGGACACTTGGATTGGTATTTTGTGAATACGAGAACCTATATTATTTTTTAAGGAATTTTATTAGATATTGGTTCATTTTTTTCTTAGGTGGTGTGGATAAGAGAGGATTGAGGTTCCCATTTATAAGTGAGATGAGTGGTGCACAATTAATTATTAAGAATATTAAAAATATAATAATGACATTGTCCTCGAAAAGTTTACCCAATTTGAATAATTTTAAAATAAATTATGACATAGAATTTTAATATATTCATTCAATAGGATTTATACATGTTTTATGTCATCTTAATTCTTATCTTCTTAGATTAACCCCCTCATTAACCCATTTTATCCTTTAACATAGTAATGAATTTTTACCTAAGTTATTATTCATAATAACCATAAATTAAGATTAACTTATAAAATAATATTAATAATGATTATTAAAAATATTTAATAGTTTTTACAATATTTAATTACTACAATTTGGATAAATTAATTTCAAAATTTGTGTATAAAATAAAATAAAATAATTTTTGGCAAAATGCATTTTAAAGCATAAAATTAAGTTTAACTTCATTCCATTCCAAGTAAAAAATATTATGTTAGGGTTAAAATATTTTATTAAAAACATTATATACATATTTGATTAAAATAATTCATCAATATAGATTAATTTAATTTATTAGTTTTAAAAATATTATGTGTATAAAATTAGTTTTTTATAAACATCCCTTTTTACTTTCAAATGATTTTATTTTTATTTCAAACAAATTGGAAACTAATAAGTTAATTTTATACATACGAAAACACTAATTTTTAATAATTTATTTAATCCTATTAATTCCCTACAATCCAATTATTAGTCTATATCATCAGCATTAAATAAAATTTTTTCAATAGTATGTTATAGTTCATTTAAACTTAGTGTTACATGTAATGAAATATATCAAAGAAATAAAATGTATTTAACATGAAATATAACATAAAATATTATGGTGCTAAATTGGATGTTTTAATCCTCGTTTAATTGATTGGAGCAAAACCAAGATGGGATATATACACTTTTATAAAAAGTATGACATTTTGACCACTGTTTGAGATAAACTAGTGAAGGGTACTGTTATACCTAAAAAATACATATGATGTACATTTTTATCTAGTTTAGGTGTATTTGATGTCATCATCCCTAATGATTACTGATATGTGATGTATTAATTGTCCTGGTCAGTCTATTATTGGAGAATCGAGAACAAATGTGATTGCTATATGGGATTGACATATGTCTTTTCACATAGTCACTTGATATCCCCTAAAAATATGTCATGTGAAAATTTAGGCTTTATTATTATACAGTTGGTGGAAATAGTCATAAAGATACATGTTTTTAATAGAGATCATGTCTGGTCTCTTTATAGATTGATTATAATTGATTCATTTCTAGAAAAAATACTTCGGTTACATTTATGAATTTGGTAGTCCATATTCATTTTCAGTGCAACACAGTCTCAGGGGATCAAACCATTCCATTGAGTGGATAAGAATTTATTGTAACTTTGAGATTTGTTATCAAGTATTTACATTCTATAAAAAATTATTTTTTTGGTTGGTATTCACAAGGTATTATGTACGATGTGATATGTTGTGATGTTAATGAATACTTTAAAAATGTTTTTTGGTTGAAATCAATAATGAGTTATGGATTTGGTTTCATAAGCTAATTTAAAAGTAATTATATTAAATTAAGTTAAACAAAGTATATGATACATTAGTTAATGTTTAATATTGTTTGATTTATTCCTTAAATTTATATATATATAGGATGTATATATGCCAATATTTTAAAATAAGATACTAGCATATCTTACGGTTGGACATAGAATATTTAAGGAATGTGATGTTTTATAGTTTGGACACATATTTACATACGATATGAGAATATCATAGCATTTACTTGAACAAGAAATAAACCATTTTATGTTAACATTAGAAACATCCATTAGTTATCATATGTAATTTTATCATTAATTTAAATGCATTGAATAATCATAATAGTTAAGGGTTACAAAAGGGATCATAAAACAAATTAATAACACATTCATTTCACAACATGTGATTTAATTCAAGGATAACATTGGAGTATCCTTAGAGGTTATAAAAAGAGTAAAAAATTGTTGGGATGGTGTGTTTTTGTCCCCTTAAATTTTTATTCTCCACAAATTTTTCTCTTCCAATTCTTTTTTCTAGTATGACACTCAGATTTTTTGAAAGGTATGAGAGTCCCACATTAATGATGGGTGATTCAAGACAACCCATGGGAACTCTATTGTGGATGGATATATTTTGGATTCCTATTGTGACCTCTATCAAAAATAATAATCGGTGGTAGTGTCAAAGGCATTAATTGGTACATAGTATAATGTTTTTTCATCATTTTATAAATTATGTGATCCAGGGTTTCGTATAGGGTTAGTCTTGGTTTATGGTTTCTTATTACATATACTTCTTATATTTAAGTGCTAATATTTATAATAAAACTATCACTTTATTTATCTTTCCTTGGTGTATAATAATTCATTCTACCATTTGTTTTTTGGGATATTCATGTATCTCTATGTTCTATGTTTAATCATTTCCTTACATAAAGCAAAGCAATGGGAATAGTTCTTTTTATTCTTCCATTTAATTTTTTACACATAAAAATATTATTTTATTTATATGGTTTGTAAACAATCCACCTTATTTTAACATAAAAAATGTTGTCTTATTTCTTATTTCGGTGAAACCTAATACTCTTACCCCTTTTAAATAATTTTTTCATTTTTTTATAATTTTGATAAATAAGTTTAATTTCAAAACTTATTCTTTATCATTTCATAAGATACCTTCTTCACTTTGTGATATTCTTTCCTGAAAAAATGATCTATTATTTGATAATAAATTTCCAAGATGTATTAATCCCTTATTTTTTTGTCAACCTATATGATACCTCAATGGTGAAATATTTATTGTTTTATTAGGTGTCACATTTAATTCTCATGGGTTTACTTAGTGTTTATACTTTATGTATGTATATTTTTTATGTGTCACACATATAAATTAGATATTTTGATAATGGGTTTTTCTGAAATTATACAGACACTCAGTTGATTATGTAATGTTCTATATTTCATGTTACCCTCATGCTAGGGCATAATTAATTTATCTTTGTCCATAATGTTTTGCATAGGCATGATGTGGTTAGCATTGTCTATAATGGTATGATTCCATTGAATTGATCCATTACCTATGTTTATGATGACATGTATTATGTTTTTTTCCAAATTTTATGATTACACTGACTATTGTGATCCTATTATATTTTTCATTTGATGTTATTTTTTCTTGTAAAACATTAAGACCCTTTTCTTTTATGATTTCATGCTATGATTTTCAGATAATATGTTATCATGTTGAATTATTATCCAATTTTATCCCCTTATTAGGATTTATGGATCATCATCTTCTCAATGAATGTACCCAGGATATCCCTTGTAGTGATAAAAGGAATGTGAGATCTAGGATCAAGTTATTAAAATTAAAATTAAAATTATTTAGTTCATTTTTAATCTTTGTAATTATATTCCTTATTTACTAGAGACATTGGACCTCTATATTTTTGGGTTTTTTCTTGTATATTTATGTTAAAAATGATGTGATATTTTATTTAAGAGATGTGGCCCATTATAATTGGTATAAGAGAAATTTTAGTTATTTTGGGGATTATATTATGGAACCTAATAAGAAATGCACCATAAAAACATCAATATAAGACATGGAACATCATAAGATAGGTTTTGCATGTTATATATTACTTATTATTTCAAATTTTATAATTTCCCTCATATGAGTGTATTAATTTTAGAATTATCATACAATAATTGTTTTTTGTTTTTGAAAAATGTTGGAAGTGGTAGGAATTATTTTAAAAAAAATTATGGGGAATGCAATGATTTCTCAAATGAGATGCCTAATTTGATCGGATAGGGAGTCAAAAAACTCATGGATGTAATTTTTTAATTGAATATATTTATGAATAATAACTTGAACAATGTAAATTACTCAAATACTCCAAAGAATGATGAAATTGTGATTGATTTTTTTATGTGACAATGATCACCCTCTTTTAGGGGATCTTATGATCCCCTAGTCACATATAAATATATTACATTAATAATATATTATTTTTTAGTCAATAATCTGAGAAATAGAAATTAATCTTTGCCATTTATCACATAGAGGGGGAATCTAATCAATTATGGATACTTATAAAGAATATTAATTCCATTGGAGATATCAACCAAATGAAATAAAAATTATTTAATGAATTATTTTTCAATAAATTTTCCCTTTCACACATCATTTCTTGACTAAAACCCACTAATAAACCCTCCTAGACTAGTAGTGATATCAAATGAAACCCTTAAATACCACCTCCAATAGGTCATGGTAAGAAATAATCATCAAAAGTTTAAAAATACCAAAATGGTTGGAATTAACCTCATAATCTTATCAACTTATAAAAAAATCAAATAAACTACACAATATAACATTAAGAAATTACATAATACCTGAAATGTCTTAAAAAACTATATTAGTAAAATGAAGAATAATAATCAAAAATGTTAAACAGTAACATTGATAGAAACTAGATGACCAAAGATAATAATACCCATCTCAATAAAAAATACCTCCTAATACCTCAAAAATATATTTATACATATAGGTGGGAATACAATTATACTCTATAGGAACCTCCACAAGACCTCTCATTAAAATATGGAACAATAATACTGATTATTTAGCGAACAAATAGTAGAACTGGCATACTTCTTTGATATATGAACAGTTACCTAACCACAACAAGGCTCACTCACCCAATATTTTATCCAGGTATTGTAAAATAGTATCAAAAGATTATACGAATATGGTACATGCAACCACTTCCCCATGTATTTTCAGTCTCACACTCCAATGGGAAATTCCTTATGAGATCATCCCTTTAATAGTTATTCCATCACACATCATATTACATATCAAATCCATATTTTATAAACCACATAATATCTATAATTAGATAAGCATCATACCCTATACAACATACCACATCATATAACACTTTTCATCAATATACACCATAGCACAATCACACCCCATATCATCATCATAGAATGATATCACGAGCATAATGAACACCAACCATGATCTCTCATCCTACCATGCACAAATCTCATCGTGTATAATCATCACATCCATAAAAGCATTTTTACTATTGTATTACATAAAAAACCGTAATATATTAAATCTTATATGAATATAGATTCCATGATCCATCACAGTGCATACTACACCTCAAGGGAAAAATGGTGAAGAAAGGGTAGCCATATATCTATTTTTTCACAACATAAATTTTGAGGAAAATACTAAAGTCCTAAAAAAATTGGGAGTCTCTATAGTTATTCGACTTGTGTGGTGTGTGTAAAAAATAAAAAGGAAAATAATGTATATATATATATCGTATTCAAACGCAGAGCCCTTCCCAAGGGATCATACCACAATATAACGACCATATCCTTTAACCATCACCACATTAATGTCACCACAACTAGAGACTGATGCCACTAGTATAACACAACCATCCCCCACCTTATCACACAAACAACCACAAAAAATAAAATAAATATTTTCATTTAATCATGTAATTTAACAATTTCTATGTTTTCCATTTTACTAGTATCTTTAAACTAATTGTTCCATTAATTTATCCAAATTTAATGTCAATACATTGTTTATACATTACTAATATTTATCCCTTATATTTCCCATTAATTAGAAACATTATGAATTAATTAAAAAACAAATCTTATTACATTTCAATCCATAATCATTACAATGTTCATTATTTATGTCCATATTAAATATTGCAAGGAATTAATAAAACAAACCCACAATATTAAACCCATCATTGCATGAACCAGACCACAATACAAGCTAATATCCCCAACGCATCCCTGAAACAATTTTTTATCAGAAAATACTAATCATGCAAACATTTTTTTAATCACATTCCAACCCATTCAACATAGCCAAATGAAAAACAAAAACTCCTCCATTACAACCAACCACCATCGCAACCCCCATATAATCCAATGAAAAAAATCCACCATGAAATCTGAAACAAACACCACAACACTCATTCACCTCATTCAACATATATAAAATAAATCCATCCACCATGAAATCTCAATCTATCATAAGAAAACTCATTCACCTCCTTCCATATAAATTCTTTACCATATTTAATTTTTTATCCTTTTATTTAAAATGATTTCGAATATTTAATCCAAACAACAACCCATAAATATTAATAGTATAAAACACTCAACATAACCATCAAATAGAATTTAATCACATTTAATATCATATAATCATATAAAATGAATAAAACTCACCCATTCCATTCAAAATAATTTAATAAATTTCATATTATTTATTATAGTAATCATTTAAATCCACCTAAAGATAGAAAAATCACAATACATCCAAAATTAACACTTGATAAAGAATGGGAATCCTCAAATCATCTTCCTCAATCAAATATTATATAATATTTGTGCAAGATTAATGAGAGGAGATGATCACAATGTGGTGAAAATGTGAGGCTGAAATTTAGAAGCAATATCAGATAAACCTCCATCAAATCCTTATCCCAAGGCTAATAAAACATTATCTGAACTACCTTGATAACATATCTAAGAATGGGGATAAGAATAGAAACCAAAATAAAGGAAGAGAAACTCACATCACATCAAAAATTAGTTGATCTCATGAATATGAGAGTAAAATCCAATCAAATGAATCTCATAGTTATCCAAAAATACACCCCTAATTTCTTATGTTTATAAGGGTGAAAATAATGATTTTTTGAGAATGTTTACAGTCTATTGAATTTATAATGCTGTTTTAAATTCAGAAATTCATGGTGTGATATGTCATGGTCTTTCTACGATGAGGATAATTAGAATGAAGCTATGAAAATCATTTAGACATCTCCATATATTCTTACATTTAAAACTTAGTTGACAACTTAATTTTATATGGTTGAATGTGGTTTAAATTTTAATAATATCACCATGATTCAATGATGCCAAAAAATTTATAACTATAAAATAAACCACTCATGTCCAAACTTCGGGAGATAGTTGGAAATATCACAACAAGAACTCATAGAAAATCAAACTACCTAGACCATTTTTACACTAAAACTAAATCAACTCATTCCGTGACTATAAAAATGGAAAACATAATATATATTAGTAATAATCCATATGTATGGGTCATATAAGTATGTTTATATTTGGATAAGTAATGGTCTTTACTTAAATAAATTTACTTTAAAATACATTACATTGTGAGAGAAGTCACTAGTTTGTGATATGACATCTACATAAAAATATTAAAACACCCAAAATAAATGTATTAAAGCATAAAACATGATGTAAAACACATTTTGTGACTCATAATTTCATGGAACAACATAACATACTGTAAAATGTCCCCCCCAATTCCATCCAACCATTCATAAAACCACACCTTTGACCTTGTCGTGACACACATATTTTGACAAAAATCTCAACTCTAATACCATCTCCCTTCAACCAAAATTATTTTGAAACCTCCAAAACCCAAAATATAAAAATAAATGGTTTATAAAAGTTTAGGTTTCCATTTCAGATACCTCTAACAAATTTTTTATCCTTGATGATCAAATCCAATCTCAAGATTGAAAAAAATGAAAAAATCCATACACTTCCAAAAAGATACCTCTAAAGTAAGGATCTCATCACAATCAGATCATTGATGGAACTCAAAAAACTAAAACCTCAATCATAATAGCATAATAACAATAATTTCAACATTAAAAAATCCATAAAAAATTACCTTTTAAAACATAACTATCAATAGAGATATACTACCCTAAAAAGATTGACTCTATTCAAATAAACTACTCTATAAACCTATGAAAGACAAATCCACTCAATTAACCAGCTTTCTAATCCCAAGTATTTATACACTAATTGGAAAAATGTAATACACACTGCTCACCTTCATCGATATGAAAATTTATGAATCATTTTCCCTACTTGAATATGTGATTCCCTACAACCTAACAACCATGTGATATACCTATAAAATAGAAATTACACCATCAAAATGAGCTCAATATAATATATAATGAAAGTGTATAGCATTAAACACTTATTCCCTAAAACATCACCCTTTACTAACTGTTAATACTTTTATATTGATAATAGGAGTTGTGGAATCCTGTTTCTAAAACCACTCATTTTAATAAAAATTTATTTTTAACATCCCTAGGAATTAAAAGATTTAAAAAACATTAATTATTACTATAGAAAATTGTAATAATAATTTTGAATTTATTTTTAACTCAATCAATGATAAATCATCCCTCTAGTTTTTTAAACTCAATCAGTGTTTTGAGTTTTGAAAAAAAAATTATGAGAGTTAGGGTGGGAATATTTAAAATCCCTTTTATAAAATAGGACTAAAGATTATTCAAAGATTAATTTAGGAATGGAATATAATCACTGGATTGAAATTACCAACACTTAAATTATTAAAATAAGATTCACTCATACATAACTGGATACCAACTAAAATCCAACCACACAACCTGAAAAAACACTTAATATAAACAAAGTAATGATAAGAACCATGAAAAACTAATACTTGTGATATTATACAACCTCATAATTAAAAAAAATCAACTTATATGACATAGAAACCAAAATATACTTAATCCCAAAGCTATAAGTCAAACAAAAACTATATAATACTTCCTTACTCTCTTTTTTCCTACTAAAATACCCATGACTTAATGAATCATCCCCAAATATCTCAGCAACTTAAATAAAATCACCCTCAATCTCCTCATAATTATTTCTTGCATCTAACCAAGACCCCGACCCCAAGTCTCCACCCACTATTGAATTTCCATCCTCAAAATAGATTAAAAACATCATGCATTCATGTCTTAATTTTTTATGCGGTCAATAAATTAGGTAATCAATATGTAAAAAAACCAAAATATCCCCCTCAATGGATTCAACATTCGATAACTCATGGTGTACATTCATGCATTTATCCCTCCACACTAGAGGAATTAAGTCCCTCTAGAACAAGATTTTAAAATCCAAGAAAAAACCTCTTAGGGCCAACTATATTTAATCTTCCACTACAATCATGCATCCCCTAAAATAAATCCAACTACTAAGGATACTCAAAATTTATATGAAGTCATATTTTACTCAATTCAAACCTCAACCTGTGTTATAACTACTCCCCATCATCATGATCAGACTCCCCTCTAGGGAACTTCAACAATTATTTCTTCTAAAATATGGATAACACCTTATCCTAGGAATCTTTCCACTTTCCACGAATATTACCTTGATGATTCATTTATTTAATATAATCGACATAAACATCGAAATAAATATCTTTATTTCAAATATTCACATCAAACACCAATTATAGATAAATCAAAAACACAATACAAAAAATTTCTTTTACTGTTGCACCCTCAAATAACTAAACCGACTAATCCTTCATGAAAACATTTCATGATCCTTCCAAATTACCGTCATCCTCTACTCTGACACCACAATTAACTCATCACCCCCACCACTATCCTAGAAACCAAAAATCAATAAAACAAATAATTTTCTTCTCCCCACTAGTTATGTTTACCCCACAACTATAAAAATAGTCCACATGAAATAAAATTTGTTAATTATACCCTCTATGTAACATCCCTGACCCAGGAGCCACTAAATCAGTGCTCCAATCCTGGTCGTCACATGGCCTCAAAGGCACTTCCCCATATGCCATTGGTCAGCGACTAGCGATGAATGTCTATTAAGTCATGTGGGGAGACTATTCACTCACTACCAGAGTAAGACACAACAGAGAACATTAAAGATAATGGAAGAAATATGAAACAACCAATAAACCTAGATAACCAAAAGTTTCCCAATAGAGTGAAGACCACAAATAAAATGCAACTATGCCTTGCAATAATAGTGGTGCAAAGTGAAATAAATCCCAAAATAAAACAAATGGAAAAATATATGAACTGGTACCGACTCTAAGTCTGGATCCTTCCCCATGTACATCTCGAGCACAAATAAACTTCCTAGAGTAGGGACCTTTCCCTCATTCTGAACAACAACCAAGAGATCTGATCAGGTATCCAATGGAAGCCCGAGCAAGGTGTGAGTACAAAACTCAGTAGGCCACCACCAAAGGTATCTAAAAAATATCCAGTATAAAAGATAGTTCATTCAGTTTAAAATAAATGTTTTGTTAGAAAGGGAAATTTCAGGTTCCCTTAGTTAATAAGGTTTATTTAATTCATGAATATCAATTATCCTTATAATATTTCTTCTATGATCTTCACTACTAAATCCATTTAATCACATGTTCCCTAGGTTAGGTGTAAATATCATCTCCACAATGGTCTAAGACAAACAATCACAATGCCTAAGGGAAATAAATCAAGACCCTATCTCACAAGGGATACACATGTCACATTAACACATTTTCTTCACCTCAAAGCCTCAATTCGGGTGGAAGGAAACCATTAGGTGAATAGAGCCTTCGTCCCCTTCCCTAACCCGTGCATTTTGGGGTGGAGTTCAGAGACTCATTATAACTCGACCCATGGGCGTAGAATCTCAAGTAAATACCACACACTACCAAGCCATGTGAACATGCTTATTTATCAGGTCACCACAACGATACCCTAACACAAACAATCAAATTCAATGCCATTAGAATTAAAAATACATGAAAAAAACTTGATAATTAATATCATGCCATACCCATTAACACATTTTCTAATTACAATTCATAGCCATCTTGCCAAATTTCCATTCGGGTGCCTTAACCCCTTAGGCATATTCAATAACCCCTATGCCTTATCCAAATTCATCATTGACCATTCATTAACCCATTTATCCTATTTAAAATTTCACAAGAATTTGGCCACATATAAATTTCAAGTGCAATTATCATATCACATAACACAACCACTTTATTGCATTCAATCAATTAGGTGTACCACCTATTTTTCATGTATTAAGCCATTCCAAAATTTCATCCATTCCATAGTTAAAAATCATTATCACATTAACCATTTCCCCTTCCATTACCCTTTTACACACTCAACATTTAATATGAACTAATCCCCTTACGCATTTCTAGCCAAAATTCATTAAATAATCGACAAAATATCTATCCACATAATTACCCATTTACATGTCATTCCAACAATGAAATATGCATTTTCACCCTTGGAATATCTATTATCATTCCATTACATCTTAATCAATCATTAGAACATGTTCTACATGGGTTTCACATTATTATTCAGCAATCATTCACTTAACCCTTGAACACTCCAGGTCTAAAAATGTTGGTGCATCACAAGGAAGGCCCTAAATTGGTCATATAATATTATTTAAAAACCACAGGGATCATGAGGGTTTCAATTTTGTCACTTAGACACCCATTTTTATTGAACACTTCTATGGAACCAATGACACAAAAAGGGGAAAAAATAATACCAACTTTCATGCACAAATCAAAAATAAAACTATGGGATAATAATTGTAGACCACCTACCTAGAATCTCTTGATGAAATCACTCTTAATTATGGCCTTAAATCTAGATTCATGAATCCCTTGATGCCCCAACCATGGTACCTCAAACAAAAAGAGGGTTTTAGGGTTTTAGAAGAAGATGTGAGGAAACACAAGCCCAAATATGAAAAAGAGAAGAAAGAGGAGTGTCAGACTTACCTGGGGCTTTAGTCCACAACCCACAGTGCTTAAAATGGCCAATAATAGAGGTAAAACCACCTTTGGGAAGCTGGTCTATCCAAGATCATCAATAGTGTTGTAGGGGGTGGAATGGAGGAAAATCCTGAATTGGGGTTTAAAATCATGGAGCGAAAATTTTGTAATTTTCTCAAGGTTTCCAGGCCACATGGTTTACCCACACAGCTTTCCAAACCATGAGTAAACCATGTGGAGGCTACTAGGAACATTCACTTCTCTTGCACAGTTTTCTAGACCGTGCACAAACTGTGAATATTTCTACTACCTTCATGGTTTCCACTAACACAGTTTTCCAAACCATGCACAAACCATGCAGATTACCTCAAAAGCCCCTTATCCCCTTTTTTGCATGTTACAAACCCTCAAAACACCATCAATCCTTCTCACGGTCTTTGGAAGCACTTATCTATCCAAATATAAGAGGCCCAAGCAAAAACATAAACAAATACATACATTAAGAAAATTTAGGACTTTACAACCTCCCCACCGTATAACAAATCATCCTTGAGCATTCTTCTAGGAATCACTAAGATTTAATAAATAAATACCATTTCAATAGGATTTCGTATCCATTTCTATTTTCCATGTTTCTGATTTCACATCACAAATCCCATTGAAAATGAAACTGGGGCACATACTTTCCTCACAAGCCTTCCTCACTACAACCACAACACGAGATGAAAAATACTCTAGGATGCATCCACTTCAACCATTCCCACCATGATAACTTCATGGGAAAAATATAGGCAAGAAAACCTAACTCATTACATGTAGAAACATAGCACACATCATCACATCATCCTGGAGGAACCAATTCTTACCTCGTCAGCCTTATCCTCTATATAGCTCATGACCCAAATCACTTGGAATCATTTTCATCTGTTTTTTCAAACTCTAAGAGTGACCTAAACCCGATATCACATGATGGAAAACACAAGATCCTTCCAACCACGTTTACTATAGATTTAATTACACAACTATACATCTAATAGATACTCAAAACTCTCAGTTACATGACCAGTTAAGCTATGCCAAATCTCTGTACCAGGTCCAACTCACCCAAAGGGTGACCACTCGAGTCCTTCCAACCCAAAAATCTGATCACATCATCAACCAACCATTTATCTATTATGGTTCTCTCCAAAATTTCAAGTTAGATGGTACCTCCTCCATCAACGAAGGACCACCAGAACTCCCCCCAACTTTATTGTTCCCGAAAATGTCCCAACACACCACACCCAAAAATCCATAGGGAATTACCCAACATTGACATCTAGTTTCACTGTCAAAACCATTCAGAAGTACATTACAACACTATCCATCCAAGGACTAATATCAACATAACCTCACTCAAGTACAACTTCATTTCAAAAGGTACATTATGCTAAAACATGAACCTGGAGGTGGGGAACTCTCACCACACTCATTCAACTTTACCATCTCATGTCGGAAAACCTTTGATTGGCTAATCCCAGAACACCAACCTTCAACTTATGGTACGCTACCACTTTCTCACCTTCCCAAGGTTCTTGCTAACATGAATCCTATCATTATCGTCTGATGCACCCACTGAGGTCACACCCTTAATTCTAGTATAATTCCATCATCAGGGAATTACCACACTCCCTTACATCATCGGGCTTCACCCTTGGCATGACACAACGTCACATGACCAAGGTTCTCTCAACTTCCGGACATTTCAAACCACACATGGGAAAATTATCTAACTCTAACCCCAATCTTCATTGGAGTTATAGGACCCCCACTTCTCTTTCCATAACTTGTTTTCATATCCAACCGAACACTCTTATGACTCAACACAGGCATGAAAATATTCAAATGAAAATACACTAAGCTCAATCCAATACATGTCTCATCAGACACCACTTACAAGGTCCACATGCCTCTCTATGTAATCTGACATGCACCTCACAGTTTCTCTTTAGCACCCTGGTGCCACTATGTCGAATTGATTTTCCCTTCCCCAAATCCAGGACTGAATTATCACTCCCCACCTTAAGTGTGTTGTTTACACTAAGATCATTATAGGCTCAACCATTATTTCTTACACTCAGACTCAAGATGAACTTCAAAACATAGACATCGATATCTAGATTTCTCCTGAAATAAGAAAAGGAACATCACCCAGTGCCCGTTATCAGATTCGGTGAATGGAACCCTTGACATTTGTAATCATTTGGTACATCCTAAGAACCTCACCCTAAGACGTTGAGGGTGTACATCCCTCAATCAAGATCCAAATATATTGATTCCATTAGCATAAACTCTATGAAATCCTTCATCAAATCAAACAACTTCAAGTCTCTTGGCGTGAGACAGAGCTTCTCAACATACCTATGACTTTGTTAAGACGTTGGTCATGCTCGTCACTAGTTGAGGTCTGCTAAGAAGTTTAATAAGAAAACCACCACCAACATATCCATTTTTGATGTCGAACTATGGGACACCATGACTTCCAATGATTTCGTGCCACCCTACAGAACGCATCTCCCCAACATTTTACCACCGCCACTCATGTGTGATTTCCAACCACATTTATCCATCGCTCCATGACCAGACAGTTAGGTAGCCATGAATCAATATTTCATGTGGAACTACTTCCACCACACCGCTCAAGTTCATCCAATGTGTCCCTGAAGGCTAACACCTGAAGCACAATAGTCTACCACACCAATCAAACCAACAGTCTCTCACAATTAAACATTGTCTCAGTTATGGACCATCACTTTCTTACTTACCTAACCGTGTCTATTGGTTAGTCAGAATCATTAACCCTGAGGCAGCCTTTGTATCTCACCCAAAAACCTAACCATTCATATGAAAAGTTCATCCATGTGACCACCCTCACCTCATGTGTGACCATTGAGCGAAAGAATATAACCTAACTTCAGTTACCCTTATCCTTCGGCTCAAAAACAACATTGAGACCACATTCATCATCACCCAAACAGGTGAGTTAAGAATTAATATGATACAACTCTCTGAATCAATCCTTACCTCCTATCACTAGTTGTATGGTTCCCTTATGAATGAAACAGAAATAGGTATACCATTCACTATAACATTTGGTACTTAATATGAATTTACACCACCCCTAAAACATCCCTCATTTTTTATATTCTAAGGTACTTGCATAGCTATCCTAACCTCCCACGAGGTCACCCATGATTTCCAAAAACTATCTTTGTATAACCACAACTCAAGTGGAACAACTAACCATCAAACTTCCCATAGAGACCTCAAGTCTAGTCATGCACCATGGAACACTCTTAGTCCCACTATGAAAGTTCAAAACATCTACATATGTGGAAGACACAAAGAATCACTAGAAACCATGTACGACCTCTCTCATAGGTCACCTTGAAGGTTAAATGATAACAACTCCTTAGACTGGATTTCCAACTAGGACAAGTCATTGGTCCTCTCTCCAAAACATATTTATCATGACACTAACAAAGCAATTCTCGTGAATGGAACCATAACTCCCATTCTAGTGCACTCTATGCCTAGTGAAAAAACAACCATCTAATGTAGGTTCCATACCAAAGGGGTACACATTCATACGCAATATGAGCCAAAAATCCCCTCTAAGATTCAAAACACAGCTCATAAGGTCTCCACTCACAAGGTAACCAACACCTAAGCACCATCCTTGGGGTCCAACATGCACTTAGTATGGTCACAAACCAGGAGAGTTTCCTCACTCACATTACCAATCAACACCTCACAACCCATAGCCCGAAACCCTACCAAGGGTTCCCTAAACACACAACCTAGTCCAAATCACAACCAAAAATTACTCACAATCCAAATCAAAAGTCACAAACTAGAGTATAATCACTGCCCCAACCCACACATGCAAGGGTCCAACTGAAAACAAAGATGATATCCACTATTTAACTCAAACATTCTCATTTTAAAACTTATCACTCACTAAATGCTTCAAATAATGACCGACAGGATTTAAAAATAAATGGAAAAAGGTCTCACGCAAGAAAATTTAACCAAACCATTCTTCATACTCTATCCCAATAGTTATCATCCCACATAGAACACTACCATCTACCTTACATAATATGGGTAATAGTCAACATGTTGTAACATATTTATTTAACCAAAAGTCTTTCATCCACACCTCTTCAAACCAATTCTCTGTTTAAAACATGATCCATTCCTATTAGGCACACTGCTCATTTTACAACTTGTTATGGTCATCATTTTAATCTCATTTATAATTTTCATTTGGCAACGTCATTAACCCTTTTTCCATCACAACAAAAATCATTCTTATTTGGAAACCATTAAATATTTACAATTTATCATAATCTAAAATTTTAACCCAATTATAATATTTCCCTATACCAAATATTATTTGACTATTAACTTGAATTATTTTCGTTCACCCACTTACATTACCATTATTAGGAATCAATTTCTTCATATTTATCAAGGAATTAAAATTCATTCTTCTCTCTATGCTCCATACACGCATCCCGTGTGTGTGCTTATACTGATTCATGACACCTATATCCTTAGGTTCTTAAAATGATGCATGAATGCATAACATAATGCCATTACAAAAAGGGGAAAATATCATAAATCGGTCAAATCACACAACCTGTGCACCACCCAACGGTGAAATATCATTCAATTATAACAGTACACATCGTGAACAACAATTCCCACCTGGGTGACTTGGGTTTTCACTCATACATGGGATAAATATTCCCAATATTGAGCTCATTACCAAGGGCTTACTCAATCCTGACCTCTTGTCTACTATCCCAAAATAGTAATTATGAGAAACAAAATTCTCTAATAACAGTATGTAACATCCTGGACCTAGGTGCCACTAAATCGGTGCTCCAAGCTAGGTCATCACATGACCTCAAGCACACCTCCCTTTATGCCAGAGGATGCCGACTAGCTGCGAGGGTCTAATAAGACACATGGGGATAAAATATCTTCTTTACCAGAGTAATCCATAGTAGAACATAGTAAAGATAACGAAACCAACATGAAACAACCAGTAAATGTAAATAACCAAAATTTTCCCAACATGATACATACCACAAATCAGATACATCCATTTCATGCCATACTAGAGGTGCAAAGTGAAATAAATACAAAAAAAAACAAATTTCCAAACACTTAAATGGTTATTGAATCTAATTCTAGATCCTTCCCCATGTACAACCTGAGCCCAAATCAACTTCCTACTACAGGGCCCTTGCCCTTATCTGTACCTGCAACCAGTAGAATTTCTTGGGTACCCAATTGTTGCCCAAACAAGGTTTGAGTACAAAACTCAGTAGGATACACCAACGGTGTCTAGAAAATATACATTCTAAAAGATAGATGATTCATGTACAAAATAAATGGTATGTATGCAAGGGACAGTTCAGGTTCCATTATTTAACAAGGATTATTTGATTCATGAGTAGCATTTATCTGAATTCACTTTCTTATACCACCTTCTTTACTCAATCCATTTAACCACATGTTCCTAGGGTTAGGCATATGTATCATCTGTATAAGGGTCTAAGTCAATCAATCAAAATTCATTGGGGAAATAAATCAATTCCATATCTCAATATAGATACACATATCGCACCAACACATTGTCATCACCTCGAATCCTCAATCTAGGTGGAATGAAACTGCTAGGGGAATAGAACCAACATCCCCTTCACTAACTCGTGCATATTAGGGTGGAGTTTAGAGCCTCAGTTTAACTCAACCAGTTGGCATAGAATCTCAATTGAATACCCCTCTCTACCAATCCATGTGAACAATCTAATTTATCTAGTCACCACAAACATTCCATAACACATACAAGCATATTAAATTCCATTATAATTCACAATACATGAAAACAACATGGGAATTAATATCATTCCATAACTCATTAACACATTTACCAATTACAATTCATACCCATCTAGAAAATTTTTCTTTCATGTGATGTAACCCATTAGGTGTATTTAACAACCCATTTGCCTTATCCAATTTCATCATTGATCATTCATTAAACCATTTATCCCATTTATCATTTCATAATCATTTACCCACTTATGCATTTTAAGTGCAATTATAATGTCATATAACACAACCACTTTATTGAATTCAATAATTTTGGTGTACCAAATAATTATCATGTATTAACCTATTCAAAAATATCATCTATTCCCTTGCACATATCATTAACATATTCCCCATTTCCTATTCCATTACCCTGTTACATGTTTACCATTTAATATTCTCTAATTATATTACACATGTCTAACCAAAATTCATTAAATAATTGACATAATCACTTTTAATCCAATTACCCATTTTCATGTCATTCCAAAAATCCATTATGCCTTATCTCCCTATGAATATCTTTTATCATTACATTTACAACATAATCAAAAATTATAACAAGTTTTATAAGGGTTCCACATTATTGTTTGTCAATCAACCACTTTACTTTTCCACACACTAGGTCCAGAAATGACGGTGCATCCCATGGGTGACCCTAAAATAGTCATGTACTCCTTAATGAATCCCATGGGGATTGTGAGGGTTTAAATTTGGTCACATAGACACTGATTATTATCAAACATTATAATTGAACCAAGAAAAAAATGTGAAAACAAGAATACCAACTTCTATGCACATCCAAAATAAAACTATGGTATAATACTTATTGACAACCTATCTAGAATCTGTTGATAAATGCACTATTAATCATAAATAATGCTTGAAATTATCTTAAAACAAAAAATTAATTCAAAAAATGAAAACATGTACTTCATTTCATCATATTCAAAACATTGAAAATCGACCACATTTTCCCCCAAAATATCCCTTTTCCTTGGATCCATGTAATTGAGAAACGCTTAAATTATTCCTGAAAATGGTACAAATGAAAATCCATTATAAAATAAAATAAATCATATTTAAATACCAACATTTAAATAAAAAAATTTATAAAAATAAAAAACTAGAATTAGATTAAAAAAACATATTACCACAAAAGAACATCATTATTTATTCATGTTTATAAAACATTATTATGAATCATTGAACATAATATTACCTAGAATGGAAATAATTCTCAAAATAATCATGTTCAAATACAAAAAAATAAACAGAAATTTTATTATCCACTAAAAAGACTCCATAAATAAATCAATTAGAAAATTTAACTTATCATGTATATTCAAATATTAATAATTTATCCATTATTGCATCAATATTTTAGCATGATTACAATTAAGACAACTTGAAATCATAAATTTTTTTAGATATATCAAACATGGTGAATATAATAAAATATTAAACATTATTTCATAAATTACATGAATATATAAAATTTAAAAATGTTACAAACATTCATTATATTTTTAGGTTAACTCATATTTTTCTAACATGATCATTGTATAATAAATATCACTAGGTTTAAATTCAAAACTATGAAATATAGATGAATTCATAATATGTTATATAAAATACTAGGTTGAAATAACTCATCCTATCCAATTATAAGGTCCTTTAACCGATTAACATATCAAAAAAATAAACTATACATCATGGTAAGCACTCAAAATATATATTTCGAAGAACACTCTGAAAAATAATGTAGTTGATTTCATCATTTTCATTTTTTACATTAACAATTTAATTCAAATGAATGTTACTTATTTTTAGATTTTCATATTGATATTATCTTTATATGACTATACAAAAATAAACACACATAAAATAACAAATATATTTTCATATATAGCGTTACTATATATAAAAATAAATATATATAATAATTTGACAAAAACATAATAAAAAAAGACACCATAAACCTCTCAAAATATTAGAAGAAATAGATATGAGAGTTTTATTGAAAATTACATTATCCCCCTTCATATACCTAAAACCATACGATGGGCCACAAGTGTGTAATAAATCCCTAAGCATGGAACATGGAATTTTTCTTAAGATTATTTAATTATATTTACAAAGAGGTGTTGGGGGAGTAAAACAAAAAAAATTAGTATCTTAGAGAGTTAGGGGAAGGGAATTAAAGATATCTATAAGATTTACCTTTTATGTGTCCCTTAAGGTTAATGGTAAAAGAAAGAGATATTGCAATAGTAGGGGCTATATGTTAAACCAACTAAGGATTTCCCAGATGATTTAAGGGTTGATTCATAATGAATTTTTTATAATTCTTATTATTTTAGATTAGATTCATAAGAAAATAAATCTAAATAAAAATAAATCTAAATAGTATTGGGGTATTTGGGATCATGTTGAAGATGTAGGTGCTACTCATAATGGTACCAATTTTAAAGATGATATTACTAGGGGAATGAATCCATTGGTTGATTAGGATGGATTTCAATATTTTACTACCAAAAAGTCAAATAATAGGATATACTATTCCCACATGAAGTGAACTATGTTCACCTGACCTCTTATAGATTCATATTAATCTGATTGGTATGGTAGCATAGAGGTTGATTTTATTGATTTGTAATTAATTTATTATGAGTGATCATATCTTTTATTTCTTTTATTTATGGATTTCTTCTTCCTCGATACCAGTTGTTGAAATAGTCATCTCTATTATAAATTATTTTTTAATTAATAATGGGTTAAAGGAATTTCTTTCATGATAAACTCTTTCTAATTTACACAAAATATCCCCAATTCAAACACATTAATATTCACCATGATTCATGCACCAGAACAATGATTCTACCTCACAATAAATATCGTCATTCCTTGTATGAACAGTGATCTTATGGTCCTTGAATCATATCAAAAGGGGTCCAAATTTTTTATTTCATAGCCTTCC
Source organism: Viscum album (assembly GCA_963277665.1). NCBI lineage: Eukaryota > Viridiplantae > Streptophyta > Magnoliopsida > Santalales > Viscaceae > Viscum > Viscum album. Next base: position 1,025,387,052 of record OY728126.1, read on the forward strand.
ACCCTTGACACATCACACACTAGTATCAACTAACAAGTTTATCCTACTAAACCCATGAAATCCTCAAATTTTTTAAAGTAAAATCTTCGTTATAACTCTCATCCATAGATTTTATACCACTTTTCATGATCTTCACCCATGAGGAACCCCTCTTAATTTCCTAGTGAATAAGAGTGTGACCCTCAGTGCTCACCTACAATAGGATAATAGTTGGAAACTATCTCTGATGTTATAAAAACAAGAAAATGGATGGAATTACACTCATAATCCTAGGAACATATAAGGAACCACAAATTAGTTCTAGGATATAACCTCAAAAAATATCCCATAATAGAGGTAATGACATACAAAATCACGGTAAAAAAATATGATGAAGGCCAATAGAAACTACCAATGTAGAAAATAAAATAGTATCTCTTAGCCCTAAGCAACTAATGTATTTCTCCATCACAAAATCCCTCTTATAATCATGAAAAACATATTTATATCTCTATCTAATAATATATTTATAATTAGTATGTTCCACCCAAATAATAATCATTAATGTTTGTAATAAGAATACTAATGACTCGATGAATAAGAAGTAGAACCAATGAACACCTACTTCAGGTTAATTATCACCATAACTCACCAAGGATCACTCACCTAGTATTACATCTAATTATAATAATATATTATCAAAATAATATAGTAATATGGCACCCTAAAACCACTTAACCACTAATTTTAACTCTCACATCCCATTTAAAAAGTGTTTTTCTTTTTTCACTTTCACAACAATTCTGTCACACATCATATCATATTTCATAACCTTATAATGCATACCACATCTTAGGCATAATCAAATCACTAAAATCCCAAAAACTATAAATGTCCTCAACCCATATTCCAAATTATAATATCAATACACCATAACCCCACATCACATCCTTGTCATAGTAGGGTATCATGAAAATGAAGGGAATATAACGTTTTCCCCAATACTACCATGAACAACCCTCAGAATGTATCATCATCAAAACCAAAAAACCAAGTAAATCAATATTTTACCTGCTACAAACCATAAAAAATTACATCTCATATACAAATAACAATTATGAGCCATCATGGATAATACTATGCCTAGAATGGGGAGTGGCGAAGAGGGAGTAGTCCATAATATATTACATCCCAATCTTATATGATGGATAAAACACTTGTAGCCATGGGCATTAGAAAGGTTATATTACTTGGGTAGGGTGCATAAAAAATTACAAGGAAAATATTATATATTTATATATATATTGATATCGTAGTAAAAACAATATCAACCAAAGGATTCATAGAAAAAAACTATACCATATCCCATAAAAATCACCACACAACCACCACTACAACTAACAACCACTACCACCATTATACAACAACCATACCCACCTTCTCACATACAAAAAAACCAAAACCACAAAAACAACGTCTTACCTTTTATTCAGATCATTTAATCATTTAAAAGTTTATAATTTTACTAGTCACATTACATTTATTATTCCATCTATTAATTCATAATTAATTTAAATCCATTATTTAGCCATCACTCATGTTTACCCAACAATTACTCAATCATTTCAAACATTAAAAATTCATTAATAACACCACTTATAAAATTTTGGCCCATACCAGTAACCACATTAATTATTCCCCATCATATTTCGTATCATTGTTAATATAAAATACAACCAAACAACAACAAAATATTCCCCACATTATCAACCCCACAATAAAATCCAATATCCCCCATATGGACACAAAACCATCTCCCTTTAAAAATAACTAGTAATTACATCATTACAAAGTCATAAAACACCTCATCCACCACTACCACATCAAAAAAAGTCCACCATTCCAACCAACCTCCAAACAAACCACAACACAATATAATTCCAACTACAACCATGAAATTTCAAATAAAAATCACATAACTCATTCACCTCCTTCGACATCAATTTTATAAATCCATCCACCAAAATAATGAAACATATCCCCTATAATTTCCTTCAATATAGACTCATCAATTCACTACCCCATTTATATTAATGAAAACAAACTATCAAGCTCAAACTAATTATAAAAATATAAAAAAAATTAAACCAGATGTAAACAAAACTCAATCTCAACGACAAAACAATTCAGAAATTCACATTATTATAGTATGCCTTCAAATTAATTCATCATCCCATGCTCAATTAGCTTAACCTAAATTCCAGATTTTAAAAAACAGATTATTTTCTATATTTAACTTATTATACTTTTTGGGAGTTTATTTAAAAGAATCTACCATAGAAAAAACACTTAACTTTTATCAGCAAACATACTCTCAACAATAGAATTAAACATCCATAAATCACATGAAATATCATAGAATAATATAGAAAAATTGTGAATTTCCCGTTCCCTTAAATTTAATTTAATATTTTTAATTGTCTTAATTATTTTAATCATTATCATCCACAAAAAGAAAGTAAAATCCAGATAGTTCCAAAAGAAATTTAAAAAGTAAAGTAGGAGAATTATTGATTCCATTACATCAACCAAATATTCTATAATCATTGTGGAAGAATTAAAAGAGGATATGAATAGAAGGAAAATATCACAAGTGGAAACACTAAAGAAACTAGGTCACAGTATAATATATGAAATAATAAAAGTATGGCTAATAAACCCAAATATGAACCATTATCACACACTCTCTAAGAAGAGGAAAATAAGATGACCCAAAATAAAGGAATAAAAAATCACCTTGGATCACAAAGTGGTTAATCTACTAAATCCATGATTCAAATAAATTTAAAGAGAACAAAATTAACATCCTAAAAAAACAACTTATTTCCTAGTGTTTAAGGAAAAATGAATAATTTTTTGATTATTCACAAGGGCTTCAAAATATTTAGTGGTGTTGTAAATTCTAAAAGTCATGGTGTGGTAGGTTTTGGTCATATCGATATGTGGCTATGTAGAACATATATTAAAAACTTATTTCATTATATATCTTATATTTCCAAAATTAACACTTCATAAACCACATAATTTGATATGATCTAGGGAGAATCACATCATGATAAGATAACCATGGTGAATGGATAACCAAAAATAAATAACTCAATAATCTGCCACTCAGGGCCTCATGCCATAAAAAACATGACCACGCCACAATAATCACATCCAAAAAATAAAATATAATGATTAGGACCCTTTAATTTCATGACCAAATACCATCACACCATGAAAAGTGAAATACAAAAGGAAATATGTGAGATTAATAATCCATATATATTTACTTCATATATGATATTTCATGATTTTCTATGATATATTAACCATTTTTTAATGAAATGTAAAATTGAATAGGCCATTCATGATTAAATTTAGTCTAGGAAAAATCATAAGTAATCTATCCTGGATAATTGAATAGTTTTGAGTGTGTATTTCCAATAATTTCTATAAAACAATACAAAAGAGGGGGTGTTTTGAATACAGTTTTGAGAAAAAAAATAAAGTGTTTAATATTTGTAAAAAGAAAGTGTGTTTTGATAAAACTGCAAGAAGATGATCATAAAAATTTTACAAAACATAATATCATGTTCATTATTCTATGAATAACATTTTATTTAATGAAATTATTTGGTTGAGGGTAACCAAAATAATAGATAACCTCCTTTCACTTTAGAGTGGTGGACCTAGAACTAACCCATGACACAAAACCACTTTCTAAAGGGTTTGGAATTATATATGGATTATGGTTTGAAAAATTGTACTACGATCTAATGTGAATGTTGGAGAGAAAAGGACCCATGTGTTTTCTAATCAAAAGAACCCAATATTACCACTTGAAATCTCAAGAAAATTAGTTTTTAAAATAATTTGCTTATTTAAAATCATATTAAAACAAAGTATTAAAATTAAAAAATCAAGATAAAACTAATGTAAATATTTTTAATCAAAATTTACCCAAACATTTGTATTAAAATAAGTTTTAAAACTTATTTTCCAAGTATGTAGATCCCTTGTGACCACCCCCCACTGTTTATATTTGCATCATTAGGAGGCGTAGGCTCGGGTGGATCTCTTGCATAATTTTAGATCTATCTATGAGGATACATAACTCTATAACCTCTTATTTTATTAGAGCAATCCTTTGGATATTCAAAATGGAACTACATCACTTCTTAGTTGATCATTCAATTGAGGTACCTAGGGTTATCTTTTATAGGAAAAGTAGAAGGTGGTTTTAGGAACCCAGATTTTGAGATAATAATTGTGTCACTATTTTGGATAGGTAAATGGAATAATCATGAATTTTAAAAAAGATAAGAGTTAATGGAATGAATATTGAATACATATCTATAAAATTTGGTGTCCACTAGAATTAAATATTGGTAGATATTTTTAACATAATAAACCAAAATCTTTACTTCTATAATATTCATTTACCTTGATATATTATCTTGTTCTGGCCATTAGATAAATGAATTGGGGTTGGGTGTCTTTAGAATATTTTTATCCCATTAGGTTATGGATTATTCCACCAAAATTCAAACTAATTAAATGTAAGTATTTCATGATTTTTTTTAATATTGGACATATTTTCTTTGGATTCTATGTAGTTTGTCCCATTTTTATTCTACCTAGTCATGGGCCCTCTAAATAAACTCCTCCAATAATTTAACAACCAAAACTTCTGAAATTTACCATTTTAATAGTAATTTATTTTAATGAATTGAATCAAATTTCATGTGAATTTTTTTATTTTATTTCGAATTTACAATTAATGATCAGTTTAATATAGTTATATAATGGTGAAAATTAATGGTGAATCACTATGCCATCACACCCCAACACTTGATCATTTTCACTCCTTATAAAATACAATTTTCATAAAATAACGCATAAAGATAATAAATATATCATTAATATTTTACATTCATAGTGAATTAATTTAATAATATCATATGGAGAAAATGAGGAATCACACTGAGGAGTTAGTCTCCGTAATCACAGAAATCATTGTTTTGAAAACTATATCAGAACAAAATTCATGGAGTTATATGATACTATTCATAGCATGAAATTCAAAAAACAACCATATCTGAAAATCATGATGTGTGTGTGATAATAATTTCATTCTATTATTTTTAACTTCTATCCACTAAATATAGATTATATTAAAAAAAATCATACCTATTTCATTCCACTAAACCTACCCTATATATTTTAAAAATAAATTTCAAGACCCACTCACTTAAGTTTTCTAGTAAGTCAAATATGAATGTTGTATCATAGATATCCCCATAATTTTTATATTTATTCACTCACCTCATTATTTATTTTTGTTTTTCCTTTCAATTGAGGGTGTACAATACTTGGATAATGATTACACTCATGCAGATCAATTTAGTATAGTAATGAAATAAATCAGATAAAGAATGAATATTTATAAAAAAACTTTTTTTAAAGTTTATAAAATTTAAATTGACTTTAATATACCATTAATTGAGTAATAAATAATCATATAGTATGGTTGAGTGAAATGAGTTGTAGACATATTAAAAGACACAATTTTCCTACTAAAAACTCACCCAAAATTTATGGGAAATCATTTCCATTTTTGGTATTATCCCAAATGAGTATAAAAAATTCTTGTTTATTATTGAGGATTAAAGGGAGAGGTTATAACACCCTCATATAAATATTCATCTTATACAATTTTAGTAATATCAATGATGGTTATTTTGTCCTTATTGCATATGAAATCTTCAATTAATGAACATTCATGACATTTTCTTTAACCATTACAGAATTCAACTTGTGGATAATTCCCTAATGTATCTATTAAAGATTAAATTTCAGAATGGGGATGAAGGGAATGAAGTTAATTTCCATTAAAAAAAGTTATTACACTAATAAAATTAACTGAAGGGGAGTACTTCTTTTCAAAGTGGTGATTCATGTCATCAAGGATGTTGAAGTGGGAAATGTCATCACCAAACTCCATAGATAATGTGACAATTTTTACATTAATTATAGTTTTGTAGGTTTCAATATATTTTTTCAAATATTATCGTGGCATTTACATTCCTCATATTATATTACATGTTAAGAAGACCAAAATTATTAAGAAAAACTAAAATTTTAACCCTCATAAGAACATCCTCTTGGATACCAGTGAGGTGTGTTGTACTCTAATTTTTCAATTGAATAAATATTATGGTGGTATTTATCTCTTCCTCTTATGATGAAGACAAAACAGATAGAGGAATAAAAATAATATACTAACCCAAACCAATCATTGAATAATAAAATAATCACTCCCCTATGGTATATATAATAGGGGATTTTTTATGAAATTTCATTTGGGGGGAAGTGATGGTCGAATAAATTCAGAGACATTCCTCCCTAAAATCACCTTTTAATAACCTAGAATGATCATTTTTTGTGTACACATATCCTTCATAATTATATAATGTCTTATAATTTTCTACACAACATCATTCAACGTAATGTTAACATATACTTTTTAAGGTTTCTAATATTTTATTTTCTAATACCATTTATTTTTATTTACATGGTTGGGTGGAACTTTTTCATATATGATAGTATTTTATAGTATAAGATTTTAAAAATATAACATTATATTTTTTGGGATTTAATTATGAATAGATAAATTTTTTCCTCATTTATATTTTTTTTCAGTGTTTGGAGTGTTGGTTTCCTTGAAAAGAAATAACTCTAATAGAAGGTTAATTTGTATATTAATTTTTTTACCACTTCCAATGGTGATGTCACTAGAATTTTCTTGTCAATTTGGTTGATTATTGATTGAGATGGTAGTTTACATGGCCCTACACTTTGGATTTTACCCATTGAGTTTTCAATTTTAAATAATAGAGATTTATGGGTCCTTTATGGTAGCTTAATTTTTTTTGGGAATTTAAGGTCATTTGCATCCATTTTTTTGGTAATTTCCTCAATGATATAATCAATTTATTGTTATGGGTTTTCTAATGTCCATTAAGGTAGTTTAGGATTTCTATGTAGTGGTTATGTATGACTACACTACCCTAGGTGGTTCCATGATTGTTGAGGTTGGATAGGATACCCCCTCCAATTCCTATATGCTTAGTTATTCTTCTTTCTAATGTTAGATGAATTGTATGGTTTTCCCATTTTGGGTTGGTTATATGTAATGCCTAGGAAAATTATATAACATCTCTTATAATGGTCACTTAATTGAGGTAATTAGATAGAGTATAGAGTGTTAGTATAATAGATACCATAGTGAATAGGGTGATGAGGTTGAGATGTCCCATTATAAAGGAGTAGTTATTGGTAAAGGGAAAAAAACTATTCAAAAATAATATTTTCCTTCTTATGAAACCCTAAATTTAGTGCATAATAAGATCATAAAATTGGTAAACTGGACCACTAAAATAATTATATCATTTTTGGTACCATTTTTTTTTGTTGAGGCTCTTATAACAATTGGGATCTTTCCAACTGGTGAATGACCCGCTGCATCATCGATCATATATGAAATTTATAAGGTGGTTTCAGGAACCTAGATTTCAACATACCACTTATGTCTTGGTTTTTGATAGTTAAGTGTAAAAATAAAGTCTTTTAAAAAATATATGAGTTTTTGGATGGCCTGATTACTATTGTCATATTCAATTTTGAGTCCATTAGACTTCCCTATAAGGAGATGTTTCTAAAATACAGAACCAAACAATTTTAATTGAGTATCTCATGTTTTCTATAAATATATATTCAATTATAGAATCATTTATATTAATTGTGATTGTGTGCCTACATAATAATTGTATCCCACTATATTTTGTAGCATTAAAAAAATTCATCCAAAAAGGATGGATTTATTCTCGAGAATGAGTGAAATATTTGACATAAATTTTGGACAATTTTTCTTATACATTATTTTGGGCCCAAAAAATCATCACCAAATACAATTTAACCCTCAAAAAAATTGATATTAATCATTTTAACAATAAATAAAATTAACTAAATAAATAAAATGTGGATTTAGATTTGTCATCATATTTGGAATATAAAATACAAAATCAGTTTAACACAGTGGTATGAGGGTGAACATGAATATTTAATCACTGCACGATCATAAATAAGAGACCTTACATAGGAAAATTACTTTAAAATGTATCATGTTTTGAATATGATCAACACACAATGACCAAAAATCTTGATCCAAATAGCGCAGATTCAAAATCCCATTACTTATAGTCTGTGTCGTGACACAAAAATCACATTGTGACTTGATATTTAATGGCATGACACACCAAACTAAAAATTTACCCCCTCTTATATCCTACCATTCATGTGGAAACATCCATTCCCATGCTTCAATAGACCACTTACTTATTATATATCAACTCTAAATTCATCTCTCTTCCACTAACTTTCTCTCAACACCTCCCAAACCAAAAAAAACACACAATCTAATAGTGTACAATGGTCTAGGACATTTCACTTAATACTAAAATAGAAGGTGAATTTATTTGGATAATTTAATTTAAGGAAAATCAATTTGTTCATCTAAATAAATCTTGAAAATAATTTTAAGGTATACCTCATGCTTTGTCATTGGCCCTGAAATTAATCCTTTCCATATCTTCAATTGACTACAACCAAGCCTTGAAAAAACTTTTTTATTTAGAGACTTTGGTAAATATGATGAAATAATATGATGTGCCTATAAGGTGGATATAGATATAAAAAAATTTCAATGATCTCATGGGTATATAGATAATAAAATAATAATGGATTTTGACTCTAGGGGTTCAGTTGGTAAACCTCAAAAAGGTAAGATGATTAAACTAAACACATTTAAAAATTATGGGAAGTGGTATACTAGAAACTTCATCAAAAAATATAGATATACATCAATTGTGGAAAATAAGGGTATCAATCTAATGAATCTCAATATGAAATAAATAATCCAATCAATATTATATAATAAAATAAGGCCTTGATTAATAATTCCCTTAATGTTCAATATTATTACATAAAGGAACTTGGAAACTATATAAATAATTAGACCAAGATAAGAGTTATTGGGGATAATTTATTTATAAAACCCCCAAAGTCAATGGAACAAGGAAGATCTGATTATATGACTACTATTTATGTGGATCATTAAACTTACGTGGTGATAGGTACACTTGTTATTCATTCATGAATAGTGAAATTCCTATTTGATTCTAAATATATATATTCTTTCTTATCATGAATGTTCTGTATAAATATTCAAGCACGACATCATGACATGTAGGTTGAGCTATAAATTAAAATACCAATAGGATAAATCATTTAATATCAATAATATTACACCTCCATAATTAATATTGATGGGAACAATATTCTATAAAATATGATTATTCATCCTTTGTTATTATTTGATGTTTATAATAATCATGGATTGGTTGTCCTTATATCAGTATAATATCAAGTACTAAGTGTGGGAAATTGGTTTTCATATCCCAAAACTATAATGCACATTGATTTTTCTATTAATTTTATTTAGAAAATTAGGAATCATATTTTGAGGTTGTTTACAGAGTGGTTTCATCACTTTGGGTGTCATGGTGTCTTATATGTGTGTTTGTGTGTGTGTGTGTGTTTGGATATGTGTGTGTGCGTGTGTATTGTATTTAAAATGTATGGAAAGAAGGTGTTTCATAAAGACCATTTTTTCACATTGTTACCACTACTATGATGAGGTTTGGTATAAGCCATGATAGATTAGTGTTTTGTTGTTTTTATGATAAAGTATGATCATGGTGTGAAGGGAGTTAGTAAAAATTTGGTAGGGTTTTATCATGGCAATGAGCTTCAGTCATAGCATGAAAATCACAGTGGGTAATAATCACAGCCTGACAATGACTGAAATATTGTGATAACTTTACCATATAGTTCCATGATTTCTCAGTTTAGATATTATTTTTGGATAAATAATTATTTAATTCAATTTATATCTTCTTAAAACCTATAAACAACTATTTAATCCTCTTAAGCATCCCATTATTTGGTTACTCACAAAATACCAATCATGCAATAAAGGAGGAGGGGTGATCAAGGGATATCCAATGATATGAAAATGTAAAGAATGAAGCCATTCATTGTTATTTCCAATGATCATCAATGTGGATGTGAACTTCATCAATGAACGATCCACTATAAGGTAAGGGTCATTATGTTATAGTTGTTTCCTTATTCATTATAATTTATATTGAATTAATTCTACTAAAACACAGTTTTTAATTATCACATATCCCCATGCTTTCATCACCAAGGATAATGATTTTAATCCTAAAAACATTCAATGTGCATGATTTCTTCATGGAGGATTTAAAATAGATGTCTAAGATTTTCAATCCTTACCCGTTTACTTATTCTTTTTTCACAATGATTGGAGAGGGTTCACATTTTTGGATGGTTGACGTCGGTGTGAGGAATTCCTCAATGGATTTAGGCTGATGATGCTATGATGAAAAGGGGTGGGGAAGAGCATGAGGGAATGGTGGAGTGGGTCCAAGTACAACCCTATATGTGATAGTAGGGATGTGTGAATATGGAATATTAGAAAAAATGAGATGCATTAGTTCTTTATTTAGTACATAATTATACTAAGATACAAAACATGACTAGGTGGATTGACATAGAGGGTCACAATGATTGGGGAGGTTTCACATTTTTTGATGGTTGACGTCAGTGTGAGGAATCCCTCAATGGATTTAGGCTGATGATGCTGTCATAAAAAGGGGTGGGAGCAGAGCATGAGGGAATAGTGGAGTGGGTCCAAGTACAACCCTGGATGCAATAGTAGGGATATGTGAATATGGAATACTAGAAATAATGAGATGCATTAGTTCTTTATTTAGTACATAATTATACTAAGACACAAAACATGACTAGGTGGATTGACATAGAGTATCACACTATTGAATTACTACACCAATTCATGATGGTTTGGAGTAGTGATATAGTTATGTCTTATATCATACATAAGGTTCATCTAGTATAAGGATTTAATCTTGTGTATGGTTACCACATAGTGGAGGGTTCCATAACATGAAGGCTGAGAGAAGTTTGAGTAAACACAAAATAGACAAGGGGGTTCCTCATCTTAATGGCCTAGTATTAGGTAGGCTCATAAGCACTAGGGTAGTGGTCATAACATGATACCCCATCAGATTAGCTCATCACAGTGGGGCTAACACAGTCACATCGTGATAACATCTTTCCATAATACCCTTTTGATATCATTATTTTTTCTATTTGGAACTCTATAGTGTGGTTTTTTTCAGCATCAAAGGTGATACATGCAGTTATATATGATGTTTATTATTCTTATATTGTTTGAACTGATGATGGGGTTGATGTGTAGAAATCATAGTAATCTTAAAGTAGATACTCCATTTTTGAATTGGTTATGTCCGCGCATGGTCCCCCTATAACTAAGATAGGTTTTGGAACTCCCCCACATACTCAAGGTATAGTTCCTATATATATAGTTTTTTTAATCCATGATATACATATCAAGTAGTTTGTGGGTACTCTTTTGGGGTTGGTACACCATTGACGAATGTTTTTTCCATAGTGATGCATGGGTCTAACACTACTATTCTTCAAAGGTGGTCTAGGTTTCCTGGTTTGGGTTTTTTTCTTGGTTCTTCATGTTTATTTATCCAATAGTTGAATATTTGATGATGGAAACTCTCTAATATTAAGGATTATTACATATAAATCATATTTCTATTGTTATTTTCTTCAGTGTGGTATTTTATTCCACCTAGTCACGAGACTTTTACTGACCATATTTCTTATTATTTTAGTTAATGTTATTAGGTTTACCTTCTAGGTATGTATATACTCACCCATACTTAGTAATATTCACCCCCATGTGACATGTATTTCATTGGTGATAGACATTTTGGTAGTGATTCTGTTGGACATGGTTTTAGCAGGTCCTATTTAGGCCTAGAGGTGATAGTACATAGTGATGACCATTTCTAGAAGTTACTTTTGGTGGATACATCTTTTTCCCAAAAGTATAGTTTTCTTACCTTTTGTTGTTGGGAATGATTATTCCACCTTTGCATTTTGGATGATGTTGTGATTTAACATTTTTGTATTTTACATATTGTACCATGTATTACATTGTATAGTTAGTTTATTTATATTAATTTGACATTATTTTGTCGGTTGGGGAGATGTTTTTTGCATACACTTTCATTAGTATATGGATTGTCATTATGTGAAATATTTGTACTTGGTTCTAGTCACCATCCCCTTGCTTATAGGTTGTGTTCTTGGATCAAAAATTAAACTTCCCACCACCTAATATGGATAAAAATGAGTCAGGTGGGGTCAAATTTGTATTAAATCAATGTTTAACTTAGGGATTATGTTTCTAGTTAATTGTATTGTAGATTTTAGTTTGGGAAACTGGTTAAAAATTATTAAACAGTCTCATGTTATTATTTTAGTTTAGGGAACCCATTGTTGGTGTGGAAATAAATTTATCCATTCACTAGGACTCTAATAATTTATTTTTTGAGTTGGTATAATATTGTTTTGATTGTAAAGAATAAAAAAATGATACATTCATAAAATAAGAATGGAATATTGATTTACATTTCCTTGTTATGTCACCTTTTGTATATTTTTTATTAACCATGTCTCATCTTGTTAAAATAAATGATACCACTAAAAATGTATCCATCTAGGAGCTTGAGTTTGGGTCATGACATGCATATTCCAATGATAGAAACTTACATCGATAGACAGTTGAGTGATAGGGATTCTACCTATAGGTAAATACAAGATGTTTTTCCACTAAGATCATAGGGAGAAATAAAGTTTCCCATTATGAAGAGATTATACCCACCTCTCATTGCCCTGGTAGAAATTCGTCCACCAATTGCACAAGAAATTATTTCAGTATGGTAAGATGAGGATATGTGTATGATGAGTTCATCCCATGAGTTTTAGTGACATATCCCATTTAGCTTTTGAGGTGACTCACACCCTTAGGAAGGTGAGGAATAGATTGATAAAGTGGTTTGTCTATTCCATCATGATTGGATTCCTACCTGTAACATCTTGGACCCGAATTCCACTAATGTGTGCCCTGAGTCTAGTTTCCCACATAGCCTCAGGTTCATATCACTAAATTCCAAAGGATTACAAGTTGTATTGAGGGCCTATGGGCGTGTATATTGGAAGATACTTACCTCATACTATAGTGTAACACAATGCAATATCAATAATAGATAAATGGTGGGTGCAGAAAAACAGGCATACAATAGATACACTGCTGGAGTAGATAACAATATCAAAAGAAAGATCATATAGACAATGATGATGATACATGACTCGTCAAATCATACAAAATTGGTACAAATCAGTACAATATAACATATGGATGAAAATATCAATAATATCAAAAAAAATATTATCTCCAAATAGCATCACGGGACTTATCTCGATCCAATTATACAATGATCATAAGGATGGAAAAAATCACTCATCAAACTATGGGTGCTTTCCCTAGTCCCTACCTATATCCAAATAGTCCATTCTGGTACCCAACAGTGGCCCGAATAAGGTGTGAGATCAAATACCAGTAGGTAACCACCCAAATATCTATATAATTCCATATTTTGTGAAATATTGCAAGTTATGCAGTTTGTAGGAAAATAGGTAAGTAGTAAAAGAATGTAACGATGAACATGGAATGTAGATTACTAAACCAGTAACCCTAAAATATCCCCTTAAGACTCCCTTTAAAACAATTTCATGATCATACACAAGGCTTATACAAGTTGAAAGTATCTAAACACCAAGACCATATCGTACAAAACATAGAACCATATACACAATGGCCTTGTCATACACTAGAAGAGTGAAACATCCACAATTGATCTATTCGACCAATCATAACATATTTCTCATGGTCATGTCGTATAATTAAAATGTTATAATAACCACAGTCATTACATATAAAAAAATTTCATAACATGAAAGGTCAAATCCAATGTGTTGATGACCAAGGCATCCTTGTCGAGTCCAATGATCATTTCAATGGAAGCATTCTAAAGGCACTGGTTACAGTCCTAGGATAATGTCTACCGAACCTGTCCTACATGAGTCCAAGAAATCGGGAACCAAGGGGTAGAAAGTCCCAAGGAATCCAATTGAATCAATACCCATAGATAATACTCAATACAAGGCATCCACTACCACATTCAATATACAAGGATAATTTTTCAAGGCTCCTATTCATTCATTCACCATTTTATACCATTTATTATTTTATACCATATGATTCTACCCGCTCATATAACCACTCATACTCAAATCCATCTCACGAGTATACCTACTCATATATCACAATTCAAATTCAAAGACATCCAATGATCATACCCACTCATTTATCCAAACATGAACATAAACATTGTATGATTTTAACCACTCATTTAAAAAATATTTAACAAATCCCCTTAAGAAATAAAAGTTACATATATCAATTCAATTCAATATCATCAACATCAAGGGATGAAAAACATCTTCATACAATGAAAATTATTCTTATTTAAATACAATTATACATCCTTCAACTTGGTAGGCCTAAATTACACCCCATGGGAGGTTAAACATGGGTTAAATATGGTAAATTCAGATGGAACACCACATGGGTTACTTTGGTTTGGAATAAAATATGAAAATATTTTGAAGGGTGCCTAAGGGATTCCCTAAAAATTCTGGATTCCCTGAATTAAATAAATAATTTCAAATTCAATGTTGCACTGGAAGGTCCAGCAGGCAGCATAATGACAAGTAGCCAAATAAATCACCAAAACTCAATGAAAATGTAAAATCCACCTACAAAAGAATGCTAGTAGAGTTATCATATAGTATTAACTCTTTATCTAACTTTGATCTTGTGAAATTTGAATAATAATTTAAGAACCCAAAATTAGGTAAAATCAACTTTCACCTAAATAGTGTCATCTATAGGAAGAAGAATGACAGACAACTAAAATTGAATCGGGTACTCACCAATGTGGATCCAACGATACATCCAGCACTTTAATATGAGATCATATGGAGAACTAGGATAAAAATCTACCTTATATATTCAAGGGATATCTCAAAACATTCCCTTACTATCCATAGAAGAAAATGATTGTTTAGGTTTAAATTATAAAATATCAAATAATTGAGGGTCGTACAGTTTAGGAACATGGTTTGATATATCATGCATGGTTAGTTGTAGGGAAGGGGAACCTGCACGATTATCTCACACGGTTTGACTGACTATCCAGGAAGCATGAAAAAACCCACTATGCAAGTTTTAGAGGTATATGTATCGATGTGTTGCCCAAATTTCATGGTTTGACTAAAAATTTGTGTCATGTAGGTCCCTATTGTCCTTCCTCACATGATTTTATCTAACCACATGTCCTGCCCCGCATGATTTGAACAAACTATGTGTCATTCCATTTTCACCCCCTAAACTAGGGTTCCGAACTCGAAATAATCCCTAGACACCCACAGTGCCTACATGAACTCAAAGGGAATTCACATTAGGTCATATTTAATCATTAAACCTAAAATTAAAGGGATCTATACCTTATAAAAAATCCCAGGTTATTTCATTCATTAACGATTAAAGAAATTCATACCTAAATTTACCTCTAGAGGATGATCATGATTAATCTGAAATAATTCTAGCCACAAAGCATGCAAGTTATCCTCCCACTCCCATGTCTCGTCCTATAAATGGTTGTGATTACATAGCACCCTTACTCGAGGTACTTCACAGTTGTGGAGAACCTTTATGCTCTTATCAATCATATAAATTAGATGCTCCTGAAAGGACCAATCTAGCTATAACTCAACCTCCTTAGACTGAAAATCATGATATGGTTCTAAGTGATTATGGAGCAGTTGAGATACATGTAAGACATCGTTCATGGATCGATACCTATGAGGAAACTAAAACTGATAGGCTACCTATTTAACACTACCCAGAATCTCAAACGGAAAATAATCGCAGTGAAAGATTATCCTATCTATTTATTCTCTTGTGTCCAAGCCTTGGAGAAACACGTAAAAAAACTAGATCCCCAACCTCAAAATCTAGAGGTAGTCTATGATTATTGACATAATATTTTTATTGAGACTACACAATACCCATATATTTCTGAATAATCTAGATTTTATCATAATTCCCTTGCATGTGACACGGTCCCAATAGAGCTACCACACATGCATCTGACTAGCATATGGGTGATCGACATTCCATACCATATAATCCCTCATAAGGGGACATTATTACAGTTCTTTGATAGCTATTGTTGTTGGAAAACTCAACCATGGAAACATTCCTCTCCCAACAGCCTCAAAAAAGTAGGATGCATACTTGAATAATGTTCTCAATAACATTTTATCATATACCTTGATTGGAAAACAATCCAATGGTTGTATAATGTTCTCAGAAGAACCTATGTACCAAGGGCCATCTAAAAACTCTTCCAGAATCGAGGCATAAATTGGGAACCCCTATCTAAAATTACAGTTCACCAAACCCTATGATGTTATATTATCTCACATATATACAACCTATAACATCCCACACTTTACCTACATTGATATTACATTAAAATTAAAGAATATGCATTACAAAATATAATAAATTCATGAAAAGAGAGTATAGTTATAGTGTCTTTAGAAACTGGGAAACATAAACCATTGATTTATAAAACATAAACAATGTCTCTTGCTTATTTCTTCATAATTAGACTCTTTTTTGACATATAATACTTAAAAAACCTCTTCATGACCTAGGAAAAATAAACTTAAGAAATGGTGATCTTAAATGCTCAATAATGGTAAATAGAAGAGATATCAATCATATCATAATCATATGATATAAAAACATTTTGAAATATTACCCTTCAAATAAAAGATCATGATATCATATCATAGGACAAATCATAAAAGTTCAAGGTAATCCCGAAAGTCAGAACATAAGTCATGAAATTTTTTGGCATAAACATAATCATAGAAAATCAAATCATATTATTCTATGGTAATTTCTATGATGAATATAGAAAATAAATTCCATTAATGAACAATCTCAAATCCTCGATCTTGGCCTCTATTACTGAACCAGATTTACTTGTCATTTCGGTCTTGTATATATCATGAGATATAAATACATACCCAATGAAATGGAGGTAGATATAGGTCCCACCCATCTCATAATGAAATCATTCTTACATGTTCCAAAAAAACAGAAATCATTCATCAGATCATAACCCAAGGAACAAAAATGGGTTTCTTAAAAATCATTCCATCATAATCCATATACAATAAATAGATTTATAAAAAATAATTCCATAATAAACACAATAATATCATAGTAATAAAACAGATATAAACATAACCCTATTTCAATAAAGTCCTCTTAGATGGAAAATAATATTGATAAAACACTTGAAATTAATTCTTGAGGAAAATTTTCCTTTCTTCATCAAATCCGTTTTCTTTTCTCAAAATTCAATGAATTTTTAAAAGAAAAGAATATAATTGAAAATACACTTGAAATAATGTAAATTAATCTTCATAGAAATAAGGATTTGTGAAAGTGTAATAATCTATTAATTCTGTATAAGTTAAAAACTCATTCCTCTCATACTCTTTCCAAAAAAAGTCACAAAGTACCTCGTACTAAAAATGAAAAATATTATTTTTTTACCGTTCAATCAAAATTTACCATTGGGTAAAATTGGAATGAATAAATTTTAGAAGAAAATAAATAATATAAAAAATTTAGAAAAAAATGACATGGATGATAATTATACCGACATTAAATACTTATATATAAATTATCTAAGATAATAATATGATTGCAAAATTATCAAAAATCATAGTTTTGGTTTATTTTGTGTATATATAAACCTCCTTTATAATGATTTAAATAATTTCATTGAATTATTCCATAATCATATTCATTTTTATGATATTACATATGATCATATTTTAATTTGTTTTTAGTAACATTATTACTCATCCATAGGGTATTAACCTCTTTATTTTCTTACGCATGTTGTGTCGGATAAGTTCTTATTCCAATTCATAGGTTATACTTATATCATTTATAGAATTTCATTAGTATAATATATATAATATTTATTCATTCAATTCATTTATATAATATTTCATTAATAATGAACATTTATAATGAATCGCATCTCATTTTGGTGACAGCAAGTCCTACGTACGCAAGTGCAACGATATCATTCCTATAATTGTAGAATGGTATTATAGTGGAAGGTGTATAATATTTTAGAATAAATATCATATTATAATAATCGTACATATTTATTACTTTCAAAATTTTACCCATCCACATAAGGTGGTGGTGATAAAATATATTACACCACGGTGTGGAGACTGTAAGGTGTACGTACGTACGCATGGTGTTTTTGTTTTTCGTAGGATAGATAGAAGATAGAATATGGTTGTTTCATAATAATAACACATATAAGTATATAATTGATACTGGATTTATTACTTTATAATTAAACAACTCATGAAGATTAATTAGAATAAGATAGATGTCTAAAATAATCGGTAAAGAAGATTACGTCTTCTCTAATGTGCTTCCTCTAAATCTCCTCTTAGAGCACTACAGTTTGTCTATGAAGAAGAACAGAACCACTAGAATATATATTGGAGGTTGATAAGAAAAATGGGAAGGGTATGGCTAAGATTTAAGCCTCAAATATAATTAAAGAGGTGAGGGAGGAGGTGCCCTTTTATAATTGATGTGAGGGATACTTTTTGAAACTCCAAAAATAATAATTTATAATAAAATAAATAACTACCCTAAAACCTCCAAAATGTCCCCATTTAGATTATTAGATGAGAAACAGTTGTAATCTCTTTAAAAAATAAAGTTTTACAAGTTTTACTCTCAATTTAAACCTTAATATTTTAATTAACATTTAGTTAATATATTTAATTTTTAACTCGGGTAACAAATATTAAAATGGATTAATATTTACTTATTAGATTTAAATGAGATTATAAATAAATACATCAGAACATTTTAACCTTATCATAGTTATTATATATTTATTAAAACATATTTAATGATTTTAAAATAATTTAATAAAACATTATTTTTATAAACAATCAATAATATCAATTTTGGCACTATTCAATGCATTGATTTTTAAAAATATAAATGTCACAAGATAAATTCGAAAAAACTATTTTATTATATTTCTATAATGTCAAAAAAGTCTATAAAACTTATTAGACATGTTAATTAGCCAAAATTATCTTTAATTTAATATTTTTAATAACATTTATTTGTTATCTTTGTTATTAAATTAATCACTACAACAATTTTGTGTAATTATTTAATAAAGTTATTTATTGAATAGAAACCAAAAAAATACTATGATTAAAATAAATATACTATATTTTAGAAAAATATATGTAGTTAAATATAATTTCGGTAAAATTTATCATTTGAAATGTTTTACTTATTAAATTATGAATGTGACAACTTTGAAAACACCTTAAATAAAATAATATAAGTGGCATAATCCCTTATATAAGGATAAAAAATTTCAATAACTCGACCTTTGGATGATTATCATCAATATATACTCAAAAAATAATATTTCATCTTGTTTTTTGGGTCTTTAAATGGGTATTATTATTTTAATAAAAAATATATATTTTATTTTTCATCAAATAAATAATTTCTCCATCATTAATGTATATGCTATAAATGTAATTAATTATTTTCTAAAAATAAATAATAAATTACCATAATAAAGAAAAACATATTAGTTTTAAATGATTATTTTTAGTCTATTTTACCTATTTTATAAACTTATATTAAAAATGATTTATTTATTAAATTTTGAGTGAGACATATTTAAATTTCTTTAAATAAAATAAATTAAATATCCCAATCTCATACAAGTAGATTAAAATGGATACCATTTCTACCCAAGTATGATTTATGTAGAAACACACTCATACAATGATATTAAGGAAAGTGTTAGGGTAATTTTATAATAATATTGTTACCCTTAATTTCTCGATTTACACTTTTACCGTATTAATAAAAATTACCGATGTTAAAATTCATAATGCCAAGAAATAAATTTATGATATTTACATAATTTAGACATCGTGATTACAAATATGGAATCCATTTTTCAAAATTCAAAATACATGTTTTTTTATTAATTTAAAATTATTTCCATTATTAGAAAGACAGATTAAGTTTTAAAAGTAAAAACATTGCAAAAGATTGAAATGTTTTTCATATGAATTCAATGTAAAATTAACGCTATTGGGATAAATTATATTCAATGATATAAATATATTATATTTTTACTTTAAACCCATTAAATATTATAATCTTACCATATAAATTATTTTGATGAAAAAATTGTCTTCAATTAAAACATAGTGTATTTTTACTATTCATCAAACATAGAATGTTGTTAGAAAAATACTAAAATTTTATCTAATGTATATTATTATATACAACATCCAAAGAAAATTTTTATGTTTTTATATAAATATTATTAATGTATAAAAATATTAATTTTAAATGGGTTCCCCCCTAAAAGGAAAAAATTAAACCTTTTGAAAAATTAAGGTTTTTATACATCAAATAGGGTTTATTCATACCCTATGACAACAAATATCCCTTGGATGAATATCAAAAAAAATATTAAATATATAAAATATATATTTAATTAATTTCATTTTCTAATATTAATTAACATATAAAAAAATAAAATTGATTTGTAATTTTCATAAATAATTGGTTGCGGATGAATTCACTATATATTTTCATAAGTTAGTTATATTTATTCTTGCTAAGCTAATAGCATGGTTAAATGGTCATTCTATACTAGGGGAATATCATATTTATTTTAAAATTTTTATTTTTTTCAATAAAATATACTGAAGAATTGAAACTATTTTAAGAAAATATTTCCAAAAAATCGTAGGGTGTTACATTCTACCCCCCCCCCCCTTTAAATGATTTTTCCCTA
Source organism: Viscum album (assembly GCA_963277665.1). Taxonomy (NCBI): domain Eukaryota; kingdom Viridiplantae; phylum Streptophyta; class Magnoliopsida; order Santalales; family Viscaceae; genus Viscum; species Viscum album. The sequence goes on from OY728126.1 coordinate 1,025,408,219, forward strand.
GAAATTCATCACTTGGATACAAACATATGAATATATATCTTCCTTAATATATCCTCAAGTTCCCATATTTCTTCCTAAAATTAGTGGTTCCGCCATGAAACCTTTACCAAGCGAGTAGTCTTCTTTCAAATAACTTCCTCACAACAATCCAGAGTCTCTATCGGTTGTTCTTTATAATAGAGATATTTCTCCAGCAGTTGAACATATGATTTTAGTACAAGTGAAAGATTATTTATGTACTTTATCAAGAGAGATACATGGAACACATCATGAACTTGAGAGAGATTCGATTTAAGTTTAAATCAGTAGGCTACCTTCCCAACAGGATTTATAATTTCAAAAGGACTAATATACATGGTGCTTAGATTTACCTTTTCCAAATATAATTACTCTCTTGCAAGGAGATATCAGTAGAAACACCTTATCACCCTCTTAAAACTCTAGGTCTTTTATTCAATTATCAGCACAAATTTGATTTCAACTCTGAGTTGTTCTTATATGTTGTTAAATAGATTTTACTATTTCTAACATTTCATCAACAAGATCCAGTCCTAATAGATTTCTTTACCCAACTTCATACCACCAAGTTGTAGTTATACACTTCTTTCCATATAGAGATTCCTAAGGATCCATCTGAATATAGGAGTGAAATATATTGTTGTAAAAAATTCCACCAAAGGTATGTTTTTTTCCCAATAGCTGTGGAAATTCATAGGGAATGATATCCACATTTCTTATAGGGTTTGAATTATCATCTTATATTAACTGTCTAACTGAGGATGATTAGGTGAGCTGAAACATAACTCTCTATCCAAATCCTACTGAAAACATCGCTATAACTTTGAGGTAAACCTCAGATCCTGATTAGATATAATTGAAAATGGTTCTCTTGGTAATCATACCAATTCCTTTACATATATCCTCGCAAACTATTCAAGAGATAAATCGTCTCTAATGGAAATAAAGTGTCCCGACGTTAGAATGAGATCCAATATAACCCATATATCATTATAGAATATAGATGTTTTGGGAATTCCAATAACAAAGTCGATAATGAAATTTTTCCATTTCCATTCTGGTATGGGTTAGGAATGTAACATCCCCTTATACTTTTCTCTATTCACCTTAACTTGTTAAAAAACAATGCACCGATAGACATATTCGGAAAAAAAAATCATGACATCCCACTAGAAATAAACTTTTAGGTCCCTATTGATCTTTGTGATTCTAGGATGAAAAGGGAATGAAGATTTATGAGCCTCAACTATATATCCTTCTTTAATTCTAATATGGGAGGAATACAAACATGGTTCCTTGACCTTACTATTCCATCACAATCAAGGTTGAATTTAGGAACATTTCTCACCTTCTATTGTAGCTCTATGTATTCCATATTCACCTCTATAATCTTCACTTGTATAGATGGTTGAACATTAATTTTATAATGACATCATTTCTCCCATTCCTTTAAAATTTCAAGATAAATCCTTAGAAAATCCATAAATATTGGATCTTTTGTGATCCTCATCGTGGATACGCTAGCATGATCTTTTAGACTCAAAACATCTACCACATTGCGCTCTTTCCCAAGGCGTTAATTTGTTGAGAAGCCATAATCTTTAGTCAAATCCAAACACCATTATTAGTTCATATATAACACATTTTGTTTGATAATATAATTTAAACTCTTATGATCAGTATAAATATCACACCTTTCACCATAAATATATGGAATTTGTATCCTTACTTCAAATATTACCATGGATAACTCAAAATCATGAGTTGGTTAATTTTACTCATGGATTTAAATTGTCATGATACATAAGATTTCAAGATATCATTTTTCATGAGAATGCATCTTAAACCCTTCTTAGATGAATCATTATAGATCAGAAACCGTTTTCCACTATAAGGTAGTGTGAGCATAAGTGCACTGACAGTCCTTCTATTGATATATTTGAAATTTTCTTCTCATTCTTCTATCCACATGAACATAACTCCTTTTTGATTCAACATAGTGATTGGATTAGATAATCATGATGAAACTTTCAAAAAACACCAATAATATCCATATAAACCAAGAAAAAATAGGATCTGAGTTACCGTTTTTGGTCTAATCCAGCTTTCAAAAACATTTATTTTCTATGGATCCAAAGAAATCCCCTTTCATGAGATTATATGACCCAAAAGATGAATCTTTCTGAAGAAAAAATTCATACATGTTAGATTTTACATAAAGCATCTCCTTTATTAGGGTCTTCAATAATATTCTTAAGTTATCTTCATGCTCTGACATGCTCTTTAAAAATACAAGTATTTTATTTCTAAAGACTACTAAAAACTGATCAAGATAGTCTATAAATACTCTATTCATTAGATCCATGAATAAAGTAGTGGAATTAGTAAGACCAAAAGGCATAAATATTAATTCATAGTGTCTATAACTAGTACGGAATGTCGTATTTTCTGTCTCCTCCATCTTGACCCTTTTTTGATGATATTCTGAATGAAGATCATTCTCAGAAATATATTGAGCTCCACGTAGTTGGTTGAATAAGTCATCAATGCGGGGAAAACAATATTTTTTCATTATAGTGATCTTTTTATGTTCTCAATAATCAATGAAATGTCTCTTTGATATATATTTCTTCTTAACAAATAGATCATGTGCTCCCCAAGGTGACACACAAGGGTGTAAGAATCCCTCATCAATATTCTCTTGGAGTTTCTTATTCAATTCCTGCAAATCAGTTGGGGTCGTTCTATAAGGTGTCTTTGAAATAGTCATATCACATGGTATGAGTTATATTTAAAACTCAACTTCACCATTATGTGGAAGACCTGGTAATTCTTCCAGAAATATATCATTAAACTACTGTACAATATGTGTATTCTTATAGGGGGTTTTCTCCCTAACTATTTGAGATAGATAACCTTCATTTATACAGATCCAGATCCATAAGATGGAATAAATTTATACTAGAAGGTTACATTCATCCTTTCATGAATATTTTATCATATAATAATCAAGATTATTAAATGTGACTTATCTCCCATGGAAATTAATATGAGCTTCAAATAGATAAATCTAATCCATGCCAGGAATCACCTCAAATTCCACAACATAAAGGATCACCATATTTATAGGATGTATATTCCCATAAACTTCAACCGGAGAAGAATAAATATATTTTGATTTAAAAATTGTGCCATTAGATGTTTTCATAGCTAACTCAACGTCAAATTGTTGAGATAATATAGCTATACCATTTTTAAATTCATCATAAAAAAAGTCTGGGTGGATATTGAATGAAATAAAACATTTTCTACTTTATAGTGGATGGTAAGTGTACCTTTAACCACTTCATTATCATACTCCACATCACCTATAGTAGTTGTATGTGACTTTCCTTTGCCTTTTTTCCTTTATAGTTTGCTAACATCAATCATTATCAATATCCCTTAGATTAGGTCATTGATTAGAATAATGCACCAATTTACTTTCACATATAGAATTTAAGTGTAGGAGCCGATTTTTATGTAGCATTTTCTCTATTCATTTCATTAGACATATTTTTCTAGGAATTCATCCTTCCAAATCCTTATGACCTTCTTTTAAAACATTAAACGTTCACTAGTCCCTTTAAGAATATTTACTCGATGATTCTTTCCACACATTGAGATTAGGGGAAAACTCATCTTCATTTCAATGTGGTGTTTAGATTTTCCCTGGAAATCCATTTTTCTTTTTTTATCAATCCCCTAAGACAAATGGTTACTCCAAACTCCATCTAGAACTTGGGAGCACATCAAACGATTTCCTCAAAGATATTACAGTATATTATGTATAATTCCCTTCAGATACTTGGTTTTATGCCACTAAATTATCAATCAATTTTACTCTCTGGTAAGATAATAATTCCATAAGCATACGTTGTGTGTATTGTAAAATTTTCTTCGTAGGTACCAATGGATTTATCTTCCCTTTTCTTAAGTTCAATGAACCCCTTATCCATCTTTGATCAAAGAATAAAAGGAAGTTACTTATTGAAAAATATGTTCTTGAACTCATCCCATTCCATGGATTGAATTTCATCTCTTTCCCTTATATTATTGATTAGATTATACCATTGATTAGCTTCATATTCCAAATGAAAGACTTCTAAGATGACTTTATCACGTTCTTAAATTTAAAGAACTGAAAATATCTTTTCATTAGTACTGATCAATTATTCAGAAACTAATAGATCAGAATACCCAATGAAAGGTGGTGGACGCTGCATTATGAAGGACTCAATAGACTATTTCCTACTCCTTTGATCTTTTTGAAGTCCAATGTGATTAATATCTTGAGAACTTTTTGTGAGCATAGCTACAAGATTTTTCATTCTATATCCCATAATATTTGATTACTCTTGAGGACAATCGTTGCATTACTCATCGCATTCAGCATTAACGTGATTCCTTCGAGTTCTAGCCATTGACTAAAACTAAGAATCATAGTGTGAGAAATAATAATCATAATGGTAAGACTAAATAATCAAGAAGAAAATATCAATTTTGGACAAATTATTTTTTATCCAAGGTTATTCAACATCATTTCTAAAACACAGGGATTTTAACCTATACTTTAACATATCCTTTGAGTTGTTACAAAGGTTTTCTCATCCTAGTTTCCAAATGTTAACTATAACTTTCCTCTGAAACCATATATAATGACCCATACTTTACATGCATCGATATTACTTCAAATTTGAAGAATATTCATTAAAAATTAAAATAAATCCATGACAGGGCCATATATGTATAATTTCTTTAGAAACTAGGAAACATAAACAGCTTGTTCATAAAAAATCTACTTTGTCTCCCACTTATTTCTTCATAACAAGACTTCTTTTTTCATATCTTACTTAATACCCCCTATTCACGGATATGGAAAAGGGAACATATGAAAGGGTGAGTTCAAATACAAAGCAAGGGTATACAGGGTAGATATCAATAATATCATAGTCATAGGACATAAACACATTAACAATATTATCTTCTATATAAATGAACGGGATACCATGTCATGGGATAAATCATAAATTTTAATGGTAATCCCAAAAGTCATAATACAGACATGAAATTTTGTAGAATACATATAAGCATATAAAGTCATTTCATTTTAGTCAAGGCTCATAACCAAGACCATCATAGAAGAAAAATTCCATTACTGAACCATGTTCACTCCTCATTCTAGCCCTGTATTACTGAACCAGATTCACTTGTTGTTCCAGTCATGTTTATCTCATGAAATATAAATCATTACCAAATGAATTGGAGGAAGATATAGGTCCCACCCATCTCATAATAAAATCATTCTTACATGTTCCACAAAAACATAAATCATTCATCATAGCATAACCCAAGGAAAAAAAATTGGTTTCCTAAACAACATTCTATCATAATCCATATAAAATTAATAGATTTCATAAAAATCATTCCATCATAAACAAAATAAAATCATAGTAATAATAAGGATATAAAAATAACCCTATTTTAAAAATATTATCTTCTATTTAAAATAATTTTGATAAAACACTTGAAATTAATTATTATAGAAAATATCCTTTTTCCTTCAAAAGTGTTTTCTTTTCTCAAAATGCCATGAAATTTAAAAAAACATTTAATTGAAAATAAACTTGAAATATTTTAAAGGATCCTACATGTTATTAAGGCTTTATGAAAGTGTAAGAATCTGTTGATGCTATATAAGTTATCAAAACATTCTTCTCGTACTTTTTCCAAAAAAGTCCAAAGCTACCTTATAGCAATAATGAAAAAAGATTCATGTCATACAATGTAAATAAAGTTACCAATTGGTAAATTTGACTTTAAAATTTTGTAGATGAATATAAATAATATTACATATTAGAGAACATGGATGTGGATGATAAATATACCCCAGTAAATACTTACGTATAAATAATCATTGATAATAATGATATTGTAGAATTATTCCATATCCTAGGTATGATTTTCTGTGTATGAATCCAAACCTCCCTTATAATTGTTTATATAATTTAATTGACTTATTCTTGAACGACACTCATTTTTCTAATATCATATATGATCATATTTTAATATGTTTTTAGTAACATTATTACTCATCCATCAGGTATTGACTTATTTGTTTTGTTATGCATGTTGTGTCAGAAAATTTCATATTCCTATTATTAGGCTATAGTTATATCATTTAAATAATGATATTAGTATAATATATATCATATATATTCATTAAATTATTTTATATAGTATTTATTTAATGAATATCAAGTAGAATGAATAATATCTCATCGTGGAGATGGTAAGTCATATGTAGGCACGAGCGACAATATCATTCCCATAATTGTTAAATGGTACTGAATTTCATTTTGTAGATTATTTCAGAATCAATTTCATTTTATAATAATAATATATAGTTATTAATTCCATCATTATAACCATCCAAGTAAGGTGGTGGTGAAAAATTGATTACACCATGTTGTGGAGACAGTTAGTCCTATATAAGCACTCGTGGTGATTTCATTTTTCATATGATGGATATAATATAGAATATGGTTGTTTAATAATTATAATAAAATATCATTATATAAGTTTTATTGTATTTATTACTTTATAATTAAACAACTCATGAAAAGGAAGTAGAAGAAGAATGATGTTTTGAAAGAATTTGTAGAGGGGATTACCTCTTATTTGATGTGCTTCCTCCAAATCTCCTCTTAGAGCTCAAGAGTAGGTCTTAGAAAAAGACTATAACTTATAAAATGTCACTTGGTAAGTTAATATGGAATATTTCTAGGGGATGGAAGAGCCTTAAGGCTCTAAGTGAAGTGAAAAGGTGAGGGAGGAGGAGCCCTTTTATAATTGAGGTGTGGGACACTTTTGGAAACTATATATATATAATAATATATAATAAATTCAATCCCTAACAAGAAATCTCAAAAATGACCCAATTTATAAGTTGAGATGAGATAGGGTTGTTATTTAGTAACCCAATAAATTTTTTACATGTTTTCTATCAATTTAATCCTTAATATTTTAATTAACATTTAGTTATTATATTTAATTATAAACTTGGGTAACAAATAATTAAATATTTCATGGGTGTAATATTAACTAATTTGATGTCAATGAGACCATAAATAAATACCATAGAATCTCATTTACCATATTATATTTATTATATTTTTTTTAAAAAAAATTAATGATTTTTAAATATTTTAATAAAACATTATTTGGATAATCATGGAGTAGTATCGATTTTGACACAATTTAATTAATTGATTTTTAAAAATATTAATATAATAAGATTACTTTTAAAAACTGTTTTATTATATTTTTAGGAGTTTAAGTTCATCTATTAAATTCATTGGACATATTATTTATCCGAAATTATATTTACTTTAAAAATTTTAATAACATTTAGTTGTTATGTCTATTAATAAAAAAATCACTACATCAATTTTTTGTAATTATTTAATATACATATTTATTGAATAAAAAATAAAAAAACATACTATTATTAATATAATATATACTATATTTAATAATAATATATTTTGTTGAATTTATCTTCTGTAAAATCCATCATTTAAAATGTTATACTTATTAAATTACAAATGTGATAACTTTAACATCACTTTAAATAAAGTAAAATAAATGTCATAATCTATTATATAAGAATCCAAATGGCCTATAACATAACCCTTTGATGATTATTTTTGATATATACTCGACCAATAATATTTTATCAAGTGTTTGGGTCTTTTATATAGGTTTCTGGTGTGGTAGAAGAACAGGATGGGCGTGTACCCAACTTTGAAAATTACTATAATCTATGATTAATCTTGGATCAATATGATGATGAACTCTAGTATCCACAGAATTGAATCAATGTTAAAATAAAAAAGATATAACATGGAACCATGATTATATTATTGACATATTTTGTTTGTAATTAATTTAATTTAATTATATAATTACCTCCAAGGTGATTCTTTCTTCGTTGATGCGTCCAACCATGGATCCGAGGTGCAGCTTTGTTATGATGTATAATCCAAAGATAGGAATCTCCTAGAGGTGGTCCAGACATTCTCCCTGTATCCCCAGACATTTCTGAAGGATTATTCAGGTGCTAGTGTAGAAGATACTTGTGCTTGTGATGTCAGCCTTCGATCACCTTGAGAATTTCTTCCAAACTGTTCTCCTTGATCCGATGGAAGAGGACCTCTCTCATTCATGAGAGCATTCTGGGAGAGGAAATAGTTCTCTAGGATCTAGAGGTTTTCTCCAAGGATTGTTTTCACACAACGATGGGTTAGCCGATGGAATAAACCCTTGGCTTATATATAGAATAATAATATAATGGGGAATTTAGTTCCCAAGGTAATAAAAAATAATTAGCACAAGTGTCATTATTTAATTTATTATTCCTTGTGAAAATACCCATGTAAAATAATAATATAATTTCTATTATTTCCATAACATGTTATTAACAAATTTAATTCACTGGGTAATAATAAATAATTATCACATGTGTCATTAATTAATTTATTATTCCATTTGAAAACCCCATGTCAAATAATAATAGCAATGTTATTATTTCTATGACTTGCTATTAACATCAAAATTATATTTAATTATTATTTAACCAAATAATATTTAAAATTATTTCTCACCAGACCCAAAACGTGGTCCACCAATCCTCCTCAATTTTTACCATTGCTTGAATAATGACTATTTATTTATTAAATAAATATAACTATGTTATTTGAAGATAAAAAAAATATTTCATCTGTAATATATTCTCTCAAATAACTTGATATGGAATAAATGCAATCAGGCGTACTTGAATAGTTATTAAACAAAAACTAGGAATAATATTTATTCCAATTGTTAAATAAATAAATTATTTTATTGAGATACTGCCTACACTTAGTATGTGACCCTTTATGCCTATTTCTCGTTGGCATTAGGTGGGCTTGACTAAATTCCAAGACTAATCTCTAGAAATAGGTCAAGGATCCCAATAAAAAGAAGTTGATGTCACAAATACATGTCACCTCATATGAATTCTTAACATGTAATATAATCCCTTTGTCATGATATCTCCAATCAAGTGGGTTGCATGCATGTGACATCAACTCATGTGCTCGATTTCTCATTCTTTGACTTCCCAAAATTTAACGTTCCTAGAGAACACCATGGATACATATTTAGTTAGAATATATCATTTACATCAAAGGGCATGAGATATCTACTTCTATAGAAGTGAAAAATCTTTTCTCCCATTATTCATTAATGTAGAATTACTTGTGATGCAGCAAATATATCCTACATTTCCACAAACATCTTTCATCACATCTTTCGTCAGTACATATAAGTGAACAAGTTATAATACCCATTAATAATGATCATAATGTCTAAGGAACAATACACTTGTCTACATATAGGAACATCCAGATGACACTTATGAATGTGGATTTCCTACTAGTTGGTGTTGTTCTCATATTATCATCCTGGATGTTTCCAAGGGCGCACACCCTGAGAAGGTGCCTCAAAGCATCATGCGTCCACACCCCTAATATCCAATATCATTTGTGTCCCTTGAAATTATATTATCCTTCCATATAACGTATATTCAAGAATAGTGTCATGGATCTTCTGGGTTATCATCATAGTAGGGATCTGCTATGACCTTTTAGTGTGACATCTATTCAAAGGGCATTATCAAAAAATATGACATGTATAAGAACAATAATTATGTGATAAGTGGTTTATTAATATTCATCCAATGAATTAATGTTTATCATAACATATAAATAAGTTGGTTTATAGGGCACCAACTCCAACAAACTTACACTTTCACTAGAGCCAACTACTAATAACATTTTTTTCTAGCTCTCACTTGTTATTCAATCTTCTGATGAGATATGCATTTAGTCAAGGGGTCTGCCATGTTCTCTTCTATGGACACTCTGTTAACTAAAAAATAACCCCTTTGAGAGAAATCCCTCATAAGGTGATACTTTCAGAGTATGTGCTTCATATGTTGATGTGACCTTGGCTCTTTTTTAAGATCCACCACTGTAATATTATCACAATAAAATGAAATGGGATATTTACTACTAGGCACCACATCAAGCTCTTGGACAAAGATCCAAATCCATATGGATTCCTTGGCTTCATCATAACATGCTATATATTTAGACTCTTTTGTAGAATCAGCAAAAATTGGATTCTTTGAACTCTTCTAGCTCACTGCTCCTCCATTAAGATAGAAAACCAATCTTGATTTCCAACTCAGATAATTTTTACTTTTTTTAAAACCATCTTCAATATACCCTCTTATGACAAGATCTTCATCTCCTCCATGCACTATGAACATATCCTTTCTTTTTTCTCAGATACTTAAGGATACACTTGAAAGCATCCCAATGTTGTTTTCTTGGATCTGATTGATATCGACATACCATGCTCAGTGAATAGGCAACATCAAGTCTAGTACATAACATGGAATACATGATAGATACTATCACTAAAGCGTATCGAATATTACACATCCTATCTCTCTCATGAAATTTCTGGGGGCACATTTTCTTTGAAATATGTATACCATGTGACACTAGAACCAATCCCCTTTAGTATTGCTCCATACTAAATCTCTTTTGTATAGTTCAATGTATGTACTTTGACTTAGTCCAAGTAACCTCTTGGATCTTTCACAAATGATCATTATCCCTAGAATTTATGATTCTTCAACTATGTCCTTCATTGAGAAACACTGGTTCAACTAGTCCTTAATTGACTACAAGACTATTTTTTCATTTCCAATAAGAAATATGTCGTCATCAGACACTACTAGAATAATGATGGCATTCCCATTAACCCTCTTGTAAACACATGGATCAAATTCTTTCTTAATGAAACCAAATTCTATAATGGCTTCACCACGTCGAATATTCCATGACTCGTATGCTTAATTTAATCCATAAATGGATCTACGGAACATGAAAACACTTTTATAATCACCTGGTGTCACAAACCCTTCTAGTTTTGTGAAATATATATATTCTTGAAGTTTCACATTAAAGAAGGTAGTTTTGACATACATATGCCAAATCTCATATTCATGGAAAGATGGTATAGAAATTATGATTCTTATCTATTTAAACATGGAACATGGTGAAAAGGTTTCATCATTGTCAATTGCTTGATGTTATTTAAAACTTTCATCCAATAGGCTTACTTTATAGGTACTAAAATGACCTTCCATGTGCAGTTTCATTTTTGAATACCCATTTACACCCAACAGGCTATACATCAATTTGTGCATCGACCAGAACATGGACATGGTTTTGATACATGGAATCCATATCAGAATTTATAGCTTATATCCATCTTTTAACTTCTGATATCTTTACTACTTCTTTATATGAGATAGGTTTATCATTGTACAAAAATAACGTGTCACCTTCCTCGGTGGAAAGGAAACCACATATCTCTAGTTCCCCTACCTCTCTTATGCTCTTATGCAGTACTTGTTTTTCCAGAACTACCTATTACATAGGGATCTAGATAACTTTTTCCTATACCAACTCCTCTGTATCTTGAACATAAACTTTATTAATGCCTATCGTGCTCCCACTATCCTTTTTTAGGATGTGCTCCCTCTCAATAAATACAGTCTGTCTAGAAATTAGTCACTTTCTTGTCTGAGGGGTCTTATCGGTAGTATCCCTTTATTTACTTGGGAAACCCTATAAAGATACACTTCATGCTTTGGGGTGCTAGTTTTCGTACTGATAAAGCCTTAACATAATCCATGTATCCCCCATATACATGTATATAGAGAATTGGTTTTCTTTCCACTCCATATCTAGAAGGGAATCCTATTTTCCACCTTAGTTGGTACTAGGATTAATGTGTATGCCATAGTTTGCAATTAATATCCCCAAAAGGATAATGAATGATCTTCCTGACTCATCATCGACCTTACCATGTCCAACAAGGAATGAAGGCCTTCATGCCATTGGAGGAAGATATTCTCCACCTCGATCCGATTGAAGATTATTTATCTTTTTACTAAGTTGATTCTCTACTTAATTTTTGAAATCCTTGATTTTATCAAAAGACTCATGATTATACCTCATTATGTAGACATAGACATTTCTACTCATGTCATCAGTAAAAGTAATGATGAAAATCCACCTCTAGATTCTACTGGAAATGGTCCACACACATCAGTGTGTACCAATCCTACAACCCCTGTGGCCCTTTCACCCTGTCCACCAAATGATGGTTTGGTCATTTTCCATTGTAAACAAGTGTGAAATCTATCAAGTGGTTTTATCTTGAAAGATTATAAATTACCATCTTGACATAGCTTTGTCAGGCGCTCATCGTTTACATGACCAAGGAGGTGATGCCAAAACATGGAGTTGTACGAGTCATGTGAACTTGGATATTTATAAATTTCCAACACCTGGTTCTCGTAATTTAATACATATAGATCATTATTTGAATCCTCCATAACATAACATATGTTTTCCTTATAGAAGTAACAAAATTTATTTCTCAACGTGAAAATAAATCTATCTATATCTAAACTCGATATAAAAATTATGTTCTTGGTAACATTAGGTACATAATAATAGCCATGTAAAACCAAAATTACTCCTTTCGGTAATGTGAGGTGGTAGTAACTAATGGAAAGTGCAGGCAGCCTCACACCATTGACAGCTCATAGATCAACCTCTCCTTTGGAAATTTTATGGAATCTACTTGGTTCCTATATTTCAATAATGATGAGATCCCCACAGGCTTTATCTAAAACCCTATGTGTAGAAATGGAAATATTGGACTTAGTAAAAAATACCACTTTGGCTTTCCCTTACCTTTAGATATAGTTCCTCTTCCAGTACCCTGACTTTCCACAAGTAAAGCATATTGACTCCTTTTAATTTCCCATCCTTTTGATCTTCTTCTTCTTGGTTGGATGTTGCTCAAAGGATTTAGATTTTTAATAAATCTTAGGCACCTTTTCCTTTTCATTCCTCTTCTTACTAACCATAATAAAAGTGTGTTTTTCAAGCCCCATGTCCTTATTAACTTGTAAAATCAGGGTAATAATATTCAATAGAATCTTCTAATTATTACTCATATTATAATTGATAATAAAACTAGAGAAGGTCTTAGGAAGCGATGATTGTATGAGATCTATATGCAACTCATCTGGGAATTTAATCCTTAAGTTGTCCAGATTCTCAATGTATCTAATAGGCTTGACTACTTGTGGTCTAGCTAGCATAGACTCTCTAATATTAATATTGAACAAATTGGTGGAGATATCATAACTCTCGTGCCCCTCTATATCATGATTGAGATCCTAAAGGAGAGACATCATGTTATAAGAATCCATTTATTCATGTTTATTCAAGATCACTATGGTTATGGTGATAGAATGAGGAAGTAAACATATTTAGCATCATTCAGATGCTTCTCATGCACAAAGAGTTCCTCATCACTTGCCTCATTTCAAGTCGCAACGGGTAAAGGCTCTTCCAGGACATAATGATTCCTCTCGTGGAAAAGGATATCCCAAAGGTTCCTTTTCCATTCATGGAAATTATTGTCAGTGAGAAGGTTTTCATTCTAGAGTATGAATCACAATGATATTTCTGATGTCATTTTGAGTATTATTTCAACAAATTAAGATTAATAGAGTTTTAGTACTTTATCTTGATAAATATAGATAAATAAATAAATTAATATTAATTAGTTTCCCACTATTTGTCCAAAACCCAATATCCATCACTATTGGATTCAGAATATACCATTTCTTGGAAATTTTTACGATAAGATCCATATTTCCCTTCACATTACCCCATCTAGGGTTCTTCAAGCTTCTAGATAGGCTTTAGGTTGGAATTCAAAATTCCAACTCCATTAAGTCACAGCTCCTTGATCTTTTGAGTGGACTCCCCAATCCTGAAATCCTTAATTTTGGATTTACTCAACCTTTTCCTCTCATTTATACCAGGTCCTTCTAGGGAATTCAAACCTTGATGTAAACTAAGTTATGTAAACCCAAGAACTCAAATTATAATTACCCAATAATTTAAAGCACCCCAACTTGGGTTGTTCATGCACTTTGAACTATGGTTTGATTATAACCAATGTAATGGAAGGTTATACAAACTTAATATTTAATTAAGGGATTTTATCCTTTTTGAATAAATTGTCACTTATTATCTTTTCACATTCTTTTTAATGTAAAGTGTGATATACTTAAGTGATTAACCATGTATAGATAATATTATGCATAATCTATTTTATTTTAGTTCCATATTTTATACTAGTTAGTTCATAAATTTATTTATTTCATATAATAACCATAATGAATTACCTTACATCTGAAAAAAATTGGGTATGATCAGGAGATTTACTATTGGTTAGTTTATCTATCGATTGATAAACTAACCCTGGCCTTGGGGAGAAACAACTTAAACCATATAAGGTTCGTGATTATAGTTTTTCACCTGTCCACCTTTGTATCTCCTTGGATTGGTTTTACCTTGTATCCTAAATTGAATTTCCTCTCCTAGATTATGATATACATCCATTACATATGTGTTAACACACATGTAGTAAAGGGTAAAAGTGTGTTTACATCAAAGAAACCATGGGCATGAAGGACCTACATATTAATGAGGAGAAGGCACACATGCCAATAACATTTATTTAATAAATAAATTAAAAGGAAACCAATATCATAAAAAGGTCTTTTCTAGCTCATGATCATCCACATACATGAAAAAAATTATGAATTTAATAAAACTATAATTTAATTATATAATTATTCTTATTAAGATAAATTAAGCTCGATTCAATTAATAATTATCTTTATTTAATCAATCCTTTTGATCTTAAACATTTTTTGAATTTCCATGAGATTCACATCTATAACCTTTTACATAACTTGTACCATGTAAGAAACCTAATGAATACATGACCAAACCTACCATCATGTGTTTATACTCGTACGAAATTTATTCTTTGTGATATGTAGAATGAACATAAAATTATAATTATAATACAAATCATAGATGATGTGTAGATATATTAACATTACACATATGTAAATTAAAAATGTATATATATTTCAAACACCAATAACATGTTTTGTCTCAACTTTACACCCACACGAAGTTATATGTCTCAAGGCATACATGATATAATAATAACTTTTTAAATCTATGTAATCCATAAATAGTACAGAGTGTGTAGATCTGATTACACCACATGTACCATCCTCACCGTCCATCCAAAGTACACGCCTGGGGAAACAATGTGTGAGGTGTACTTTGGAAATCTTCATAGTATAGGGCATGTCTAGTGGTCCACACACCATGTAGACTCGGTGTTACCCGGTCACTATCTGGGAAGGCCATGTATGGGATACCCGGCTCGACCATGACCCAAAGGGACTATACACCATCTCTAGTGGGCCACAAATCCTGTAGTCTGACTAACTGTGGGCCAGTCTATTGGGGTCAATACATGGTGTAAGAATTAACTACAACATGTGTCATTAATTCACATAGCTTGAGTGACTTCTGAATTACTCCTGAAGCATTGATCATAAATGAACGTCATATTGATCTGACTGCATGGTGTGTGTTCTTGTGTTATCTTGACAGAACCATTGGTGCATCCTAAAGAGATCCTCGATTATATTTTAATCATAAAATTATTTTTTTCTGTATGATTTGTGAGAAACGATAAGAGAGGAACATATCTCAAAATTTAAAATACAAGAAATATTAAAAATTAATTGAAAAACTAAATTTTTAATGAGTAAATTATCAAAAAATTATTTAAATAATTATAAATGAAAATATGACCATTATGATACCACTTGAAGGTTCTGAGCACAGTGTAAGTGCAAGATGGGCATGTAACCAACATTCCATGTTTCTATAACCAATGATTAATCTTGGATTAATATGAAGATGAATTCCAGTATCCACAAAATTTATTCCAAGATAAAAGAAAAATAAGAGAACCCAGAACCAAGAAGAAAGGATCAACATATTTTGTTTATAATTAATTTAATTAATTTATATAATTAACTGCAAGGTGACACTTTCTTTACTGATTCATCTGACCATGGCTCAGAGGTGCAGCTTCTTTGCAATGTAGAATCCAAGGATAATAATACACTAGTGGTGATCCACATGTGCTCTGCATATCCCCAAACATCACTGAAGGAGTCTCCAGGTGATAGTATGGAAGATCCTTATGCTAGCGATGTTTGACTTCGATCACCTTGAGAATTACTTCCAAAGCATTCTACTTTGATTTGATGGAGGTGGATATCTCTCATTCATTAGAGCTTTGTTAAATATTGAAGAGTTCTCTAAAATTGAGAGAATTTCTCTAGGGATGTTGTTCAAACAACAATGGGTTAGCCGGTGGAATGACCTATTGGATTATATATAGAATAAAAACATGTTGGAGAATTTTATTCCCTAGGTAATAAAAAATAATTAGAACAGGTGTCGTTACTTAATTTATTATTCCATGTGAAAAACCCCCTTTTTCAATTAATAATAGAAAATATACTATTTCCATGACATGTTCTAAATGAATTTAATTCACCATGAAATAAAAAATAATTAGCACAGGTGACATTACTTAATTTATTATTCCATGTGAAAACCCCATGTCAAATTATAATAGAAATGCTATTATTTCCATGGCATGTGTTTAATTTTAACATTATATTTAAATATTATTTAACCACATAATATTTAATATTATTTCTCACCAGACCCAAAACATGGTCCACTAATCCTTCTTAATATTTACCAGGCCTAGAATAATGACTATTTACATATTAAATAAATATAACTACACAATTCGCGGATAAATAAATATCTCATCTTCATTATATTCTCTCAAATAACTAGTGTTGAAATAAATGTTATTAGGAATAATTGAATAATTATTAAACAAAAACCAAGAATAAAATTTATTCAAAATGGTAAATAAATAAATTATTTAACTAAGATACTAGATACACTTAGTGTGAGACCCTCTTGGCCTCTATCTTGTTGGCATTTGGTGTGCTTTCATAAAGCCTAAGATTACTTTCTAGCAATGGGTCAATGCACCCAGAAAAAATAATATGATATCACAAAGACATGTCACATCATACTAACACTTACCATGTAATATAATTTCTTTTTTCACAATATCCCTAATAATACAGCTTGCATGCAAGTACCATCAACCCATATGCTCAATTTCTCATTCATTGACGTCCCAAAATTGAACATGCCTAGAGAACACCATGGACATGGATATAGTTAGGCTATATAATTTCCATCAGAGGGAATGAGATATCTAATTCCATAGAAGTTAAAAATCCTTTCTCTCAATATTCATTAATGTAATATTACTCGTGACCCACCCAACATATCATACCTTTTCGTGAACATATGTCATCACAATTTTCATCAATACATCTAAGTGTGTGATTCATAAAACTCATTAATAATAATATTAATGTCTAAGAACCAATAAAAACCTATACAAATAGGAATATTCAAATGAAACTTATGAATGTGGATTTCCTACTGACAGGTTTTGTTCTCATAATATCCTCTTAGATATAACCAAGGGCGCACACCATGAGATGGTGCCTCAGTGTTTAATGAGTCCCCACCCCAGATATCCTATATCATTTGTGTCCCTTAAAATGATATAATCCATCTATAGATAATATATTCAAGAATAGTTTCCTAGAACCTCCGGGTTCTCATCATAGTAGGGATCCACTATGAATTTTTAGGGTGACATCTATTCTTAGGACATTATCACATACTATGTCGCAAAGAAGAAGAATCATGATGTGATAAGTATTTTATTAATATTCATCCAATGAATAAAGATTTATCATAAATTACAAATAAGTTGGTTTATAGTGAACCAAATCCAACATTTTAATGGTTATTTTTATTTTAATAAGAACAATATTATTGATTTTTCATCAATTAAATAGTTTCTTCATCATTAATGTATAATCTATTAAGGTAATTGTTTTCATAAAAATTAAAAATAAATTAAAATTATAAATAAAAACATATTATATTTAAAATTATTATTTATAGACTAATTTATATATTTTATATCTTTATATTAAAAATAATTTAGTTATTAAAATTTTAGTGAGACATGTTTAACTTTTCATCAAATAAAATAAATTAAATATCCTAATCTCATCCATGTTGTTTCAAATGAATAAACCAAGTAGGATCTATGTCAAAACACACTCATAAAATTATATTAATACAACTGTTACAGTAATTCATTAATAGTATTATTACCCTTAATTACCCAATTTACCCTTTTACCATATTAAAAAAAATTAATGAAGTTACTATCCATAGTGACCAAAAATAAAATAAAGATATTTACACAATTTGGACCTAATGATTCTAAATATGAAATAAAATTTTCAAAATTCAAATTATTTATGTTTCAGTAATTAGTTCAAAATTATTCTTGTTGTTGGAAAGAGGGAACGAGTTTTAAAATTTAAAACATTGCAAAAGATTGAAATGTTTTTACATCTGTATTTTATGTAAAATTAATGATAATGAAATACATTTTATTAAATGATAAAAATATATTCTATTTATAAATTAAAACCATTAAATGTTTCAATTTAACAATATAAATTATTTCGATGAAAAAAGTTTTTTCAATTAAATTTTAGTGTATTTCTTACTTTTCATCAAAAATTGAATGATATTAGAAAATACCAAAATTCATCCAAAGTAAATTTTTATATTCAGCTTCCAAAGAACATTTTTATGTGTCATATTAAAATTATTAATGTGTCAAATTATTAATTTAATAGAAGTTATCCATTAAAAGGTGGAAAATTACACTTTCCAAAAGTATAGGTATTTATACATCAAATAGTTCTTATTCATACCCTATGACCAAAATATCCATTCAATGCATATCAAAATAATAATAATTAAGTACATAAAATACATGTTTTATTAATTTCATTTATTAATAATAATTCACATATATAATTATATAATTGAATTATATTTTTCATATATAATTTGTAGCGAAAGAATTAACCATACATTTTCTTAAGTTAGTTGTATATATTCCCACCAACCTAATGATTATATTAAAATTATCATTTTATAATAAGGTCTTCTCACAGTTCGTTTAAACTCAAGATTCCATGAAATGAAAGAAACCGATGAATTAAAATTATTTTAAAAAATATTTCATAAAAACATTAGGGTGTTACATTCTACCCCCCTTAAAATAAATTTCACCCTTGAAATTCATCACTTGGATATAAAAATATAGGGATATATCTACAACATCATATCATCATGTTCCCATGTAGCTTACTCAAATGTTTGGTTCCTCCATAAAACATTAACTAAGTGAGTGGTATTGTTTTGAAAAAAATTTCACGACGATCTAGAATCTCTATTAGTTGTTCTTCAGAATAGAGATCATTCTCCAGTGGTACTACTTCTTAGTATAGTACATGTGAAGGATCAGTTATGTACATTATCAGGATAGATAAATGTAACACATCATGAAATTGAGACTGTTTCAGTGTAAGCATCAATCAGTAAGCTACCTCCCTAGCATGATATAGAATTTTAAAAGGATTGATATAACTAAGGCTCAACTTTCCCTTTTTCCCTAATCATATTACTCTCTTCCAAGGAGATATTTGTAGAAACACCTTGTCACCAAATTCAAACAATAAGTCTTTTTATATTGTCATCATAATTTTTTTGTCAAATTTGAGATACTTTAATGTGTCATTCAGTAGATCTGACTTTTTTTCATTCCATCAAAAAGATCTGGTCCTAATAGATTTCTTTCCCCAACATCATCCCATCATGTTGGGGTTCTTCACTTATTTCCATATAGGGATTCATAAGGATCCATTTAAATACAAGAGATAAATCTATTTTTGTAAGAAACTTCTACCAAAGGTAGTTGTTCATCCCAAAAACCATTGAAATATATAGTGAAAGATCTCAACATGTATTATACAGTTTGACTTATACTCTCAGACTGCCTGTCTGTATGAGGATGAAAAGCAGTGCTGAACATAACTCTGTGTTAAGATCCAGAAGAAGATTTCACCAAAACATTGAGGTAATCCTCGGATCCTGATCAAATTTAATTGAAACTGGTGCTCCATGAAATCATACCACTTTCTTTAAATATACACTGGAAATTTGATCAAGAGATAAATCCTCTCTAATATAAATGAAGTGTACTAACATTTTAATTTGATCAACTATAACCCATATAGCATTATCATCTTTAGAAGTTTTGGGAAGTCCAACGACAAAGCCCATAGTGAAGTATTCTAATTTACATTATAGTATGAGTAATGGATATAACATACCCTTATACATTTGTCTCTTAGACATAACTTGCTGATAAACCAAGTACTGCGAGGCATATTAGGGAACATCTCTTTTCATGCCATACCAATAGAAATACTCTTTCTGGTCCATGTACATATTTTTGCATCTAGGATGAATAGAGAATGAAGAACTATTAGAATCATCCAATATCTCCCTCTTTTATTATATTATGGAAGTAATACAGACACAGTTCATGGACCTTATTATCCCATCACTGTCAAGGTTTAATTCAGTAAAATTTCTCACCATATTTTGTAGATCTACATCTTCTATCTGCGCCTCCTTAATCTTCACTTGTATAGATGGTTGAACATTAATTTGATAAAGACATAAGTTCTCCCCTTCCATTAAAATTTTAAGAGTAATCCTTTTAAAATCCATAAATATACGATCTTTTGTGATACTCATCATGGATATGATACTATGGTCCTTTCGACTCAAAGAATCTTCAACCTTGTTCAATTTACAAGGGTTGTAATGTACTGAGCAATAATGATATTTAAACTACTCCAACCACCTTATTTGGTTAATATTTAACTCATTTTTTATGAAAATATAATTTAAACTCTTTTTATCAGTATAAATATCACACCATTCACCATTAATATAATGCCTCTCTATCTTTAATCGAATGATTACTATAGCTAAATCCAAATCATGAGTTGGGTAATTTTTCTCATGGATATTCAATTATCGTGAGACATAATCTATAAACAAAAAATTATTCCTAAGAACACATCACATCCCCTTCTTAGATGCATAATTATAGATCACCAACCTTTCTCCAATATGAGGCAGTGTGTGAACAGGTTCACCCGCTAACCTTCATTTGAGCTCTTTGAAATTATCATTACATTTCTTTTTCCACAAGAACATAACTCTTTTCCTAGTCCAATAGGTGATTGGGTTGGATAATCTAGAATTATATTTCACAACACATCGATAATATCTTTCCCAAACAAGAAACCTTTGGAACTCAGTTACCGTTTTTCATCTCGACCAACATTTCATAAATTCTTTTTTTATTCCATGCACAGATATCCCCTCTCTTGATATTATGTAACCCAAAAATGAAACTTTATGAAGCCAAAATTCACATTTGGTAAATGTTTCATAAATCTTATCCTTTATGATGGTATTCAGTAAAACTCTCAAGTGATATTCATGTTCTCCCACTCTCTTTGAATAGAAAATAATATAGTATATAAATACTAAGAAATATTCATCAAGATAGTCTCTAAAGACTCTACTAAAAAATCCATGAATATATAAAAGGAATTATTTAGAACAAAAGGAATCACTATAAATTCTTAGTGTTCATACCTTGTATGGAATCTCACCGTTGTTATATCATCAATATTGGCCCTAAATTGATGATATCTTGAATGAAGATCAATCTTGGAAAAGTATTGAGCTCTTATTAGTTGGTTGAATAATTCATTAATATGTGGATGAGGATATTTGTTCTTTATAGTGATCTTGTTATGTTATCTATAATCAATGAAGAGTCTCATTGACCTATCTTTCTTATTAACAAATAGAACATGTTCTCCCCAATGTAAAACACTATGTAATATAATTCCCATGTAAATATTCTCTTGAAGATTCTTCTTAAATTCATTATACTCAATTGGGTCCACTCTATAATGTGTCTTTGAAATAGGCGTACCACCCAGTATGAGTACTATTGAAAAATCAAATTCATAATTTGGTAGAAGACCTCATAATTATTCTAGAAATACATCATTAAACACCCATACAATATGTGTATTATTAATGGTGATTTTATCCCCAACCATTTGAGATAGATTACATTCATCTATAGGGATGAATACCCATAATATGGAAGAAATTTATACTGGAAGGTTATGTTCATCGTTGCATAGATAGATTATCAATGATTGATCCAGAATATGTAATGTGACTTCTCACAATTGGAAATTGATATGATCTCCACATAGAGAAAGAAAATATATTCCAATAATCACATTAAATTAACCTATAGGAAGCATCAAAAAAATTTCATGAAGCACTTTCCTACAGAATTGAACTAGAGAAGAATTATACACTTTTGATGCGATTATTATTCCATTAAGAATTGTCACAGCTAAATCAATATATAATTATTGATGTAATATGACGATAACTATATGAAATTCTTTAGAAATTAATGATTGGGTGGATCCAAAATCAAATAAAACATTTTCTACTTTCGATTGGATCGTATGTGTACCTTTCACCACTTTATTATCAGACTCCACATCCTCGATAGGGATTTCATGTGACTCTCATTTATCTTTGGTCTTATGATTTTGGTAATTTCGATCATCATCAATAACCTGGATTAGGGCATTGATTGGAATAATGACCCATTTAATTTCAGTTGTAGAATTGAAGTTTAAGAGGTAAATCATGTGTATCATTTTCTCTATTCGCATCATTAGATATCTTTTTCCCATTAGTTCAGCATTCAACTATCAGATGACCATCTTTTCCACACATAAAACATTTACTAGTACCTTCAAAAAATGTTCCTACATGTTTCTAACCACTTGTTGAGAATAAATGAAAACTCATATTCTTTTCAGTGTGGTCTATAGATATTTCATAGAATTTCATTTTTCTCTTCTTATCAAACCCATTGGACTGATCGGTTACTCTTATCACCATCGCAACCTTGAGTGTACATCGATTGATTTTTCTCATAGCTACTAAATTCCATAAAGGATAATGTCTTTAAGAGACTTTTTTTAATCAAGTAATGAAAAATCAATGTTACTCCCATGTTTGATAATAATTATATAATCATACATTGCAAGTCCTATAAAATTTTCTTCATAGGTAAGAATGGATTCATTGCCCTTTTGTTTAAGTTCAACAAACTCTTTCTCCATATTTGTTCGAAGAATGTGCAGAAAGTACTTATTGAGAAATATTTTCTTGAACTTGACCCTATCCATGGACTAAATTTCACCACTTTTCCACTTATTCCTAAAAAGATTATACCATTGACCAACTTCACCTTCAAAATTTAACGCCCTGACCCCAGTTACCAAGAGTCGGTGCATTATTACGTATCATTGGCATGATCACAAAAGATCAAGTCTCAAAAGACCGATTAGTTTAGTAGTCTTGGAAACACTAGACATATTTATAATTCTTACATTAAATCTTAAATTAAAAAAACTATAATAACTCCTTGTCTTCATATCCCCTCATACTATCACTACAGTTCATTCATAAATTACATCTTCACATCCTGGGAAAACTAAAACATTGAAAGGGGTGAGCTCAGATTCTCAATAAGGATAACTATATAGTGGAAACTTTTATAAATAATAATAAAAATTTAAGTAAATGTATAACCAGTACAAAAGCCTTTTAAACTTGAACTTCAGCATAATATCGAAAAGATAAAATGAAATAATTCCATGTACTTTTTCACATGGATATTCTACTAGTAAAATAATCACATGCAATATCAATAACAACTTTCATAATGATGGAATGTATAATGTCAGACAATCATAACCACATATTCAAGGCCTTGTGCCAAGACTACAAATATGATTTTTTCAGGGCCTTGTTCCAAGACACTAGTTTGTCTCGTGAGTCCTACCGATGCATCAAGAAGCTATAGCGGGATCCACCCATCACTTACTAATTCCAATGCATTCCTCATATGAATAGGTTTAAACATAACATAAACATTCATATTAAAACTATCATACTAAATGTAAATAATTTATCCAAAAACCATGAATGGTATAAAAATAAAACATCCACAGTCAATCATATCACAAAACCTTCAATACAATATAGATGTTTTGTGTCATAATAAATCATCTTCAAATAATGTTAAAATCAATCAAAGGATGTTGACATATATGAAATCAAAACTATTTGGGAGAAATATATCTTTTTTGAAATAATTTAAAAGTCGCATAATTATAAAATAAAACATTTACTTTGAAAATATTCTTATAATATTTTAAGGGAAGCTTTGAATATTTTATAACAGTGGAAAATAGCCGCACCTTCCGTATAAGTTAAAAAAGTCATTCTTACCTTAATTTTATCGAAAAGGTTAAAAAGGACTTTGTTTGGAAAACAACAGAAAGATTCCTTTCAAATCATTTTATAAAAAGTAAAACAAGGGTATAAATGACGTTAACCCATAGTCTAGTAAAAATAAAAAAAAAATTGGAATACATTTTTAAGAAACATGTATGTGAATGATAAAGAGGTCCCAGTAGATAATTAACTATAAACCACCTCGGATAAGGAAGAGATTGTGAAATAAACCATTAACTTGTACTTTTACTTAGTTGATGATATGTTAAATTTCTGTATTTAGTTAAAACATTGTTATTAAATTATACAAGAACCATATACATAAATATGATATCATATATGATATTTTAACATTGCTTTTTTAATAATATCTTAGTATTATCATCGTTTTGGGTGTTAACTTACTCGTTTTCTTTAATATGTTTTGTTACATAAGATATGTTTGTTGTGGATAGGTTGTATATTATTCATATCCAGAATGATATAATGTCCTTAAACATAATTTTTAATCATCAAATGAGAATTATACTTGAATGGATATGATGGGGAATGAATCTGATCGCGTTCATGGAGACGGTAGTCCATACGTACGCACGAGCGACAATATCATTCTTTTGATATTAAAATAATATATAATTGGATTTTATATCATATATATAGAATAGTTATAATGTTATATTTATTATTTACTTCAATTAAACATCAATTTCATACCCATACAAATACTAATGTTTTGAATAACAATTACACCACGACGTGGAGACGGTAAGGCGTACGTATGCACGTATAGTGACATGTAATTCAAAGGATGGATAGAATACTTAATATGGTTGTACCATATTTATAATAAAATCACAATATATATAATATATTGGATTTATTATTTTAGAATGGAAATAACAATGAAATAATAAGTTTAAGAAGAAAGGAACTTGAAAGTTGGTGGTGAAATTATTACCTATTCTTCGGGTTATTTCTTTTGATTTGATCAAAAGGGATTATTAATTTGGCTTTCTAATGAAATGAAGGAATCTAGGATTAAGGGAGGATAGTTGAGAGGGTATTAGGATAGAGGTTGGCAGAACCAAAAGGCGTTCAAAGTGTAAAATATAGATTAGGGGGAGTGCCCTTTTATAAGAGGGGTAAGGGGAACCTTTGGAAAATCTAGAAATATTATTTTATAATAAATTCATATTCAGTTTTTAATGGATCAAAAGTGTATTATTTAAAGGTTAAGGTGGGGATGGGTCGAAATCATTTCATCCAATATATTTTAGATAGGTTTCGGTCACAATATTATCCTTATCATTTATATTTAACAATTACTAAAATAGTTTGACATTTACCATTTCACTTTGTATTTTTATATTATATAGTTAATAAACTTGCAATATACTTCCAAGTGACCCTCAAGTGGTCCATTAATTATAGACCTATCATTATATAATTCCTTTGGCCGAACCTTAGATTTTTAGGAATATAATATGAATTAATAATATAATATTTGTTTTAAAAACTCATTTATGTTAATTTTGACAATATTTAATAATTTTTTTTAAGTCTTAACAACTTTATTAATTCGAAACAAATTAATTTAAGAAATCATAACATATAATATTAACCAATAAAATTCGTGGATGTCATCAAATATTTCAAATTATATTTATTTTAATATTTATAACACTAATTAATTTATTCTTTCATTAATAAGACAAATAATGCATCATTATTGTGTCATAAATAAATTTAATTATTCAATGTCTATAAATTATAAATAAAATATAATTATGTAGGAAATATTTTTATATTTCTATGTAATATTTATAGTCGAAAATATAACATACATAACACTTTGTAAAAATTGTTTTTCTAAAAGATATATGCAGCCAACAAGCCCATACTCGAGTGGTAAGGGCTCCGGCTTGGCATCCAAGAGACCCAGGTTCAAAACCGGGTGGAGAAAAATTTTTGGGCATTGTAGCAGTACTGTAGAAGTAATGTAGCAGTTACTATTCGGTACTGTAGTAGCTGGAACTATTCACCTGCTTTGGGCCTTCAGGCCACCGGTTTGGGCCTACGGGTCTCCAAGGCCTTCGGGTCATCAAAGGCCTTCAGGCCATAGGGCCTTCGGGTCACTTAGACCATGGAGTAGCCCAATTCACATAGAACAGGCCCTAGAGGAGGATCAGAGCAATAGGAGTAGCAACCAACATATGCAAAGCTAATCGGATTGACAGAATGAGAGGGTTTGGCAGCCACCATCGGGACCAGGCATCGTGCAGCTTTGTACGGGGAAATACTAGAGGAACAACAATGCAAGGTGGGGAGCTAAGTAGATCAATGATGCAAGGTGCTGGGGAGGGGTAGTTCTGGTGGGCTGGGCCTACGGGTCATGTAATGGGCATGGTATGCCTCTGGGCCTTCGGGTCATGTATTACGGGTCATGTCAGGCCTTAGGCATTGGGCCTACGAGTCATTTACGGGTTCCCCTTCAACCCATAAAAGCGGGATTATATATAATAAAATAAAAATAAGTCCTTCAGGCCATTCGGGCTAAAAGATATATGCTTATGTCATTTTTGTTTTTACTTTAACTTAATTAATATAAAGTGTCATTATCACTTACAAGTGGATCTATGGGGTCCCAAAATCGACCCAAAGATGCCCATGGTCTGACATGTATCATCCAATAGGGTTAGGACACATTTTAGGGTAATTTAGTATTATTATAATATTATTTTTTACCCTTATTTACCAGATTTACCCGTTAACCACGATAAATAAAATATTTACCAAAGTAATTGTTCAAAATGTCTAAAAATAAAATTACCTATTTACACAATTTGGACCTCCGGATTCTAAATATGTAATCCATTTTTCTAAATTCAAAACACATAAGTGGCAGTAACTAATTTAAAATTAATTCCCGTTGTTAAAACAAAAAGTGTGTTTTTAAGGGTTAATAACTATCAAAAGATTAGCACTTGTTTATGTCTAGTTTAAATGTGAATTTATATCCAATGACCAACATTGGATTAAATGGTAAAAATATAATATAATTATACTCTAAAATCACTCAAATTCATATTTTATTTCTATTAATTATTTCGATTAAAAAGTTGTTTTTAATTAAAATTTTGTAATTTTCACTATTCATCAAAATATGAAAGTTATTAGAAAAGTACCAAAAATTCACCCAAAGATAATTTCGATAATCCGAATCCAAAAATGAATTCCATTTATTAAGATAAAATGTATAAAATTTCAAAAAGTGGTCATTACTATTCATAACGGCTAGTTTGATTGGTTGTGGTGTGTGTTAGAACTCGAAGTTGCATACAACACACGGTACTGTATTATTCAAAGAGAAGCGTACCCTAGAAGCTTGGGGTGTTGCATTCATCCTTACTTAAATAAATTGGTCCTCGTATTTTGAAATTGTTCTTCGAAAATAAAAGGTTGAAAATAGAAAAAAGCTTTGTGGAAAACCCATATCAGAAATAGGGTTAATAAAATTTAGTTTTAATAAGAGGGAATGGGAAATGAGAAAGTCACCACCAAATTAGGGTTTCGAATATAAGAAAATTGGTGGAAATTATAAAAACATAATTAGAGGAAAAATGTAAATATTTTTATGGAGTGATTGAGGTCATCAATCACGAACAAGTGTAAAATTGAGGGCCTCAAAGCCATCAATCTATGATGATTAAAAATATTATTAGTTCAACAAAACATAAGGTATTAGGATAACACATTTTGTTTTAATATCCCTTCCATAATTTTTAGTAATTAATTTCTTTATAGAATAAGAGATATATATATATATATATATATGACAAGTAGAATTTCATCCATCAAGTAATTTATACCACAAAGTCATCTTTCACTCAAAAAGATAATAGAACTCAAAAATATTATGTTTATCCTAATCATATAAGGTTCCAAATATTAACAAATACTGTGAAGATAGATATTTTGTAATAACTGGGGACTTCTTGTAGGCTAGTGGTAGGAAATAAAGGTCTGTGGCACTATGGTTGTGGGTTTGGTTCCTCCTACTTTGTCCGACGCGACGGGTCATCGCCCGACCTACAGGTTGTCATTTTCCTAAAACTATTCTATTATAATATTTGAAAAATAATCTTAAGAAATGTTTTAACCTTAAATAATACTATTCAATGTTCAAATTAATCCATTCCAAACATTATTGTTATCCAAAATACCCTTGTCCAGACTCCCTGTAAAAGGTATCTAAATTCCAAAATCAATTGTGACATCAGATTCCCCAGACAAAGTAAAGATTATCTTTTTGTCACATACTAAAAATATGATTCCATTAGTCATATTAAATCCTTAATTATAACAACAAGTATTGCAGTACAAACCTTATATATATCCCATTATTCTTATAACCAGAATATAATCCTTGAGTCCAAAAGCACTAATACATTAATTATTACACTTCAACTGTAGTAACAACATAAGATTGGCCTTGATCCCTTGGCCTTTTCTAAGGTATGTTTCCCTGACGTTTAAGATATTAATTTGCATAATTCCTCATTTCTCTACAATTGTTTCATTCAACATTGATATCATCTTTCGTTGCCATGCAATCACGATCCCAGTGACGCTTTTCTCTATATTTATAACAAACTCCCATTCCTTTTAGGTAACTTCCGGGGTGATTCTTCCCACAATTATTACATAATAGAAAATCTTTCTTTCCATTTTTTCCTTTATATGTCTCTTGTTCCACCATTCTCTTCTCTTGCTTTACATTATTATCATAAGATTTAGATAATTCCTTTTCTATCTTGATAGCACATGAGACAATATCTTCGTACGATGACAAGGATTGTGAGACTAATGTTCAACAGAGAAATGGTTTTAACCCATCAAAGAAATGATCAATATTACTCCTTGGGTTACGTATATAATATGTTGCATGCCTTGTTAACCTTGTAAAGTTAGATCATACTTTGGAACATTCTCATCATCCTTTTGCCTCAGACTGAGAAGTTTCCTTTCCATATCTGCTTGATGGTCACGAGGAAAGTATTTCTCTATTAAAAGATATTTAAACTCCCTCCATTCCATATTTGATACTTCATCATCTTCCTTTGTGTTTTTAATTAATTTCCACCATTGATCAACATCTCCAGTGAGGGGATAAACTGCCATGACAACTTTTTCCCTTTCACTACTCCCCAACGCCTGAAATATTTTCTCTAGGGAACTTATCCATTGCTCAACTACCAATGGATTTTTATACCCATTGAATGTCGATGGTTCTTGCCTAATGAAGCTATCTAACATTGATCCTCCACATTGTGGATTAGGTTGCTCCATACGGGTAAGGTTATTATTCATAACCTGAGTGAGTTGTCCGAGTATGGTGATAAGCTGATCAGTACCAGTTGTATCACCAGCTCCACTATTATTATCTTGAACAGGAGGGAAATCTCTACATGGAATGTGTCCATTGATACAGTTTCTATTTCTTCCACTAGACTCCATTTTTAAACAATGAAAAACACTAGATTAGATTAGGAATCACAATACATAAATCCAAACTTTTAAAACACTTAACATGAATTGAACAGTTAATGGGTATAATCTATAATCATAAAAAAATGTTTTTTAGGAGGTATATACTCATAAATCCTTCATAATGAATTGTAATGAAAGTGATAATTATCATAAGCATATCCCCTGGGAGTTTCATAACCAAGAGTGCAGCAAGGCCCGTTGTCTTGAACCAGTTCACGTTTGAGTCTAGCTCAAAGCGGTGTTTTTGGATTTTACCCCTAGGTACATCTATTCCAGAGCCCCTCTACCTGCTCATATCCAGACAAGGATGTATCGCTCGGAAAACTCACAAAATATCTACAATAAAAACATTCTAGGAAGTTCTTATATACTAATCCTCAAAGTCCATCTTAGGTCTATGTGCTCTAATCAGAGTTTATCTAAATCTAGTTTCCAAGGTTGGTATTAAACCTCCCTCTGATACCAACTGTAACACCCCGACCCCATTTACCTAGATTCGATGCATCATTACGTATCATTGGCATGATCAAAAAATATCAATTCTCTAAAGACCGATAAGTTTAGTAGTCTTGGAATAACTAGATATATTCATAAGTCATACATTACAACATAAAGTAAAAAAACTATAATAACCTCTTGTATTCATATCCCCTCATACTATCCCTATAGTTCATTCATAAATTACTTCATCACATCCTGGGAAAAATAAAACATTGAAAGGGGTGAGCTTAGATGCTTAGTAAGGATAAAAATATAGTGGAAACTTTCATAAATAAGCATAAACATTTAAGGCAATTTATAACTAAAACAAAAGCCTTTTAAACATGAACTTCAGATTAATATGGCAAAGATAAAATTAAATAATTCCATTTACTTATTCACATGGATATTCTACTAGTCGAATAATATAATGCAATATCAATAACCACTTTCATAATGATGGAATGCATAATTCCAGACTATCATAACCACATAGTTAAGGCCTTTTCCCAAGACTACAAATAAGATTTTGTCAAGGCCTTGTGCCAAGACACTAGTTTTTCTCATGAGACCTACTGATGCATCGAGGAGATATAGTGGGCTCCACCCGTCACTTACTAAGTCCAATGCATTCCTCATATGAACATGTTTAAACATAACATAAATATTCGTATTAAAACTAGCATATGAAATGTAAATACTTTATCTATAAACCATGAATGGTATAAAAATAAATCATCCATTGTAAAAAATATCACAAAAAATTCAATACAATGTGGAAATTTTGTGTCATAATAAATCAACTTCAAATAAGATTAGAATCAATCAAAGGATGTTGACATAGATGAAATCAATACTATTTGAGAGAAATATCACTTTTTTGAAATCATTCAAAAGTCACATAATTATAAAATAAAACATTTACAGTGAAAATATTCTTATAAGCTTTTATGGTATGCTTTGAAGATTTTATAATGGTGGAAAATATCCGCTCCCGCCGTATAAGTTAAAAAAGTCATTCTTACCTTAATTTTGTCGAAAAGGTTAAAAAGGACCTTATTTGGAAAATGACGGAAATATTCCTTTCAAACCACTTTATAAAAAGTAAAACAAGGGAATAAATGACTTTAAATCATATTCTAGTAAACATTAAAAAAAATTCAAATACATTTTTAAGAAACATGGATGTGGATGATAAAGAGGTCCCAGTAGATAATTACGCATAAACAACCTCAGATAAGGAAGAGATTGTGAAATCAACCCTTAACATGTACTTTTCCTTAGTCAATGTTATGTTAACCTCATTTATAATAGTTAAAACATTGTTATTAAATTATACAAGAAGCATATACATAATTATTATATCATATATGATCTTCTGACATTGATTTTTTAATAATATCTTAGTATTATCGTCGTTTCTGGTGTTAACTTACTCGTTTTCTTTAATATGTTTTGTTACATAAGCCGTGTTTATTGTGGATAGGTTGTATCTTATTCAAATACATATTGTTATCAGGTCCTAAACATTATTGTTAATCATAAAATGAGAATTATACTTGAATGGAGACGATGGGGAACGAATCTTATCGCATTCGTGGAGACGGTAGTCCGTATGTATGCACGAGCAACAATATCATTCTTTTGATATTAAAATAATATATAATTGGATGGTATATAATATATACAGAGTAATTATAATGTTATATTTATTTTTTACTTCAATTACACATCAATATCATACCCATCCAAATAAAAATGTTTTGAATAACAATTACACCACGACGTGGAGACGATAAGTCATACGTACGCACGTATGGTGACATGTCATTCAAAGGACAGATAGAATAATGAATATAGTTGTACCATATTTATAATAACATCACAGTATATAGAAGATGCTGTATTTATTGTTTTATAATGGAAATAATAGTGAAAGAATAAGTTGAAGAAGAAAGGAGCTTGAACGAGGGTGGTGAAATTATTACCTCTTCTTCGGGTTCTTCCTTTTGATTTGATCAAAAGGGCTTCTTAAGATGGCTTTCTGACTAATGGAAGGAATCTAGGATTAAGGTAGGATAGTTTAGAGGGTATTTGGATAGATTTTGGCTGAACCAAAATTATTTTAAGGTGTAAATTATAGATAATAGGGAGTTCCCTTTTATAAGAGGTGTGAGGGGCAGCTTTGGAAAAGCTAGAAATATTATTTTAAAATAAATTCATATTCAGTTTATAATGGATCAAAAGTGAAATATTTAAAGTTTAAGGTGTGGATGGGTCTAAATCCTTTCATCTATTATTTTTTAGACAGGTCTGGGTCACTATATTAACCTTATCATTTAAATTTAACAATTAGTATATAGTTTGACATTTACCTCGTCACTTTGTATTTTTATATTATATGGTTAATAAACATACTATATACTTCCAAGAGACCCCCAAGTGGTCCATTAGTGATACAGATATCATTATATATGTCCTTTTTCCAAACCATAGATTTTATGGAATACAATATGAATTAATAATATAATATTTGTTTTAAAAACTCATTTATGTCAATTTTGACAATATTTAATAATTGATTTTTTTAAAGTCTTAACATCTTTATTAATTCGATCCAAATTCATTTAAACAATCATAAAATGTCATATTAGCCAATAAAATTCGTGGATGTCATCAAACCGTCCAAATTATATTTATTTTAATATTTATAATACTAATTATTTGATTCATTCATTATTAAGGAAAATACTGCATCATTATTGTGTCTTAAATAAATTTAATTATTTCATGTATAAAAATTATAAATAAAATATCATTATTTAGAAAATGTTTTTAGATTTATAATTAATATTTATAGTCTAAAATATAACATATATAACCCTATGTAAAAAATGTTTTTCTAAAGATATATGCTTATGTCATTTTTGTTTTTACTTTAACTTAATTAATATATAGTGTCATTATAACTTACAAGTGAATCCATGGTGTCCCAAAATTGACCCAAAGATGCCCATGGTCGGAAATGTATCAACCAATAGGGTTAGGACATGTTTTAGGATAATTTATTATTATTATAATATTATTTTTACCCTTATTTACCGGATTTACCCTATAACCATGATAAATAAAATATTTACCGAAGTTATTATTCAAAATGTATAAAAATAAAAGTTACCTATTTACAAAATTTTTACCTCTTGATTATAAATATGAAATAATTTTTCTAAATTCAAAAACACAGAAGTTTCAGTAATTAATTTAAAATTAATTCCCGTTGTTTAAACAAAAAGCTTGTTTTTAAGAGATAATATCTATCAAAAGATTGGAACTTGTTTATTTCCAGTTTAAATGTGAATTTATATCCTTTGACCAACATTGGATTAAATGGTAAAAATATAATCTAATTATACTCTTAATCACTCAAATTCATAATTTATCTCTATTAATTATTTTGATTAAAAAAGTTGTTTTTAATTAAAATTTATTAATTTTCACTATTCATCAAAATATGAAAGTTATCAGAAAAGTACCAAAAATTCACCCTAAGATAATTTCAATATTCCGAATCCAAAAATGAAGTCCATATTGAAAGATAAAATGTATAAAATTTAAAAAAGTGGGTATTACTATTCATAACGTGTAGTTTGATTGGTTGTGGTGTGTGTTAAAACTCCAAGTTGCGTACAACACACGCTACTGTATTATTAAAAGAGAAGTGTACTGTGGAAGCTTGTGGTGTTACACCAAAAAATAGACTGCTAGGATGAATTTATCATGTTATGAACATTGTAGGATTGAAAATATCTTTTTAATGGTATTGATCCATTGTTCAATTGCTAATGGATTAGAAGACCCTCTGAAAGAAGGTGGATGATGCCTCATTAAGGACTCAATAGAATATTATTACCTCCTTTTCACTTTTGGAATTCAAGTATGATTCACTGCTTGAGAAATTTGTGTGAGCATAAAAAAAATAATTTTCATTCCATATCCCATAAAATTTGGTTTCTCCAGAGTTAAATCATTGCATTTTCCATCATATTCATCATTAGTGTGGTTCCTCTAGGTTCTAGCCATTAATTTAAACCAAGAAGCATTGTGTCAGAAACACTAATAAAAATAGGAAAACCACATAATCAAGAACAAAATATAAATTTATGACACTTTAGTTTTTATCATAGGTTATTCATGATCATCTCTAAAACACTAGGATAGTAACCTATACTTCGACATATCCTTTTGGTTTTTACTAATGTTTTCTCATCTTATATTCAAAAGGTTAACTATACCTTTCCTTTGATACCAACTATAATGACCCATACATTACATAAATTGACATTACATAAAAATTTAAGAATATTCCTCAAAAAATATAATAAATCCACAACAGGACTATATATGTATGATGCCTTTAGAAGCTGGGAAACATAAACAACTTGGTCATAAAACATCTACATTGTATTCTTCTTATTTCTTCATAACTAGACTCCTTTTTTACATATCTTACTTAATACCACTCTTTAAGACCTATGGAAAAGGAACCTAAGAAATGGTTAGCTCAAATGCTTAGCATGGGTAAACATGGGAGATATCAATCATATCATAATCATAGGATATAAAAAAATTTAAAATATTATCTAGTATATAAAAGATCGTGATATCATGTCACGTGATAAATCATAAAAGATCAAGGTAAAACCAAAATTCATAACATAATACATGAAATTATTTGAAATACACATAACAATAGACAATCATTTCATTTTAGTTGAGCCTAATTGGTAAGACCATCATAGCAGACAATGTCCATTATTGAACTGAGTTCACTTGACGTTCTATACATGTATTACTAAACTGTATATAGTTTTCATTTCAGTCATTTCTATCTCCTGAGATATAAATATTTAACCAATTCATTAGAGGGGTATATATTTC
Organism: Viscum album; assembly: GCA_963277665.1. NCBI lineage: Eukaryota > Viridiplantae > Streptophyta > Magnoliopsida > Santalales > Viscaceae > Viscum > Viscum album. The sequence continues at coordinate 1,025,443,801 of OY728126.1, forward strand.
ACACCCATATCAAAATGGAATCATTATTATGTGTGCCATAAAAACATAAACCAGCCATCATAGCATAACCCAAGGAACAAGAATGGGTTTCTTAAACACAATTCCATCACAGTCCAAATAAAATAAATGTATTTAATAAAAATAAATCCATTATAAACACAATCAAATCATATTAATATTAGGTATATAAACAAACCCCATTTAAATAATGACATTTTAGATGGAAAATAATTTTGATAAAACACTTGAAATTAATTCTTTAGGAAAATATCCTTTATTCTTCAAAAATGTTTTCTCTTCTCAAAATAAAACACAATTTTAAAAGAAAATAATTTTATTTAAAAGAAAATTGAAATATTCTAAATTAATATTCATGAAAATAATGCGTTATGAAATTGTAAGAATTTTTTTCATGTAGTATTTGTTAAGGAAACATTATTCTCGTAATTTTTCCAGAAATTTCAAAATGTGCCCCATGCTGAAGACAAAAAACGATTATTTTCATACCATTAAATAAAAATTAAAAAATTGGTAAAATTTAATTTAACAATTTATAGAATAATAGAAATAATACTACATATTTCGGAAACATGGATGTTTATGATAAATATACTTCTGTAAATACATATCTATAAAAAATCACATATAATAATGAGATTGTGAAATTATACCTTAACTTATGACCAATTTACATTGTTGGTATCAGAACCTCTTGTAAAATGATTTAAATACAATCCTTAACTTATTCCATAATAATATTAATTTTTATGATATTATATATGATCATATTATTATCCGTTTTTAGTAACATTATTACTCATCTGTTGGGTATTAACTTCTCTATTTTCTTACGCAAGTTGAATCAGATAATTTTTTATTATTATTTTTAGGATATAATTATATAATTTAAAGAATGATATTAGTATAATATATATCAAATTTATTCATTAAATTCATTTATTTAATATTTCATTAATGAAGATCATGTAGAATGAATCGCATTGCATTGTGGAGATGGTAGGTCATATGTACACAAGAGCGATGATATCGTTCTCATAATTGTAGAATGGTATTGAAGTGGATGGAATATATTATTTCAGAATAAATTTAATTATATAATAATAATATATATTTATTACATCTATCATTACACCCATTCATGTTAGTAGGTGGTGAAAAAAATATTACACCGCGGCATGGAGATGGTATGTCATACAAACGTACACATGGTGATATCATTTTTCCTATGATGGATAGAAGATGGAATATGGTTGTTTCATAATAATAATAACATATAATTAAATAATTGATATGATAGTTATTACTTTATAATTAAACCACTTGTGAATAAAAAATTATAAAAGAAAATATGTTTGAAAGAATCGGAAGAGAAGATTACCTTCTCTTCAATGTGCTTCCTCTAAATATATTTTTAGATCACTAGAGTTGGTCCTTATAGAATAAAAGAACCTCTAAGATGATACTAGGTACTCGGGATGTTTATATGGTAAATGGGAAAGTGATTACCAAGATTGAAGGCTCATTATGATGTTAAAAGTTGATGGTGGAGGTTCCCTTTTATAATTGAGGTGAGGAGCACTTTTTAATCTCCTAAATAATAATCTATAATAAAATCAAAACCTACACAAAAAACCTCAAAAATTTCCCATTGTCTAAGATGAGATGATATAGGGTTGTAATATCATCAACCAATAATTTTTTTACAAGTTTTCTATCAATTTAAACATTAATATTTTAATTAACATTTAGTTATTCTTTTTAATATTTAACAAGGGTAACAAATATTAAAATATTAAAAGGGTGTAATATTTTCTTATTTTATGCCAATGATAACATAAATAAATACTTTAGAACATTTTTTACCATATAATAATTATTATATGTTTTAAAAAATAATAATTTTTATGTAATTTAATAAAACATTGTTTTTATAAAAAATCTATAGTATCAATTTTGACACTATTAAAATCATTGATTTTTAAAAATATTAATAAAACTAGATATATTCTAAAAAATATTTTGTTATTTTCCTAGGATGTATAGTTCATCTTGAATAATCATTAGGCATTTTAATTATCCCATATTATATTTATGTTAATATTTTTGATAAAATTTATTTGTTATCTCTATTAATAAAATAATCCCTACATCAATTTTGTGTAATTATTTAGTATTTATGTATGTTGAATAAAAGTTAAAAATAAAATAGTATGATAAATCTTCAATATTTTATAATAATATTTTCAGTATAATTTATCGTCTCTATAATTCAACATTTCAAATGTTATACTTATTAAATTATGAATGTGACAACTTTAAATCACTTTAAATAAAATAATATAAGTGTCGTAATCCATTTTATATGGCTCTAAATTGTCAATAAATCAAACCTTGGAAGATTTGATGGAGATATACTCAACCAATAATACTTTTTCAAGTGTTTAGTTCTTCTAATGGTTGTTAATATTTTAATAAAAACTAAATTATTGATTTTTCATAAATTAATTAATTTCGGCATCATTAATGTATAATCTATTAAGGTAATTATTTATTTTTTAAAAATTAAAAATATATGTCCATAATAAATAAAAACATATTATCTTTAAAATGATTATTTACAGTAGATTTTATCTATCTTATAAAATTTTATTAATAATTATTTATTTATTAAAATTTGAGTGAGACATATTTAACTTTTCATTAAATAAAATAAAATAAATGTCCTAATATAATACATGTAGATTCAAATGGATACCATTTCATCCCAAGGATGATTTAGGTCAAAAAAACTCATCCAATGATATTGTGACAGGTGTTATGCTCACATTATAATAGTATTCTTACACTTAATTACCTGATTTACCCTTTTATCGTATTAATAAAAATTACCGAAGTTACTATTCATAATGTCAAAAAACAAAATAAAAATATTTACATAATTTGGACCAACTGATTAATAATATAGAATCCATTTTTCAAAATTTAATACGCAGAAGATTCAGTTACTAATTTAATATTCATCCCATTGTCAGAACGAGAGAACGAGTTTTAAAAGTTGAAACATTACAAAATATTGATATGTTTTTACATATCAATTCAATATAAAATTAATGATAATGCCATAAATTATATTTAATGATAAAAATATATTCCCTTTATACATTAATATAATTAAATATTATAATTTAACCATATAAATTATTTTGATGAAAAAATTTGTTGTCGATTAAAATTTAGTGTATTTTTTACTCTTCATCAAAATTTTAATATTATTAGAAAAATACTAAAATTATATCCAAAGTAAATTTTTATATCCTACATCCGAAGAAAATTTTTAAGTTTTGATATAAATTTTATTAATGTGTCAGAATATTAATTTAAATTGGTTTATCCCTTAAAAGGCATAAAACCACTCTTTTGAAAAATTCATGTTTTCATACATCAAATATGGTTTATTCATACCCAATGACAAAAATATTCACTGGATTAATATAAAAAATATTTTATTAACTATATAAAATATATATTTCATTTACTAGTAGTAGTTCACATATACAAATATATAACAAGTTTATATTTTTCATAAATAATTGGTATTGAAAGACTTCACCATACATTTTCATAAGTTAGTTATATTTATTCCCGCTCCCCTAATGGATGGGGTAAAATGGTCATTTTATACCAGGGGAATATCTTGGTTCTTCTAAAATCATTATTTTTTGCAATTCAAGCTACAAATGAATTACAATTATTTAAATTAATATTTCTTAAAAACATCATGGTGTTACACCACCTCCCAATATTTTCCAAACTAAAGGTCTCCTTGATCAATAAAAAATAAAAAACCTTTCTGATCCTACCAAAAAAACAACATACAAAATTGTTTCCTTAAGGTGACCTCAGTAAACCAGTCATGAAATTCATCATGAAATCCTTCCATCTCCACTCAAGAATGTTTAGTAACTTTATGAGTCTAGCTGGACACTGGTGTTCCGCCTTCACCTACTGACAGTTGGAACATCTCATGAAAAAAATAGCTACACCACACTTCCTACCTAGACTCCAGTACTAGAAATATTGATTATCTAGAGACATGATCATATCATATACTCTTTAAACATTTACCCATTGGTTCTCCTTAATGTAGATTTTTTTCACAAAAATGGTCCAATTCCGGACCACCATTGGAATTGCAATAAAAATCACTCCACTAAGTGTTATAGTGATGCTCGCGGCATAAATTATTTAACTCAGAGAACCTGACTATATTTGAGGTCGTATTAGGGACCTCATAATAATGTAACATTCAAATCCCAATCATACAAACTGAAATTAGTCATTCAATCTTTCCTGAAAGTCACTATCGAACTTTTTTACCACACCCATCTTAACCTAGAGATGTGTTTAAACTAGATCCTTACTACCGTAAACATCATACAAGAAGGATAAAAAGTCAATAAACCCAACCAAATATTCTTAAAATGCTTGGCATGGAAGGTTTCTATTTTACAAATAAAATTCAACACCCTCTTCCATTGAATCTTTAATTTTCCCTAAACACATCAACTGATGACCATACCTGACTCTCGGTGATGATCCTTGGTCAAATCATCACCTATCCACTAAAACATTTCATGCCTCAGCATGAAAAAGGGGGAAACTAAGATCCAACCCAATAGAATAATAACACTTTTTAAACATTAACTTTGAGACCATGATGAGTGGGGAGTAAGCTTGGATTCATTTAACTGGAGTCTAAAGAACTGACCATATGTATTCTTTACTACATTTTTACAAGTGAGATGTCGGTACTAGGATAAGAAGTCCACATAGAAACATTGATTGAGCCCAGAGGGGCACCCATATAGATTTCAAGTCATAAGAAAATGGTAGTTTTCCAAGATTCCATCCATGTATTTTTTACTTGGGAACCCAAGTAACACCCCTGAAAAACCATGACTTGATAAGAACAATTTTTTAGCATGATACACTAGGAAAACTACCCAGACAAGCCCAACTACTTTTAAACTATAGCGTGACATAAGATTAATTCTCTCTTAGTGCATTTGAGAATAACATCAAGATTTGAGACATGATCATCTCCTTAAGATGAATACACTAAGAGGATTTCAATATTTTCAGGAAGATCATTTGAATCATTAATGGTCAACTTTCCTTGAAAGAAGATCAACTTCACCTTTGGATGCTCTATTACAAATAGCACACAAGCCTTCACTACCCAAATCATATTGTGAACACTCATTCCAAACCACCAAGTCCATCCAAGACCAATGGTTTTTTTCAAAGGTTTCATACATAGCCAACCATTTAAAATTCATTCTGTCGAGCAAGAACTAACAATATTCAAACTTTAAATCCTCTAGGGAATTCAATAAAACCAACTATTTCCCAATGGTCCCCTTAGGTTGTGCTCCTTCTACGTGTAAGGGCATGTACGTATTGTAATTGATTCAGTAATCCCTACCTTAGGACTTTTCTAGATTTAAAAATAAGATATAGAATAACCGATCATGATTGTGCTAGATCAAACTCACATTAACTAAATATATGGTACTCCTCCATGTCACACTTACATACACCAAAAAAATTTGCTGGAAAGCCAAAACCAAACTAACCCGCATGTCAAAACAACCCAGTCTCTTGAAATTAATCCTGATATTTAGGATGAAAATTATTCTTCAATTCCTAGGTCACTCTACTATAGATTTGAATTGATAACATACTCAACAGCACAAGTATCAGCGATTTCACTAAACTAAACTTGTTCGTTACATCATTTAACAATCTATGGGTACCGTGTAAGTGAATGCATACTATCCTGAGGTTCTAGAAGTAAGAACATGCCTCAATAATATCTATAGGATACCCAACCTATGTATCTGAGTAAAGGGTGGTCCATACAAGATATTTAACCTTGATTAATACTACCTTATATAACCTTTAACCATGATGGTGATATACCATGTGTCCCATTACTACATAAAATAAGAGCTTCATGAGACCAACTAAGCGGTTGACCATGCCCTATGAATGTCTAACCTGCTAAAACCAAGAATTACCTGGTGCTCACAATTGTATCAAGGGTCAAAGATACCATGACCACTCATCGGAACCAGGGTTTCATTTTTATGGTAAGAGTATTACTAGGTATAATTACACCAAATATCCAAAAAATAATAACATTATGCAATGAACATAAGCTATAAGGGTTCAACATACCTTGGGCCATCCCCTTGAATAACATAAAGTGTCAAAAAAATCACGAGGCTATGCCAAATTGAATCCACTAGGCTGAAGATCCTTATTATATCCTTGACTAAAAAGTAGAAGTCCTATGGGAAGCACTCAAATTTCCATTACAAGGAAACTCAAAAGAAAATTGAACCATGGACACCACCTACATGTTTTTTAAGTACTTTACACTTATTCACATTCAATATTTTATCATTTAAAATATTAAAATAGAACCTCAATAATCAATTGTAAACAAAATAACTGGGTATACAATTTAATAAACACATCATGGAAAATAAGAAATTCTTATGAAGCTTCTTTTTTAACACAATAACCATTTATTGGAAATTAGTAAAAATTAGTCCATCGATCAAAATAAATTCATTTCAAATTATTTTAGATAAGGTGAACTATAAGGATACTATGAAATAATCTTGGGTTATTCAAAAATAAACTCAATAGAATTGTTTAATTATCATGGTTATAAACACCCATAACGGTTCGTATCAAAAGAAACATGCCCCAAAATATCTACCTGATCCAGTTGAGCTTTTTGGATCCAATCACATTCCTCAAAAAAATATCAAAAATGTTTTTAAATAAAAAACAAAGGATAGGTTAAAATACTCCATAAACTATGTTATGACTCCCAAACTACTCTAAAATCCAAGACTATAAAAATAATAGTCCCCAAAACCCACTAGTGACACTTCCTCTTTCCCTCTCAAAAGTTGAGTCTAGGTCAAGTCTCCATTTCCAAGTCTACCTTCCCATTTAAATTCATTTAATACTCATTTATATTCAATTTCCATCATTAATTTATTTAGAAGGTTTAACCATTGGTTCACCGAGATCTAATCCATGCGGTCCGATAACACCTCATGAACCAAAATATGGGGCCCTATAATTCATATCTTATAAAATTCACTTTAAATAATTGATTCAAATGGGGCATCACTTTAAAATTCATAAGGGATGATAATCCTTATTAATGGAAGGATGGATTAAATTCCTCTATCCATTGTACAAAATCTATCACATCATTAGGTTCATCTATCACAACACCTATCACAACAGTATGTAACAAGTAAAGAATCCTAAATGGCATGGCATAATTAATTAATGTCATGTGAAATCTAGAAGGATCCTAAGATAATGCATGAAATGGAATACCCATATCAAATTGGTTTGAAACACAATATAAACCAAATTCATATCAAAAAAATATTACAATTCATGTGTTTCACCCAATGGTTGAATAAAATCAACATTAATAGTTCAAAATCTAGAAAATAACAATTTTTTGTGAGGTAATTTTTATTTTTCCTATATACAGGTTAGCTATGCCAAAGAATAGATCATTACCTTTTGTCACCAAATAGTAAATAAAAACAAAAAATAAACTTTGATACCAATTTGTAACATCCCAAACCCAGATTCCACTCAATAATACCCTGAGACTGGTTGGCCATATGGCCTCAATCATATCTCTCCAAATGCGAGAGGCTATTGACAAGATATGGGGGAGTAAGGTGTGTCCGTGTCATGATTACTCTCTATTACCTGATTGCAACACAGTGTAATATCAATAACAGATAAATGGATGAAGTAGTAAACTATGAAAACAATATATACACAATAGGAATAAAACAAATATCAAAATGATGCTCATATACACAATTATGATGATATATATCTCCCCAAAGCATCCAAAACAAGTACAAAGTTGTATAGTACAATACATGTATCAAAATACAAAAAAGACAAAAAATATCTATCTTAAAACAGAATTATGAGCCTTAGATCCATCCCAAGATCCACTTATCCTATTAATGGTAAAAAATTAACCATATAACTATAGGCTCTTTCCATGGTACCTACCTGCATCAAAATAGTCTACTCGGGTACCCAACAATGGCCCAAACATGGGATGAGATAAAATCCCAGTAGGTGATAATTCAAATATCTATAAAATTAGAGTCTGTAAAATATATAAATCTATGAAGTGTGAATTTAAACTGGTAAATGATAAAAAAAAATTATAGATGCCCATGGAAAGTAGAGTAATACACCAGTAACCCTGAAATATCCCCTAAAGGCTCTATGTAAAACAATTTCATGCTCATACACAAGGCTTCTATAAGTAATAGAATTTAAAAACCATGACCTTTCCATAAAAACCATTGAGCCTAAAAATCATTTACTTTCCATATAACTAAAAGAGTAAAATATACATGGTCAATCCATTAAACAGGTCATTAAAAATTTCTCACAGTTCTTTCATATAATTAGAATGTCACAATAACAATGGTTGTGTCCTATAATCAAGTGTGAGACCAAAAGGATCATATCCAAGGTGTAGAAGACCGAGGAATCCTTGTATAGTCCTCGGAGCATCTCGAGGGATTCTCAATAAAGGCACCAGTTGGAGTCCAAATAGCATGTCTACCGAACATGTTCTATGTGAGTCCAAGAAAGCTATGTCCTAGGGGTTGTAAGGACCATGGAATCCCACAAAATCAATACCCAAGGGGCATACTCATTCTTAAACATTTACTACAACATTCAAGATCCAAGGAGCTCCATCCATGGCATCTATTCATTCATTCACTATTTGATACCATTTATCATTTCATTCCATATGATTCTACCCACTCATATAAACATTCACATTCAAATACATCTCGTGAGTTTACCCTCTAATATATCACAATTCAAATTCAAGACAAACAATGAGTATACCCACTTATTTACCAAAACATGATCAAACATATTTCATGAGTTTACCCAATCAATTATAAAATTTCTATGAAAAAACATTAATAAATAAAAGTTCTATATATCAATTAAATTTAAGAGCATCAACAAGAAAGGGAGTAAAATGTCTCTTGACTAGGAAATAAAATATCAATTAAATACAACTAATATTCCTTAAACTAATCATGCATAAAACCCCCATGGATTGTTCAACAAGGCTTAATGAAGGTAAATTCATATGGCTCACCCCATGGGTGGCTTCGGTTGGGGTGAAAACCTAAAAAATGTCTCAAGGATGCCAGGGGATTCTCTGACATGCCCCGATTAACTAAATTCAATTAATCATTTCAATTTCATGGCCATGATGAAATGTTCGATGGGTTGAGTAATGGAAGGTAGCCTAATAAAGAACTAAAACAAAAGGAAAATGTACAGACCACCTTCCATAGCTCAGTAATAGAGTTGTAATCTAGTATAAAATCTTTATTTCACTCGGATTGAGGAAAAATTGAAGAATTAATAAAAAAAATAGAAATTAAAGAAAATCATCTTTCCACTAATTAGCATCGTCAATAGGAAGAAAAACGATGAATCAATAAAAAAGAATAGAGTAATCATATATGTGGATAAAATGATAAATTATATTCATGAGTCAGATAATGGATGGAATTCAAGATCAAAATATCCCTTAGATCTTCAAGGGAAGTCCTAAAATGTGCCCCTACTTTCCGTAAAATAAAGAGTTATTTTAGGATTAAATTTGATTTTTAATTTGATTTTAGATTATAAAATTTCCAAAAATTGAGGGGCATCATAGTTTAGGTGTGTGGTTTGACAAAACCTGTCCCAACCATTCATGGTTAGCTATTGGGAAGGGGCACCCATATGGTAACCTTTCATGGTTAGACTAACCAAGATAAAACTATACAAAAACCCATATTCAATATTCCGGATGCTGTTTCAAATCCATGTAGACGAAATCTCATGATTTTAATAAAACTATGTGGCCATTAGCTCCATGTTATCTATCCTCTCAGGATTTTCTCTAACCATGTGGCCTTCCACACATGGTTTGAACTAATTGTGTGCCATGCCATTTATTCCTCTACACATTGGTTTCAAGCTCCGAACACTCCCCAAATACCCATGATACCTCCATGACATGAAATGGAACTCCCATTAGGTTATATATAAATATTAAAACGAAAAATTATGCAATCCTTACCTCATACAAAAAACATGATTCTTAAACTACTGATGAGATGTTAGCACTAGAATATTCCAATTACTAGGGTGTGTTGGGTCGCTGGAGGACCTTGATAATATAGAACCATTATGAGGCAATGTGTCCATGGATAAAGTTCAATTGAAATTTATTCTAGGATTATTACTCAGTGATATTATGTTATTTTCACTTTTAGAATCTATTAGAGGTATAATATGGTGCATGTTAGTTGCTAAGTATAGTATTAGATTCAATGATGTAATAAAATAACCCCTTTACCTGATTCAAAATGGATTATTCCAATCATAAAAGATTGATCATGTAATTTATATAAAAAATTAAGAAGGTTTTATTCCCCTATGTATCCCCATCTATTTTGTGATTCTAGAGCATGACATAGTAATTGTAACGCCCCGACCCTAGTTACCCAGAGTCAGTGCATTATTACATAACATTGGCATGATCACAAGAAAGATCAAATCTCGAAAGACCGATTGGTTTAGTAGCCTTGGAAACACTAGATATATTCATAAGTCTTACATTACATCATAAAATGAAAAACTACTACAACAACATATTGTCTCCATAATCCACACTCATATACCCACATAATATCCCTTCAGGTCATTCATAATTTACTTCTTCACTTCCTGGGAAAAATAAAACATAGAAAAGGGGTGAGCTCAAATGCCCAGTAAGGATAACAATATAGCAGAACATTCAAAATAAGCATAAACATTTAAGGCAATGAATTACTAAAACAAAAGCCTTTTAAACTTGAAATTCAACATAGTATGGAAAAAGTAAAATGAAATAATGCCATTTACTTGTTCACATGGATATTCTACTAATCGAATAATCACATTCAATATCAATAACCACTTTAATAATGTTGGAATGCATAATGCCAGACTATCATAACCACATAGCCAAGGCCTCGTGCCAAGACTTGAAATAATATTTTGTCAAGGCCTTGTTCCAAGACACTAGTTTGTCTCATGAGACCTACCGATGCATCGAGGAGCTATAGCGGGCTCCACCAGTCACATATTAAGTCTAATGCATTCCCATATGAAAAGGCTTAAAGATAACATAAACATTCGTATTAAAACTAGCATATGAAATGTCAATAATTTCACCATAAACTATGAATGGTATAAAAATAGCACATCCACAGTCAAACATATCACAAAACCTTCAATACAATATAGAAGTTTTGTATCATAATAAATCAACTTCAAATAAGCGTAAAATCCATCAAAAGATGTTGACATAGATGAAATCAAAACACTTCTAAGAGAAATATCTCTTTCTATTTTTGAAATCATTTAAGAGCCATATAAATTAAAACATTTTCTTGAAAATATTCTTATAATATTGTAAGGAATGCTTTGATGATTTTATAATGGCGTAAAATAACCGTACTCGCCATATAAGTTAAAAAAACATTCTTACCTTAATTCTGTCGAAAAGGTAAAAAAGGACCCTGTTTTGAAAACGACGGAAAGATTCCTCTTATAAAAATTCAATCAAAGGTATAAATGACTTTAACCCATATTCTTGTAAATAATAAAAATGTTTTCAAATACGTTTTTAAGAAAACATGGATGTGTATGATAAAGAGATCCCAGTAGATTATTACATATAAACAACCTCAGATAATGAGGAGATTGTGAAATAACCCTTACATTGTACTTTTCCTTGGTTGGGGTAGGTTAACCTCCTTTATAATGGTGAAACAATTGATATTAAATTATACAAGAATCATTTATATTAATATGATATCATATATGATCTTTTAATATTGATTTGATAATAATATCTTAGTATTATCGTTGTTTCGGGTGTTAACTTACTTGTTTTCTTTTTTATGTTTTGTTACGTAAGACATGTTTGTAAAAGATAGGTTGTATATTATTCATATACATAATGATATCAAGTCCTTAAACATCATTTTTAAATCATCAAATGATAATTATACTTGAATGGATATGATGGAGAACGAATCCTATCGCGTTCGTGGAGACAGTAGTCCGTACGTACGCACGAGCGACAATATCATTCTTTTGATATTAAAATAATATATAAATGGATGGTATATCATATATAAAGAATCATTAAAATGTTATATTTATTATTTACATGAGTTACACATCATTATTATACCCATCCAAATAATATATTATTGAATAACAATTACACCACGACGTGGAGACGGTAAGCCGTACGTACGCACGTATGGTGACATGTTATTCAAAGGGTGGATAGAATACTGAATATGGTTGTACCGTATTTATAATAACATCACAGTATATATATGATACTGGAGTTATTATTTTATAATGGTAACAACAAAGGAAGAAGAAGTGGAAGAAGAAATGAACTTGGAAAAGGGTGGTGAAATCATTACCTCTTCTTCAGGTTCTTCCTTTTGATTTGATCAATATGGCTCCTTAGGTTGGCTTTATAATCAAACTAAGGCCTCTAGGTTGTAGTGAGGGAAGTTGGGAGATTATTTGGTCAGAGGTTTTCCGAACCAAAAGGCTTTGAAGGTGTGAAGAAATTAGAAGGAGGAGTGCCCTTTTATAAGAGGGGTGAGGGGAACCTTTGGAAAAGCTAGAAATATTAATTTATAATAAATTCATATTAGGTTTATAATAGCTCCAAAGTTTACTATTTAAATTTTAAGGTGTGGATGGGTCTAAAACAACTCAACCAATAGAATTTATACAGGTTTGGGTCATTATATTAACCTTATATTTAAGTATTAACTCTTAGTAAATTAGTTTCACTTTTACAATGTCTCTTTGTAATTTTATATTATATGGTTAATAAACATACTATATACATCCAAGAGACACCCAAGTGGTCCATTAATGATGAACCTATCATGATATAAGTCTCTTGGCCGAACCTTAGATTTTTCGGAATTTAATATCAATTAATAATATAATATTTGTTTTAAGAACTCTTTTATGTCAATTTTGACACTATTCAATAGTTGATTTTTTTGAAACTGATAACAGATTTATTACTTCGAAAAAAGTCAATTATATCAATTCTAATATATCATATTATCCTATAAAATTAGTTTAATTCATTAAAAGTTTCATATTATATTTATTTGGGTATTTATAATATCAATTATTTTAATTTTTCACTATTATAGTAATTACTACATCATCATTGTGTCATAAATTAATTAACTTATTTAATGTCTAAAAATTACAAATAAAATATAATTATGTAGGAAATCGTTTTATCGTTCTAATGAATATTTATAATCTAAAATCCAACATATATAACTCTATGTAAAAATTGTTTTTCTGAAAGATCTATGCTTGTGTCATTTTTGTATTCATTTTAACCTAATTAAAAAAAAGTGTCCCTATCACCTACAAGTGGCACCATGGGGTCCAAAAATCGACCCAAAGATGCCTATGGTCGAACATGTATCACGAAATAAGGCTAGGACACGTTTTAGGGTAATTTAGTTTTATTATAATATTATTTTTTTGACCCTTATTTACCAGATTTACCCTTAACCATGGTAAATAAAATATTTACCACAGTAATTATTCAAAATATCTAAAAATAAAAGTTACCTATTTACACAATTTGGAAATCCTGATTACAAATATGGAATACATTTTTCTAAATTCAAAACACAGAAGTGGTAGAAATTAATTTAAAATTAATTCCCGCTGTCAAAACAAAAAGTGTGTTTTAAAGAGATAATAACTATCAAAAGATTGACACTTGTTTATGTTCGGTTTAATTGTAAAATTATGTCCAATGACCAAGATTATATTAAATGGTAAAAATATATTATAAATATACTTTAAAACCACTCAAATTCATAATTTATCACTATTAATTATTTTGATTAAAAAAGTTGTTTTTAATTAAAATTTAGTAATTTTCACTATTCATCAAAATATGAAAGTTATCCGAAAAGTACCAAAATTTCACCTCAGGCTAAATTCGATATTCCAAATCCAAAAATGAAGTCCATTTTAAAATATAAAATATATATAATTTCAAAAAGTAGGTATTACAATTCATAACGGCTAGTTTGATTGGTTATGATGTGTTAGAACTCGGTGTTGCGTACAACACACGCTATCGCATTATTCAAAGAGAAGCGTACCGTAGAAAATTGGGGTGTTACATTCTCCCCTCATTCAAATAATTTCATCCTGGAAATTTCTAGAATACTTATCACATGAAAAGACTCGGGTGGTTCTTCATCATATGTTCCTCGGGTTCTCACGTTGCCTCTTCCATCTTATGGTTTCTCCACAAAACTTTTACCAGACGCGTCATCCGGTTTCTCAGTACTTGTTCTCTTGTATCAAGAATCCTGACGGGATCTTCACAACAGGAAAGATCGGTTTCTAGTTCTAATTCCTCATAGGTGAGTACATGCGTTGGGTCAGGCATGTATTTCCTCAACAGAGATACGTGGAACACATCGTGATCTTTGGAGAGACTTGGCGGCATTGCCAATCGGTAAGCCACAACCCCAATTCGTTCTAGAATTTCAAGAGGTCCGATGTATTTGGGACTCAATTTACCTTTCTTACCAAAACGTATGACTCCCTTCCATGGAGATACCTTCAGGAAAACATGATCACCGACTTGAAATTCCAAATCCTTCCTTCGATTATCGGCATAGCTCTTCTGCCTACTTTGAGCTTCTTTGATGTGATTTTGGATTACATTCACCTTTTCCACCGTTTCCTCCACTAGTTCTGGGCCTACAAGTTTTCTTTCAACAACGTCATCCCAACAGGTTGGTGTATGACATCTCTTTCCGTATAACGCTTCATATGGTGCCATCTGAATACTCGAATAGAAGCTATTGTTATAGGAAAATTCTACCAGGGGTAAATATTGATCCCACATACCCTGAAAGTCAATTGAGCAAGATCTCAACATGTCTTCTAAGGTCTGAATAGTCCGTTCTGATTGTCCGTCTGTCTGAGGGTGGTAAGCAGTGCTCAAATGAAGTTCAGTATCCAGGTATTTCTGAAGACATTTCTAAAATCTTGTAGTAAAACGGGGATCACGATCAGAAACAATCGATAGGGGTACTCCATGAAGTCTCACAACTTCATTAATATATAGTCTTGCTAGACGTTCCAGGGGTAGATCTTCTCTTATAGTAAGAAAACGTGCTGATTTGGTAAGATGATCAACAATAACCCATATTGAATCGTTCCTTCTAGGAGTCTTTGGTAGCCCCATGACAAAGTCCATCGTAATATTGTCCCATTTCCACTCTGATATGGGAATAGGTTGCATGACTCCTCCGAGCTGTTGCCTTCCAGCTTTCACTTGGTGACAAACCATACATCTTGACACAAAATCAACAATCTCCCTCTTCATGTTGTCCCACCAAAAATGTTCCTTCAAATCTCTATACGTTTTGGTGCTCCCAGGGTGTATAGAGAAATTGGAACTATGAGCATCATCCAAAAATTCCCTTTTTAGATCAGGTATATCGGGAACACAAAGTCTCTTCCTGAATCTCAAAATTCTATCTTCATACACAAAGTCTCTCAATCTCCCATCATTCAAAACTTTAATCTTCTTTTGAAATTATTCATCATCGGTCTGAGAACTCTTAATCCTTTCTAGTAAAGATGGTTTGGCAACCATTTGAAAAAGCATTGATGTTTCACCTTCCCTGGTTATTCCCATGTCCATCTTCACTAGATCCCTGAAAATTGGATCCCTTTCAGTTCTCATATTGTTCAAAACTCCATGGTCTTTTCTACTCAAATCATCTTCCACCTTGTTTGCTTTCCCCGGGTGGTAGTGTATCGTACAATCATAATCCTTGAGTAATTCAAGCCATCTCCTTTGCCTCATGTTGAGTTCTTTTTGTGAGAAAATATACTTCAAACTCTTGTGATCAGTATAAATCTCACATTTTTCACCATTGAGGTAGTGCCTCCATATCTTCAAAGCAAAGATCACAGCTGCTAACTCTAGATCATGAGTAGGATAGTTTTGTTCATGAATTTTCAACTGTCGTGATGCATAGGCAATAACTCTATCATTCTGCATAAGGACACAACCAAGTCATTTCTTTGATGCATCACTATAAATAACTAACCCATCATTCCCCGATGGTAGAGTCAATATAGGAGCATTGACTAATCTTCTCTTTAGTTCTTCGAAACATTCTTCACACTCTTTTGTCCAAAAAAATTTAACCCCTTTACGTGTGAGCTTCGTTAATGGGTTAGCCAATCGGGCAAAATTCTGGACGAAACGTCGATAATAACCTGCCAAACCAATAAAACTATGTACCTCAGTTATACTTGAAGGTGCTGGACATTCTTGGATTGACTTGGTCTTAGAAGGATCAACAGAGATTCCATCTTTAGAGACAATATGGCCAAGAAAAGAAATCTCATGAAGCCAGAATTCACACTTGCTAAACTTCCCATATAATTCATGCCTCCTCAGAGTCTTCAAGATAATGCGCAAGTGATTTTCATGATCTTCGTAGGTTTTAGAGTATACTAAGATATCATCAATAAATACCACCACAAATTCATCGAGATAATCCTTGAAAACTTTATTCATCAGATCCATGAATACAGAGGGTGCATTAGTCAATCCAAACGGCATTACAGTAAACTCGTAATGCCCGTACCTAGTTCAAAATGTTGTTTTCAGAATGTATTCCTTCTTCACACACAACTGATGGTATCCAGATCAAAGTTCAATATTTGAAAAGTATTGAGCTCCATGCAGTTGGTCAAATAAATCATCAATAAGAGGTAGGGGATACTTGTTCTTTATTGTTATAGCATTGATCTCCCTGTAGTCGATACATAACCTCATAGATCCATCTTTCTTTTTAACAAAAAGAACAGGGGATCCCCATGGAGAAACACTATGGCGAATAAATCCCTTATTACTCAATTCCTCTAGTTGTTTCTTTAGTTCAACTAATTCTACAGTGGCCATTCTATAAGGGTACTTCGATATAGGCCTTGATCCAGGAATCAAATCAATGGAAAACTCAACTTCTCGTTCTGGAGGATGTCCAGGTAAATCTTCCAGAAATACATCTACAAATTCTTTCACAACAGGTACATCCTCTATTTGAACATTCCTTTCCTCACCAACATTTATTTCATTCTCTTCCTCCCCAATAATTGAATTAAGTTGAGCTACTAGGGGTGGATCTAAATAAGAATTAGGTGGTGACTATTCTGCTCTAAAGATAAGGTGTTCCTTATCATTATCATCAAGAATCGTAACCTCATTCTTCTTACAATAAATATTCTCATCATACTCCGAAAGCCAATCCATACCGAGGATTATATCAAACACAATCATAGGTATGATGATGAGATTAGCAGATAAAGAACATTTATGTGCTCTAATGGGGACTGATTCACAAAACTTTGTTGCAATGATACTTCCCATAGGAGTTTTAACTGACAACTCCCTTTTTAAATCAAATTGGAAATATCTAATTTTCTTAGAAAACGGGGAAGATATGAAACAATGTGATGATCCAGAATCAAATAATGCATTTGCTAAACATGAGGAAACCATTAAATTACCTGCCACCACGTCTTTCGGAGCTTCTACCTCAGCAGTAGTGATAGCATAAACCTGGCCTTGATCCCTTGTCCTTTTCTAAGGTAAGTTCTCCTGATGCTTAGGACATTCATTTGCATAATGCCCCATCTCCCTGAAATTGTATCACTGAACGTTGGTAGCTTCCTTCTTCCCCTTGCAATCACGAGCTTGGTGGCCTTTTTCACCACACTTGTAACAGACTCACATTCCCTTCAAGCAAGTACCAGGATGTTTCTTCTGGCATTTACCACAAGATGGATATTCAACCTTTCCCTTATTCCCCTTATTTCAATTCCCATATTGATCAGCAGGTCTCTTCTTCTCTTGATTTGCTTTAAAGTCATAAGACATAGGGAATTCTTTTTCGGTATTGATAGCACATGATACAATGTCTTCGTACGACGAAAAGGATTGTGAGACTAATGCTCGACGAAGAAATGGTTTTAACCCATCAAAGAAACGATCAGTCTTACTTCTTGGGTTACATATATAATCTCCAGCATACCTTGCTAACCTTGTAAAGTTAGCCTCATACTTTGTGACATTCTCATCCTCCTTTTGTCTCAGACTCGGAAATTGCCTTTCCATATCTGCTCGATGGTCGCGAGTAATGTATTTTTCTAAAAACAGATCTTTGAACTCCCTCCATTCCATATTTGATACTTCACCATCTTCCTTCATGTTTTGAATCAATGACCACCATTGATCAACATCTCCAGTGAGGCGGTAAACTGCCATGACAACTTTTTCCATTTCACTGCTCCCCAAAGCCTGAAATATTTTCTCTAGGGAATTAATCCATTGCTCAGCTAATAAGGGATTTGTACTCCCATTGAACGTTGGTGGTTGTTGCCTCATGAATCGATCTAACATTGATCCTCCATGCTGTGGATCAGGGTTCTCCATACGGGTAAGGTTATTATTCATAACCTGAGTAAGTTGTCCCAGTATGGTGATTAGCTGATCAGCACCAGTTGCATCACCAGCCCCACTATAATTATCTTGAGCAGGAGGACAATCCCTACATGGAGTTCATGCATTGATACGGTTTCCATTTCTTCCACTAGGCGCCATTTCTAAACAATTGCATAAACTAGATCAGTTTATGAATCAAAATACATAATCCCATACTTATAAAACAATTGACATAAATTGAACTATTTATGGATATAATCCATAATCATAAAAATGTTTTCTTTAAGGAATTATATACTCATAAACCCTTCATAATGATTTGTAATGAAAATGAGAGTTATCCTAAGCATATCCCCCGGGAGTGTCGTAACCAAGAGTGCAGCAAGGCCCGTTGTCGTGCACCAGTTCCCGTTCGAGTCTAGCTCAAAGCAGTGTTTTCGGGTGTTACCCCTAGGTACATCTGTGCGAGAGCCTCCTCTACTTGCTCGTTTCCAGACAGGGATGTATTGCTCGGAAAACTCACAAAATCTCTACAATACCAAAATTCTAGGAAGTTCTTCTATACTAATCCTCAAAGATCATCTTAGGTCTACATGCTCTAATCAGAGTTTATCTAAATCTAGCTTCCAAGGTTTGTACTAAACTTCCTCTGATACCAACTGTAACGCCCCGACCCTAGTTACCCAGATTCAGTGCATTATTACATAACATTGGAATGATCACAAGAAAGATCAAATCTTGAAAGACCGATTGGTTTAGTAGCCTTGGAAACACTAGATATATCCATAAGTCTTACATTACATCATAAAATGAAAAACTACTACAACAACATATTGTCTCCATAATCCACACTCATATCCCCACATAATATCCCTGCAGGTCATTCATAATTTACTTCTTCACTTCCTGGGAAAAATAAAACATAGAAAAGGGGTGAGCTCAAATGCCCAGTAAGGATAACAATATAGCTGAACATTCAAAATAAGAATAAACATTTAAGGGAATGCATTACAAAAACAAAAGCCTTTTAAACTTGAACTTCAACATAGTATGGCAAAAGTAAAATGAAATAATGCCATTTACTTGTTCACATGGATATTCTACTAATCGAATAATCACATGCAATATCAATAACCACTTTCATAATGTTGGAATGCATAATGCCAGACTATCATAACCACATAGCCAAGGCCTCGTGCCAAGACTACACATAAGATTTTGTCAAGGACTTGTGCCAAGACACTAGTTTGTCTCATGAGACCTACTGATGCATCGAGGAGCTATAGCGGGCTCCACCCATCACATATTAAGTCCAATGCATTCCCATATGAAAAGGTTTAAACAGAACATAAACATTCCTATTAAAACTAGCATACGAAATGTCAATAACTTCACCATAAACTATGAATGGTATTAAAATAGCACATCCAGAGTCAAACATATCACAAAACCTTCAATACAATATATAAGTTTTGTATCATAATAAATCAACTTCAAATAAGCGTAAAATCCATCAAAAGATGTTGACATATATGAAATAAAAACACTTCTTAGAGAAATATCTCTTTCTATTTTTGAAATCATTTAAGATCCATATAAATTAAAAAAATTTCTTGAAAATATTCTTATAAGCTTGTAAGGAAAGCTTTAAAGATTTTATAATGGCGGAAAATAACTGTACCCGCCGTATAAGTTGAAAAAAACATTCTTACCTTAATTCTGTCGAAAAGGTAAAAAAGGACCTTGTTTTGGAAACAACGGAAAGATTCCCCTTATAAAAATTAAAACAAGGGTATAAATGACTTTAACCCATATTCTTGTAAATAATAAAAATGTTTTGAAATACATTTTTAAGAAAACATGGATGTGGATGATAAAGAGATCCCAGTAGATTGTTACATATAAACAACCTCAGATAATGAGGAGATTGTGAAATAACCCTTACCTTGTAGTTTTCCTTTGTTGGGGTAGGTTAACCTCCTGTATAATGGTGAAATAATTGTTATTAAATTATACAAGAATCATATACATTAATTTGATATCATATATGATCTTTTAATATTGATTTGATAATAATATCTTAGTATTATCGTTGTTTCGGGTGTTAACTTACTTGTTTTCTTTTGTATGTTTTGTTACGTAAGACATGTTTGTAAAGGATAGGTTGTATATTATTCATATCCAGAATGATATCAAGTCCTTAAACATCATTTTTAAATCATCAAATGATAATTATACTTGAATAGATATGATGGAGAATGAATCTTATCGCGTTCATGGAGACGGTAGTTTGTACGTACGCACGAGCGACAATATCATTCTTTTGATATTAAAATAATATATAAATGGATGGTATATCATATATACAGAATCATTAACATGTTATATTTGTTATTTACATGAGTTACACATCATTATTATACCCATCCAAATAATATATTATTGAATAACAATTACACCACGACGTGGAGACGGTAAGCCGTACGTACACATGTATGGTGACATGTTATTCAAAGGGTGGATAGAATACTGAATATGGTTGTACCATATTTATAATAACATCACAGTATATATATGATACTGGAGTTATTATTTTATAATGGTAACAACAAAGGAAGAAGAAGTGGAAGAAGAAATGAACTTGGAAAAGGGTGGTGAAATCATTCCCTCTTCTTCAGGTTCTTCCTTTTGATTTCATCAAAAGGGATCCTTAGTTTGGCTTTATAATCAAACTAAGGCCTCTAGGTTGTAGTTAGGGAAGTTGGGAGAGTATTTGGGCAGAGTTTGGCCGAACCAAAAGGCTTTGAAGGTGTGAAGAAATGAGAAGGAGGAGTTCTCTTTTATAAGAGGGGTGAGGGGCACCTTTGGAAAAGCTAGAAATATTAATTTATAATAAATTCATATTCGGTTTATAATGGCTCCAAAGTTTATTATTTAAATTTTAAGGTTGGGATGGGTCGAAAAAAACTCAACCAATAGAATTTATACAGGTTTGGGTCATTATATTAACCTTATCTTTAAGTATTAACTCTTAGTTAATTAATTTCACTTTTACAATGTCTCTTTGTATTTTTATCTTATATGGTTAATAAACTTACTATATACATCCAATAGACCCCCAACTGGTCCATTAATGATGAACCTATCATGATATAAGTCTCTTTGCCGAACCTTAGATTTTTAGGAATTTAATATCAATTAATAATATAATATTTGTTTTAAGAACTCTTTCATGTCAATTTCGACACTATTCAATAGTTGATTTTTTTGAAACTAATAACAGATTGATTACTTCGAAAAAAGTCAATTAAATCAATCATAATATATCATATTATCCTATAAAATTAGTTTAATTCATTAAAAGTTTTATATTATATTTATTTGGGTATTTATAATATCAATTATTTTATTTTTTCACTATTATAGTAATTACTACATCATCATTGTGTCATAAATTAATTAACTTATTTAATATCTAAAAATTATAAATATAATATAATTATGTAGGAAATATTTTTATCTTTCTAATTAATATTTATAATCTAAAATACAACATATATAACTCTATGTAAAAATTGTTTTGCTAAAAGATATATGCTTGTGTCATTTTTGTATTCATTTTAACTTAATTAAAAAAAAGTGTCCCTATCACCTACAAGTGGCACCATGGGGTCCCAAAATCGACCCAAATATTCCTATGGTCGAACATGTATCACCCAATAAGGCTAGGACACGTTTTAGGGTAATTTAGTATTATTATAATATTATTTTTTTAACCCTTATTTACCATATTTACCCTTAACCATGGTAAATAAAATATTTACCACATTAATTATTCAAAATATATAAAAATAAAAGTTACCTATTTACACAATTTGGACATCCTGATTCCAAATATGGAATCTATTTTTCTAAATTCAAAACACAGAAGTGGTAGAAATTAATTTAAAATTAATTCCCGCTGTCAAAACAAAAAGCGTGTTTTTAAGAGATAATAACTATCAACAGATTGACACTTGTTTATGTTCGGTTTAATTATAAAATTATGTCCAATGACCAAAATTATATTAAATGGTAAAAATATATTCTAAACATACTTTAAAACCACTCAAATTCATAATTTATCACTATTAATTATTTTGATTAAAAAAGTTGTTTTTAATTAAAATTTAGTAATTTTCACTATTCATCAAAATATGAAAGTTATCCGAAAAGTAAAAAAATTTCACCTTAGGCTAAATTCGATATTCCAAATCCAAAAATGATGTCCATTTTAAAATATAAATTATATATAATTTCAAAAAGTAGGTATTACTATTCATAACGGCTAGTTTGATTGGTTATGGTGTGTTAGAACGCGGTGTTGCGTACAACACATGCTATCACATTATTCAAAGAGAAGCATACCGTAGAAGCTTGGGGTGTTACAGTAATGGATAGTTTCTTATAATTGGGGCACCAAGTAGTAGGTTTTAGTGGGGGACACCAAAAAGGGATCATGGTGGGTTAGATCTTTTCATCAACTGTTAATAGATATTGTTATGCATTAATATCATGGAATGAGATTCATTCACATGTGCACTATCAAACCAGAGTATTAGTCACAAAGGGGTTGCATTAATGATTAATTAATCTTGGTGATAATAATATTTATACTTGTAAGGGAAATGACATGTTGGTGTACGAATTCCTTACTAATTATGACACAAAGAATAGTTATGCAGTGTATGGACCATTATTTTAGTGGTAGTGGTGGGGTCAGGGTCCTCCCATTTGTGGTAAATAAAATCATTAAGGGGTTGGATTTGGAAGTATAGTAAGAGGAGGATGACATTATGTTTTGTTTCCACCACTAACGCCCTCGTTGATCTATGTTAGGAATAAAGGTCTACATGTACGGGATTTTTTGAGATGAATGTGATGGGGGGTTATAACTAGGAATCACATACCATGATCTGATGTAAGATATATGTCAATTTTACATTAGCACTCATACTCGTAAGCCTAGGCACAAGTCATTCTATTGTATTCAATTCCCTAGATTGATTGTCAGATATTACAGTGGAGTATCTTGCTTTATATGTGTGTCTAGACACACCTACTGAAAGAATTTCCATGCCCCCACATATTTTGGTGGTTCAAACATATGCTTAATATAGGGAGGTTTTTGTGGGACTTTATTGTGGCTGTGATGAAGCCATAAAAGATCATCCATTATATAGATCATCTTTCTATAATAAATGTCTGAATAAAGTATTTCCATCAATGGGTAATGTGATTATGTAATACCCTAATATATTTATGAAATATATTATTAAATAATTTTATATATTTGATAGGTTTCATTACATGAAATAGAATGTTAAGATGATCCAAAAAATATTATTAAAATTTGAAATGTCTATTATAAACTTGCCCTTAATTTGGTGAAAA
Source organism: Viscum album (assembly GCA_963277665.1). Classification (NCBI taxonomy): domain Eukaryota; kingdom Viridiplantae; phylum Streptophyta; class Magnoliopsida; order Santalales; family Viscaceae; genus Viscum; species Viscum album. The sequence continues at coordinate 1,025,468,018 of OY728126.1, forward strand.
TAAAAATGACTAAATAGTTTTTGAAATAAATATGATGTTCTAACTCAATATGTATGTATTTGTTAATTTATTATAAAATGATCACACATTTCTTTAGTAAACACTTTTTTATCTTCGAAAATATATCTTTCTTTAAAAATGATTTTTTATTATTTTTATGAGTGAATATTATTTACTATAAGATCTAGAAAATTTATTTGAAAATATTAATTTAATTTTATAATTCATCATTTCAAAATTATCATAAAAATATTTAATTTATATTTTTTAAATAAAATTTATTTTTCTAAATAATAGTGAAAATTAATGATCTTTATTGAAATTTATATTCTATTTTAAAGCTTTTAAAAGGTCAAATTATTTTTTGGAATAGTTTTAAATTTTAATCAGTTTGTATGGATTTAAAATAATACAATTATTGTTTTTGAAATGGATTTTATTCCTGAATTTACCATTTATATATATAAAGGGAATTTTTTAGAAAAACTATTTTCATTTCTTTTTTTTTTGTTTAATTTAAAATTAATGTCTGAAATTTATTTGTTTTTAATTGAATAAAATTTATTAAAAATTTATATTCAATGTTTTCACGTTTTTTAATTAATAACCTTTTATTTTTAGTCAATATGAATAGTAAATATGGTAAAATTTATTACATCGGTAATGGGTAAATTGGGTTAACCTCATTTCACCCTATTTTGTATTTGAGGAATTTAACTCGACCCTTACCATATAAGGTTCTATATTGAGTTATTTAATCTACACATTCCCATAAAAAAGACTTAGATATTATTAAAATTAAAGAAAGGGAGAAAATGTCACACTCTTATTTTTAATAAGTATAATATTTTTAATACGGGTTTAAATAGAAGATGTGTTCAACAATAAATACTATATGAAGATATAATGTATTTAACTCCATCATGGTTATTTATTTATAATTTTAAGGAATTATATAATTTCTCTAAATTCTTACACAACCCTGATGTAGTAATTATACAATTAAATGACAAAATACAATAAATAATATTAAAAATATTAAAAGAAATATAATTTAATTAATTAAGGTGGTAAAATAATTTTATTGATGATTATGACATATTATGTGTGTGATAAATTATTGTTTTGAGGATATCTTTTTTATTTTAGTTAATAAAATTCAATGTAATTAATAGTCCTAAAATTGATATTATGAATATTTTTTAGTGAATAATAATGTTTTAAATGATATAAATTTGGAAAAATATTATTTTTTTCCAAAATATTAGGATAAGGTTTAATATAAAATTAATAACTTATATATTTGGTTATTGTAATTTTATAGTAATTATATTAACCCTTAGAGTGTAAAAATCTATATTATTTTGGTAAGAATTAAAAGGGTTAAATAACAGTTAAAAGAAAAGATTATGATATAACCAATGCCTAAAATTTCCCAAATTAATTATGGGATAAATAGATTTCTACCATTATCTTATTAAGTTATAATTTGTGTTTTTAAGGGACAATTATCCATCAAAAGGACATCTATATTATTTAAATCAGAGATAATGGAAAAATGTTTCACTCTTTGTTTTTAATATATTTTATGTGTCCACTTGGAGAAAAAAAGAAAGATATGGATGAAAATAAGTTTTTTATCTTAATAAATTTTTTTATTATATAATTTTTTTTATTTTTTTATATTATATATTTAACTAAAATTATCCTAAAATTCAAAAATAGAATTTTTTTTAGTTAATAGAAAAATAAAATAATTTATTTTAAAAATATATATATTTTTTATTATTTAAGGTTTATAACAATTTTTATATATCTATATGATATATAATAGATGTTTCAAAGCATTTTATTCAAATTCACTTTTTGTTTTGATTTATTTGAAGTCAAATAAAATGAATAGCGTTAGAATTGAAATTAATGATATCTTATGAGAATATTATTTTATTAAATTAATTAAAATTCAAAAATAAATTGGATTCATTCATTTGAATGTTATATATCTTAATAAATCATTAATGTTTATTTTATAAGTCGTTACCTATTTATAGTAAAATTATTAACCATTTATAATTAAAATAATGGTTACCACGGTTAATGTTAAAAATAAATAACCAAGGGGTTAATAAAAAGATAAGGTTTAAATTGACACATAAACTTATATATATTTTATTTTTTAATTATATTAAAACCTTATCTTATCATATCATCAAATAAATTTCCATTTTGTGGTAATTGGATAGAAAATCAATTTATTATAATTTAGTCTTTTGGGGACTTTCAAAAAGTGACCCTCACCTCAATTAAAAATGGTCTCCTCCTCCATCACTTATTTACATAATTATTATCCTTATATATAGAATATAAATTACCAATTTCTTTTATAAAATACAATTAATATATTATACAGGTTCTATTCTTCTCAAAAGACCATCCCTATTGAACCTTATAGAAGATAGAAAGAGACGTTTCGAAGGAGAGGTAACCGCTATAACCGGTCAATTTTTTTCTAATCTTCCTTACCTCATCTAAATATAATATTTTTAGTATTAAATAACAACATATTTATCCTAAATATTAATAAATTTTATTATTATCATTATTATTAAAACACCATTATATACCCTCTTTCCCATCAAGCAAGATGTAAAAGTATCACTTGTGTGTATGTATGACTTACCATCTCCACATAGCGATACAATTAATGTTCCATCGCCATATATTATGGATGGGTATTATATGTATTTAATGGATATATATTATATATATTTGATAAAATAATTATTATAGAAATATTAATTGTTATTTTCTTTTCTTTCATTCCATCAATCAAAAAATTAAAATAGCATTCATGCGTACATACAACCAACTGTCTCCATGAATGGTGTAATTAATTTTTCTATTTCTAATTTATATGAATGATTATAAATATATATAATTATTGTATATTAGTTTTATACCATGATTAAACATATGGAAATTATTCGATCATTATCAATGTATAAAGACCAAGACTTTCGAACTGAAACATGCTTAGAAAATGAAGCAGTTATCACCCAGAATAGTGATTTTGATAACATATTATTTTAGAAAGTGTGATAAGATTTTATTAAATAATAATAAATTTTTTGATAAAATTTAGATTATGGAATAAATTTTTTACAAATCCATATTTATTTTTTAGGATGTTTTAACGTGAACAATGAAAGGAAATACTAGAGGTACAATTTTATTTCACAATCTCAATATTATTCGGGATTTATTATCTTAAAGTCCCCATTGGAAAATATTTATCTTATATATACATATATCCTAAAACTTTTTTATAAAATATTTTATAATATTCATATATTATATTTCAAAATAATTTTTACCCATGTTTTACTTTTTACAAAATGTTTTTAATGGAATATTTTTATCATTTACCAAACATGGTACATTGTGACTTTTCTGACAAAAATATGAAAGTAATATTTTCTAAAATATATTGAATGATAATAATTACCCTCTTCCATGAATCCTAAATTTATTTAATCTTTCTATATAATCTTTAGGTTTATTTTTAATGATAATTTTTTTCCTTTCCAATTGAGGATCATTTCAAACAAATGTTTTCAAAATGGAAATGATATTTTCATCATGAATTATTGCAAGTGATATTTCAAAATCATTTTCAATATAAGAAAACAATATTTTATGTTACATATTCTATACTGCGGATATGGTTTAAGGATACAATCCTTATTCATTAGTTTTATGTTTTATTTTTATGATTTCATGATGTTAATGAATCCCATTACTTTTCCATGAGTTATGCTATGATAAAATTTTTATATAACCCATTTCTTTTAATGGGTTTTGACATGATGAATGATTTATATTATTATAGAACACATATTTATGGTTTTATTATGTGATTTTTGGTACATATATCTACCTCCAATTAATTGGGTAAATATGTATATCTCATTAGAAAGATAGGACTAGAACAAGGAGTTAACTCGAAATAGTGTTTCAGTGTTTGAATAATATTTGAACACAATTAAGTAATAGAGGGATATAATGGGAATTGAAACCAGTTTAGTAACACATGGTTGGAATGGGATGTAAACCTATATTAGTTATATAGGGATAGAAGGGGCAGTGAATTTGATTTAATAAAGGATTTTGTTTTCTATGATGGTCTTAGGAGTGAGCCTTGACTAATATGGAAATGATTTTCTATGGTTATGTGTATGAGACAAATTCTATGTATTATATAAACATTATTCTATCACAATTCTTGATATTTTATTTCTTTATGATTCATGTCTTATTAAATTCCAAGATTTATTTCATCTTTCAAGATTATCGTCTTTGATATGAAAGGCATAACTTCCAAATGTTGAGTTCATGTTCTTATACACTTATGCTAATATTTTTTTTATGAAATCATTGGTATCTCCCTTGTTTACCATTACTAAGAATATGTGATCATCCTTTATTATGTTTCTTTTACCTAGGATTTTAAAAATGTTATTATGTCTGATATTTAAAAAAAATGTTATGAAGGAATAAGAGGGAGATGATGTGGATATTTCATGAACCTGCTGTTTATGATTCCATGTTTCCAAAGACACTAGAACTATATGGTTATTTCATGGATTTGTTATATTATGTAATTTATATTCATCTAAAATGATATAATATATATGTAATGAATTTGTGGTCTTTTATTTATTATGAGATGATGGATTGAGATTATCCTTCATAGGAAATAGGTACATTTAGTCTAGATGCATATGGTCTATGTAGGGGATGTTATATATGATCATCGATCAGTTGGGAGTCTATATTTATATGTTTTGGAAGAATAAATTTTAAGCTGAAATCAGTGGTGGAGGATTCCATTGATATTTTTATAGAGTATGTTTTAGGATTCACACCTCAATGCGAGGTTGACTTTTTCATTGATTTACACCTCAGGATTGCTTTGATGTCATTTGTAGTTTACGATATGTCCTTGGACAAGATCCATGACCGGAAGGAGTGGGTGGAATATTTTATAAATAATGGTTTAATCAAACCCAATGTGTCCCATGGTTATCTTTGTTTTTCTCTTCTCAAATACGTATAATAAATTGAGGTATTGTATTGACAATTGTTAACATAATTAGGCCATATTTAAGGAAATGTATCTTCTTCCAAGGATCAATTACCTCTTCAACTAACTACATATATATAATTGGTTATCATAGGTGCCTTTTAGCTCCAAATATTGTAGTTAGTCAGGTTTTGACATTTTATACTTTTGATAATTTCTAATAATATTTATGAAGCCCGACGCTGAGTCGTTGTAGGATTTTAAGGCCCGGAGAGCCTTAGTTCAGTGCTATCAATATATATATATATAATCAAACAGACACAATTTCTTTGGAAATGTGTTATAACTCCATTATAGAGTCTTCGATCAAAAATATGAGTCCATAGATAAGTCCTGTACATAGGGTTTTTCCTAGGCGTGACATAAAAATTGTTGGTGTTGGGTGTATGGTCGAAGTTGAGTTATTGGTGGGGTGTTAAAAAGATGTTAATTTATTTAATGAAAATTAAACCAATTAACCTCTTTCCCCCACCCCCACCACTTTGTGTGAACATATAAGAGATGCATATATCCCTCTCCCTTTTGATAAATAGATGAAACTATGTGAATCTAAGGAGAAGAGGTGTCATTTATCTCTGATCTTGATTTCGATCGCTACCTAATCATTGTGCAGTGGCTTTGGATTATGGATATGACCTAAAATATTCTATATTCTTTCATGAGGTATTCGAATTTTATTTTTAATTCTTGGTCTCATTATTATGGATTTTTTAAGGTTTTACATCCCTTAGACGGCTACTAGAGATCCCCAAGGGTTCAATCTCTACGTTTTGGGGGAAAATCAGGCTGATTAGATGGATCCCATTGAATTATCATTCTAAATTCTTAATCACATAGTGTGTAGTGTGGGGTAAAATTTATTGTGTTCTTCCTATTTGGGAAATATGAATTTTTAGGACTATACACAATGTACAAGGGTTATACAATGTGTAATAAGCCCAGATCTCATGGTTGAGGGACATGGCCAGAAAAGTCGTGTTAAAGGACATATTCATGTGGACGTACTGGGTTAGGGACATGGGTACTGGGTTCCAAACGTGGTCATGGAAAGATGAAATGTCCAAGAGGTCATCTTTTTAAGACACACAGTGCACCTAGGGATACACTCAATGTGTGAGACACGGCTAGCTAATCCATGTTGGAAAGACATGGCCAGGGGACTGGGTGAGGCAATACATGCTTTGTACACCATGTACACACCATGTATGATCACATTGCTTGCCTTAACATTCATAATATTATAGGTTTGGGTGTTCATATAGGGTCACATTGCATTTGGACACTAGTACCCATCATGTACATTCCCTTGGAGGATTCCTCTTAGTGTATCCTTTTCTTTGGGGCTTAGATCCAGGCCTGTGAGTAGGCTATCCTGGTTATTTTTCTATGTTGGACATGATGGTGGAACTCTTGTTGGAATATGAGATACTAAAACAAAATGATGTGTTAGTGGTGCTAGACCTGGGTAGTAATCAATGTGGATCACTTGGTTGACATTGGGATAGGTACTTTTCCCAATCATTTTAGGTTATGGTTCCTTGAGTCTCATTATACTAGTATACTAGTACTCCCATTTTGTACCAGGGTATTGTTCCCCTACTTATTGTAGTGTTGTAACATGGGTTATGATGAGTTTTATGCTCATTTAAAAAAAAGTTGATAAATTTCTGATATCAATGTGGTATTAAAGATATATTTTATGGATTTTAATCCCTTTTAGTATCAGGGTGCAAGTTTCCCTTCTCTCTATGTTGGTAGATAAAGAACTCCCCACACAATTGGAACGAGTCCTCTACCTGTGAAGTAGTTCTCTGATAGTTTTAAATCCACTATTGGAATAGGTTGAGAGTCCCCCATTTTTTCATGCAATTGGAGATGGAGAACCTCTATTGTACCAGGGTGAGGGTCCTCCATAATAGTTAGATACATAGTGTCGGTACTCCCCTATAATATCAAGGTGTGAGTCCTCTATCCATGGTGTCAGTACTCCCCTACATCAATAGGGAATAGGTCCTCTATATGTGATGTATAGATAGAGTGGGTACTCCCTTGTCATACCAAAATTTGGGTCCTCTATCCTTGGAGTCAAAACTCCCCTATAATTCCAGAGTTTGGGTCCTCTATATGTGATGTTTAGGAAATGTTGGTACTCAACTGTTGTACAAGGGTGTGGGTCCTATATCATAGGTTCAGTACTCCCCTATGAATTCAGGATCTGGTTCCCCTACAATGGTTGTACTAGTATAGATGGCGTCACACTCCCCTATCATTCTAGGGTGATGTTACAATATCTACATAGTGGTACTCCCCCCACCTATGAGTAGTGATGGGGAGAAAGTCCTCCATAGGAGTTGGAGCTCCATTAGCTATGGAGAGAAGTTACATTGGGTGGGCCCCTTTACTTTTTTTCACAATACCTAGTTAGGAGATAGTTATCCCCTGATGTATTGAGGCGTGGGACACTCCCTATAGATACTCCAATGGGTTTGTAGAATGTTTAGAAGTTAGTAATCCTTTAGTTGCGGTGAAGTGGTGATGTGTGGGTCCATCATTTCTCTATATTTTTAGATTATTCATGTTGTTCATAGGACGGATCATCACCCGATCCCTTGTGTGTAGTAGAAATGGGTGTGTCTCTCTAGTTGGGTAATAATGAGCTCTTGCAGGATGCAATATAGTGATAGTAGGACCTCAGGTTAGATATTTATCTCGGATGGATGAGCTCGTGGAGTATGTCCTCCTAAGAATGTTTTACCTTCAATCCTCGAGTAGAATCCTTTAGTTGGATATGAGGTTGGATCCTCATGAGACTAGGAGTCTGAGACCAGTATATCTGGGTGATTCTAGGAGTCTTTGCGGTGTTGTCACATGTCTTGTATGACACCCCATGTGGATTGAGCTTACTAGTTATGTATTGATGAGTTTTGGTTTGAGAAGAAGTTTATCACTCTTTTGGGTTACCTATAGATTGGTAGAGAAGACTATTTCCTTTTTTCCCCGTTTTGTTTTCAGTTTTTCCTTCCTACTGAGTATTATTATACTCACCCCAATACATGATTTTCCTACACATGTTGTCTCTTGTGCAGATGACATGACTTTTGATGGAGTCCTTGCAGGATCTATAGTAGGGGGAGCATAGTGAGCTATACCAAATCAGGTGTTTACCAGAGCTTGGATGAGGAGATTTATGGTAGTTTCATTTGATAACAACCACCCCCTTATGATAAGTTTGAACGTTTTCTCAGTTTTGTGGGCTTGTATATTTTTTCTTTTACACTTGTAGTACTTCTATTTTACTCAAATTGTAGGAGAGATGTGTGCATTGATTTTTATTTTATGTTTATATTATCTATTCACTATTTCATGGAGTTGTTTGTGGGTAAATGCATAAAGGTAATTTAGTATAAGGCCTCCCATTTGTGTGATATTCCTATTCGACCCTAGACCCCAACCCCTATCCTATTGGAAGCTAGCATGGGGTGTGGTGGTCGTGGCATGAACCATGTTGGGTCGGGTCATGAAAGAGTGGAATCTGAGAAGATTACACTTTGGGACCACAATGTCAGGAGTTTTTTTGGGTTGAATAGGGACAATGTTAATGTGTATTTGTGTTTGGATTTCACGATAGGAACTACAGTGTTGGTGTAGTGACCAATAAATCCATTCAATAGGACTCTAATAACCCGATTGTTGACTTGGTACATTAGGGAACTGGTCATACGGAAATATCAATACATGCATTATATAGGACTGGATTTTTTGTTCAATTTCCTTCTTGAGTCATCTTCCTAGATTTACTCTTTGACCATGGAATGTCTTGATTTTATTTCAGGATACCACTATGATGAAAAATTTACAAGGTTCCATAGAGTGATTATGATGATGATCTTCCAAGTGATGAGACTTCAGTGTAGGGAAATAGTCTGGAGGCGGTACCTTTGGGCGGTCTTCTAGTTAAGTTGCTACCTATTGAGCAGCAGGATGTGTTATTAGTTTAGGCTGAGGATATGTGAAGGATGAGTGTTCTACATGAGTTTCAGAGGGAATAACTTCCAAAGTATTATGGTGATCTAGAAATCTAGGTAACTAATGATTGGATTGAGGTAGTCATGCACATTTTTCTCCTTGTGAGGATAACACCTGATCAGATGGTGGTTTTAGAATCGAGACTTCTTTGGGGATAAACTAGATGATGGAGCCTTGTGACCCAATCCCACAAAAAGGTGACACACACTTGGGTGGACTTTGAGTGGCTCATCTAGGAATAGTTTAATCTGGCCACAATGAGATCTGTATGTATCTCGGGGCTTATACAACTTCGGTAAGGTATCATGCCCATCACAAAGTACTCATAGAGTTTCATAGACCTGCTGTGTTATTCCATTTATATAATTTGAGACACATTTTTCATAGATTGGACCTTGTAGTCGGGCCCTATGGAGACATCCTAGCATGTGTGTCTCCTTGTGCCTTCCCTCTTATGAAATGGTATTGGAGATATCTCTAGTGATTGAAAGATTACTCAAAAAGGGTTAGGTAGATGTGGCCAATAGTGTTAATCATGGGCTGAGACAACTACAACATCTAGAAGAAAAAAACTAATAGAGTCATAGTGTAGGTGAAATACCCATGTGAAAACTCATTCACATCGATCTACAATGTAATAGTTGTGTTGAGATCCTAGAAATCCGTTGGAGATCATGTGTTATACTTATAAAGGATGTGGTCATGCTCTATATATTGTCTAACCCACCATGATTCTAAGGTATATGGACCACTGTGGTAGATTTAGACCCTAGATAATGGAGTTCGGCATGATAGAGGATGGGGTGGAGGATAATGGAGAAATATAGTAGGTGGAAGATGGTTCGAGATGTTGCGACCACCAACTGGTAGTCCATGCCAGGACCTAGGAGCTGGAGGATGAGGGTGAGGAAAACATCATGTTGTAAAAGACATCTGTCTGAGGGAATTGAAAATGATTAGAGGTATGCTCTGTGCACTTTATACTATAAATAGAATTATTTTTAAACACTATTGCGAGGTACTATTTTTTTAGCACTTCCTGTTTGGGGATTATCAAGGGTGATTCAGAGCATTGGTAGAACCCCATGATAGCTTTATTTAAAATTTATTCAGATTCATGAGAAAGAGGGATTACTCCCCAACTGATGCATGTTCTTGTAACGTGATAGAAATTTTGTAGTAGAGTCAGTGATTCCCAAATCGGATAGTGTTATGGTGTGGTGGACGAGTTCCTTTAACTTGTCTGTACTAGGTTTGGTTGTGTGTCGGAGTGTCGGAGTAGGCCCTGGCTTATTCAGTGGATCATTTTTGCTCAACCCATATGCTTGGTGTAATAATTGAGAGATCCCTATATATAACCATTCCACAGGGGAAGATATAGTTCTGAGATGTTTCCTCGTAGTGGATTGGTTTCTAGAAATCCATGCTAAGCTGGCTTGCCACTTTTGGGTGTGGTTGTTGGGGTTTACAGAGGACCAAATAAGACCTATTGTTTACACATGACTAGCCCTATGTTGTTCATCAGTAACCTCATGTGCATAGTGTCATTTTTATACATGATATGATTGAGGATAAATAGGTCTAGTTCATCAAGGGGTGGATAATAACTTCTAGGTTCTGTTGACATCTATGTCAGGTAAGAGAATCAGTGTACAGTTATATCCTAAGACTACAAACTGACATTGATGGTTTGTTCTTTTCCCCTGTTGTAGTGAGGTGACATGTTCCTACTTGTTTTATGATGTATACCTAGTTTGATATGTACATGGTTTTGGGTTTTTCATTTTGGTTCTATGGAGTGTGTTCTTGTAAGAATCTTAGGAACCCTTGGTGAGATCACTATTATTTAAGTCTTATTTGAGAGCTCAGTTTTTATCATTCAGCCTAGGATTTTGCTTTTTGAGAAAAAATGATTATGATTTAGAGGATATAGAATCTTAGTTTTGACCTATAATTCTTTGAAATATTTCTAATAATATTTACAAATCCAAGTGCAGATTCGGCGAGGGATTCCTGGGCCTGGAGAACCATGGTTTGGTTATATCATATATATTAAATTTATATTATCATGTGTGCATAGTTTTTTTCAAATTTCAAAAAACATCTATTTTAGGACTCATATTAGAAATATGATATCATGGTTGAGTTCAAAACATGGTGTTTTTCAGGTAAGAATTCCATGACCCATCCCCCGGGGCCCATGTTGTGACTACCCCAAGCCTTCCTTCCATAGGCCATGGGATGGAAACTAGCACCGAAAGGCGTATTACCCAAAAAACGTGAAAGCATTGGCTTTATATCTGGTAAAAAAACACGACCAAGAACAAAGCAAGATACGAACACAAGTAAACAGAAAATTAAAAATGTTGTGTAAAATAACTATAAGGGGGCCAAAATAAATCCCATCTATAAAGTACAAGAGAACTTGAAATTGCAAGTAAACTGAAACAACTCCTGTGAACACCTTCTAAGGATCCTACCTGAAGGGTATCTACAGTTCTCGAACGGTTGTCTCTACTGTATGACTCTTCTAAGTTCCACCTCTGAGCTACCTCCAGTCCTGGTACTCTCATCCTCGTTCAGCGTTGTCCATCGTCTGCACCAAACACAACAAGGTGCGGGGATAGCCCATGCAGTGGTGAGTATAACAATACTCAGAAGGGACCCGAAGACCTTCAAAGGTCGTACAAAATCCAAAAAGGATAAACCAAAAAGAATGTAATCATATGAGAATACTACTTAGGTATATTCTCATGCATATACCCAAGTTATCAAGTATACACATCTCATTCATGAGGAAACACAAGGTCTATCTCAAAATCCCCATGCTCAACTGTTCCAGAATGGAAGGAATATCATGAATGTAACACCACTAGGTAAGTACCACAAAGTTAAATCCACATTGAAAATACCACAAAGGTTTCACCACGAAGGAAAGTACCGCAAAGGTATGACACACAGAAGAATACCCCAAAGGTATCTCCACGAAGGTAAGTACCACACAAGTACGCCACACAGAAGAATACCACCAAGGTATCACCATGAAGGAAAGTACCACACAGGAATTCCACATAAGAAAACACCATAAAGGTTTCACCACAAAGTTAAGTACCACATAGGTACACCCCAAAAAATAATACCACCAAGGTATCAACACGGAGGAAAGTACCGCACAGGTACTTCACACAGAAGAATACCACAAAGGTATCACCACGAAGTTAAGTACCACACATGTATGCCACACAGAAGAATACTACTAAGGTATCACCATGATGGAAATTACCACATAGGTACGCCACACAAAATAATACCACAAAGGTATCCCCAAGAAGGTAACTACCACACAGGTATGCCACATAGAAGACTACCACCAAGGTATCACCACGAAGGAAAATACCACATAGGTACACCACACTGAAGAATACCACAAAGGTATCACCACAAAGGTAAGGACACAGCTCACACCAGGTATAACTTAAGTATATTACTAGAGATTATTAGATGTAACTACAGAATCATCTTACTCTGTTAAGAGGCAGACCCACGTAGGATCCTAAATCATCAGACCCACACAAGATCCTAGTACATCATCAAACCCACACAGGATCCTAGTACATCAGACCCATGAAGGATCCTAGTACATCATTAGACCCACACATGATCCTTGTACGGTAGACCCACATTAGATTCTAGTACATCATCAGACCCATACAGGATCCGAGTATAGTAGACCCACACCATATCCTAGTACATCATCAGACCCCCACATGAACCTAGTACAACAGACACACATAGGATCCTAGTACATCATCATACACACACATGACCCTATTACAGTAGACCCACACAAGATCCTAGAGTTGTCCCACATGGATTCCTAAAGCATATCCTTGTGGGATCCTTGAGCGCAGGCCCATGAAGGATCCCTTTATCATGTTAGAGCCAGCTACAGGGTTCCCGCACGAACCTCGCTTGATTTTGAGAGGATATGCTCTTCAATACACATTTCGATACACTAAATACCACAAAGTCCCAGAAAGAAGTATTTAAAAGGACCTACAGGTAAAAGGGGGCCCAGTGCAACAGATGGTGCATCCATCAGATGCCCAGTATGTATGTTATTGGACTTTTAGTCCTGAGGGCCGTGTTGAATTTGAGTTCAATCCAACCCAGCCTTACCCCAACATTAACCAAAAATCAATTGAGGTATACCAAAATGTATTTATCACTCCAAGGTTTCTAGCACTATTGATGGTTTGTCAAACAGAGGCACATAGCTCAAGATATGTCCAAAATGGGGAAAAGGGTCGAAGTTGGTCCGAGTCTAGTCTAACATGTTCAGACCGACCTGACCCGGCCTGGGCCGACCCAACCTGATTTGTGTCAACCTAGCCCAAACCGGGTTAGGCCCCGGGTCGGACCCAGCCCGACCTGGGTTTGGCCACAGCCCGGACCCAGCCCGTGGAATCCGACCCGGCCCGCTGGGTTTGACCCGGCCAGTGGTGCGGCGGCCCGCGGTGCATTGGCCCGCAGTGAGGTGGACCAGGGCAGCTCATGGCGGCCCGTGGTATAGTGGCTCACAGTGGACCTCTTGGTCTCCCTCGGCTGGCCAGCCGCTCCTCCACGCGGTGTGGTCGCGCGCCGCACCATCGCTGGCGGCCGACAGTGATCTAGCTGCCCTTTCCTCACTGTCACAAAACAAGACCACGGTTCTTCTACGTAGAGAGGTGCGGACACGTTTCGCTACCCTTCACGTGGCCTGCCACCGCCCTTTCTATGCTACGGTCGATGGGTCGCGGCTCTTCTCTGGTGGTGCGTTTGTGCCACCTCCTTCATCACGGTCATCCGGAGTGTTAGCTTCCATTCTTGAACCCCACCTGTGTCAGTCGCCGACCCCAGTCGTCATCCTCTTTCATCATGCAGAACGCACCCAAAATCACAAGGAGTGCGGAGTGGTCGGGCCATGTTCATTTTCCCCGAACCCTTCGTGTTAGAGCAGTTCTCAGCAGCTCATGGGGATAAATTCAACGTAAAAGAAAAATCAACAAAAAATTAATAAAAAACACAACCATACAAGACACCCTGCAACAACCTTCCGCAAAGATGTAAGAATCGTGGGACAACCCGTTAGTCAGTTGACCCGCATTCTTCAAATAAATTAATTAATGAGGAAGAGGAGATCAAAAATTCTCAAACGAAATAACCATTACCTTTAACTTCGGATAGTCTTCTATGCTTGCTAGTGGTCCATGTTCTTAGTTTCCATGATCAGCACCTAAAGACGCTATTCACATGTCACCCATTGGTGGTTCGATGTCGTCCATCACATCCTGCTGGGTTTTCTTCATCTTCTAAGTGTCGGGCATTGCGCCACATTACCAGAGCTTCATCTTTTGCTGAATCCATGCCAAATCCTCCCCCCAAGCTCCATATAAATAAGAGAGTGGGAGGGTAAGTAAGGATTGTGGAATTTAGGAAGGTTCATTTAATAGGAACCTTCCTAAATTCCAATAACGATGATACTTATTATTTGAAATTAAACCCATTTAATATAAATTGGCACAATTAAATGGGAGGTTTCCCAAAGGGCTTCCCCATATTAAAGAGGGGTTCGGGTGGTCCCCACCACCATGAATTTACATATGGGAGTTTTCTAGCCCAGGCGGTCCCCACCTCCTAGCATTCAATTGGGAGGTTAAAAATAAAATAAAAAGTTGTTCTTTACATTATTTTTATTTTCACAAATAACACAAAAAATAACATTCACCCTCAACCAACTGCACTCGAGGTGAAAGTATTTTTAATAGAATACCAGCGTTGCGAGCTCAATGGTGTCCGTGGATTTCAATTATGTGCACCGGTTGAATAGTTACAAAACGCCGCATGCACGTTTACTGAACGTACCTGAAAAAAAGTTCGGAAAATTATTAATTGTCACCCTTGACCCACGCCAGTCGAGGATAGGATCTATCCAAGTGAAACACGCACCAACGAACCCAAATGTACTCTCGGATTTTCAATCTAAGTTACCTTTTTAAAGTTATAAATTTTACAATAAAATAATTTTCACTTATTTATTTTTTTATGTCCAAAAACTAACTTTCACTAGTGGCCCGCGCCAGCCTAAATTACTATCTACTTAAATAAAGAATGCCCTCCCGAGATTAGCGGTGGTCCCGGATTTTTAATTTGAGCTAACATTTTTGAGTTATAAGCATTTGTGAAATAAAATAATTTATTTTATTATTTTATTTACTATTATTCCATTTTTGGGTTTTCTCACAGGAGGCCCGTTCTGACTAAACGTAAGTCGCGCCTAGGGTAAACTCGCCATCATGAGCACAACGGTGCCCTAAAATTTCTGATCCAAGTAACTATTTAAGAGTTATTCCACTTTTTCTGGAAAACTACTTACATGTGCCAATTAAAGCTTAACAAAACTTCAACGGATCATTTCGGGAACTCTGGGCCTCTGAATCGCGCGCCGTCAGATTTTGCAGTCTTTAAATAATTCCATATAATTAAAAAAATTATACTGAAATTCCGGGACATTAAATTCTCCACACCATAGGTATTTACGTCCTCAAAATCCAAAACAAATGAAAAACAACCCAATGTGGATAATGAGCACAAATCTAAACATCATGCTCCCATGTGCTCTCCTGGAGGTTCCCGTGCTGCCAGCGTACGCGCACTAGTGGTATCGACCACCCACAATGGACCCACTCCTATCTATCTTTAATCTCCACTAGAACCTCCGTAAATGATGCCCCATCATTTAAGTCCAGCTTGACGTCGTTGATGATGTGAGATGGGTAGTGCACATATCCCCTCAGCTGAGATTCATGGAGGATGTCACGCACCCTCTCCAACTGCGGTGGAAGAGCCAAGCGGTATGCTACCTCACCTATCCTCTGAAAGATTAGAAAAGGACTGATAAACCTCAGTGATAACTTGACCCCCTCGACAAAAAATCCATAGTCCATATTGAGGGGAGACTCCCATGAAAATGTGGCCCCCCTCCTAGAACTCCAAGGGTCCTTGTATCATGTTATCATAAGAGTTCTGCCAACTCTGTGCAGTCTTCACATGGTGACAAGTGAGACATCGTGATACAAACTATTCCACTACTTTCTTCATCTCTAGCCACCAGTACTGACACTGGAGGTCCAAGTACATCTTTACCACACTCGGATGTACTACTAGAGGGGACGTATGAAACTCCCACATCACCTCCTCCTGAAGCATCCCTAGTACCATGGTAAGTTCTCTGAATAAGACGATGTGCTCCCCACCTTTAAAAAATATATTAGATGTCTACCATGATGATATCTGAGCACGTCGCGCCTCGCAGTCAATGCCCCAAAGCTGTTTCTCCCGAATTCACTAAAGGATTGGGGGAGTGACATCCATAGACTGGAGGTAAGCTAATCCATCTCTATACACAAAGGATATCTGCAGCGTGACTAGCTGGTCTGATGGCTCACTCAGCAGCTGCTGACCAAACCTCCTACTGAGTGCATCTGCTATCACATTCCCCTTCCCAGGAATAAAAATTATCTCAAAGTCATTGTCTTGGAGGAATTCAAGCCATTGTCGTTGTCTCAACTTCTGAAAGCTCTGCTGACACTTCGTTGTCCACAGGAAAGGCTCCTCCTTCTTTGTCAAAGCTGAAAAGGGTGCCACTATCCTTGAGAAGTCTGGTCCAAAGCTCTGGTAGTACCCTTCCAAACCAGAAGTCCCTCTCCATACAAGGAGGTAATCCTGGAAACATCTTTTGAAAATATGTGCACATGCTATACCACTCCTGTTAGGAACTGAAAAATGAAAACTCCTGCTGCCACAAGGGTATGTTTTTCCAACTCAAGACTGATTGGATGCACCCTCCTATGCATCAATTTATCCTATGCTGCCTGAGTTTCCTTTTTCACCGACCAAGGAAAACCCCATTTAAATGTGTTAGAGGAACGACAACATTTTTTTATTTGTCATGACCCATCCCCCGGGCCCCGTGCTGTGACTACCCCAAGACCGCCTTCCATAGGCCAGGGGCTGGCAACTAGCACCGAAAGGCGTATTCACCAAAATTTGGGAAGGCATTGCCTTTATATCCAGTAAACACACATGAACAAGCACACCACAAGATAAAAATACAAGTAAATTGAATATTAAAAAGAGTGTGTATAGTAATTAAAAGGGGGCCATAATACAAGCCCAACTGGAATGTATAAGAAAACTAGGTTGTACAAGTAAACTGAAACAGCTCCTGTGAACACCTACCAAGGATCCTACCTGAAGGGTAGGAATATCTCTTGAACGGTCGTCTCTATTGTACGCCTCATCTAACGTCCACCTCCGAGCTACCAGTAGTCCTAGTACTCTCATCCTCAGTCAGCGTTGTCCTTCTTCTACACCAAACACAACAAGTAGTGGGAGTAGCCAGCGTAGGGGTGAGTATAACGATACATAGTAGGGACCCCGAGACCCTCAGAGGTCTCACAAAGTCCACAATGGATAAACCACAAATCATGTAAACATCTGAAATCCCTAATTTGGTATATTCCCATAAATATACCCAAGTTATCAAGTATACCCATCTCATTCATGAGGAAACAAAAGGTCCAACTCAGAATCCCAAAGCTCAACTATTCCACAATGGACGGAATACCATGAAGGTAACTCCACAAAGGTAAGTACCACCACGGTAATGCTACATATAAGAATACCAAAAAGGTTTCATCGTGAAGGAAAGTACCACATAGGTATGCCACACAGAAGAATACCACAAAGGTATCACCACAAAGGTAAGCACCACACAGGTATGCCACACAGAAGAATACCACCAAGGTATCACTACGAAGGAAAGTACCGCACAGTCATTCAACACTGGATAATAACAAAAAATTATCACCACGATGGTAAATACCACATAGGTACTCCACACAGAAGAATAACACCAAGGTATCACAATGATGGAAAGTACCACACATGTACACTACATAGAAGAATACCAGAAAGGTATCCCCACGAAGGTAAGTACCATACAGGTACACCCCATAGAAGAATACCACCAAGGTGTCACCATGAAGGAAAGTACCACATAGTTATGCCACACAAAAGAATACCACAAACGTATCACCATGAAGGTTAGTACCACAAAAGTATGCCACACAAAAGAATACCACCTAGGTAACACCGTGAAGGAAAGTACCACACAAGTACCCCACACAGAAGAATACCACAAAGGTATCAGCATGAAGGTAAGGACTCTACTCACACAAGGTATAACTTTAGTACAATAGTACATATGATTGTATTTAATTATTGAATTATCTTACTCTGTTAAGAGGCAGGCCCACATAGGATCCTAAATCATCACACTCACAAAAGATCCTATTACATCATCAAACCCACACAGGATCCTTGTACAACAGAACCACACATGATCCTAGTACATCATTAGACCCACACAAGATCCTAGTAAAATAGTCGCACATAGGATATTAGTACATCATCAGACCCACATAGGATCCAAGTATAGCAGACCCACACAGGATCCTAGCACATCATCAAACCAACATAGGATTCTAGTACAGTATACCCACACAAGATCCATATATATAATTATACTCACATAGGATCCTAGTAATGTAGACCCACACAGGATCCAAGAGTAGTACCTCATCGATTCCTAGAGCATATCCATGTGGTATCCTCGAGCACCGACCCACGAAGGATCCCTTTCTCATGTTACAGCCAGATACAGGGTTCCTGCACTAAGCTTGCTTGATTCTGAGAGGATCTCCTCCTCAAGTCACAAGTGAATACTCCAACTTCCAAGAAGTCCCATGAATATGTATCCTAAAGTATCTCTATGTAAAAGGGGTCTTGGAACTACAGATGGTGTGTTGACCAGACACACGGTATGTATGTTATTGGACTTTTAGCCCTGAGTGCCCAGATGGATTCATGTTCGATCCAAACTGGCTATAAAAAAACATTAACCAAAACTCAATTGGGACATACCAAAAGGTCTGTCTCGCTCCATGGTTTCCAGCGCTGTAGACAGTTCATCAAACGGACGCCCGAAGCTGAAGATATGGCCGAAAGAGCGAAAAGGGTCGAAGTTGGTCCAGGTCCGGTCCGACCTGGTCAGACCCACCTGACCCGACCCGGTTCAAGTCACCTGGCCCATCCCGGGGTCGGATCCATCCCGCAAGATCTGCCTGGCCCACTGGGTCTGGTCCGGCCCGCGGTGCGGCGGCCCACTGTGACTCATTGTATGGTGGCTCACGGCGGCCCACGTTGCGGTCCGCTAGGTTGTCCTATTTGGTCTCCCTCAGCTGGCCTGATGGTCAGCCGCTCCTCCGCGCAGTGTGGTCACATGCTGCGCCATCGCTGGCGGCCGACAGTGAGCCGACCGCCCTTTCCTCACTGCCGCGGCACAAGGCCATGGTTCTTCTCCACAGGGCGGCGCAGATGTGCGCCACCACCCTTCGCGTGGCCTGCTGCCACCTTCATCGCGTCCAACCAGAGTGCCAGTCACCATTCCTGAGCCCCATTCGTTTCGGTTGCCGGCACCGGTCTTCGTCCTCCCCCATCATGTAGAATGCACCAAAAATCACAAGGATTGTGGAGTGGTCGGGCCATGTTAATTTGACATGCACCCTTCGCGTTAGAGCGGTAGAAAGTAGCTCATGAAGAGATATTCAACGTAAAAGAAAAATCAATGAGAAATTAATGAAAAACACACCCACACAAGATACCCCATAATATCCTCCCGCAAAGATGGAAGAATCGTGGGACAAGCTGTTAGTCGGTTGACCTGCGTTCTTCATATACATTTATGAATGGGGTTGAGGAGATAAAAAATTCCCAAAGGAAATAACCCCTACCTTTATCATTGGAGAGTCATCTACACGTTCCGGTGTACTGTGTTCTTAGTTCCCATGATCGACTCCCAAAGACGCCACTCACATGTCACCCATTGGTGGTTCGATGTCGTCTATCTCCTCCCGCTGTTTCGGCTTCATCTTCTAAGGGTTGGGTATTGTGACATGTTACAAGAGCTTCGTCGCTTAGTGAAGTCATGCCAAATCCTCCCCCGAAGTTCAATATAAATAGGTGAGGGGGAGGGTAATTAAATATCGTATAATTTATGAAGGTTTTATTTAATAAGAACCTTCCTAATTTCAATGACATTGTTACTTAGTATTTGAAAGTCAAGACATTTAATTTATGTTAGCGCAACTAAATGGGAGGCTTCCCAAGGGACTTCCCCTATTAAAGAGGGGTTCAGGTGGTCCCTACCACCATAAATTATAAACGGGAGTTTTCTAGCTCGGGCGGTCCCCACCACTAATCATTCAATAGGGAGGTTAAAAATAAAATAAAAAGTTGTTCTTTATTTTATTTTTATTTCCAAAAAAAACACGAAAAGTAACTTTCACCCTAGACCGACTATAGTCGAGGTGAATGTCTCCATAAGCGAATACTAGTGTTGTGAGTTTAATGGAGTCCTTATATTGAAATTCTGAGCACCGATTCAAAAGATTCAAAATGCCGCTTGTGCGTTTACTGAACGTACCTAAAAAAAAGGTCGGAAAATTATTAACTGTCACCCTGGACCCACGCTGGTTGAGGTTAGGCTCTGCACAAGTGAAAAATACCCTAAATAACCCAACAGTACTCTCGGATTTCCAAACTGAGTTACCATTTAAGAGTTATGGAATTTACAATAAAATAATTTTCACTTAATTATTTTATTTATGGCCAAAAACTAACTTTCACTGGTGTCCCACACTGGCCTATGTTATTATCTACATAAATAATGCATGCCCTAATGATTTCAGATGTTGTATCATATTTTCAATTTGAGATACCGTTTTTGAGTTATAAGCATTTGAGAAATAAAATATTTTATTTAATTATTTTATTTATAGTTATGCCATTTTTTGGGTTTTCTCACAAGAGGCCCGCACCGACTAAACTTAAGTCGCACCTTTGGTAAACCTACCATCTTGAGTGCAACAGTGCCCTCAGATTTCTAATCTAAGTAACCTTTTAGGAGTTATTCCAATTTTTTAGGAAAAGTACTTATGTGCGCTAATTAAAGCTTAACAAAACATCGACGGATCATTACAGGCACTTCTGGCCTCGGAATCGTGTGTCGTCATATTTTTCAGTCTTGAAAAAATTCCATATAAATAAAAAAAATTATGCATAAATTCCATGAGATTACAAATAGAAAAAATGTCAAAATCATGTATCAGGTCATAGGTGAGTTATTGCGAGTGTGTTAAAAGGAGGTTAATTGATTTAATAAAATTTAAATCAACTAACAGTTTCCCCATCCCCTTTTGTGTTCACATGAAATAGTGTAGTAGATCCCTCCCCCTTATATTGAAAGAAAATCCTATATGAATCCAAGGATAAGAGGCATCGCTGATCATTGGCCTTGATAGTGATTGGTACGAGTTTGTGGTGCAGTAGCCTCTGAGCATGGATCTAACCCTGAATCTTCATCATTATTCAGAAAGGTATGAATATTTTAATTTTAAGTCTCAATAAAAAATATTATGGGTCTTTTATGGTTTTAGACACCATATATGAATGTTAGATATCCCTTGGGGATCAATCTTCTAGTTACGTGGAAAACCAGGGTGATTCGGGAATCTTGCATAGAATTCCCATTCGAAATTCCCAATCACATGGTGACTCATGCAGGTTCACATGTCATGTGTTATTTTCATTTGGGTAAGATTAATATTGGGGACAAAAATCCATGTAATAGGGTTACATGTTGTGTAGTGATCCTAGGTCGTGTGGCTGAGGGATATGGCCATAGAATCCATGTCAAAGGACATGTCTATGTTGAATTACATGGCCAAGGAAATTAGAATAGGGTGTCTGGAAGAATAATAGTCATACGAAAAGTCTAATAGGTACTTTATCCAAAACATGCTATGTAACTTGGGGTTCAATCCATGTGTGAGACACGCTGGTTGAGCCCTGTTAGAATAACATGGTCAGGGGCCCTGGTAAGGTGAGACACACCATGCAAACCATGCACACGTTGTGTAAGATTACATGACCTACCAATCAATGAAACATAGAACATTTATGGGTTTTCATGAAGGATCAAACACAATTTTTACCCCAGTCCATGTCATGTAATTCCTCTTGGAGACTTCCACCTATTGTATCTCTTTCTTCAAGGCATCGATCTAGAACTATTAGAAGCCAATCCTAAGAAATATTCCATGTAGAATTTGACGGTGGAACTCGAAGTGTCCTATGAGATATTATGTGGTGTTATTCAGGAATTACATTATAGTAGTTGTGTTAAAATGTGGGTACTGATTAGGGTGGATCACTAGGTTGACGTCTTGGTCGGAACCTTTCACTGTCATATCAGGATGTGGGTTCCATATACTCTTTAGGTTGGTATAGTGGAGCTCTCCTATCATATTAGGGTGTAGGTCCCCTACCCATGGTAGTTTTGTGACATAGTTTATGATGAGTGGGGATCTTCTTTCAGGGGTTCCAGACTGATGTTGGAGACTACTGTGGATATTAGTGAGAGACATTGGGACTGGTACTCCACTATAGTATTAGGGGGTAGGTTTACCTTATCTCTATATATGGTAGAGACATAACTCCCCACAGAGTGGGCACATATCCTCTACTAATAGAGTAGTACCCTTAGGTTTGGCACTCCCCTTTCACACCAGCCTACAGGTCCCCCCGTGTTGTTCATATAGATGTAGACAGATCCCCCATGTCGTACTATGAAATGGGGCCTCCATACTTATTGGATAGATATAGTCTATACCACCTATCATACTAGGGTTCCAACCCTCTATCCATGGATTCAGTACTCCCCTATTTAAAAAGGGAAAACATCCTCTATATGGGATATTTAAGTAGAGTAGGTACTCCCCATTTTTACCAGGATGTTGGTCCTCCATCCTTTGATACGTGACTCCTTTGTAGTTCAAGGATTTAAGTCCTCTATATGTGATGTTCAGGACGATTCGGTAATCCCCATTCATACTAGGGTGTGGGTCCTCTAGTCTGGGGTTGAGACTCCCCTTTAGAGTAATCATGAGAGTCTCCCATAGTGATTGTACTAGTAAATATAGAATTTTACACCCCTGTTATGCCGAGGTGTGTGTCCTATATCTACGAAGTGGTACTCCACCACCTCTAAGTAGCATAGGGGATAATGTCCTCCATTAGAGCTGGACCTCCTTCAATTGTGGAGCATAGTTTTTTGGATCAATGCCCTCAAATTTTTATAAGAGATCCTTGGTTATGATATAATTCCCCCCTCAATGTAGTGAGGTGTGGGCCTCTCCGGATAGGTACTTCAGTGGTTTCATGAAATGATTAGAAGTCAGTACTGCATTGGTTGTGGAGAAGTGGTGAGGTGTGGGTCCCTCATTTCTCTCTCTTTATAGAGGATGCACATGGTACATCGTATAGAGAATAATTCCATCACTTATGTTCAGTGGAATGGGTTGGGCCTCTCTACTTAGGTACTACTGATATTGTGCAGAACACCAGACAGTGATGGTAGGAACTGTAGTCCTACTCACTAGAGTTAGACCTAGAGTGTTGTTATAAATAGAGAATATTCTCTCAAAAATACCATTAGGTATGGAATATTTGTTCCTGAGTGAGTGTATCTCACGTATAAGATCCATCTAGGATAGCTGATCTAGAGGAGTGTGTTATCATGGGTGTGTGTTACCTTCGAGCCGTGAATAAAATCTTATAGTGGGCTATGATGTTGGAACCTCTTGAGACTTACTGTCTAAGACGAGTATATCTGAGTGATTCTAGGATTCTTGTAGTGTTTCTCATGCCTTGATTTAAACCACATGTAGAATGAGATGAATAGTTTTGTATTGCTGAGGATGGGTTCGAGGTGAAATCTCTCTCTCATTTTTGGTTCCCTCTGGCTGGGTTGAGTGGACGGTTTCCTTTAAGTTGCTCTTTTTTTCTTTTGGTATTTAAGGAGCCTACTGATTATTTTATAAAAACCCCTACATAGGTTTTCCCCACATATGTTTTGTCTTTTTTAGTTGATAGGACTTTCAATGGAGTTCTGGGATGACATTGAGATAGCGGAGCTTGGTGAGCGAGACTAACTGAGGTGTTTACCTGATCTTTCTTGAGGATCTTTTCGACAGTTTCATTTGACATTAATCCCCACCTTCTGAGAAATTTGGATTATTTTATAGTTTTTTTGTGGGATTTTATTTTTTCCCTTTTATGATTTGAGTACTCCTCTTTTACTCTGGTTATAGGATAGATGTATGCAAGAATTTTTATTTTTAGTTTCTATTATCTATGCACTATTTCACGGAGATGTTTGTGGGTTCTTGCATAAATAAGATTTATGATAAGGCCTATGATTATCCACTAAATGAGGCTAATATTAATTGTTTATATATATAATAATAATGTGTGTTTTTATTCATAACCACCTTTTTATTGCATTTTACAATTTAAAAATCATATCACTTTATAATTGTAAGTCCTTCTTAAAATGCACTACAACATGGTACATTTTTTAAAACCATATAAAATAACCAATGGTCATGATTTTATTTTAATATTTAATTTCCATGTTTCTTGTTACATTGTGAACAATTCATACTTTTTGAGTACTTTAAGGTTCACATAGGAAGATCACCAAAATGGGCTTTCATGCCAACCCATTCTGGGAAAAGTAAACTGCACAACAGCCCAATAAAGAGACTTTAGTGGCCAACATACAAGCCCAATGATTCTAAAAAAATTATCTGAAGACATAGAACATCATGGAGAGAATTTCATAAAATAGTGTAAATAACTAATTCTTGTTCTTAATGGAGTTCAAGGAATCCCATGTTGGAGATAAACTTATGGTCCATATTCTGCAGTCCAGAAAAACATCAAACCATTTTACACATATCTTGTAAACCATAAATTCGTTTGGGTTGAAACATAATAGATAGTTAGAGGAAATTTTGATCTTCATTTTATTCTCCTATGGAGCACTCCAATTCATCCATATATAATCTCATTTAAGCACCTCTGTTTTGTGAATGCGAGATGGATGTAATTTCGGGTCAAGGGTGGAAAAGTATAAATTCCACTAACATTCCACCACCCTAGGCCTACAATACTCATGTGGGAAAACTTGTTCTATTAGAGGGTCGAACCAATACTCTTGAAATTATTATTTAAGTAAGTGTTGGTGGAGGGTTTTATCATATTTTTTTCTTGGATTCATTATAGTGTTATGTTTTTTGCTTTGTGTTTGTAATCGCATTTCTTTCTCATGTAAGTTGTTAAATTAACCTTATTTTCTTGATGAAAGTTATTCCTTTTCTATTATTTTGTTCTTCTCCATGTCACATTGATACCTTTTCCTCAATTTGTGAATTTATTCATACCACACCTTGTGAAATGTATCACAAAACGGTGGAGTGATCTTTATTTTGTTATTTTTACTTCTTCAATTTCACCCTCATAAGTCTACTCCTTACTTCAGTTGAGAACATGTAATCAATGGTGGGATAACTCTATTATGGGTTGATATAAGGGAGTATCAAGGGTCTGTATTTTATGAAACTTCTCACCCTCTAAAGTTTTATTAATTTCTTTTATTTTAGTTTCTTTTATTCAATGGTTTTCTCTCTTATCTTCCATAATGAATATATTCACCCCACTTTTATGTGTTAACATGATCCTCTAACTTGGAGGGCTCATAAAGATGATACTACAAGTGTAAAGGTGATTATCATGTGTTTCTTAAGGATTTTAATTAGTAAGTGATGATATTATTTTGAATTCATTGAATGAATACTTCTCAAGTGAATGAAATTTAAATAGTTAAAAAATGAATTCATCCAATCCTCCTCGAGCGATAACCCAAGATCAACTAATTATCATAAATTAAATTAACTTAAATCTGCTTGTTATCCTTTAAACCCATATAAAATCAACCAAAACCAGGTAACTAAATAAAATAAAACAATCTATAGAATTTATGTGTCTGTAGGTTACTTCTTAGGACTCTGAGGATTCGACAACCTAAGAAAAACTACAAGCGACTGCTTAACCTGAAAATCATGGGTAAATTTGGGTGATACAAAATTTTGGAGCCATTTTTGAGAACCCAATTAAGTTATCTCAACACCCATTCTATTCTCCCCCATTTCTCTTATCTCCCCCCAAATTATCTTATCTTTTCCATTTCTCATTTTTTTTCCTTTCACACATGTCCGCCTACACCGAAGATAACTCAAAAAGATTATTTAGGGTGGAAAGTCATGGGGTTGGGGAGTCAAGAACACCTGGGGGTCCCTTACCATTAGATCAAAATATTCTTAAAATTCTATATTATAAAATTTATCAAATTTTAATGGAGGGTCTTCAAATAAATCAACTCTTAAACCCTGGTGGGAACCAAAATGGAAATCCAGATGAGGCAGCCCCTAATATGGGGAATGCAGTCGATCAAACCATGAATGACTATCTCACACCTGCTTGGACCAATGCACTCCCTTGATTTAGGAATGCTTCCCTAGGAGAATACCAATATGTTTTCAAACCTCATGTCCTAAAACACCTTCCTACCATCCATGGGATGCAGTCAGAAATTCCATTACTTCATGTTAATGAGTTCAACGGCATTGTGGAAACCATGTTCCCACCACATCAAATTGAGTCATCTAAGATAAGTCTCTTTCATTCTCACTTAAGGATTTAGAAAATAATTGGTTAAAAATATTATACCACCATCAATCCACTCCTAGGACCAATTTTAATCATAATTCTACAAAAAAAACTTCCCCCATCACAAATTAATTGCACTTAAAAAGAGCCTAAAAATACTTTTGAAAAATAAGGGGAGTAATTATATGAAGCATTGGAAAGGTTCAAAGACACACTAAACATGGTACCACACCATGGATTTTTAATGAAAGAACAATATTGAATTTATTATGAAGGTTTGGATTCGGGAAACAAAAAATTCATTGACATGATGGGTAATGAAACCTTCAAAGCCAAAGCCCCAAATGATGCTTATGAGTACCTAGAAGGACTAGACGAACAAAACCAAACCTGGGGAACATCACCTTACAATCAAAATCCACCCAAATCTTGTGGAATTCACACACTTAGGGAGGAGGATATCCTTATAGATAAACTTTCTACACTCAATAGGATGGTTGAAGAGATCGGTCTTAAGAAGGTCCATGAAATTCAAACTATTGACCCTATTTTCAAAATTTCTGAAAAACATGACCACAATACTGAAAACTGCCCCACCCTCCCTTATATTAAATATTTTCTTCTAGGAGGACCACTAGTTGAGGTCAATGCTCTGAAATTTGAAAATCTATAGTACCAAAACACTTTTAATCCAAGGTACAATGACCATCCAGGATTCCGTTATAATGATAACCAACAACCTAGCCACCCACAATGACCAAACCCCTACCCTCCAATTTTTTTTTGAAACCATAACCAGTCCAATACCAACACCCTCTTATTCAATACCAACAACCCTTCCAACAACCCATGAAACAACCAATCCAACAACCAATGTATCCTCCTGGGATAACCCAACCAATACAAGCCCCTACTCAATCTGTCCCTCTTCCAATCCTTGAGTAGTTGTGTAAAAAAATGGAGAAAATGACCTCGGAAGTATCATTTCTTAAACATGAACAAAAAACCAATAAAAATTGGAAGGTACCCATGCCTAGTCAGGCGGTTTCATCGTCAAATTTAAGTGTAGAATCTAATTACATACAAACCTCTCATGAGCAACTCAATTTAATGACTATTTTAAGAAGTGAGAAATGCATTGATAAACCTGAAAAATAAATTCTATCACCATTAAAAGCTTAAAAATTTCATGAAAATGATGAAGAACCATCCAAAACTTCTGAACAACCCATTGAGAAACAAAGGAACTACAACCACACCATGAAAATCAAACAACCTGCACCCTTCCCTCAATGCATGAGAGGAAAATATAAAACAGAAATGAATGAAACTTTGAGGGAGATATTCTCTAAGGTTAAGTTGAGCATTCCACTTCTCGATCAAATCTAAAACCTTATTTCCTACTCAAAGTAAGTTATGGACTTGTGCACTTTAGAAAGGAAAATTTCACATTAAAACCAAGTCCTTTTGTCTGTTAATATGAGTACCATCACTCAAGGGACCATTCCTCCAATGTTCAAAGATCCAGGATGTCCATACACTAATGTTGAGTTAGGAGAGAAAAATGTTTTCAAATTACTTTGTGATCTAGGAGACAGTGTGATCCTCATTCCTTATGCCATGTATTGTCAGTCAGGGCTTGAAGAACACAAACCCACATCTGCCACTCTTCAACTTTCTAATCATATTGTTCAAGTTGCTAAGGGTATCTTAAAGGATGTTTTGGTGAAAGTTGAATATTTCCATTACCCATATGACTTCATTTCCCTTGAAAATCACTCATGATTATGTCTTAGGGTAAAACCCCAATAATCCTTGGTTATACCTTACTTTCAACAACCAAATATGTTATCTGAGTCTGAAATGGGAACATGACCATAACCTTTTGAAACATGAGTCTAGAGTAGAACATTTACAATGGAAACTCTCAAATTATTGATGATGAATAGATAAATGAGGTTAATTGGATTTATAGTGTTGATAGTGAACTCTAAAAACATCAAAGAATTACTAAAGGATGTTTAAACCATTAGGAGATTGATTTTCTTTGTTCACATGAGGGAAATTTGTCTCCTTATATGGAATCTCTTTCAGACAGCTCTATTGATGATTTTATCGAATCACCAATCAATGATACCATTTGTGAAATCAATAAAATTGAGTCCAATCAAATTCATGGAACTGATCTATCTAATTTAGTGAATGAAAATTCTATTCAAAATGAAGAAATTTGGTCAAGAAATCTGAAATAAGAAAACAAGTTCAATTAAAATTCCCATCCTTTCATGGAAAGTGATAACCAATATGATCTCTAATTTTAGGTCCTACCGTCATCACTCACGCATGCGTTCTATTGGACAATAGATCCTTTATTTCTTTCATTTGTTCCTCTTTTAAGTCCAATCAATAGATTATGTTTCTGGATATCCTAAGAAAGCATAGAAAAGAAATTGGATGGACCCTTTCTGATATTCGTAGAATTATCCCACTCAATGGAACTCATAGGATTGTTCTCGAATCTATATCCAAGCCATGTCATCAATATCATCGGATACTCAATCAAAATATTATGGATGTGTTATGGAAAGAACTTATTACGTTTTTTAAAGTGTGTATCATCTACTCCATTACTGATAGTGAGTTGGTAAGCCCAATTAAAGTTATCCCAAAGAAAGCTTGAATCACTATGATCACCAATGAGGTTGGTGACCTTCTCCCCACAAGGGTCAGTAATGGATGGAGAGTCTGTATTGATTATAGTAAGCTAAAATCTTATACCAATAAATACCATTTACCATTTTCATTTTTTAATCAAGTCCTCAAGTGACTGGTGGTTCATCAATTATATTTCTTATTAAATGGATTATTAGGGTATAATCATGTCTTATCTCATAGGATAACCCATCTGTATCTTCAACGAACTTTCATCCCTAAAATACCTTTTCCAAAAACAAGATTATAATCTATATTAATAAGGTTAGTCCTTATTCATCAAGAGTTCTAACTAACCATTAAGGATAAAAAGTGTGTGGAAAATTTTGTAGTTGATCACCTCTCTAGGATGGAATTAAAAGACAACTGACATCACCCTTCTATTTCGGATTCATTTCCCGATGAGCACCTCTATTTTGTGAGTGATTTTCCATGGTATGATGACATAGAAACCCATTTGGTGACTGGTGACATTCCAAAAATTTTAGGGACCTAAGCTAATATAAAATTCCTTTTGATGTCAAACACTATCTGTTTGATGGTCTTTACCTCTTCAAGTTCTATCCTGATCAAATCATTATGAGATGTGTTCTCGAGTTTGATCAAGAGTCCATTCTAAAATTTTTTCATGGAGAGGCTTGTGGAGGCCAATTTTCCACAAACAAAACAACTAAAAATGTCTTTCAAAGTATTTTCTACTAGCCTGACCTCACTACAGATTCCTTCTAATTCTGCAAAAAGGCTTCCTCAGTTTCAATAATTAGGATCCATTACCAAAAAAAATAAAAAACCCCTCACTACCATTTGAGTCATTGAAATCTTTGATTGATGGGGAATTAATTTCATGGGACCCTTAACAAACTCAATGGGATAATTATACATCCTCTTAGCTGTTGATTATGTCTCGAAATGGGATGAGGCCATTCCAACCAAGTCCAATGACCATCATGTTGTGATCCGGTTTCTGAAAGAGCACATATTTTCTCAAATTGGAATTCCTAGGGTAATAATAACTGATTGATTAATGCATTTATAAAACCTCCCATTCTATTCACTCATGTATAATAATGTGATTTCTCATATATTTTCCACTACGTACCATCCCAAAACCAATGGTTAAGGTGAGTTAGAAAATGGGGAGATTTTGAAAATTCTTGATAAAAACATCAATCCCTCTTAGAAATATTGGTTGGAGAAACTCTTGGTTTCTCTTTCAGAATATCATAAAACATTCAAAACTATCCTAGGAATGTCACCATATAGGTTGGTTTATGAAACATATTTAAATTTACCTATTGAAATTGAGAATAAAGTGTTTTGAGCAATCAAAAAAATAAAATTTAACATTTCTTTTCCCGAAGAAAAGAAGAAATTAGATCTTAATGAACTTGAGGAACTTAGGATAGAGGGTTATGAAAATTCATGGATAAATACAGGTAGAGTTTAAGCCTACAAATCTAGTAATATTAAATCTAAACACATTAAACTAGGAAAATTCATGCTCTTGTATAGTTCGAAACATCATTTACACTGGATAAAGTTAAGTTCTAGATGGTCAGGTCCATTCATTGTGCATCTTGTGTTCCCCCATGGGGAAGTATAGATTCAGGATTCCAAAAGTTGTCACACTTTCATGTTCAATTGTCACAGGTTAAGAACTTTCATTGATTCATTCAATAAATAGGAAATAGAGGTTGAGTTAACTGATCCAACCTATGAAAAGGAAAAAATTGATAGATTTAGGATCTATATAACAACCCTGCTTTGTATTTCACACTAAAACATAATTTATTACATAAAACCATCACTTGATACAACATAGAGAGATCGATAGGTCTAATTTAATTGGGGATTATGAACATTACATAACAACTTAAAACATGAAACTCACAACTTTATTGAAATCTAATTTTTCATGACCACACACATTCCTTTGTACTTTGCATTGCTGAAGATTACATGAGAAAATGTATAATAAAAGGGTGAGAAATAAATCCTGGTATGTGAATAAACAAGTAATAAAATAAATAATATTGTAAATTTTTGGAAATTGGCATATCAATGAAACATAATAGATACATGAACATTAAATCATGATATAGAATGATTATCATAACATGGAAATGTGGCATCAACATTTAACATGATATTATCATGAGCCAAGGCTCATTACACATGGATCATGAGTAAAACCTCATTGCACTTGAATTAGCATGAGTAAACCCTCATTTTACTATATGTATCATGAAACTATTCTTTACCCAATGCATTGGAGCGCTATCAGGTGAACTGTTCTTAATCATTTCATTTCATGCATATGTGTTCCACATGGATCATATAACATGGATTCATTAAAATTCATCATTTATTCCAGGATAATGAAATTTGGAATTCATAAATGAAACTATATAAAAAATAAGTAAATTTTTATAAATTTTAATACACATAATAGAGAAAATGGTGTTGGTATTTACTACACACTGACTTTGTCTTGGAAAATTGCGATGCAATTTCTGCAGCATAACAGCGTGAGATAAAAATTCATAAAAAAGGTTGATGAGATAGAAAGAGGTTTCTCACCATATGTACATGAAATGGGTAGTAATGGGGTCATATATAAATATGTCTCAACATATGTAATAAAATTAAGATTCATAATACAAAAGAATTTGTTGAATGTAATTGAGGAGAGAAAAATTCTGTACCGAATTTCGGCATGGTAACGGGTGTACATGGGAGGCATTAATGAGAGATAAATAGGTCTCAAATTAATTAAAACATAACGCGGGATGTATGGAAAGGTTCATAATCATACACAAACATTTTTAATTGAAAAATGGTATAACGACATAATGATATTTGAAAAAAAATATGATAAAAGAAGAAATCCCTTACTTGGAAGTGTGATCCCAAAGCCTTGGGAGTGGCTTGAGAGAGTCTTCTTGGAAGGCTGGGGCAGCTTGGGAGGATTCTAGAGATATTAGGGAAGATTTTGGACGATCATAAAAGGCTATTAGTGAAGAGGAAGTGGGAGCTTTGGTGGGTTCTATAGGGAAAGAGAGAAAATTCTTTATTATTTAGTTTTCGGACACCACACATTAAACTAATCAAAACCACAAACCATCCCCTGGTTTTTTCTCATTGATTTTTCCAAAGTGGAGTGTAAAAAATTATTTTATAAGGCCAATGGCATATATTTTTAAAATATGAGGCTTGCTTATGTGGAGACAAATCACGCTCTCCAAGAAATCAATTTAAAAAGTTAAAATGTTTTATATGTCTTAGAGAGTCCACTAATGCTTTATAAAATAAATAAAACAAAACTAAAATCACATTATTTTAATGGTAAAATATATATTGTCTGAACATATCATTTATAGTATTTTATTACATAACTATTGAGTCATTATGATGTCACAAAACACAATATAAAATTAAACGGTATTTAATTTTAACCCAAAAATATGACTGGCTTGGAAAATTATGAAAAATTAACTGTTCGATAATTTCGAATTCCGCATTCCAAAAATAATATTCATTTTATCTAAATAATTTTTTAAATATGTGAATTTTAACTTTTAAACTAAAACCTGACATTTATCAAAAATTCATGGGTTTTGACAAAAAGAAGTCTTTCAAACCATAATAAAAATCACAATTGTATTCATAAAAATTATACTTTTTTATATTTAAAAAAATAATTTAGTAATAATGTTTTATTAAAATATAATTTAAATAAAAAATCCATCAATTCATCAAAATAGATTTATTAATTGAATATTAACTAAAAATTCTATTTGTGCTTAAAAACCCATTTACAAAGTAACAATAATAAAATGAATGTATAATCATTATTATATAAATAAATAATGCACATAATCATAGTGCTAGGGTCTTGTTACAAAACCACTTATAACACCCACATAACACCTAAGGGTAAGGTGTGCGATGGTGACAGACTCTTGGGGTGGCTCGGATAACATTACTCAAGTTGTAATCTCTATCAACATTCACTTCTACCATAGGCAGTTCTATTTGAGCTTATCATGTTGAAGATCATCTTGGGTTTGGTCAAGAGAAAATCCCAGTGATGCCACATCATTTCTAATCTCTGAAAAATGGGCTTCGTATGGAGCAATTTTACTAGATGAGGCCATCACTGCCTTTTTATGATTAAACTGGATCTGTTAAAGCCCTATATTAATACTCATCATGTGATCACTTTTCAACAGCTATATAATCAATGGTAAGAATTCTTAAAGGTATTTTGAATTAAAAAATCATAAAACCAATGAATTGAATGTGTTATATAACCATTTTATATAACAAGACATTTAATTAGATCATGAAGAATTTTCCTTAATAATGTTTGGGTCGTTACAATATTCCCCCCTTAAGAAATTTCACCCTCTAAATTTCCTTTTCCCACACTAAAGAAGATACAGATAACTCTCCTTCATTACTTCCTATGATTCACATGTTTCCTCTTCAATCTTGTGGTTTCTCCACAAAACCATGAAGAGGGGAATTGTATTATTTCTTTCAAAAATTTCTCTGATATTTAAGATCTTCACTAGGTTCTCTTCACAAGAGTGGTCATTCTCCAATGGTAACACCTCTGGACTGAGTACATACGACGGGTCGGGTATATACTTTCTCAAGAGTGACACATGAAATACATCATGAAATTGAGATAGGTTCGGTGGGAGTGATAGTGGATATTCCACTACTCCAATGTGATCAAGGATCTAAAAAGGTCCAATGTACCTTGGAATAAGATTTCTCTTCTTCCCAAATATCAAAACTCTCTTCTATAGTGATATGCGGAGGAATACCATCTCTCCAACATCAAACTCAAGGTCTATTTGATGATTATCAACATAGATATTTTGTCAACTCTGAGTATCATTAATGTGATTCTGGATGGTCTTAACCTTCTCCACCATTTCTTCGACCATTTCTGGACCTTGGAGTTTTCTCTACCCAACTTCATCCCAACATACTGGGGTGCTACACCTCTTACCATAAAGGGATACATAAGCATCCATTTGGATGCATGAGTGGTAACTGTTATTTTAAGAGAACTCAAACAGATGAAGATGTTGATCCCATACTCCTTTGAAGTCCATTGAGCATGCTCTCAACATGTCCCGAAGTGTGTGGATAGTTTGCTCAGATAAGAAATCAATTTGAAAATGATAATCCATACGAAAGTTCAGCTCAGTATCTAGTGCTTGTTGAAGACTCTTCCAAAACATAGAGGTGAATCTTAGATCTCGATCAGATACAATCGATCTGATATATATATAAATATATGTGTGTGTGTGTGTTTCTATGTGACAGTTGATCCAATAAGAAATCCTCTCGAATTTAAATGAAGTGTGCAGTCTTTGTGAAATGATCCACAATAACCCAGATAGTATTGTTTCCATTGTATGTCCTCAGATGTCTGGTGACAATGTCCATGGTGATTTTCTCCCATTTCTATGCTAGTATGGGTAATGGTTTCAAGATCTCCTTAGACTTTTGCCTCTTAGCCATCACTTGGTGACACACCAGTCACTTTGATATATACTCAGCAATCTCATTCTTCATTTTATCCCACCAATAATTCTCTTTGAGATCTCAATACCTATTTGTGTTTCCTAGGTTAATGGAGAAATTTGTACTATGGGCATCATCCAAAAGTTCTTTCTTTAACTCTGGATTTGATGGACCACATAGTTTTGACCCAAATCTCACAATTACTTCTTCATTAACATTGAACTATAAGGATAACTGTTTTCTAATATTTTCCACTTTCTTTTAAATTCTCACATCATCCTTTTGAGAATCATTTATCCTTTCCAAAAGATACAATTGAGCAATCATTTTTGAATGGATTGATGATGTTCCCTTAATTATGATTCCCATTTCCATCTTCATAAAATCTAAGAAGATTGGATCCTTTTCAATTCTCATCAATGATAGAATTTCTAGGTCCTTTCTACTTAGGGAATCATCCACCTTGTTCGCTTTCCTAGGGTGGTAATGGACTGAGCAGTCATAGACTTTGATCAACTCTATCCATCTTCATTGGTGAAAATTTAACTCTTTATATATCTATAAAAACTTGAGGCTTTTTGGTGTGCGTATATTTTACCCTTCTCCCTAGATAGGTAAGGTTGCCAAATTTTTTAAAGTGAAGATTACTGAAACAAACTATAGATCATGTGTTGGATATTTTATCTCATGAACATTCAATTTCTTTGAACCATAAGTAATGAATTTTTCATTTTTCATAAACACACTGCCCAGACCCTTCTTCTAAGTATCACTAAATACCACAAAATGTTCTCCACTTATAGGTAGTGTGAGCACATGCATATTGATAAGACTCATATTCATACAAACATTACCCCTTCCATGTTAGCTTGTTAAGAGGATTGTACAATCGTGAGAAATTTCTAATAAATTGTAGATAATATCCAGTTAACCCCAAGAAGCTAGGGATATACATTACCAATGTTGGCCTCGACCATCCATAAATTTCATATGTCTTGGAGAGATCCACATATACCCCATTTCTTGTGATGATATGACCCATGAATGAGACCTCCTTCAACCAGAAGTCAAACTTTTTGTACTTTTCATAGAGATTATCATTTTACAAGGTCTCTAGTATAGTTCTTAGATGATTCTCATTCTCCTCCTTGGTTTTTGAGTATATTAGAATATCATAAATAAAGACTACCAAAAAAATTTCAAGGTAATCCCTAAGGACTCTATTCATAATGTCCATGATGATTTATGGAGCATTAGTGAGTCTGAATGGCATTACTATGAATTCATAGTTCTATCATTTGTACAAAAAACAGTGTTGGGGATATCCTCCTTCTACACCCTTACTTGTTATTATCCCGACCAAAAATCCACCTTGGATAAGTATTGTGATCCACGTAACTGATTGTACAATTCATCAATTCTGAGCAGAGGATACATGTTCTTTATCGTGATTTTTTTGAGCTCACAATAATCAATGCAAAGGCACATTGACCCTTCCTTTTACTTGACGAAGTGGACTGGTGCACCCCATGGTGAAGCACATGGGCATATAAACCCTTTATCCAGATTCTCCAATAGTTTTTTCTTCAGATCCTCAATCTCTACAACATCCATTCTATATAAATTATTAGATATTGACAACGCCCGAGGTTTAAGATCAATTGAGAATTCAACATCTCTTCTAGGAGTAAGACCAGGAAATTCCTCGAGAAAAACATCATTGAATTACCTAAAAATAGGAATGCCTTCAAGGATGGTTTCTTATTTAGACTCAATCATCTGAGCCAAATATTATTGTTCATTGGGAAGTAATATCCATGCATGAGATGATAGGGCTAAAGAAGATCCATCTTCCTCCTTGAACTTGTGCAGAATCGGGGGTCGATTCTCCATATGGAGTGGGATTTCCCTCTCATGGAAATTTATGTTGGATCTATATATAGAAAGCTATTACATTCCAAGAATTGAATAAAATTATACCAGAGGGAGTATTATGAGGATTTTTGGGAAGTTCATTTCACAAATTATGACAGGGTAGGAGTTATTTTTATGGGATGCAATGATTTCTCCATTGGTCATTCTCACTGACATCTTTACTTCCATGATTTCCGGTGGTGTTGGGATTGTTCTACTAAAATTTTGGGATATAAAAGAATTCATAGAACTTGAATCAAAAAGTATGTTCGCTATTCTTGAGTGAATAATTATTGTACCTATCACCACTTTGTTGTTGGGATTCAATTTAGAAGTAGTGATGTAAAAATCTCTCCTTTACTACCTTGGTGGTTTTTGGTTACCTCCAAAAACCATTGGCTAAGGGAACTAGTTTTTAAAGGGCCTGGTTATGTGTAGATGAATAAATGAACAATGCCTTGAGAATCAAATGGAGCATTCCTTTCCTATATCATAGAAGCGGTATTTTCTTGTCGGTAGTTAATGGTCAGGTGCCCTTCTCTTCCACACTTAAAGCATTTCCTCGTCCCCTATAGTAAATTTTAGGGTGATTCTTTCCACACCTTTGGAAGGTGGGGTGCTATATTTTCTTAGCATCATTGGATCTATTAATAAGATATCCAGAATTAAAGTCCACCTTATTCTTATTATCCCCATGATACCCCTGAGATTATCATATCTCCATTTCATCCTTGAGGTCACATCAAAAAAATTCTTCACAGCTCTTGAAGTTGCGGATTTAAAGGTATTTCTGTAGGCTAGGTTTTAGCCCGCCAAAGAAGAGGTCAACCTTGAATTCATGGGTAAAAATAAATCCAGAGGCGTGTCATGCAAGCCTTGTACTGCTTTCCTTGTATGCTCTAATGGATTTGTCATCTTTTTTCTTGAGGGAAAGGAAGTCCCTTACCATATTAATTCAGAGGGTGTGAGTAAAATATTTGCGGAAAAACACTTTCTAGAAATCTTCCCATTTAAAATCCTCAATCTCTTCCTCAAGCTTTGTAATTTTTATCAATGTCCACCATTGATCAGCTTCACCCAACATATGATAAGCATCCAAAATAACCTTCTCCTATTCAGAACATTGAAGGATGGAGAATATCTTCTCAATGGATTTTATCAATTTTTGGCGATTGAGGGATTATACGATCCATTAAAAGTAGGAGGCCTTTGTATCATGAAGATTTAGATTGTGACATGTCCATTCTTGGGGGGTTGAATGTTCCTCTTGAACTATGTTTCAATTCAAAACTTGAGATAATTTAGAGAGTGTCATGACAAAGTTCGTGATTCCCACTCCCATCAGATTGGGTATTTAATTATAACAGTTATCACAGTGATCTTCGCATTGATTATTAGCCTGAGTCCTCCTATTACCATCCATTGGATAGAATAAAAAACAGTTAGGGGTGACACATAAAGGGTAATCCAGAGACAAAAATGGGTGACTTATAAATTACTTTTATTTCTTTAACTTATGAATTTATAGGCTTCAATATATGTTATCCATGATCTACTTCCCAACATATATTCTTAGGGGAAAGTTTTTATTCCCATAATAACAGTTCATACTAAGCTTATGAATTTACCAAAGCATACATCCCAAGCTTTTTGTAACCAAAAGTACAGCAAAGCCCGTTGTCGTGCACCAGTTCCCGTTTGAGTCTAGCTCCAAGAAGTGTTTTTGGTTGGACACCTAGATATATATTTTCCAGAGCCGCTTCTATAGGATCATATCTAGTCAAGGATGTATTTTCTTGATAAAAAACATAGTCAATACTCACCAAAATTTAGGGATGTTTTTATTATACTTATTCTTATCCCAAGGATTTTCTAATCATAATCCCAAAACTAACAAAACCTATCATCTGATACCAACTATAACAACCATGTTCTTTATTTCACAATTAAACATAATTTATTATATAAAACCTTAAATTGATACAACATAAAAGATTGGGAGGTCCATTGTCTTTGGTGATTCAGAACATTACTTAAAAACATATAACATGAAACACACCACTTCATTGAAAACTTCTTTTACATGACCACACACATTCCTTCACACTTAGCATTAAATGGGATAACCTGGGGACACGCATATGAAAAGGGAAAGATATAAAGCCCAGTAAGGGAGTAAAAAATTCATTACATTAAGAATAAAGTACAAGTTATGAAATAGGTATATCAATAGAGCATAAGAGATACAAGAACCTTAAGGCTTGATATTTCATGATTATCATTACATGGAAATGTGGCATCAACATTTAACATGATATTATCATGATCCAAGGATCATTGCACATGGAGTATGAGTAAACCATCATTGAACTTGAATTACCATGATTAAACGCTAATTTCACTTAACCTATCATGATACTGATTTTTACCCAATGAATTGGAGTGCTATTAGGGTGCACCCTTCTTAATCATTTCAATTATTTCATAAGTGTGCCACATTGATCATATAACATTGATTCATTAAACCTCATAATTTATTCCATGATAAAGTAATGTGGAATTAATACATGAAACTATATAATAAATAAGTAAATGTGCAAAATTTGAATACCATTGATAAAGAAATGGGAATGGCATTTACTACACAATAACATTGTCTTGGAAAATCATCGTGTAATTTCATCAGCATAACGACGTGAAATATGAGTTCATAAAAATGGTTTATAAGAGAGAAAGGTTTTTATCATCACATTTAAATGAAATGGACAGTAAGTGGTTATATATAAACATTTCTCACTACATTTAATGAAATTTATATTCATAATACAAAATAATTGGTTTAATGTAAATGAAGAGAGAGAAATTCCATAGGAAATTTCGGCATGGTAACGGGTGTAAATGGGAGGAATTAATGAGATATAAAGGGGTATCTAATGATTAAAACATAATTGGGTCTATATGGGGTGGTTAGAAATCATACCCCAACATTTTTAATTGAAAACTAAATGTTATAACAACATAAAGCAATTTGGACAGAAATGAGAAAGGAAGAAATATTTTACTTGGAAGTGTGATCCCAAAGGATTGGGAGAGGATTGAGAGAGGCTTATTGGGATCATGAGGAACCTTGAGTTTATTCTATAGATAGAAGGTTAGAGTTTGGTTGAGCTCCAAAGGCTTTGAGTGAAGAGTAAGTGAGAGCTTGGGTGGAATGATATAGGAAAAGAGAGAGAATTCTTTATTATTTAGGTTTGGACACCACTCATTAAACTAATCAAAACCAGAGCCCTGCTCATGTTTATTGACAAATTGGAGTATAAAACATTATCTTATAACTCAAATGTCCAAATTTTGTAAAATATTTGGCTGGATTATGTGGAGGTCTATCACACTCTCAAGGAAATCAATTTAAAAAGTTAAATTGTTTTATAAGTATTGGAGGGTCCACTAAAGCATTGTAATATAAATAAAAATAAACCTAAAATCACATTATTTAAATGTTAAAACATATATTGGCCGAACTATTCATTGATAGTACTTTATTACATCACTATTTGGTCATTATGATGTCATAAAACACATTATTTAATTAAATGGTATTTAATTTTTACCAAAAAATTCGATTGTCTCATAAAATTATGAAAAATTCACTATGGGATAATTGTGATATCCTGATTCCAAAAATAATATTCATTTAATAAAAATAATTTTCAAAATATTTGAATTTTTACTTTTAAATAAAACTAACATTTATCGAAAATTCCTGGGTTTTGACTAAAAACAGCTTTCAAATTTCAATAGAAATCACAATTGTGTTCATAAAAATTATACGATAATTCATATTTAATAAAAAGTAATTTAATAATGATATTTTATTAAAATATTATTTAAGTAAAAAATCCATTAATTCATTAAAATAGTTTAATTAATTGAATATTAACTAAAAATACTATTTGTGATTTAAAAACCATTTACAATGTAACAATAATAAAATGAATGTATAATCTTTATTATATAAAAAAATGCACATAATAATAGTGCTAGGATATTATTACATAACCCCTTATAACACCCCCATAAGACCTAAGGGTAAGGTGTGTGATGGTGACAGACTCTTGGGGTGGCTCAGATAACATTGCACGGGTGGTAATTTCTATCAACTTCCACTTCTCCCATATGTGGTTCTGTTCAAGCTTAACATGTTGTATCTAAGGTTGGGATTGGTCAATATCCAATCCTAGTGATGACACCTCCTTTTCGAGCTCCGAAAAATGGGCTTTTATGGAGTATTTCTACTGGATGAGGTCATCACATCCTTTGTCTGAGTAAATTGGATTTGTTAAAGCACTATATTTATACTAATCATGTGATCACTATTAAATGTCTATACTAGCAATAGTAACAATTATTAATGGTATTTTTAACTCCAAAATCATACAACCAAATAATTGAATATGTTATATAACCATTTTACATAATAAAAATTTTAATTAGATCAAGAGGAATTTTCATTAATAAAAGTTTGGTTCATTACAATCCTTGTCAGGATAATGATGTCAAACAAATGAACTATACAAATGGCAATCGGTAGTTTTCATGTTTAAAATCAACAAGAGTCATATTTATTTTTAAAATAGGATTAATGAATAATTTTTATATTTTTTTAAAAAACAAATAATTTTTTTACTTAATCAGTAAAATATGAATATGATAGTACCTTATACTATTGACATGTTCTTCTATTATGAGTATGGATGCGTATGAAAGGTGATATCCTTATTCATCCATGTCACATAGTGTGATCCTTGAGTAATATCTTACCCAAAAATTTAAAAAAAATACAATGGATCGTCAGTTTATTTTATTTTTATATGTTTGAAGGTTAAAATAAAAATTCAAAAAAATTTATAATAATAATAATTAAGAAAATAAAAGGACACGTCATAGGTCATGGGGAAAACCCCGTCACAACTGGCGAAGCCACGGGGACTCGAACCTGGGACCGAAGGGAGATGGGGGATTGTGCCTACCACTAACCTACAACTTGAAGTGTTTCCTTATTCTTTTTATTTATATATATACTTATATTCTAAAAATTATATATTCACACACACAGAGATATATATATATATATATATATATTATTCTAATTGTTACTTGTTTTTAGTATTGGTCTTTGGTATGCTTAAATAAACCGGTGCATTTTTTCCATTCCTTTGGTTTTTCGTTATTTAATGGGACCTCCAGTGGTTTCCATTGTGTTGCAATGTTGTTGGTTTTTGATAATCATGGGATTCTAAGTTGATATATTTTTTAGACAAATCACGGAAATATAAACACAAACTATCATCATTGATGCAACTTCTACAAGTGAGATGGAGATCTATGGATTGAAAGGGAGTAGCAGGAACTTCTACGTCATCCACCAGGGGACTTCATTCAATGATCTTTATTTTCAATTTCCTTTTTTTAACTCCACTTCTCTGACTCTACTCCCTTCTAAATTTTTATTTCCTAAAACACTAGGGATACTGTTTTTTATGTTGGGGGGACATGAAATATAAAACTTTCTTTAGTGTGAAAAAAAATGATTTGAAAGACCAGCGTGCCTTAATGCAAAGAAAAATTACTTTAACCTTGAACATAATAATACACATTGCACACTTTGAAATTACATATCAAATAATTTTTCATGGCTTGATTACAATTTTAATACAAGTTTAAGTTCATGTGCATAGATTTTGGAAAGTGAAATTTTCCAATGTGATTCTTCACCATCTATATTTTCATTAATTTTATAACAAAAAAACACAATGCACATCCTCTAGATTATGGGGTTTTTTTGAGTTTATGTGGTATCCCAAATAAATAGCATAAGTTTGGTGATCATTTTAGCTTTAATATGATTATTAAATTAAAAATTAAAAAACAATAAATTTGCATGTAGAGCACTAAAATAACCTAATGTGTGGCTTTTGGCACTTGTGAATCGTAAATCCATAGTTGTCTGACCCAGATTTGGTAATTTTATCTCAATTTGTGGTAATTTGACTTTTTTCTATTGAGTAAACTTGAGATGATTCCCAAGTATGTGTGCTTC
Source organism: Viscum album (assembly GCA_963277665.1). NCBI lineage: Eukaryota > Viridiplantae > Streptophyta > Magnoliopsida > Santalales > Viscaceae > Viscum > Viscum album. The sequence continues at coordinate 1,025,511,190 of OY728126.1, forward strand.
ACTTGGTTCCCTAAAGTCTTTGATCCTAGGAGTCATCAGTAAAGTCTAGATACATAGGTTGACTATATTGAGTGAAATTTTAATTACCATGGAAAAATTGAATAAAAATAGAAATAAATAAAAAATTAATTAATTAATTAATACTCATATTAATATTGAAATGGGATTCCACCTAGAACTTCCCTCATGCCCCCATTGAATAATGATGAACCCCCATGTCTATTGTGATACACAACACATCACCATAATTAATATTGGATGAAATATGGAGATGAATTTGAACAAAGGAATGGGATTGGGATTGGGATATTCTTATGAATCTATCTTATATTAAAATATTTTGATTCGTAGGATGATTGTTTGGTATAAGTATTTATTGGGGATCATTTTGAATTAAAATGTTTTTGGAAAAGGGAATTCAAATTTCATATTGTTGAGATATATTTTCCTTGGGACTAGAAAAACTGATGTAGGGGTGTGATTAGCCACTTAAGGAGGCTAATATTCTTTGTTAATATATATAATATTCATGTGATTTATTAATCATAAACGCCATCTTAGTTCATTTTACACTTTGAACATCATTTCACATTATGATTACATGCCATTATTAAAAGGCACTATTACATTTTACATTTTTGAACACAATATAAAATACCCAATTCCATTGATTTTATTTTCATATTTAATATTCATGTTTATAATTATATTGGTAACAATTAATAAATTTTGAGTACTTTATGGTTCACAAAGGAAGACCACCAAAATGGGATATCATGCCAACACATTTTGGCCAAGGTAAACTGGACAACAGCCCAGTAGAAAGACTTTTGCGGCCACAATACCAGCCCAATGATTCTCAAAATTAACTAAATATATATAATATTCTAGAGAACATTTAATTCAAAAGTAGAAAGATCTAATTCATATTTTTTTAATGGAGTTCCAGGCTTCCAAAGTTGGAGATAAAATTTTGGGCCCGATTCTATGGCCCAAAAAAACATCCCACAATTTTACACATATCCCGTAAACCATAAACTCATTTGGGATGAAACATTACAAAACGTTTGAGGACGTAAGAAGATTAATTTTCTTCTTCTATTTCCAACTCTAATTCATCCATCTAGAAGATCATTTATGTGCCTTTGTTTTGTGAATGCAAGCTGGATATCATTTCAGGTCAAGGGTGGAAAAGTCTAAATTCCACAAACTTTCCACCACCCTAGGCCTAGCATACTCATGTGAGAATACTTGGAATATTGGCCGATTGACCCAAGCCTCTTGAAATCTGTATTTAATGAAGTTGTGTTAGATTATTTTATTATATTTTCTTCTTGGTTTCATTGTAGTGTTATGATGTCACTTTGTGTTTGTAATCACATTTCTTTCTCAGGTAAGTTTTTCAATTCATCTTAGTTTCTTAATAATCGTTCTTTACATCCTCGTATTCTGTTCTTCTCCATATCAAGTTGATACCGTTTCCTTAAGCAATGAATTTATTCATACCATACCTTGTAAAAATTATCACACAATAGTGGAGTGATCGTTAGTTTGTTGTTTTTACTTCTTCAATTCCACCCTTGTAAGTCTACTTCCTGCTTCCATTGAGAACATGTCATCAATAGAAGAATAATTCTTTTGTGGGTTGATCTGAGGGAGTAGAAAGGGTATGGATAGGATGTTATTTCTCACTCTATAAATTTTTATTAATCTAATTTTTTGTTTCTTTTATTCAATGATTTTTTCTCTTCTTCTTCCATATTGGATTTATTTTCCCCACTTTTACGTTCTTATAAGATTCTTTACCTTGGAGTGCTCGTGAAAATGATACTATAAGTGTATAGGTGATTATCATGTGTTTGTGAAGGTGTTTAATCAGTATGTGATGAGTTTAGTTTTAATTCATCGAATGAAACCTTCTCAAGTTAATGAAATTGAAATCGTTAAAAAAAAGAATTCATCCAATCCACCTCTAGTGATAACCTATGATCAACTCATTATCTTAATTTGAATTAACTTAGATCCATTTGTGATCCTATAAAACCTTTTAAAATAAACCCAAATTTTGAAACATCATTTCCATAAACAACCCATAGAATTTACGTGTCTATTGGTAACGTATTTGGTCTCTGAGGATTCGACAACCCAAGCTAAATTACAAGCGACCACTTAACCCTAAAATCTAGGGTAAATTTGGGCAACTCCATCCAGCCATTTATGAGATATTCCTACTCAGTTGTAGACATTATCCCCTATTCTATTTTAAGTTAGATTGTGGTATTTGTGGACTGGTCTTTATTGGGTTGGGTAGTGACATCTTTCACAATATACATATTCATGAATAGAATGAACCAAAGATGGTACACCAATGCCTCTATGGCCATTATGAGTTTCAGGTGATTCCCTTCAGTGTAATGAATGTCCTATAACTACTTATGTGCCATATAAACCATTTCTTTCAGACTTTATTGAACTACTTCATGATATACATGATTGATAAAATCATCATCTATTCATCATCTAAGTGTGATCGTGATGACAATTTGTGGATTTTCCTAGACATATTTTAAGAGCAACCATTTTATAGAAATCTCTTGAAGTGTCAGTTTTGGAGTTGAGAGGTCTAGTTCATGGTGTATGTCATATTGAAGGGTGGAGTATCTAGGGACTTGGTTTATTTCAATTTAGTGGTATATTAATATCCACCTAAGAATGTGTTCGTGTGACACCCAAAGGTTTTGTAATACTTTTTTCATTAAATAGATCTAATTTTTTTGAGAGATTGCTTTACACGTAAAAATAAGATTAAAAAACCATTACAAATTATTTAAATATTTTATGCGAAAATTATTTCACTTTTTAAATCATAATTTCAATATTTTCTTAAATTTAATTTTTTGGATTTTTCTAAAAAGTTTTATTAATAGTGAATAGTGAAAAATACTGATTTTTATAAAACTATCATTTCATTTCTATGAATCAAGTAACTTAAAAGTATCATTATAATTGGTTTTATATTTAAATAATATTCATTTTATTTTAAAAAATATAATTAATTCCATTATAATCATCATTTTAAATTATTTTGAGAGAGGTCAATTTTTAAGATTAAAAACGTGATTTTATGGAAACTATTTTTCCATTGCATTTTATGGGTTTATTTGTAAATTTATTTATACAACTTATAAAAATTTAATTTCACAAAATATATTACATATTTTTTAATACGAGGATAAAAATTTTGTAAATAGAACTCTTTTATTTTTAGACGTTATGAATACTAACTGTGGAAAAAATATTCACCTTGGAGAATAGTAATTGTGGAAAAAGTCTCACCACCATCTTCGCTCAATTATTTGAAGATGCCTTTACAAGTTTCCATCGATATTTTCAAATAAAATTTTTCCCTTAATATTTTTTAATTTTTTATATTTTAAATAATTGATTTCAAATTGAAAAAGGTATTTTCTTCAAGAAATGTTCCAATTATATTTTAAAGGAATATTTTATCTTTTATATAATACTTTGATATAACTTATACATTATTAGGGATATGATCCAAAAATACCATCCACTTTCATTATTTGGATAACTTATTATTATTATTATTAAAGGATGATTCTATGAAACCTGCTTCTTTTTCAGGGGTTAATTAAGTTATGAGGAAACCATTCTAAAACCTATTGTTTCCACTGGTTAGGATTTTGTGAAATGATAAAGTATTTATAAAACTCATTTACTTTCCACATATTATTAAATAATTAATATTTTATAATCTTATGAAACACATATGTGTGAATTTCATTATTTTATGTGTGGGGCAATAATTATATACCCCCTAATGCATTAGGAAATAATGGATATCCCAATAGAAAATAAAGGTTGGAATAAGGAGAAAACCAAATTTAGTAAGGGAATCTACCCACTATGATAGTATTAGGAGTAAATCTTTACTATGGATATGATGGAATGCTGAGTGAACCAAAAAAATATTATAGTTTTTGGAATGTGGCTTATCTAAGGATATTATTGAATAGGGAGTGAACCAAATCCCATATGATTGTCATGGCAGGGATCCATGACAATTACGGAAATAGTTTTCAATGCATATATATATTCCACAAACATAAGCCTTATTTTAATGTTATTATATCATGGATCATGTTATTTTCTTACTTTATTATTCATGTCATATGAAATTTCAAGATGTTTTCCACAACTCAATATTATGATCTATTATATAATTGGCGTAGTTTTAAAGAGTTAAGCTTGTGTTCTCACACCCTTATTCTCATGTTATGATTATGTGATCATTAATATCTCTCTCTATTACCCTTATTTATTAACTAATATCTCTATATCTTATGTTTTATTTTACTAGGTTATGAAAAATTGTTTAAATAGGAAATATCTATGAATTATACTATGTGGGATTAGTTTTGTGGAATATATTGAAGATATTTCATTAAATATGAATATTGTGTATCTAGTGTCCAAAAAAACATTTATGGGCCTTATGAAAGTATTTTTAAAATACCTTGAATTTTTATATATTATAAATTTATATCTATGTAGGAAAATTATGGGTCTCTATAGTTGGTATCAAATGGAATGTTATCCAATAATTAGATATTTATGCTAGAAAACATTCATTAAAACCCTAAGCATAACGCCAAGTATAGGATATCATCCAATATTTTTTTTAGGAATAGATTGTGTGGTTTTCTTAGTAATACATACCTACCTAAATACTATAATTGGACTTGTTTTTGACATAGATTCTTATTGGTGTAATAAACCTAAAAAGATTTAGTTAAGTAAATCACAAGTAACATTATGGTGCATGGTGACTATAGTGATACTGTGAACATGGTTTGACACTCATTAGGGACATGATTTGGTCAAATCACATTTTATTTATAAACCATTATAGAGGATTTTAATAGATGATTATCATAAATTACATAGGTTAAACCTAATGTTTCATAGATTAAAATGATGTATTCAATATTTATACATCCTATTAATTATTTTACATGATTTATCACTTTGATTAGTGATTCTCTATGGTCATTATATCCTTTTTAGATTCATTAAAATATTAAATATATAATGATAATGTTTAGGATGTAATAGGTATGCTAAAATATTAAATTTCCAAATTTGATCTTATTTATATGAGTTCCTAAATTCTAGGAAAATTATCCGAATGAATGTTAATTAATATCCTCGGTGATTGGTTATTGAATTAACAGTGAAATCCCATAATGGTATGATAATAAAATCTCAAGTCTATGATTATTTTCCTATTGAAATTCATGCAAATGTACTTCCAACAAATCTCATTATTCTTTATCTTTTTGAATTTAATGTAATTTTCAGCATGGATTAGTTTTCTTTACATAAATCCCACATCAATCATTAATGATAAAAAGTAACATTTTATATTATGAACCAAACTATGTGTTTATAATAATGGAATGACAAATATTATCTTTTAATAGAAATTGTAACCATTTCATATGTCTTTTTTCCTATCCAAAATTTGTGTTTAACATAGATGATTGGGGAGAAACTCAAAATCGATGATACTTCATTTTTTGGAGTTCTTTGGATGTTTTTCTATAAGAGACTCCCAATCTTCCTCCAAATATTGATGTTGAGTTTTTAATAGATAAAAAACATGGTGTTACACTAATTTAAAATAATCCATATAGAATTACACCAATTAAGCTATAGGAATTGAAGAAGTATCTCTATAAGAATCATGTAAAGGGGTTCTTCCTGCCCAGTGAATTATCATCGAATAAATGTGTTTTTTTGTAAGAATAAAGATGGATCAATGTGAATCAAAAAAAAGATTATCAAGAATTGAATAAGACTATAATAATGAATAGGTATCCCCTACCCTTTAATGATGATTTATTTAATAAATTAATAGGAGCTAAAAATTTTATAATATTGGTCTTGAATTTAGATACTATCTATTAAGGGTTAAAAGTGAGAACATTCCCCTAGATAGTCTTCTATATGAGGTATATAAACTAAGAATTTATAGTTAATACATTTTGTATTACTAATTCCCTTGCTATCACAATGGATTTAAAAAATATAATCTTTAGATATTACCTTGGTCGGTTTTCTGTGGTATTTATAGATGACATTATTCTATATTCAATGTAAAAGGAAGATATTTAAGAGAATTTAAGGATTTTAAAAAAAACACTATGGAATGATAAGTTATATGTAAAATTTACCATGTGTGCATTTTGGCTATAAAAAGTTTCATTTTTGTTCAGAAAATTTCAAAAAGGGTATATTAGTGGATCCATTATAGGAAAAAGTTATTAAACATTGTCTCAGACCAACCATTGTGACTAAGATCTCTAGTTTTCCTAGTTCTTATGCATATTATTGATGATTTATATATAATTTTTCATTGATATCTAATCCACTCATCATGTTAACTTAGAAGGGATTCAAGTTTCTTTGGATGGATGAATGTGAGGAAAATTTCATAGAACTGAATGGATGTTTAGTTAGCGCACCTATTCATACACTAATCTATAGTGTAGAAGGGTTTCAGATCTATAGTGATGCATATAATAGGGGAATAATATGTGTCCTCAATAAGAACATTTTTATTGTAGCTTATGATTCACAATAATTGAAGGATCATGATCAAACATACCCAAATCATGATTTGGAGTTAGTTTGTAGTTATGTTTACATTAAATATATAGAGGCATTATATTTGTAATAAAAATTGTGACATATATTATTATAATATAATTTTAAATTATAAATGTACTCATAAAGTGTTGGATATGACCCATATAATACGGTTGTATTTGATAAAATATTATGACTGCTAGATTCATTATTAACTTGAGAAAGAGAATTAGGTGGAAGATGCTTTGAGTTGAGTGGATAATGATAGATTATCTAAGATGATGATAAAAAAGGACACAATATTTATAGATTTAAAATTATGGATCTATAAATCTAGATGTATGGGGAGAAATCTTTTCTTTATCAAATGACTGTTCAACCATTTATCCAATTAAAGATTAAATGGTGTAAATTAAGGGTGTAAAGTAGCAAAAAAAGGTGAGTAATGTTCCAAAGATTAACATTGATTTTTATTGAGTAATATGGTTTAGGAACCATGTATGTTTCATTTAAATATCATACTTGATGGAGTTTTTGATTAATATCATAGTTCATCATTATCTATTCATCTTGGAAGTATGAATATATAGAAATATCTGAATGAGATTTGTAATGGGGAATTGTGAAGAGAGATATTGCATAATATATATCTTGGTGATTTGTATTCCTGCAAGTTAAGGTTGAGAGAAATATGTATAAGTGTATATCACAACCATTACCCATACCATAATGTAAATTGGAAAACATATCCATTGATTTTTTCATTGGACTCCCCCAAACATCTAAAGACTATAATGCAATTTTGGTTGTAGTGAATCACCTTTAAAAGTTAGTATGCTTAACTCATGTTATGAATGATTACTATATTGATCATATTTCCAGAATATATAATATCTAAGTGGTATGGTTTCATGAGGTTCTGGATTCTATTTTATCTAATCAGGATCTCAGTTTTACCTTGATGTTTGGTGAATTATTCAGCAAGATATGGATTCTGATTTGTGTTCCAGTACATTATACCATCCTCATACATATATTTATTTTAAGATAACTATCAAAACCATAGTGGGTTAATTGATATATTTATATATTTATTTTAAATGGGGTTTGTATCAACACCTTCCTCTAGTTGAGTTTTCATGCAATAATATCTTTCACTCGATCATTAGGATGACCATATAATGACACAAACTATTATATGAAAAATTTCCGTTTTAATTTAATTAAATTTTTTATTTTCTAAAATGAATATAGAAAAAACATGCACTATCTTTGTTTTATTATATCCAATTTTATTTAAATGAACATTAATTATCTTTACCAATGATAATATAGTTGTTTAACAATGAAAACATAACTAGTATAAACATAGGGTTTTAACAAATCCTTTCGATACAGAAAAAGGAGGTGATGGCCTAAACCAGCCTAATTGTTCCCTATGTATCCAATTTATCAGATCATTCAAAGGAGATAACATTTTGGGTCTTCTCCCTAGACCATGCCCATGCCGAGATCAAACAACTTAGGTATGATCAAAACTATTTATGGGAGAAGTTCAAGTTTATCAAGATCAAAACACAAACCATGTTCAGCAAACAACACCATGAATGCCCCAACATCATACACCTTAATCTTAGGGAATATGTTCATGTAATAAAGGTATATATAACTAGAAACTATCATTATAATTATGTATATTATATTTTATAGAATAATTAATATACTTTCATACTATTAATATTACTTTATAAATAATTTATAAAGTACAAATAATTGTTTCGGTTAATTAAGAAATATATTTTGAGAAAATAATGAATTTTTTAAATAAATAATATTTTCAAAAAATATCATTATCAAAATAATTTTGTTAAATATAAATTTTCCTTTAATTTTATGAAGTCTAATGTAATTTTTCATAAGGATTGAAAATTATTTTTTTCAGAACCTGTTAATTTTCAATAAATGGAAGTTTTTATTTTAAAAGTGATAATACATTTATTTTGAAAATTATTTTGATAAAATGAATATTATTTTTGGAATAAGGATGTTGAAATTTTCCAATAGTGAACTTTTCATAATTTTAGGAGACACTTGAATTTTTGGTTTAAACATAAATACCATATAAATATATAGTGTGTTTTTTACATCATAATGGACCAATAATGATTAAATAAATACTATAAAATATAGATTCAAAAAATATATATATTCCCTTAAAAATAATGTAATTTTAGTTCTATTTTATTTATTTTATAAAGCCTTATTGAATCCTCTAAGAGATAAAAAAATATTTTATGATTTTAAAATCATTTCCTTGAAAGTGTCACTCACCTCCACATAAGAAAAGGAAATATTTTAATATCTTTGTACCTTATAAATATAAAATAATATGTACCAATCCCCTTTTCTAGAAACAATTGAAAAAACATTTGATGGTTTGTGTTATTGATTATTTTATCGTGTAGTGTCCAAAACCAAAATAATAAATAAATCTCCCACCTTTCCTTTATAAACACAACCAAGATCCCATTTCTATTCACTATAACTCCATAAATATTGAATACCCTCTACAACCTAATCTCTAGAGTCCTACAAAATCACCCAAATCTCCCAAGAATCATCTCCCAAGCCTTTGGAGTCACACAACCAAGTAAGGGATTCTCTCTCATATTTTTATCAAACACATCATTTATGATATTCCCTTTTGATTTCCATTTGATTAAGTTGGGATAAATTATTACCTATCCCACATAATTTCAATTTGACTTTTCAATGATTGTATCCCCTTTAACTCTCATTATGATCCCTGATTTTCCTTTTTGTAGACTCATTATTATGCCAAAATACTGTAAGTGATCTTCTACTCTCTCCTTTTATGAAGAACTCCTTTTGTGATATGCCTGTAAAATTCAATTTTCATATATTGGGATATGTTCATACATACTCCCATTACTGTATATTTGATTTATAAATAATTATATCTTCCTTTAACCCTCATAAATATATTAATTATCTTTTATATAAACTCGTTACCATGCCGAAATTTCATAAGGGATTTCTCTCTCCTCATTCCCAATAAAGAACTTCTTTTATATTATGCATCTTAAATTACATTTAATGTGTTGGTATATTATGTTTCATGATCCCCTTATTATCCTTTTCATGTGTAAATGATGAGAGACCCCTTTCTCTCATAAAACCATTTTATGAATTTCTATATGATGTCATTATGATGCTGAAATTGCACTGCAATTTTCTATGACAAAATCACTATGTAGTGAATACCATACCCATTCAATTATTAAGGGTATTCACGATTATGAACATATTTTTTTTATTTAGGACTTACATGTTTTTATTCCTCATTCCTTGATCTTGGATTAAATTATTATTTTGAATGAATCCATATTATATGATCTATGTGGCACACTTAAGCATGAGATTGAAATTATAATGAAAGGTGTGCCCTAATAGCGCTCCAATGCATTGGTTATTTTTTGGTATCATGATACATCATTTTGGGATAGGGTTTTACCTAATTACTTTGTGGGACTTTTTCCACCATGTTGGGATAGGGGTTTACCTAATTCCTTTTTTTATGACGTAGTGTTTTAAGTTGTTTCCAATATTACATGTTATGATTATTATGTTATATCATGCCATTATGTTCAAGTTTATTTTATGCTCCATTGATATGAATATTATCTATCAAGTTTTTTCTTCCTCGTGTTATTTGATGTTTATTACATTATTGGGATTTATATCTCACCCCTATCTTTTTTTATGTCCATAGTTAATCCCATGGAGTTTTATGTACGAAGGAATGTTGTGGCCATGTAGAAGAAGATTTAAATAAAGATATTTTATTTTATATTTTAAGTTGTTATATAATGTTCCTAAATTCATTATACACTATAATTATTGATATTTTAGTCCGTATTAAGTGTAATTTTATTTAATTAAATCATGTATGAATGTAATAAAAAGAACAGGGTTGTTATCATTTGTATCATAGGAAAGTTTAGTAATTTTTGGGATTAGGATTAGGAAACTCTAGTAAAAGCCATATGGATCAGACTATGTATAAGAAAAACATCCCAAAATCTTTTTGAGTATATAGTATGTTTTTTTCCAGAAAATACATCCATTTATGGATACTAACAAGTGGATGTGGCTCTTCCACAAATTTATCTGGGGTTAAAACCCAAAAACACTGCTTTGAGCTGGACTCAAATGGCGAATGGTGCAGGAAAACAGGCCTTGATGCAATAAAGGTTTGAAACTCCTATGTTATATTCATTGATTAATTAATAATCATAGTATGAACCATTATTATTGAAAAAATATCAGAAAATAATATAATTTAGGAAATAGATCATTGATAACATAGACTAAATCCTTGAAACTCATAAGTTAAAGAGATAAATGTAATTTATATGTTATCCCTTTAATGTAATTGGATTACTGATTATGTGGTTAATATTTTAAAGTAATTACCTCTAATTTTTCTTTTATTCTATCCAATGGTCAGTAATCTGAGGAATTAGGATAACAAACGATGAGAATATCAATTGAATGATTTCCCTAATGAGATTCCCAATAAGATGGCATAGGGAATAAAAAACATTGTCATGATACTCTCTCAGTTAACTCATGTTTTGAATAGAAACCTCGATCAAGAGAACATCCAGCCCGACCTAAGAACTAACAAGTCACAATCGAGAGATTCTTGAGGCCAAGGCCTCCTACTTTCAATGGATCATCTGATCATTCAATCACTGAATAATGGATCAACTCCATTGAAAATATATCCTCCATCCTATATTTCTCCGAACAAGAGAAGGTTCTTCTAGATGCTTATTGTATGTAGGGTGAAGTTGATCAATGGTGGGCATTGATAAAAAATAAGAGGTTTTATGAAGATATCGAGGTGATGGGATGGAAGTATTTCCCAAAACAAAATTGATAAATATTTCCCTCGCACCCTCTGACTTAATATGGAAAGGGATTTCCCTACCCTCAAGCAAAAAAAGACAATGAATCCATCAGAGCATATGAGGAAAACTTTACAAGGATTACATGATACACCTTTTTCTTTTTTGTTACTCCTAAATTCAATGATTAAAACTTCTTTGGTGGGCTAAAACATAGCCTATAGAAATAATTAGGGATCCATGACTTTGATCACTATGAGGAAATTACCCGATATTTTTTCAAAGTAGAAATAGATATCAGAGAATATCAGAGGTATCATGCGGATAATAAGTGAAATGTGGTATCAAATTCTGGTGGTCTGATAGATAGAGAAAATAGTGAAAAGAAATTTTAACACCCCACTTTCCAATGGTGTGGAAAGAAGACTCCTATAAATTTGTTGAAGTTGGAAAGGAAATTCATTTGGTGTAGTAAGGAAGGGAACCTATCCAGTAATTACTAGAAATAAAAACCAGCTATTGGGATGGAGGAAAGTATTGCTCCAGTAAACCCTCAGTACATTTTTCATTGCTAAAATTATAAATAACTAGGGAATTTCTCAATCCAATGCACTATAACATGTGTTTTCAGAGGCAATAAACAACCTCCAAGGCAGAAAGGGTGATATTTTTTCATCACTACCACCAATGTGAATCCCAACAATGAAGTGGTGATAGGTAATCTAGTTATTCATACAAGAATAGAGAATATTTTTTTTTTCTGGTTCTACAAATTATCTTATATACCGATTGTTTAGTAGAAGAATCCAAACATCACCAGAAATCAAGGATGTAGAGATGTCGGTGATAATATGAAATGGGGAAATTATAGCATCTCATGTATATAACTCCTCCACTATCACAATTTTTGGATTGAACATTCTAGTGAACCTCGTCATACTTTCCTTTATGGAGTTTTATGAAATTCTTGGCATGGATTGGATTTCCCTAAATATATCCCACATAAATTGCCTTCAGAAGGAAATCACTCTCTGTATTATGAATCATCCACTAATTTTATAGAAATGAAAGGAGGATGAGGAATCTCATTTAGCACCATCATCCCAATAATGGATATTAATTCCATAAGAGTATGGGTATTTTCTTAGATGATTGAGTCTAAGGAAGAAACCATCCTCAAAGACATGCCTATTGTGATGGAATTCACTGATGTGTTTCTTGAAAATTTTCATGGTCTTTATTCTAGAAGAGATGTTTAATTCTCATTTAATCTTATACCTGAGGAATTTCCAATATCCAATACTCTTTATAGAATTGTCTTTGTGGAACATGGGGAGATAAATAAACAAGTACAAGAGAAACTAGATAAGGGGTTTATAAACCCATGTGCATCACCATGGGTGCACCAGTCCTCTTCATCTAGAAGAAGGATGGGTCAATGTTCCTTTTCATTGATTATCATGTGCTCAATGAAATCATGATAAAGAGAAATTATCCATTTCCACAAATTGATGAATTGTTTGATCAAAGACATGGAGTACAATAGTTACCCAAGGTGGATTTGTGATGGGGATATTACCAAGTAAGGGTGTAGAAGGATGATATCCCAAATACTACTTTTCATACAAGGTATCAGAATTATGAGATCATAGTGGTGTCATTAAGACTCTCTAATGCTCTCTCAATTTTCATGGACTTGAAGAATAGAGTCTTTAGATATTGCCTTGAAAAATTTGTGGTCATTTTTAATGATGATATTCTAATATACTCCAAAATTAAGATGTAGAATGAGGATCTTGTAAGAACTATACTAAAGACCTTGCAAAAGTAAAACAATTATTACAAGTATAGAAATGTGATTTATGGTTGAATGAAGTATTTTTTGGGGGGTATATTATCACAAGAAACGGTATATATGTGTACCCTTCATAGATTGAGGAAATTGAAGGATGGTTGAGTCCAACATATGGGACAAATATCAATAGTTTCCTTAGTTTAGTTGGGTATTGTAGCTGATTTGTGAGAAATTGATCATTAATCTCAAACCCACTTACCAAGATATCTTGAAAGGGAGTCATGTTTTCTTGGAATGATGAATGCAAAGAGAGCTTCATGGGGTTGAAAATGAGGCTTATCACTAAGCCCATGCTCACACTACACAAAAGTGGAAATCCATTCATGGTATTTATTTATGATTTCAAGTTGTCCATGGGATGTGTATTGATGTAAAATGACAATGTCATTGCCTATGCTTCAAAGCAATTGAAACATCTGGAGAAGAACTATCCAACACATGACATGTAGTTGGCTGTAATGATCTTCACATTGAAAATTTTGCGACATTACTTCTTTAGGGAGAATTTTGAAATACATATGGATCAAAAAATCCTTAAGTATATATTTACATATAAATATCAGAATTTGTGCCAATAAATATGGTTAGAGTTGATCAAATACTATTATTTTTCAATTAACTACCATCTGGGAGAGTGAGTGAAGTGGAAGACGCTCTATGTTGAAAGGATCCAGTAACATTTTCCATGATGATAATTGAGAAGGATATTATCTTTTTAGACTTGAAGAGGATGGACATGGTAATCAAAAAGAAATGAACATCATTAATACAATCACAAATGATTTATCAACCATCTCTTATGGAGAGCTTAAAGGATTCTCAAAGAGATGACATGGGAATTCAGAAGAAGGTGGAAACTATTAGAAAAGTGAAATCCTAATATATCAATGTTAGTGAAGATTTTTTGGTAAGATTTGGGTTAAGACTACGTGTACCATCAAATCCAATGTTGAAGAAGGATCTATTAGATAATGCACATAGCTTAACATTCTCTATCCATCCTGGAAGCAAAAGGATGTATCGAGATCTTTGCAAACTCAATTTGTGGGATAATATGAAGAAGGAGATCAGAGAAAATAAATCATGAGGTCTCACCAGTCATAATGTGAAGGCAAAAAGGAAAAAATCTAAGGGGATGATTCAACCATTACCCATACCTAAATGGAAATGGGAAAACATCACCATGGGAATTTTCCCCAATCTTCCAAAGACATATTTAGGAAACAATGATATTGGGTTATTGTGGATCATCTTACAAAGAATTCACACGACATTGTGATTCAAGAGGATTTCTCATTAGACCAACTATTATAGATATAGATCAGATAAGTGGTGAGGTTTCATGGTGTACCCCTATTGATTGTATCCAATCGTGATCCAAGATTCACCTCTATGTTTTAGAATTGTGTCAAATATTCTCTAAATACTGAGTTGAACATCATCATAGCCTATCACCCTCAAAATGAAGGCCAATATTATTGAACAATCTTGAAACTTGAGGACATGTTGAGATCATGCTCAATGGACTTCAAAGGAAGATGGCATGAACATCTTTCTCTAGTTGAGTTATCTAACATCAACATTTTCCACTCAAGAATCCAAATGTCTCCTTATGATGATTTTTATGGGAAGAGGTTCAAAACACATTTATTATAGGATGAAGTTGGGAAATGAAAATTTCTAGGTCTTGGAATGGTCAAGGAAATGGTGGAGAAGATTAAGACCATTCAGCAGCCCATCAAGGCTGCTCAGAGTTGACATAAATTCTTTTCTAACGGTCATTGAAAAGACCTAGACTTTGATGTTAGAGATAGGTTATTCCTCTTTGTATCTCTATAGAATAAAGTAATGATATTTGTGAAAAATGTTAAGATTATTCTAAGATACATAGTTCCCTTTGATATCCTTGATCACATCATAGTGCTAGCCTACCAACTAGTATTCCCACCTAACTTATCTCAAGTACATGATGTATTCCCTATATCCCTCTTAATAAAGTAAACACCAGACCCCTCCCATGTACTCAATCTAAAGTTGGTACCCTTGTATAATGACCCCTATTATGAGGAGAAGCTAGGGAAGATCTTATATTATAGATATAAAGTTATATGAAATATGATAATTCACCTAGTCAAGGTGTTGTAGGGAAACCATAAGTTTGATGAAGAAACGTGGGAACCGGAGGAGGAAATGAGACAAAGTTACCTTCATCTATTTTAATTCGGTAAATAAAAATTTTGAGGGTGAAATTTCATAAGGGGGGAAGATTGTAACGACCCGAACTATTATAAGTGAAATTTCCAATTTGATTTAATTAAATGTATTCTTTGGTAAATTGGATATAGAAAACAAATGCACTATGTTTTTTTATTATATGTAATTAAATTTAAATTATCATTAACTATCATTACTTTTGATAATATAGTCATTGAATAGTGATCACATGACTAGTATAAATAATGGATTTTAACAGATCCTTTCAACACATAAAAAAGAGGTGATGGCCTCAATGAGTAGGATCATTCCCTATAGAGACCATTTATCAGTGCTTCCGAGGGATATCGAATTTTTTCAATTTTCTCTTGAACAATCCCAATATGAGATCCAACAACTTAAGCCTGATAGAAACTTTTTATAGGAGGAGTTCAAGATTATCGAGATCACGACTCGAACCATGTTCACCGAATGTCCCCAAGAAATCCCCACAATCGAACACCTTACTCTTAGGGCATGTACTAGTGTAATAAAGGGATATGTATCAAGAACCTAGAATTAGGATTATGTATATTATTATTTGTATAGAATAATGAATATACTTTCATACTATTATTGTTTCTTTGTAAATAATTTGTAATGTGTAAATAATATTTTTAGTTAATTAAGAAATAATTTTTAGGAATTAATAATTTTTAGAATAATATTTTAATACAATTTTAGTATTAAATTGATATTTTAAATATAAATGATCATATAATTTTTAGTAAGTCAAATGTAATTTTTATTAAAGTTTGAAAACTGTTTTTGTCAAACCCATCAATTTTAAATAAATATTGGTTTTTATTTAAAAATTGAAAATACACATATTTATAAAATTATTAAGATAAAATGAATATTATTTTTGGAATTAGGATATAAAAATAGTCCAATGGTGAATTTTTCATAACTTTCTGAGACAGTTGAATTTTTGGGTAAAAAATAAATACCATATAAATATATAGTGCATTTTGTGACATTATAATATCTAAATAATAATGTAATAAATACTATACAATGAATATTCATTAAAATATATTTTTTCATTTAAAATGACGTAATTATTGGTTTATTTTATTTGTTTTATAAAGCATTAGTGAATCCTTCATGACATATAAAATATTTTGAGATTTTAAAATCATTTCCCTGAAAGTGTGACTCACCTCCACATAAGAAAGAGAAATATTTTAATATCACTATCCATTTCCCTTAAAATATAATTAATAATAATTCCCATTTAGATAAACCATATGAAAAACCATGGTAGGGTTTGTGGTTTAAAATATTTTATTGTGTTGTGTCCAAAACCAAAATAATAAAGAAATCCTCCTCCTTTCCTATATAAACCCACCCAAAAACCCATTTACCTTCACTAAAAAATATTCAAGATCAACCAATTTCTTACCCCTAATCCCTAGAGTCCTCACAATGTTCCCCCAAGATCCCAAGAAAGCTCTCCCAAGCCTTTAGAATCACACATCCTAGCAAGGGATTCCTTCTCTACACTTTTTTATCAAGAACATCATTTATGATATTCCCTTTTGAATTACATTTGCTTAAGTTGGGAAAAATTATTAACCATACAACTTACTATACATTTTATTCTAAAATTATGGGATCCCTTTTCACTCTCATTAATCCCCCCACATTGATCTTTTATATACACTCGTTACTATGCTGAAATTCTTTAAGTGATCTTTCACTCTCCTCTTTTATCAAGAACTCATTTTGTGATATGTCTTTTAATTTAAATTTTCATATGTTAAAATATCATCATAAATACTCCCCATAATATACATTTTGTTTATAAATAATAATATATTCCTTTATCTCTCATTATTCCTTTAATGATCTTTTATTTTCACCTGTTACCAAGATGAAATTCAGTAAGGGGTTTCTCTATCCTCATTCCCATTAATGCACATCATTTATATTATGAATCTTAAATTACATTTCATATGTGGGTATATTATGTTCCATGATCCCATTACTATCTGTTTCTTGTATAAATTATTATATACCCATTTCGCTCTGATCAAACCATTTTATGAATTTCAATATGATGTCGTTATGCTGCCGAAATTGCACCGCAATTTTCCATGAAAAAATCACCCTATAGGGAATACCATACGCATTACACTATCAAGAGTATTAACCCTTATTCACATATGCTTGTTTATTGAGGACTTATATGTATGTATTCGACATTACTTTATTGTGTTATAAATAATGATGTTGAATGAAGACATATTACAGGATCTCTGTGACACACATAAGCATGAGACTGAAATTATAATTAAGGGTGGGCCCATATATATCTCTAATGGATAGTGTAATGTTTAGTATCATAATACCGCTTGATTGGATAGGAGTTTACTGATTCCTTTATGGGACATGTTTCCACCATGTTGGGATAGGATTTTACCTGATTTCTTTTTGTTTATGACGCAGTGTTTTAAGTTGTTGCCACATTTCCATGTTATGTTTATCATGTTATATCATTCCTTTATGTTCAAGTTTCTTTTATGTTACATTAATATTACTATTGTCTAAAATGTATTTTATTCCCCATGTTATTCCATGTTTATTCCCTTTCTAGTCTTTATAGCTCACCCCTTTCTTATGTATGTCCATAGGTTATCCCCTACAGTGTTAAGTATGAAGGAATTTTGGGGTCATCTAAAGGTTGTTTTCAATAAATATGTTGTATTTTATGTTTTAAGATGTTATTTAATGTTCATAATTTCCCAAGACACTAGACTTATTGATCTTTTAGGTTGTATTAATTGTAATTTTATGTAATTAAATCATCTATGAATATAATAAAATGAACATGGTTGTTATAAGCTATATATGAAGACATCATTGGAAATTATTGTAGTACTCAACCATGATGGGATGATGTTAGATAAATAAATCTATTGGTGCTTAAGATAACTGAGTAAATGGATGATAATTTCATATCCATTCTGCAATACATCTTGGTAGCTCAGGGTTGACAAAAAAAATTATACGAATAATTTTCAATGAAATCTACAATTTTTTGTTTTTTAGAAGGTATTACTAAGAATTTATCCTTGTAATTTTGTTTTGACCTAAACAAATTAAAGAAATATGAGCCCTAGTTGTAACATACAGACCTGGGAGCCACTATAATAGATTCCCTGATCCGAAGTGGAACATGGCCTCAGGCTCACCTCGTCAAACACTAAGTACTTCCAACTATCAGCGAGTGTCTAATGGGATCTATGGGGATACTACAACCTCTTTACCTGGGTTAGATACTAATGGAAAACAATAAATATAATAGCCATTAAATAATGATCGATAACCAAAAACAATCATATCTTATATAATAGATCCCAAAAATGGGTATATTGGCACAACTAAGTACAAAAACATGGCATGTCCTACTATTGAAAAGTGTCACAATATAACCCAAAATAATAAATGATGAAAAAATTACACTATGGGTCTCAAAATTAGATTTGGTGTCGTCATCCATGAACCATCCCAAGTTCCATATCATCAATCTAATATAGGAACTTTTCCCTTATCCTGACCTACAACCATGAAATATTTTCGGGTACCTAATGGGGGAACAAGTGAGGTGTGAGTACAACTAAGTAGGCCACCACCAACGATGTCTAAAACAATATTGAGTCTATAATATTTTACTTATAAGTATAAATAGATATTTTTAAATTAAGGAAATATGATATTTTTCATATTAAATTAGTTTCTAATTATCCCAAAGGGATCATAAGTTCCACATTAATAACACAAAGAGTTTAATATTTTATATCACAAGGTAATTCATTATAACATATAAGTCATTATACATAGATTCATTAGTCTAGGTACCCAAACTATGGTGTGAAACACCATGACCAACACATATTCCTAATGTGGAACACCATGACCAACATCATTTCAATGGTGTGGACTGCCATGGCTAACACCAATACCATGGGGTGGAATACTATGACCAACCCCCTATTCTTGATGTGGACCTCCATTACTAATAACATTACCATGGTGTGGACCACAATTACCAACACCCATATGCATTTCATTAATAAAAACATCATAGGGTTTAACACACTTATCCCTTTTACCATAATATAATCAAAGGGGTCACCCCTTCCATCTATAAAAATTCCCATGGTTCATTATTTTCAATACAATTAAAAAAACCAGAACTAGACCATTTTACCATTTAGTCACATCCACAACTATTAACATAATTTCAAATCAATCTTATAACAAATACATGCCCCATTATTCATTTTTTTAACTTTTCCAATTAATTTTTCAATTCCCTATTTAACATTTATTGTTAATCCAAACATCTGTTTAAATAACATTCACATGTTAAAAACAATTACAATTGGTTTAATATCCTAACCCATATAATTCTTTATTAAACTACTTAATTTCATGTTCAACGATGTGGCACACCCCATTGGTGGCCCTTGGTCTGGTCTAATCATCATCGACGGATCCAACAAGACCCATGAGGGTCTAAAAGCATCATTTGGACACCCAATTTATCATTTCCTATGATGTAATTAAATGATAATCACAATGGAACAAGTAAAAAAGAACATACACATAGATAAAAAACAAGAATATTGGATATAACTTATAGGCCACATACCTCAATTTTATGGACAAGTAATCACTCAACCCAGACCTTTATTAAATCTTGAAGAACCCTCAAAGACAAAACTTTGAATCTACTTTAAAACAATGGTTTAAAAGATTTAGAAGAAGAAGAAACAACACGTCGTTGTTATTCTAGAAAATAGATGGAATATGGGTGATATATTTACCCAAATCTCTAATTTGTGCTAAACAGAACTTCAAATGTCTCAAAATAAAAGGAGATTGATCCTTGGGAATCATGGGAGGAAATGTATGTAACCCTTGGCTAGTATAGGGTGAAATGTGATAAATCACAAGATAATAACTAAATCCCAAGGGGTAAATAAGAAATTCCCCCACATTAATGAGGTGTGTTTTTTGGGTTCACAGTTTTCCATACCATGTACCAACTATGCGATACCCATTATCCAAGTAGGGTCTTGGGCCGCATAGTCTCCTAAAGTGCTCGCGTGGTTTTCCAAGATGTGTATAGGTCATATATTTTTTTCTATAATAATTTTTAGGTTTTTCAAGATCTGTTTTAATGGTTTGTAAACTATGAACCATCCCCCTAAAGGAATCATGGTTAAAGATAACCAATAGTAAAAAACATGAACTAACCAATTTCCCTCCACAACATAGATTATTTTCTTCGTCTTTCATGGTTCAAACCCTCAAGAACCCATGATTACTCTTATATTCTCAAGAAACATTTCATTAACCATTAAAAAGACAGTTAATTGAATATATAAATATGAACATTCCTCCTTGAAAGGTCAGGATCTTACAACCTCCCTCACCTTATAGCTACTCATCCTCCAGCTGTAATCGCAGGCATTTCTAAGCCTCCGAGGAAAAATGTTTGGGCCATTGGGCCTGTATATCATTCTCCATCTCCCAAGTTTCCACATTAATGTTACAATGATACAATAAAACTTTAACTAATGGCATTATCTTACTATGAAAAACATTCTTACTATGATCCCCAATATGAATTGAATCCTCCTCAAGGGATACATCATCCTCAATGTCAAAATCATTAACATTGATCACCTGAGAAGGGCTAGAGAGATAATTAGAAATCTATAACACATTAAAAACATTGTAACACCCCAAGATTTCATATTATGTTATTTATTTAAAGTAATTTAATAGCTTATACTACATGAAACACTGACTTGGTTTGCGTTATATGCAAGATTGGGTTTCTACGAGACAAAAAATTACTATTATAATTATTTAAACCATGTATATATTTACTAATTAAATATTGTAATATGAATAGTAAAAAAATATTAAATGTTATTTATAATTTTTTCACATAAAAAAAATATATTTATAATAAAATGTATATGTTTTGTTAAAATAGTTATATATTTAGAAAATCAATTTTCTAAAAAGAACTACTTTTTATGTCCTTCTATGAACAATAATTAAATTAATATTCAACACTCCTAAAAATTTATTTTGGTGAAATATACTTAAATTTTGGATTCTTAATATCAAAATTATCTTAGGGTGAATTTTTTGTATTTTTCTAAAAGCATTCTATTTTTGATAAATAGTGAAAATATTATATAGTACATAAAAACCGACCTTTTCATTTAAATAATTATTTTTAATTAAAATTTACATTAAATTGAAAATAGATTAAAAATACATATATTAGTCTAATATAAGACAGTTGAGGCATTTTATAAAAAAAAATTGGATATATAAAATGTTATTGAACTTTTTAGCGTCTTTTACCGACCTCCATGACACATTTGCAAATTTGCATAAAACAGAACATTACCAAATATCTGAATTTAATTTCAAAAAATATGATAGAAATTGTTGTAATAATTATGTAAAATTTAGTTCAATAGGATTAAAATAATTTCTGGTGAAGAGTTACTTTTGAATTTTATTTACCACTGTGAAAAGTAAATAGGGTAATTAAAGGTAAAAATAATATTATAATAATATCAAATTACACTAACACATGTCTTAATTCTATTTTATAAGTGTATTTAGACCAAGATAAACCTTAGTAAAAAAATATGATCCTTTTTTATCAACATGGATTAGATTAGGACATTTTTTATATTTTACTTAAAGAACTGTTCAAAGTGTTAAATTAGTATTTTATTATTTGATACATTCTTAATATTGAGTTATACATAATTTAAATTTGAATATAAATATTAATTAGAAAGATTAGATTATTTCATACATCATGGTATTTTATTTATAATTTTTAGATATTTAATAATTAAATTTATTTATGACACAATGATGATGCAATAATTACCTTATTAATGAAAGATTAAAATAATTTATGTTATAAATATTAAAATAAACTTAAATTTAAATGGTTGATGTCATACACAAATTTTATATGAAAATATAACATGTTATGGTTTATTAAATGTATTTTATCTATCTAATAATGTTTTTATGACTTTCCCAAAAACCAAATACTAAATAGTTTCAAAATTTGCTAAAATGCATTTTTTTTAAAAAAATAATATTTTATTAAATGATATAATATTCTTAAAAATCTATGTTTCAGAAAAATAACTCTTTATAATTTAATATATGTCATTAATTAGTTATTTTAGGTTCTCTTGGCATTTTATAGTAACTATATTAACCATGTAATATAAAAATACAACAAGACAAGGTAAAAGATAAACTATTTAACTAAGAGTTGGGTCTAAAAAATAAGATAAATATGTTGACCTAAACTTGTCTAAAACCTATTTTTGAGATTATTTCTACCCTTAAACACCTCAACCTCGAAATATATCCATTTTGAGATATTAGAAACTGAAAATGATTTTATAATTTCAAACTCTTCCTAAAGTGTCCCTCATCACTCTTATAAAAGGGTGTTTCCCCTTCTCTCAATTTCACACCTCCAAATCCATTTTTCTCGGCCAAACACTTATCAAATATCATCCAAAATACCCTAAATTAAAACTATAGGCCTTAATTTTATCATAATTCCAACCTAATGAGAAATTTTGTTCAAAACAAAAGGAACCACCAGAAGAAGAGGTAACTATTTTATCACCTCTTTCAATGTTATTTTCTTCTCCTACTTCCACTTTCCTTGTTTTTCCCATAAATAAATAATAATTCCAGTAGATTATATATACTTATAAGTTATTATAAATATTTAAAAACAATATTCATTGTTCTATCTATCAGAATAATGATAATGTCACCATGTGTGCATACGTACTACTTACTATCTCCACGTTGTGGTGTAGTTTGTTATTCAACACCATGTTATTTGGATGGGTATAATAATGATTTATATTGATGTAAATAATAAATATAGAATTTTAATTATTATTTATATATAATATACCATCTAATTACATATTATTTCACCATCAATAGAATGATATTTTCACTCGTGCGTACGACCGGATTACCGTCTCCACGACGAGATGAGATTTCATTTCCCATCGTAACGCTTCAAGAATAAATTTCATTTTATGATTAAACATTAATGTTTAAGAATGTAATATAATTATGGATATGAATAAAATACATCCTATCTATAACAATATTGACTAACGTAACAAAACATATAATGGGAAACGAATCAGTTAACACCTGAAACAATGATACTACTAAAATATTATTAACAAAGAAATATTATAGGGTCATATATGATATCATATTTATATATGTAGTTATTTTATTATTAAATCACAATTATTTTACTATTAAAAAGTACGTTAAACTTACCCTCGACTAATTAATAGTATAAGGAAAGGGGTTTTTATATCACTTTTATTCCTGTGAGATTCATGCTATATTTTCAACTATTTCCTTTTGTGTGGGGTATGTACTACCCATGACTGTATTATTTGTTTAATATAATTAAATTTATAGGTATTTACATCTTAATTTTATGATACTTCTTTAATGGTTGTATGTTTTTAATGTTGCCAAATTGGTAAGGGAGTTTCTAATTTCAATTTCCACTCATTGGGTTTTACGCATACTTCATTGCTTATTTTACTAAAAGATTTTGTGTAGAATCACAATTTATTTATTTATGTAGTAATTTCCACTCCCCTTTGTGCGTATATACTTTTTATACACATAATCACTCCATTTATAAATTCTTAAATCATCGATATGAACTTGATAAGGGTAATCTTATCTCAATTTCAATTCATTAAGTTAAAAATACATGTCAATAGTTTTAATTTTATAAGAATATGTGCGAATGTCCTCTGATTTATTTACACTAAATATGCAGTCATATTGAATGTATTTTTTTCACACATCATTATGTCAATGATTTATCTTTAATCTAAGGATACATTCTTTATATGTTATCTTATCTCAATTTATATTTTATTTAGATTTCTTTATTTTTATGCGCTAATTAATTTTTATATGGTGTATATACTATCCTTTGACATAGTATATCATAAATTCCTTTATTTTAATGATATTATAAAGTTTTCATTAATTTTATTCCTCAATTATTTGTATTCCAGAGTCTCTCATTTGGTTAGGAACTCTTTAACTAAAATATCGTTTTAAATTTTTTGATGATTTATTCTTCTAAACATTTCTCATTAATGTACATCTTTTAAAAATGTTTTTAAGGATTTATTTGTATAGACATGAATATTTTGAAATTAAAATTTCTTTCAAAATCATCAAAGTGGTATGGGACACATTGATTTAGAAATATCTTTTAAATGACTTCTTTGATAAATAGTGCGGCTTTTAAATGCTTTCATGAAAAATGGGATATTTCTCTAAAATAGTTTTACAGGTTATTTTTATCTATGTAAATATCTTTGATTGTATTTTATTCTTGATTAAGGTTTATTTATTATAAAACAAACTTCCAAATTGTATTTAATGAGTTATGTTTTATTGTGGATGTTCTATTTTTATACAATTCATGGTTTGTGGTTAAAGTATAGACATTTAATATTCTAGTTTTTATACGAATGATTAGATTATGTTTTACAATTTTCATATGAGGAATTAATTGGACATATTAAGTGATGGTCATGGACTTCTATAGCCCCCCGATGCATCGGTATGTCTCATAAGACAAACTAGTGTCTTGGCATAAGGCCTTGAAAAAGTTTATTTTTAGGGTCTTGGAATGAGGCATTGACTCTGTGGTTAAGATGTCCAAAATTATGAATTCTATCATTATGAGATTATGTATTGATATTACATGTGATTATTCGACTTCTATAATATCCATTTAAATAAGTAAATGGAATTATTTGATTCATCTTGTCCTTATTATGTTGAAGTTTAAGTTTAAAAGTCTTGTGTTTTAGTCTTATACTTTTCCTTAAATGTTTGTGCATATTTATGATAGTTTTTGCTATATTTTTATCCTTTCTAAGCATCTTATCTCACCCCATTTTTTTGTTTTGTTTTTTCCTAGGATGAAAATAAGTATATTATGACTGAACTTCTTGGATAGGATATGGGATTTGAGTGTGTTCAAAGGAGTCACAATGTTGTTTTTTATTTCAAAATTTATTGTAAAAATTATGTATGTAACTATTACTTCAAAGGCTACTAAACATATCGGTCATTCAGTACATGATATCTTGTGATCATTCAAGTGTTGTATAATAATTCACTGACTCAAGGTATCTGAGTTCGGGGTGTAATAGTTGGTATCAGATGATGTTTAGTACCAACCATGGAAACTAGATTTTGACGAACTCTAATTAGAGAAAATTATCCTAAGATATAATTTGAGGATTAGTGTAGAAATATTCCTAGAATTTTGGTAATTTAGAGATTTTTTGAGTTTTCTTGGAAATATATCCATGTCTGTATACTACAAGGGGACATGGTTCTGAAACAGATATACCTAAGAGTTAAAACTATGACAAGGAGTTTTGGGCTTGACTTGAGGTATCCTGGTACATTACAACGGGACTTAATGCGCACCTAGTTTGACACTCACAGGCAATATGCTTTGGATAATTCACATTTTCCTTAAAAATGTATTTTAAGGATTTTAATATAAGATGAGAATAAATAACCTTAGTTAAATCATAAAGAATTTTAGATAGAAAATAATGTGTCATGATATTATCTAAATGATTTTATGACAATTGTTACTCACTCTACACATTCTGGTTTTAGCCAATGGGTGGATTCCAAGGAATTCATAGTAATATTGAGCATGATGTAAAAGGGTAACACAATGGTAGAAATGAGCAACAAAATGCAATGTTCATGGGAATAAAAGTTATTGTGTTCATGCCAAATCAGATTTCCCAATGTATGATGAACAACATATACATTAACCAACTCCTGAACTCAGTAATTAATAGAAATACAGAAAATGATAAGTGCTCCTACAATGGAGAACATGGAGAAAAGAAAGCTCAATTTCTATCAGGAAATAAATTTGGAAGGATAAACCCAGAAAAGTTTATCAATGAAACAAATAAATGCTCTATGTGTGTGAAAGAAGGACATAAAGTAAATAATTTTCGATGAAAAATGATCAGTACTATGGAAGAAAATAAAAATGATCCTAAGAATCCCTTTACTGTCATTTTCCGTAAATGTAGGGGACCTAGGAATTACCCATGTCAATGGTCTATTCTATAGGATAACCTCTAGGTCAAGGAAGAACCTATATGAAAATAAATGGATGATGAAATGTTTAAAATTTTTAATTCTCTTGGCTGATGGGATTACATTGGAGACTTTTCTCTTATTTTTGAAAACCAACAGTATGTTTTGTGAAAATACTCTTTGAGGAATAATTATCTTTTATTTTATGAATATAATTACAAAGAACCATTTTGGTTTATAAGATCCTTGAATTTGAGGCCATTATAGGTTATTACTTGTTGGGATGAAAATGTGAGGTATGAGATAAGCTTTATGGTTAAAATATGTTATGGTTATTTTTGATGAATGTATCTCATTTTTAGGAATTTTATTAATTTAAATAGTTTTTGAAAAATTATAACATGCATAATTTCTGATAACCAGTCACATCGGACAAAGTTCTGTGAATTTAACCCACAGCCAAAGTGCAACTGAGATCTATCACCTACCAATGGACTACATGAAGTCCCTGGTTAGTATGACTTGTTATTATTAGTTAAATTATTTTAGTAATCAAGAATATGTTTAATTTATGAACTTATTATTTATCAAATTGATATCCTTATTATAGGAAAATGATTTAGTGATTAAGTGATAAATGTTATTTTGGAAGATGTTTTCCTTTTTAGGAACACTATATGCCTAAGGAAAATAGAATACTATGGGATTTCATTTTTTGGAATAATGGTGGATTTTTTATTTTGTAAGAATGTATGTTTTTATTGTGCACTTATAGAGACATGGAATATTTATGGAAATGATTAACCTATCATATAAAATATGTGATTAGGTTAATTACTTTAAATATGTAACTTTAAGTGTGGCTGATGTTATTTGGAGATAAATGTTAAGATTTATCATGGAAGACTATGTGATCAAATCCTTCTTAATTTTGGGTTTCAAACATAGTTTGGATTATATTGAAGAATTTTAAGGACAATTGTTTATTGAATATTCCTTGTTGATCTTTGGGTAGTGTTTTTTAATTTTGGATATTAAGAGTAGTGTTTCATTCTTTAAAAGACTATCCTTTTTGCGAATCATCTGATCTTATACTAACCATTTTGGATTTGGTTAATGTCTAAAGATAATGGAGATATATATTTCATCTTTTTTGGATCATTTTATTCAATAGAATTTGATTCTAGCGCTTCAAGTGTGACCAATTCATCTTGACTACTCATCGTTTAGAGAAAATATGAGTTTGTGGTAGAAATTTATTAATGGATGAAACAATAATTTAAAAGTAAGTGTATATATTTATGTTCTTAGTCGACCCCATGAATAAATTCCTCAACATTATAAAAAGGAATTGAAAAAAAAATTGTCTGTTTACTCTTTCTACTGGGTAATCAAAGACTGTTTAACCCATCACATGTGTATGGTTTTCTGGTAGTTATCATTCTTCTGATCATTTTTCTATCACTATCCATTAGAACATGATGGTTTGTTTTCTCTTCCATATGCATGTTTTCTTACATGGAACCCTTGTATGGGTTATCTCAGGTGACATTAGTACTTCTATTTCTTTCTTTTAATGTGATAGTTTTATTGATGCTTTTTTCCAATATGGGACTTTAAATGATGTTTCCAAGCGCAATTTTAAAATTGTGAGGATGAAATTTTCAAAAATGGGTGGAATAATGTAACACCCCAAGATTTCATAATAAGTTGTTTATTTAAAGTAATTTAGTAGCTTATAATGCACGCAACACTAAAATAAATTGTGTTATATGCAAGATTGTGTTTCTACGAGACAAAACATTAGTATTATAATTATTTAATGAATATATATATTTATCATATAAATATTGTAATATGAATATTAACAATGAAATTTAAATGTATTTTATAATTTTTTCACATAAATAAAACATATTTATAATAAGATGTATATGTCTTGCTAAAATAGTTATATATTTAGAAAAAATATTTTTTAAAAGAACTACTTTTTATGTCCTTTTGTGAACAATAATTAAATTAACATTGGACACTCCTAAAAATGAATTTTGTAAAATAGACTTCATTTTTTGATTCAAAATGTCAAAATTATCTTAGGTTAAACTTTTGGTATTTTTCTGAAAACATTCAATTTTTTATGAATAGTGAAAATTATTGCATAGTACATAAAACTGACATTTTTATTTAAATAATTATTTTTAATTAATATTTACCTTAAAGTAAAAATAAATAAATAATACATATATTAGTCCAATATAAGTTATTTGAGTCATTTTATAATAATATTAGATATATAAAATTTTATTGAAACATTTTAACGTCTTTTACCAACCATCTAGGCACATTTGAAAGTTTGAATAAAACGTAATTTTACCGCTTCTGTGAATTGAATTTCAAAAATCTGAAACCATGAATTTAATTAGTATGTAAAATTTGGTTCAATATGATGAAAATATTTTTTTTTGAATAGTAACTTTTGGATTTTATTTACCGTAGTTAAAAGTAAATAGGGTAATTAAAGGTAAGAATAATATTTTAATAATATAAAATTACACCAACACATGTCCTAATTATATTTGATAAGTTTATTTAGACAAAAATCAACTTTAGGACAAAAATATGACCCCTTTTTATCCACTTCGATTAGATTACGAAATTTCTTATATTTAGTTAAAAGAAGTGCTAAATGTGTTATATTCAGATTTTATTAATTAAACATTTTTAATATAGAGTTATACATAAGATAAATTAGAATCTAAATATTAATTATAAAACTATATATATTTCCAACATCATGGTATTTTATTTATAAATTTTAGACAATAAATAATTAAATTTCTTTATGACATAATGATTTTGTAGTACTTACCATATTAATGAATGATTAAAATAATTGATGTTCGAAATATAAAAAAAGGTAAAAATGAAACACTTGATTCCATAAAATAATTTTCAAGGAGAATATTAAATTTTATGGTTGATTCAATGTATTTTTTTAGAATTAATAAATTATTTATGACTTTAAAAAAACCAAATAATAAATAGTGTCAAAATTAACATAAATGATTTTTTAAAACAATTACTATTTTATTAAATGATTTAATATTCAAAAAAAACTATGTTTCTTGTCAAAGGAATTATATAATGTTATATATTTCATTAATGAACCACATGATGTTCTCTTGGAATTTTTTATTAACTATATTAACCAGGTAATATAAAAATACAAGAAGACACGGTAAAAGATAAACAATTTAACTAATAGTTAAATATAAAAGATAAGGCTAATATGGTGACATAAACTGGTATAAAACCTATTTTTTGAGTGGAATTCTACCCACACCCACCTTATCCTCGAAAGAAATTCATTTGGAGCATTTAGAAACCGAAAAATATTTTATAATTTCAAGCTCTTCCTAAAGTTCCCCTCACCTCTCTTGTAAAATATTTTTTCCCCTTCTCTTAATTTCACACCTCCAAAGCCATTTGGCTCGGCCAACCCATGATTAAATATCCTTGAGACTACCCTAAAATAAACCTAGAGGCTTTACTTCGATCATAATTCCAACTTAATGAGCCCTTTTGTTCAAATAAAAAGGATGCGCCTGAAGAAGACGTAATTATTTTATCACCTCTTTCAAAAAAAATTATTATACTTCCTATATCTTTTTTTTCATACTAAAATAATAACTCCAATACATTCTACATAATGAGATGTTATTATAAATATGGTACAACAATAATCATTATTATATCCATCCAATAAATGATAACTTCACCATGCGTGTGTGCGTACTACTTACCGTCTCCATATTGTGGTGTAGTTTGTTATTCAATACTACGTTATTTGTATGGGTATAATAATCAGTACAATTTATGTGAATAATAAATATAACACATTAATTAATATTTATATATAATATACCATCAAATTACATATTATTTCCCCTTCAATAGAATGATATTATCGCTCGTGCATACGTATGGCTTATCGTCTGCACAACGCGATGAGATTTTATTCCACATCATAACCATTCAATAATAATTTTCATTTTATGAATAAGAAATAATTTTTAAGATCTTAATATGTTTCTATATTTGAATAAAATACATCATATCCATAACAAACATGACTTACATAAATAATCATATAAAGGAAATCGAATTAGTAAACACCCGAAACAATGATACAACTAAAATATTATTAACAAAGAAAAATTAGAGGATTATATATGATATCATATTTATGTGTGTGGTTTTTGAATAATATAATATCAATTATTTAATCATTATACATTATTTTAAACTTACCCTCGACTAAAGGAAATTATATGTTAAGGGGTTTTCATCTCACTATTATTTCGATGAGATTCATGGTATATATTCCACAATTTCCTTTTGTGAGGTGTATATACTGATCATGATTGTATTTGTTTCATAATATAATTTAATTTATGGGTATTTATATCGTCATTTTATGATAATTCTTTTATGGGGTTTATGTTTCATAAGTTACCAAATCGGTATGGGGATTTCTAATTTCAATTTCCACTCATTGGGTTTTACGCATACTTCATTGCTTATTTTACGCCAAGATTATCTGTGAAATAATTATTTATTTATTTTTGTAGAATTTTCCACTCCCCTTTGTGTGGATATAATTTTGATAAACATAATCACTCAATTTATAAATTCTAGATTCATTGATATGAACTTGATAAGAGTTATCTTAACTCAATTTCCATTCATTGAGTTAAACATCAAAGTCATTAGTTTTATTTTCTAGAATATGAGTGAATGTCCTATAACTGATTTTCAATGAATATCCAATCATATTTAGTTTATTTTTTTCACACATAATTATGCTATTTATTTATCCTTAATCTATGGATACAGTTTTTATAAGGGATTTCATCTCACTTTACATTCAATTGACACATCATTGTTGTTAAGTGACAATTCACATTTATATGGTGTATATACAGTCCTTTGACATAGTATATCATGAATACCTTTATTCTCATTATATTATAATGTTTTGATTAATGTTATTACTCAGTTATTTTTTTAAGTGTATCTCATTTGGTTAAGAACTCTTTAAGTAAAATATCATTTTACATGTTTAAAAGATTTATTCATCTAAATCATTCTCATTAATTCCCATGTTTTAAAAATGGTTTCAAGTATTGATTTATATATACATGAATGTTTTGAAATTAAAATTCCTTTGAAAAGTTTTAAATTGGTATGGGACACTTTTATTCAAAAATATATTTTAAACGACTTCTTTGATAAATAGTGAGACTTTTAATTGTTTTCAAGAATAGGGGGATATTTCTCCCAATTAATTCTACTGGTTATTTTCATCTATTTCAATATCCTTCATTGTATTTTATTATTGATTGAGATTGATTTATTATAATAGAATATTCCATATTTTATTAAATGAGTTATGTTTGACTGTGGATGTGCTTTTTTTATACCATTCAATGTTTGTGGTTAAAGTATTGACATTTCATATGCTAGTTTTAATATTAATGTTTAGATTATGTTTCACTCTTTTCATGTGAAGATTGAATTGGACATTGTAAGTGACCGGTGGGGCCCACTATAGCCCCTCGATGCATCGTTATGTCTCGTTAGATAGACTAGTGTCTTGGCACAAGGCCTTGACAAAATTTATATTTAGGGTCTTGGGATGAGGCCTTGACCTTGTGGTTAAGAAGTCTAAAATTATGCATTCCATCATTAAGAGATTAGTTATTTATATTACATGTGATTATTTGTATAGTAGAATATCCATTTAAATAAGTAAATGAAATTATTTAATATTTATTTTACATATTATGCTGAACTTTCTGTTTAAAAGGCTTTTGTTTTGGTCTTATAAAGTTCTGTAATGTTTATAATTATTTACAATAGTTTCTACTATATTGTTATCCTTAATAAGAATCTGAGATCACCCCTTTCTTATGTTCTTATCCTAGGATGCGAATAATTATATTATGATTGACTTGTTGGGATAGGCTAAGGGATATGAGTTTGTTCAAAGGAGACACGATGTGGTTTTTTTCAGTACATATTGTAATGTGAAACTTGTGTATGTATCCAGTACTTCCAAGGCTACTAAAATGACCAGTATTTTTGGACATGATCGCTTGTGATCTTTCCAATGTTATGTAATAATGCATCGACTTTGGTTATTTGGTGTTGGTGCATTACAAACATCATGCATGCCAATAGAGAGTATTAAAATATCTAATTTGTATGCCACTAGTCTGATTCTCTCCACAATCTCAAATGTACCCATATACCAAGGACCCAACATACCCTATTTTAGAATATGATGGTTACTCTATCTCAGCGACAGTTGATGGAATACATAGTTACCCATTGTAAAATTCATGCGTTGATGAAACAAATCAACATATAACCTATTTCTACATTGGGACATAATAATAAATTTTTGAATCAACTTTTCCTTATCTAACATTTCCTACACAAGAATTGATCCCAACAACTCTAGTTCTCCCACTTACATCCAATATAAGATATATTCATGTGTTATACTATATAGATCCTTGTTTGGTGCCATCTGAATAGTCACCTGATAACTATTGTTATAGGCATACTCAAAAAGGGCTATGTCTTTCTCCCAAGATCCACCAAATTCTAGGAAACGTTCAATAAACATTCCCTCCAGTGCCTAAATAATATGTTCTGATTTCACATCTTCCTACATGTGAGAATTCATACTCAGAAATGAATGTGTACTCAAAACCTTTTGAACACCATTCCATAATCATTTAGTTAAATTTTTATTGTGATCTGAAAAAAAAAACTCCGAGGTACCCTATGTAATTGTACCACCTCATGGTCATACATGTCACCCAACTGATCAATGGTGGATGTCTCCCAAATTGGTAATAAATAAAATAACTTAATCATCTGATCCAAAATCACCCAAATTTTGATGTTCTTATGAGGTGTCCTTATGATACTTACAATAAAATCCATGGTAACATTATCCCAATTCTATTTTAGAATACAAAATGGCTGTAAAAAACCACCAAGCCATTCAATCTGGAACTTCACCAACTGAAAGGTGTAGTATTGTGTCAGAAAACTTACAATATCCTTTTTCATTCCTAGACACCAATATTTTCTGTCAAGATCATGATAAATTTTTGTAAAACTGGGGTGAACCACCAAAATTGAAGCATGTAACTCATGAATAATCTCTCTCTGCATAAAATTAGGAAAAAATGCATAGCCACAAACATTGATAATCTCATCCTCATAAAAATTCCAATATGAAGGTGTCTTCCCACATTCAAAACATTCTATTAAATCTTGGAATCTCAGTTCATAAGATAAGTATAAAATGATAAAGACATGAGTGCCACCATATCATTTTCCTCTTGAACACCTATATGCATCTCAATGAGAAAATACATCATCTTACACTCAAAAATAGACTTTTAGACAACCTAAGTCTTTGTCTTTTGAACTAATGCATTTGAAACACTATTTATACTCGTATGTGTATTAGAAAGATCAATGTGAATAGTATTCATTAACCCAATTAGTCTCCACTAACAATGAATCAAATCACCCTGGAAAAAAAATCTATGTGAGGCTCTTGTAGTTATTATAAATGATAAACTTATCACCCAAAAGACAATTTCACCAAAATTTCTAATAAAAAACTACTACAAACAACTTAAGGTAGTGTAATGGATAGTCACTCTCATGTGGAAACAACTTTCTTGATCCGTGTAACACAAATCAATATACCTCCATTAATAGTACCCCACGTATAATCCAAAATAGATCGAAAAAAAATATAATCCTTACCTAGATTAGGTAAGATCGTGATTTTTGTAGTGTTCAAACCTTTATTTAGCTCTAAGAAATAATTATCATATGTTTTAGACCCCTCAATTCTTATACCATTATTAGTCAGTCTTTAGATTGGAACTTCTAAATGAGAAAATTCATTGATGAACCTTTAATAATGGCTCACAAAGCCTGAAATTCTTCAGATATAAAAAATATTAGGATTATTCCTAGAAACTACTACTTGAACTTTTTTGGTTCCACTGAAACACCTTCTATGAGATGATATGACCCAAAAAAATATACCTTGTAAATACGTAAATGACACTTTGATACCTTGACATATAGCCTATTATCTCTCAGTGTACTCAAGATGTTGTCATGATTTTGGGCATGATTTCTGTGAGTCTAAGAGTACGCTATGATGTAATCAATAAAAACTAAAAACTAATCCAGGTATGGGTGAAATATTTGGTTTATCAAATCCATAAAAATTGAAGGTGTGTCTATCAACCCAGAAGGCATCACAATGTACTCATATAAACCATAACTACTTCTGAAAGTAGTATATTGTATATTTGATGATCTCAACCATTAGTGATGATACCCAAACATAAACTAGATCTTAGAGAACAGCCAATCACCATTTAGTTGGTTAAAGAGATCTTCAATACATCTAATAGAGTATCCGTTCTTAACTGTCATATGATTCGACATTTAGTAATCGACACACAACTGTAACGTTCTATCTGCCTTCTAAGTAAACAAGACTAGATATCCCCATGGTAGTGTGCTCATATTGGTAAATCGTTTATCCTCTAATTTCATCAAATGAGTTATAAGATCTAGAATCTCTTCCGGTTACATTATGTTAGGTAGAATAGAAATTTTATAATCTATAGGTATCATCTAAATCATAAACTCAACCTCTCTCCCATATAGAAACCATAAGAAGTCTTCAGTAAAAATTCTCTAAAATTGATCCACTAATGGTGGTAATACATCATGGTCTAATCCCTCATCACCAAGAAAAATACTCACAACATGGTATGTGATCTCACCAAATTTAAAAAGAATTGGTCTTATATGGCCTTCATGGACATTCCATTCCCCACTATGGACATAAGTTTCACACTCAAGAGATGTGAAACTCACTATTCTATGGTAAAAAGAAAGGTGATATTGGCATGTAACCAACTAATCCATCCCCATTATCTGGTAAAAACCTGTCTTATCAAGCATTTAAAAGTCCAAAAGGATATGGTACACACCCATATTAAGGGAACACTCATTACATTGAAAAATATCCTCTGATCACACTCCCAAGTGTGTGAAGATCAACATCACCCAAAATATTTACTCCACTACCATACCTAATCCACTTACAAAATTAAAATATATAAAAGAGTGTTATGATTATGTGTCAAATAAAGTGTCATATTTTATATAATCAATATGAATCCTACCTCAAATAGTTCATGTTCTTTCCTCGCTACCAACATGAGATTGATGAATTGATTGGAATTGTCTTATTCCCCTACTTAGGGAACCTATGTCAGTCCCTTGCTCTATAAAACCCTAATAAAATGGGTTCTCTCTTCCAAAGTACCACATAAGTCACCCATATTGGAATTGATGGTGGAATTTAAACTGATTGATCGATATAGGGAATATAATTCCTTTATAGTACCATCTTCTTGTTAGAATCCTCCATCACTTCTCATCTACGTAGTGTTCCTACAAAAACCTTGGTATATAACCCATTCTTTTCCAAGCTCAGAACTCCTTTGCTAGCCAAAGGAAGTAACCATGCACATGACTAAGTCCTTACCACTGATAAAAGATGAATAAACTACCTCCATGAGAGTTAGATCCTCTCTATAGGCTACGTTGTGCACCACCGCCCTAGTAGAATTTCTCATAACAACGCTTCCAACTATTATAAAAATTTTCGACAGTTCACCCAACAAAATCTTTCTTCCTACCACTATAAGTCTCTTTCTGGTTCCCATGAGAAATTATATCTAATCCAAATCCTTATAAAGACTCTTAAAATGAAATATAATCATCATGGACTTGATCTCGCATCTAATTCAATCCTAGAAACATTTATCCATAGTTTCCTCATCTCCTATCAATATCGGGGAAAAATATTGAAAATCAGTGAAGCATACAGCA
Organism: Viscum album; assembly: GCA_963277665.1. Lineage (NCBI taxonomy): Eukaryota > Viridiplantae > Streptophyta > Magnoliopsida > Santalales > Viscaceae > Viscum > Viscum album. The sequence continues at coordinate 1,025,548,153 of OY728126.1, forward strand.
TAATCCTTCATTTTCATACATCCTTGATTCAAATGCTTAAAATCTATATCTTTCCTTTTACAAAAGTTCACAGGGTAAATATTATCAAAGAATTCCACTTGGAAGTCTTTCAAAGTCATTCTCTCAGACTTCTCATCCTGAGAAAAAATATCCCACCATTATTTCCCTGGCCCTTGTAACATGTAAGTTTCTAATAGTAATATCTTATCAGAAAGAGTATCTATATGTTATAATATCATCTGTATGGATTCAATCTATAAATCAATATCCTCAAGTGATCCCTCCTCGAAAAACATCATAGGGTGCTTCATATGAAACTCCCACGTTTTGTCAAACACACTCACTGAATCCTGCCTTGGGTCTCTCTTCATAAACTACATAAAACTATCAAAGTTCTAATGAAACTTCTCTTCCCCTACACACAAAATAAAGGTTTGTTCCTATCTTACTACCTGAGGATAATTCATGGAAAAATTTTCCTATCACTCAATTGGTAAATTCCAACATGGTTTCATCTATCTATAATTCAAAACAAACATCCCAAAACATATAAAATAATTTTTTTTCAATTTACACAAATGAAGTCTTAATACTAGTTGTTACCAAACCACTCTACATACGCTATCCAAATAGGTTAAATCACACCCTATCAAAACTCTCAAAAACCCCTATCATTGGCCATGGTTAACAAATGGTATAACAGTGTTACATAGTCATAACCCATTAATTGGAGACCATTTAGAATATTTCACATTAATAAAAACATTAATATTTCACATTTAGATAGCATCTTAACCCTTTCAATTTAATTATTTTCAAATGGTACAATTTTCAACTCCATTATTAGGAACTATTTTCTTAAAGCCTTATGTAAACTAGAAAAGCATTTTCATTTCCCCAAACCTGCTATAACCTATTTATTCATGAGTGCATAATATGATCCATTCCATATAAATCATGAGTTAATACAATGATTCATGAATATATAAACCTCATTCCAGGAAATTCCATGAATAAAGTCTAAGGAAATAGTAACATCACACAGTAGGTGCATCTCTCAATTTGAAATAACATCCAATTGTAACAGGAATCATCGAGATTAATAATCCCACCTAGGTACTTGGGTTTCCTCTATACATGGGTTAGCTACACCCATGTATGAGAAAATTATCATGGATCTAAACACTGTAATATCCTACCTAACATTATCAAAGAGTAAAATAATAGAAAATAAAACTCCCACTGATATCACTCTGTAACATCCCAACCCATAGGCCACTATAATGGGAACCCTATGCTAGAGTAGTATGTGACCTCAATAATGCCTCCCCATATTCTAGAGGCTACCGAGTATCAGTGATGGTGTAATGGGATAAATGGGGAAATTATACCCTCTTTACTAAAGTAAATCAAAAATAGAAAAGAAGGTAAATAATGTCTAACCAATAATGAGTAATAACTAACAACAACCATGCATCATATAATAGATCCCAAAACATGGTACATGCCCATAACCTTTTACAATATACATTCCATGTCCTGATAGTGTAAAGTGTCACTAGAAAATACCAAATAAGATAGTTTGAAATAAAATCCATAAATGGGAATTAACATCATGTTTGGATCCATTATTCATACTTCATCTCATGTTTCATATTAGCAATCAAAAATAGGGAATTTTCCATTATCCTAACCTGCAACCATGAAGTGTGCTTAGGTACCCAATGACATCTTAATAAGGGTGTTAGTAAAACTAAGTAGGAAACCACCAAAACTATTTATAAAAATATCTAGTCTATAATAGTTTATGAAGAAGTATAATTAAATAATGGGAAAGTAGGGAAATAATCCAACATTATTCTTTAAAGAGTTTCCAATTATCCCTTAGGATCCAAGGTTTTACAATAATACCATGAGGATTTAACCACTTTATATCACAAGGTAATTCATTACACACTATAATTCATTGTACCTTAATGAATTAATCTGGGTACTAAAACTGTGGTGTGGACCTCCATGACCAACATCATTTCAATGTTATGGACCATCTTAACTGAAATTTTAAATGTTAGGTGGAACACAATGACGAACCCCTATTACTAATGTGGACCACCATGAATAACATTCTTATCATGTTGTGGACCTACAATACTAACATCCATATCCACTTCACTAACATATATTTCTTGGGATTTAACACATTTGGACCTTTTTACCACATTATAATCAATGATGATAACCCCTTCCATTTATAACAATTTACGTGGTTCATGAATTTCATTACAATTGAACTCTATCAATAAATATTCCATTTCATAATTTATTCAGAACCACAATAATTAACACACTATCAAGTGAATCTTACAACAACGACATTCCCCCATTATCCATTTTCCACTTTTCCCCTTAACTATTCCATTAACCATTTATCTTTCCACGTTAGCACAAATACCCCTTCGAATCAAATTCACATGTTAAACAAAATTATAGTTGGCTTAATCCGATAAACAATTCAATTATCCATTCAGAAACAAAATTTTATGTTCAATGGAGTGGAACACCCCATGGGTTCCCCTTCGTCTGGTCTACTCGTCACCGAAAGATCCAATGGGTATTGTGACGGGTTCAACACATCATTTAGACACCCAATTTATCATTTCATTCCATGAAATTAAATACAATGAATAATTTTTAATGTACCAACATAGATTCCACAAAAATGGTCCTACAAGCCAATGGGTTACTAGGCCTCAAGCTTGCCTCCCCGTATTCCAAAAGTTGTCAACTATCAGCAAGGGACTTCTGTGTGAAAATGGAAAGATTAAGCCCCTATATCAAACTATGAAATAGTATAAAGAACTATGTATGATACATAGTAGAAAGTAAATAGAGTGTGGAAGTAGTAAATAACTGATTTAGAACATGTTGTAATAATAAATGAAATGTAGTAAAATCACATTAAGTTATGTCATATAATACTACACTACTCACCCACTAGGTCGACCATAAAAATACACATGTAAAAAATAAACTAAAATAAAAATAAAGATCTCTACTACTAACTCAAAGCCAGACCACATACTTAGTCTCCAGACAATGTTGATGTACACCAACTTGATTAGAAGAATCCATATGAGCAGATCCACTCTAACATACAACACTGTTCCTCAACTCTATCCATCATGAAACAAATTCTCAACATGAAAAGAAAACATAAGGTCTACACATACATCGAGGTGAATGTGAAGGGGTGAGAAATAATCTTAGTAGGCCACCCCATTGAAACCATAGTCAGACCCTAGGTCTGTAATCCCATTTAACTTGTCATGTTCCACTATGTATGTCCTTATATATATATAGGTATAAATGTAAAGTTTCATAATGATAAACATCTACATAAATAGTAATATTCAAGTGTAAGTGAATAAAATCACATAAAAACCAATAGAAGTTGATCCTTGGGTCTGTAATCCTGATCTCCTTTAAATCCTATGTGAAGGAATGGTGTTGGAATTCATGCCACTGAAGCCATGTATAATTAATTCAATATCTTGGTATGTAATACCAACACATACCTTCTTCATCCAAGGCCGAAAAAGCCTTAGATTAAGTTATGTCACCATGGAGGGATACTAGTCTTATGACTAGGTTAACCTCTACACACCTCTAATCACTAACAAGGATTCCATATTCCATTGTTCAATCATGTAAAGGTTACTTCAACCTACTACAGCATATGCCGAGCAATCACATGATAGAACCCAAGGGCTGGATACAAGGTATAAAGACCAAGGCATCCCCATCAACCTATTTCATCTAATAATAGTTATAACATCCATTATGGCCACTCCATTGAATCAAGTGTCACACCAAAAAGGGTCATATCCAAGGTATAAAAGACTAAGGAATCCTTCTCAAGCCGTAGGAGCATCTCGATGGAATCTCGGTAAAGTCCCAATATGGATTCCAAATAGTATTTCTACCAAACCTATCATTTGTGAGTCTAAGTATTTCTGGTTCAAGGGGTAGAAAGGCTCATGGAATCCCAAGGAATCAATACCCAAGGAGCATAATAAATCCAAGTTGTCCACTACCATGCCAAAATCAATGGAGAAACATCCAATAAATTTGTAGAAATAACCAGCCTATGAGTACATCCCAGGAATTCATACAACAAATAATATATGAATCACCCAAGGTGTATAATTCATCAGCACACTAATTCTGTCCAAGGAATTCCTACAAAGGGAATCCAACTATCAATCAGGGTATACAATTCATCTTGATATGAGGAGATATAAATGTCCAAGGAAACATATATACGTCATGTAAGGCTTAAAAACTTGATTCTATGAAATACCTTTGGACATCCCAATAATAAAATAATCAACATATGCTTACAGGCTCAATATCTAAGTCTGAGGTAGCACCTCGACATACAAAACACATATGAAATAACATGGATCAAAATCCTGATCCTAGGAAAGCATGTAAGGGAATCCCAACAAGAATAGAGGATCCTAGGAAGAACATCTAGGAATCCAAAAGAGAAAGAAATACACCATGAATTAGGCTCAATATCCACCAACAAGAATAACCCCTGGTGAACATCGATGCATTAGAAATAAACATGTGATGAAATAAACAAGAGTGCGACTGACCTAAACGCCCAAACCAAAACTATAGCCACATCCCCATTGGATTACATGTTTTTATGGGATCTAAGGTTACACATACTACTATCTCTACCCAAACCTGACATACAAATTAGGTTGGTCAAATAATGGGCACCCGCTGGGTCCCTCAAGTCAAACACTTGGAGGAATCCTACTTGGGATCCTTGAGGTAAACACACAAGTGAAGGAATACAACTAGGGATCCTTAGCTGAAAGTTAAAGGAGGATTTCTACACTGGATCCAATAATGATAATACATAAAGGCATCCTACCTGGGATCTTCTTATTGTAAGAAACATAGGAATCCTACTTAGTATCATATAATGGTACATAAGAAGGGGTGTCTTACATGGGACCCTCAAGACAACACAAGAAGTAGAGGAATCCTACACAGGATCATCAGAACTATATATATGTAAGGGATCCTAAAAGGGATTCCCTAGATAATTTTTCTATGAAAAGGCATTCCTTAGGGGATCCTTGATAATAACTAGTCTCATAGACTCATAGGCCAGAATGGAAAATCTCTCAAGGGAGACATCCTCATCAGAAAGATACTAGGAACTGGTCAGAACAGATAGTCCAGGGCTCATCTTAGATAAATTTCTCAACTAGGTTGGTCTGAACACACAACCTATTGTTTATGTTCAAGTCTCTCCCTCAAGATATGACTGAATACGATTTATGGAGGAATAATCTCTCTATTTATCTTGAATCCCAAAAACACTCATTATGAGACCTTTCAATGCTCTATGGGTTTCACCACCATGATCTACATGGAAAACTACTCAAAATGAAATAATCTTGTGACCAATTCCAACTTCAAAAAAATAATACACAAAAAAACCCGGAAAGGGTTAAAAAGGGGTAGTACATGGTGTGATAACCTTAGTAAATAGTGTGTACTCCCCATGTACCACATGGTCATGTACTTCTGCTGGCCTAGGCAGGTAAACGCCCAAGGTACATGATGTGTAATACGAGTACACAACGTGTACCTGACATAGGGTAGATGCATGTATCCCACAACTTGAATAGCCATATATGTGGCTAGGATGTGTACTTTTACATTGCGTGCTACCCACAACGGGTCTAACCATGTACTCTACATGACCATGTACCCCTACATGGGTAGCCAGGCCTAGGTACTCAGCCACAAGGCTGAGTACTAGTACACTATGGGCATGACCCCATACATTGAATATACTCCCAAAAACATCATATTCCTTAAAAGGGAAGAACACAAAAAGTTTTCCCCTAAGACATTCTATGTAGAACCTATTTTTCCCAAATATAAAACCCTCGGATCTCCTAAAACTCTAGTTTTTACCACCAAAAAAACTGATCTATCCACCAGGGGCCACAAATCATGAATAATAGGGATATAAATTTAGAAAATGGAAAATTTACTGGGATCTATGGTGAAAACTTAAATTGGTAAACCTTCGTGCAGAAATCACTAATTCTTCACTAAAATCCATGGTCTACAGTTGTAGCACATCGATACAGCATGTGGAGAGCTTTGTGGTGGTACCCTATTTTCTCCCTCTCTCTTTATCTTTCCCTCTCTCCCTATTTTATCTCTTAGGTGGAACGAAGAAGTATCTATAGGAGGGAAGTGTGCAAGAAGTAAGTGGAAAGAAGAAATAAAAGAAATATAAAATAAATAAAAGAAGAAAAAGGACATGGAAAAGAAAAATCGGGCCTGGGCCAGCCTCAATTCCCAACATTAGTTTATGCCTCGCTACACTAAACTCTTCGTTACCGAATCAATGGAGGATACATAATCTTAATATGAGGCTCTTTTCAAAATATAAGGTTGAACAGACCTTTTTGATCAATTTAATATTTAATTTAGTAAATATTAAATATTATTTATTTTACTAAAATTCAAATATCTTGGATTTCCACCAAACTCTTATCCTAGTGTAAAAACCAAATTCCAGGACCAACAGATTGGTCAAAAAAATTATTCAGGATCATTTTGTAAATGAAAATACCATTTTCACCATTTAAAATCATCTTAAATCAAAAATTAAAATTTCAACTCAAAATTGAAGTCCATAAAAACAAAGGTCCTTACAAACTCCCCACCGTAAATCTTCTTGTTCCCAAGAAGCATGGTAAAAAGACTTGCAGTCATGGTCACAACTCGAGAATATTCAAAACCAAGCTATATGGACTATCAAACAAATAGTATCATTGAGAAAACATCTTTCTCCTACATCGAAGGCATTTAACTATGGATGATCTAGTACTCCCCACCATAATAAAACACTTATTGTCATTTCAAAACAAAAAACAGAGCACAATGGCTTACAAAAAAAGATTATGTACAACAAAAAATGAGGGACACTACTATCAAAGGGCCAGTGGTGAACTCCCCACCATATGGTACACTCACCACAATATGGCTGACCCTTCCACACCCCTTGAGCACAACCTCAACAAGTTTTCTTCCCCAAAAGGAAAAAATATTAAGAAATAAAATGAAGATCAGTGTAGGTTAAATGCTATCTTAGTGTAATCAAGATTAAGTCAATATAGAGCATGATCATCTCTAATATGAGTACACTAATATTATACAAAAGGGAAAGTGCAAAGCTCCCTCAGAGCCACACTCACATCTTATGAAACTAGACTAAGTTTCTTCCACAGGTCACCCATATTATGGTAACCCATTAATTTTGAAGCCTCCTCTGCCACAAAGGAACATTCATAATTTAAACCACAAATCATGGGAAACCAAATTCACGGTGAGTCTTAAAAAAAATGGTCTTTGGCTCGCACATGGCCACCCACCAATTTAGATTCAAATAATACCATGCACAACCAGTGTATACCTTTATCAACAGCTTGTACTCTAGTGAGTCATTAATTACAAGTCTATGTTGACTAGGCTACATAGCACAACAGTTTTAGTAAGCCAGAAGCTCCCTTGGAACTCCTCCTTAATATCGGGAACCTCACCAATGCCATGATTTATTCCACTCAAGAGTGTCTTCTCACACTCTATATATACTAGAAATAGTGGAAACACTAGTTCACTAGTTTAGGCTCCCAAACAATCCATCCTATCAAAGTCAGTCTACAAAAAAGCACCCTAGGTGCTTTATCAAAAGATCAAGGCATCAACATTCCTATAAAACAAAACTCAAGAACCTATTGTGAATCGATCCCAAAATGAGCATATAATGAATCTCACTACCTAAAAATTCATTTCAAAACACATGCTATCCTCTCATGTTGGTAACCTTCAAACAAAAAAAATGTTGACCTAAAAGGGACCCAGTCAAACAAAGGGCCACTAGGTCCCCCTCTTAGATGTGTAGAAAAAATCCTCACAACTGGGTCACAATGTCTAACCACCTATCCCAAAATATCAAGCCTCTCAGAAGAAGGTATAGATCACAACTACCCACAAGGGTCAAAAATGAAAGCATAACCTACTGGGGTCTGATCCTCATTGAGCATACTCAGAAGGAACTAATCCTTGGAGGTCACAAAACAAACATAGAAGAGAAACTGAACTAACACTCACTCAGAAACTGTATATGGAAATACCCCAAGGAGTTCTAGCTCACAGAAAAGTCTTTGTCCCTATCAGCATTGTACTGAGCGATCCAACTTGGTATCCATGACCTGAGAAAAAACACCCTACAAGGGGTTCAATAAGAAGGAATCTTGTTCCATGTCGACCTACTATGTCACTACACCTCTTATGAATGGGTGTTGAGTCCTCATCCTCACAAAAGAATACCTCAACAAATATCCACATAACTTCAATCTGAATGAAATTTATATTTATTAGTATGCCCAACTGAATAGGCCTTAACTATCTGTAAAAATCACACTCTATATATCCAATATGATGTGAATCATATGCTCCAAATATGATTCATGAGATGCATATTGCCTTTTTAGGACAAGATTCAGGACCCATAAAGAACCTCCTACCAATGGACAAGAGCCAGAGACCCATAGTAAATCATTAAATTCCCAAAACATGAGCATCTCCCAAGGAGAAAATAATATAAAACTGTAACATCATAGATTAGAACAATAATCCAATAACCTGCAAACAAGGCCTTCTTACCAGAACCAGTGTTCTTGAAACACCAATCTGATATCCATCAAATGTTCCGACACATTCCTAATACTCATGTACACAATACCCCAAATATTTATGACCAGGAAAAGAATATCTATGATACCACTTTGTAACATCTCATCCCGAATTCCACTGAAACGGTGCTCTAATCACATCCATTAATAGGCCTCAAGCCTGCCTCCCTATACGCCAAAGGCTTATCACAAGTATCAAGGGAATAAGTTGTGGTAGATGGGTGAATATGTTCTCGTATAAGAGTAAGAAACAGTGGAAATAGATAAGTATCATAGATATTAGAATGTAAACTGAGTGAGGAATAAAAAAATAAGAAAAAATCGAACTTGGTGAAATAATAAATGAAGTGAAACCAAACAACTATGTCATACAATACAATATTGAAGTCGTTATAACTATTCACCTTGGGATACCGATTTCATCTTGGAGTCATTAAGGCCTTCGAACCACATAGGACTTCAGGTCAGTAAGGCTTTTGGGCCCCCTTTAAGGTGTTGGGGCCACCTCAAGGCCTTCAGGCCATCTCTAGGCCTTCAGGGCCACCTGATATGCAGATGCCTAGACAAATTCTACAATGATCTATCTCTTTAAAAGGATTAAATAGTAGGACGCATTCACCAGAGCAGGGATAAATGATTTGGAAGAATAGGAGGGTATGCCATTTCCATTGGTATCGGGCCTATTCTTCTCTCCACATGATAGCTAGTTGAACAACCATGAAAAGGTGGAGATCTAATCATGATGAAGATGATAGGGAGGGTAGGTTTCTAGTATTCATTGTTTGTATGATTTTCATATGACCTATGAGTCCTATAATGTCTCCAACCCTATGGGAAATGTTATCTCTATGCTTATTGGCCTTGTAAGGGTTCCCCTTAATCCCTTGAAAGGGGGGTTATCAAAAAATCAATAAAAAAGAATGTCTTTGGGACATTCAGGCAGGTCACCCACTGGGCCAACCATACAGATACACAAGTACAAAAGAAAATAAAATAAATGTATATGGATCTACTACTAACACCAAGCTAGACCATGTACCCAGTCTCAAGACAACGTTGAACGACACCATCCAAATTTGAAGAACCCAATAAAGCATATATTCTCGAACATGTAACTTTGGGATTCATCCCTATCCACCATGCAACCTATTATCAGCCTAAAAATCCTACATAATGTCGGCATGTATTCCAAGGTTCACATGTAGGGGTGGGAAATAATATCAATTGGACACCTCAATAAGTAGCCAATAAAACATGTTGCTATCAGTGTATACACAAGTAATGTTCTCATCCTAGATGAAGAATAACTAAAAAAAGTAAAACCAAATGCAAAAATACAGTCGAACCTGGGGTCCATAACCCACTAAACTACTCCAGTGCCACTATGGATGTCCATATCTAAATACATATACAAGTATAATCCCATACCTATAAATATATGCATAAAAATAAATATTCTTGAAAAGGTGAACAAAGTCATATAAAAACCAACAGTAGTTGATTATTGGGTTAGTAATCATGATTACCTATACATCTTAAGGGAATTGAGTTGGACATCATTCCACTCAATCGTCGTATCATTAATTCAGCCCCTTGGTCCATAATTCTAATTAACATATACAAGATTTTTAAAATGCTAAAAAATTCTCTGAGCATGTTTTTCACCATATGGGAATACTTTTCCTGCACTTAGATTCATAAATACTCACCTCCAATCACTTACAAGGACATCGTATACCGATATTCAATCCCGTAAAGGTCATTGAAACCTATGACAGCATATGGCAAGTAATCATGTGTCAAACCCCAAGGGTCGTATCCAAGGTATAAAGACCAAGTCATCCTCATCGCCCTATGTTGTGTAATCACAAGTATGACATCCATCACAACCATGATGTATAATCATGTGTCATACCATGAAGGGCTGGATCTAGGGAATATAAGAACAAATCTGAAACACCCCAAGATTTCGTAGTAATCATTTTCATTAATGTAATTAAGCAGCTTATACTACACACAATACTAACTTGGATTGCGTTATACACAAGATTGTGTTTCTACGAGATAACACATTACTGTTATAATTATTTAAACTATATATATAAATTTCCCAATTAAATATTTTAATATGAATTGTAAAAATATTAAAATTTATTTATAATATTTTCACATAAATAAAACATATTTATAATGAAATGTATATGTCTGGTTAAAATTATTATATATTTAGAAAAACTACTTTATTAAAAGAATGATCCTTTATGCCCTTTAGTGAATAATAATTAAATTAATATTAGACACTAATAAAATGTAATTTTTTAAAATAGACTTCATTTTTGGTTTCGGAATATCAAAATTATCATAGGGTGAATTTTTATTATTTTTCTGAAAACATTCAATTTTTGATGAATAGTGAGAAACACTACATTGTACATAAAAAATGATTTTTTATTTAAATAATTATTTTTAATTAAAATTTATCTTAAAGTATAAATTGATACATAATACATATATTAGTCCAATATAATTTATTTTAGTCATTTTATAATATAATTAGATATATAAAATTTTATTTATCTTTTTAATGTCTTTTACACACCTTCTCGAAACATTTGCAATTTTTCATAAAACATAATTTTACCGCTTCTGAGAATTTAATTTCAAAACTTTGATAGGCATAGTTGTAATCATTAAGTAATATTTAGTTCAGTAGGATGAAAATAATTTTTGGTGAATAGTAACTTTTGAATTATATTTACCACAGGTAAATGTAAATAGGGTATTTAATGGTAAAAATAATATTATAATAATATCAAACTAGACTAAAACATGTCCTAATACTATTGGATAAGTTTTTTTAAACAAAATAAACCTTATGGAAAAAATATAATCTTTTTTGATCCACATGGAATAGATTAAGACATTTATTATATATTTTTAAAGAAATGTTAAAATTGTTAAATTCAAATTTTGGTAACTAAAACATTTTTAATATAGAATATTACATAATATAAATTAGACTATAAATATTAATTATAAAGGTAAAAATATTTCCTACATCATGATATTTTATTTATAATTCTTGGACATTAAAAAATTCAATTTATTTATGACACAATGATGATGTAGTAATTATCTAATTAATGATATATTAAAATAATTGATGTTATAAATATTAAAATAAATGTAACATGAAACTATTGATTCCATATATGAATTTTATATTTTAATATGAAATTTTGGTGTTGATTTAATTTATTTTTTCAATGTAATAATGTTTTATGGCTTTTACAAAAACAAAATACTAAATAGTGTCAAAATTTACATAAATGAGTTTTTTAAAATAAATACTATTTTATTAAATGATATAATATTCATAATAATATAAGTTTCATCCAAATGACTTATATAATTATATATATGTCATTAATGAACCACTTGAGGTTCTCTTGTCATTTTATGAAAACTATATTAACCATGTAATATACAAATATAAGAAGACATGGTAAAGGTTAAACTATTTAACTAAGAGTTAAATCTAAAAGATAAAGTTAATATGTCGACCTAAACTTGTCTAAAACCTATTGGTTGAAAGGCTTTAGACCCATTACCACATTATCCTAGAAATAAATACATTTTGATATATTAAAATTGAAAATGAATTTATAATTTCAAGCACTTCCAAAAGTTCCAATCACCTCTCTTATAAAAGGGTGATTCCCCTTATCTCAATTTCACACATCCAAATCCATTTGTCTTGTCCAAAACCTGCTCAAATATTCTCCCAAATACCCTAAATTCAACCTATAGGACATAAAATTTTTTATAAATAAAAACGATGGAGTCCTTTTATTAAAATAAAAAGGAAGGACCTGAAGTATAGGTAATTATTTTATCACCTCTTTCAAATATCTTTTATTGTTCTCCTTCTTGTTTCATTGTTATTTACTTACAAAAATAATAACTCCAATTAATTTTACATATTAATATTTTATTACAAATATGGTACAAAAATATTAATTATTTTACCCATCCTATGAATGATAATGTCACCATGAATGCGTATGTATGACTTACAGTCTCAAAGTTGTGGTGTAGTTTATTATTCAACACTACGTTATTTGCATGGATATAATAATGAGTAAAATTTATTTAAATAATAAATATAACCTTTTAATTATTATATATATATATAATATACCATCCAATTTCATATTATTTCACCATCAGTAGAATGATATTGTAGCACATTCGTATGTGCATCTTACCGTCTCCACGACGCGATGAGATTTCATTTCCCATATTAACCATTAAAGAATTATTTTTATTTTGTGATTAAAAAATAATTTTTAAGAACATAATTTCATTATATATATAAATAAAATACATCCTTTCCATAATAAACATTACTTACATAACAACACATATAAATGAAAACGAATTAGTTAAGAGCCAAAACAATGATACTACTGAAATATTATTAATAAAGAAATATTATAGGATCATATATGATATCATATTTATGTATGTGGTTATTGAATAATTTAATAGAAATTCTATAACAATTATAAAGGAGTTTAAACTCACCCTATACTAAAATAATGTATAAGTTAACGGGTTTTCATCTCACTTTTATTCTTCTGAGATTCATGTTATATTTCCCACTATTTCCTTTTTTGTAGTGTATGTACTACCCATGATTGTATTATTTTATAATATAATATAATTTATGGGTATTTAAATCCTCATTTTATGATCCTTCATTCATGGGGTGTATGTATCATATGTTACCAAATCAGTATGGGAATTTCTAATTTTAATTTCCCATCATTGGGGTTTACACATATTTCATTGCTTAATTAACTCCAAGATTATGTCTGGAATCAATATTTATTTATTTATATAGTAATTTACAATGACCTTTTTGTGTATATAACTTTGATAAAAATAATAACTCCACTGATAAATATTAATTCATTGATATGAAGTCGATAAAGGTAATCTTAACTCAATTTCCATTCATTGAGTTAAACATCCAAGTCATTAGTTTTGGTTTTACAAGAATATTTATGAATGCCCTTTGATTGATTTACACTAAATATCCAATCATATTGAGTGTATGTTTTTCACAAATAATTATGTCATTTATTTATCCTTATTCTAAGGATATTGTCTTTATAAGTGATTTCATCTCAATTTACATTCTACTGAGACTTCTTTGTTGTTATTCTCCAATTCAGTTTTATAGGTCATATATACTATCCTTTGAAATAGAGTATCATGAATCCCTTTATTCTCATGTTATTATAAAATTTTGATTAATTTTATTCCTCAATTATTTGTATTCAAGCATCTCTCATTTTCATAGGAACTCTTTAACTAAAATTTCATTTAAATGTTTTAAATATTTATTCTTCTAAATCTTTATCATTAATGTCCATGTTTTAAAAATGGTTTTGAGCATTTTTTTTCTATGGACATGAATGTTTTGAAATTAAAATTCCTTTAAAATGTTTCAAATTGGTGTGGGATACCCTGATTCAAAAATCTATTTTTAATGACTTCTTTGATAAATAGTGCACCTTTTAAATGTTTTCAAGAAAAACATGATATTTATCTCAAATAGTTTTACTGGTTATTTTCATCTATGTCAATATCCTTCATTATATTTAAATATTGATTGAGATTTATTTATTATAACACAATCTTCCATGTTGTATTGAATGAGTCATGTTCAACTGTGGATGTGCTATTTTTATACCATTCATGGTTTGTGGTTAATCTTCTGAAAGTGTGTATGCTAGTTTTAATATGAATGTTTGGACTATGTTTCACCATTTTAATATGAGGAATGCATTGTACTTAATAAGTTATGGGTGGGGCCTTCTATAGTCCATCGATGTATTAGTAGGTCTCATGAGACAAACTAGTGTCTTGGAACAAGGCCTTGAAAAAATTTATATTTAGTATCTCGGGACAAGGCCTTGACATTGTGGTTAATATGTCCGGTATTATGCATTCCATAATTATGCGATTAGAAATTGATATTAAATGTGATTATTCAACTAGTAGAATATCCTTGTGAATAAGTAAATGATGTTATTTAATATATCTTTTCCAGATTATGCTGAATTTTAAGTTTAAATGGATTTTTTTTTGGTCTTATACATTACCTTAAATGATTATCATTATTTATGATAGTTTCTGGTATATTGTTATCCTTACTGAGAATCTACTCCCACCCCTTTCTTATGTTTTATTGTTTCGCGGGATGTGAAGATGTATATTATTACTAACCTATGGGGATATGATAAGGGATATGATTGTCTTCAAAGAAGAACAATGTTTTTTTATTTCATAATGTAATGTAAAACTTATGTATGTATCTAGTACTTCCAAGGCTACTACACAATTCATTCTTTCAGGACATGATCTCTTGTGATCATTACAATGTTAGGTAAAAATGAACTGAATTTGGGTATTTGGGGTCGAGTCATTACAATTGGTATCAGAGGAAGTTTAGTTCAAATCTTCGAAACTAGATTTAGAAATACTCTAATTTGAGAACATTAACCTATGATATAAATTGAGGATTAGTATAGAAAAACTTCCTATAATTTTGATAATGTAGAGATTCAGTGAGTTTTACAAGAAACACATCCATGTCTAGATACTACATGTTGACGTGGTTCTGGCATAGATGTGCCTAGGATTGAAAACTTTGACAATGAGTTTCGGGCTTGACCGAGGGTATCCTGGTACACCACAATGAGCCTAACTGTGCACCTGGTTTGACACTCCCGAGGGATATTCTTAAGATAATTCACATTTTAATTACAAAATGATTTGGAAGATTTTAATATAAGATGAGAATAAATAGCCTTGGTAAAATCCTAAGGTGTTTTAGAATTAAAATAAGGTTTCATGATATTCTCTGAATGATTTTATAACTATTTTTACTCACACTATGATTTCTAGTTTTATTTAATTGTTGGATTCCAAGGAAGTCATAGTAACATTGAACATGATGTAAAATGTGGGAACAATGAGGGAAATGATCAACGAAATGGAATTTTGATGAGTGTAAATGACCTCGTGTTCATGCCGAATCAGTTTTCTGAATATATGATCTATAACATATACATAAACCAACTCTTGAACTCAACAAAGAAGAGAATGGTAGAGAGTGATAAGAGCTAAAGCATTGGAGACCAAGGAGAAATTAATGCTCAATTACCATCATGTTGGAAATGTGGAAGGAGACACCTAGGAAAGTGTCTCAATGGAACAAATAAATGATTTATGAGTGGGGAATAAGGACATAATGTAATGAATTGCCGAGTAAAATTGAAGATTACTATCGAAGAAAATCAAAATGATCCTAAGAATCCATTTACAGTGATTTTCTATAAATTTACAGGTCCTAGGCATTACCCATGTCAATTCCCTATTATATACGATAACCTTTAGGTCAATGAAGAACCTATGTGGAACTAAATTGGTGGAGAAATGTTTAAAAGTATTAATTCTCTTTGTTGATGGGATTACTTTGGATGACTACCCTCTTGTACATGTAACCCTATAGTTTCTTATGTGAAAATGAAATTTGAGGAATAATTATATTTTCTTTTGTAGATATAATTATAAATAACCATTTGGGATTATATAATCCTTGAATTTGAAGAAATTAAAGGTTATTACTTTTTGGATGAAAATGTGAGGTATGAGATAACCTTTATGGTTAAAATATGTTATGGTTATTTTTGAAGAATTTTTCTCTTTTTAGGGATTGTTATAAAATTATATATTTTTTGAAAAAGGAAAACATGAAGGCCATGTGATAAACAGTAATGTTGGACATAGCTATGGGAATCAAACCCACAACCAAAGTGTGACAAATATTTATCACCTGCCATTGGACTACGTTAAGTCCCTGGTTATTATGACTACTTCTTTTTATATAAATAATTTTATGAATCAATAATATGTTGAGTTTGGGAACTTATGATTTATCAAATGCATATCCTTAGTATAGGAAAATTATTTAGTGATTAAGTGATGAATGTTATTTTGGAAGAAATTTGCTCTTTTGGGAACACTATATGCCTAAGGAAAATAGAATACTATGGGATTTCATTTGGGGAATAATGGTGAATTTTTTATTTTGTAAGAATATATTTTTTATTATGGACTTATAGTGATTTGGGTTATTTGACGAAATGATTAACCTATCATAGAGAATATGTTATTAGGTTAATTAATTTAAAGTATGTAACTTTAATAGTAGTCAATGTTATTGGGAGATAAATGTTATGATTTTATTGGAAGTCTATGTGATCAAATCCTTCTGAATTTTGTGTTTCAAACATATTTTGGATTATTTTTAAGAATTTTAAGGATAATTGTTTATTTAATGGTCTTTGTTGAACTTTGGTTATTGTTTGTTTAATTTTGGAGATTAAGAGTAGTATATATTTCTATAAAGGATTATCCATTTTTGGGATCATCTGATCTTGTACTAACCATTTTGGTTTTTATTAATGTCTAAAGACATGTGAAATATATATTTCATATTTTGTGGATTATGTGATTCTATAGAAGTTTATTCTAGCACTTCAGGTGTGACCAATTCATCTTGAATACACATCATTTGGAGAAAAGATGAGTTTTTGGTAGAAATTTATTCAAGGAAAAAACTATACTTGGGAAGTAAGTATATCTCCTTATGTTATTAGTCAATCTCATTCATTTATTCATCAAAATTAGGTAAAGGAACTGAAAACAAAAACATTGTCTATTTACTCTTCTTACTGGGTAATCAAAGACCATTTAACACATCACAAGTATATGGCTTTCTAGTAGTTAACTTTCTCTTAATCATGTTTTCTATCACTCTCCATCAGAGCATGATGGTTTTTTTCTCTTCCATATACATTTTTTCCAACATGGAACCCTAGTGTGAGTTATCTCAGGTGACCTCTGTACTTCTCTTTCTTTATTTTAAAGTTATAGTTTTATTCACTCTTTTTCTGATGTGGGACTCTCAATGAAGATTCCAAGCCCAATTTTAAAATTTTGAGGAAAAAATTTCCAAAAAGGATGGGAATAATGTAACCCCCCCAATATTTCTTAGTATTTTATTTCTTAAAAGTAATTTAATATCTTATATTTCACGCAACACTGTCTTGTCTTCCGTTATATGCAAGATTGTGTTTCTACAAGACAACACATAAGTATTATAATTATTTTAACAATATATATATTTATCAACTAAATATTGTAATATGAATATTAAAAAATTAAATTATAAATGTCATTTATAATGTTTTCACAAAAGTAAAATACGTTTATAATGAAATGTATATGTTTTTTAAAATAGTTATATATTTAGAAAAACTAATTTCTTAAAAGAACTACTTTATATGTCCTTTTGTGAATAATAATTAAATTAATATTATATACTCATAAAAATTGAATTTGGTAAAATATAATTCATTTCCGAATTCGGGATATCAAAATTAGATTACGGTGAATTTCTTGTATTTTTCTAAAAACTATTATTTTTCGATGAATAGTTAAAAATACTGCATAGTATATAAAACCCGACTTTTTCATTTAAATAATTATTTTAATTAAAATTTATATTAAAGAAAAAATAGATACATAACACATATATTGTTCCAATATAATTCATTTGTTTCTTTTTATAGTAAGAATAGATATATAAAATTTTATTGAACTTTTAAACGTCTTTTACTAACCTTTTAGGACATTTTCAAATTTGCATAAAACCTAATTTTATGGATTCAGTGAATTGATTTTTTATTGGATAAGTATTTTTATACCAAAATCAACCTTAGTAAAATAATATGATCTTTTTTTATCTACTTTGATTAGATTAGGACTTTTATTATTTTTTATTTAAAGAGGTGTTAAAAGTGTAAAACTCAAATTTATTGATTAAAACATTTTAAATATAGAGTAATAAATAAGATAAATTAGACTATAAATATTAATTAGAAATATAAAACTATTACCTACATAATGGTATTTTATTTATAATTTTTATACATTAAAAAATTAAATTTATTTACGACATAGTAATGACGCAGAAATTACCTTATTAATGAAAGATTAAAATAATTGATGTTTTAAATATTAAAATAAATGTAAATTGAAACTTCTGAATCCATACACGAATTTTCTAGGTTAATATGACTTGTTAGGGATGATTAAATGTATTTTTTTAAGTAATATAATTGTTATGACTTCCAGAAAAACCAAATACAAAATAGTGTCAAAATTGACATAAATGAGAATTTTAAAACAAATACTATTTTATTAAATGATATAATTTTTCTAAAAATATAAGTTTCTTCAAAATTATTTATATAATTTAAGATATGTCATTAATGAACCAATTTAGGTTCTCTTGTCATTTTATAGTAACTATATTAACCATGTAATATAAAAATACACAAAGATATGGTAAAAGTTAAACTATTTAACTAAGAGTTGAAACTAAAATATAAGGTTAATATAGTGAACTAAACTTTTCTAAAACCTATTGGTTTAATATATTTAGACCCATCCCTACCTTATTATATAAATAAATCCATTTTTTTCTATTAGAAACCAAAAATGGTTTTATAATTTCAAGCTCTTCCTAAAGTGTCCCTCACCTCTCTTATAAATGGGTGCTTCCCTTCTCTCAATTTTACACCTCCAAATCCATTTGGATTGAAAAACCCTAAAAAACTCCTCCAAACTACCCTAAAATCATCATATTGGCCTTAATTTTATCATAATTCCATCCAAATGATCCTTTTTTTTCAAATCAAAAGGAAGCGCCCGAAGAAGAGGTAATTATTTTATCACCTTTTTCAAAGTTCTTTTCTTCTTCCACTTTTATTTATTTGTTGTTTCCATACTAAAATAATAATTCTAGTACATTATACATAATTATATGTTAAAATAAAATTTTATATCAATATTCATTATTTTATCCATCCTATTAATGATAAATTCACCATTCATGCGTATATATAACATACTGTTTCCATGATGTGGTGTAGATTGTTATTCAACACTGTTATTTGGATGGGTATAATAATGAGTAAAATTGATGTAAATAATAAATATAACTTATTAATTATTCTCTATATATAATATAACATCAAATTATATATGATTTCTCTATTAGTAGAATGATATTGTCGCTCGTGTGTACGTACGACTTACTGTCTCCATGATGCGATGATATTTCATTTCCCAAAGTAACCATACAAGAATAATTTTCATTTGATGATTAAAAAATAATGTTTAAGAACATAATATAATTCTGGATATGAATAAAATAAATCATATCCATAACAAACATGACTTACATAATTACACATAAAAAGGAAAATGAATCAGTTAAGACCCGAAACAATGATATTACTGAAATATTATTAACAAAGCAATATTAGAGGATCATATATGTTATAATATTTATGTATTAGGTTATTGAATAATTTATTAACAATTATTTAACAATTATACATGATATTAAACATACCCTCTACTTAATGAAAGTATAAGGTAAGGGTTTTATCTCACTTTTATTCCTCTGAGATTCATGATATATTTTCCACTATTTTCTTTTGTGTGGTGTATGTACTGCCCATGATTGTATTATTTTTATAATATAATTTAATTAATGGGTATTTAAATATAAATTTTATGATACTTATTTCATGGGGAGTATGTTTCGTAAGTTACCAAATTGTTAAGGAAATTTCTAATATTAATTTCCACTCATTAGGTTTTACGCATACTTCATTGCTTTTTTTACTCCAAGATTATGTGTGGAGTAATTATTTATTTATTTATATAGTAATTTATACTCCCCTTTGTGTGGTTATAATTTGGATACAGATAACCACTCCATTGATAAATTCTCAAGTCATTGATATGAACTTGATAAGGGTAATATTAGCACTATTTCCATTCATTAAGTTAAACATCCATGTCATTAGTTTGTTTTTTACAAGAATATGTGTGAATATCCTCTGATTAATTTAAACTGAATATCCAATCATATTTAGTGTATTGTTTTCACACATAATTGTGTAATTTATTTATCCCTAATCTCAAGATATGGTCTTTATATGGAATTTCCTCTCAATTTAAATTCCATTGAGACTTCTTTGTTGTTATGAGCCAATTCATAATTATATGATGTATATATTATCCTTTGACATAGTATATCATGAATCCCATTATTATCATGATATTATAACATTTTGATTAATTTTATTCGTCAATTATTTGTATTCATGTGTCTCTTATTTTGTTAGGAACTCTTTAACTAAAATATTTTTTTTAAATGTGTTAAAGAGTTATTCTTCTAAATCATTCTCATTAATGTCCATGTTTTAAAAATGGTTTTAAGGAATTATTTTTATGGAAGTGAATGTATTGAAATTAAAATTAATTTCAAAAGTTTCAACGTTTTATGGGACACTTTTATTCAAAAATAACTTTTAAATGGATTCTTTGATAAATAGTGTGACTTTTAAATGTTTTCAAGAAAAAGGGGATATTTCTCTCATATAGTTTTACAGGTTATTTTCATCTGTGTCAATATCCTTCATTGTATTTTATTCTTGATTGAGGATGATTTATTATTATACAATCTTCCATATTTTATTTAATAAGTAATGTTTGACTGTGGATGTGCTATTTTTATACCATTCAAGGTTTGTGGTTAAAGTATTGACATTTCATATGCTAGTTTTAATATGAATGTTTAGATTATGTTTAATACTTTTCATATATAGAGTTTATTGTACTTAGTAAGTGACATGCGAGGCCTTCTATAGCCCCTCGATGCATCGTTAGATCTCATGAGAAAAACTAGTGTCATGGCACAAATCCTTAACAAAATCTATATTTAGGGTCTTGGCACGAGCCCTTGACATTGTGGTTATGATATATGACATTATTCATTCCATCATTAGAAGATTAGATATTGAAATTACATGTGATTTTTAGACTATTATAATATCCAAGTGAATAAGTAAATGGGATTATTTGAATTATATTTTCCATATTATGAAAGAGTATATGTTTAAAAGGATTGTGTTTAGTCTTATACATTTCCTTAAATGTTTATACTTATTTATGATAGATTCCGCTATATTTTTATCCTTACTGAGAATCTAATATCACACCTTTCTTCTATTTTATTTTTTCCTATGATGTGAAGAATTATATTATGACTGGCCTGTAGGGATAGGCTAAGGGATGTGAGTGAGTTCAAAGGAGACACAATGTTGTCGTTTTTTAATTTCACAATATAATGTAAAACTTATGTATGTATCTAGTACTTAAAAGGCTACTAAATTGATCATAATTTTAAGAAATAATATCTTGTGATCATTCCAATATTATTTAATAATGTACTGAATCTAGGTATCGGGGGTTGGGGAATTAAAAAGTCATCATTTTCAAGTCGCAGGAGCATCCAAATGGAAACATAGTCAAGCCACTGGTTGGAGTCCTAGGAGAATGTCAACAGAAAATGTCCTACACAATTCCAAGAAAGCAAGATCCATGAGGTAGTAAGGCCCAATTAATCCCATGGAATAAATACAATATGAGCATACTCAATCCAAGGCATCAACTACCATGTCAATAACCAAGGAGAAACATCCAAGACATCTATAGAAATATCCAGCATTTGAGTCGCACCAAGGAATTCTTACAATAGGGAATCCATGTATCACTCAATGTGTACAATTCATCATCCCACTGAGTCTTTCCAAGGTATTACTATAATGGTAATCCAATTATCACTAAGGACATATGAGTAATATGGATCAAAGGATCTATAAAATTCCCTCGCATCCTATATACATCATGTAAGGATCAACTGCTGGATTCTAGGAAACACCAATGGACATCCCAACAATATAATAATCAATATATACATCTAGGATCAATATAAAAGTCACAAGTAGTACCTCTAGGTCTAAAACACATATGAAATAACATGGCACATAAGTGGGATACTAGGATAGCACATCTGGGCATCCCTACAAGCATAAAGGATCCCAGGAACAACATCTTGGAATCCCAAAGAGAATAAAATATGCCTTGCATTAGGCTCACCACCCACTAACCAAGAAACACCTCTGGTAAACATCACTACATCAGGAAAAAAACATGATATGTCATAAATAAAGAGAGAGGTTGGCTTGAACATCCAACCCAACACCATATCCACATACCCATGGTATTACCAGTTCAGTATGCATTTTAAGGTGACACCCACTACCAAATCTACCCAAAACTAATTTAAAAGTCAGGTTCAGTCAAATAAAGGACACCCACATGGTCCCTCAAGTAAAACATTTAGAGGCATACTACTTGGGATCCTTGAGGTAAATACACAAGTGAATAAATTAGACTAGGTATCCTTAGCTAAAAGGTAAAGTAGAATTACTACATGTGATCCAAAAATGGTAAGAAATAAATGAATCATACTCAGGATCATATAACGAAAATAAACAATGGAATCATAATATGGATCCTCTAATGGAACATTAGAAGGGAAATCCTACAAAGGACCCTCAAGAAAATATAAGAAGAAGAGGCATCCTACATGGGATCCTCCAAACACTGTATAGGTAATGGATATAATAAGGGATTCCATAGATTAGTTCATAAGGAAAGGAATCCCTCAGGGGATCCTTAGAAACCACTACTATCATGACCTTATAGTCTAGAAGGGCACATCTTGCATGGGATACATCCTCATTAGAAAGCTACTTGGCACTGGTTACAAGAGATAGCCCATGAATCAATTGAGATAATGTTCTCAACTAGGTTGGTCTGAACACACAACCTATCATTAACGTTCAATCATCTACCTCAGGAGATGGCTAAAATAAATTACTACTGGAAGTACCTCTCTATTTAAGTAAAAACCCAAAAACACCCATTATGAGTCCTCAGAACACTCTATAGGTATCTTCATCACGATATATGTTAAAAAATACTCAAAATAGACTACTCATATGTCCAATTCCAACTCTGGGGAAAGAGTAAACGAAAACCCCTCAATAAATTTAAGAGGGGCAGTACATGGCATGTCACCCTCAGTACACAACTTGTACTCCCAAAGGCCCATGTGGGAATGTACCACTATTATCCTAGGCATGTAAATGACCTAGGAACAAGCCATGTATGATGGGTACACAGCATGTACCCAACATGGGGTACATGCTCATGTAACCCAACTATCCTAGATATATACCTGGCTAGGCTTTGTACTTTTACATAATGTGATACCCATGTGGGGATGTGACTATGTTCTCTACACATCCATGTACCCCTACACAGATATCCTGGCCCGGGTAATGATCTACATGGCTGAGTACAAGTACATCACATATATGACCCCATACATTTATTATACCCCAAAAAACATCAACTTCCCCAAATTGGAAGAACACATACAGTGTTCCCATGAACCTCATGTTGTGTAACCTAGTTTTCCAAAACAGAAAACCCTCAGATCACCCAAAACCCCTATTTTTACCGACAAAAAACCGATCTAGACACCAGGTCCCACAAGAATGCATAATAGGGATTTAAATATAGAAAATGGAAAATCTATGAGGATCTATATAAAAATAATAAATGGTTCTACATTCGAGTGGAAACTATCAAAGATTCGCTCAAATCTGTAGTCCATGGTTGTTACACGTCGATCCAGGGCGTCGAGAGCTCCGCATCAGTACCTTATATTCTCCATCTCTCTCTATTTATCCCTCTACATATTTTCTCTCTTAGTTTTCATGAAGGATGATTATTAGGAGTGGAGTGTGTGATAAGGGGGAGGAAATAAGAATGAAAAGAAAATGAAAATAATGAAAATAAGAAGATGAAGAATGGGGCCATGGCCTATCCCAATGCCTAACTCAATTTTATGTCGTGTCGAGGCTAAAATCCTTATTCTATAATAAATGGTGGTGATAGAATCTCAATATGAAACTTTATTCAAAATTATTCTTCAAGTTTACCTATGAAATCAATTTAATATTTAATTTACTAAAAATTAAATATTAATTATTCCACTAAAATTCAAATGGCTCAAATTTCCACCGAACGTCTTTCCTAGGGTAAAAACTATATTTCAGAACAAACAGAGTGATCTAAAAAATAATCCAATACCATTTGATAAGGGGGAAAGACCATTTAACCCTTATAAAAACATCTGAAATGAAAAATTCAAATTTTTGCTCAAAACTGATGTCTGAAATAACATGGGTCCTTACATAAAGGCATAAGTAAAAAACCACATACACCTTGAAAAACAACAAAAATATTGGATATATATTGAAGTCCTCCATCCTAAATTTCATAAGAAATTACTCACTCATACTTGTCCATAAATTCAAACACGAACAACCCTCAAAGAAAAAACATAAATTCTTATGGAAAATAGGGGTTTGTAGTGTTTAGAATAAGAAGAAACAATATGCCATGGTTATTCTAGAATATATATAAATATATATATGGAATTTGATTGATAACCACAACCATTACTTCAAAATTCACTAAAATGAAATTGAAACGACTCAAAATTGAGGGAGTTTTATCCTTAAAAATCTTGGTTGGAATGGTTTGTAATCATTGTCTACTATAGAATGAAATTGGAGAAAAATCGAGTGAGTTTTCTAAACTACACAGAGGTTGGGCATTTTTATTTTTCCAATGTCACTTGGTTTTTAGGATCCCCTTGCATGGTTTGTAAATCATGCACCCTCATCCTTTAGGATTTAGGGTTATGGCATATGGTTAGTACTAACTATATACCAATCATGTTTCATACACAATATATCCTCTTTTCTTTTTCTTTCATGTACTGAACTACCAGGACACCCCTGAGTCCTATCATGATCCCAAAAAAATTAATTAACCATTATAAGGGGTGTTAACTGAATATTTAAACAATAATGTACCTCCTAAAAAGTTTGGGATCTTGTACTAGGTTAATTTTACCCTTCGAGATTCTTAATCGAGTATAGATGGTATAATATCACTTAGTGCTTCCACAAAGACTCCCTCAAGTTCATGATGTGTTACATGTATCTATAATAAAGAAATACATACCAAATAATTAACATGTAATTAACTGAGAGGGTGTACCACTAGATCAATATCTTTCCTATGAATAAAAACATGTAGAAATTTTCGATCCTAGAGATAAAGTTCTTCAAAAAAACCTACAACCATTATTAAAGTCATATGGTGGGATAATAAATTAGAAGAAGATACAGGGGAACCCAGGGATGGGATGAAACAAATATATCATCAATTTTTTTTTATCATAGTGATGTAATTTCAAGGGGAAAATTTATTTTAATGTGGGTATATTTTTACTCCCTATGATTTTACAAAACATATCTCTTTAATTAAATCTAATTTATTTGATATCATATTTTACATACAACACCGAGTTTAAGTGAGCCATGAAAAAATATTGAAATATTAATATGTGAAAATTATATCATTTTTACAATCATAATATCAATGGTTTCTTCAGATGAATGTTTGTTATTTTTCAGAAAATTATTAATTTTTTAGTGAATAGTGAAAAACATAATTTTTTTTAAAACTGTCATTTATTTTATTTGAATAAAGTAATTTAAAAGTATCATTATATTTGGTCTTAATGTTATATAATATTAATTTTATTTAAATAAATATAACTATTTCTATTAGAATCATCATTTTACATTGTTTTAATATTAGTCAATTTTTAGGCTTAAAAACACAATTTTTTAAAACAATTTGTCTTTAAATTTTTTGGATTATATTTAAATTAATTTTTGAAACTTATAGGAATTGAGATAGATAAAAAAAATTATATATTCATAATTAAGAGGATCTAATTTGGTATATTTGACCCTTTATTTTTATGCTTTATGAATAGTTTTTATGGTAAAAAAGTTTTGTCTGGCGAAAGGTAAATCAGGTTATTATGGTAAAAATTAATGTAATAAGGAATTAAAAAAATCCCACAACGTACCTATAATTCATTTTATTGGATTAATTCGACCATATAGATCACAAATTAGAATATATGGAATTTTGGTTTCATTGTTTTTATATTAACATTTTATTATTTTATGTTAAGAATCTTACAAAATGTCACTCTCTTGACTTTAATATCTATAAATTTTCAATATAAGGATAAAATAAGGATAAGGTAGGTTCTATTTTTTTATTTTTAATATCGATTTTCTATTTTTTACATAGTTGTTTTTTTAAATTTTTAATGATGAAATAATTTCTTAAAATGCTTATGAAATGCCGACATAATATTTTCTCAAGTAATAGATAAATAAAATACTCAAAAATAGAAATATTGAAATTAATATAATTTTAAATAATTATAGCATCACAATAATTTTATTTCTAAATATAATATATTATTTTTGTGTTAAATTCTTACATTTCAATTATATCTTTTTCTTGAGTCTTTAATGTCAAATAAAATAAATAGTTCCAAAAAATGACATAAATGATATTTTATGTCAATAAAATATAATTAAATAATTTAAAAAACTTAAGAAATATTGGATTTAGAAAATTTTGATAATATATGGTCTAAAATTTCATCCATTTTTCATTTATGATCCAATTTTTACCGTATATGTCAAATTATAACTCTTTAATATTTAAAAAGTTTTTACCGTAGTTAATGTTAAACTTGATTAATGAATGGGTTAAACCAAAATTTAAAGATTAAAATAAAAAAAACTATATAAATTTAATTTTATGGGGTTATTTTTACCACACCCACTTTTCCATTGAATTCATGGCTATTTGTAACCATTATAATTGAGAAAGTCATTAATTATGTTAAAATATTTTTATTAAGTCCATATGTGTCCTTTCCCACCCTTATAAATGGATACCCCTAATCTACCTTGTTTATTCCACCATGATCCATATATATTGACCAAAATCTACCCAATTATCTTATAAAATTTTATATCCATAGCTATAGGGTCAGGTATTCTTAAAGGTCCATTCCACGGGTCCTTAAGAAAGGATCTAAACGAGGCCAACTGAAGAAGATGTAATCATTCAATCCATCCTCTTTCAATTTATTTCTTCTTATAATTAATCCAATTAAATGATATTAATCATATAATTATATCTTCATCATCCTAAATATACTGAAATCTTTCTATGATCATGGAACCATGATTATTCACCCAATTTTCCTTCAAATGAAAAATGAAAGTATTTCTTGTGTGTATGTGTGGATTACTGCCTCCATGTAGAGATATTATTCATTTTCCATCACCATCATTAATGGATATTTATTATAATGGGTTTAATATTAATATATTATATTTTTTATATAATTATGGTTCTATAATTACTAAATTATTTATACCTTCTTACATTCCAATCCATTGGAAAATCATAATGTCACTCATGTGTACGTGTGGACTACCACCTCCATGAAGCGATGTAATTTGTTTTTTCTTCTTTAAATGAATGTTAATAAGGATATATTTAATTATTATATATTATATAATAATAATTTTTCATATTTTAATTATTTTTTAACTTTATTTCATTACATCCATTGAAAAGTTAAAATAGTGTTCATGTGTGTATATAGCTTATCATCTCAATTAACAGTGTAATTAATTTTTCATTCCATATAATTTATAGATGAATATATATATATATATATAATAAATTTATATTCTATTTATATCATGATTAAAAATCGGGATATTATATAATTGTGATCAAGTTATAAGGAATAGAACTACAAAATAGAAATTATCATGAAAAATGAAACAACTAACACCCAGAAACGACTATTATTATAATGATTTGTTGGTAAAAACAATTAAAATGTTCTAAGTTAATAGTATATGATAATTTAAGTATTAAAATGACTCTTCTATAGAATTATAATAAATTTGTATTTATTATATATGAGGTTTAATTGCTTTCAAATAAATTGAAAATCGATATAAGGGATTTTTATCTCAAATTATTTTTTTGAGACACATGTCATATTCAACACATGTTTATTTAATGTGACATATATAATACTCATGAATTATATTTTATTATTTTTATCAAAAATATTATGGTTATATAAATATCCATATATGTTTCTATCTTTCATTATGTTTTTGATTGAAATTTTACCAAAGTGGTAATGGATTATTGTTACAACCTCCTTGTTTACTAGGATTATTTATAATTACATTTACAATGATTAAATTTCAAGATCTACATATTAATAATCCCATGAATTTTATTATCCTATGGTTATTTCTAGATATTACAAGTTTTCATTTAACTTTTTTCTATTTAATAACTCAAGAGATGGAAATAATTATTTTATTGAAATCACATTTTATTTCTATATTTGGTAAGAAGTCATTTTTCTACCATGTATGTGTTTTTTTAGAAATTTTCTTAATTTTTTTAATATTATATTATGAAGTTTTAAATTCATTTATACCCATGTTTGAATTTTTTTTAAGAAAAATTAAAGTAATATTCTTATTGTTTCCTATAAAAAATAATGTTGGCTTTATTACTAAAAATGTGAAAGGAATCTTTATTTTAAAATACATGGCATGAATCAAATTTCCCATAATCATGATTTCTAACTAATTTGAAAATTACCTTACAATGTATTCAAGGTACTTTTTAAAGAAATTTTTTTCATTAATATTTTTGAGCTTTTTATATTTTAAATATATGATTTCAAATTTAAAATGTAATTTACCTGAATAAATTTTCTAATGGCATTTTAATGTTGTTTTTCATCTATAATAACATCATCTGGTGTTACTTTTTCTTTACATGAGATATGATCCAATGAAACTATCCAATTTAGTTCTTTAGATTTCTTATGATGTTGGTAGTATAAGGATGATTTTATTAAACTCGCCTCTTTCCCATAGGTTAGTTAAGTTATGATAAAACCATTATGAAACTAATTTCTTGTTCATTGGTTATACTATGATAAAATTTCTATGAAACCATTTTCATTTCTATGGTTTATTCTATGATGAATTTTTAATGATCTTATATAACACTTAGGAATTTTTTTCATTATGTTATTAATGGTCTTGAAATTATATATCCTTCAAATTCATTGGGTAAAGATGGATATATCATGAGATAATATGGTCTAGAATGGGTAGCAAACCCAGTTTAGTAAGGTAATATATATACAGTGATAGTATTGGAAGTAAACCTTGAATAAGTATATGGTGTAATGGTGATTAAAACAAATACATTATAATATTATAGAATTAAACCTTGACTAAGGATATGATGGAATGGTGATTTATCTCAATCCTCAATGACAGTCTTGGTAGTGATACTTCAAAACTATTCAAATGGATTTATATTGCTATATTTTTTACACAAACATATGTGTTCTTCCAATTTTATTCTCACATGTCTATTTTTGTTGATTCCATTATGATTAATGTCCTATGAAATTCCAAGATTTATTCCAACACCCAATATTTTGATCTATTATATATTGGTTATGTTTTTCAATTTTTAAGCTTAGGTTGTCATATCCTTTTACTCATGTTACACTTAAGGGATCATTGATATTTCCCTTGTTTACCCTTAATATAAATTTTATCTTACCATTTATTATGTTTTCTTTCCTTTTTTATGAAGAAATGTTTATGTGGGGTATGTATAATAATAGTACTATGTGGGAAGATCATTTTGGGAGATAGTGGAGATCATTCATGAAATAAGAAGATTTTGTATCTAGTCTCAAAATATACTAAACCTTTATGGTACTAAGGTGTGTATTTGCAAAATATATTGGATATTCATCCATTAATATGTATTATTTATGTATTAAAAGTATGGGTTTCTATAGTTTGAAATGTGTATTTTACTTCGGTTAGCATGGTATTATCAAAGATTCGTGATGGTATTCTCTATGATTGTGGGGGTATGAAAATTCATTCCTATAGGGGTAAAAATTAATTTTTTGAATATATTCTATAGATATATTGATGTGACGAAAAATATCTTAACAATTTATCATTTCTTGAGGTTTTTAGAAGAGGGAGTTGTGTATGTATTATCCTATGACACCTTCGGACATGGGCATGTGTGTAGGTTAATGGAATGGAAAGTGTGATCACTTATGGGTATAAAAATATGAAACCATTTAAGATTATCTCTATTATCCATGATCTATATTATGAAGTGATCTAGTTATAATTATATACTAGGAGGCAGAATATTCCAAGTAAGCGACGTTTAGTCTACATGGACCACAATTGTCTATGTTATATGTCTACTCATAGAGAAATTAACTTGAAGAAAAAACACTAGTAATATTTCCAATATGAATATGAATTTCAGACATATTATACTTTGTGGAAGGGAAATTTGGTGAATGATTCAATTATAATGAAGTCATGATATCAATTTTTAGCGAAAGCATCTGAATATTTTTCATCCTTTCAATTATAGTAGAGATCATTTGGATGCATGGGTTTCCCTTTATTACTACCTTTGAATAAGATGATAAATTTATTTCACTATTATATATGATCTTTTTGGAGGCATTTTGGACTCATTTGGTGAAGATTACAACATTACACCGCAAGATTGATAGTCAACACGAGTAAACCATATAGGTTTAGAAGGATATTCTAAGGGCCTAAATGTTTGATTTAAACTTGAGATTAGAGGATCACCAAACTTTAGTATATTTTGTGTTTAAAAAACTACCACACCACCATTGGAATGGGAAAATTTTATTCCCTATATAATATACCTAGTAGCTCAATCCTATGTTGGATAGGGTTGGGTAATTTTTCACCAATAGGGATAGAGTTAGTGAAATAGTGGACATATATGGTACAAGTGTTATAAGATTTGATAAGTGATGATCATAGACAGTACAAGCCTGTTATTGACCAATGATGGAAGCATTTGGAGTTAAAGGATAGAGATAAATTATTACAGAAGTTCACTTTATAGAAATATTTTGGGTGGCTTGGTTGGGGAGAAAATACATCCCTGATATTAATTGGTCTATTCAAGATCCTATATATGGTGGGAGAGGCTACTTACAACCTATAATTTCTCCTACAGTTGGATCGGGTCCACAATTTCTTCTAGGTGTCATAGATGAGGAGATATGTGCATGATTTTTCACCCATCATTGACTACGGTAAGTTGGATATTGAGGAAAAAACTACATTCTCAAAGTATCATTTGGTAATCAAGGATTAACATGAGAAGACTCTTCATGGGTAATCTATTCGGTAGGTGCATGTTCTTTACCCACAAGGGAACCTTCCAGATATTATGTTGGAATGTGAGAACTAGGTATGGGCTCAGTATCCTTTCCTTTTTTAGTAGTATATTATTTTATATGAAAGAAGCCTTGAATTTGGATAGGATGTACATACCTTATTTACTACATTTGGAACCTTTGGAATATTATGAATAATATTTGGAGGTGGGTCACGTATACATTTCTTTATTTTTTCTACTAGATAGATTTTTTTATGTGTTTGTGTGTGTGAGTGTGCGATAGTTAAAATAGATGTAAATGAGGTTTCAAGGTAAGACCACTGATTTCATAGAATTTATATTCATATCACAACATGGGGAATATTCCATGTGATCTTGCTATTATGTTTTTAGGATAACTTCATGTAACGACTTATATAAAGGGATTCATGGTGTGACTAGGTCTTCTCATGATATGGAGCTTCTATCATGGCATGAAAAGCTTAGTGGGTGACCATCATAGTGTGACCATGTCTATCATGTAATGATGACTTGATAGACTAATTATATGACTATTCTTTTTATAGTTTATTTTGAGTAAATTATTTTATTCATTCATGTTATATTTGTCTAAAACCTATAACACGCATTTTAGGAATTCTACACCTCTCACACTAGGGTTAGCCTCCAAAAATTCTATATTTTGTGTGTGAGAGAGATAGAAGGGGGTAGGAGGATGAGGAGGGGATTTAAGGTGATCAAACAATATATGAAATATATTATTAAAACACATTAGTGGTATTTCCAATGACTCCCCTTTCATAAGGGATCTTTATTAATGAATGGACCAAAGCAAGGTACAAATCATTATTTTTAACATATTTCACCATTATTAAAAATTCATGATGATTTTATTTTTGAAACATTATTTTTAATTCCCCCACAATACATGTATTTTGAACCACTATTATAGACATTTTAATCCATTAATTTGACTATTGTGAGCATGTTCTTTATAGTAGAATGGTGATCGAGGTTCAGGATTATCTATCTCCCCACTTTTATTTATATTTCATTGTGAATGGATCTAATAGGTATCCCACCTAAGGATAGAGAGTGGCTAAATTATTTGTTCCATAATAGAGTTAGTCTCATGATGATGTGGTGTAGAGGGGTGATATAAAAGTGTGTGGGAGTGGTAGAGTAAGGCCAAGAGTAACCACGAGTGAAGTAGTAGGGAAGATAGGTTGTCTTTCCATGATATAAAATAGAACTAACAACAATTGGTTTTCCATGTCATGATGCATGGAATCACAGTGTGATGAGGTGGATTATCTAGGAGGAATACACTATAGAATTAGGGAACCATGTAAAGAAGGTTTTGAGTAGCAATATGATTAAGAACAATATCTTATGTAAGTGTCATACTACATGAGGATTTAATCTTAAGAGAAATCATGTTATGGATGATTATTCCATGTCATGGATATTTGAAGAAGTTTGAGTATCCATGTTTTAGAAACAATGTGTCACTGTTTGATGCACTGGGAATGTGGATGCTCATGGGCACTAGGGGAAGAGGTTGCATCATGAGACCTCATCATATTGAACTGTCATAACATTACCTACACAGTCATATTGTGACAACAACCTTCAAATAGGTATTTATAAAATAATTATTTTATATATATATAACATATTAGTTTAATTATATTTTGTATGAGATTTAATCAATGATGTGATATTTATAGTTTAGTCAACTTAGCCTTGTAGGACCAATGATGGGGTTTGACCATGAAGATCAAAAAAATATTGAGTTATGTATTCTTCTAGAGGCATGGTTGTTATAGTGAATAGGTCCCACAAATATAAAATAGGTTTCGATACTCCCCAATATAATTAAGGAATGATTGCTCTTCTAATGGAGTAAATAATCCCATGTCTAAGACCTTAGGTCTGGTATGGGTCCTCCTTCGGGGATGATACTCCCACGGTTATTGTTTTTCCATGGTGAGGCCAAAGTCTCCACTATAGTTATAGGAAGGTTCATGTTATTTATTTTCTTCATGATGTATTCTTTTTTTTCTTATAGTATGTTTTTGGAAGAAGGACTCTCTTATATCTCCTAGATTTTCACATTTAAATCATTTTTGTGTTGTTGTTGTCTTTAATGAGGTGTCTCTTTCTATCTCATAATTTGAATTTTATCTTACTACCCTTAATATTATTTTCCTTTTTGGTTTTTGGGGAATCATATTGGGTATTTCTATACTCACCCTTTAATGGGCATCTTGTCCCACATATATCATGTTTTATATAGATGATAAATAGTTTGGTTGTGGCTCTGACGAGCATGGTGTTGTTAGATCCTAGTTGTACCTACAGGTGGTAATATAGGAAGACTTCCCTATCTCATGTTATCTTATAGATATTACCTATTTATCTAGAAATTTTTGGTTATTTTTCCATTTATTTATTGAGTTTTTATCTTTCCCCCTTTCATTATGGATGATATTATAATTTATCATTTTTTGTACTTTACATGTTGTCAAGTGAATTATATATGGAAATTAGATACATTTTATTTATTTATCTTTATTATAGCCTTTATAGAGGTGTGTGTTATGTATAGGTATGTTAGGATAAGGAATCTCATTATATGAGATATTTTTATTTGATGGTAGTCACCAGCCTCTTGTCTATTGGAGGCTGTATTAGGGTGGCACACTCAGCTTACTACCACTAAGGAGGGTTCTTGATGGATCAAGTCCTGTTAGAGCCCTGTTCTAACACTATACATGTTCAAAGTGATTTATGAATCTAATTTTGAATAATTTTCTCATGTATGGATATTATTAACTTATGATTAAGAATATATTGATCAAATTATTGATTTAAGGGAAAGAATTATCCATAAATTCCCATTGTAAGGGAACATAATGATGTTTCTCATATAGAGATCCATGGACTTCCACTTGATCTATAGGTGTATTTTACCATAGAACTTATACTTGAAGCTATTACCATATCAAAGAGTCCATGTAGAATAGACCCCATTAGACTATAATAGGTTAGGAATAACTATAAAAAAAATTGGAAAATGGTTTTATACACCCTGGTGCTTCCCCATGTGGTTCCCTAATTATCTTTGGATAATATATGGATGGTTTAATTTTTATTTATATTGATTATTATGATAAAAACATGATCGATGTACATTCATGAAACTTCTACTCCCACCATCAACATTTCTCACAACATTAGTGGCAGTAAACCGAGTGTGCCGCCCCAATATAGCATCCAACAGACACATACTAAATATTGATGAGGAAATTTCAAATCAAAACTTTTTTGGAACATTTCACCTGTTATTAAACTTTTTTACTTACAGAAAAATGATTCATTTACATCAAAAAAAATATTATCCTATAAATATTTTGAGCCAAAAATTTAAAAAACAATGGAAAATGGTGAAATATTATAAACACAACATCTTAAACACAATCCATATATTACAAACCCATTCTTCAGAATTTTTTCATAGTATTTATTATCTTGGAACTTTTTCAACATTCATTGTCAACAACCACACTGGAACATTTTTAACCAAAATTGTCAACAAGCATAACAACCCAAAAACATAAAACCACTAATTTATGGGATTTCTTTCCAATAATCTCCACTTTTGGGTTTCTTTGAAACAAATTAAATCCACTAAAACACTATATTGTAAAAACATACACACTTCTATTTCCAAACACTAATTTTCCTTCTACAACTCCAAATACTGATAAAAATCTCACTCAAAACATACTCTATACCAACATGATACAAGCTCGGTGTGATAAATTATAGAAATATGTAAATCTCGTAAATAAATAATACTTCTCATTATAACACTTGTTGAATCAAATATAATTGATATTGAAAATTAATACCAATCATTATGATTTTTTATTCGAAAGCAACACCAATTATTTTAAATTATTTCACATTGTGTTTCTCTTGAGATTAAAATTTCCTCAAGTACACCTATTGAAAATATTTCTTCATAAAACCATTGGTTATACTTCTATGATATGTCTTTATTTAAAGAATAGATTTAGAATATCTATATTTTAAACTCCTCTATCATCAATTCACCCATTGATTTAACAAACAAAATCACTTTCACCTTTTCCCACCTTACTTTCACCTATAAAATGTTTGAGTAAAATCTTCCCCATTTAAGAAAAAATAAACATTTGTAAAATAAAATCAAATTTCACTCCGAACTAGTCTGCAACTATAAAATAATAGTTTAAAATCAAACGGAAATTTTACTCACACCTTGGGGAGTTTCTGGATAATCTATAATACTTATGTGTGGGAGTTCAACTAGACTCTGCGATATGGATGATACAATTAAAATTCTTCTTTGGGTATGTAATTTTCAATTATTTTTATAACTTTATTTTGTGTAGGAACATACTAAAACTTCACCATCCCATGATAAATTTTATATTTGATAAATTGATACTTGATTTCAATTTGCTTCATCCTTGAGTGACGGATTTAATTTATAAAAAAAATTAATTCACTTTAATTATCAAAATTAATTCTAGTAAAAGAATTCACCTTAAATATAATGCATTATAGCTATAACTCATTCCATAATAACTATGTGAATTATTAGGTATCCACAATATATTCAGTTTCTGTAGTGATTAGATAACTGAAGTCTTATTTCTTGCTAAGCTATGATATTCCCAAGCTGCCAAGATAGAAACAACCACCTAATGTTGAGTCACTTTCATCTTCTTAAATTACTCAATATGCATATTATATCCTAATAACTATTAATAATATTTTCTTATACATAAAAATTAAAGCCTCTATGTCTTTTATATACTGTTGTATTATTTTTCTTAAAATTAAGTGGCCTTATTTTGGATTACTTTAATAATGGTCCACCTAACATATATAAAAAATTATTTTAGGTCATATTTTTTAAAATATAATAGGGTTTTGATAATCTACCATTATTTAATGACATTGAACACTTTTCCATCAATATATCTTAACAAATTAATCTACGTATCAATTAGCGTTATCATCGCCATGGACTTGTCTATCCAAAATATTCTCATAACCTCCTTGGAATATTTGTATTGATAAATATTAGAACCTACCCTTCATTGGGTTACCAATAGACCATGAAAAAATGTTAATTATCTAATAATTTATATTGTTAACTCATGTATCATGATTTATGAAAATATTTTGAATTCTGTTTCATCCACTCCACCAAATATTATATTATCCACATATAATATCATAATTATTCTTTGATTACAGTCATGGTTGATGTATAGATCTTAATCAAATCCACCATGTTGGAAACCAATATTCTTCAAGTGATGATCATGTGGGGAATATTCTACTCTTATTGTCTTCTTAACCCTATAAAATTACTTCTTAAACAAAAAAATTATGTTCTCATCCTCATGAATGAGAAATCCATCTGATTTTTTGATATAAAATTCATCTTATAGAACTCTATTTAGAAATTATAACATTATATCCATTCTAAAAAACATGAATTTTATTTTCACTACTATGGATAATAATAATCTAATTTTATCAGTCATTTATATGCGTTAAAATTTCTCATCAACATAAATTCCCTTTATTTCATACTACCACTTTCACACCGGCCATGCTTTATTATGAAATCCCTTGTTGTATTCATTTATCTCTTTATGAAAGAGCCATTTGGTTCTGATAATGTTATTATATATTGGCCTCCAATAAATCTCCCAAGTCTAATTCATCATGATTTGTTCAAGCTATCCATTTATCACATGAATCTAATTCTCATCACTAATAACTTTATCAAAACATTTTCTCTCTACTTGTGAAAACAGATATATTTAATACAGATAGTTAATTCAACTCATTTTCACAAGATCTATATAATCCACAATGATATTATTCTTTCCCAATTTAATTAAACTTTTCATATTCTTTATATATATATATATATATATGTAGGTCATCATTGTGATTATCATCATTATCTCCTTTTGAGTCATCATTTTCCTCTAGTTCTCCCCCTGAGTATCTTAACTTTTCACCACTCTCAATATAAAAATATTCACTGTGTAGTTAAATATTTTCCTAATTCTCTATTTTATTCATATATTTTATTTATTAAACCTTTCTATGCCACTTATTAAAATATTTATATAATTTTCTTTTTCATAAGACACTAATTAATTTCCCTTTATCTCCATGGGATTCAAACATCCAATATTCCTCATTTTATAGAATGAAACCCTTACTTCTGAAGATACTAAATTATTTCAATATTTAATACTTTTCATACCATATCTAATGTGAATTATATTCATATTTTAGTCAAAATAATGCACTATTAGAAATACAGACCTATTCCTACACAACTTCATTCCAAAACATATCTAGTACATCCTTTTCAGTAAAAATCATATTGGATGAGTTTTTTTATGATTCAATTTCTCTTATAAACCATAATATGTTATTGAGTAGTTCTCAAAACTAAATCTTGGTTCCTTATCCAATGTTTATTCAACATAATACTCCACCTAGTTACAAGTAAACTTAATGCCATTATTGGGGAAAAAACTTCAAAATTTTCTTTCCAGGTATATTTTCAGCCATCCAATGATATTATGTTATGAAACTAAAGAACTTTGGATTTTCAGTGATGATTATAAGGAAAATTTTCGTTCTAGTTTCATAAAATAAATGAATCTGGTATCTCTTATCATCAATAGAACTTGGTGATATAGGTTAACATGTGACAATATAAAAAGGTTAGTCACTCTTGTTGACTATTTCTCTTTTTCCATATATGTATTTTGAGTAATATTTCATTCTCAATTTTTTTTCATGTATGTATTTAATCATTTGAAGTCTCATGGAGATCTCTAAGTCCATCAATTTTTACTATATCTTACAACATTGGATGGATCTATTGGACAAGTTGTTTATTCAACAATATATTTTCTTATTCCTTACATAGAAAGAATATATCTTTTTCTCCAATTAAAAGGTAGATATCCCATTTCATATGTGTCCCCTAAATAAAAATTTATTTATATTTTCCATTGATGATATAGTAATTCTTGGTCAAAATTTATTGAATTCCCTAATTCACATAGTTGAATAAAACTTTTAA
Organism: Viscum album; assembly: GCA_963277665.1. NCBI lineage: Eukaryota > Viridiplantae > Streptophyta > Magnoliopsida > Santalales > Viscaceae > Viscum > Viscum album. The sequence continues at coordinate 1,025,587,486 of OY728126.1, forward strand.
TGTTCAAACTCATGCCTTCAATAACTAATACATTTGTGTATCTCAAATTTTAAACCATTAATTTTTCTTTCCAGTAGTTGATAATATTTATAGCTTCATCATTTCCAAATATCATGACACCTTATTTATTTTTCTTGATTCTTGTGATAAGATACATATTTCCCATCATGGAAAAAAGGTATATACATTCATGGATCCATACACCAGAAATATATGATGATATTAGGGTAATTTATATAACCAATGTATACTCAACAATTTTCTTTTAAATTCATGTCATTGGATTCACACCCTATATTGATTAACCTGATTGACCTTATTCAGAACATAATGGACCCATTTTATCTTACGATAATGAAAAATGATTTTCATTTTCAAACCATTTAAGGATTCCTTGAGCTATACTATATGACCACTTTCAGTCTTCATTAGCACATTCCTCTGTATTGTTAATGAGAAATAACAGGCCATATATCCAAATTCTTAGTAATAAAAATTGTAACCACCAAAACAATCCTTTGAATATAGATTTTTTATTACAATCCTTTGTTATTTTTAATATTTGGTACCTATTGGTATTAGAATATTAATTTTGGGAATGTTACATCATTCCAAAATAATAACACCTGATATGAGGATAATTCATGTGCGTCATTACTACATCAGTAGTCATACCTTGGGTTCTATGAATATTCTAATTCTATGTAATACCCAAATCATCATTTAACATTGGAGTGCATGTTTTTGTTAAAGTATCAACCATCATTAATTTATATTTATAATTAATCCCTAGAGTAGTAATTTCATTCATAATGACTTTTACTTCTATTAAAAATCATTTATTTGTTTTATTTGGCCTCCATTATCCATTATCACTTTTCTCCCTAGTAATATGCCTTCCTAATGTCATACTAGGAGTCAAGATTCTATCCTGATATTTTATTTTTCATCACAAGATGAAAAAATCATCCTTTAGCTCATCTATATATTTAACATGATCTTTTACTATCATAGTCAAACTATTGATAATCTTGGTCTACCCTTAAACATTTTGAATGCACTTAATGACCTTATATATGTTTTTTAGATTTATATTTTTGATATTTTCAATTTATTCCTTAATATTAGACTTCTCTGCTTCCTTATGATTCATATAGAGTTTGGCATCATGAATCCCTCTATTGGATTTCTTTATTTTTTCTCTATAAAAATAATTTATTCAAGAGAAACCGCTAATAAAACTAGAAGATAAACTCTTCCTTCTATTTCTCCTTCTTCTTCATTACTCTCTTCCTTCACCTTGGATTTTCCTAATGAGTTGGTTCCCATGAACGAAATTCTATCTACTTTATGATAACATATATTCATGGTTTTTAAATATCAATAAATTTCATATCACAGCACGATTGTAATTCTGTGCGACATTGTATGTGATAATGTCCCAATAGTATTTGCCGCATTAAAAGGTCATAGTAGTTCCACATTACGATGGGAACTCATAAGTGTTATTAAACTATTATTAGATATATATTATATGTAACACCCCGAGCTTCCACGATACGCTTCTCATTCAATAATGCAATAGCTTGCATTGTACGCAACTTCGAGTTCTAAAACACCGCGACTAATCAAAGTAGCCATTATGAATAGTAATAACCACTTTTTAAAATTATATAAATTTTATATTTCGAAATGGACTTCATTTTTGGATTCGGAATATCGAAATTATCCTAAGTTGAATTTTTTGTAACTTTCTGAGAACTTCCAATTTTTTTATGAATAGTGAAAGACACTTAAAACAACTTTTTTAATAAAAATACTTTATTGTGATAAATTATACTATTTAGTGGTTTTAAAGTATAATTATAATATATTTTTACCATTTTATCCAATGGTGGTCATTAGAATTAATTTAACATTGAAATTGGACATAAACAATTGCCAATCTTTTGATATAAATTGTTTCTTAAAAACACGCTATCTGTCGTAAGAGCGGGAATTAATTATAAAATTAATTAATGAAACTTATATGTTTGGAATTTTGTAAAATAGACATCATTTTTGAATTCGGAATATCAATTATAGCTTAGGGTGAAATTTTGGCTTTGTTCTGAAAAACTTCAATTTTTGATGAATAGTGAAACCACTAAGTGGTAGTTAAATAACTGATTTTTCGTTTAAATGAAATATTTCCACTTCTATGATTTGAATTTCAAAATTCTGATATACATGGTTGTCATTAAGAAGTAAAATGTTGTTCAATGAGATTAAAATAATTTTTTGGTGAATAGTAACTTATAAGTTCTTAATCGCGATTAGAGGTAATTAGTGTAGTTTAAGGTACAAATAATGTTTTAATAATATGAGATGAGCATGACACTTGTCCTAATCCTATTGGATGAGTCATGGCCGACCAAGACAGCCCATGGGTCAACTTGAGGACCCCATGGAGCCACTTTAGTTGGAAAATGACATTAATATATATTTATTTAATGTTAAAATTAAATTGACACAAACATGAGTTGTTTTACTAAAACAGTTTTTAAGTGGGGTTACACAAGTCCAAATTTTGACTATAAATATTCATTAGAAAGCTAAAACTATTTACTACATCATAGTATTTTTTTTATATTTTTTAGACATTAAATAAATTAAATTATTTATGACATCATTATGATGCAGTGATGACCTCATTATTTAACGATTTTAATAAAATGGGAAGATAATGAAAAATACAAGGCTTACACTTGTACAAAGCCAATTGGATGAGGAGATTTTGGGACCTTATCACCTTAGCCTTGACTTATATAAGTGTGGGACCTTTAGAATCCGAAAATAATTGTGAAATAATATAACATTTCAATCTTTCCAAAAGTGCCCCTCCTCTCCACTTATAAAAGGCCCCAACCTCTCCCTCCTCATTTACACATTCAAGCCATTTGGATCGGCCAAACTCTGCCCAAATAATCTCCCAACTTCCCCCTATTACTCCTAGAAGCCTTACTTTGGGCAGAACTCTTGCCAAGGAAGCCTTTGGCTCAAATCAAAAAGAGTTACCCGATTTTGAGGTAATGTCTTCTCAAATGTTGTTTTGTTTTATTTTTCTTCTCAAACCCCCTAAACTCTTTTTATTCATTTCTTTTGTAACAAAAATAGTATCATCAATATACTATAATGTTGTTATAAAAAGGATTCGAGCTACACTTAAACACACCAACATCTAATGGTTAAAGAACATATGGTTTCTGTGGATGGCAAATTTCTGCCTCACGAAACGATGATTGTTCAACACTCATATAACACCGTAAAAGGTTGCCATTAAGATGTAACTATTTTTATATATGATATATAATATGTTTATGTTTTACTTATGCTTCTGTATTTTTCATTTATGGCCTACTTTATGATTTCCATTATGGGTAAAACGCGATAATTTCATTTTAGGAAGTGCGGACTACCGCCCCCTCAAAGTGATTTGAATCGTTAATGTCATATGTGGGATGTATAAAGGATGGAGTAAATTATATTATACACTATATTATACTGTAATTATATTATACATTTATATCATTATGATTTCATTCCATTAAATACAAAATATAAATGAAAGTAGCGTTCATGCGTACGTACGGCTTACCGTCTCCATGAACGGTACATTTCATTTCTTACCTCTAAATGTTACGTAATATTATAAATGAATGTATATACTGGATATATAAGATATATATGACATATAAATCATGAATATAATTCTGGAGATAATGGATATTCAACCACATAAACAACTTGTAATTATAAGAAGTTTATTGTTGACTCAAGTACCAAAGATCGGCAAAACAACCGTTATTAACTTAAATAATTACATAATGTTCATATCATTATAATAAGTTATATAATAAGGATAATGAAATTGAAAATGGTTCTTAATAAGGTATATATTAACTCTAGTTTATTATTCAGGAGGTTAAATAACGTTTGAGTCAAGTCGGACACAAAGTAAGGGAATTTCTTAACCCAACTTCCATTCTTTGGGTTAATCTCCTACTTTCAAATTATGTCATGATATTATTATGTCCTATATTGTATTTGTACATTATTTATGTGTAATTATAGTTAATACACATTATAGATGTACTTTATTTAAAAAAAAATATCTTTTTAAGGACTTCGTCTCAATCCCCTTTCATTGAGGCATATTTGGTTTTATACACAACTTTCTTTTATACGGTGTATAAACCCCTTTGACTTTTACGTTTATTCAAAAGGAATCTTTTTTATATGAAGCGTTTTACTAAAAGACAAAAGGGAATGTTTTTCTTTCCGTACTTATGCGGCGACAACGACTTCTCCGCCGCCGTGAACATTATTTGAGATTCGGCTTCCTCTACAAGCCATCATTTTTTTAATGAAAAATAAATACAAAGTTTTAACTTTCTTTTATTTTGGTATTGAAAATGGTTTTGAAAGAATTTTTATTATATCAATGTGTTGTATTGATATCTTGTGATTGAAATGTGGAAATGTTATGTTTCCTTTATGCATGTTTTATGTGATACGATTATGTTATGGTTTATGATATGTTTAAACCTATTCATATGAGGAATGCATTGGACTTAATAAGTGACGGGTGGAGCCCGCTATAGCTCCTCGATGCATCGGCAGGTCTCATGAGACAAACTAGTGTCTTGGCACGAGGCCTTGACAAAATCTTATTTGTGGTCTTGGCACGAGGCCTTGACTACGTGGTTATGATAGTCTGACATTATGCATTCCATCATTATGAAAGTGGTTATTGATATTGCATGTGATTATTCGACCAGTAGAATATCCATGTGAAGAAGTAAATGGAATTATCACATTTTACTTTTGCCATATTATGTTGATGTTCAAGTTCAATAAGGCTTTTGTTTTAGTTATACATTGCCTTAAATGTTAATGTTTATTTATGAAAGCTTCCGATATATTGTTAACCTTACTGAGCATCTGAGCTCACCCCTTTCAATGTTTTAATATTTTTCCAGGATGTGAAGAAGTATTTTATGAATGACCTACAGGGGTAGTCAGAAAGGGATATGATTGTGGACTATGAAGACCATGTTATTGTAGTTTGTTTACTTTTTGATGTAATGAAAGACTTATGAATGTATCTAGTGTTTCCAAGGCTACTAAACTATCGGTCTTTCGAGACTTGATCTTTTGTGATCATGCCAATGTTACGAAGTAATGCACCGACTCTGGGTAGCTGGGGTCGGGGCGTTACAGTTGGTATCAGAGGCAGTTTAGTACTAACCTTGGAAGCTAGATTTAGATAAACTCTGATTAGAGCACATAGCCCGAAGATAGACTTTGAGGATTTGTATAGAAGAACTTCCTAGAATTTTGGTATTGTAGAGATGTTGTGAGTTTTCCGAGCAATACATCCCTGTCTGGATACGAGCAGGTAGAGGCGGCTCTGGCACAGATGTACCTAGGGGTAAAACTCGAAAACACCGCTTTGAGCTAGACTCGAACGGGAACTGGTGCACGACAACGGGCCTTGCTGCACTCTTGGTTACGACACTCCCAGGGGATATGCTTAGGATAATTCTCATTTTCTTTACAAACCACTATGAAGGGTTATGAGTATATAATTTATCAAAGAAAACATTTCTTTTTATGATTATGGATTATAACCATAAATAGTTCAATTTATGTTAAGTGTTTTATAAGTATGGGATTATGTATTTTGATTCATAAACTGATCTAGTTTATGCCATTGTTTAGAAATGGCGCCTAGTTGAAGAAATGGAAACCGTATCAATGCACGCACTCCATGTAGGGATTGCCCTCCTGCTCAAGATAGTTATGATGGAGCTAGTGATACAACTGGTGCTGATCAGCTTCTCACCATACTGGGACAACTCACGCATGTTATGAATAATAACCTTACTCGTATGGAGCACCCTGATCCGCAACGTGGAGGATCAATGCTAGACCGTTTTATGAGGCAACAACCACCAACCTTCAATGGGAGTACAAATCCTATAGTAGCTGAGCAATGGATAAATTCCTTAGAGAAAATATTCCATGCCTTGGGGAGTAGTGAAAGGGAGAAGGTTGTCATGGCAGTTTACCGCCTCACTGGAGATGCCGATCAGTGGTGGTCGCTGATTCAAAACACAAAGGAAGATGATGACGTATCGAATATGGAATGGAGGGAGTTAAAAGAGATTTTCTTAGAAAAATACTTTCCTCGTGACAATCGAGCAGATATGGAAAGGCAATTTCTGAGTCTGAGGCAGAAGGAGGATGAGAATGTCTCAAAGTATGAGGCTAACTTTACAAGGTTAGCGAGTCATGCTTCCGATTATATACGTAACCCAAGGAGTAAGATTGATCATTTCTTTGATGGGTTAAAACCATTTCTCCGTCGAGCTTTAGTATCAAAATCCTTCTCATCATACGAAGATATTGTCTCGTGTGCTATCAAGACAGAAAAGGAATTATCTAAGTCTTATGACAACAAAGTAAAGCAAGAGAAGAAGAGAACGGTGGAACAAGAGATAGATAAAGAGAAAACGGGAAAGAATGATTTTCCATTATGTGATAATTGTGGGAAGAATCACCCTGGTACTTGCCTAAAAGGAATGGGAGTTTGTTATAAATGTGGAGAAAAGGGTCACCAGGCTCGTGATTGCAAGGGAAATAATGAGGCTGTCAAAGTTGAATGCTACAATTGTAGAGAAATGGGTCATTATGCAAATGAATGTCCTAAGCGTCAAGGAAAATTACCTCAGAAAAGGCCAAGGGATCAAGGCCAATCATATGCTGTGACTACAGTTGAAGCAGAATAATTATTGTATTTGTGTTTTTGGACTCAAGAACTAGATTATGGTTATAAGAATAATGTGATATATATAAGGATTGTACTTCAGTACATGTTGTTTTCATTAAGGATTTAATATGATTAAGGTAATCATATTTTTAGTATGTGACAATAAGATAAACTTTTCTTTGTTTGGGGAATCTGATGTAACAATTGATTTTGGAATTTAGAGACCTTTTAGAGAAAGTCTGGAAGAAGGTATTTTGGATAACTATAAAGGTTGGAATGGATTAAGTTGAACTTTGGATAGTATTGTTTAAGGTTAAAACATTTATGAAGATTATTTTTGGAATAGTATAGTACTATATTTTTAGGAAAAGGACAACCTGCAGGGTGGGGCATAACCCGTCGCGTCGGACAAAGCTGCAGGAATCGAACCCACAACCATAGTGCGACAGGCCTTTATTTCCTACCACTAGCCTACAGGAAGTCTCTGGTTATTACAAAATAATTTTACTAATCTAAATGGTATGTGTTAACATTTGGAACCTTATACAATTAGGATAAATAGAATATTTTAGAGTTCTGTTACTATTTGGAGTAAAAGTTGGGTTTGTGGTAAAAATTTATTAACGAATGAAAGTATACATAACAAGTATGTATATTCCCTTACGTTCTTAGTAAATCTCTTAAATAAATTCCTCAACATTATAAAAGGTAACTTAAAACAAAAATGTTGTCGGTTAACTTTTCCAACTGGGGATTCAATGACCGTTTAACCAATCACTAGTTTGTGATTTTCTTATGGTTAAACTTTCTCCTAATCCTGTTTTCTATAACTCTCCATCATACCTTGATGGTTTGTTTTTCTTCCATATCCATATTTTCATAGAATCCTAGAATGGGCTATATCGGGTGACCTTTGTACTTATCTTACTTTCTTTTAATGTTATATATTTATTAACCTTATTTTCGATGTGGGTTTTCCTCAAAGGTATTTTCTCTTTTCAACCTTTTATTATCAAAGAAAAATTTCAAATTGTGAGGACGCAATTTATTGAAGGATGGGAGAATGTAACACCCCGAGCTTCCACGATACGCTTCTCATTCAATAATGCAATAGCTTGCATTGTACGCAACTTCGAGTTCTAAAACACCGCGACTAATCAAAGTAGCCGTTATGAATAGTAATAACCACTTTTTAAAATTATAGAAATTTTATATTTCGAAATGGACTTCATTTTTGGATTCGGAATATCGAAATTATCCTAAGTTGAATTTTTTGTAACTTTCTGAGAACTTCCAATTTTTTTATGAATAGTGAAAGATACTTAAAGCAACGTTTTTAATAAAAATACTTTATTGTGATAAATTATACTATTTAGTGGTTTTAAAGTATAATTAGATTATATTTTTACCATTTTATCCAATGGTGGTCATTAGAATTAATTTAACATTGAAATTGGACATAAACAATTGTCAATCTTTTGATATAAATTGTTTCTTAAAAACACGCTATCTGTCGTAACAGCGGGAATTAATTATAAAATTAATTAATGCAACTTATATGTTTGTAATTTTGTAAAATAGATATCATTTTTGAATTCGGAATATCAATTATAGCTTAGGGTGAAATTTTGGCTTTGTTCTGAAAAACTTCAATTTTTGATAAATAGTGAAACCACTAAGTGGTAGTTAAATAACTGATTTTTCGTTTAAACGAAATATTACAACTTCTATGATTTGAATTTCAAAAATCTGATATAAATGGTTTTCATTAAGAAGTAAAATGTGGTTCAATGAGATTAAAATAATTTTTTGGTGAATAGTAACTTTTAAGTTCTTAATCGCGATTAGAGGTAATTAGTGTAGTTTAAGGTACAAATAATGTTTTAATAATATGAGATGATCATGAAACTTGTCCTACTCCTATTGGATGAGTCATGGCCGACCAAGAGAGCCCATGTGTCAACTTGGGGACCCCATGGAGCCACTTTAGTTGGAAAATGACATTAATATATATTTATTTAATGTTAAAATTAAATTGACACAAACATGAGTTGTTTTACTAAAACAGTTTTTAAGTGGGGTTACACAAGTCCAAAATTTGACTATAAATATTCATTAGAAAGCTAAAAATCTTTCCTACATCATAGTAGTTTTTTTATATTTTTTATACATTAAATAAAGTAAATTATTTATGACATCATTATGATGCAGCGATGACCTCATTATTTAACGATTTTAATAAAATGGGAAGATAATGCAAAATCCAAGGCTTACACTTGTCCAAAGCCAATTGGATGAGAAGATTTCGAAACCTTATCACCTTATCCTTGACTTATATAAGTGTGGGACCTTTAGAATCCGAAAAGCATTGTGAAATAATATAACATTTCAATCTTTCCAAAAGTGCCCCTCCTCTCCACTTATAAAAGGCCCCCACCTCTCCCTCCTCATTTACACATTCAATCCATTTGGCTCGTCCAAACTCTGCCCAAATAATCTCCCAACTTCCCCCTATTACTCCTAGAAGCCTTACTTTGGTCAGAACTCTTCCCAAGGAAGCCTTTGGCTCAAATCAAAAAGAGTTACCCGATTTTGAGGTAATGTCTTCTCTAATGTTGTTTTGTTTTATTTTTCTTCTCAAACCCCCTAAAATCTTTTTATTCATTTCTTTTGTAACAACAACAGTATCATAAATATACTAGGATGTTGTTATAATAAGTATTCTAGCTACACTTACACACACCAACATCTAATGGTTAAAGAACATACGGTTTCTGTGGATGGAAAATTTCTGCCTCACGAAACGATGATTGTTCAACACTCATATAACACCTTAAAAGGTGGCCATTAAGATGTCACTATTTTTATATATGATATATAATATGTTTATGTTTTACTTATGCTTCTGTATTTCTCATTTATGGCCTACTTTATGATTTCCATTATGGGTAAAACGCGATAATTTCATTTTAGGAAGTGCGGACTACCGCCCCCTCAAAGTGATTTGAATCGTTAATGCCATATGTGGGATGTATAAAGGATGGAGTAAATGGTATTATACACTATATTATACTGTAATTATATTATACATTTATATCATTATGATTTCATTCCATTAAATACAAAATAGAAATGAACATAGCGTTCATGCGTACGTACGGCTTACCGTCTCCATGAACGGTGCATTTCATTTCTTACCTCTAAATGTTACGTAATATTATAAATGAATGTATATACTGGATATATAAGATATATATGACATCTAAATCATGAATATAATTCTGGAGATAATGGATATTCTACCACATAAACAACTTGTAATTATAAGAAGTTTATTGTTGACTCAAGTACCAAAGATCGGCAAAACAACCGTTATTAACTTAAATAATTACATAATGTTCATATCATTATAATAAGTGATATAATAAGGATAATGAAATTGAAAATGGTTCTTAATAAGGTATATATTAACTCTAGTTTATTATTCAGGAGGTTAAAGAACGTTTGAGTCAAGTCGGACACAAGGTAAGGGAATTTCTTAACCCAACTTCCATTCTTTGGGTTAATCTCCTACTTTCAAATTATGTCATGATATTATTATGTCCTATATTGTATTTGTACATTATTTATGTGTACATATAGTGAATACACATTATAGATGTACTTTATTTAAAAAAAATGATCTTTTTAAGGACTTCGTCTCAATCCCCTTTCATTGAGGCATATTTGGTTTTATACACAACTTTCTTTTATGTGGTGTATAAACCCCTTTGACTTTTACGTTTATTCAAAAGGAATCTTTTTTATACGAAGTGTTTTACTAAACGACAAAAGGGAATGTTTTTCTTTCTGTACTTATGCGGCGACAACGACTTCTCCGCCGCCGTGACCATTATTTGAGATTTGGCTTCCTCTACAAGCCATTATTTTTTTAATGAAAAATAAATACAAAGTTTTAACCTTCTTTTATTTTGGTATTGACAATGGTTTTGAAAGAATTTTTATTATATCAATGTGTTGTATTGATATCTTGTGATTGAAATGTGGAAATGTTATGTTTCCTTTATGCATGTTTTATGTGATACGATTATGTTATGGTTTATGATATGTTTAAACCTATTCATATGAGGAATGCATTGGACTTAATAAGTGACGGGTGGAGCCCGCTATAGCTCCTCGATGCGTCGGCAGGTCTAATGAGACAAACTAGTGTCTTGGCACGAGCCCTTGACAAAATCTTATTTGTGGTCTTGGCACGAGGCCTTGACTACGTGGTTATGATAGTCTAGCATTATGCATTCCATCATTATGAAAGTGGTTATTGATATTGCATGTGATTATTCGACCAGTAGAATATCCATGTGAAGAAGTAAATGGAATTATCTCATTTTACTTTTTCCATATTATGTTGAAGTTCAAGTTTAAAGGGCTTTTTTTTAGTTATACATTGCCTTAAATGTTAATGTTTATTTATGAATGCTTCCGCTATATTGTTAACCTTACTGAGCATCTGAGCTCACCCCTTTCAATGTTTTAATATTTTTCCAGGATGTGAAGAAGTATTTTATGAATGACCTACAGGGGTAGTCAGAAAGGGATATAATTGTGGACTATGAAGACCCTGTTATTGTAGTTTGTTTACTTTTTGATGTAATGAAAGACTTATGAATGTATCTAGTGTTTCCAAGGCTACTAAACTAATCGGTCTTTCGAGACTTGATCTTTTGTGATCATGCCAATGTTACGAAGTAATGCACCGACTCTGGGTAGCTGGGGTCGGGGCGTTACATTATATATCCGAATAATATCATTTGATGGAAAAAAAATTATACAGTTTATTAGGGGTGAATAATCATAGGACTTTGAGGCACCTTCTCATAGTGTACATCCTTGGTGATATCTTGTAGGATATTATGAGCATGAGACCCAAGAGTAGGAAATCCACATTTCTAAGTGTCATTGAATGTTCTTATCTATGGATTTGTGCATTGGTCCTTAAAATTTAATGTTATTATTAATAAATATTATTAGTCATGTACTTTTATGTTTTGATGAAAATAATGACTACAAATGTTCATAGAGAGGTAGGATACGTTTGGTGGATCACAAGTAATATTCGATTAAAGAATAATGAGAGAAAGGGTTTATCCCATCTGTTCACTAATAGAAGTCATTATCTTAGGACCTTTTATAAATATATCCTAAATAAATCTAGGGACATGGTGTTCTATAGGAAGGTTTAATTTCTAGAAATTCAAAGAAAGAGATATATAGAATATTGGTTGATGGAACTGAAATGAAAACTTATCACTTAGAGATATTTTGCTAAAGGGATTATATTACATTGTAAATGACCATATGATGTGACTTGTCATTATGGAATTAACTTATTTCTCTATGGGTGCCACGGCATGTTTCTAGATTCTAACATTGGACTTTAGGCTGCTCTGCCTAATGCCACTGAGAAAGAGGCCTAGAGGTTCACACACTAAGGGTATCCAGAATCTCAGTTAAATAAGTTTTTATTTAACAAGTTGAATAAATATTATTCTCATTTTTGGTGTAATAATTATTCTTGTATGTATGATCTCATTTATTTTGTCACCAGTTATTCGAGAGAATATATTATAGGTATAATAATTAATAAATAGTGAGGAGGATTGAAGGATTGAGATTAAGTGTCTAGTGAGAAATAATAATATTGAATATTATTTGATTAAATAATATTTAATTATAACTTGAAAGTTACGAGAATTTCAGGAAATAATAATATTGCAGTTATTATTTAACATGGGGGTTTCACTAGGGTTAATGAATTATTTAAATGCACTTGTGAAAATTATTTTATTATTACCCTAGTGAAATAAATTCCTAGTTATATTATTCTCTCATTAGCTATGGGTAAGAAAAGAAATGAAAATTGGGTTGTGCACAAAGAATTGGAGAAAATCTCTCAAGATTCGAGATTTCATCCCTCTCTAAGAACACTCTCAAGAATGAGAGTGATCCTCCTCCATCAGATCAAGGATAAATCTTTATAAGTGGTTCTCAGTGTGATCAACGGTAGACAATTTAAGAACAAGGATCTTTTGTGCTAGCACATGGTGATTCATTAATTGTTATACAGAGATTCATGGATCACATGTGGATCATGGCTAGATGATATCTAACATTGATCTATACCACACAATGTAAGTGCACTACAAATCTATGGCTGAACACATTATGGAAAACAAGAAATTCTTATCATGATTTTTTTGAACACAATAACTATTTTTTGGCATTTACTAAAAATTAGTCCATAAATCAAAATAAATTCCTTTAAAATTATTTAAGATAAGGTGACATATGAGGGCACTGTAAAATAAACTTGGCTTATTCATAAATAAAATCAGTATAAGTTGTTTAATTATCAGGGTTATAAATACCCATAACAGGTCGTAACAAAAGAAATATTCCCTAACAGACCTACCCGGTCCAGTTGTGCATTTTTTAATTCAATAACATGCCTCAGAAAAATATGATCGATGTTTTGCAATAAAAAATATAGGATAGGTCAAAAACCTCAAGAAACTATGTTCTAACTCACAACCTACTCCAAAATCCATGACTAAAAAAATAATGATCACCAAAACCCACTAGAGACACTGCCTCTTTCACACTCAAAAGTTGGGTCTTGGTCAATTCTCTATTTCCATGTCCAATTTACCATTTAAATTAATTAAATATTCATTTTCATTTAATTTCCATCATTAATTTATTTAAAAGGTTTAACCATTTGTTTACAAATATATAATCCATGAGGTCCCATAACACCTCATGAACCAAAATTTGGGGCCCCTATAATTCATACCGTATCAAATTCACTTTAAATAATTGAATCAAAAGGTGAATCACTTTCTGATCCATAAGGGACGATAATCCTTATGAATGGAAAGATGGATTCAATTCCTCTATCCATTTCAAAAAAAAATCTATCCCATCATCAGGTACATCTATCTCAACACCTATCACAATATCAAGTAACAAGTAAAGAATCTTAAATGGCATCGCAAAATTCATGGCATGGGAAATCTAGAAAGTTCCTAAGATAATGCATGAGATGGAATACCCAAATCAACTTGTGTTGGAACATAATATAACCCAAATCCATATCAACAAAAATATCATAATTCAAGGGTTTTACCCAATGGTTGAATCAAATCAACTATAATTGTCCAAATCAAGAAAATAGCAATTTATGTGAGGAAATTTTGTTTTTTCCTATACGTGGGTGGGCTATGCCCAAGAATAGATCATTACCTATTGTCACAAAATAGTAAATAAAAATAAAAAATAAACTTTTACATCGATTTGTAACATCCCAGACCCGGATGCCACTCAACAATGCCATGAGTTTGGTTGGATATATGGCCTCAATCATATTTCCCCAATTTCTACAGGCTATTGACTAGATATGAGGGAATATGGTGTGTATGTGTCAAGACTATTCCCTATTACCTGATTGTAACACAGTGTAATATCAATAACAGATAAATGGATGAAGTAGTAAAATGTGAAAAAAAATATATACACAATAGGAATCAATAACATTATCAAAATGAATCTCATATGCAGAATGATGACGATACATATCTCCACAAAGCATCCAAAATAGGTACAATGTATTAAAGTACAATACATGTATCCAAATACCAAAAAGGAAAAAATATCTATCTTAAAATAGAATTATGAGCCATATTTCCATCCTAAGATCCACTGTTCCTATGAATGGTACAAAATCAACCATCTAACTATGGACTCATTCCATAGTCCCTAACTGCATCCAAATAGTCTATTCTGGGACCCAAAAATGGCCCGAACATGGGGTGAGATACAATCCTAGTAGGTGACAATTAAAATATATATAAAATTAGATTCTGTACAATATATAAAGTTATGTAGTGTGAATTTAAACTGGTAAACAGTAAAAAAATTATAGAAGGCCATGGCATGTAGATAATACACCAGTAACCCTAAAATAACCCCTAAAGGCTCCCTGTAAAATAGTTTCAAGCTCATACACAAGGCTTATATATGTAAAAGTATTTAGAACCATGACATTTACATACAAACCAAAGAACCATATCAATCATTTCCCTTCTATATAACTAGAATAGTCAAACACACATGGTTGAACCATTAAATAGATCATAAAAAATTCCTCAAAATTGTGCCATATAATTAAAATGTCACAATAAAAAAGGTTGTGTCGTATAATGAAGTGCCAAACCAAAAGGTCCGGGTCCAAGTTGTAGATGATCAAGGAATCCTCATAAGGTCCTCAGAGCATCTCGATGGAATCTTAATAAAGGCACCAGTTGGATTCCAAAGAGCTTGTATACCGAACATGTCCTATGTGAGTCCCAGAAAGCAAGATCCATGGGGTAGTAAGTCCCATGGAATCCCACAAAATCAATACCCAAGTAGCATACTCAATCTTAGGAACACACTACATCATTCAAGATCCATAGAGCACCATCCGTAGAACCCATTCATTCATTCCCTATTTCATAAAATTTATCATTACATACCATATGATTCAACCCACTCATATAAACATTCAAATTCAAATACATCTCATGAGTATACCCCCTCATATATTACAATTCAAATTCAAAGACTTAAAGTGAGTATACCCACTTATTTATCAAAACACGAACAAACATATTTCTTGATTTTAGCCAATCATTTATAAAATTTCTATCAAATACCTTTAATAAATATAGGCTTGATATATCTGTTAAATTCAAGAGAATCAACAAGAAAGAGAGGAATACATCTCTTAATTAGGAAATAAAATCTCAATTAAATACAACTAAGATTCCTTAAACTAGACATGCATAAAAACTCCATGGATTGTTCAACATGGCTTAATGAAGGTAAATTCATATGGATCACCCAATGGGAGGCTTTGGTTGCGGTGAAAACCTACAAAATGTCTCAAGGGTGCCAAAGGGATTCTCTAAAAGGCCATGATTCACTATATTCAATTAATAATTTTAATTTCAAGTCCATTATGAAATTTTAGGTGGGTTGAATAATGGAATGTAGCCTATTAAAGTACTAAAACTCAATGAAAATGTACAGACCATCTTTTGTATCTTATTAATAGAGTTATAATCTAGAATCAACTCCTGATATGACTCAGATTGAGGGAAATTAAAAGAATGAATGAATAACTAGAAATTAGGGAAAATCAACTTATTGTTAAATAACATCGTTGAGAGGAAGAAGAACGATGAATCTATAAAAAGGAATAGAGTAATAATATATGTATATCTAATGGGAAATTATATTCTTGAATCAGAGAATATATGGAGAACTGAGATCAAAATCTCCCATAGATCTTCAAGGGATGTCTCAAAATGTTCCCCTACATTCCGCAAAAGAAAATATTATTTTAGGATTAAAATATATTTTTAATTTGATTTTAAATTATAAAATTTCCAAAAAATTAGGGGATTCATAGTTTAGGTGTATGGTTTGACAAAACCTGGGCCAACCATGCATGGTTAGCTATTGGGAAGGGGCACCCAGATGGTTACCTTGCATGCTTTGACTAACCTTGAAAAAACAATTCAAAAACCCCACTGTCAAAATTGAGGATGTTGTCTCAAATCCATGTGTACTAAATCTCATGGTTTGACTAAAGCTGTGTGGCCATTACCTCCATGTTATCTATCCTCTATGTATTTTCTATAACAATGTGGCCTTCCACACATGGTTTGAACTAACCTTGTGTGAGGCCATTTTCACCTCTAAACATGTGATTCAGGATCATAACAATCCCCAAACACCCATGAAACCTCTATGACCTCAAATGGAATTCCCATTAGGTTATATATAAATATTAAAAATAAATATTATGGAATCCTCACCTCATACAAAAACCATGGTTCTTACACTATTGATCAGATGTTAGCACTAGTATATTTCTATTACCAGGGTGTGGTGGGTCACTGGAGGACCTTGATAATCTATAACCATGATGAGGAAATTTGTCTTTGGATAATGTTCAAGTGCAATTTATTCTCAGATTATTACTCAATGATACTTAGTTATGGGTACATTTAGAATCTATTAGATTTATAATATAGTAGCTATCAGTTGCTAAGTATGGGATTGGATTCACTAATCTCATGAAATAATCCATTTACATGATTCACAACGGATTATACCAATCATAAAAGATTCATCATGTCCTTTATTTAAAAATTCAAGAATGTTTCATTCCCCTCCATATCCCCATCTATTTTGGGATTGTAGAGCATGCTAAGGTAATGGATAGCTTCTTAGAATTGGGGCATCGGGTAGTAGGTTTTAGTGGTGGACACCCAAAAGGGGTCATGGTGGGTTATATCATGTCATCAGCTGTTAATGGATATTGTTACGCATAAATATCATGGAACGAGATTCATTCACATGTGCACTATCAAACCAGAGTATTAGTCACAAAGGGGTTTCATAAATGATTCATTCATCCATGTGAAAATAATTTTCATTCTTGTAAATAAAATGACATGTTGGGGTATGAATTCATAATCAATTATGACACAAATAACAGTTATGCAGTGGATGGACCCTTATTTCATAGGTTGTGGTGTGGTCAGGGACCTCCCTTAAGTGGTCAAGGCAATCCTTAGGGAGTTGGATTTGGAAGCGGGGTAGGAGGAGGATGAAATTATTTTTTGTTTCCACCACCAACACTCAAAAGTGATCCATGTTAGTCTTAAAGGGGTAGAAGTATGGGATTATTCCAGATGCATGTGATGGAGGGTAGTAAATAGGAATTACATAACATGATCTGATGTAAGATATGTGTCTATTTTACATTGGCACTCATAGTTTTAAGAATAGGAATCAGTCATTCCTTTGTTTTCAATTCCCTATATTGAGTGTAAACTATTATTATGGAGTCTCTAGATTTACATGTGTGTCTATACATGCCTACTATATTCATATCCATGCTCTGCCACATCATTTTGTGGTGTCAACATATGCTTATTAGAGTGAGTTTTTAGAGGGACCATATTGTGGTTGTGATGAATCCATAAAAGATCATCCTTTATATAGATCAGATTTGTACAATAAATGTCTGAATAAATTATTTCCATCAATGGGTAATGTGATTTTGTAATACCCTGATATATTTATAAAATATATTTTTAAATAATTTTATTTCTTTGATAGCTTTCATTATATTAAATAGAAAGTTAATGTGAACAGAAAAATATTATCAAATTTTAAATGTATATTATAAACTAACCCTTAATTTGGTGGGAATGAATAGGAATAAAAAGTTTTTGAAATAAATATAATTTTCCAACTTTAAATTAACATATCGTTAAGTTCTTATAAAATGT
The DNA here is from genome assembly GCA_963277665.1 of Viscum album. Classification (NCBI taxonomy): domain Eukaryota; kingdom Viridiplantae; phylum Streptophyta; class Magnoliopsida; order Santalales; family Viscaceae; genus Viscum; species Viscum album. The sequence continues at coordinate 1,025,605,705 of OY728126.1, forward strand.
TTAGACATTTGTTTAGTAAACACTTTTTCCTTCCAAAATATGTCTTTCTTCAAAAATGATTATTTCTTATTTTTTTGAGTGAATATTATTTAGTATAATCTCTAGAAAAATTATTTGAAAAAATTAATTTAATTTTTTAATTCATCATTTCAAAATTATCATAAAATTATTTTATTGTTATTTTTATAAAAACATTTATTTTTCATGGAATAGTGAAAAATAATGATTTTATTGAAAGTTATATTTTATTTTAATGTTTTTAAATGGTAAAATTATTTTTTAGAGAATTTATAAAGTTTAATTACTTTTTTGGATTTAAAATAATAAAATTATGGTTTTTGAAATGGATTTTATTCCTGAATTTACTTTTAATAAATAAAAAAGTATTTTTTTCAAAAAATATTTTCATTACATTTTTTGTTTTAATTTACAATTAAAGTATGAAATTTCATTGTTTTTAATTATAAAAATTAATTAAATATTTATATTCAATGTGTTCACATTTTTTAATTAATACCCTTTTATATTTAGTCAATATGAATAGTAATTGTGGTAAAATTTATTACATCGGTAATGGGTAAAACGGGTATGCCTGGGTAAAAAATAAGTGATAAGGCCATACCATTTCATCCTATTTTCTATTAGATAACTTTAACTCAAACCTTACCACATAAGGTTCTAAATTGTGTTATTTAGTCGATACATTTCCATAAAAATGACTGAGATATTATTTAAATCAATGAAAGGGACAAAATCTCACACTCTTATTTTTTATAAGTATAATATTTTTAATATGGGGTTAAATAGAATATGTGTTCAACACTAAATATTTTTTGGAGATATAAAGTATTTATCTTAATCATAGTTATTTATTTATTATTTTAAGAAATTTAATAATTACCCTAAATTCATACACAACTATAATGTAGTAATTGTACAATTAAATGAAAAATATTATAAAAAATATAAAAAATATAAAAAATATTAAAAGAAATATAATTTAATTAATCATGGTTTTAAAATAATTTTATAGATGATTATGATATATTATGTGTGTGTTAAATTATTTTTTTGATGATATCCTGTTGTTTTTAGTTAATTAAAGTCTAATTAGTGAATAGTCCAAAAATTGATATTATTAATATTTTATAGTGAATAATATTTTATTAAATGACATAAAATTTTAAAAAATATTAGATTTGGGAAAAATATTAGTATATGGATTAATATGGAATTAATAACCTATATATTGGGTTATTGGAATTTTATAGTAATTATTTAAAGCCCCAAAGAGTAAAACTCCATGTTGTTGTGGTAATAATTAAAAGGGATAAATAAGGGTTAAAAGAAAAGATAATGACATTACCGATACCTAAAATTGCCCAAATAAATTATGGGATAAACAGGATTATACCCTTATCATATTAAGTTCTAATTTGTGTTTTTAATGGAAATTTTTCCATGAAAAAGACTTATATATTATTTGAATCAGATATAATTTAAAAATGTTTCACCCTTTTTTTTAATATATTTTATGTGTCCACCTGGAGAAAAAAGGATGATATGGATGAAAATAACTCTTTTAATCTTCATCAGATTTTTTATCATATAAATTTATTCTTATTTTTTTGAAATTATATAATTAACTTAAATTATCCTAAAATTCTAAAATAGTATTTTTTTAGTTAACATAAAAATAAAATAATTGATTTTAAAAAATATAAATTTTTTATTCTTTATTATTATTTAATGTTTATAATGGATTTTATATATCTATATGATATATTATAGATGTTTTAAAGAATTATATTCTAAAGCTCCTTTTGTTTTGATGTATTTGAAATCAAATTAAAAGAATAGTGTTAGAGTTGAAATTAATGATAACTTAAGAGAATAATGTTTTATTAAATTAACTAAAATTCAAAAAAAATATTGTATTCATCCATTTGAGTTTAATATAGCTTAATAGATCATTAATGTTCTATTTAAGAGTCATTTCCCATTTATAGTAAAATTATTAACCTTTTATAATTAAAATAATGGTTACCAAGGTTAATGTTAAAAATAATTAACCAAGGGGTTAATAAAAAAAAGTTTTAAATTAACACATAAACTTATATAAATTATATTTGTTAATTATATTAAAACGTTATCTTATATTATAATGAAATATATTTCCATTTGGTGTTAATTGGATAGAAAAATAATTTATTATAATTTAGTCTTTTGGGAACTTCCAAAAGGGACCCTCACCTCAATTATAAATGGTCACCTCCTCCATCACTTCTTTACATAATAATGATACTTATATATAGAATATATTTTACCAGTTTCTTTTATAAAATACTATAGATATATTATACAGGTTCTAGTCTTCTCAAAAGACCATCCCTAGAGAACCTTATAGAAGATACAAAGAGTCATTTTGAAGGAGAGGTAACCGCTCTAACCAGTCACTTTTTTTCTAATATTTCTTACCTCCTCAAAATATAAAATTTTTATTAGAAAATAAAAACATTGGTATCATAAATATTATTTATATTTTATTATTATCATTATTTTTAAAACACCATTATATACCCTCTTTCCAATCAAACAAGATGTAAAAGTATGACTCATGTGTGTGTACGACTTACCGTCTCCACATAACGATACAATTAATGTTACATCTCCTTATATTATGGATTTTTATTATATGGGTTTAATTAATATATATGATATATATTTGATATAATAATTTTTATAGAAATATTAATTATTATTTTCCTTTCATTCATTCCATCAATCAAATAATTAAAACAACATTCTTGCGTACGTAAAACCTATTGTCTCCATGAATAGTGTAATTCATTTTTACATATCTAATTTATATGAATGATTATTAATATGTATAATTATTATAAATTATTTTTATACCATGATTAAAAATAGGTGAATTATTTGATAAAGATCAAAGTATAAGGACTAATACTTTCAAAACAAAACATGCTTAGAAAACGAAGCAGTTATCACCCAGAATAGTAAATTTAATAACAAATTATTTTAAAAAATGTGATAAGATTTTATAAAATAATATTAACATTTATGATAAAATTTATATTATGTTATAAATTGGTAACAAATCCATATTTATTTTATAGGATGTTTGAATGTGAATTATGAAAGGAAATGCTTGGGGTAAGGTTTTATTCCACAATCTCAATATTATTCTGGATTTATTATCTTGAAGTCCCCACTATGGAATATTTATCTTGTATATCCATATTTCCTAAAAATGATTTATAAAATATTTAATAATATTATTATATAATATTTTAAAGTCATGTTTACCCATGTTTTACTTTTTACAAAATGTTTTTAATGGAATATTTTTATCATTTTCAAATCAAGGTACTTTGGGACTTTTCTTACAAAAATATGAAAGGAATGTTTTTCAAATTATATTTCATGAGAATAACTACCCTCTTCTGTAAAGAATAGTTTTTTTAATCTTCCTATATAATATTATAAGTTTCTTTTTAATGAAATTTTCTTCCATTTTAATTTAGGATCATTTTAAACAAATGGTTTCAAATTGGAAAGGATATTTTCATCAAGAATTATTTCAAGTGATATTTTAAAATAATTTTCTATATAAGACAACATTATGTGATGTTACTTATTCTATACAGGGGATATGGTTTATGGATACAATCCTTATTATTTATTTGGATGTTTTTTGTTTATGATTTCATGATGTTTATGAATCCTGTTACTTTTCCATGAGTTATTCTATGATGAAGGTTTTATAAATCCCAATTATTATCATGGGTTTTGATATGATGAATGATTTGTCTTATTATAGAACATACATGCATGGTTTTATTGTGTGATTGGTGGGACCTATATATCCCTCCAATATATTGGCTAAATATTTATATCTCATGAGATAGACAAGACCAGAACGAGGAGCGAACTCAAATTAGTAATATAGTGTTTGAATAGGAAGTGAATGAATTCAATAATAGAGGGATATAATGGGAAGTGAAACCAGTTTAGTAACACATGGTTGGAATGGGATGTAAAGCAAGTTTAGTAATATAGGGCTAGAACTGGGATTGAATTTCATTTAATAAAGTATTGTTTCGGCAATGATGGTCATAGCAGTGATCCTTGACAAATATGAACATGATTTTCTATGTTTTTGTGTATGCCAAAAATTCCATGTATTATTCAAACATTATACTATATAGCATCCTGCCATTTTATAACATTATCTTTCATTACATTTTACAAAACTGAGGATCTTTAAGGTTTAGTGTCTTGGTTCATTACTGCATCTCATAACCTAGGGACATACATCAAAAGAATGGGTGAGCAGAAGGCCCAGTAAGGGAAATAAGAGAAAAATTTTACATGTGAACTTGAGATACTTCAATAAGGTCATCAAAAGAACTTTAAGACATGACAAAGTAATCATGAGTTACATCATAATAAAAATAACATTTTTCATAACTTGAAGATGTGGATGCAACATTTAATATTGACAATCGTTTCGTTTCACCAAGGTCCATCCCCAAGGTGTCGTTAAAAATTACCATGGTTATTCACCATGGCATCATTAAAAAATGGTCATCTCTAGAGATTAAGTCTTTACCCAATGCATTAGAGCGCTATCTAGGCGCACCCCTAAACTATAATCTCTTGTGGTTACATCATTATCCAATACAATGGAGAGCTATCAGGGCGTACCCTTAAATTTTCCTTTATTATCATGTGAGCCACATATATCATCATCGAAAATTTCATAAATAACCCATATAGCATAAAATAAATGGGTTTCATTTCATAATCATAATGTTTTAAAAACTGCTTTAAAGACATGATCTTTACGTCACTTTAAACCCACGGAAAGGGAAAGCGGGTCTCATGTATGTAAATAATAGAATTTAAAATAGATCATTTTGATATATATGTGAATACCCCTGTTGAAATAAGAGTTTTGATTATTCACTTTATAATGTAAAATAATTTTGAGAAAAGAGAGAGAGGAACTTTAAGACGAAAATTCTGCAGCATAACAGCTTTGTTTCGGGGTTTTAGAAAACATTGAGAAGAGAGGGGACATGGGTCAAACATTCATAAATGACCCATCAAACAGTATAGGGACAAAATATAAAGGATTTAAGAACATGTTAATGAAATTTGAAAATATACCATATGAAAGGAAGAAAAAATAAGATTTCTCTTGTGAGAATTCGGCAGCCTAACGGCGTCACTTAAACTTCAACAAAATTGAGTTGACAAAGTCAAATAGGGCCTCTCATCATATGAAAAAAAGAGCATAGTATGATAGATATAGAGAGAATACCCCAACATGATAGAAAGGAACTTGAAAGAATTGATATGAAAGTAGAACTTCAAAACGAGAAGGGTGAAAACCCACTTAAAAATTTGGCAGCCTAACGGCGCCACTTAAAACTTCAAAATACTGAATTGAAGAGATCAAATGGGGTCTCTCATCATATGGTCATAAAAGATCAGTATGATAGATATATATATCATACCCCAACATAACAAAAAGGAACATGAAATAATTGACATGAAAGTTGAACATCAAAATGAGAATGGTGAAGGACCACTTAAAAATTCGGCAGCCTAACGGCGCCACATAAAACTTCAAAATACTGAATTCAAGAGATCAAATGGGGTATCTCATCATATGATCATAAAATATCAGTATGATAAATTTAGATATCATACCCCAACATAATAAAAAGGAACATGAAATACTTTACATGAAAATATATCTTGAAAATGAGAAGGGAGAAAGAATCCGTTACAAAAATTTCGGCAGCCTAACGGTGCCACTTAAAACTTCATAAGACGAAATAATGAGAGTAAGAGGGGATATCTCATTATATTAACATAAAAAGGAAAGTAATAGGAGTATAAAAGAACATCCTCCAACATAAAAACATGGAGCATAAAAGGAATGACATAAAAGAGATCACTTGAAAAGAAAGAGAGGGGTCGGATCCCTTATCTTAAAATGTAAGTCTTAAACCTCAACGGTTGGGACCATGAGGGCTTGGGGGAACCTTGGGAGGACTCCTTGGGAGGTAATGAGACCAGAACTTCGTTGGGGAAGAGTGTGGAGTCGAATGGATGAGAGGAGGGGTTGGTATTTATAGGGAAAGTGAGGGGACAAGGCATTAATGGCCAAAGGACACCTCACATGTGCTTTTCTCAAACCCATGTGCTCTCCCTTGGAATTTACCATGGAGTTAGGCCACATGGGGCCCCCAAAACAATAATTCATCGCCCTTTGGCCATCCAACCCTTAAAATATCTCATGACATCATCATGACACAGCTATGATGTCATTAATCATACTGAAACCCTAAAACTTCATTTTTACTATTCACTGAAAATTCAACTTTCTCAGAAAAATCCCAAAATTTCACACTAACCAAATATCAATTCTCTGATTTCAAAAATGAAGTCCATTTTCTAAAAATAATTTTCTAAATATTTTTAAATTTATTTTTAAATAAATTAACTATTCACAGAAAATTCATTTTTTCAGAAAAAACCCCAAAAATTACCATAACATAATATCGGTGCTCTGAGTTCAAAAATGAAATCCATTTTATAAAAATAATTTTCTAAATAATTTTAATTTAATTTTTAATTAAAAAACACTATTCTCTCGAAAAAACTAATACTTGAATAATAATTTATGAAACCGTTATTTAACCATTTTATTGAATCATATTACTTAATCAAGGTGCCTAGATTATTTTAAAACTTACTTTAAGTGAGATTACTAATCCATTTGGTCATATTACTAATCCAAATCATAAAATCACTATTCATAATTTACTATTCATCAAAAATCATGTTGATCTTATTAGACTCCAAATTTCGTACTGAGCATAATTGTAGAAGACCATTTTTTGAAAATAATTACACATTTTTAATTATTTAAGGTTTACATAAACATTTTTAAAATATAATTTTTCTAAAATTCATCAAAAATACGCATACTATATTTATTCGGTCATTTGAAAATTCATAAACATCATCATAATAAGAAATCCGAATTTTTATTTAAAACAAGGATTACACAAGGCAGTTACGGTCTCAATACATAGCCCCTTATAATACCAGCATAGGACCTAAGAGTAAGGTGTGCTAGGGTGATAGAATCTTGGGGTGGCATAGTCAACATTGCCCGAGTAGTAATTTCTATCATTTTGAACTTCTCGCGAAGGCGATTCCGTTCTAGCTTCACATGATAAAGTTCAGCTTGGATTTGGTCCAGAGCAAAGCCCAATGGTGCTACCTCCTTCCCAAGCTCTGTTAGATGGGCTTTGATCGGTCCAAGACTGCAAGGTGAGGCCATCAAATCTTCTTTCTATAATAGTTAACCAATATTACTTATATTTAGAGACAATAAACAAAACATTTTGTTCATAGCGGTCATATTGACCGATGGTCATATAACAGTCAAAACCCACTGGCCTCATTTTAATTATAATCATGTTTATCAAATAAAACATTTTTGCTGAGTATATAAATAAAATAAAATAACACATGAAATTAGGAAAAGAGATTTATTCAAAATTTTGGGCCATTACATGCTATCATGGTTCTCATTATTTCATTTCCTTATGATTCATGTCTTGTGAAATTCCAATATTTATTCCATCTTTCAATATTAAGGACTTTGATATGAAAGGTATAACTTCCAAATGTTGTGTTCATGTTCTTATACACTTATTCTCATATTATGTTTATGAAATAATTGTTATCTCCCTTTTATAACTTTACTAAGCATATGAAATTTCCCTTTATTATGTTCTTTTACCTATGATATGAATAAAGGTATTATGTATGATATTTCAAAAAAAATCTAATTATGAAGGAATAAGATCGAGATGATGTGGATATTTCATGAACCCGCTGTTTATGATTCCATGATTCCAAAGACACTGGACCTATATGGTTATTTCATGTATTTGTTATGTTTTGTAATTAATATTCATCAAAAAATATTTAATATATATGTAATAAAAGTATGGTATTTTATAGATTGTGAGATGATGGATTGAGATTCCCTTCATAGGAAATTGGGACCTTCAGTCTTGATGCATATGGTCTATGTAGGGGATGTTACATATGATCACACATCAGTTGGAGAGTCTAGATTTAGATGTCGTGGATGAATACATTTTTAGATTATATCAGTGGTGGAGGATTCCATGGATATTTTTACAAAGTATGTTTTAGTATTGACACCTCAATGAGAGGTTGACTTTTTCATTGATTTACACCTCAGGATTACTCTCATTTCATTTGTAGTTTACCAGATGTCCCTAGATAAGCTCAATGAATTGAAGGAGTGGGTGGAGGACAGTATAAAGAATGGTTTTATCAGACCCATTGTGCCCCTTAGGTATCTTTTTTTTCTCCTCAAATACAGATAAGAAATTGAGTCATTATATTGACAATTGTTACCGTAAATAGGCAATATTTAAGGAAATGTTCCAACTTCCAAGGATAAATTACCTCTTCAAATAACTTTGGGTATATAAGTGGTTATCATAGGTAATTTTTAGCTCCAAATATTTTAGTGACTCATGTTTTGACATTTTATAATTTTGAGTATTTATAATAATATTTTTGAAGCTAGGCGCTGATTCGGTGCAAGATTTCAGGTTCTGGAGTGCCTTAGTACAATGCTATCAAATATATATATATATATATATATATATATATATATATATTATAAAACATAAACATTTTCTTTGGAAATGTTTTATAACACCATTTTCGAGTCTTCGAACATAAATCTGAGGCCATTGTTGAGTTCTGTACATGGGGTTTCTCCAAGGTGTGACATAAATAATGTCGGTGTTGGCTTTCTGGTTGGATTTGAGTTATAGGTGGGGTGTTAAAATTAGGTTAATTTATTTAAGGAAAATTAAATCTATTAAACATTTACCCCCACCCCCACCACTTTGTGTGAACATAGAGGAGAGGTATTTATCCCTCTCCCTTTTGATAAATGGTTGAACCGAGTTGAATCTAAGGAGAAGAAGTGTCGTTGATCTCTAATCTTGATGACGATTGCTACCTGATCATTGTACAGTGGCTTCAAGGTAAGGATCTGAACCAGAATCATCATTTTTTTCCATGAGGTATGTGAATTTTAGTTTTAATTTTTGGTCTCATTTTTATGCATTGTTTAAGGTTTTACATCCCTTAGATTGTTGCTAGAGATCCCCTAGGGGTAAATCTTTATGTTTTTGGGGAAATCGGGTAGATTTAGATTGTTCCAATTGAATTCCCATTCTAAATTCATGATCATATGGAGAATAGTGTAGGGTATCATTTATTGTGTTATTTATATTTAGGAAATATGAATTTTTAGGACTACACACAGTGTTATGGGGTAACACGCTATGTAGTGAGCCTAGATCTCACGGTTTAGGGACATGGCCAGAAAAGTTAGGTCAAAGGACATATTCACGTGGAAGTACCGGGCTAGGGACACAAGAATTCGGTGCCAAACATGGTTATGGATGGATGAAATGTCCAATAGATCATTTTTTTGAGACACATAGTGCACCTGGTGATACATGACATGTGTGAGACACTACTAGTTGAGCCATGTGGGAAAGACATGGCTAGGGGTCCGGGAGAGGCAATTCATGCTTTGTAAACCGTGTACACACTGTTTAAGATCACATGGGAAACCAAACCATGCATAATAGTACATGTATGGGTGTTTAGATGGGGTCACATTCCATTTGGACCCCAGTACCCATCATATACAATCCCTTGGATACATCCTCCTAGTGTATCTTTTTTTGTGCTTGGATCCAGGCCTATGAGTAGCCTATCCGGGTTATTTATCTATGTAGAACATGATGGTGGCCCACATCTTTGAATATGAGATACTGAATCACTATGATGTAGTAGTGGTTATAGACCTTGGGTAGTGATCAATGTGGATCACTGGGTTCACATCGGGGTCGGTACCTTTCACTATATTCTTAGGATATGGGTCCCTAAGACTCTTTATACTAACAGACTTGTTCTCCCCTTTTGTACTAGGGTATTGTTCCCCTTCTTATTGTAGTGTTGTAACATGGGTTATGATGAGTTTAATGATCATTTAAGACGAATTTGGTGAATTTTTTATTTCAATGTGGGTCTTAGAGATAGAATTTAAGACTAGTAATACCTTTTAGTATTAGGTTACAAGTTTTCCTTCACTCTCAATTGGTAGAGAAAGAACACCCCACACTATGGTAATGAGTCATCTACCCATGAAGTAGATATTCGATAGTTTGAAATCCAATTATGGACTAGTTTGAGAGTCCCCCCATGTTTTTCATGTAGTTGGAGATGGATAACCCCTATTGTACCATGGTGAAGGCCCTCCATTATAGTGAGATACATAGAGCCGGTACTCCCCTATCGTATCAGGGTGTTAGTCCTACGTCCTTGGAGTTAGTACTCCCCTATATCACTAGGGAACATGTCATCATATGTGATGTATAGATAGAGTAAGTACTCCCTTGTCATACTAAGGTGTCGGCTCTCTATCCTTAGAGTCATAACTCCTCTATCATTCTAGGGTGTAGGTCCTCTATATGTGATGATTAGGAAAATTTGGTACTCACATATCATACAAGGGTGTGGGTCCTCTATCCTAGGTTCAATACTACTCTATAAATTCAGGGTGGGGTTCCCCTATAATTTTTGTGCTAGTATAGATGGGGGGAATATTCCCCTATCATTCCAAGGTGAGGTTACAATATCTATACAGTGGTACGCGCCCTGCTTATGTGTAGCGATGGGGAGTGGGCCCTCCACAAGTGTTGGAGCTCCATCGGTTTTGGGGAGAAGTTACATGGGGTGGGCCCCTCCACTTGTTTTTCCTAATACCTAGTTAGGAGATATTTATCCCTTGACACAGTGAGGTGTGGGACACTCCATATAGGTACTTCATTGGTTTGTGGAATGTTTAGGAAAAACAAGTAGAGGGTCCACCCCATGTAGTGTTGTATCATGGGTTATGATGATTTTTATGATCATTTAAGATAAATTTGATCAATTTTTTATTTCAATGTGGGTCTTAGAGATATATTTTAAGACTACTAATCCCTTTTAGTATTAGGTTACAAGATTTCCTTCACTCTCTATTGGTAGAGAAAGAACACCCCACACTATGGGAACAAGTCCTCTACCCATGAAGTAGTTCTCTGGAAGTTGGAAATCCAATGATGGACTAGGATGAGAGTCCCCCCATGTTTTTCATGCAGTTGGAGATTGAGCATCCCTATTGTACCAGGATGAATGCCCTCCAGTATAGTGAGATACATAGAGTCAGTACTCCCCTATCATATCAGGGTGTTATTCCTCTATCCTTGGAGTTAGTACTCCCCTATATCACTAGGGAACAGGTCCTCATGTGTAATGTATAGATAGAGTAAGTACTCCCTTGTCATACTAAGGTGTGGGTCCTCTAATATTTTATTCAGAACTCCTCTATCATTCTAGGGTGCATGTCCACTATATGTGATGTTTAGGAAAAGTTGGTACTCACATATCATAAAAGGTTGTGGGTCCTCTATCCTAGGTTTACCACTCCACTATAAATTTAGGGTGTAGTTCCCCTATAATGGTTGTACTAGTGTAGATGGTGGCATATTCCCCTATCATTCCAAGGTGAGGTTACAATATATATATAGTGGTACTCCCCCTGCCTATGTGTAACAATGGGGATCGGGTCCTCCACAAGCGTTGGAGCTCCATCGGTTGTGGAGAGCAGTTACATGGGATGGGCCCCTCAACTTATTTAAATCAGATATAATGTAAAAATGATTCACTCTTTTTTTTAATATATTTTACGTGTCCACCTGGAGAAAAAAGGAAGATATGGATGAAAATAACTTTTTTATCTTAATGTGATTTTTTAATCATTTAAATTTATTTTTATTTTTTATAAATTATATAATTAACTTAAATTATCCTAAAACTCTAAAATAGTATTTTTTTAGTTAATAGAAAAATAAAATAATTTATTTTTAAAATAAAATTTTTTACTTTTTTGATTATTTAATGTTAATAATCGCTTTTATATATCATTATGATATATTATAGATGTTTTAAAGCATTATATTCTAAATCTCTTTTTGTTTTGATGTATTTGAAATCAAAATAATATAATAGTGTTAGAATTGAAATTAATGATAACATAAGAGTATAATGTTTTGTTAAATTAATTAAAATTTATAAAAATATTGTATTCATCCATTTGAATATAATATAGCTTAATAAATAATTAATGTCCCATTTATGAGTCATTTCCCATTTATAGTAAAATTATAACCTTTTATAATTAAAAAAATGGTTACCGTAGTTAAGGTTAAAAATAATTAACCAAGGGGTTAATAAAAAAGAAAAGTTTTAAATTAACACATAAACTTATAAAAAGTATATTTGTTAATTATATTAAAACCTTATCTTATATTATCATAAAATACATTTCCATTTGGTGGTAATTGGATATAAAAATAATTTATTATAATTTATTCTTTTGGGAACTTCCAAATGTGACCCTCACCTCAATTATAAATGGTCACCTCCTCCATCACTTCTTTACATAATTATGATACTTATATATAGAATATACTTTACCAATTTATTTTATAAAATAGAATAGATATATTATACAGGTTATAGTCTTCTCAAAAGACTATCCCTAGAGAACCTTATAGAAGATACAAAGATTCATTTTGAAGGAGAGGTAACTGCTCTAACCAGTCACTTTTTTTCTAATATTCCTTACCTCCTCTAAATATAATATTTTTATTATAAAATAAAAACATAAGTATCATTAATATTCTTTATATTTTATTATTATCATTATTTTTAAAACCCCATTATATACCCTCTTTCCAATACAACTATATGTAAATGTATTACTCGTGTGTGTGTACGACTAACCGTCTCCACATAGTGATAATATTAATGATCCATCACCATATATTATGGATGGGTATTATATGGGTTTAATTAATATATATGATATAAATTTTATATATTTTATATAATAATTATTTTAGAAATATTAATTATTATTTTCCATTATTTCATTCCAACAATCAAATAATTAAAATAGCATTCTTGCGTACGTACAACCTATTGTCTCTATGAATAGTGTAATTCATTTTTCTATTTCTCATTTATATGAATGATTATAAATATGTATAATTATTATATATTATTTTTATACCATGATTAAAAATATGTAAATTATTTTATATTGATCAAAGTATAAGGACTAAGACTTTTGAAATGAAACATGGTTAAAAACGAAGCAGTTATCACCCAGAATAGTAAATTTAATAACAAATTATTTTAAAAAGTGTGATAAGATTTTATAAAATAATAATAACAATTATGATAAAATTTATATTAAGGGATAAATTGATAACAAATCCATATTTATTTTATAGGATGTTCGAATGTGAACAATGAAAGGAAATACTTGGGGTAAGGTTTTATTTGACAATCATAATATTATTATGGATTTATTATCTGGAAGTCCCCACTATGGAATATTTATCTTATATATCCATATTTCCTAAAAATGTTTTATAAAATATTTTATAATATTATGATATAATATTATTAATTCATTTTTACCCATGTTTTACTTTTTAAAAAATGTTTTGAATGGAATATTTTTATCATTTTCCAAACAAGGTACTTTGTGACGTTTCTGACAAAAATATGAAAGGAGTGTTTTTTAACTTATATTGCATGAGAATAACTACCATCTTCTATGAAATATAAATTTTTTAGTCTTTTTATTTAATATTATAAGTTTATTTTTAATGAAATTATATTCCTTTGTAATTGAGTATCTTTTAAAACAAATGGTTTCAAAATGGAAAGGATATTTTCATCAAGAATTATTTCAAGTGACATTTCAAAATAATTTTCTATATAAGACATAATTATGTGATGTTAAATATTTTATAATGGGATATGGTTGAAGGATACAATCCTTATTATTTATTTGTATTTTTTTGTTTATGATTTCATTATGTTTATGAATCCTGTTACTTTTCCATGAGTTATTCTATAATGAAGGTTTTATAAAACCCATTTATTTTCATGGGTTTTGATATGATGAAAGATTTATCTTATTATAGAACACATATGTGTGGTTTTATTGTGTGATTGGTGGGACCTATATATCCATCCAATTAATTGGGTTAATATTTATATCTCATGATCTAGACAGAACATGAACCCGGAGTGAACTCGAATTACTAATACAGTGTTTGAACAAGAAGTGAACGAATTAAATAATAGAGGGATAAAATGGGAAGTGAAACGAGTTTAGTAAAACATGGTTGGAATGGAATGTAAACCCATTTTAGTAATATAAGGCTATAACTAGTATTGAATTTGATTTAATAAAGTATTATTTCGACCATTATGGTCTTAGCAGTGATCCTTGACTAATATGAAAATGATTTTCTATGTTTTTGTGTATGCCACAAATCCCATGTATTATAAAAACATTATGCTATCATGGTTCTCATTATTTTATTTCCTTATGATTCATGTCTTGTGAAATTCCAATACTTATTCCATCTTCCAAGATTATGGTCATTGATATGAACGGTATAACTTCCAAATGTTGTGTTCATGTTCATATACACTTATGCTCATATTATGTTTATGAAATCATTATTATCTCCATTTTTACCATTACTAAGCATATGAGATCTCCCATTATTATGTTATTTTACCTAGGATATGAATAAAGGTATTATGTATGATAATTCAAAAAAATCTAGTTATGAACGAATAAGAGGGAGTTGATGTGGATATTGCATAAACACACTGTTTATGATTCCATGATTCCAAAGACACTAGACCTATATTTTATTTCATGGATTTTTTTTTCTTATGTAATTTTTATTCATCAAAAAAGATTTAATATATATGTAAGAAATGTATGGTCTTTTATATATTGTGAGATGATGTATTAAGATTCCCCTTCATAAGAAATTAGGACCTTCAATCAAGATGCATTTGGTCTATGTAGAGGATGTTACATATGATCACACATAAGTTGGGGAGTCTAGATTCAGATGTGGTGGATGAATAAATTTTCAGCTTATATCAGTGGTGGTGGATTCCATGTATATTTTTACAAAGTATGTTTTAGTATTGACACCTCAATTAGAGGTTGATTTTTTCATTGATTTACACCTCAGGATTGCTCTCATGTCATTTGTAGTTTACCAGATGTCCCTAGATAAACTCAATGATTGAAGGAGTGGGTGGAGGACCGTATAAAGAAAGGTTTTATCAGACCCATTGTGTCCCCTTAGGTATCTTTGTTTTTTCTCCTCTAATACAGATAATAAATTGAGTCATTGCATTTAAAATTGTTACAGTAATTAGGAAATTTTAAGGAAAAGATCCATCTTCTAAGGATAAATTAACTCTTCAACAATCTTTGGGTATATAAGTGGTTATCATAGGTAATTTTCAGCTCTAAATATTGTAGTGACACAGGTTTTTAGATTTTATACCTTTGAGTATTTCTAATAATATTTTTGAATCCAGGTGCTGATTCGCTGTAAGATTTCAGGTCCTAGAGAGCCTTAGTACAGTGCTATCAAATATATATATCAATATATATATTATCAAACACACACATTTTCTTTGAAAATGTGTTATAACTCCATTTTAGAGTCTTCAAACATAAATCTGAGGCCATTTTTGAGTTCTGTATGTGGGGTTTCTCCAAGGTGTGACATAAAAATTGTCGGTGTTGGCTTTTGGGTTGGAGGTGAGTTATATGTGGGGTGTTAAATGATGTTAATTTATTTAATTAAAATTAAATCAATTAAAACATTACCCCCACCCCCACCACTTTGTATGAACATTGAAGAGAGTCAGTTATCCCTCTCCCTTTTGATAAATGGTTGAACCGAGGGGAATCTAAGTAGAAGAGGTGTCGTCGATCTCGGATCTTGACGACGATCGCTCCCTGATCATTGTGCAGTGGCATCAGAGCATGGATCTGAAACTAAATCATCATTATTTTTCCATGAGGTATGTGAATTTTAGTTTTAATTTTTGGTCTTATTTTTATGCATTGTTTATGGTTTTACATCCCTTAGATGGTTTATAGAGATCCCCTAGGGGTAAATCTTTATGTTTTGGGGGAAATCAGGTTGATTTAGATGGTTGCAATTGAATTCCAATTCTAAATTCCTGATCGCATTGATTAAAGTGTAGGGTATCATTTATTGTGTTCTTTATATTTAGGAAATATGAATTTTTAGGACTACAAACATTGTTCTTGTAGAGACCTGAAGCCTGACGTACATGGAAATTACATTACATTTGCGGAATACTAAGTACATAACAAAAACACACACACAAGGATCGTAATAGTTTAGTGTCTTTGGAAACTCAGAATATAATCTTCTAATCCTGGTGAAAGATCTTCAACATCTCCCATAAAGATCTTCCTCTTTTTATACGTAAAACTTTTCTTTATATCCTGGGGAAAAGAAAACATAAAAGGGTGAGCTCAAACGCTCAGTAAGGGTAAACAAAAGAAATATAAATCACATCAAGCACATAACTTTTGGAAATCTTAACCTGCAAAAGAGATCATAATTTCATAACATGGGATAAATCATGGCAGTGAAATGTAATCACAATAATCATAACTTAAAACATGAAACTTTGTGGCATACACACATAATCATAGAGAATCATTTCTTGTTAGTCAAAACTCATTGCCAATACTATCTTATTGGACAAAGTCCCTTTCTGAACCGAGTCACCCTCGTTCCAGTCCTGTTTCACTGAACCGGTATAACCTACCGTTCCAGCCATGTCTATCTCATGAGATGTAAAATCTTTACCCAATGCATTGGAGGGAGATATAGGTCCCACCAATCTTATAATGAATCCTTTCTTATGTGTCCCACATAATCATAAATCATACATCATCGCATAACACATGTAACAAAAATGGGATTCTTGAAACATCATGACATCATAAAACAAATCATATAAGCTAAATTAATTCATAAAAATAATTCCCTCACAACATAATAAAATCAATGTAATAATAGGGATAAAAACAGAACCCTTTATTATCTTATATGGAAAATAATTTTGATAAAACACTTGAACTTCATTCTTGAGGAAAATATCATTTCTTCTTCAAAGACAGTTTTCGTTTCTTAACATGTCATACAATTCTAAACTAAAAGAAGTTGATTAAAAATAAACTTGAAATCTTGTAAAGGAAGATTCTTGGAAATAATATTTTAAAAATCCATTGATGTCGTATAAGTTAAAAAAACATTCTTTGTACTTTTGTCGGAAAAGTCAAAAAGTACCTCGTACGAAAAAACGACAAAAGATTCCTTTCATATTCTTTACTAAAAACTCACCGAAGGGTAAAATTGGATTTAAACTATTTTAAGTGGATGAAAACAATATTACATATTGAGGGAACATGGATGTGGATGATAAAATACACCCCAGTAAATACCAATGTATAAACAATCTCAGATAAAAATGAGATTGTGATATTTCCCCTTACCTTAGGTCCGACTTGCTTTGTAAGTGTCCGAACCTCCTGTATAATGATTTAAATCATGTTATTGACTTATTCCAGAATCATATTCATTGTTATTATCTCATATATGGTCCAATTATGACTTTATATTACCCGTTCGTTTGTAAATTAATGTTAAAGTAGCGTTTTGGGTAAAATCGTCTCATTTGTCGTTCGTGTTTTTAACTTGTAATTATTAATATGATTAATTGGATCATGATTACTTATATCCAGAATGTAAAACATGATTTATATATAATATATATTCAGAATATATATATATATATATAATATATCGATAAATGGAATGAAATACACCGTTCATGGAGACGGTAGTCCGTACGTACACATGAACGTTGTTTTCGTTTCCTTATTGAATTAAATGGAATTAAGTAGATGACATAAATATAAATATACATAAATCCAGTATCATTATTATGTCATATATGTCATTATTACTTACTATATATACTTTATAATCATTCATGAATGGTTAATCATTGAGAATGAATCTCATCGCGCCGTGGAGACGGTAGTCTGTACGTACGCACGAGTGATGATATCATTCCCATGGTCGTGGAATTGTGTTGAAGTGTATGTATACTATTTCAGTATCAATATCGATTTATAATAATAATATATAGTTACTCATTACACCATTATACCCATCCAATTATGGTGGTGGCGGAAAATAGATTACACCACGGCGTGGAGACGGTATTCCGTACGTACGCACGCGCGGTGGTTTCATTTTTCCGTAGGATGGATAGAAGGTTAATTAGAGTTGTTTCATATTTATAATAACATATCAGTATATAATAAATACTGATGTTATTACTTTATCATGAAACAACTAAGGAAGAATAAGTTGAAGAAGAAAGAAATTGAAAAATATCGGTAATGGATATTACCTCTTTTTGACGCGCCTTTTCTTAACCTCCACTTAAAGAACTATGGATGGTCTTTGAAGAAGACCAAGACCTCTAGTATGATACTAGGGAAGTGGAGAAGAGATTCTGGAAGGGTTTGGCCGAGCTTGAAGGCTCAAAGTTGTGTGAGGAAGAGAGGGAGGAGGTGCCCTTTTATAAGGGAGGAGAGGGGCACCTTTGGAATAACTAAAAATATTATTTTATTATAAAGTCAAGTTCGGTTTTAAATAGATCCAAATAGATTTATTTTGAGGCTAAGGTGGGTATGGGTCGAAATACTCTCATCCAATAGGATTTATACAAGTTTAGGTTATTATTTTAACCTTATCAATTAGATTTAACTCTAAGTTAAATAATTTAACTTTTACAGTGTCTTGTTGTTTTCTTATACTATATGGTTAATAAACTCACCATAACAAGCCAAACGAACCTCAAGTTGTTTATTATTAGATATATATCCTTATCTAAGTCATTTGGCCGAACCTTAGATTTTTAGGAATTAAATAACAATTTATAATATAATATTTGTTTTAAAAAATAATTTATGTCAATTTTGACACTATTTGGTACATGATTTTTATGAAATTCATAGAAGAATGATAAGTTAGAACAAAGTTACTTAAATCAACAATAACATGTCATATTAACCTATAAAATTATTGTAAGTCATAAAAAGTCTCAAATTACATTTATTTGGGCATTTATGACATCACTTATGTTAATATTTTCTTAAAAAGGTAATTACTGCATCATCGTTGTGTCATAAATAAATTAAATTATTTAAAGTATAAAAATTACAAATAAAATACCATTATGTAGGAAATCATTTTAGCTTTATAATGAATTTTTATAGTCGAATTTATCTTTTGTATAACCCCATATTAAAAATGTTTTAGTAAATAAACTTTGATTTTAACTCTTTTAACTCTTCTTTGAATTAAATAATAATAAATGTCCTAATCTAATCCAAGTGGGCCTAAATGGTCATATTTTATTCCTAAGTTTGTTTTTGGTCGAATTACACTTATCCAATAGAATTAGGACATGTGTTAGGGTAATAATAATATCATTTCTACCCTTAATTACCCTGTTTACTTTTAACCGTGGTAAAAAAAAGTAAAAAGTTACTATTCACCAAAAAATTATTTTCATCTCATTGAACCACATTTTACTTTCTGACATCAACCGTGTCTCTCGGATTTTTGAAATTCCACTCACAGAAGCGGTAAAATTATGTTTTATGAACAATTCAGTTTTTTTAACTACCACTTAGTGGTTTCACTATTCATCAACAATTGAAAGTTTTCAGAAAAATACCAAAAATTAGGCCTAAGCTATAATTGATATTATGAACTCAAAAATGATGTCTATTTTACCAAATTCAAAAAATATCAGTTGCATTAACTAATTTATAAATTAATTCCCGTTGTCAAAACAAATAGCGTGTTTTTAAGAGATAATAACTATCAAAAGATTGAAACTTGTTTATAACTAGTTTAAATGTGAAATTACATCCAATGACCATCATTGTATTAAATTGTAAAAATATATTCTAAATATAATTTAAAACCACTAAAATTAATAATTTATCACTATTAATTATTTCTATTGAAAAAAGTTGTTTTTAATTAAAATTTAGTAATTTCCACTATTCATCAAAATATGAATGTTATCCGAAAATTACCAAAATTTCACCCTAATCTAATTTTGATATTCTGAATCCAAAAATGAAGTACATTTTCAAAAATAAAATTTACAAAATTTCAAAAAGTGGTTATTACTATTCATAACGGCTAGTTTTAATAATATTTTAATAGCATATCGTTGTTTAGTGAAACTCGGTATTGCGTACTACACACGCTATCAAGGAAGGTCGCGATTGCGTGTAATGAAAGGCAAGTCAAGGATGCGTTTTGTGCAAGATACTTTTGTTGTAGCGTACAACACAAGACATTAATGAAATTAAAAAGAATATTTTTCATAAAATCTCGGGGTGTTACATTCTACCCCCCTTAAAATGAATTTCGCCCTCGAAATTCTTCGGGTTATAAATGGTTTACTATTCAAAAGTTTATTTAATAGAAACCCACATTGTAAAAAGGAATACCAAAACCAATCTTTAAAAACAAAAGTATGAAACGTAACGGTTACCCAAATAAACTAATCACTGGGTTTCCACATAAGTGAAAATATGGATATAGAAGAGAAATCTAACCATCATGTTCTGGTGGAGAGTGGTAGAGAACATGGCTATGGAAAAGCCAGCAATCACAAAGCCATAAATTTGTGACGATCTAAGGTACCATCTGATTCATCAGATATAAGAGCACTAGGACAACATTTTTGGTTTTCAAGATCATTTCCCTAAAGTTGATGAAATTGGAATTAGAAGAAATACTTTCGTGATTTTGGTATAGTCTCACCGTTTGTCATTCTTTGGACAATTTACACTTCATCTCTTAATGAAATGAAGTTGAATTTGTCATTCGGGATGTGTTAGTAGATCATGTGATAGAATGATGGGTCATTCCATCTGTCTCAAACAAAAGGTTAGAAAAGTTATCAAAAAAATACATAAGTCCATCTATAGTGAGATTAATCCTATATAGTTCCTAAAATGATCTTATACTTCATATATCATACCACTTAATAAAATAAATCTAGTTTCCACTAACCAGGGACTTTCTGTAGGCCAGTGGTAGGCGATAAAGGCCACTCGCACTTCGGTTGTGGGTTCGATTCCTACAGCCTTGTCCGACGCGATGGGCTGTCGCCCGTCCTACGGGTTGTCCTTTTTCTAAAACTATATTTCTATAACATCCCATCAATAATATCGAAAAAAGTTCTATCCTTAAACAATAATAACTTATGTCCAACATAGTCCATTCCAATCTTTAGGCTTATCCCAAATACTACAGTCCACTCTCATAATATAGTGAAAACAATTACCAGAGATTTAATACCATCGTTGATCCCCATATATCATAAGATATGTCTTGTTGGTCACATTCCAAACATTCAAAGGCCTTAATAATGCATTCTCTTGAATACCCATTGAACCTTAGTAAAAACATGAATGCATTTAAAATTTAACACTTTCCACATACCAAAATCCTCAAAATTCTATATACTCAAACCATGATATAACTTATTCCTTATATCAATCATGAGCTCATGAATAATATCAAACATTTTATTTTCTCCTTATCCCTTAATTATGGGCATATTATCTACTTTCCAAAATATTTGAATCACTTTTCATGGTTACTGGTACCTTAAAATTATTGAAAACCACAATAGACCAATACATAAATATTTCAATACACCATAAAAGTACCTCAACAACATTATTCCTGAATACCAATACATAAACACATCAGTCCATCCACTTCAATTATTGTCCTGGAATAAGTCATTCCTTTATTTAGAATTAACTTTTTAGGTCAGGGCATTGAGTTGGGCAATGCCCATGTTCTCCACAAATAAGACATTGAACTCCACAACAGTCTGTCACTCTATGACCCTTTTCTCCACACAGATAACATCGGTCCCTCCATTAGAGTTATTCCTCAAGGTTATTCTTCCCTTGTTTAGAAATCTCAATCTTCCTTTATTTATACTCCTCAACATGCGAACATGCATAATAGTTTATCATCCTCTTCTTTGATGAATTAGGCATACCACTAAATTTCACCTTGTTAATCATATATCGCGATGACTGATTTGGCATAATCACAAGATCTTTCTCTCTAGGAATTACACAATTTTTTTGCTCAAAGTCACCAATTTGTCCATTGGATTCAATGTTAACCGAATTCTTTCTGGTTCCCTCCATTAACTAAAACACAAAAAGAATCTTGGGAGAGGCAAAAATCATGCTAGGGAAAACAACATTGTAAAGGGGGAGTACCCTTAATATCTAACATCTTAGGTTAAATTCTAAGATCGTTAGTGCAATTCTAGGACTATAACCTATACGTATACTTAACCTTAGGGACATCCCTAGACATACCTTAAAAATATCTCTAGGGATCTCACTAACATTTTTGCATCCTAGTTTCCAAAGGTTGACTAAACCTTTCCTCTGATACTAACTGTAGAGACCCGAAGCCTGACGTACATGGGCATTACATTACATTTGCGGAATACTTATTACATAACAAAACCACACACACAAGGATCGTAATAGTTTAGTGTCTTTGGAAACTAGGAATATAATCTTCTAATCCTAGTGAAAGATCTTCAACATCTCCCATAAAGATCTTTTTTTTATACCTAAAACATTTCTTTATATCCTGCGGAAAACAAAACATAAAAGGGTGAACTCAAGCGCTCAGTAAGGGTAAACAAAAGAAATATAAATCACATCAAGCACATAACTTTTGGAAATCTTAACCTGCAAAAGAGATCATAATTTCATAACATGGGATAAATCATGGCAGAGAAATGTAATCACAATAATCATAACTTAAAACATGAAACTTTGTGGCATACACACATAATCATAGAGAATCATTTCTTGTTAGTCAAGACTCATTTCCAAGAATATCTTAGTGGACAATGTCCCTTTCTGAACCGAGTCACCCTCGTTCCAGTCCTGTTTCACTGAACCGGTATAACCTACCGTTCCAGCCATGTCTATCTCATGAGATATAAAATCTTTACCCAATGCATTGGAGGGAGATATAGTTCCCACCCTTCTTATAATGAATCATTTCTTATGTGTTCCACATAATCATAAATCATACATCATCGCATAACACATGTAACAAAAATGGGATTCTTGAAACATTATGACATCATAAAACAAATCATATAAGGTAAATGCCTTCTTAAAAATAATTCCCTCACAACATAATCAAATCAATGTAATAATAGGGATAAAAACATAACCCTTTATTATCTTAGATGGAAAATAATTTTGATAAAACACTTGAACTTCATTCTTGAGGAAAATATCCTTTCTTCTTCAAAAACAGTTTTCCTTTCTTAACATGTCATACAATTCTAAAATAAAAGAAGTTTATTAAAAATAAACTTGAAATCTTGTAAAGGAATATTCTTGGAAATAATGTTTTAAAAATCCATTCATGCCATATAAGTTAAAAAAACATTCTTCGTACTTTTGTCGGAAAAGTCAAAAAGTACCTCGTACGAAAAAACGACAAAAGATTCCTTTCATATTCTTTACTAAAAACTCAACGAAGGGTAAAATTGGATTTAAACTATTTTAAGTGGATGGAAACAATATTACATATTGAGGGAACATGGATGTGGATGATAAAATAAACCCCAGTAAATACCAAAGTATAAACAATCTCGGATAAAAATGAGATTGTGATATTTCCCCTTACCTTAGGTCCGACTTGCTTTGTAAGTGTCCGAACCTCCTGTATAATGATTTAAATAATGTTATTGACTTATTAAAGAATCATATTCATTGTTATTATATCATATATGGTCCACTTATGACTTTATATTACCTGTTCTTTTCTAAATTCATGTTAAAGTAGCGTTTTGGGTAAAATCGTCTCATTTGTCATTCGTGTTTTTAACTTGTAATTATTAATATGATTACTTGGATCATGATTACTTATATCTAGAATGTAAAACATGATTTAAATATAATATATATTCAGAATATATTTATATATATATATATATAATATATCGATAAATGTAATGAAATACACCGTTCATGGAGACGGTAGTCCGTACGTACGCATGAACGATGTTTTCGTTTCCTTATTGAATTGAATGGAATTAAGTAGATGACATACATATAAATATACATAAATACAGTATCATTATTATGTCATATATTTTATTAGTACTTACTATATATACTTTATAATCATTCATGAATGGTTAATCATTGAGAATGAATCTCATCGCGTCGTGGAGACGGTAGTCCGTACGTACGCACGAGCGATGATATCATTCCCATGGTCGTGTAATTGTGTTGAAGTGTATGTATACTATTTCAGTATCAATATAACTTTATAATAATAATAT
Source organism: Viscum album (assembly GCA_963277665.1). Classification (NCBI taxonomy): domain Eukaryota; kingdom Viridiplantae; phylum Streptophyta; class Magnoliopsida; order Santalales; family Viscaceae; genus Viscum; species Viscum album. The sequence goes on from OY728126.1 coordinate 1,025,630,320, forward strand.
ATAGTTACTCATTACACAATTATACCCATCCAATTATGGTGGTGGCGGAAAATAGATTACACCACGGCGTGGAGACGGTATTCCGTACGTACGCACGCGCGATGATTTCCTTTTTCCGTAGGATGGATAGAAGGTTAATTAGAGTTGTTTAATATTTATAATAACATATCAGTATATAAGAAATACTGATGTTATTACTTTATCATGAAACAACTAAATAAGAAGAAGATGAAGGAGAAAGAAATTGAAAAAGATCGGCAATGGATATTACCTCTTTTTGGCGCGCCTTTTCTTAACCTCCACTTAAAGAACTAAGGATGGTCATTGAAGAAGACCAGGACCTCTACGATGATACTAGGGAAGTGGAGAAGAGATTTTGGCAGGGGTTGGCCGAGATTGAATGCTCAAATTTGTGTGAGGAAGAGAGGGAGGAGGTGCCCTTTTATAAGGGAGGAGAGGGGCACCTTTGGAATAACTAAAAATATTATTTTATTATAAAGTCAAGTTCGGTTTTAAATAGCTCCAAATTGATTTATTTCGAGGCTAAGGTGGGTATGGGTCTAAATCATCTCATAAAATAGGATTTAGAAATTTTTAGGTTATTATTTTAACCTTATCAATTAGATTTAACTCTAAGTTAAATAATTTAACTTTTACCGCGTCTTTTTGTTTTCTTACACTATATGGTTAATAAACATACCATAACAAGCCAAACGAACCCCAAGTGGTTTATTATTAATATATATATCCTTATCTAAGTCAGTTTTCAGAACCTTAGATTTTTAGGAATAAAATAACAATTTATAATATAATATTTGTTTTAAAAACTAATTTATGTCAATTTTGACACTATTTGGTACATGATTTTTATGAAATTCATAACAGAATGATAAGTTCGAACCAAGTTACTTAAATCAACAATAACATGTCATATTAACTTATAAAATTAGTATAAGTCATAAAAAGTCTCAAATTACATTTATTTGGGCATTTATAACATCACTTATGTTAATATTTTCTTAAAAAGGTAATTACTGCATCATCGTTGTGTCATAAATAAATTAAATTATTTAAAGTATATAAATTACAAATAAAATACCATTATGTAGGAAATATTTGTATCTTTCTAATTAATATTTATAGTCGAATTTATCTTATGTATAACCCCATATTAAAAATGTTTTAGTAAATAAACTTTGATTTTAACTCTTTTAACTCTTCTTTGAATTAAACAGTAATAAATGTCCTAATCTAATCCAAGTGGGCCTAAATGGTCATATTTTATTCCTAAGTTTGTTTTTGGTCGAATTACACTTGTCCAATAGAATTAGGACATGTGTTAGGGTAAAAATAATATCATTTCTACCCTTAATTACCCTATTTACTTTTAACAGTGGAAAAAAAAGTAAAAAGTTACTATTCACCAAAAAATTATTTTCATCTCATTGAACCACATTTTACTTACTGACATCAACCGTGTCTCTCGGATTTTTGAAATTCCACTCACAGAAGTGGTAAAATTATGTTTTATGAACAATTCAGTTTTTTTAACTACCACTTAGTGGTTTCACTATTCATCAAAAATTGAAAGTTTTCAGAAAAATACCAAAAATTAGGCCTAAGCTATATTTGATATTATGAACTCAAAAATGATGTATATTTTACCAAATTCAAAACATATCAGTTCCATTAACTAATTTAAAAATTAATTCCCGTTGTGAAAACAAATAGCGTGTTTTTAAGAGATCATAACTACCAAAAGATTGACACTTGTTTATAACTGGTTTAAATGAGAAATTACATCCAATGACCATCATTGTATTAAATTGTAAAAATATCTTCTAAATATACTTTAAAACCACTAAAATTAATAATTTATCACTATTAATTATTTCGATTGAAAAGGTTGTTTTTAATTAAAATTTAGCAATTTCCACTATTCATCAAAATATGAAAGTTATCCGAAAATTACCAAAGTTTCACCCTAAGATAATTTCAATATTCCGAATCCAAAAATGAAGTCCATTTTGAAAAATAAAATTTACAAAATTTCAAAAGGTGGTTATTACTATTCATAAAGGCTAGTTTTAATAATATTTTAATAGCATATCGTTGTTTAGTGAAACCTGGTATTGCGTACTACACACGCTATCAAGGAAGGTCACGATTGCGTGTATTGAAAGGCAAGTCAAGGATGCGTTTTGTGCAAGCTCCTTTTGGTGTAGCGTACAACACAAGACATTAATGAAATTAAAAAGAATATTTTTCATAAAATCTCGGGGTGTTACAGTTCTGTGGTAACATGCTGTGTAGTGAGCCCAGATCTCACAGTTTAGGGACATGGCCAGAAAAGTCATGTTGAAGGACATATTCATGTTGATGTACCGGGCTTGGGACCCAATCATTCAGTTCCAAACATGGGTATGGAATGATGAAATGTCCAAGAGGTTATCTTTTTAGACACGCAGTGCACCTTGGGATACATGCCATGTGTGAGACACTGCTAGTTGAGCCATTTTGGAAAGACATGGCTAGGGGCCAGGTGAGGCAATTCATGCTTTATAAACCATGTACACACTATGTAAGATCACATGGCCATCTAGACCATGAATAATAGTACATATATGGGTGTTCATATGGGGTCACATTCTATTTAGACCCCAGTACTCATCATATACTTTCCCTTGGATACATCCTCATAGTGTATCTTTTCTTGTGCTTGGATCTAGGCCTGTGAGTAGCCTATTCGGGTTATTTGTCTATGTAGAACATGATGGTGGCCCACATTTTTTAATATGAGATACTAAAGAACAATGATGTAGTAGTGTTGCTAGACCTTGGGTAGTGATCAATTTGGATCACTGGGTTGACATCGGGGTCGGTACCTTTCCCTATCATACTAGGATATGGGTCCCTGAGACTCTTTATACTAGAAAACTAGTGCTCCGCTTTTGTACTAGGGTATTGTTCCCCTACTTATTGTAGTGTTTTGACATGGGTTATGAAGAGTTTTATGCTCATTTAAGAATAATTTGATAAATTTTGGATTTCAATGTGGGTCTTAGAGATACATTTTAAGACTAGTAATCCATTTTCGTATTAGGTTACAAGTTTTCCTTCACTCTCTATTGGTAGAGAAAGAACACCCCACACTTTGGGAATGAGTCCTCTAACCATGAAGTAGTTCCTTGATAGTTGTAAATCCAATGATGGACTAGGTTGAGGGTCACCCCATGTTTTTCATGTAGTTGGAGATGGAGAACCCCTATTGTACTAGGTTGAAGGCCCTCCATTATAGTGAGATACATAGAGTTGGTACTCCCCTATCGTATTAGGGTGTTAGTCCTCTATTCTTTGAGTTAGTAGTCCCCTATATCACTAGGGAACATGTCCTCATATGTGATGTATAGATAGAGTATGTACTCACTTGTCATACTATGGTTTCGGTCCTCTATCATTGGATCCAGAACTCCTCTATCATTCTAGGGTGCAGGTCCTCTATATGTGATGTTTAGGAAAAGTTGGTACTAACCTATCATACAAGGGTGTGGGTCCTCTATCCTAGGTTCAATACTCCCCTATAAATTCAAGGTGTGGTTCTCCTATAATGATTGTACTAGTATAGATGGGGGCATATTCCCCTATCATTCCAAGGTGAGGTTACAATATCAATATAGTGGTACTCCCCTACCTATGTGTAGTGATGGGGAGCGGGTCCTCCATAGGAGTTAGAGCTTCATCAGTTGCGGAGAGCAGTTACATGGGGTGGGCCCCTCTACTATCTTGCTCTATATTTTTAGATAATACATGTGGTTCATGGGACGGAGTGACACTCCCTCGCTTATGTGTAGTAGATATGGGTGGGTCTCTCCACATGGGTACTACTGAGCCCTTTTATGATGCAAGATAGTGATAGTAGGGCCTCCGGTAAGAGATTTATCTAGTATGGTTGAACTCTTAGAGTATGTCCTCCTAGGCATGTGTGACCTTCAATCCTCGATTAGAATCCTTTAATTGTATATGAGGCTACAACCTCATGAGACTTGGAGTCTAAGACCAGTATATCTGAGTGATTTTAGGAGTCTTTGTGGTGTTGTCACATGTCTTGGATGGAACCCCATGTGGACTGAGCTAATTAGTCATGTTTAGATGAGGTTCGGTTTGAGAAGGAGGTTATCTCTCTTTTGGGTTACCTATAGATGGGCCGAGAAGAATATTTCCTTTTATTTTACCCCTTTTCTTTATAGTTTTTGACAACCTACTGATTATTATTATACTCACCCCTACATAGGATTTTCCTGCACATGTTTTCTCTAGTGCAGATGAAATAACTTTTGATGGAGTCTTGGGAGGATCTAGAGTATGGAGAGCTTAGTGAGATATACCATATGAGGTGTTTTCCAAATCTCGTCCATGGATATTTGTGGTAGTTTATTTTATATTAATCACCCCCTTATGAAAATTTTTAACGTTTTCTATGTTTTTTGGGCTTTTATTTTTCAACTTTTACACATTTAGTACTTCTATTTTACTCTAATTGTAGGATAGATGTGTGCATGAATTTCTATTTTATGTTTATATTATCTCCTAAATATTTCATTTAGATGTTTGTGGGTGAATGCATACAAGGTTCCATGGGATTAATAGGGACAGTGTCATGAGTTTTTTGGGTTTGATAGGGACAATGTTAAAGTGTATTCATTTGTGGATTTCATGCTAGGGACTCCAGTGTTGGTGCAAAAACCAATTTATCCATTCACTAGGAATCTAATAACCCGATTGTTGACTTAGAACATTAGTTAATAGGTTGTATGGAAATATCAATACACGAATTATATAGGACTTGGTTGTTGGTTCAATTTCCTTCTTGAGTCATCTCCCTAGATATACTCTTTGACCATGGCATGTCTTGATTCTATTTCAGGATACCACTATGATGACAACCATACAAGGTTCCATGGAGTGATTATGGTGATGATATTCCAACTGATGAGACTTCAGGGTAGGGAACTAGTCCTGAGGCAGTACCTTTCGGTGGTCTCCCAGTTAAGCTGCAACCTATTGAATAACAGGATGTGTTATCAGTTCAGGCTCGGGATATGTGTAGAATGAGTCTTCTGCATGCATTTTAGAGGGAATAACCTTCTAGGTATTAGGGTGATCTAGAAATCCTGGTAAATAATGAATGGATTGAAGTATTTATTTAGCTTTTTTTCCTTGTGAGGATAACACCTTTTTAGATAGTGGTCTTAGAATCGAGTATTCTATAGGTATCGACTAGACGATGGTGGATTCTAGTAAAATAGACCCACAAAAAGGTTACACACTCTTGGGTGGACTTTGATTGGATCCACCAGGAATAGTTTTATCTTGCCACATTGAGATTAATATGTATCTAGGGGCTTCTACAACTTCAGCAGGGTATCACATCCATCGCAGAGTACACATAGAGGTTCATGGGCTTTTTTGTTATTCCATTGATATAATTTGAGACGCATTTTTTATATCTTAGATCTTTTATTCAGTCCTATATAGATACATTCTAGCATGCGTGGTCTCCTTGTTCCTTCCCTCTTATGTAATGGTGTTTGAGAGATCTCTATTGATTGAAAGATTCCTAGAAGAGTATTAGGATGATGTGGAAAACAGTGTCAATCATGGGGCTGAGACAACTGCAGTAGCTAGAATAAAGAAACTAATAGAGTTATAGTGTAGGTGATAGACCCATTCCCAGACTCATTCACATGGATATACAATGTAATTGTTATGCTGAGATCCCGGTCAGTCATTGGAGATCCTGTGTTACGCTTATAACGGATGGAGAAATTTTCTAGAGATTGTCTAACCCACCATGCTACTAAGAGGGAGATAGTCTATGGACCAATATGGTAGATTTAGTTTCTATATAATGTTGTTCTTCATGATAGAGTATGTGGTGGAGGATAATAGAGAAATACAATATGTCGGAGATGGTTCGAAATGTTGCAACCGCCAATTGGTAGTCCATGCCAGGATCTGGAAGCTGGGAGATGGGGGTGAGGAAATCATCATGTTGTAGGAGACATTGGTCTAAAGGCTTTGATTATGACTAGAGGTGCTCTCTGTTCTCTTTATACTATATACATAACCATTGTTAGAGACTATTGTGAGGTACACTTTTCTTGGAACTTCCTATTCGGGGCTTATCAACGGTGATGCAGAGCATCGGTAGAACCTTATGCCAGTTTTATTTAACATATCTTCTTATTCATGAGGTTGAGGGATTCTTAACCCACCAAGTCATGTTCTTGTAACTTGATAAAAATTTTGTGGGAGATTCAGTGCAACCCAAATTAGATAGTGTTAAGGTGTGGTGGATGAGTTCCTTTAACTTGAATGTACTAGGTGTGGTTGTGTGCGGGAGATTCAGAGTAGGCCCTAGCATTTTCAGTGTATCCTTTTTGATCAACCCATATTCTTAGGGGAATAAAACAAAGATCCTTATAAATAACTGTTCTATATGGGATGATGTATTTATTAGATATTTCCTCATAGTGGATTGGTTTCTAAATATTCGTGCTAAGTTGGCTTTTTGACTTATGGGTGTGGTAGTTGGGGTTCACAGAGGACCCAATAAGTCCTAATTTTTACCCTTGGCTAGCCCAGTATTGTTCATTGGTAACCCCACGTGCTTATTTTCAACTTTATACATCATAATATTGAAGACAGACTGGCGTATTTCATCCAGGGGTGGATAATAACTGCTGGGTTACATCGACATCTATGTTGGGTTAGAGAATCAACGTACTGTTACATCCTAAGACTTCAGACAAAAATTGATTCTTTGTTCTTTCCACTTATCATAATGAGGTTACATTTTCCTTCTTTTTTCATGATGTATACCTGGTTTGATATATACATGGTTTTGGTTAATCCATTTGGGTTCCCTTGAGAGAGTTCTTATAATCATCATATGAACCCTTGGTGAGATGCCTATTATTGAAGTCCTAGTTGAGAGCTCAGTTTCTCTACTTCGGCCTGGGATTTTTCTTTTCATGTAAAAAACGTATTATTTATAGGATATAAAATCTCATTTATATCCTATAATAATTTGAAATATTTCTGACAATATTTACAAATCCAGTAGATTCGGCGAGGAATTCCTAGGCTTGGAGAGCCTTAGTGTGCTGATATCATATTTCTTTAATATATTTTATTATGTGGGAATATTTCTTTTTTTGAATTGTCAAATAACATCTGTTCAATGACTCATATAAGAAATATGAGTTCATGGTTGAGTTCAAAACATGGTGTTTTTCCAAGTAAGAATAAAAAATGTAAAAATCAGGTGATAGGTCAGAGGTGAATTCTTAGAAGTGTGTTAAAAGAATGTTAATTTATTTATTAAAAGTTAAATCAATTAACCCTTTCCCCATTCTCACTTTCCTCACACATGAAAAAGTGTAGTATATCCTTTCCCCTTTATATCAAAATTCAACCCTATGAGAATATAAGGAGATGAGGCATCACCGATCTCTGACCTTGATAGAGATCGCTACCTGTTTGTGGTGCAGTAGCTTCTGAGCAAGGATCTAACCCTAAAGCTTCATCATTATTCAAAAAGGTATTAAGAGTTTAGTTTTAAGTATCAATACAATTTTTTATGAGTTTTTTATGGTTTTAGATAACATATATGAATGTTAGAGATCCATGGGGACCAATCTACAAGTTTTGTGGAAAACTAGGGTGATTCAGGCAGCTTGTAGGGGATTCCCATTCGCAATTCCTGATCACATGGTGTTTTGTGAAGGGTCGCATTTCATGTGTTATGTTAATTAGGTAAAGATGAATATTGGGGACTACAATCCATGTACTAGGGTTACATGTTGTATAGAGAGCCAAGGTCGTGTGTCTAAGGGACATGGCCATAGAATCTGTGTCAAAGGACATGCATATGTGGAAGTACATTGTTAGGGACATAGGAATAGGGTTTCTAGCACAGTAATAGTCATATGAAAATTCCAATAGGTAGTTTATTCAATACATGCTATGTAACTAGGGGTACACTCCATGTGTGAGACACGACTTGTCAAGTAGTGTGGTAATGACATGGATGGAGGTCCTAGTGAGGTGAGAAACACCATGTACACCATGCACACATTGTGTAAGCTCACATTGACTACCAATACATGAAATATAGAATATGTATGGGTTTTAATGAAGGCTCAAAACACAATTTTTACCCCAGTACATGCCATGTAATTCTTCTTGGAAACTTCCACCTAATGTATCTCCTTCTTCGAGGCATCAATCTAGTACTAAGAGAACCCTATCCTAATAAATTTTCCATGTGGAATGTGATGGTGGAACTCTAAGTGTCTTATAAGATATTATGTGGTGTTATTCAGGCATTACATTACACTAGTTTTGTTAAAACATGGGTAGTGATCATAGTGGATCACTGGGTTGATGTCTAGGTACGAACCATTCCCAATCATCTCAAGATGTGGGTTCTATATACTCTTTAGGTTGGTATAGCGGTGACCCCCTATCATATCAGGGTGTAGGTCCCCTACCAATGGTTGTGTTGTGACATAATTTATGATGAGTGTTGCTCTCCTTTCAATGGTTCTTGACAGATGTTGGCGACCAGTGTGGATATTAGAGAGAGACGTTGGGACCGGTACTCCCTTATAGTATTAGGGTGTAGGTTTTCCATATATCTCTATATGGTAGAGACAGAACTCCCCATAGAGTAGGCACATATACTCTACCAATAGAGTAGTACTCCCATTTTTGGAACTCACCTTTCCGACCACATACAAGTCCCCCCGTGTTGTTCATGTAGTTAGAGACAGATCTATCATGTTTCACCATGACATGGGGCCTCCATACTTATTGGATAGATATAGTCAGTACCCCTATCATACTAGGGTTCAGGTCCTCTATCCATGGAATCAGTACTCCCCTATTTGAAAAGTAAAAATGTCCTCTATATCGGTTGTATAATAGAGTAAGTACTCCCCATATGTATCAGGATTTAGGTCCTCTATCCTTTGAGTCATGACTCCCTTGTAGTTCCAAGATTTGGTTCCTCCATATGTGTTGTTCAAGAAGATTCGGTAATCCCCTTTCATACTAGGGTGTGGGTCCTCTAGTCAAAGGTTGGGACTCCACTTTCGAGTAATCATGTGAGTCTCCCATAGCGATTGTACTTGTAGATATGGAATCGTACACCCCTATTATGCCAAGGTGTGTGTCCTCTATCTATGAAGTGGTACTCCTCCTCCTCTGAGTAGCATTGGGGATTAGTTACTCCACTGTAGTAAGAGCTCCTTCAACTGTAGAGCTTAGTTATGTGGATAAATCCCCTTAAATTTTTATATGAGATCCCTGGTTAGGATATAATTCCCCCTAAATATTGTGAGGTGTTGGCCTCTCCCGACAGGTACTTCAGTAGTTTCATGTAATGATTAGAAGTCAATACTCCCTTGATTTTGGGGAAGTGGTGAGGTGTGGATCCCTTATTTATCTTTCTTTACAAAAGATGCCCATGGAATATGGTATAGATAAGAACTCCATGTAACACCCCGAGCTTCCACGATACGCTTCTCTTTCAATAATGCAATATCTTGCATTGTACGCAAGTTCGAGATTCTAACACACCGCGACCAATCAAAATAGCCACTATGAATAGTAATACCCACATTTTGAAATTATATATATTTTATATTTAAAAATTTACTTCATTTTTGGATTCATAATATATAAATTAGCCTATGTTAATTTTTTGGTATTTTTCTGAGAACTTCCAATTTTTTTATGAATAGTGAAAAATACATAAAAACAAATTTTTTAATAAAAATAATTTATAGTGATAAATTATACTATTTAGTGTTTTTAAATTATAATTAGAATATAGTTTTACAATTTTATCCAATGGCGGTCATTAGAATTAATTTCACTTTGAAATTGAACATAAACAATTGTAAATCTTTTGATATATATTGTTTCTTAAAAACACGCTATTTGTTGTGACAGTGTGAATTAATTATAAAATTAATTAATAAAACTTATATGTTTGTAATTTTTTAAAATAGACATCATTTTTGAATTTGGAATATCAATTATATCTTAGGGTGAAATTTTGGCATTGTTCTGAAAAACTTCAATTTTTGATGAATAGTGAAACCACTAAGTGGTAGTTAAAAAACTGATTTTTCGTTTAAATGAAACATTAACACTTCTGTGATTTGATTTTCAAAAATCCGACATACATGGTTGTCATTATGATGTAAAATTTGGTTCATTGGGATTAAAATATTCTTTTGTGGAATAGTAAATTTGAAGTCTAATTAATCGCGATTAAAGGTAATTAGTGAAATTTAAGGTAAAAATGATATTATAAAAATATGAATATACCCTTAAACATGTCCTAACCTTATTGGATGAGTAATGAAAGACCAATAAAATCCATGGGTCAACTTGGGGACCCCATGGATCCACTTGCGTAAGAAAATGATATTAATAACTTTTTATTTAAAGTAAAAATAAAATTCTCACAAACATGTGTTGTTTTACTAAAACAATTATTACATGGGGTTATATAAATTAAAATTTCAACTATAAATATTAATTGGAAATCTAAGGAGATTTCATACATCATGGTATTTTTTTTATAATTTTTAGACATTAAATAAATTAATTTGTTTATGACATTAGGATGATGCAGTGATTACCTCATTAATTAATGATTTAAATAAAATGAATAGATAATGTAAAATATAAGACTTAAACCTGTCAAAAACCTATTTTATGAGTATATTTAGAACCCTTATCACCTTATCATCGAAATATATAAGTTTGGGACCTTTAAAATCCGAAAATCATTATATAATAAAGTAACATTTCAATCTTTCCAAGAGTGCCCCTCCTCTCCTCTTATAAAAGGCCCCCACCTCTGCCACCTTATTCACACCTTCCATGCTATCTTTCTCAGCCAAACTCTACCCAAATACTCTCTAAACAACCCTCTATTACTCCTAGAGGCCTAAATTTGGGAATAAGTCTTTCCAAGAAAGCCTTTGTCTCAAATCAAAAAGAGTTACCCGATTTTAAGGTAATGTCTTCTTTTATGTTCTTTTGTTTTATTTTGCTTTTCCAACCCCCTAAACTCTTTTTATTCCTTTATTTTTTAACAACATAAGTATATTAAATATACTAGGATGTTTTTATGATAATTATTTGATCTATAATTACACATACCTCTGTCTAATGGTTAAAGAACATATTGTTTCCGTGGATGGCGAATTACTGCCTCACAAAACGATGATTGTTCTATTTTCTCCTACCACCTCTCATAGTAGACATTACGATGGAACTATATTTATTTATGATATATATTATATTTATTTTCTCTCTATGCTTCTGTATTCTACATTTAAAACATATCTTTATGCTTTTCATGTTGTGCAAATGCGATAATTTCATTTGAGGAAGTGCGGACTACCACCCCCTCAAAGTGATTTGAATCGTTAATGCCATATGTGGGACTTATAAAGAATGGAGTAAGTGATATTATATATGATATTATACTAGAATTATAATATAAATTTATATCATTATGTTTCATTCCATTAAAATATGAAATAGAAATGAAAGTAGCGTTCATGTGTACGTACGACTTACCGTCTCCATGAACGGTGCATTTCATTTCTTACCTCTAAATGTTATGTAATATTATAAAGGAAAGTATATACTGGATATACATGATATCTACATCATGAATATAATTCTGTATGTAATTGATATTTTACCACATGAACAACTTGTATCTATAAGAAGTTTATTTTTGACTCAAGTACCAAAGATCGAAAAAATGACCGTTATTAACTTAAATAATTACATAATGTTCACAACATGGTAATAAGTGATATAATAGGAATAATGAACTCGAAAAAGGTTCTTAAGAAAGTATAAATTAACTCTAGTTTATTATCCAGGAGATCAAATAATGATCGATTCAAGTCGGACACGAGGTAAGGGATCTTCTTAACCCAATTTCCATTCTTTGGGTTAATCTCCTACTTTCAAATTATTTCATGATATTATTATGTCCTATCTTGTATTTGTACTTTATTTTTGTGTACTTATAGTGAATACACATAATAGATCTATTTTATTTAAAAAATATTCTTTGTAAGGGACTTTGTCTCAATCTCCTTTCATTGAGGCATATTTTTTTATACACAACTTTCTTTTATACGGTGTATAAACCCCTTTGACATTTACATTTATTCAAAAGGAATCTTTTTTATACGAAGCATTTTACTAAACGACAAAACGGAATGTTTTTTTTGTCGTATGTATGCAGTGACAATGACTTATCCACCGCCATTACCATTATTTTAGTTTCGGCTTCCTCTACAAGCCATAACTTTTTTTAAAATGAAAAATAAAAACAATGTTTTAATTTTATTTTATTTTGGTATTGAAAATGGTTTTGTTAATGTTTTATTATATCAATGTGTTGTATTGATATCTTTTGATTGAAATGTGGAATTGATATGTTTCCTTTACAGAGGTTTTATGTGATATGATTATGTTATGGGTAATGATATGTTTAAACCTGTTCATATGAGGAATGAATTGGACTTAATAAGTGATGGGTGGAGCCCACTATAGCTCCTCGATGCATCGGCAGGTCTCATGAGACAAACTAATGTCTTGGAATGAGAACTTGACAAAATATTATTTTTAGTCTTGGCACTAGGCCTTGGCTACGAGGTTATGATAGTCTTTCATTATGCATTCAATCATTATGAAAGTGGTTATTGATATTTCATGTGGTTATTCGACCAGTAGAATATCCATGTGAATAAGTATATGACATTATCTCATTTTACATTTTCCATATTATATTGAAGTTAAAGTTTAAAAGGCTTTTGTTTTAGTTATACATTATCTTAAATGTTTATGTTTATTTATGAAAGCTTCCGCTATATTGTTATCCTTACTGAGCATCTGAGCTCACCCCGATCAATGTTTTAATTTTTCAGGATGTGAAGAAGTATTTTATGAAAGACCTGCAGGGATAGTTGGAAGGAGATATGAGTGTGGAATATGGAGACCAGGTTATTATAGTTTTTCACTTTATAAAATAATGTAACGTTAATGAATGTATCTAGTGTTTCCAAGGCTACTAAACTAATAGGTCTTTCGAGACTTGATCTTTTGGGATCATGCCAATGTTACGCAATAATGCACTGACTCTAGGTAACTGGGGTCGGGGCATTACAGTTGGTATCAAAGGCAGTTTAGTACTAACCTTGGAAGATAGATTTAGATAAACTTTTATTAGAGTACATAGCCCTAAGATAGACTTTGAGGATTAGTATAGAAGAACTTCCTATAATTTTGGTATTATAGTGATTTTGTGAGTTTTCTGAGAAATACATCCATGTCTGCATACGAGCATGTAGAGGCAGCTCTAGCACAGATGTACCTAGGGGTAAAACCCGAAAACACCGTTTTGAGCTAGACTCGAACGGGAACTGTTTCATGAAAATGGGCCTTGCTGCACTCTTGGTTACGACACTCTCGGAGGATATTCTTAGGATAATTCTCATTTTTTTAAACCATTATGAAGGGTTTATGATTATATAATTCCTCAAAGAAAACATTTTTTATGATTATGGATTATATCTATAAACCATTTAATTTACATTAAGTATTTTACAAGTTTGGAATTATTCATTTCAATTCATAAACTAACCTAGTTTATTCCATTTTATAGTAATGGTGCCCAGTAGAAGGAATGTGAACTCCATCAGTACGTATGATCCAAATCATCAGAGTATGCCCCAAATGATGTTATTGGATAATAAGAAAGTTATGATACTACCACAGATGAGGAGGAATGATTATATTTCTTATGTTGTTATTAAAGAATTTTGTCATTTCAGTGTTGTATCAATGATGTACAGGTTATAATAATTATGGAGTATATAAGGATCGTACTGCAGTATTATTTCATCAAGGACTTGAGATTGTCTGGAACCATGAAAAGTGACTCCACAGCAGGTTACATTTTTGGAAAATATATGGTTGAGTGAATGATAAACCATAATATGGTTCTAATAAAAAGATAGTGATTTTGGAATAATGGATGATTGATTTGGATAAATTATATTGGATATTCTTAACATCCTTGAAACTGATTAATGATTCATATAAATTTTTGGATAGAAGGAGTATATCTAGTGTGATATATGGAATAAGTTATCATGAATGTAATCAATAACGATTTATGGTAATTTAGGATGTTTCATTGTTTTAAAAGAATACATGATGAAGGTGTTCACAAGTTGTTACGCGGAAAAAAAGGATCTTCATTATGTTTACCTTCCTTATAAAATTTGGACTGTGAGTTGGACAGAAGTATTTTCGATAACTATAAAGGTTGAAATTGATTAATTTGAACCTTGGATAGTATTATTTAACGTTAAAACATTTCTCAATATTATTTTTGGAATATTATAATACTATAGTATAAGGAAAAGGACAACCTGTAGGTCGGGGGATAACCCGTCGCGTCGGACAATGGTTGTGTTGTGACATATCAGGGTGTAGGCCCCCTTCCAATGGTTGTGTTGTGACATAATTTATGATGAGTGTTGCTCCCCTTTCAATGGTTCTTGACTGATGTTGGCAACCAGTGTGGATATTAGAGAGATACGTCGGGACCGGTACTCCATTATAGTATTAGGGTGTAGGTTTTCTATATATCTATATATGGTAGAGACAGAACTCCCCATAGAGTGGGACATATACTCTACCAATAGAGTAGTACTCCCATTTTTGGAACTCACCTTTCAGACCACATACATGTCCCCCCGTGTTTTTCATGTAGTTGGAGATAGATCTTCCATGTTTCACCATGACATGGGGCCTCCATACTTATTGGATAGATATAGTCGGTACCCCTATCATACTAGGGTTCATGTCCTCTATCCATGGACTCGGTACTCCCCTATTGAAAAAGTAAAAATGTCTTCTATATAGGATGTATAAGTAGAGTAAGTACTCCCCATATGTACCAGGATGTAGGTCCTCTATCCTTTAAGTCATGACACCCTTGTAGTTCCAAGATTTGGTTCCTCCATATGTGATGTTCAAGAAAATTTGGTAATCCCCTTTCATACTAGGGTGTGGGTCCTCTAGTCAAAGGTTGGGACTCCACTTTTGAGTAATCATGTGAGTCTCCCATAGTGATTTTACTTGTAGATATGGAATCGTACACCCCTGTTTGGCCAAGGTGTGTGTCCTCTATCTACGAAGTGGTACTCCTCCTCCTCTGAGTAGCATTGGGGATTAGTTCCTCCATTTTAGTAAGAGCTCCTTCAACTGTAGAGCTTAGTTATGTGGATCAATACCCTAAAATTTTTATATGAGATCCCTGGTTAGGATATAATTCCCCCTAAATGTTGTGAGGTGTGGGCCTCTCCCGACAGGTACTTCAGTAGTTTCATGTAATGATTAGAAGTCAGTACTCCCTTGATTGTGGGGAAGTAGTGAGGTGTGGATCCCTTATTTCTCTTTCTTTAGAAAATATGCACATGGTATATGGTATGGAGAAGAACTCTATGTAACACCCCGAGCTTCCACGATACGGTTCTCTTTCAATAATGCGATAGCTTGCATTGTACGCAAGTTCGAGATTCTAACACACCACGACCAATAAAAACAGCCATTATGAATAGTAATATCCACATTTTGAAATTATATATATTTTATATTTAAAAATGTACTTCATTTTTGGATTCGGAATATCGAAATTAGCTTATGTTTAATTTTTGGTATTTTATGAGAACTTCCAATTTTTTTATGAATAGTGAAAAATACTTACAAACAAATTTTTTAATCAAAATAATTTATAGTGATAAATTATACTATTTAGTGGTTTTAAATAATAATTAGAATATATTTTTACCATTTTATCGAATGGTGGTCATTAGAATTAATTTCACTTTGAAATTGGACATAAACAATTGTAAATCTTTTGATATATATTGTTTCATAAAAACACTCTATTTGTTGTGACAGCAGGAATTAATTATAAAATTAATTAATAAAAATTATATGTTTGGAATTTTTTAAAATAGACATCATTTTTGAATTCGGAATATCAATTATATCTTAGGGTGAAATTTTGGCATTGTTTTGAAAAACATCAATTTTTGATGAATAGTGAAACCACTAAGTGGTAGTTAAAAAACTGATTTTTCGTTTAAATGAAACATTACCACTTCTGTGATTTGATTTTCAAAAATCTAACATACATGGTTGTCATTAAGAAGTAAAATGTGGTTCAATGGGATTAAAATAATCTTTTTTTGAATAGTAACTTTGAAGTTTAATTAATCGCGATTAAAAGTAATTAGTGAAATTTAAAGTAAGAATGATATTATAAAAATATGAAAATACCCTTACACTTATCCTAACCTTATTGGATGATTCATGACAAACCAATAAAATCCATGGGTCAACTTGGGGTCCCCATGGAGCCACTTGGGTAAGAAAATGACATTAATAACTTTTTATTTAAGGTAAAAATAAAATTCTCACAAACATGTGTTGTTTTACTAAAAAAATTAGTACATGGGGTTATATAGTTTAACCATTAAACTATAAATATTCATTGGAAAGAAAAAACGATTTCCTACATCATGATATTTTTTTATAATTTTTAGACATTAAATAAATTAATTTCATTATGACACCATGATGATGCAGTGATTACCTCATTAATTAACGATTTAAATAAAATGAATAGATAAAATAAATCTAAGACTTACACTTGTCAAAAACTTATTTTTTGAGTATATTTAGAACCCTTATCACCGTATCCTAGAAATATATAAGTTTGGGACCTTTAAAATCCGAAACTCATTATATAATAAAGTAACATTTCAATCTTTTCAAGAGTGCCACTCCTCTCCTCTTATAAATGGCCCCCACCTCTACCACCTTATTCAAACCTTCCATGCCATTTGGCTCGGCCAAACTCTGCCCAAATACTCTCTAAACTTCCCTCTCTTACTCCTAGAGGAATCAATTTGGGCAGAAGTCTTCCCAAGGAAGCCTTTGGCTCAAATCAAAAAGAGTTACCCGATTTTAAGGTAATGTATTCTTTTATGTTCTTTTGTTTTATTTTGCTTCTACAACCCCCTAAACTCTTTTTATTCCTTTATTTTTTAACAAAAACAGTATCTACAATATACTAGGATGTTATTATGATAATTATTCGAGCTACACTTACACATACCTCCGTCTAATGGTTAAAGAACATACTGTTTCTGTGGATGGCGAATTACTGCCTCACGAAAAGATGATTGTTCTATCTTCTCCTACCACCTCTCATGGTGTAAATTATGATGTAAATATATTTTTTTATGATATATATTATATTTATTTCCTCTCTATGCTTCTTTATTTTACATTTAAAACATATCTTTATTCATTTCATGTTGTGCAAATGCGATAATTTCATTAGAAGAAGTGCGGACTACCACCCCCTCAAAGTGATTTGAATCGTTAATGCCATATGTGGGACTTATAAAGGATGGAGTAAGTGATATTATATATGATATTATACTGTAATTATAATATAACTTTATATCATTATGTTTAATTCCATTAAAATAAGAAATAGAAATGAAAGTAGCGTTCATGTGTACATACGACTTACCGTCTCCATGAACGGTGCATTTCATTTCTTACCTATAAATGTTATGTAATATTATAAAGGCAAGTATATAATAGATATATATGATATCTACATCATTAATATAATTCTCTATGTAATCGATATATTTTACCACATGAACAACTTGTAACTATAAGAAGTTTATTTTTGACTCAAGTACCAAAGATTGGCAAAATGACCGTTATTAACTTAAATAATTACATAATGTTCATAACATGGTAATAAGTGATATAATAGGAATAATGAACTTGAAAAAGGTTTTTATGTAAGTTTAAATTAACTCTAGTTTCTTATCCAGGAGATCAAAGAATTATCGAGTCATTTCGGACATGAGGTAAGGGAACTTCTTAACCCAATCTCCATTCTTGGGGTTAATCTCCTACTTTCAAATTATGTCATGATATTATTATGTCCTATATTGTATTTGTAATTTATTTTTGTGTACTTATATTGAATAAACATAATATATCTATTTTATTTAAAAAATGTTCTTTGTAAGGGACTTCATCTCAATCTCCATTCATTGAGGCATATTTTGTTTTATACACAACTTTCTTTTATACGGTGTATAAACCCCTTTGACATTTACATTTATTCAAAAGGAATCTTTTTTATATGAAGCATTTTACTAAACAATAAAAGGGAATGTTTTTTTTCGTACGTATGCAGCGACAACGACTTATCCACCGCCATTACCATTATTTTAGTTTCGGCTTCCTCTACAAGCCATAAATTTTTTTAAAATGAAATATAAAAACCAAGTTTTAATTTTCTTTTATTTTGTTTTTGAAAATGGTTTTGATAATGTTTTATTATATCAATTTGTTGTATTGAAATCTTGTGATTGAAATGTGGAAATGATATGTTTCCTTTATGCATGTTTTATGTGATACGATTATGTTATGGGTAATGATATGTTTAAAATTGTTCATATGAGAAATGCATTGGAATTAATAAGTGATGGGTGGAGCCCAGTATAGCTCCTCGATGCATCGGAAGGTCTCATGAGACAATCTAGTGTATTGGCATGAGGCCTTGACAAAATATTATTTGTAGTCTTGGCACGAGGCCTTGGATACGTGGTTATGATAGTCTGGCATTATGCATTCAATCATTATGAAAGTGGTTATTGATATTTCATGTGGTTATTCGACCAGTAGAATATCCATGTGAATAAGTAAATGAAATTATCTCATTTTACATTTGCCACATTATGTTGAAGTTCATGTTTAAAAGGCTTTTGTTTTAGTTATACATTATCTTAAATGTTTATGTTTATTTATGAAATCTTCCGCTATATTGTTATCCTTACTGAGCATCTGAGCTCACCCCTTTCAATGTTTTAATTTTTCCAGGATCTGAAGAAGTATTTTATGAATGACCTGCAGAGATAGTTGTAAGGGGATATGAGTGTGGACTATGGAGTCCATGTTATTGTAGTTTTTCACTTTATGATATAATGTAACATTTATGAATGTATCTAGTGTTTCCAGGGCTACTAAACTAATCGGTCTTTCGAGACTTGATCTTTTGGGATCATGCCAATGTTACGCAATAATGCACCGACTCTGGGTAACTGGGGTCGAGGCATTACAGTTGGTATCAGAGGCAGTTTAGTACTAACCTTGGAAGCTATATTTAGATAATCTTTTATTAGAGTACATATCCCTAAGATAAACTTTGAGGATTAGTATAGAAGAACTTCATAGAATTTTGGTATTATAGTGATTTTGTGGGTTTTCTTAGCAATACATCCCAGTCTGGATACGAACAAGTAGAGGCGGCTCTAGCACAGATGTACCTAGGTTTAAAACCTGAAAACACCGCTTTGAACTAGACTCGAACGGGAACTGGTTCACGACAATGGGTCTTGCTGCACTCTTGGTTACGACACTCCTGGGGGATATGCTTAGGATAATTCTCATTTTTTTTAAACCATAATGAAGGGTTTATGAGTATATAATTCCACAAAGAAAACATTTTTTATGATTATGGATTATATCCGTAAACCGTTTAATTTACATTAAGTATTTTACAAGTTTGGAATTATTCATTTCAATTCATAAACTAACCTAGTTTATTCCATTTTATTGAAATGGTTCCCAGTACAAGGAATGTGAACTCCATCAGTACGTATGATCCAAATCATCATAGTATGCCCAGATGATGTTATTGGATAATAATCAAGTTATGATACTACCACAGATGAGGAGGAATGAGTAGATTTCTTATGTTGTTATTAAAGAATTTTGTCATTTGAGTGTTGTATCAATGATGTACAGGTTATAATAATTATGGTGTATATAAGGATTGCACTACAGTACTATTTCATCAAGGACTTGAGATTGTGTGGATCCAAGAAAAGTGACTCCATAGCAGGTTAAATTTTTGGAAAATATATGGTTGAGAGAATGATAAACCATAATATGGTTCTAATAATGAGATAGTGATTTTGGAATAATACATGATTGATTTGGAAAAATTATATTGGATATTTTTAACTTCCTTGAAACTGATTAATGATTTGTATAAATTTTTGGATAGAAGGAGTATATCTAGTATTATATAAGTAATAGGTTATCATGAATGTAATCAATAAGGATTTATGGTAATTTAGGATGTTGCATTGTTTTAAAAGAATACATGATGAAGGTGTTCACAAGTTTTTACGCGGAAAAAAAGGATCGTCATTACGATTACCTTCCTTATAAAATGTGGACTGTGAGTTGGACAGAAGTATTTTGGATAACTATAAAGATTGAAATGGATTAAGTTGAACCTTGGATAGTATTGTTTAAGGTTAAAACATTTCTGAATATTATTTTTCGAATATTATAATACTATAGTATTAGGAAAAGGACAACCTGTATGTAACACCCCGAGATTTTATGAAAAATATACTTTTTCATTTCATTAATGTCTTGTGTTTACGCTACACCAAAAAGAGATGGCACAAAACGCATCCTTGACTTTCCATGCATTACACGCAATCGCGACCTTCCTCGATAGCGTGTGTAGTACGCAATACCGAGTTTCACTAAACAACAATATGCTATTAAAATATTATTAAAACTAACCGTTATGAATAGTAATAACCACCTTTTAAAATTATAGAAATTTTATCTCTCAAAATGGACTTCATTTTTGGATTCAGAATATTGAAATTATCTTAGGGTGAAATTTTGGTACTTTTCGGATAACTTTCATATTCTGATTAATAGTGAAAATTTCTAAATTTTAATTGAAAACAACTTTTTTAATCGAAATAATTAATAGTGATAAATTATTAATTTGAGTGGTTTTAAAGTATATTTATAATATATTTTTACAATTTAATACAATGTTGGTCATTGGATGTAATTTAACATTTAAACCAGTTATAAACAAGTGTCAATCTTTTGATATTTATTATCTCTTAAGAACACACTATTTGTTTTGACGACAGGAATTAATTTTTAAATTAATTAATGCAACTAATATGTTTTTAATTTGGTAAAATAGACATCATTTTTGAGTTCATAATATCAAATATAGCTTAGGCCTAATTTTGGGTATTTTTCTGGAAACTTTCATTTTTTGATGAATAGTGAAACCACTAAGTGGTAGTAAAAAAATGAATTTTTCATAAAACATAATTTTATCGCTTCTGTGAGTGGAATTTCAAAAATACGAAGGACACGATTGATGTCAGTAAGTAAAATGTGGTTCAATGAGATGAAAATATTTTTTGGTGAATAGTAACTTTTTACTTTTTTTTACCACGGTTAAAAGTAAATAGGGTAATTAAGGGTAAAAATGATATTATTATTACCCTAACACATGTCTTAATTCTATTGGATAAGTGTAATTCGACCAAAAACAACCTTAGGAATAAAATATGACCATTTAGGCCCACTTGGATTTGATTAGGACATTTATTATTATTTAATTCAAAGAAGAATTAAAAGAGTTAAAATCAATGTTTATTTACTAAAACATTTTTAATATAGGGTTATACATAAGATAAATTAGATTGTAAATATTCATTAGAAACCTAATAAGATTTCATACATAATTGTATTTTATTTATAATTTTTAGACATTAAATAATTTAATTTATTTATGACACAACGATGATGCAGTAATTATCTTATTAATGAAATATTGACATAATTGATGTTATAAATACCCAAATAAATGTAATTTGGGACATTTTATGAATTCCACTAATTTTATAGGTTAATATGACATGTTAGTATTTATTTAATTAACTTATTTAGAACTAATAATTATGTTATAATTTTCACAAAAATCAATTACTAAATAGTGTCAAAATTGACATAAAATAGTTTTTAAAACAAATATTATATTATTAATTGTTATTTTATTCCTAAAAATCTAAGGTTCAGACAAATGACTTAGATAAGGTTATATATATTAATAATAAACAACTTGGGGTTATTTTGGCTTGTTATAGTATGTTTATTAACCTTATAGTGTAAGAACACAAGAAGACACGGTAAAAGTAAAATTATTTAACTTAATGTTAAATCTAAATGATAAGGTTAAAATAGGAACCTAAACTTGTCTAAATTCTATTGGATGAGATGTTTTCGACCCATACCCACCTTAGATTCTATATAAATCAATTTGGAGCTATTTAAAATCGAATTTTTCTTTATAATAAAATAATATGTTTAGTTATTCCAAAGGTACCCCTCTCCTCCCTTATAAAAGGGCACATCCTTCCTCTCTTCATCACACCAATTTGAGCCTTCAAGCTCGGCCAACCCCTAAACAATTCTCTTCTCCACTTCCCTAAAAACATACTAGAGGTTCTGGTCTTCCTCAAAGACCAATTTTAGTGCCCTAAAAGGAGATCTGAAAGAGGCGCTTCAAAGAAGACGTAATGTCCGTTACCGATTCTTTCAACTTTATTTCTTCTTCCACTTCTTCTTCTTAGGTTGTTTCATTATGAAGTAATAACATCAGTATCACTCATATACTGATATGTTATTATAAGTATGAAAAAACCCTATTTCACCATCTATCCATCCTATGAAAAACAAAATCACCGCGCGTGTGTAAGTACGGATACCGTCTCCACGCCGTGGTGAAATCTATTTTCCACCACCACCTTACTTGGATGGGTATAATGGTGTAAATAATAACTATATATGATTATTTTAAAGTTATAATGATTCTGAAATAGTATAAATACACTCCAATACAGTCCCATGATCATGAGAATGATATCATCGCTCGTGCGTACGTACGGACTACCGTCTCCACGACGCGATGAGATTCATTCTCCACTTTAACCATTCATGAATGATTATAAAGTATATATAATAAGTAATCATCCAATATATGAAATAATAATGATACTGGATTTATGTGTACATATATGTATGTAATCTACTTAATTCCATTTAACTCAATAAGAAAACGAAAACAGCATTCATGCGTACGTACGGCCTACCGTCTCCATGAACGGTGTATTTCTTTCCATTTACTGATTTATTATATATATTTATATTCTGAATATATATTATATATAAGTCATGTTTTATATTCTGGAATTAAGTAATCATAATCTAAGTAATCATATGGATAATTACAAGTCAAAACATGGACGACAAATAAAACAATTTTACCCAAAACACTCTTTAACATGGAATTTACAAAAGAATGGGTAATATAAAGTCATAATTGAACCATATATGATATCATAACAATGAGTTTTATTCTGTAATAAGTCAATGTCATTATTTAAATCATTATACATGAGGTTCAGACACTTACGAAGAAAATCGGACCTAAGGTAAGGGAAAATATCACAATCTCATTTTTTATCCGAGATTGTTTATACTTTGGTATTTACTGGGGTGTATTTTATCATCCAAATCCATGTTTCATAAATATATAATATTTATATCCTTATACAGTAGTTTATATCCAATTTTACCCTTTGGTGAGTTTTTAGTAAAATATATGGAAGGAATCTTTTGTCGTTTTTCGTACGAGGTACTTTTTGACTTTTCCGACAAAAGTACGAGAAGAATGTTTTTTAACTTATACGGCATGAATGGGTTTTTAAAACATTATTTCTAAGAAGATTACTTTACAAGTTTTCAAGTTTATTTTTAATCAACTTCGTTTATTTAAAAATTGTATGACATGTTAAGAAAAGAAAATGTTTTTGAGAGGATATTTTCTTCAAGAATGGAGTTCAAGTGTTTTATCAAAATTATTTTCCATCTAAGATAATATAGGGTTCTGTTTCTATCCCAATTATTAATTTGATTTGATTATGTTGTGATGGAATTATTTTTACGAATTCTTTATCTTATATGAATTGTTTTATGATGTCATGATGTTTAATAATCCCATTTTTATTACATGGGTTATGCAATGATGTATGATTTATGATTTTGTGGCACACATTAGAATGGTAGTATTATGAGATGGGTGGGACCTATATATACCTCCAATGCATTGGATAAAGATTTTATATCTCATGAGATAGACATGGCTGAATGGTAGGTTATGCCGGTTCAGTAAAACAGGACTGAAACGAGGAGTGAACTCGGTTCAGAAATGGACTTTGTCCACTAGGATAGTCTTGACAATGAGTCTTGACTAATAAGAAATGATTCTCTATGATTATGTGTGTATGACAAAAAGTTTCATGTTTTAAGTTATGATTATTGGGATTACATTTCATTACTATTATTTATCCCATGTTATGATCTTATGGTCCCTTTTGCAGGTTAAGAATTCCAAAATGTTATGTTCTTATGAATATGATGTGATTGATATTTATTTTGTTTACCCATACTGAGCATTTGAGCTCACCCTTTTATGTTTTCTTTACACCAGGATATAAATAAAGGTTTTAGGTATAAAAAAAGGGAAGATATTTATGGGAGATGTTGAATATATTTCACCATGATTAGAAGATTATATTCCGAGTTTCCAAAGAGACTAAACTATTATGGTCCTTATGTGTGTGTTTTTGTTATGTACTAAGTATTCCGCAAAAGTATTGTAATGTCCATGTACGTCAGGATTCGGGTATCTACAGTTGGTATCAGAGGAAAGGTTTAGTCAACCTTTGGAAACTTGGATGCGAGAACTTTAGTGAGATCCCTAGAGATATTTCTAAGGGATGTCTAGGGATGTATCTAAAGTTAAGTATACGTATAGGTTATAGTACTAGAATTTCAATAAAGATCTTAGAATTTTACCAATGATGTTAGATATTGAGGGTACTCCCCCTTTTATTATGTTGTTTTCCCTAGCATGATTTTTGCCTCTCACACTATTCTTTTTGGGTTTTAGACGATGGCTGGAACCCGAAGGAACGGTGTTGATCAATGCAATGGACAATGCAATGATTGTCCTCCTGAACAAACAAATGTTATGGTAGATGGAGTGAAAAATCTTATTGCTATACTTACACAAGATATGAATCATTCTGGACTTCCAAATAAGAAGAGAAGGGAACAATATTCTATTGAGTCCTTCATGAGGCAACGTCCACCTTCTTTCAGTGGGTATTCTGATCCACTTGTTGCTGAACAATGTATCAGTACCACTGAAAAGATATTTCCAGTTCTTCAATGTTCTGAACATGAAAAAGTCATCTTAGCAGTATATCATTTGGAAGGTGAAGCTGATCAATGGTGGAATCTTATCAAGAATACGAGGAAAATAGATGAAATTGAGTCCATGGAATGGGACGAGTTCAAGAACTAATTTTTCAATAAGTACTTCCCTCGTATTCTTCGAACAATGATGGAGAAGGAGTTTCTTGAACTAAAGAAAAAGGATGATTAATCTGTTGGTATATAAAAAGCGAATTTTATGAGGCTTGCAAGGTATGCATCTGGATTTATCATCCAACCTTAAAGTAAAGTTGTTCGATTCTTCAGTGGATTAAAACCAAATCTTCGAAGGGAATTTTCTATAAGAGAATTTAGTAGATATGAAGAAATTGTGTGTTGTGCTATCAAGGTAGAAATGGAAGTTGGTGTTACTTATCCATCTCATTGTTTTGACAAGAAATGAAAGATAGAGTTCAAGGAGAAATCTCAGAATAATGGTGAAAATAAGATGAATGTTTCCTTATGCTCAAAGTGTGTAAAGAAGCATAAAGGAGATTGTCTTAAAGGTACAAGTAAATGATTCAAATGTGGAATGGAAGGTCATCGGGCATTTGAATGCCGCAATGATGGGAAGAAGATGTATAATGATGCAAACAAAGGAAGGGATACACAGAATGAACCTACTACACTTCAATGCTTCAAGTGCAAGTAAATGGGGCATTATGCTAATAAATGCCCTAATCCAAGGGTTAGTGATGATGGACATGAGAAACCACTTAAGGAAAAGGACAAAGGGAAGTCACATGTGATCACCATTGGCGATGTTGAATATGAAAACGATGTGGTGGAATGATTAAGTGTTTGTGTAATGGGATTCCAAAAATAATGTGGTATATAGTATCATGGAATATTGGAATATTTATGTATTGGTCTATTGTGGTTTCAATAATTTTATGGTACCGGTAACCATGGAAAGTGATTGAGATATTTTTGGAAAAAAAAGATGATATGCGCATAATGAAGGGAAAATGTGAAAATGAAATATTTGACAGTATTCATGAGCTCCTAATTAATATAAAGACTAAGTGATATAATGGTTAGAGTATATAGAATTTTGAGGATTTTGGTTTGTGGAAAGAGTTAACTTTTAACAACATTCATTTTTTCACTAAGGTTCAATGGGTATTCAAGAGAATACATTATTAAGGCCTTTGAATGTTTGGAATGTGACCAACAAGACATGTCTTATGATATATGGCGATCAACGATGGTATTAAATCTCTGGTAATCGTTTTCACTATATTATGAGAGTGGACAGCAGTATTATGGATAAACCTAAAGATTGGAATGGATTATGTTGGACATAAGTTAGTATTGTTTTTTTTTATATTATTGATGTGATCTTATAGTAATATAGTTTTAGAAAAAGGACAACCTACAGGATGGGCGACAGCCCATCGCATTGGACAAGGCCAAGGGAATCGAACCCACAACCGAAGTGCGACTGGATTTTTCTCGCCTACCACTGGCCTACAGGTAGTCCCTGTTTAGTAGAAACTAGTTTTATTATCATAAGCAGTATGATATATGAAGTATAAGTCCATTTTAGGAACCATATATGATTAATCTCACTATATATGGACATATTTATTTTTTTTGATAACTTTTCTAACGTTTTGTTTGAGACAAATGGAATGACCCATCATTCTATCACATGATCTGCTAACACATCACGAATGACAAATTCGACTTAATTTATTTAAGAGATGAAGTGGAAATTGTCTAACGAATGACCAACGGTGAGACTATACTGAAATCATGAAAGTATTTCTTCTAATTCCAATTTCATCAACTTTAGGGAAATAATCTTGAAAACCAAAAATGTTGTCCTAGTACTCTTATATCTGATGAATCAGATGGTACCTTTGATCGTCACAAATTTATGGCTTTTTGATTGATATCTTTTCCATAGCCATGTTCTCTACCACTCTCCATCAGAATGTGATGGTTATATTTCTCTTCTATATCCATATTTTCACCTATGTGGAAACCTAGTGATTAGTATATTTGGGTAACCGTTACATTTCATAATTTTGTTTTTAAAGATTGGTTTTGGTATTCCTTTTTACAATGTGGGTTTCTATCAAAGAAACTTTCGAATAGTAAACTATTTATAACCTCGAAGAATTTCGAGGGTGAAATTCATTTTAAGGGGGGTAGAATGTAACACCCCGAGATTTTATAAAAAATATTCTTTTTAATTTCATTAATGTCTTGTTTCGTATGCTACACCAAAAGCACCTTGCACAACACGAATCCTTGACTTGCCTTGCATTACACGCAATCGCAACCTTCCTCGATAGCGTGTGTAGTACGCAATACCGAGTTTCACTAAACAACGATATGCTATGAAAATATTATTAAAACTAGTCTTTATGAATAGTAATAAACACCATTTAAAATTTTAGAAATTTTAACTCTCAAAGTGGACTTCAGTTTTGGATTCGGAATATCTAAATTAGCTTAGGGTGAAATTTTGGTACTTTTCGGATAACTTTCATATTCTGATGAATAGTGAAAATTACTAAATTTTAATTAAAAACAACTTTTTTAATCGAAATAATTAATAGTGATAAATTATTAATTTGAGTGGTTTTAAAGTATATTTAGAATATATTTTTACACTTTAATACAATTTTGGTCATTTGATGTAATTTCACATTTAAACCAGTTATAAACAAGTGTCAATCATTTGATAGTTATTATCTCTTAAGAACACGCTATTTGTTTTGACGACGGAATTAATTTTTAAATTAATTAATGCAACTAATATGCTTTGAATTTGATAAAATAGACATCATTTTTGAGTTAATAATATCAAATATAGCTTAGGCCTAATTTTTGGTATTTTTCTGGAAACTTTCATTTTTTGATGAATAGTGAAATCACTAAGTGGTAGTAAAAAAATGAATTTTTCATAAAACATAATTTTACCACTTCTGTGAGTGGAATTTAAAAAATCCGAGAGACACGGTAGATGTCAGTAAGTAAAATGTGGTTCAATGAGATGAAAATAATTTTTGGTGAATAGTAACTTTTTAATTTTTTTTACCACGGTTAAAAGTAAATAGGGCAATTAAGGGTAAAAAAGATATTATTATTACCCTAACACATGTACTCATTCTATTGGATAAGTGTAATTAGACCAAAAACAACCTTAGGAATAAAATAAGACCATTTAGGCCCACTTGGATTAGATTAGGACATTTATTATTATTTAATTCAAAGAAGAGTTAAAAGAGTTAAAATCAAAGTTTATTTACTAAAACATTTTTAATATAGGGTTATACAAAATATAAATTCGATTGTAAATATTCAGTAGAAATATAATAAGATTTTCTACATAATTGTATTTTATTTATAATTTTTAGACATTAAATAATTTAATTTATTTATGACACAACGATGATGCAGTAATTATCTTATTAATGAAATATTGACATAATTGATGTTATAAATACCCAAATAAATGTAATTTGGGACATTTTATGAATTAAACTAATTTTATAGGTTAATATGACATGTTAGTATTTATTTAATTAACTTTTTTAGAACTAATCATTCTGTTATTATTTTCACAAAAATCAATTACTAAATAGTGTCAAAATTGACATAAAATAGTTTTTAAAACAAATTTTATATTATTAATTGTTATTTTATTCCTAAAAATATAAGGTTCGTCCAAATGACTTATATAAAGTTTTATATATTAATAATAAACAACTTGGGGTTCGTTTGGCTTGTTATAGTAAGTTTATTAACCTTATAGTGTAAGAACACAAGAAGGCACGGTAAAAGTAAAATTATTTAACTTAATGTTAAATCTAAATGATAAGGTTAAAATAGGAACCTAAACCTGTCTAAATTCTAATAGATGAGAGGATTTCGACCCATCCCCATCTTAGCTTCTAAATAAATCAATTTGGAGCTATTTAAAACTGAATTTGGCTTTATAATAAAATAATATTTTTTGTTATTCCAAAGGTACCCCTCTCCTCCCTTATAAAAGGGCACCTCCTCCCTCTCTTCCTCACACCACTTTGAGCCTTCATGCTCGGCCAAACCCTGAAAAATTCTCTTCTCCACTTCCCTAGAAACATCCTAGAGGTTCTGGTCTTCCTCAAAGACCAATTTTAGTGCCCTAAAAGGAGATCTCAAAGAGGCGCTTCAAAGAAGCAGTAATGTCCGTTACCGATTCGTTCAACTTTATTTCTTCTTCCACTTCTTCTTCTTAGGTTGTTTCATTATGAAGTAATAACATCAGTATCACTCATATACTGATATGTTATTATAAGTATTAAAAATACCCTATTTCACCATCTTTCCATCCTATGGAAAACAAAATCACTGCGCGTGCGTATGTACGGAATACCGTCTCCACGCCGTGGTGAAATCTATTTTCCACCACCACCTTACTTGGATGGGTATAATGGTGTAAATAATAACTATATATGATTATTTTAAAGTGATATTGATTCTGAAATAGTATACATACACTCCAATACATTCCCACGATCTTGATAATGATATCATCACTCGTGCGTACGTACGGACTACCGTCTCCACGACTCGGTGAGATTCATTCTCCACTTTAACCATTCATGAATGATTATAAAGTATATATAATAAGTAATCATGAAATATATGAAATAATAATTATACTGGATTTATGTGTACATATATGTATGTCATCTACTTAATTCCATTCAACTCAATAAGGAAACGAAAACAGCGTTCATGCGTACGTACGACCCACCATCTCCATGAACGGTGTATTTATTTCCATTTACTGATTTATTATATATATGTATATTCTGAATATATATTATATATAAATCATGTTTTATATTCTGGAATTAAGTAATCATGATCTAAGTAATCATATGAATAATTACAAGTCAAATCACAGACGACAAATAAAACAATTTTACCCAAAATGCTCTTTAACATGGAATTTACAAAAGAACGGGTAATATAAAGTCATAGGTGAACCATAAATGATATCATAACAATGATTATGATTCTTTAATAAGTCAATGAAATTATTTAAATCATTATACAGGAGGTTCGGACACTTACGAAGCAAATCGGACCTAAGGTAAGGGAAAATATCACAATCTCATTTTTTATCCAAGATTGTTTATACTTTGGTATTTACTGGGGTGTATTTTTCCATCCAAATCCTTGTTTCCTCAATATGTAATATTTATATCCTTCTACAGTAGTTTATATCCAATTTTACCCTTTGGTGAGTTTTTAGTAAAATATATGAAAGGAATCTTTTGTCCTTTTTCGTGCGAGGTACTTTTTGACTTTTCCGACAAAAGTACGAGAAGAATGTTTTTTAACATATACGGCATGAATGGATTTTTAAAACATTATTTCTAAGAAGATTACTTTACAAGTTTTCAAGTTTATTTTTAATCAACTTCTTTTAGTTTAGAATTGTATGACATGTTAGGAAAAGAAAATGTTTTTGAAAGGATATTTTCCTCAAGAATGGAGTTCAAGTGTTTTATCAAAATTATTTTCCATCTAAGATAATATAGGGTTCTGTTTGTATCCCTATTATTACATTGATTTGATTATGTTGTGATGGAATTATTTTTATGAGTTTCTTTATCCTATGTGAATTTTTTTATGATGTCATGATGATTAAGAATCACATTTTTATTACATGGGTTATGCAATGATGTATGATTTATGATTTTGTGGCACACATAAGAATGGTATCATTATGAGATGGGTGGGACCTATATCTCCCTCCAATGCATTGGGTAAAGATTTTATATCTCATGAGATAGACATGGATGTAACGGTATGTTATGCTGGTTCAGTAAAATAGGACTGAAACGAGGAGTGAACTCAGTTCAGAAAAGGACTTTGTCCACTAAGATAGTCTTGGCAATGAGTTTTGACTAATATGAAATGATTCTCTATGATTATGTGTGTATACCACAAATTCTCACGTTTTAAGTTATGATTATTGGGATTACAATTCATTACTATTATTTATCCCATGTTATGATATTATGATCCCTTTCGTAGGTTAAGAATTCCAAAATGTTATGTTCTTATGAATATGATGTGATTAGTATTTCTTTTGTTTACCCTTACTGAGAATTTGAGCTCACCCTTTTATGTTTTCTTTTCCTCGTGATATAATGAAAGGTTTTAGGTATAAAAAAAGGGAAGATCTTTATCGGAGATATTGAAGATCTTTCACCACGATTAGAAGATTATATTCCAAGTTTCCAAAGACACTAAACTATTACGGTCCTTGTGTGTGTGTTTTTGTTATGTACTAAGTATTCCGCAAAAGTAATGTAATGTCCATGTACGTCAGGCTTCAGGTCTCTACACTGTAGGTTGGGGGATAACCCGTCGCGTCGGACAATGGTTGGGTTGTGACATATCAGGGTGTAGTTCCCCTACCAATGGTTGTGTTGTGAAATAATTTATGATGAGTGTTTCTATCCTTTCAATGGTTCTTGGCTCATGTTGGCGACCAGTGTGGATATTAGAGAAAGACGTTGGGACCGGTACTCCCTTATAGGATTAGGGTGTTGGTTTTCGATATGTCTCTATATGGTAGAGACATAACTCCCCATAGAGTGGGCACATATACTCTACCAATAGGGTACTACTCCCATTTTTGGATCTCACCTTTCAGACCACATACAAGTCCCCCCGTGTTGTTCATGTAGTTGGAGACAGATCTACCATGTTGCACCATGACATGGGGCCTCCATACTTATTGGATAGATATAGTCGGTACCCCTATCAAACTAGGGTTCAGGTCCTCTATCCATGGACTCAGTACTCCCCTATTGAAAAAGTAAAAATGTCCTCTATATAGGATGTATAAGTAGAGTAAGTACTTCCCACATGTACTAGGATGTAGGTCCTCTATCCTTTGAGTCATGACTCCCTTGTAGTTCCAAGATTTGGTTTCTCCATATGTGATGTTCAAGAAGATTTGGTAATCCCCTTTCATACTAGGGTGTGGGTCCTCTATTCAAAGGTTGGCACTCCACTTTCGAGTAATCATGTGAGTCTCCCATAGTGATTGTACTTGTAGATATGGAATCGTACACCCCTGTTATGCCAAGGTGTGTGTCCTCTGTCCACAAAGTGGTACTCCTCCTCCTCTGAGTAGCATTGGAGATTAGTTCCTCAACTTTAGTAAGATCTCCTTCAACTGTAGAGCTTAGTTATGTGGATCAATCCCCTGAAATTTTTATATGAGATCCCTGGTTAGGATATAATTCCCCCTAAATGTTGTGAGGTGTGGGCCTCTCCCGACAGGTACTTCAGTAGTTTCATGTAATGATTAGAAGTTAGTACTCCCTTGATTTTGGGGAAGTGGTGAGGTGTGTATCCCTTATTTCTATTTCCTTACAAAAGATTCACATGGTATATGGTATGGAGAAGAACTTTATGTAACACCCAGAGCTTCCATGATACGCTTCTCTTTCAATAATGCAATAGCTTGCATTGTACGCAAGTTCGAGATTCTAACACACCGTGACCAATCAAAATAGCAATTATGAATAGTAATACCCACTTTTTGAAATTATATATATTTTATATTTAAAAATGGACTTCATTTTTGGATTCGGAATAATGAAATTTTCCTATGTTAAATTTTTGGTATTTTTCTGAGAACTTCCAAATTTTTTATGAATAGTAAAAAATACTTAAAAACAAATTTTTTAATCAAAATAAATTATAGTGATAAATTATACTATTTAGTGGTTTTAAATTACAATTATAATATATTTTTACCATTTTATCCAATGGTGGTCATTATAATTAATTTCACTTTGAAATTGGACATAATCAATTGTAAATCTTTTGAAATATATTGTTTCTTAAAAACACGCTATTTATTGTGACAGCGGGAATTAATTATAAAATTAATTAATAAAACTTATATGTTTGGAATTTTTTAAAATAGACATCATTTTTTAATTCTGAATATCAATTATATATTTGGGTGAAATTTTCGCATTGTTCTGAAAAACTTCAATTTTTGATGAATAGTTAAACCACTAAGTGGTAGTTAAAAAACTGATTTTTTGTTTAAATGAAACATTACAACATCTGTGATTTGATTTTCAAAAATATGACATACATTGTTGTCATTAGGAAGTAAAATTTGGTTCAATGGGATTAAAATAATCTTTTTTTGAATAGTAACTTTGAAGTTTAATAAATCGTGATTAAAGGTAATTAGTGAAATTTGAGGTAAAAATGATATTAGAAAAATATGAAAATACCCTTACACTTGTCCTACCATTATTGGATGAGTCATGGCCGACCCATAAAATCCATGGGTAAACTTTGGGACCCCATGGAGCCACTTGGGTAAGAAAATGACATTAATAACTTTTTATTTAAAGTAAAATTAAAATTGTCACAAACATGTGTTGTTTTACTAAAAAAATTATTACATGGGGTTATATAAGTTAACTTTTAAACTATAAATATTAATTGTAAAGATAAAACTATTTCCTATATCATGATATTTTTTTTATAATTTTTATACATTAAATAAATTAATTTTTTTATGACACCATGATGATGTAGTGATTACCTCATTAATTAATGATTTAAATAAAATGAATAGATAATGTAAACTCTAAGACTTTCACTTGTCAAAAACCTATTGGATGAGTATATGTTGAAACCTTATCACCTTATCCTCGAAATATATAAGTTTGGGACCTTTAAAACACTAAACGCATTATATAATAAAGTAACATTTCAATCTTTCCAAGAGTGCCCCTCCTCTCTTCTTATAAAAGGCCCCCACCTCTACCACATTATTCACACCTTCCATGACATTTGGCCTGGACAAACTCTGCCCCAATACTCTCTCAACTTTCCTCTCTTACTCCTAGAGGCCTCAATTTGGGCAGAAGTCTTCCCAACGAAGCCTTTGGCTCAAATCAAAAAGAGTTACCCGATTTTAAGGTAAATTCTTCTTTTATGTTCTTTTGTTTTATTTTTCTTCTCCAACCCCCTAAACTCTTTTTATTAATTTATTTTTTAACAACACGAGTATCTTCAATATACTAGTATGTTTTTATGATAATTATTCGAGCCACACTTACACATACCTCCGTCTAATGGTTAAATAACATAACGTTTCCGTGGATGGTGAATTTATGCCTCACGAAACGACGATTGTTCTATCTTCTCCGACCACCTATCATGGTGGACATTATGATGGAACTATATTTATTTATGATATATATTATATTTATTTCCTCTCTATGCTTCTGTATTTTACATTTAAAACATATATTTATACTTTTCATGTTGTGCAAATGTGATAATTTCATTTGAGGAAGTGCGGACTACCGCCCCCTCAAAGTGATTTGAATCGTTAATGCCATATGTGGTTCTTATAAATGATGGAGTAAGTGATATTATATATGATATTATACTAGAATTATAATATAACTTTATATCATTATGTTTCATTCTATTAAAATACCAAATAGAAATGAAAGTATCGTTCATGCGTACGTACGGCTTACCGTCTCCATGAACGGTGCATTTCATTTCTTACCTCTAAATTTTATGTAATATTATAAAGGAACGTATATACTGGATATATATGATATCTAAATCATGAATATAATTCTGTATGTAATGGATATTTTACCACATGAACAACTTGTAACTATAAGAAGTTTCTTTTGACTCAAGTACCAAAGATCAACAAAACGACCGTTATTAACATAAATAACTACATAATGCTCATAACATGGTAATAAGTGATATAATAGGAATAATGAACGTGAAAAAGGTTCTTAAGAAAGTATAAATTAACTCTAGTTTATTATCCAGGAGATCAAAGAATGACCGAGTCAAGTCGGACACGAGGTAAGGGAACTTCTTAACCCAGTTTCCATTCTTTGGGTTAATCTCCAACTTTAAAATTTTATCAAGATATTATTAGGTACTATCTTGTATTTGTACTTTATTTTTGTGTACTTATATTTAATACACATAATAGATCTATTTTATTTAAAAAATGTTCTTTGTAAGGGACTTCACCTCAATCTCTTTTCATTGAGGAATATTTTGTTTTATACACAACTTTCTTTTATACGGTGTATAAACCCCTTTGACATTTACATTTATTCAAAAGGAATCTGTTTTATATGAAGTGTTTTACTAAACGACAAAAGGGAATGTTTTTTTGTCGTACGTATGCAGCGACAACAACTTATCCACCGCCATTTCCATTATTTTAGTTTCGGCTTCCTCTACAAGACAGAACATTTTTTTAAATGAAAAATAAAAAAAAGTTTTAATTTTATTTTATTTTGGTATTGAAAATGGTTTTGATAATGTTTTATTATATCAATGTGTTGTATTGATATCTTGTGATTGAAATTTGGAAATGATATGTTTCCTTTATTCATGTTTTATGTGATATGATTATGTTATGGGTAATGATATGTTTAAACTTGTTCATATGAGGAATGCATTGGACTTAATAAGTGATGAGTGGAGCCCAATATAGCTCCTTGATGCATCAGCAGGTTTAATGAGACTAACTAGTGTCTTGGCACGAGGCCTTGATAAAATATTATTTGTATTCTTGGCACGAGGCCTTAGCTACGTGGTTATGATAGTCTGTCATTATGCATTCAATCATTGTGAATGTGGTTATTGATATTTCATGTGGTTATTCGACCAGTAGAATATCCATGTGAATAAGTAAGTGACATTATCTCATTTTACATTTGCCATATTTTGTTTAATTTCATGTTTAAAAGGATTTTGTTTTAGTTATACATTATCTTAAATGTTTATGCTTATTTATGAAAGCTTCCACTATATTGTTATCCTTACTGAGCATCTGAGCTCACCCCTTTCAATGTCTTAATTTTTCCAGGATGTGAAGAAGTATTTTATGAATGAACTGCAGGGATAGTTGGAAGGGGATATGAGTGTGGACTATGGAGACCATGTTATTTTTGTTTTTCACTTTATGATATAATGTAACGTTTATTAATGTATCTAGTGTTTCCAAGGCTACTAAACTAATTGGTCTTTCGAGACTTGATCTTTTGGGATCATGCCAATGTTACGCAATAATGCACCGACTCTAGGTAACTGGGGTCGGGGAATTACAGTTGGTATCAGAGGCAGTTTAGTACTAACCTTGGAAGCTAGATTTAGATAAACTTTGATTATAGTACATAGCCCTAAGATAGACTTTGAGGATTAGTATAGAATAACTTCCTTGAATTTTGGTATTATAGTGATTTTGTGAGTTTTCCAAGCAATACATCCCTGTCTGGATATGAGTAGGTAGAGGAGGCTCTAGCACAGAAGTACCTAGGGGTAAAACCTGAAAACAACACTTTGAGCTAGAATCGAACGGGAACTAGTTCACGAAAATGTTCCTTACTTCACTCTCGGTTACAACACTCCCAGGGGATATGCTTAGGATAATTCTCATTTTTTTAAAACCATTATGAACGGTTTATGAGTATATACTTCCTCAAAGAAAACATTTTTTATGATTATGGATTATATCCGTAAACCATTTAATTGACATTAAGTATTTTACAAGTTTGTAATTATTCATTTCAATTCATAAACTAACCTAGTTTATGCCATTTTATAGAAATGGTGCCCAGTAGAAGGAATGTAAACTCCATCAGTATGTATGATCCAAATCATCAGAGTATGCCCCAAATGATGTTATTGGATAATAATAAAGTTATGATACTACCACAGATGAGGAGGAATGATTAGATTTCTTTTGTTATTATTAATGAATTTTTTCATTTTAGTGTTGTATCAATGATGTACAGGTTATAATAATTATGGAGTATATAAGGATTGTACTGTAGTACTATTTCATCAAGGACTTGAGATTGTGTGGAACCAAGAAAAGTGACTCCACAGCAGGTTAAATTTTTAGAAAATATATGGTTGATAGAATGATAAACCATAATATGATTCTAATACTGAGAGAGTGATTTTGGAATAATACATGATTGATTTGGATAAATTATATTGGATATTCTTAACTTCATTGAAACTGATTAATGATTTGTATAAATTTTTGGATATAATGAGTATATCTAGTATTATATAAGGAATAAGTGATCATGAATGTAATCAATAAGGATTTATGGTAATTTAGGATGTTTCATTATTTTAAAAGAATACATGATGAAGGTGCTCACAAGTTTTTATGCGGAAAAAAAGGATCTTCATTATGTTTACCTTCTTTATAAAATTTGGATTGTGAGTTGGAGAGAAGTACTTTGGATAACTATAAAGGTTCAAATGGATTAAGTTGAACCTTGGATAGTATTGTTTAAGGTTAAAACATTTCTGAATATTATTTTTGGAATATTATAATACTATAGTATTAGGAAAATGACAACATGTAGGTCGGGGGATAACCCGTCGCGTCAGACAAAGCTGTAGGAATCGAACCCACAACCATAGTATGACAGGCCTTTATTACCTACCACTAGCCTATAGGAAGTCCCCGTTTATTACAAAATAGTTTTCCTAATCTAAATGGTATGTGTTAATATTTTTAACATTGTACGATTAGGATAAATATAATATTTTTGAGTTCTATTATCTTTTTGAGTGAAAGATGAGTTTGTGGTAGGAATTAGTATAAGGTTGAAACTCTACTTGTCAAGCATAAATATATATATATACCTATCTCTTATTCTATGAATATATTAATTCTTAAACTTTAGTAAAGGGATATTAAAACAAAAAAATGTGTTATCCTAACACCTTATGTCTTGTTGAACTGATAATATTTTAATTCAACATAGATTGAAGGCTTTGAGGCCCTCAGTTTTACACTTGTTTGTGATTGATGACCTCAATCACTCTCTACAAATATTTAAGTTTTTCCTCCAATTATATGTCTCTTATTTCCACCAATGTTATCCTTATCGAGATCATAATTTGGGGGTGACTTTTTCATTTCCCTTTCCCTCTTATTAAGGATAAATTTTATTAACCTTATTTCCGATATGGTTTTTCCACAAAGGTATTTTCTATTTTCAAAATTATTTTAAAATAAAAATTTCAAATTGCGAGGATGCAATTTATTGAAGTAGGGGAGAATTTAACACCACGAGTTTCCACGATACGCTTCTCTTTCAATAATGCAATAGCTTGCATTGTACGCAAGTTTAAGATTCTAACTCACCGCGACCAATCAAAATAGCCATTATGAATAGTAATACCCATGTTTTGAAATTATATATATTTTATATTTTAAAATGGACCTCATTTTTGGATTCAGAATATTGAAATTATCCTATGTTGAATTTTTAGTATTTTTCTGAGAACTTCCAATTTTTTTATGAATAGTGAAAAATACTTGAAAACAACTTTTTTAATCAAAATAATTTATAGTGATAAATTATACTATTGAGTGGTTTTAAATTAAAATTAGAATAAATTTTTTCCATTTTATCCAATGGTGGTCATTAGAATTAATTTCACTTTGAAATTGGACATAAACAATTATCAAACTTTTGATATATATTGTTACTTAAAAACAAGCTATTTGTTGTGACAGCGGGAATTAATTATAAAATTTATTAATTAAACTTATTTTTTTGAAATTTTTTAAAATAGACATCATTTTTGAATTCGGAATATCAATTATATCTTAGGGTGAAATTTTGGCATTATTCTGAAAAACTTCAATTTTTGATGAATAGTGAAACCACTAAGTGGTAGTTAAAAAACTGATTTTTTTGTTTAAATGAAACATTACCACTTCTGTGATTTTATTTTCAAAAATACGACCTAAATTTTCGTCATTAGGAATTAAAATGTGGTTCAATTGGATTAAAATAAGTTTTGGTGAATAGTAACTTTTAAGTTTAATTAATCGCGATTAAAAGTAATTAGTGAAATTTAAGAGAAAAATGATATTATAAAAATATGAAAATACCCTTAAACATGTCCTACCCTTGTTGGATGAGTCATGGAAGACCAGGACAATCCATGGGTCAACTTGGATACCCCATGGAGCCACTTGGGTAAGAAAAGGACATTAATAACTTTTTATTTAAAGTAAAAATAAAATTGTCACAAACATGTGTTGTTTTACTAAAACAATTATTACATAGGGTTATATAAGTTACAATTTCAACTATAAATATTCATTGGAAATATTAACCTATTTCCTACATCATGATATTTTTTTATAATTTTTAGACATTAAATAAATTATTTTTTTATGACACCATGATGATTCAGCGATTATCTCATTAATTAACGATTTAAATAAAATGAAAAGATAATGTAAAATCTAAACCTTACACTTGTCAAAAACCTACTGGATGAGTATATTTCGAAACCTTATCACCTTATCCTCTAAATATATAATTTTGGGACCTTTATAATCCGAAACTCATTATATAATAAAGTAACATTTCAATCTTTCCAAGAGTGCCCCTTCTCTCCTCTTATAAAAGGCCCCCACCTCTACCACCTTTTTCACACATTCCAAGCCATTTGGCTCGACCAACTTCTGCCAACATACTCTCTCAGCTTCCTTCTCTTACTTTTAGAAGCCTCACACTGGGAAGAAGTCTTCTCAAGTAAGCCTTTGTCTCAAATCAAAAAGAGTTACCCGATTTTAAGGTAATGTCTTCTTTTATGTTCTTTTCTTTTATTTTGCATCTCCAACCCCCTAAAATCTTTATATTACTATATTTTGTAACAACACCAGTATATTAAATATACTAGGATGTTTTTATGATAATTATTCAAGCTAAACATACACACACCTCCGTCTAATGGTTAAAGAACATACTGTTTACGTGGATGGTGAATTACTGCCTCACGAAACGATGATTGTTCTATCTTCTCATACCACCTCTCATGGTGGCCATTATGATGGAAATATATTTATTTATGATATATATTATATTTATTTCCTCTATATGCTTCTGTATTTTACATTTAAAACATATCTTTATGCTTTTCATGTTGTGAAAATGCGATAATTTCATTTGAG
Organism: Viscum album; assembly: GCA_963277665.1. Taxonomy (NCBI): domain Eukaryota; kingdom Viridiplantae; phylum Streptophyta; class Magnoliopsida; order Santalales; family Viscaceae; genus Viscum; species Viscum album. Next base: position 1,025,670,764 of record OY728126.1, read on the forward strand.
AAAATGCGGACTACCGCCCCCTCAAAGTGATTTGAATAGTTAATTCCATATATGGGATGTATAAAGGATGGATTAAGTGATATTATATATGATATTATACTGGAATTATAATATAACTTTATATCATTATGCTTCATTCCATTAAAATATGAAATATAAATGAAAGTAGCGTTCATGCGTACGTACGGCTTACCGACTCCATGAACGGTGCATTTCATTTATTACCTCTAAATGTTATGTAATATTATAAAGGCAAGTATATACTGAATATATATTAACTCTACATCATGAATATAATTCTATATGTAATGGATATTTTACCACATGAACAACTTGTAACTATAAGAAGTTTATTTTTGACAAGTACCAAAGATCGACAAAATGAATGTTATTAACTTAAATAATTACATAATGTTCATAACATATTAATAAGTGATATAAGAGGAATAATGAACTTGAAAAAGGTTCTTAAGAAAGTATAAATTAACTCTAGTTTATTATCCAGGGGATTAAAGAATGATCGAGTCAAGTCGGACACGAGGTAAGGGAACTTCTTAACCCAATTTCCATTCTTTGGGTTAATCTTCTACTTTCAAATTATGTCATGATATTATTATGTCCTATCTTGTATTTGTAATTTCTTTATGTGTACTTATAGTGAATACACATAATAGATCTATTTTACTTAAAAATGTTCTTTGTAAGGGAACTTCTTAACCCAATTTCCATTCTTTGGGTTAATCTCCTACATTCAAATTATGTCATGATATTATTTTGTCCTATCTTGTATTAGTACTTTCTTTTTGTGTAATTATAGTGAATACACATAATATATCTATTTTATTTAAAAAAAAATCTTTGTAAGGGTCTTTGTCTCAATCCCCTTTCATTGAGGCATATTTTGTTTTATACACTACTTCCTTTTATACGGTGTATAAAACCCTTTGACATTTACATTTATTTAAAAAGAATCTTTTTTATTCGAAGTGTTTTACTAAATGAAAAAAGGGAATGTTTTTTTTTGTCGTACGTATGCGGCGACAAAAACTTCTCCACCGCCATTACAATTTTTTTAGTTTCGGTTTCCTCTATAATCCATAACTTATTTTAAATGAAAAATAAAAACAATGTTTTAATTTTCTTTTATTTTGGTATTGAAAATGGTTTTGATAATGTTTTATTATATCAATTTGTTGTATTGATATCTTGTGATTGAAATGTGGAAATGATATTTTTCCTTTATGCATGTTTTATGTCATACGATTATGTTATGGGTTATGATATGTTTAAACATATTCATATGAGGAATGCATTGGACGTAATAAGTGATGGGCAAAGCCTGCTATAGTTCCTCGATGCATCGGCAGGTCTCATGAGACAAACTAGTGTATTGGGATGAGGCCTTGACAAAATATTATTTGTAGTCTTGGAAAGAGGACTTGGCTATGTGGTTATGATAGTCTGGCATTATTCATTCCATCATTATTAAAGTGGTTATTGATATTTCATGTGGTTATTCGACCAGTAGAATATCCATGTCAATAAGTAAATGGAATTATCTCATTTTACGTTTTCCATATTATGTTTAAGTTTAAGGTTAAAAGGCTTTTGTTTTAGTTATACATTATCTTAAATGTTTATGTTTATTTATGAAAGCTTCTGCTGTATTTTTATCCTTACTGAACATCTAATCTCACTCCTTTCAATGTTTTAATTTTTCCATGATGTGAAGAAGTATTTTATGAATGACCTGTAGGGATAGTTGGAAGTGGATATGAGTGTGGACTATAGAGACCATGTTATTGTAGTTTTCACTTTATGATATAATGTAACGTTTATGAATGTATCTAGTGTTTCCAAAGCTACTAAACTAATCGGCCTTTCGAGACTTGATATTTTATGATCATGCCAATGTTATGAAATAATACACCGACTCTGGGTAACTCGGGTCAGGGCGTTACACTCCATCACTTATGTGTAGTGGAAATGGGTGGGCCTTTATACGGAGGTACCACTGATATTGTGCAGAACACAAGAAAGTGATGGTAGGAATTCTAGTCCTAGTCACTAGATTTGGACCCTGAGAGTTGTTATCAATAGAGAATATTCTCTTAGACATACCATTAGGTATGGAGGATTTGTTCTTGAGGGAGTGTATCTCAAGTATGATATCCATCTAGGATAGCTGATCTTGTGGAGTGTTGGAACCTCAAGAGACATTATATCTAAGACAAGCATATCTGGGTGATTCTTGGATTCCCTGTAGTGTCTTCAGATGCCCTGGTTTAAACCACATGTGGTATGAGATGACTAGTTTTGTATTGCTGAGGATGGGTTCGAGATGAAATTTCTCTCTCATTTATGTTCCCTCTCACTGGGACGAGCGGACTATTTCCTTTCAGTTACTCTTTTTTCCCTTGAGGTTTTTGGGATCCTATTGAGTATTGTTATATGAACCCCTACATAGGTTTTTCCCACACATTTTGTGTCTTTTGTAGATGATAGGCCTTTCAATGGAGTCCTGGGAAGACCTTGATCAAGCAGAGCTTGGTGAGCGAGACCGACTAAGGTGTTTTCCAGAGCTTTCCTGAGGAGCTTTTCAATAGTTGAATTTGACATTGATCCCCTCCTTCTAAGAAATTTGTATTATTTGAAATTTTTTTGTGGGATTTTATTATCTCCTTTTATTATTTTATTACTATTTTTTACTCCGGTTATAGGATAGATATATGCAGGATTTTTTATTTTTAGTTTATATTATCTATGCACTATTTCATGGAGATTTTTGTGGGTGTATGCATAAATGTGGTTTATGACAAGGCCTATGATTATCCACTAAGTGAGGATAATATTAATTTTTAATATATATATTATTCATCTTCTTTATTATTCATAACCACCATTTTAGTGCATTTTACACTTTGGAAATCATTTCACATTATAATTGTAAGTCCTTAAAATTTACTATTACATGGTACATTTTTTTAAAACCATATAAAATACCCAATGGTCTTGATTATATTTTCATATTTAATTTTCATCTTTCTCATTACATTGGGAACAATTCATACTTTTTGAGTACTTGATTTTTCATATAGGAAGACCGCCAAAATGGGATTTCATGCCAACACATTCTGGGAAAAGTAAACTGGATAGCAACCCAATAAAGAGACCTTAGAATCCAAGATACAAGCCCAATGATTCTAAAAAAGATATCAAAATATAGAAGACCTCATGGTGAAAATTTCATCAAACATTGAAAAGAGCTAATTCGTTTTTAATGGAGTTCCAGGCGGCCCAAGATGGAGATAAAATTATGGTCCATATTTTTCAGCCCAGAAAGACATCCAACCATTTTACACATATCTTGTAAACCATAAACGCATTTGAGATGAATGATTATAGAAAGTTAAGGGACATCCTGATCTTAATTTTCTTCTACTATAGACTACTTCAATTCAGCCATATAGAAGCTCATTTAGGCACCACTGTTTTGTGGTTGCAAGATGGATGTCATTTCGGGTCAAGGGTGGAAGAGTCTAAATTCGACAAACTTTCCCCCACCCTAGGCCTACCATAATCAAGTGGGAAGACTTGGACTATTTAAGGATCTACCAAAGCCTATTTAAATTTGTATATAAGAATGTGTTGGTGGCGGATTTTATCATCTTATTTTCTTCGATTCAATATAGGATTATGTTGCCGCTTTGTGTTAGTAATCACATTTCTTTCTCATGTAAGTTATTAAATTTGCCTTAGTTTCATAATAAAAGATATTAATTTTCTCTTATTATTTTCTTCTTCATATCACATATGATAATATTTCCTCAATGATTGAATTTATTCACACCATACCTTGTGATATTTTTCACACAAAGGTGGAGTGATAGTTATTTTGTTGTTTTTACTTCTTCAATTTCACTCTCGTAAGTCTACTTCCAGCTTCCGTTGAGAACATGTCCTCATTTGAGGGATAACCCTTTTATGGTTTGATAAATGGGAGTATCAAGGGGCTATATTGGATGATATTTATCACTCTCTAAATTTGTATTAATTTATTTTATTTGAGTTTCTTTTATTCAATTATTTTATATCTTCCTCTTCCATATAGAATTTATTCGCCCCACATTTATGTGCTAATAAGACCCTTTACCTTGAAGGGATCATGATGATGATCCTTAAAGTGTATATGGTATTATAATGTTTTTTAAGGTGTTTAATTAGTAAGTGATGAGGTTATATAGAATTCATTGAATGAAACATTCTCGAGTTATTGAAATTGAAATCGTTAAAAAATGAATTCATCCAATCCTCTAGGAGAAATAACCTTGGATCAACTCATTATCATAAATTGAATTAACATAAATTTTTTAGCCATCACTTAAACCCATATGAACTCAACCCATAGTTGGAAACTTCACAGTCAAAAAAATCCATATATTGTAGGTGTATGTAGGTTACTTCTTAGGTCTTTGAGGATTCGACAACCCAAGCTAAACTACAAGTGACCGCTTAACCATAAAATCATGGGTAAATTTGGGTGAGACCAAATTTTGGCATCGTTGTAGAGGACCCAATTAAGTCATCTCGAAACCCATTTTAGTCTCCCACATCTATTTTCTCTCACCACAAATTCTTTTATGTTTTCCTGTTCTCATTTTTTTCTTTTGGTACATGTCTGACTACACCGACGATAACTCAAAAAGCTTAGTCAGGGTGGAAAGCCCTAGGGTTGGGGAGTCAAGCACACCTATGGGTATCTTACTATTAGATCCAAATATTCTTTATAATCTATATTCAAAAATTGATCCAATTTTAATGGAGGTTCCTCAATGAAATCAACTCATAAACCCAGGTGGGAACCAAAATGGAAATGCAAATGAGGTAGCCCCAAACATGGGGAATGCAGTCAATAAAACCATGAATGACTACCTCACACCTGCCTAGACCAATGCACTCTCTTGTATTAGTCATTATTCCCTAGGAGAAGCACACTATGTTTTCAAAACTCATGCCCTAAACCACCTTCCAACCATACATGGGATGGAGTCAGAAGTGTCATACCTTCATGTGAATGAGTTCAACGACATTGTTGAAAACATGTTCCCACCGCATCAACTTGATTCAGCTAAGATAAGGATCTTTCCATTCTCACGTAAGGATCAAGAAAATAATTGGTTGAAAAATCTAAGACCTATATCAATCTACTTCTGGGACCAATTTTAATGATAATTCAACAAAAAATACTTCCCCCATCACAAAAAAAATCACATAAAAATAACATCCAAAACTTTTTTGAAAAAGAAGGGGAGTCGTTATATAAAACATGGGAAAGGTTCAAAGACAAACTCAACATGGTACCTCACCAAGGATTTTCAATCGCACAAAAAGTTTAAATTTTTTATAAATGGTTGGTTCTGGGAAACAAACAATTCATTGAAATGATTTGTAATGGGACATTCAAAACCAAAGCCCAAATGATGCTTACGAGTACCTAGAAGGATTGGCTGAACAAAACCAAATATGGGGAAAATCACCTTACTAGAAAAAGCCCCCAAAATATGCTGGAATTCCCACACTTTGAAAGGAGTAAAGCCTTAGGGAGAAACTTTCTACACTCACTAAGAAGGTCGAGGATATCAGTATTAGGAAGGTCCATGAAATTCAAATTGTTGACCATGTCTGCACAATTTATGAAAAACATGACCACAAGACTGATAACTACCCAACCAACCATTAAATTAAATATTTTCTTCTAGGAGGACCACCAGAAGAGGTTAATGCTCTGAACATTCAAAAGCCACAGTACCAAAACACTTTCAATCCAAGGTGTAAAGACCATCCAGGATTCTGTTGGATTGATAACCAACAACCTAGTCATCCACAATGAACAAAACCCTACTCTCCAAAAAAATTTCAAAACCATAACCAGTTCCAACCAAAACTAGTCCAATACCAACACCCTCCTATCCAATACCATCAAGCCATCCAGTAACCCATGAAAAAACCAATCCAATAACCAACGTATCATCTTGGGATAAATCATCCAGCACAAGCCCCTACTCAATCTTTCCCTCTTCAAATCCTTGAGTAGTTGTGTTAACAAATGGAGAAAATGAACTCATATGTCTCATCCCTTAAACATGAACTACAACCCAATAATAAAGGGAAGGCATCCATGCCAACTCATGTAGTGTCATCCTCAACTTTAAGGGTAGAATAAAGTTACATACAAACCTCTCATGAACAACTCAAAGTAGTTACTGTTTTAAGAAGTGGGAAATCCATTGAGAAACCTAAAAAACAATCCAGAACCATTAAAATTTTCAAAAATTCATGAAAATGATGAAAAACCACCCAAAGATTCTGAAAAAACCCCATTGAGAAACAAAGAAACTACAACCACACCAAAAAATCAAACAACCTGCTCCCTTCCCTGAATGCATGAGAGGAAAATCTAAACTAGAATTGAATGAAACTTTGAAGGAAATATTCTCTTTGGTTAAGTTGATAATTCCACTTCTTGATGAAATAGAAACCATTACATCCTAATCAAAGTACCTTAAAGACTTGTGCACTTTTAAGAGGAATTTTTTGCAAAAAAAACAAGTCCTTTTGGATGCTAATGTAAGTAAAACCATTCAATGGACCAATCCACCAAAGTTGAAATATCCAGGATGTTCATATGAAAATATTGAGTTAGTAGAGAAATTTTTTTTCAAAGACCTCTATGTTCTAGTAGACAATGTGAACATCATTCCTTATGCCATGTATTTTCAATTAGGGATTGAAAACTCAAACCTACATCTGTCACTCATCAACTTGAAAATCGTAGTGTTCAAGTTCCTAAGAGGATCTTAAAGGATGTTTTGTTGAAAGTTGAAATTTTCATTTATCGAGCTGATTTTATTTTCCTTGACAACCACCCAAGCTTAGTTCCTAGGGAGAAAACCCCAATAATCATTGGTCATTCTTTCCTTTCAACAATTGACTATGTTATCCAAGTTTGAAATGTGAACCTGACTATAACCTTTGTAAACATGAGTCTAGAGTTGAGAATCAACAGTGAAAACTCTCAAATTAGGAATGATTAAGAGATCCATGATGTTAATTGGATTTTTAGTGTTGATAGTGAAGTTGAGGAACCTCAAAGAATTACTGAAGGATGTTTATGTTAATAAGAGATTGTTTTCCTTTGTCCACATGAAGTAAATTTCCCTCCTTAGCTTTAATCTCTTTCAGATAGCTCTATTGATGATTTTATAGAATCATCAATCAATGATACAAATGGTGAAATCTATAAAATTGAGTCTATACTCATTCATGACACTAATCTAGCCAATTTAGTGAATGAAAATTCTATTCACAATGATCTAATAAGGTTAAGAAATCTGAATAAAGAAACTGGGTTCAATAAAAAGTCTCATACTTTCTTGGAAAGTGATAACCAACTTGATCTCTAATTTAAGGTCCTACCTTCATCACTAAAGCATGAATTCTGATGGGAAAATAGATCTATTCCTGATTTAATTACCTCCTCTCTTGAATCCAATCAATAGATGATGCTTCTGGATGACCTAAGAAACCATAAGAAAGAAATTTTATGGACCCTTTCTGATATTCCTAGGGTTAGACCACTCATTGGAATTCATAGGATTGTTCATGAATCTAAATCTAAGTAATGTTTTCAATCTCAGTAGAGACTCAATACAAATCTTATGGATGTTGTACGGAAAAACATTTTTAAGCTATTGAAAGTGGGTATTTCCCACCCCATTGCTAAGAGTGAGTTGGTAAGTGCAATTCATGTTATCCAAAAGAAATTTGGAATCACTCAGATCACTAATGAAGATGGGGAACTTCTCCCCACAAGATTCGGTAATGGATAGAGAGTTTGTATTGACTATAGGAAGCTATACTCTTATACCATGAAATACCATTTCACCTTTTCCTTTTTTGATAAAGTCCTCAAGTGAGTGGAGGGTCATCAATTCTATTGCTTATTGAATTGATTCTTAGGTTATAATTATGTCTTATCTCTTAGGATCACCCATCATTGTCTTCACTGACCATTCAGTCCTAAAATACCTTTTCCAAAAACAAGATTCCAAGGCTAGATTTATTAGGTGGGTCCTTCTTCTTCAATGGTTGAATTTAAAAATTTAGGATAAAAAGGGTGTTGAAAATGTTGTAGTTGATCACCTCTCGATGATGGAATTCAAAGAAAACTCACATCACCTTTCTGTGTGTGATTTATTTCCTGATGAGAACCTCTATTTTGTGAGTTATTTCCCATGGTATGCTGACATAGAAAACAATTTTTTGACAGGTGAAATTCTAAAATTATTAGGGACCCAAGCTAAGAGGAAATTTCTTTTTGATGTCAAACACTATTTGTTTGTTGATTCTTACCTCTTCAAGTTATTTCCTGATTAAATAATTAAGAGATGTGTTCTAGAATCTGAGCAAGAGTCAATTATAAAAAAAATTCATGGAGAGGCATGTGGAGGAAACATCTCCACAAATAAAACCACTTCAAAGGTCCTCCGAAGTTGTTTCAACTGGCCTAACCTCACTATGGTTTCCTTCTAATTCTGCAAAACAAAATTCATCAATGTCAAAAATTATGATCCATTACCAAAAGGAATCAAATTCCCCTCACTCCCATTTTGGTCGTTGACATATTTGATTGTTAGTTAATTGATTTCATGGGACTTTTAACAAACTCTACAAAATACTTCTATATCCTCTTAGCTGTTGATTATGTATCAAAATGGCTTATGGCCATTCCCACCAAGTCCAACCACCGTCATGTTGTGATCTGATTTCTGAAAGAGCATATATTTTCTCGATTCGGAATTCCCATGTCTATAATCAGTGATTGAGTAAAAAATTTACGAAACCTCCCATTCTCTTCACTCATTTATAAGTATGGGATTTCTCATAATGTTTCCACTGCGTACTATCCCCAAACCAATGGTCAAACTGAGTTAGCAAATATGGAGATTAAGAAAATTCGTGAAAAAATCATCAATCCCTCTAGGAAAGATTGGTTCAAGAAACTCTTAGATGATTTTTGGGCATATCGTACAACATTACAAACTATCCTAGGTATTTCACCATATAGGTTGGTTTATGGAAAATCATGCCATTTACCTATTGAAATTGAGCATAAGGCATTTTGGGCAATAAAAAATTGAAACATAACATTTCTTTGGCTGAATCAAAGAGGAAATTAGATCTTAATGAACATTAGAATCTTAGGATGGAGGATTATAAAAATTAAAGAATAAGTAAATATACAGTTCAAGCATACCAATCAAGGAATCTCAAATTTAAACACATTAAATTGGGAAATTTCATGCTCTTATATAGTTCGAAACTTCATTTACATCGGGGAATGTTAAGGACTAGATGGTCAGGTCCATTAATAGTGTAATATGTGTAACCCCATGGGGTAGTTGAGATTCAAGATTCTACAAGTGGTCAAATTTTCAAGGTCAACAGTCATAGTTTAAAACCATTCATTTAATAATTCAATAAATAGGAAATAAAGGTTGAGTTAACTAAGCCAACCTATGAACCAGAAAAAAAAATGATAGATTTAGGATATATATAACAACCCTAATCTTTATTTCACACTTAAACATAATTTATTACATAAAATATTCCCTTGATACAACATAAAAGATCAATAGGTCTAGTTTTTTAGGGATTATGAACATTACATCACAACTTAAAACATGAAACACACTACTTTATTGAAAACCACTTTTACATAACCACAAAAATTCCTTCGTACTTAGCATTGCATTGGATAACCCGAGGACATGAATAAGAAAAGGGTGAAAAATAAAGACCAGTATGGGATTAAACAAGGAATAACATGAAGAATTACATTTTAGGAAATTTTCATATCAATGGATCATAAGAGATACAGGTACATAAAGGCATGATATAACATGATTATCAGAACATGGAAATGTGACATCAACATATAACATGATATTAGCATGATCAAAGGCTCATAGCACATTAAGCACAAGTAAACCCTCATTTTGATTGTATTGGAATTAGTAAAAAATTATTTCACTTGAAGTATCTTGATACTAATCATTACCCAATGCATTAGATCGCGATGAGGGTGCACCCATCTTAATCACTTCATTTCATGCATAAGTGTGCCACATGGATCATATAACATTTATTCATTAAACATCGTCATTTATTCCAAGATAAAATAATATGGAATTAATACATGAAACTATATAATCAATATGTAATTGTGTATAAATTTGAACACCCTTGATAGAGAAATGGTCATTACATTCACTACACAATGACATTAGCTTGGAAAATTGTGGCGCAATTTCAAAAGCATAACGACGTGACACAAGAATTCATAAAAATGGTTGATGAGATAGAAAGGGTTTTCACATCATATGAAAATGATATGGAATTTAATGGGGTAATATAGAAACATTTCCCAACATATGTATTGGAATTTAGATTCATAATACAAAAGAATTTCTTGAATGCAAATGAAGAGAGATAATTCATTTAGAATTTCGGCATGATAACTGGTGTACATGGGAGGAATTAATGGGAGCGAAAGAGGACTCCAATAATTCAAACATAAGGAGGGAGGTTTTGGGGAGGTTTTAAATTATACCCCAACATTTTTAATTGAAAACAATGGTATAAAACATAATTAAATTTGGACAAAAATGAGAAAGGAAAATATCCCTTACATCGAAGTGTAATCCAAAAGGCTTGAGAGAGGCTTGAGAGAGGCCTCTTGGGAGCTTGGGGAACCTTGGGAGGATTATAGGGATAGGAGGGAAGAGTTTTTCTAAGCACCATAGGCTTTGAGTGATGATGAAGTGGGAGCTTGGCTGGGTTTATATAGGAAAAAAGAGGGAATTCATTAATATTTAGGTTTTGGACACCACACATTAAACTAATCGAAACCACAAACCAGACTGTGGTTTTTGCTCATCGTTTTTGAAAAATTGGGGTGTAAAAACATTATATTATAAGTCCAATGTCCTAAATTCTTAAAATATTGTGCTTGCTTATGTAGAGGTGATTCACACTCTCAAGGAAAGAAATTTAAAAGTTAAAATGTTTTATAAGTCATAGAGGGTCCACTAAAGCTTTGTAAAATAAATACAACAAACATAAAATCACATTATTCTAATTTTCAAAAATATATTGTACGAAAATATAATTATTAGTATTTTATTACATCACAATTGGGTCATTATGATGTCAGAAAATACATTATATAATTAAACGATATTTAATTTTCACCCAAATATTCAACTGTCTCAGAAAATTATGTAAAATTAACCATTGGATAATTTCGACGTGTTAATTCCAAAAAAATATTCATTTTATCTAATAAATCTAATTAATTCTCATATAATAATAATTTTAAATTATTTTGAGACATGTTGATTTTTTGGATTAAAAATGTGATTTTATGGAAACTATTTGTCCATTTCATTTTATGGGTTTATTTCTCATTTTATTTATACAACTTATAGGAATTGAATTTCATAAAATATATTCCATATTTTTAAATATGAGGATAAAAATTTTGTAAATATAACTCTTTTATTTTTAAACATTATGTACAGTATCTGTGGACAAAAAAAATAACCACGGAGAAGGTTGAATCAAGTAATTAAGGTTAAAAATAATATGATAGGTCATTAAAAATAAACCCAAATTTTAACCTTATTTCATTGTATTGGTTTTATTCTAACATATCCTTCCAAAATTATAATATTTTTATTTAGTTCAATCATCCCTTGATTAAAACATTTAGATTATTTTAAGTAATGAATGTTCCAAAATTTTACTCTCTTGACTATAATATCACTAAAATATTTACATAAGGATAAAAAGATTATAAGTTAGATTATAATTTTTTATTTTAAATATTTATTTAATTATTTTGTATAGGAATATTTTCTAGTTTTTAGTGATGAAATATTTTCCTTGACATCTTACGCAATGCTGACACGGTGTTAGTTCATGTAGTAAAAAAATAAAATAAATATTTTTAAAAATATTAAAAGTAATAAAATTTAGATTAATTGTAGTATTTTATTAATTTTAAAGAAAATATAAAATATTAGTGATTTTTTAAAGTATTATATTATAATTATATCATTATATTTATATCTTTAAAGTCAAAATAAATGAATTGTGTCAAAATTTTCATGAATGATATTTTATGAAAATAATATTTTGTAAAATTATTTAAAGATGATAAAAATATTTAAATAGGACAATGTGGATAAGATATGGTCTAAAATTCATCCATTGGAAATTTATGCTCTAATTTTCACATTATAAGTAAAATTATAACCCTTCAGTATTGAAAAACTTGTGGTTGTAGATATGTTCAAAATTGGATAATGAAAGGGTTAAACCAAAATATAGTGTTTAAAATGACACCAAAACATTTATAAATTTTATTTTCCGATGGTATTTTGTCTATATATACATTTTTTAGAATTTATGGCTATCTAGAATCATTATAAAATAGAAATAAATTAATAATATTTAAAACATTTTATTAATTCCATTGTCTCATTTACCTTCCATATAAAAGGAAACCCCCCTTATCTTATTTACCCCGTGTTGATTCATCTAGCTCAACCATCCCATAAAAAATTTTCTTCTAGTTTTCCACATCCAAGAATTAATAATTAATTTATTCTTAAAATACCATTCAAAGGTTCATTAAGAAATGATCTAAAGGATACCAATCGAAGAAAGGGTAATCATCATATCAGACCTATTTCAATTTATGTCTTCTTATACTTCCTATAATGATGTTTTATTTATAATAAAATAATAAAATTCGTTTCATAAACATACTAAAATGTTATTATGATTATGTAACCACAATTATTCACCCTTTTTCCATTGAATGGGAATTAAAGGTATCTCTCACATGTACATGTGGATTACCGCATCCACGTAGCGATATAATTCATTTTCAGTATCCTACATTCACGGATGGTTATTAGTATGGTTTTAATATTTATATAATATATTTATGATATAATTATTCTTATTTAATTATAATATGATATCTACCTTATTATCTTCTAGTATATTAGATTGCAATAATGATGTTAATGAATACGTGCAGACTAACACCTCCACGACGTGATGTGATTTGTTTTTCATTTCTACTTTACACGGATGGTGATAAGGATAAATTTAATGAATATATATTATATATATTATATAATAATTATTCTCTAAATTTTATTAATGATTTACCTTCTTTTTGTTACATCTATGAAAAAGTGAAAACATAATTCATGTGTATGTACGATATTCGTCTTAATGAACGATGTAATTCAGATTTCGATCGATATGCTTTATAGATGAATATAAATATATATATATATAATTTATATATAATATTAATGTAATTAGTGATGTTTTTTATAATATGGAACAATGATCAATGCATAAGGAATATATCTATTGAACTGAAATTCTCATGAAAAAAGAAACAGTTGACACCCAACAGTAATTTTAATAAAGAAAAGCTAATAAATTGGGGTTAAAATATTTTAATTGGATTATATATGATATTATAAGTATTTAAATTATTACATTAATACTTTATAATAAATTTAAATGTATTACACATTAGGTTCAAGCACCTTCGAAGAAATGTTTACTTGAGGTAATGGATTTTAATCTCACATTTTTTGTGAGAAACATGCCATATTCACAAATGTTTTACCTTATGTTGTGTATAGACTGACCATTAAGGTATTTTTTTATGATTCAAATGAAAATTATGGATATATAAATATATATATATAGTTTTATCTCATTCATTAGGATTTTATTTTAATGTTACCAAAGTGCTAAGTGATTTTTGTTACAACCTCATTGTTTATTAGGATTGTTTATGATTAAGTTTCTGATGATGCAATTTCAATATCTACATCTAAATAATCACATCAATTTTATTCTAATATGATTATTTCTAGATATTAATTCTTTTTTCATTTCATTTTCCTCTCTTTAGTAACTCAAAAGACCGAAATAATGTTTCTAGGGAAACCCGACTTTATTTCACTCTTCAGACAAAAATATTTTTTCTTTAATTTCATTGTTTTCTAAAAATGACTACATGAGTGTTTTTAATATTCTACTTTGAATTTAAAAACTCATTTTTACCCATGTTTTAATTTTAAAAAAATAGGTTAAAAGGAATCTTCTTTTTTATGAAAAAAATACATATGATTTTTACTAAAACATTAAAAGTAATTATTGTTTTATTATACATGGAATGAATGGAATTATCCCCCACCATCACCTCTCAATGATTTGAAGCTTCCCTTACAATATTCCATGTCTATTTTCGAATAAAATGTTTTCCTTTATATTTTGTAAATTTTTATATTTTAAATAATTGATTTCAAATTGAAAAGGGTATTTTCCTTATGAATTGTTCTAATGATATTTTAAAGAAATTTTTTATCTTTTATAAAATACATTGATGTTAATTATACTTTACTAGAGATATGATCCAATGATACCATCCAACTTCATTATTTGGATAACTTATTATTATGATTATTGATGGATGATTCTATGAAACCTGCTTCTTTCCCATGGGTTAATTGTGTTATGAGGAAACCTTTATAAAACCAATTCATTTTCAAAGGGTTGTGATTTGATGAGATGATTAAGTATTTATAAAACTCATTTCCTTTCCACATATTCTGAAATAATTAATATTTTATGATCTTACGGAACACATATGTATGAATTTCATTATTTTATGGGAGGGGATAATTTTATATATCCTCTTAATGAATTTGTAAATGATGGATATCCCAAGAGAAAATAAATAATGGAATAAGGAGAAACCCAAATTAATTAAGGGAATTATTCCACTATGATAGTATTAGGAGTGAATCCTTACTATGGATATGACAGAATGGGGAGTGAACCAACAAAACTATGATGGTTTTGGGAATGAACGTTGACTATGGATATGATAGAATGGGGAGTGAATCCAATCCCCTATGATTATCGTGGAAGTGATCCTTGACTATTATGGAAATAGTTTTCAATGAATATATTTATTCCACAAACATAATCCTTATTATAATGTTATTATATCATGGTTCATGTTATTTGATTACATTATTAGTCATGTCATATGAAATTAAAAGATGATATACACAACCCAATATTATGATCTATTATATGATTGGTGCAGTTTTAAAATGCTAAGCTCAAGTTCTCATATCCTTATGCTCATGTTATGATTAGGTGATCATTTTTATCTCTCTATTTTACCCTTATGATTTAACTAAGATCACCATATCTTATGTTTTCTTTTACTAAGTTATGAAAAAAGGTTTTAAGTAGGTAATATAAAATAATTATACTATGTGGGAAGATTTCTGTGGTATATGTTAAAGATATTTCATATAATATGAATATTGTGTATCTAGTGTTCAAAGAAACTAAACACTTATGTTCCTTATTCATGTATTTGTAAAATATATTTAATATTTATATATTAAAAATTGATATCTATGTATTAAAAGTATGGGTCTCTAAGATGGTATCAAATGGAAAGTAATTCAATCACTAGATATTTGTGCTATAAAACTTGGGTTAAAACCCTAAGCATAAGCCTAAGTATAGGATGTCATCCAATATTTTTGTTAAGGAATATATTGTGTGGTTTTATTAGTAAAAATTACCTACCTAAATATTTTAATTGGACTAGGTTTTGAAATATATTATTATTGGATTAATAACCCTTAAAATATTTAGTTAAGTATATCACAAGCATCATTCTGGAGCATGGTGACTATGGTGTTACTATGAACAAGGTTTGACACTCCTTGTGGACATGATTTGATCAACTTACATTTTATTTATAAACCATTGTGATGGAATTGAATAGATTATGATCATCAATGAACTAGGTTAAATATAATTTTTTATATATTAAAATGATGTTTTCAATATTTATACATCCTATTAAATATTATCCAATATTTATCACTTTGATTAATGATAATCGATTGTCATTATATCCATTTTGGTTTCAGTAAGAGATTAAATATATAAAGATAACATTTAGGAGGTAATAGACATACTAAAATATTGATGTTTCCAATTTGATCTTATTTTTATGAGTTCCTATATATCATTAAAAGTATCTCAAGAAAACATAGTACATATCCTCTATGATTAGTTATGGAATTAATAGTGAAATCCCGTAATGGTATTATAATCAAATCTCAAGTCTATGATTATTTTTCGATTTAAATTCATGCAAATTTACTTCATACAAATCTCATTATTCTCCATTTTATTGAATTTAATGTAATTTTGGGCATGGATTATTTTTCATTACATAAATCCCACATCAATTGTTGTTGAGAAAAAGTAACATTTGATATAATGAACCAAACTATGTGTTTCTATCAATACAATGAAAAATATTAACTTCTAAGAGAAATTATAACTATTTTATATATCTTTCTTCCTATTCAATATTTGTGTTGAACTTAGATGTTTGGGGAGAAACTCAACATCGATGATACTTTTGTTTTTAGGAGTTCTTTTGATGTTTTTCTAGAAGAGTTTCCCTGTCATTCTCTAAATATTGAAATTTATTTTTCAATAGAACTCAAACATGGTGTTACACTAATTTCAAATAATCCATATATAATTACCCAAATTAATATATAAGAATTGAATGAGTAACTCTAGGAGAATCTTTAAAAGGGATTCTTTCAGTACAGTGAATTATCATTGACTACATCTATTAATTTCTGTAAGAAAAAATATTGATAAATGTGAATCAATAATGATTATTGAGAATTGAATAATACCATAATAAATAATATTTATCCCCTACACTGTATTGATGATTTTTTAATCAATTATGGGGAGCTTAAAATTTTTCTAATATTGTACTTGATTTGGATACTATCTGTTGGGAAGAAAAAGGGACAAAATACCCCAAGAGATAATTCTTTATGAGGTATCAAGACTATGAATTTATAGTGATTACATTTGGTCTTACTAATTACCTTTCTATAATAATGGATTTAAAAAATTGATTCTTTAGAGATTACCTTGACCAATTTTTGGAGGTATTTATAGATGATATTCTTCTATATTCAAAGAGAAAGGAATATCTTGAAGATAATTTACGGATTTTTATTAAGACCATGAGGAATGATAAGTTATATGTAAAATTTACCATGTGTGGATTTTGGCTATAAAAAGATTCATTTTTTTGGTCATAATATCTCAAAAAGGTTATATTAGTGGATCCATCAACGAAAAGGTTATTGAACATTGTCCTAGACCAACCATTGTGACTAAGATCTACAGTTTTCAAAGTTTTTATGGGTATTATTGATGATTTATATAGAATTTTTCATGTATATATAATCCCCCCACTAAGTTAACTTAGAAGGGATACAGGTTCATTTGGATGAATGAATGGGAGAAAAATTTCATAGAACATAATAGATGTTTAGTCGGCACAAATATTTTTACACTACCCTATAGTGGAGAGGGGTTTCTAATCTATATAGATGCATAGAATAGAAGATTAAGATGTGTCCTCATGAATCACATTATTGTGATAGCTTATGATTCGTGATAATTGAAGGATCATGATCAAATATACCCATCTAATGATTTGGAGTTAGTTTTGGTTATTTTTACATTAAATATATGGAGGCTTTATCTTTATAAAAAAAAATTGTGATATATATTAGTATAATATAATTTTAAATTATAAATTGACTCATAAAGAGTTGGATATGACCCATTGAATATGGTTGGAGTTGGTTATATATTATGAGTGCTAGGTACATTATCGACTTGGGAAAGAGAATTAGGTGGAATATGCTTTGAGCTAAATGGATAATGATAGATTATTTTGGATGAGGATAAAAAAGGACACAATATTTCTAGATTTAAAATTATTGATCTATAAATATAAAAGGAAGTGGAAAAATATTATCTTTATCAAATGAGTGTTCCTCATCTATCCAATTAAAGATTAAAGGAGTGTAAACTGCGAATGTAAAGTAGAAAAAAAAGGTGAGTAATGTTCCAATGATTAACATTGATTTTTATTGAATGAAAGGGTTTCTAAACCATGTATGTGTCATGTAAATACCATTCTGGAAGGACTTGTTGATGAATCTCATAGTTCAACATTATCTATTCATCTTGGACATATGAAGATGTACAAATATCTGAAAGATATTTGTAGTGGGACAATATGAAGAAAGATATTTCATAATATATATCTTTGTGCTTTGTATTCAAGTAAGTTAAGGCTGAGAGACATAAGTCTAAGGGGATGTCACAACCATTACCCATACCATAATGTAAATGGGAAAACATATCGATTGATTTTTTCCCCGGACTCCCCAAAACAACTAAATACCATAATTCAATTTAGGTTGTATTCCATCACCTTTCAAAGTCTATATTCTTAATTTCTATCATAGAAGATTACTATCTTGATCATATTTCCAGAATATATAATAAAAAAGTGATATGGTTTCATGGTGTTCCAGATTATATTATATCTAATCAGGATCTCAGGTTTACCTTGATGTTTGTTGAATTATTCAGCAAGATATGGATTCAGATTTGTGTTCTAGTACATTATACCATCCTCATAGATATATTAATTCTAAGACAACCATTCAAACCTTGTAGGATTTATTGATATATTTATCTATTTATTTTAAATTTGGTTTTGATTAACACCTTCCTCTAGTTGAGTTATATTACAATAATAGATTTCACTCAAGAATTCGGATGGCCCTGTAATGACCCGAACAATTATAAGTGAAATTTCCATTTTGATTTAATTAGATTTCTTATTTTATAAAAATAATATAGAAAACCCGGGCACTCCATTTGTTTTACTATATCCAGTTTTATTTAAATGACAATTAAATATCACTACCACTGATAATATAGCTGTTGAACATTGATCACATGACTAGTATAAATATAGGGTTTTAACAAATCCTTTCGATACAGAAAAAGGAGGTGAGGGGATCAACTAGTAGGATTGTTCCCTATGTGTCCCATTTATCAGTTATTCCAAGGGAGATAACATTTTGGTTCTTTTCCCTACACCATTACCATGCTGAGATACAACAACATAAGCATGATCAAACCTGTTTATGGAAGAAGTTCAAGTTTATCGAGATCACAACCCAAACCTTGTTCACCGAACAACCCCATGAAATCCCTAACACCACACACCATAATCTTAGAGAATATGTTGGTGTAATACAGGTATATATAACAAGACCATAGCATTATAATTATGTATATTATTTTTTTATAGAATAATGAATAAACTTTCAAACCATTACTATTACTTTATAAATAATTTATAAAGTACAAATAAATTTTTTTCTTAATTAAGAAATATATTGTGAGTAATTGATGAATTTTTAAAATAAATAATATTTTCTCAAAATATTATTATTAAATTAATTTTTTTAAATATAAATGACACTTTAATTTTATGAAGTATAATGTAATTTGTATTGAGGTTTAAAAAATATTTTTGTCAAAACCCGTCAGTTTTCAATAAATGTAGGTTTTTATTTTAAAAGTGAAAATACATTAATATAGAAAATTATTCAGATAAAATGAATATTATTTTTTGAATATGGAAGTCGAAATTTTCCAATAGTGGATTTTTCATAATTTTAGGAGACACTCAAATTTTTGGGTAAAACATAAATACCATATAAATATATAGTGCATTTTTTACATCATAATAGACCAATAATGATGTAATAAATACTATAAAATATATATTCAACCAAATATATGTTTTCTATTCAAAATAATGTAATCGTTTATATAAAGACCCTACCTTAAACCATTACTTAATATTGAATTAAATTGAATAATTCACATTGAGGATCTTTTCAAGTTTATAGTTTTAGAGAATTAGGACATAACTATTACATCTCAAAGATTAAAAATTAGACACATCTACTCAGTTTCCATTTTTTCACAAAATAAAAACTCTTGAACAAAATAGTCATGTCTAGTTCCTTGTTTTAGATAGCCTGGCATATCCATGATCCCATGCTTGACCTTATTCCACTATATGTCCTGTGAAAAACATTTTAAAAACATTTGATGAACATAAAAAAGCTCAGTAAGGGTTATAACAATACGGAATGAAAACATTAGTCCATGTAGACATAAGAATCAATGAAATCATACTTTACTCATAAAACATAAGTACTTTAACATACCTCATTAAATCATAAGATTTAGGAATAACTCATAGAAATCATAGGAAATAAATGTAACTTGAGGCATTCATAACATTCTTACATAGGGAGCTACCCTCATGGATACTTTTGGAATACCCATCATAGTATATTACCTAAATCTCTTTACAGAAACCTTAGCGTTTAACTCCTTCATGTTACCCAATGCATTGGAGAGCTATCTCAGGCTCACCATCCCTTAGTTTATCATGGAACCACCCGATTTCATAAACATTTCCCAAGAACAATAACATAATCATAACACTTAAAACCTACATAAAATAAACATAAAATTTCCACATTTCAATCACAAAATATCACATCATGATATTATCATAAATAAAAACATCTAATAAAACCATTAAAACTCTATGAGATAAATATCCCTTTATACATTTAAAATATTAAAAGATGACATTTAAAAGGGATTTTTGAATCAAAGTGTCCCATACCACTTCGAAACTTTTAAAAGGGATTTAAAACAATCATGACCATATAAATAAATCCTTAAAACCATTTTTAAAACATGGACATGGATTATAAATGTTTAAAATAATTAATCCTTAAAACCATTTAAAACAATGTTTTAATAAAAGAGTTCTTTTCCATTTCGAACATTTCAATTATAATCCACATGAAATTATACCATACTAAATGACTTCAGTATAGACATAATATGGATATGGAATGTTAAAGGGGATTTATATACACTATAAAAATAATAAAAATACATATCATCAAGAATTGTCTCAAGGAAGAGAAATTGAGACGTAATCCCATTCAAAGATCATGTCATTAGTGCAAGGATAAATCAATAAAATAATTATGTGTGACATGTATAAATACAAAAAATGTATGTGGATATCATGTTTAAAACAATCATAGGTCATTCACACATACTCTTGGAAAAACAAAACCAATGACATAGATGTTTAACTCAGTGAAATGAGATTGAGTTATGATTTCACATACAAGTTCATATAAGGGACGTAAACATTTATCAATGAGATGATTATGTGTAGAAATAGTATATCCACACGAAGGTTTGTGAAAATTAAAACATAGATATTCCACACATAATCTTGGCATAATAAAAACAAGAAGTATAGGTTTAACCCAATGAATTGAAATTGGGTTAAGAAGTTCCCTTACCGAAATTCAACAGCCTAATAACATCACTTTAGAATTTATAAAATGAGATGATGAGAGATAAAAATGTTATCCCATCACTTGGACATAATATTTACATCAATAAGGATTTATAAGAACATATCCCAACATAAGAAGATTAAATTTAAAAGACAAAACAAAAATAATTCTTTTAAAAATAAGAGGGTGAAAGGTTCCCTTACCGATTTGGGTAGCTTTCGAAACGTACACCCCATGAAAGAAGGACTATAAAAAATTGATGTAAATACTCAAAAAAGAAATTATATTACACAAAGAGTATAATAATTGTCAGTACATGCACCAATCAAAAGAAAATGGTGGCAAATGCAGCATAAATCTCACGGGAAAAAAAGTTAGATGAAAAATCCCTTACGAAAACTTGGCAGCCTAACGGAACCAATTAAAACATCCAAAAATGGATTTATGAGATCAAATAGGGTCTCTCATAATATTAACATAAAAAGTAATGAATTATTAAGATAAAATAACATCACCAAAAATAATAATGTTGAGCTTAATAAAATGACATAAAAGAGAGTACTTAAAAAGAAAGAGAGAGGTAGGATCCCTTACCTCAAGTCCGACTTGTCTTGTTTGTTTCTTTATATTCCTAAATAATAAACTTTGGTTAATTAATAATTGATTAAGGAACTTCTTTAAATTTTTTTACTAAATTCATATCACATATTATAATTTTATAATAATTAGATAATTATGTGAGTTCATATCAGACGTTTTTGTCGACGTTCGGTACATGAGTGAAAAACGAAATTGTTTGAAAAGAATTGTCCATGTAGTTATAATTAAACAATATCAAGAAAAGTATTAATTATTTAAATATCATATATATCCATTATATATTCATTTTATACTATTCCATAACTTTTGGATATACAAAAATGAAATGCACCGTTCATCGAGACGGTAGGCCGTACGTACGCATGAACACTACTTTCATTTGTCACATTAATGGAATTAAAATTAAATGAGGGATATATATATATATATATATATATTTTATAATTCCAGTATAATATATATTTTATATAGGTAACATATGTTCATTAATTACATTCTTTATACATTCCATTTATTGCATGAACGAGTCACATCACTTGAGGGGGCGGTAGTCCACACTTCCTCAAATGAAATTATCGCATTTGCACAACATAAAAAGCATAAAGGTATGTTTTAAATATAAAATAAAGAAGCATATAGAAGAAATAAATATAATATATATAATAAATAAATATAGTTCAACCATAATTTCCACCATGAGAGGTGGTAGGAGAAGATAGGACAATCATCGTTTCGTGAGGCAGTAATTCTCCATCCACAGAAACAGTACGTTCTTTATCCATTAGAATGAGTTGGGTGTAAGTGTAGCTCTAATAATTCACATAAAAACATCCTTGTATATTTAAGATTCTGGTGTTGTTACAAAATAAAGGAATAAAAAGTTTTTAGGTGGTTGGAAAAGCAAAATAAAACAAAAGAACATAAGAGAGGACATTACCTTTAAATTGGGTAACTCCTCTTGGTTTGAACCAAAATGGTTTATTAAAGAGATTTCTTCCAAAGTTAAGGATTCTAGGATGAATATTGGGATGCGTAGAGATAAAAGTATCAGATCTTGGAAGATCCAATGGATTTAGAGGTGTGGGTAAGGTGGTAGAGGTGGGGGCCTTTTATAAGAGGGAGTAGGGGCACTCTTATAAAGTAAAGAAATGCTACTTTATTATATAATGAATTTCTGATTTTAAAGGTCCCACAATTATATATTTAGAGGTTAAGGTGATAAGGGTTCAAAATACACCTATATAATAGGTTTTTGAAAAGTTTATGTCTTATATTTTACATTATCTTTTCATTTTATTTAAATCGTTCATTAATGAGGTAATCGCTGCATCATCATGATGTCATAAATAATTTAATTAATTTAATGTCTAAAAATTATAAAAAAATACTATTATTTACGAAATATTTTGATATTTCCAATGAATATTTATAGTCAAAGAGAAAATTTACACAGACAAAACTAAAATTGGTTTATTGGGTGATATATACTTTGGTTATACTTTCCTTTTAAAAAACATAAAATGATAAAGTGTCACTATCACCCAAAAGTGATTCCATGGGGTCCCTATGTTTGGAACAAGGAATCCCATGGTTGGAAATGAAACAACAAGTATCATTAGGACACATTTTTGGGTCATTTTATATTATTATGATATTATTTTATTACCCTTAACAACCCGATTACTAATTAATCACGATAATTAAAGATAATTAATGTCGTTACTATTCATAATGTCTGAAAACAAAAGTGTCATAATTACATAATTTGGACCTTTTGATTCCAAATATGGAATACATTTTACCAAATTCCAAACAAAGAAATTTTTGTAATTAATTTAAAAATAATTTCTGTTGTCAAAACAAATAGCGTGTTTTTAGAAAAAATATCTATCAAAAGTTTGATAATTGTTTATGTCCAATTTCAAAGTGAAATTAATTCCAATGAACACCATTGGATTAAATGTTAAAAAAATATTCTATTTAAACTTTAAAACCATTTAAAAAGATAATCTATCCATATAATTAAAATAGATGAAAAATCAGTTTTGAAGTAAGATGCAGTATTTTTCGATATTCATTTAAAAATGAACACTGTTAAAAAAATACAAAAATTTTATCCAAAGTAAATTTCAATGTCCTGATCCTAAAAGATAAGTTTATTTTGAAAAATAGAGCTTAATAAATTGTAAAAATATATATTTAAAAATGGTTTTCCATCAAAAGGCGGTAAAACAATATTTTAAAAATATTAGAGATTTCAATACTTAAGATTAGATTTATTCTCATTTTAAACCTCTAAAACACTATCTAATTTATAAATACACATAGATATGAAAATCAATTGTTTTTTACATACTTGGGATGTTACAACCTTCCCCCAATTTTGGAATTACATCCTCATAATTTTAAGATTGGGCTCGGAAACTTCATTGAAAGTCCCACAGTGGAACAAGAGTCAGTAAAACTATCACTTTAAAATAAAGAGAGAGAAGTAAAAAGGTCACCCGAGTTAACCCATACTAGAATTACATGTAGTAAAACATGGACATGGAAGAGAAAACAAAGGGTCATGTTATGATGGAGAGTGATAGAAAACATGTTTAGGAGAATGTTAACCAGCAGAAAATCACAAACTTGTGATGGGTTAAACGGTATTTGATTCCCCAGTAGGAAAAGTTAATAGACAACATTTTAGTTTTAAGTTTATTTTAATTGAAGAATTTATTTATGAGTTTAACTAAAACATAAGGAAACATACTTACTTTTCATGTTGACTTTCAACTTTTACTAGATTTCTTACACAAACTCATATTTTCTCCAAAAGACGAGTATTTAGGAAGAATTTCTCACATTAAGAGTACTATAATCAACTTCTTGAGAATCACCTAATCCACAAAGGAGAACTATATATTTTCCATGTATTTAGACCTTAACCAAAATGAAAACCCAAAAAGGTTAGTACAAGATCAGATAATCCACAAAATAGATAATCCTTTATAAAAAATCTATTCTTAATCTCAAAAATTTGTCCAAAAAAACCCAAAGTTCAACAAAGACCATCAGATAAACAATTGTCCATAAATTTATCCAATGTAAACCACACTTATATTGAATCCCAAATCTTTAAAGGATTTAATAACATAGTATTCCAAAGTAAATATTAACATTTATCTCCAAATAACATCAGTCACTCTTAAAGTATCATATTAAAAAAGTAATTAATCTAATCACATATCCCCCATGATAGGCTAATCATTTCCATAGATAACCCAAAATCAACATACTATTGATTCATGAAATCATATAACTAAAAAGAATTAGTCAAACTAACTAGGGACTTCATGTAGTCCAGTGGTAGGTGATAAATACCAGTTGCACTTTGGTTGGGGGTTCGATTCTCGCAGCTTTGTCCGATGTGATGGGTTATCAAATGGTCTGCGTGTTGTCCTTTTTCGTAAAATATATAATTCTTAAGACATTCTCCAAAAAGAGATAAAATCTTCAAAAATAACCATAACATAATTTAACCTCATGTTTATCTCATGCCTTTCATTTTCCATCATAACATATAGTAACCCATAATTACCTCAAAAGTAAGGATCATAGAAACCATAATGGTTACCTTTATAATTATTACCTGAACGTCCACATAGATTTTTTTATCTAATACATGATGCATTAGATAACTCACCAAGGTTCAAGTGGTTAATCGTCACTCCTTGATAGTTGGTTTAGAATAACCACGAGATTCCTCATCGAATCCACCATTTCATCCAGTCTCTTAATCAGAGAACCACCACAGTTTCTTCAAACCCATTTTCACTTTGGTTCCTGCTAGATCCATCCATTTACTAAAACCAAAAATATCAGTGTGAGTATATCAACAAAATCATCATGTACTAAAGAGGAAGATAAACACTAAGATATACTTACTCATTCTCTTTATCTAAAAACTATGTCTCCTTCTGAAATCCTATCCATTATGGTAATGTCACTTATGCTTAAAGAATACCTTAACCTCTAAAGTTATCTAAACCGACCATTGATACCACCTATAAGGACCCATCCTTAAAACATTACATAATATTGAATTAAATTGAATAATTCACATTGATGATCTTTTCAGGTTTAGAGTTTCAGGGAATTAGGACATAACTATTAAATCTCATAGATTACAAAGTAGACACGTCTACTAAGTTTCCATTTTTCACATAATAAAGATACTTGAAAAAAAGAGTCATGTCTAGTTCCTTGTTTTAGACAGCCTGACATATCCTTGATCCCATCCTTGACCCTATTCCACTTTATGTCCTATGAAAAACATTTCAAAAACTTGGGATGAGCATAAAAAGCAAAGTAAGGGTTATAACAATATAGAAAGAAAACATTAGTCTATATATACATAAGAATAAATGAAATCATACTTTACTCATAAAACATATGCACTTTAACATAACTCATTAAATCATAAGATTTAGGAATAACTCTTAGAAATCATAAGACATAAAGGTAACTTGAGGCATTCATAACATTCTTACGTAGGGAGCAACCCTCATGGTTATGTTTGGAATACCCATCACAGTATATTTCCTAAATATCTCCGTATAAACCTTAGCATTTAACTCCTTCGCATTACCCAATGCATTAGAGAGCTATCTTGGGCTCACCCTCCCTTAGTTTATCACAGAACCGTCTAATTTCTTAAACATTGCCCAAGAACAATAACATAATCATAACATTGAAAACATGCATAAAAGAAACATAAAATTTCCACATTTCAATCACAAAATATCACATCATGATATTATCATAAATAAAAACATCTAATAAAACCATTAAAACTCTATGAGAGAAATATCCCTTTATACTTTGAAAATATTAAAAGAAGACATTTAAAATGGATTTTAGAATCAAAGTGTCCCATACCACTTCGAAAATTTTGAAAGGGTTTTAAAAAAATCATGTACATATAAATAAATCCTTAAAACCATTTTTAAAACATGTACATGGATGATAAATGTTTAAAATAATAAATCTTTAAAACCATTTAAAACAATGCTTTAATAAATGAGTCCTTTTCCATTTTGAACATTTAAATTATAAGCCACATGAAAGTAGACCAGTTTAAAACCATTTAAATGATTTTAGTGTAGACATAATATGGATATGGAATTTCAAAGGGTCTGTATATACACTTCAAAAATAATAAAAGTGCATATCATCAAGAAGTGTCTCAAGGAAGAGAAATTGAGACGTAATCCCATTCAAATATCATGTCATTAGTGCAAGGATAAATCAATGACATAATTATGTGTGAGAAGTATAAATACACCCAATATAAGTGGATATCAAGTGTAAAAAAATCAGAGGTCATTTACACATACTCTTGAAAAAACAAAACCAATGACATATATGTTTAACTCAATGAAATGAGATTGTGTTATGATTTCCCATACAAGTTTGTATAAATGACGTAAGAATTTATCAATGAGATGATTATGTGTATAAATAGTATATCCACACAAAGGTTTGTGTAAATTAAAAAATAGATATTCCACATATAATCTTGGAATAATAAAACAAAGAAGTAGAGGTTTAACAAAATGAATTGAAATTGGGTTAAGAAGTTCCCCTACAGAAATTCGACTGCCTAACGACGTCACTTTAGAATTCAGAAAATGACATGATGAGAGATAAAAATGGTATCTCATCACTTGGACATAAAATTTACACCAATAGGTATATATAAGAACATATCCCAACATAAGAAGATTAAATTTAAAAGACAAAACAAAAAATAAGCCTTTTAAAAATAGGAGGGTGAAAGGTTCCCTTACCGATTTGGGTAACTTTCGAAACATACACCCCATGAAAGAAGGACTATAGAAAATTGATTTATATACTCATAAACGATATTATATTACAAAAATAGTATAATAATGGTAATTACATACACCACTCAAAGGAAATGGTGTAAAATGTAGCATAAATCTCACGAGAATAAAAGTGAGATGAAAAATCACTTACGAAAAATCGACAGCATAACGACACCAATTAAAACATCAAAAAATGGATTTTTGAGATCAAATATGGTCTCTAATAATATTAAAATAAAAATTACAGATTTAGGAATATAAAATAACATCCCCAAACATAAGAAATATGAGGTTAAAAGAAATGACATAAAAGAGAGTACTTAAAAATTAAGAGAGAGGTAGGATCCCTTACCTCAAGTACGACTTGTCTTGTTTGTTTCTTTATATTCCTGAATAATAAACTTTGGAAAATTAATAATTGATTAAGGACCTCATTTAATTAAATTAATATCAAATATTATAATGTTAAAATAATTATTTAATTATGTGAGTTCATATCAGACGTTTTTGTCGATGTTCGGTACATGAGTCAAAAAAGAACTTGTTTGAAAAGAATTGTCCATGTAGTTATAATTAAACCATCTACAGAAAATTATTAATGATTTAAATATCATATATATCCAGTATATAATCATTTTATACTATTACATAACTTTTGGAGATAAGAAAATGAAATGCACCGTTCATGGAGACGGTAGGCCGTACGTACGCATGAACGCTACTTTCATTTCTTTGTCAAATTAATGGAATTAAAAATAAAGGAGATATATATATATATATATATTATAATTCCATTATAATATATATGTTATATAGGTAATATAAGTTCATTAATTCCATTATTTTTACATTCCATGTATTTCATGAACGAGTCACATCACTTGAGGGGGTGGTAGTCCACACTTCCTCAAATGAAATTATCGCATTTG
The DNA here is from genome assembly GCA_963277665.1 of Viscum album. Taxonomy (NCBI): domain Eukaryota; kingdom Viridiplantae; phylum Streptophyta; class Magnoliopsida; order Santalales; family Viscaceae; genus Viscum; species Viscum album. The sequence goes on from OY728126.1 coordinate 1,025,699,678, forward strand.
CACAACATGAAAAGCATAAAGATATTTTTTAAATGTAAGATACAGAAGCATATAGAGGAAATAAATATAATATATATCATAAATAAATTTAGTTCCGTCATTATTTCCACCATGAGAGGTGGTAGGAGAGGATAGAACAATCATCGTTTCGTGAGGCAGTAATTCTCCATCCACGGAAACAGTTTGTTATTTAACCATTAGACGGAGGTGGGTGTAAGTGTAGCTCAAATAATTCTCATAAAAACATCCTATTATATTTACAATTCTGGTTTTGTTACAAAAGAAAGGAATAAAAAGAGTTTAGGTGGTTGGAGTAGCAAAATAAAACCAAAGAACATAAGAGAGGACATTACCTTTAAATTGGGTAACTCCTCTTGGTTTTACCAAAATGGTTTCTTAAAGAGCTTTCTGCCTAAGTTAAGGCTTCTAGGATGAAGAGAGGGATCTGGAGAGATAAAATGAGCAGAGAGTGGATGATCCAATGGCTTGAGAGGTGTGGGTAAGGTGGTAGAGGTGGGGGCCTTTTATAAGAGGGAGGAGGGGCACTCTTGGAAAGTCAAGAAATGTTACTTTATTATATAATGAGTTTCGGATTTTAAAGGTCCAAAATTATATATTTCTAGGTTAAGGTAATACGGGTTTGAAACCCACCCTTCCATTATGTTTTTAACAAGTTTTATTCTTCTATTTTACATTATATTTTCATTTTATTTAAATCGTTCATTAATGAGGTAATCGCTGCATCATCATAATGTCATAAATAATTTAATTAATTTAATGTCTCAAAATCATTAAAAAAAATACTATCATGTAGGAAATATTTTTAGATTTCCAATGAGTATTTATAGTCTAATAGATCAATAACACAGACAAAACTATAGTTGTTTTACTTGGGTGATACATACTTTGGTTATACTTTCCTTTTAAAAAACATAAAATGATAAAGTGTCACTATCACCAAAAAGTGATTTCATGGGGTGCCAAAGTTTTCTAAAAGGCATACCATGGTCGTACATGACACAACCAGTATCATTAAGACACATTTTGGGGTCATTTTTTATTATTATGATATTATTTTATTACCCTTAACTACCCGATTACTAATTAATCACGATAATTAAAGATATTTACCGTCATTACTATTCATAATGTTCAAAAAAAGTGTCTTAATTACATAATTTGGACCTTATGATTCCAAATATGGAATCCATTTTACCAAATTCTAAAAACCAAAATTGTATTAATTAATTTAAAAATAATTCTCGTTGTCAAAACAAATAGCCGGTTTTTAGAAACAATATCTATCAAAAGTTTGGCAATTGTTTATGTCCAATTTCAAAGTGAAATTAATTAAAATTACCACCATTAGATTAAATGGTAAAAAAATATTATATTTAAACTTTAAAACCAATTAAAAAGATAGTCTATCCATATAATTAAATTAGATGAAAAATCAGTTTTGAAGTAAAATGCAGTATTTTTCACTATTCATTAAAAAATGAACATTATCAAAAAAATACCAGAAATTTATCCAAAATAAATTTCAATATCCCAATCCTAAAGGATAAGTTTATTTTGAAAAATAGATCTTATAAAATTGTCAAAATATAGATTTAAAATGGATTTTCATCAAAATGCGGTAAAACAATCTTTTAAAAATATTAGAGAATTCAATGCTTAAGATTGGATTTATTCTCATTTTAAGCCTCTAAAACACTATGTAATTTATAAATAGACATAGATATGAAAATACATAGTTTTTTACTTACATGGGATGTTACATCCTTCCCCCCTTTTGTGAATTGCATCCTCGCAATTTTAAAATTGGGCTCGGAAACTTCATTGAAAGTCCCACATCAGAACAAGAGTGAGTAAAACTATCAATTTAAAATTAAGAGATAGAAGTACAAAGGTCACCCGAGTTAACCCATACTATGATTAAATGTGGGAGAACATGGAAATTGAAGAGAAAAAAAAGGGCCATGTTCTGATGGAGATTGATAGAAAACATGTTTAGGAGAAAGTTAACCACCAGAAAATCACAAACTTGTGATGGGTTAAACGGTATTTGATTCCCCGGTAGGAAAAGTTAACAAAAAAAATTTAGCTTTAAGTTACTTTTCATTGAGGAATTTATTTATGAGTTTAAATAAAACATAATGAAACATACTTACTTTTCATGTGGACTTTCAACTTTTACTGGATTTCTTACACAAACTCATATTTTCTCCAAAAGATGAGTATTTAGGAAGACTTGATCACATTAAGAGTACAATAATAAACTTATTGAGAATCACCTAATCCACAAAAGAGAAATATGTATTTCTCATGTGTTTAGAACTTATCCAAAAAAACCCAAAAAGGTTTGTACAAGATCAGATAATCCCCAAAACAGATAATCCTTTATAAAAAAATCTATTCTTAATCTCCAAATTTTTTCCAACAAAAATCAAAGTTCAACAAAGACCATTCGATAAAAAATTGTCCATAAAATTATTCAAAGTAAACCACAGTAATATTGAAACCCAAATCGTTGAAGGATTTAATTACATATTATTCCAAGCTAAATATTAACATTTATCTCCAAATAACATCAGTTGCTCTCAAAGTCTCATATTGAAAAGTAATTAACCTATTCACATAGCCCCCATGATTGGCTAATAATTTCCATAGATAACCAAAAAATCAACTTACTCTTGATTCATAAAATCATATTACTAATAAGAATTATTCAAACCAACCAGGGACTTCACGTATTCCATGGAAGGTGATAAGTACCAGTTGCACTTTGGTTGTGGGTTCGATTACCACATCTTTGTCCGACGCGATGTGTTGTCACACGGTCTGCGTGTTTTCCTTTTTCCTAAACAATATAATTATTTAAAAATTCTCCAAAAAGAGATAAAATCATCAAAAATAACCATAACATAATTTAACCTCAAGTTTATCTCATGGATTTCATTTTCCATCATAACATATAGTAACCCATAATTACCTCAAAAGTAAGGATCATAAAAACCCTAATGGTTACCTTTATAATTATTACCTGAACGTCCACATAGATTTGGTTATATCATACATGATGCATTAGAAAACTCACCAAGGTTAAAGTGGTTAATCATGACTCGTTGATAGTTGGTTTAGAATAACCACAAGATTCCTCGTTCAATCCACCATTTCATCCAGTATCTTAATCAGAGAACCAACACCGTTTCTTAAAACCCATTGTCACTTTAGTGCCTGATAGATCCATCCATTTACTAAAACCAAAAATGTCAATGTGAGTATATCAACAAAATAATCATGTACTAAAGAGGAAGATAAACACTAAGATATACTTACTCATTCACTTTATCTAAAAGCTATGACTCTTTTTGAAATCATAGCCATTATAGTAATGTCACTTATTCTTAAAGAATACTGAAACCTCTAATGTTATAAAAACCGATCATTGATACCAACTATAAGGACCCGGCCTTAAAGAATTACTTAATATTTAATTAAATTGAATAATTAACATTGAGGATCTTTTAGGTTTAGAGTTACAGAGAATTAGGACATAACTATTACATCTCAAAGATTACAAAGTAGACACATCTACTCAGTTTCAATTTTTTCACAAAATAAAAACTCTTGAACAAAAGAGTCATGTCTAGTTCCTTGTTTTAGACATCCTGACATATCCTTGATCCCATCCTTGAACCTATTCCGTATTATGTCCTGTGAAAAACATTTCAAAAACATGGGATGAGCATAAAAATCTCAGTAAGGGTTATAACAATACGGAAAGAAAACATTATTCCATGTATACATAAGAATCGATGAAATCATACTTTACTCATAAAACATAAGCACTTGAACATACCTCATTAAATCATAAGATTTAGGAATAACTCATAGAAATCACAAGACATAAAGGTAACTTGAGGCATTCGTAACATTCTTACACAGAGATCAACCCTCATGGTTATGTTTGGAATACCCATCACAGTATATTCCCTAAATCGCTTTGGAGAAACCTTAGCATTTAAATCCTTCTCATTACCCAAAGCATTGGAGAGCTATCTCGGGCTCACCCGCCCTTAGTTTATCACGAAACCACCCGATTTCATAAACTTTCCCCAAGAACCATAACATAATCATAACAATTAAAACATTCTTAAAAGAAACATAAAATTTCCACATTTTAATCACAAAATATCACATCATGATATTATCATTAATAAAAACACCTTATAAAACCATTAAAACTCTATGAGAGAAATATCCCGTTATACTTTGAAAATATTAAAAGAAGACATTTAAAAGGGATTTTAGAATCAAAGTGTCCCATACCACTTCGAAACTTTTGAAAGGGTTTTAAAACATTCATGTCCATATAAATAAATCCTTAAAACCATTGTTAAAACATGGACATGGATGATAAATTTTTAAAATAATAAATATTTAAAACCATTTCAAACAATGTTTTAATAAAAGAGTATTTTTCCATTTTAAACATTTAAATTATAGGCCACATAAAATTAGACCATTTTAAAACCATTTAAATGACTTTATTATAGACATAAAATGGATATGGAATGTCAAAGGGGCTGTATATACACTTTAAAAATAATAAAAGTTCATATCACCAAGAAGTGTCTCAAGGAAGAGAAATTGAGACGTAATCCCATTCAAAGATCATGTCATTAATGCAAGGATAAATCAATGAGATAATTATGTGTCATGGGTATAAATACACCCAATATAAGTTGATATTAATTCTAAAACAATCAGAGGTCATTCACACATACTCTTGGAAAAACAAAACCAATGACATAGATTTTTAACTCAATGAAATGAGATTGAGTTAATATTTCCCATTCGAGTTCGTATAAATGACGTAAGAATTTATCAATGAGATGATTATGTGTATAAATAGTATATCACCACAAAGGATTGTGGAAATTACAACATAGATATTCCACACATAATCTTGGCATAATAAAAAAATAAGTAGAGGTTTGACCCAAAGAATTGAAATTGAGTTAAGAAGTTCCCTTACAGAAATTTGACAACCTAACAACGTCACATTAGAATTTAGAAAATGAGATGATGAGAGATAAAAATGGTATATCATCACTTGGACATAAAATTTACATAAATAAGGATATATAAAAACATATCCCAACATAATAAGATGAAATTTAAAATACAAAACAAAAAAGAAGTCTTTTAAAAATAAGAGGGTGAAAGGTTCCCTTGCCGATTTGGGTAACTTTTGAAACGTACACCCCATGAAAGAAGAAATATACAAAATTGATGTAAATACTCATAAACTAATGTATATTACACAAAGAGTAGAATAATTGGAAGTAAATACACCACTCAAAGGAAATGGTGGCAAATGTAGCACAAATCTCACGGGAATAAAAGTGAGATGAAAAATCCCTTACGAAAACTCGACAGCCTAACGACGCCAATTAAAACTTCCAAAAATGGATTTATGAGATAAAATAGGGTCTCTCATAATATGAACATAACAATTACAGAATTAGGAATATAAAATAACATCCCCAAACATTATAAATATGAGATTAAAAGAAATGACATAAAAGAGAGTACTTAAAAAGAAAGGGAGAGGTAAGATCCCTTACCTCAAGTCCGACTTGTCTTGTTTGTTTCTTTATATTCCTGAATACTAAACTTTGGTCAATTAATAATTTCTTAAGGAAATTCTTTAAATTTTATTATTTAATTAATATCACATATTATAATGTTATAATAATTAGTTAATTATGTGAGTTCATATCAGATGTTTTTTCGATGTTCGGTACATGAGTCAAAAAAGAACTTGTTTGAAATGAATTGTCCATGTAGTTATAATTACACCATATACGGAACATTATTAATTATTTAAATATAATATATATCAAGTATATATTCATTTTATACTATTACATAACTTTTGGAGTTATGAAAATGAAATGCACTGTTCATGGAGACGGTAGGCCGTACGTACGCATGAACGCTACTTTCATTTCTTTGTCACATTAATGGAATTAAATCTAAATGAGATATATATATACATATTATAATTAAATTATAATATATATGTTATATAGGTAACATAAGTTCATTAATCCCATTCTTTATACATTCCATGAATTGCATGAACGAGTCACATCACTTGAGGGGGTGGTAGTCCACACTTCCTCAAATGAAATTATCGCATTTGCACAACATGCAAAGCATAAAGGTATGTTTTAAATGTAAAATACAGAAGCATAGAGAAAAAATAAATATAATATATATCATAAATAAATATAGTTCCATCATAATGTCCACCATGAGAGGTGGTAGGAGAAGATAGAACAATCATCATTTTGTGGGGCAGTAATTCGCCATCCATGGAAACAGTACGTTCTTTAACCATTAGACGGAGTTGGATGTAAGTGTAGCTCGATTACTACTCATAACAACATCCTGATATACTGAATATGCTGGTTTTGTTACAAAATAAAGGAATAAAAAGAGTTTAGGGGGGTGGAGAAGAAAAATAAAACAAAAGAACATAAGAGAGGACATTACATTTAAATTGGGTAACTCCTCTTGGCTTGAACCAAAATGGTTATTAAAGAGATTTCTGCCAAAGTTAAGGCTTCTAGGATGAATAGAGGGATTTGGAGAGATAAAATGAGCATAGAGTGGATGAGCCAATGTCTTGAGAGGTTTGGGTAAGGTGGTATAGGTGGGGGCCTTTTATAAGAGGGAGGAGGGGCACTCTTGGAAAGTCAATAAATGTTACTTTATTATATAATGAGTTTCGGGTTTTAAAGGGCCCAAAATTATTTATTTTGAGGGTAAGGTGATAAGGGTTCTAAATAAACCCATCCAATAGGTTTTTGACAAGTTTAAGTCTTATATTTTACATTATATTTTCATTTTATTTAAATCATTCATTAATGAGGTAATCGCTACATCATTGTGGTGTCATAAATAATTTAATTAATTTAATGTCTAAAAATTATAAAAAAAATACTATAAAGTAGGAAAGATTTTTAGATTTACAATGACTCTTTATAGTTTAAGATATCAATTACACATACAAAACTAAAATTGTTTTACTTGGGTGATACATACTTTGTTTATACTTTCCTTTTAAAAAACATAAAATGATAAAGTGTCACTATCACCCAAAAGTGATTACATGGGGTCCCAAACATTGGGACAAGGCATCCCATGGTCGTACATGACACAACCAGTAGAATTAGGACACATTTTGGGGTAATTCTTTATTATTATGATATTATTTTATTACCCTTAACTACCCAATTAGTAATTAGTCACGATAATTAAAGATAATTATCGTCGTTACTATTCATAATGTCCACTAACAAAAGTGTCTTAATTAAATAATTTGGACCTTATGATTCCAAATATGGAATCCATTTTACCAAATTCCAAACACATAAATTGTATTAGTTAATTTAAAAATAATTACCGTTGTCAAAACAAATAGCAGATTTTTAGAAAGAATATCTAGCAAAAGATTGACAATTGTTTATGTCCAATTTCAATGTGAAATTAATTCCAATTACCACCATTGTATTAAATGGTAAAAATATATTCTATTTACACTTTAAAACTAATTAAAAAGATAATATATCCATATAATTAAATTAGCTGAAAAGCAGTTTTGAAGTAAAATGCAGTATTTTCGCTATTCATTAAAAAATAAACGTTGTTAGAAAAAAACCAAAAATTTATCCAAAGTAAATATCAATGTCCCAATCCTAAAGGATAAGTTCATTTTGACAAATAAATCTTATAAAATTGTCAAAATATAGATTTAAAAATGGTTCTCCATCAAAAGACGGTAAAACAATCTTTTAAAAATATTAGAGATTACAATGCTTAAGATTGGATTTATTCTCATTTTAAGCCTCTAAAACACAATCTAATTTATAAATAGACATAGATATGAAAATCCATAGTTTTTACTTACTTGGGATGTTAAATTTTATTTTATTTATATTATAAATACTTAGTAAATCCTCCAAGAGATATAAAATATTTTAAGATTTTAAAATCATTTCCTTGAAAGTGTGACTCACCTCCACATAAGAAAGTAAAATATTTTAATATATTTGGACCTTATCCTTATAAAATAATTTATACCACTCCGTTTTTCTAGAATAAATGGGAAAAATCATGGGATGTTTTGTGTTATTGATTATTTTATTGTATAGTGTCCAGAACGAAAATAATAAATAAATCCCCCTCCTTTGCTATATAAACCCAACCAATATCCCATTTCTATTCACACAAATTCCTTTAAGATTGATGACCCTATACCCCCAAATCCCTAGAGTCCTCCAATGGTTCCCTAATATCCTCATAAACCTCTCCCAAGTCGTTAGAGTCACAAATCCAAGTAAGGGATTCTCTCTCCTCTTTTTATCAAGCACATCATTTATGATATTCCCTTTAGATTTTCATTTTCTTAAGTTAGGATAAATTATTACCTCTACCCCATAATTTCCATTTTATTTTTCAATGATTGGATCCCCTTCATCTCTCATTATCCCCCCTGATTTTCCTTTATGTACACCCGTTACTATGCCAAAATTCTGTAAGGGATCTCCCACTCTCCCATTTTAGGAAGCACTCCTTTTGTGGTATGTCTTTTAATTTCAATTTTCATATGTTGGGATATGTTCATACATACTCCCCTTACATTAAATTTTATTTATAAAGAGTTTTTTCTTCTTTTCACCATTATTAATCCATTCATGATCTTTTATAAAAACTCGTTACCATACAGAAATTTCATAAGAGATTTCTCTCTTCTCATTCACAATAAAGAAATTCTTTTATATTACACATCATAAATTCCATTTAATATGTTGTTATATTATGTTTCATGATCCCATTACTATCATTTTATTTTTTAAATGATGAGATACCCCTTTCTCGCACATCAACCCATTTTATGAATTTCCATATGATTTCATTATGTTGCCGAAAATGCACTGCATTTTTCTATGAGAAAATCATTCTCTAGTGAATACCATACCCATTTCATTAGTAAGGGTATTAACCTTTATTCTCATATATCTTTTTTATTTAGGACTTTCATGTTTTTATTCACCATTCAGTGATCAGGGAATAAAAGATGATGCAGAATGAATACATGCTATATGATCTATGTGGCACACTTAAACATGATATTGAAATGATTATGAAAGGTGTTCCCTGATTTCCTCCATTGAATTGGGTAATTATTGGTATCATGATATGTCATTTTGGGATTGGGTATTACCTAAATACATTAAGGTACATTTTTCCACCATGTTGGGATAGGATTTTAGGTGATTTCTTTTTTTTATGATGTAGTGTTTTAAGTTGTTTCCAATTTTCCATGTTAGGATTATCATTCTATATCATGACATTATGTTCATGTTTATTTTATGATCCATTGATATTCATATTTTCTATTATGTATTTTCTTCCTCATTTTATTCCATATTTATTCCCTTACTGGTCTTTATATCACACCCCTTTCTTATGTATGTCCATAGGTTATCCCATTCAGTGTTATGTACGAAGGAGTGTTGTGGCCATGTAGAATAATATTTCAATAAAGATGTTGTAGTTTATATTTTAAGTTGTTATATATTGTTCCTAATTTCCAAATACACTATAATTATTTATATTTTAGGTTGTATTAAGTGTAATTTTATGTCCTTAAATCATATATAAATGTAATAAAAGGAACAGGGTTTTTATTGTTGGTATCATAGGAAAGGTTAGTTATTTTTGGGAAAAGAATTAGGAAACTCTAGTAAATTTTTATGGATTAGACTAAGTGTAAAAAAACAACCCAAAATATTATTGAGAATAGAGTAAGTGCTTTATAAAGAAAATACATCCATGTCTAGATATGAACATGTGGGTGTGGCTCTAGAACAGATCTATCTATTGTTAAAATGCAAAAATACCACTTTTCGAATGGCGACTGCTGCACGACAATGGGCCTTGATGCACTCTTGGTTTGACACTCCTGGTGTATATTCCTTGACTAATTCATAATCATAGTGTGGACCATTATTATGGGAAAAATCCCAAAATAATATATGTTAAGAAATAAATCATAGATATATTGTACTAAAGCGTTGAAACTCATAAGTTAAGGAGATAAATATAATTTATAAATTATCTCTTTAATGTAATTAGATTAACCTTTATGTGATTAATAGTTTAAAATACTTACCTCTAATTTTTATTTTATTCTAGCCAATGGCTAGTAATAGGAGGAATCATGATAACAACCGATGAGAATATCAATGGAATTATTTCCCTAATGAGATGCCCAATATGATGGGAAAGGGAATCAAAAACACTGTCATGATACTCTCTTATTTAACTCATGTTTTGAATAGAAACATGGATCTAGAGGAACATCCAACCCCACCTAAGAAATAATAAGTCACAATCAAGAAATTCATTTGGAAAAGGCCTCCTACATTTAATGGATCATCTGATCCCTCAATCGCAGAACAATGGATCAAATCCAATGAGTAGATCTTCTCCATACTACATTGCTACGAACAAGGGAAGGTTCTTCTGCATACTTATTGTATGTATGTTGATGTTGATCAATGTTGGGCATTGATAAAAAACAAGAGGCTTGAGGAATAGATCGGGGTGATGGGATGGAGAGATTTCACAACAATGTTTTTGATAAATATTTTCCTTTCACCCTCCAACTTAATATAGAAAGGTATTTCCTTACCCATAAGAAAAAATACAACAATTCCATCGAAGTGTGCAAGGAAAACATCACAAGGATATCACGATAGGCCTCTTGATTTTTCGTTCCCCCTAATTTTAAGGATGAACATTTATTTGGTGGGATAAAACATATCCTATGGAAAAATTTAGGGATCCATGACTTTGCTAGCTATGAGGAAATTTTTTGATGTTCCCTCAATGTTGAAATTAAGATCGTAAAATCTCAAGGGTATCATGGTGATATAAAGTGAAAGGTGGAGTCAAATTCTGGTGGTCTGATAGAGAGATCTAATGGTGCCACAAAATTTTAACACCCCACTTTCCAATGGTGTGGACGGAAGAATCCTAGAATTTTTCTGAAGGGGGAAAGTAAATGCTTTAGGTGGAGGAAGGTAGGGCACCTAGCAAGCAATTACCAAAAAGAAAAACCTGTTACTATGATGGAGGAAAGGAATGCTCCAGTAAACCCTCAGTGCATTTTTCATTGATAAAACAATAAGTAACTAGGGAATTTCTCAAAACAATGCACTATGACATGTTTTTTCAGAGGCAACCAAAAACCTCCAAGGTAGTAAGGGTGAGATTTTTCCATCACTACCACTAAAGTGAATCCCAGAAACGAAGTGGTTATAGGTACATTAGTTATTAATACAAGAATAGAAAATATATTTTTTTATTCTAGTTGTACACATTATTTTATATACCAAATTTTTATTAGAACAATCCAAACATCACTATAAATCATGGATGTATAGATGTCAATGAAAATTAAAAATGGGGAAATAGTAACATCCCATGTATATAACTCCTCCCCTATCACAATTTTGGGATTGAACCTCCCGGTGAAACTCACCATACTTTACTTAGTATAATTTGATGCAATTCTTGGAATGGATTGGATTTACCTATATAGAGCCAACATAAATTACCATGGGAAAGAAATCACTCTTGGTATTATGAATCGTCCACCAATTCTATGCAAATTAAAGGAGGAGGAGGAATCTCCTTTAGCACCATCACCCCAATAATGGATATTAATTCCATAACAACATGCATGTCTTTCTGAGATGATTGATTCTAAGGAAGAAACCATCCTCAAAGACATGTATATTGTGAAGGAATTTTCTTGAGAAATTTCATGGCCTTCCTCTTAGAAGAGATGTTTTATTCTTAATAAATTTTATACGTGGTGCATTTCCAATATCCAAGACTCTTTATAGAATGGTTTTTGTGCAACATGAGTAGATAAATAAAAAACTACAGTAGAATCTAGAAAAAGGGTTTATAAGCCCAAGTGCTTCACCATGGGGTGCACAAGTCCTATTCATCGAGAAGAAGGATGGGTCAATGTGCCTTTTCATTTATTTCCTGAGCTCAAAAAAATCACAATAAATAAAAATTATTCTTCTCCAGAAATTGATTAATTTTTTGATCATATACATGGAGAACAATAGTTCCCCAAGGTAAATTTTTTATGGGGATATTACCAAGTAAGGGTTTAGAATGAGGATATCCCCAAGACTACTTTTCATATAAGGTATCGGAATTGTGTGTTCATAGTGAAGTCATTAGGACTCACTAATGCTCTATAAATCTTCAAGTACATGAAGAATAGATTCTGTAAAGATTATGTTGACATATTTGTAGTAGTTTTTAATGATGATATTCTAATATACTTCAATATTAATAAGAATAATGAAGATATTTTAAGTACTATGCTAAAGACCTTGTGAAAGGAAAATAATTATTACAAGTATATAAAATGTAAGTTAGGGTTGAATGAAGTATCTTTTTGGGGGTATATCATCACAAGAAATGGTATATCTATGTACCCTTCATAGAATAAGGCAATTGAAGGATGGTTGAGTCCAACATATGTGACAGATATCTATATTTTCCTTGGTTTAGCTGGGTATTGTTGCTGATTTGTGAGAAATTTATCACGATTCTCAAACCATCTTACCAAGATAACATGGAAAAGAGACATGTTTTCTAGGAATAATGAATGAAAAGAGAGCTCATGGGGTTTAAAATGAGGCTTATCACTACGCCCATGCTCACACTACCCACAAGTGGAAATCTTTTCATGGTATTCAGTGATGATTTGAAGATGGTCATGGGATGTGTATTGATTTAAAATGACAAATTCATTGCTTATTCTTCAAAACAGTTGAAACATCTTGATATGAACTATCCAACACATGATCTAAAGTTAGCTACAATGATATTCACTTTGAAAATTTGGCGACATAACCTCTTTGGGGTGAATTTTGAAATCTATACAGATCACAAAAGCCCTGAGTATATATTTACAAAGAAAGAGCTGAATATGCACCAATAAAGATGGTTAGATCTAATCAAATAATATTATTGTTCAACTCTCTTCCATTTGGGAAGAGTGAGTAATGTGTAAGATGCTCTATGTAGAAATGATCCAGTAATATTTTCATTGATTAAATTGATAAGGATCCTATCTTCTTAGACTTAAAAAGGATGGACATGGGAATCATAAAAAATGGACATCGTCAATAAATTCACAAATGATTTCTCAACCATATTTTCAGGAGCGGTTAAAGGATGCTCAAAGAGATGATGTCGTAATTTAGAAGAAGGTTGAAACTATTAGAAAAGATTAATACTTAGAGTTCAATGTTAATGAAGAATTTTTTGTATGATTTGTGTAAGACTATGTGAACCATAAAATATTATGTTAAATAAGGATCTATTAGATGATGCACAAAGCTCAACCTTCTCTATCCACCCTATAAGAAAAAAAGATGTATCGAGATCTTTGGGAACACTATTGGAGGAATAATATGAAGAAGGATATCATAGAATATACATCTTGATGTCTCACATGTCAGAAAGTGAAGGCGGAAAGTAAAAAATCGACGGGGATGATTCAACCATTACTCATACCTAAATAGAAATGGGAAAACATCACCATGGACATTTTCCCCATGTTTCCTAAGACATCTAGTGGAAAAAATGATATTGGGGCATGGTGTATCTTCTTACAAAGAATGCACACTTCATTGTGATTCGACGGGATTTATCATTGGATCATGTTGTACAGATATACATTAGATATGTGGTGAGGTTTCATGGTGTACCACTATCGATTGTATTTGTTCAAGATCCAAGATTCACCTCTATGTTCTGGAAGAGTGTCAAACATGCTCTAAAAACTGAGTTAAACATCATCACAGCCTATCACCCTCAAACTGATGTAGAATCTAAGAGAACTATCCTGACACTTGAGGACATGTTGAGATCATGCTCAATGGACTTCATAGGAAAATGGGATTAACATCTTTCTCTGGTTGAGTTCTCTTATATCAACATTTTACACTCGAGAATGAAAATGTATCCCTATGAAGACCATTATGGGAAGAGGATGAAAACAACCGTATGTTAGGATGAAGATGGGAAATGAAAATTTCTAGGTCCTAAAATGGTTGGGGAAATGGTGGTGAAGGTTAAGACCATTGAGAAGCATAGCAAGGCTGCTCAGAGTCGACATAAAATATATACTGATAGTCATTGACAAGACCTCAAGTTTGATGTTGGAGACATGGTATTCCTCCATGTATCTCTATAGAATATAGTGATGAGATTTGGGGAAAAGGTGAAGATTATTCTAAGATACATCATCCCCTTTGAGATCCTTGATCACATCATAGTGTTGGCCTACCGACTAGTATTCCCACATAACCTGTCTCAAGTACATGTTGTATTCCATGTATCCCTCTTAAGAATGTAATTACTAGACCACTCAAATGTACTCAATCTAGATGTGGTACCTTTGTAGAATGGCCTCTCTTATGAGGAGAACCAGTGAAGATATTAGATAGTAGATTTAAAGTGCTATAGAATACGACAGTGCACCTGGTCAAGGTGTTGTATAAAAACCTTAAGTTTGAAGAAGCAATATGGAAATTGGAGGAGGTGATGAAACAAAGATACCCTCATCTATTGTAATGTGGTAAATAACAATTTTGCGGGAAAATTTCGTAAGGGGGAAAATTGTAATGTCCTGAACTATTATAAGTGAATTATCCAATTTGATTTAATTAAATGTCTTATTTGTAAAATGGATATAAAAAACAAATGCACTATGTTTTTTTAGTATATCCAATTGAATTTAAATGACCTTTAAGTATCATTAATTTTGATAATATTGTCATTGAATAGTGATCACGTGACTAGTATAAATATAAGATTTTAACAAATCCTTTCAACACATAAAAAATGTGTGATGGCCTCAACTAGTAGGATCATTCCCAATGAAGACCATTTATCAGAGATTCTAAGGGATATCAAATTTTTCCAATTTTCCATAGACCAATCCCAATATGAGATCCAATAACTTAAGCATGATATAAACTGTCTATAATAGAAGTTAAAGCTTATCTAGATCTCATCTCAAACCATGTTCATCAAATGTCCCCATGAAATCCCAAAAATCGAACTCCTTACTCTTAGGGCATGTACTTGTGTAATACAAGGACATATAACAAGACTATATAATTATGATTATGTACATTTTTTTGTGTAGAATAATGAATATACTTTCATACTATTATTGGTACTTTGTAAATAATTTGTAAATTATAAATAATATTTTTGGTTAATTAAGAAATCTATTTTTAGGAAGAAATAAATTTTTAGATAAATAATATTTTAATAAAATTTTATTATTAAATTACTGTTTTAAATATATATGATCATATATTTTTTACGAAGTCAAATGTAATGTTCATTATGTTTTGAAAACTATCTTTGTCAAACCCCTAAATTTTCAATAAATATTGGTTTTTATTTTAAAAATTAAAATACAAATATTTATAAAATTATTCAGATAAAATGAATATTAATTTTTTAATTGGGATATCCAAATTATCCAACGGTGGATTTTTCATAATTTTCTGAGACAGTTGAATTTTTGGGTAAAAAATAAATACCATATAAATATATAGTGTTTTTTGTGACATTATAATATCCAAATAAAGTTGTAATAAATACTATAAAATTAATATTATTTAAAATATATGTTTTTATTTTAAAATAATTTAATTTTTGGTTTATTTTATTTATTTTATAAAGCCTTAGTGAATCATCCAAGACATATAAAATATTTTATGATTTTAAAATCATTTAACTGAAAGTGTGACTCACCTCCACATAGGAAAGGGAAATATTTTAATATCACCTTCCATTTTCCTTACAATATAATTTATACTAATCCCCTTTTCTAGAAACTATAGGAAAAAATCATGTTATCATTTGTGGGTTTGAATATTTTATTATGTTGTGTCCAAAACCAAAATAATAAAAAAATATCCCTTTTTTCATATATAAACCCTCCCAAGAACCCATTTAACATCACTTGAACATCTTCAATATCAACCAATATTTTACCCCTAATCCAAATATTCCTCCCAAGGTTCCCCCAAGATCCCAGTAAACCTCTCGCAAGCTTTTGGTGTCACACATCCATGCAAGGGATTCTCTCTCTCCTCTTTTTATCAAGCACATCATTTATGATATGCCCTTTTGATTTACATTTTCATAATTTGGGATAAATTATTAACCATCCACCTTACTTTCCATTTTATTTTTAAATTATGGGATCCCTTTTCACTCTCATTAATAACCCCCCCCCCCCCCCGCACTGATCTTTTATGTACAGTTGTTACTATGCTGAAATTCCGTAAGGTATCTTTCACTATCCTCTTTTATCAAGCACTCCATTTGTGATAAGTCTTTTATTTTCAATTTTCATATATTGAAATATCTTTATAAATAATCCCTTTACTATCCATTGGATTTATAAATAATAATAGCTTCCTTTATCTCTCAGTAATCCATTCATGATCTTTTATTTGCACCTGTTACCATGCCGAAATTCAGTAAGGGGTTTATCTATCCTCGTTCTCATTAATGCACTTTATTTATATTATGCATCTCAAATTACATTTAATGTGATGGTATATTATGTTTCGTGATCCCATTACTTCCCATTTAATGTATAAATGATAATAGACCCCTTTTTATCTTGTCAACCCATTTTATGAATTTTCATATGACGTCGTTATGCTACCGAAATTTCACCACGGTTTTCCATGAAAAAATAACCATGTAGTGAATACCATACTCATTCCACTATCAACAGTATTCACATTTATGCACATATACTTGTTTATTGAGCACTTATATTTATTTATTCTACATTACATTATCGTGTAAAAAATCCTGATGTTGAATGAATACATATTACATGATCTATATGGCACACATTAGCATGATAATTAAATGATTATTAAGGGTGTTCTTATATAGAGCTACAATGTATCTAGTAATGTTTAGTATCATAATACAGCATGTTGAAATAAGAGTTTACCAAATTCCTTTTTGTTTATGATGTAGTGTTTTATGTTGTTGCCACATTTCCATGTTATGATTATCATGTTATATCATGCCTTTATGATCAGGTTTATTTTAGGCTCTAATAATATTACTATTATCTATCATGTATTTTGTTCTCATGTTATTCCATTTTTTCACCTTACTAGTCTTTATAGCTCACCCCTTTCTTATATATGTCCATAAATTATCACATGTAGTGTTAAGAATAATGGAATGTTGGGGTCATGTAAAACATGTTTTCAGTAAATATGTTGTATTTTATGTTTTAAGTTATTATGTAATGTTTATAATTTCCCAAGACACTAGACTTATTGATCTTTTGGGTTGTATAAAATGTAATTTTATGTAATTAAATCATGTGTGAATATAATAAAAGGATCATGGTTTTTATAAGCTATATATGAAACCCTCAATGGAAATGATTGTACTAATCAACCATTATGGGCTGATGTTAGATAAATAAATCTATTGATGCTAAAGATAGCTGAGAAAATAGAAGATAATTTCATATCCATTCAAAAATACATCTTGGTATCTCAGGGTCGACAAAAAAATTATACAAACAATTTTCAATGAAATCTATAATATTATGTTTTTTAGAAGTTATTCCTAAGAATTTATCCATTGAATAATGTTTTGACATAAAAAATCAAAGAAATATGAGCCCAATCTATAACATTGTAACCTAGGAGCCACTATAAAAGATTCTATGATTTGAAGTGATACATGAACTCAGACGCACTACCCCATACACTAGGAACTTTCAATAATCAGTGAGGGTTTAATGGGATATGTGGGGATATTATACACTATTCACCATAGTAAGATAATAATGGAAAACAATGAATATAATGGCCATGAAATAATGGTCAATAACCAACAATAACCATACTTCATATAATAGATCCCAAAAATGGGTATCTGCACACAACTAAGTACAAAAGACATGCCATGTCCTGCTAGTGAAAAGTGTCACAATATAACCCAAAATAATATATGATGAAAAAAATCTTGCAATGGGTCTTGACATTAGATTTGGTTCCCTCATCAATGCTCCATCCAAAGTCCCATATCATTCATCTAATATAGGAACCTTTCCCTTATCCTGACCTACAACCATGAAATCTATTCAGGTACCCAATGGTGGACCGAGTGAGGTGTGAGTAAAACTCAAAAGGCCACCACCATCGATTTCTACAACAATATCAAGTATATAATATTTTGTGTATAAGTATAAATAAATAAAGGGAAATTAAATAAGTATGATAGGTTTCATATTTAAGTAGATTCTAATTATCCCAAAGGGATCCTAAGTTCCACACTAATACCATGAAGAGATAAAAACATTATATCACAGGGTAATTCATTATACCATATAATTCATTATACATAGGTGCATTAGTCCAGGTACCCAAACTATGTTGTGGAATACCATGACCAACACTTATTCCTGATGTGGAACACCATGACCAACATCATTTCAATGGTGTGGACCTCCATGGCCAACACCAATACCATGTGGTGGAATACTATGACCAACCCCCTATTTTTTATGTGGACCTCCGTGACCAATATCATTACCATGGTGTCAAACATCATTACCAAAACCCATATCCATTTCATTAATAAACACAACTTAGGGTTTAACACACTTATCCCTTTTACCATGATATAATGAAAGGGGGTACCCCTTCCATCTATCAAAATTCCCATGGTTCATTATTATCATTGCAATTAAAAAAATCCATAAGTAGACCATTTTACCCTTTAGTCACATCCACAACCATTAATATACTTTCAAATCAATGTTACAATAGAGACAAGCCCAATTATTCGTTTTTTCACGTTTCCCATTAATTATTCAATGCCCCATTTAACTATCCATGTTAATCCAAACATCCCTTCAAATTGCATTCACAAGTTAAACAGAATTTCAATTGGTTTAATATCCAAACCCCTTTAATTCTTCATTCAACAACTTAATTTCATGTTCAAGGGAGTGTAACACCCAATTAGTGGCCCTTGGCCTAGTCAAATAATCATCGACAGATCCAACAAGACCCATGAGGGTCTCAAAACATCATTTGGACCCCCACTTTATCATTTACTTCCATGTAATTAAATGATAATCACAATTGAACAAGTACAAAACCCCCATATGCATGGATAAACAACAAGAATATTGGATATAAATTGTAGTCCACAAACCTCAATTTTGTAGACAAGTACTCACTCAACCCCAGACCTTAATGAAATCTTGAAGAACCCTCAAGGAAAAAACTTTGAATATACAGTAAAACAATGGTTTTGAGGATTTAGAAGAAGAAGAAACAACACCTCATTGTAATTATAGAAAATATATGGAATATGAGTGATAGAATTACCCAAAGCATCAATCTATGCTAAACAGAACATCCAATGTCTCAAAATAAAGGGATATTGATCCTTGGGAAGCTTTGGATGAATGGTACATAATCCTTGGTTAGTATTGGGTGAAATGGGATAAATCACACTATTTTTACTAAATACCAAGGGGGAATACGAAATTCCACCACAATAATGAGGTGTGTGGTTTGGCTTTACGGTTGTCCAAACCATGTACCAATAGTATGCTACCCTTTATCTAAGTAGGTTATTGGGCCGCACAGTCTCCTAAAGTACCCACATGGTTTTCCAAGTTGTGTATAGGTCATTAATTTAGATATATAGACATTTTAAGGTTTTTCAAGCTCCCTTTTAATGGTTTCTAAACTATGAACCCTCCCCTTATAGGATTCATGGTTAAAGATAATAGTTACTAAAAATCAAGCACCAACCATTTTCCCTTCACAGCATAGCTTATTTTCTTCCTCTTTCTTGGTAGAAACCCTCAGGACACCCCTGATTACTTTTATATTCTCAAAAACATTTCATTAACCACTAAAAAGAGAGTTAAATGAAAATTTAAATATTAACATTCCTTATTGAAAGGTCAGGATCTTATAAACTCCCTCACCTTATAACTACTCATCCTCCAACTATAATCCCATGCATTGCTAAGCCTCCATGGAAAAAGGCTTGTGCCATTAGGACCGTATCTCCTTCTCCATCACCCAAGTTTACACATTAATTTTACCATGATACCATAACACTATAACTAATGGAACTATCTTAACAAGAAAAACATTCTCACTATGACCCCGAATATGAATCGGAGCCTCTTCAAAGGATACATCATCCCCAAAGTCAACATCATTAACATTGATCACATGAGAAGGGCTAGGGAGATAATTAAAAATCTATAACACATTAAAAAAATTGTAATACCCCAAGATTTCATACTAAGTTATTTATTAAAAGTAATTCAATAGCTTATACTTCAAGAAACACTGACTTGGATTGCGTTATATGCAATATTGTGTTTCTACGAGACAACACATTAGTATTATAATTATTTAAACAATATATATTTATTAATTAAATATTGTAATATGAATATTAACAAAAAATATAAATGTTATTTATAATTTTTTCACATAAAAACATATTTATAAAGAAATGTAGGTGTTTTGTTAAAATAGTTATATATTTAAAAAATCTATTTTCTTAAAAGAACTACTTTTTATGTACTTTTGGGAGAAATAATTAAATTAATGCTCTACAATCCTAAAAAATAAATTTGGTAAAATATACTTCATTTTTTGATTCAAAATATCAAAATTATCTAAGGGTGAATTTTTTGTATTCTTCATAAAAATTTCAATTTTTGATGAATAGTGAAAAATACCCCATAGTACCTAAAAACCAACTTTTTCAATTAAATAATTATTTTTAACTAAAATTTATCTTAATGTCAAAATAGATAAAAAAATACATATATTATTCCAATATAATTCATTTGAGGAATTTTATAAATAAATTATATATATAATGTTATTGAACTTTTTAACGACTTTTACCCACCTTCAACGCATATTTGGAAATTTTCATAAAACGTAATTGTACCACTTCTCTAAATTGAACTTAAAAAATCTGATAGAAATGGTTTTCATTAGTAAGTAAAATGGGGTTCAATAGGATGAAAATAATTTCTAGTGAATAGTAACTTTTGAATTTTATGTACAACAGTTAAAAGTAAATATGATAATTAAAGGTAAAAATAATAATATTATAATATCAAATTATCCCAATGAATTTCTTAATTATATTTTATATGTGTATTTAGACCAAAATAAATAGTAGGACAAAAATACAATCTTTTTTTATCCACTTGGATTAGATTAGGACATTTATTATATTTTACTTAATAAATTGGTAAAAGTGTTAAATTCAAGTTTTATTAATTAAACCATTTTTAATGTAAAGTAATACAGAAGATAAATAAGACTATAAATATTCATTATAAGTATTAAAATATTTCCTACATCATGGTATTTTATTTATAATTTTTTAACATTAACTAATTAAATTTATTTATGACACAATGATGATGCAGTAATTACCTTATTAATGAAAGATTAAAATAATTGATGTTCTAAATATTAAAATAAATTTAAATTGAAACTTTTGATGCCATGCACAAAATTTATAGGTGAATATGACATGTTAGGGTTTTTTCAATGAATTTTTTTCTAAATAATAAATTTGTTATGACTTTCACAAAAACCAAATAATTAATAGTGTTAAAATTGACATAAATGAGTTTTTTAAAACAAATACTATTTTATTAAATGATATAATATTCCTAAAAATCTATTATTCTCCCAAAAGAATTATATAATGTTATATATGTCATTAATTAATCATTTTAGGTTATATTTGGATTTTATAGTAACTATATTAACCATGTAAAATAAAAATACAAGAAGACATGGTAAAAGTTAACCAATTTAACTAAGGGTTAAATATAAAACATATGATTAATATATAGACTTAAACATGTCTAAAACCTATTTTTTTGTAGAATTTCTACCCATCCCCACCTTATCCTTGAAATAAATCCATTTGGATCTTTTAGAAACTGAAAATGATTATATAATTTCAAACTATTCCTAAAGTGCACCTCACCTCTCTTATAAAAGGGTGATTCCCCTTCTCTCAACTTCACACATGCAAAGTCATTTGTCTCAGCAAAAACCATCTCAAACCTCCTCTAAAAACCCTATATTCAACCTAGAGTCTATATTTTGATCATAAATCCAACTTAAAGAACTATTTTGTTCAAATCAATAGGAAGCACCTGAAGAAAAGGTAATTATTTTATCACCTATTTCAAAGTTCTTTTCTTCATCGACTTCCTCTTTATTGGTTGATTCCATAAAAAAAATTCCAGTGACTCATACATATTGAGATGTTATTATAAATATGTTACAAAAATATTCATTATTTTATCCATCCAATTAATTATAAATTCACCTTGTGTGCATACGTACGACTTACTATCTCCACGACGTGGTGTTGTTTTTTATTCAACACTATGTTATTTCAATGGTTATAATAATGTGTAAAATTGATGTAAATAATAAATATAACATGTTAATTATTCTTTATATATAATATACCATGTAATTACATATTATTTCACCATCAATAAAATGATATTGTCCCTCATGTGTACTTACGACTTACCATCTCCACAACACGATGAGATTTCATTTTCGATCGTAACAACTCAAGAAAAATTTTCATTTTATGATTAAAAAATAACGTTTAGGAACATATTATGATTATTTATATTAATAAAACAAATCCTATCCATAAAAAATTGACTTACATAATAAAAAATATAAATGAAAACGAATCAGTTAACACCTAAAACAATGATACTACTGAAATATTATTAATAAAGAAATATTTGAGGATCATATATGATATCATATTTATATACGTGGTTATTGAATAATTTAATAAAAATGCTTTAAATATTATACATTATGTTAAACATAGACTCAACTAAAGGAAAGTATAATGTAAGGGGTTTTTATCTCACTTTTATTCTCGTGGGATTCATGCTATATTTTCATCCATTTCCTTTTGTGTGGTGTATGTACTTCCCATGATTGTATTATTTCATTAATATAATTTAATTTATAGGTATTTATATCTTCGTCGCATGATCCTTATTTCACGGGATGTATGTTTCATCTGTTACCAAATCGGTATGGGGATTTCTAATTTCAATTTCCACTCATTGGGTTTTACGCATACTTCATTACTTATTTTACTCCAAGATTATGTGTGAAATCACGATTTATTTATTTATGTAGTAATTTCCACTCCCCTTTGTGTGGTTATACTTTTTATACACATAATCACTCCATTTATAAATTCTCAATTCATTTATATGAACTTGATAAGGGTATTCTTAACTCAAGTTCTTTTCACTGTGTTAAGTATCCAAGTCATTAGTTTTGTTTTTACAAGAATATATGTGAATTTCCTTTGATTTATTTACACTGAATATCTAGTCATATTGAGTTTATTTTTTTCACACATAATTATTTCATTGATTTATCCTTAATCTAATTATATGGTCTTTATAAGTGGTTTTTTCTCGATTTACATTCCATTGAGACTGCTTTGTTGTTATGCACCAATTCACATTCATATGGTTTATATACTATCCTTTGAAATAGTATTTCATGAATACCTTTATTCTCATGATATTATAAAGTTTTCATTAATGTTATTCCTCAATTATTTTTATTCAAGATTCTATATTTTGGTTAGGAACTCTTTAACTAAAATATAATTTTAAATTTTTTAATGATTGATTCTTCTTTATCATTCTCATTCATATCCATGTTTTAAAAATGGTTTTAAGGATTTATTTGTATGGACATGAATGTTTAGAAATTAAAATTCCTTTAAAAATTTTCAATGTGGTATGGGAAACATTGATTCAAAAATAACTTTTAAACGACTTCTTTGATAAATAGTGTGACTTTTAAATGTTTTCAAGAAAAAAGGGATATTTCTCTCAAATAGTTTTACTGGTTATTTTCATCTATGTCAATATCTTTAATTGTATTTTTTTATTGATTGAGGTTTATTAATTATAATACAATCTTTCATATTGTATTTAATGTGTTATGTTTTATTTTCGATGTTCTATTTTTATACCATTCATGGTTTGTGGTTAAAGTATTGACATTTCGTATGCTAGTTTTAATACAAATTTTAGATTATGTTTCACTTTTTTCATATGAGGAATTATTTTTTCTTAGTACTTGACAGGAGGTTCCCATTATAGCCCCTTGATATATTGGTAGGTCTCTTGAGAAAATCTACTGTCATGGCATAAGGCCTTGACAAAATTTATATTTGGGGTCTTGACACGAGGCCTTGATGTTATTGTTAAGATGTCTAGAATTAGGCATTCCATCATTATGAGATTAGCTATTGATATTACTTGTGATTATTCCACTAGTAGAATATCAATGTGAATAAGTAAATGGAATTATTTGATTTATATTTTTCATATTATGGTGAAGTTTAAGTTTAAAAGTCTTGTTTTTTAGTCTTATACATTTCCTTAAATGATTCTTCTTATTTACAGTAGTTTCTGTTATATTGTTATCCTTACTGAGCATTTGAGCTCACACCTTTCTTATGTTTTATTTTTTCCTAGGATGAAAGAAGTATATTATGACTAACCTTCATGGATAGGATATGGGATATGAGTGTGTTCAAAGGAGACACAATGTTTTTTTATTTTATAATGTAATGTAAAACTTATGTATGTATCTAGTACTTCCAAGGCTACTAAACATATGAGTATTTCAGGATTTGATCTCTTGTGATCATTCCAGTGTTTATGTAATAATGCACCAACTCTGGGTATCTAGGGTCAGGGTATTAAAATTGGTATCATAGAAAGTTTAGTACAATCCTTGGAAACTAGATTTATAAAAACTCTGATTAGATAACATTATCCTAAGATAGACATTGAGGATTAGTATAGAAAACTTCCTAGAATTTTGGTAATGTAGAGGTTTGTTGAGTTTTCCAAGAAATACGTCCATGTCTAGATACTAAAAGTGGGCATGGTTCTGGAACATATTTACCTCGGAGTGAAAACTCTGACAAGGAGTTTTGGGCTTGACCTGGGGTATCCTGGTATATGACAACGAGCCTTATTTCCCACCTGGTTTGACACTCCCAGGGGATTTGCTTTGGATAATTCACATTTTCTTTATTGAGTTATTTGAAAGATTTTAATATAAGATGAGAATATATATCCTTTGTTAAATACTGAGGTGTTTTATATTGAAAATAAGGTGTCATGAAATTCTCTAAATGATTTTATGAAAATTTTTACTCACATTATGCTTTATAGTTTCAGTCAATGGATGGATTACAAGGAAGTCATAGTAAAATTTAACATGATGTAATAGGGCATCACGGTGGTGGAAATAAGCAATAAAATGGAATTTTTATGGGTGTAAAAGTTATCATGTTCATGCTAAATAATTTTTCCAAAAATATTATCAACAACACAAACTTTAACCAAATTTTGAACTCATCAAAGAAGAGAAAGGAAGATGATGATAAGAGCTCCTACAATGGAGAGCATGGAGAAAAGAAAGCTCAGTTTCTATCATGAAAGAAATGTAGAAGGAGACACCCAAGAAAGTGTCTTAATAGAACAAATAAATGCTTTATGGGTGGGAAAGAATGACATGATGTAAAGAATTATTGAGGAAAAAATGAAGACTACTATGAAAGAAAATAAAAATGATCCTAAGAATCTATTTACAGTAATTTTTCATAAATGTAGGGGATCTAGGCATTACCTGATTCAATGATCTATTCTTTAGGATAACCTCTAGGTCAAGGAAGAACTATTTGGAAATAAATGGATAGAGAAATATTTAAAAGTATTAATGATCTTTGTTGATGGGATTACCTTGGAAGACTTTTCCCTCGCATGTGTAAACCAACAGTTGGTTATGTGAAAAAGATATTTGAGGAATAATTATCTTTTTTTTGTCGATATATTTATAAAGAACCATTTAGAATTTATATAATCCTTGAATTTGAGGCAATTATAGGTCATTACTTTTTGGGTTGAAAATGTGAGGTATGAGATAACCTTTATGGTTAAAATATGTTATGGTTATTCTTGTGGAATTTATCTCATTTTTAGGAATGTTATGAAATTATATAGTTTTTGAAAAAAGACAACACACATATCATGTGACAACCACTCACATCAGAAAAATATACAGGAATCGAACCCACAACCAAAGTGTGACTGTGATTTATCGCCTGACACTGGACTACGTGAAGTCCCTGTCTAGTATGACTAATTATTCTTAATTAAATGATTTTATTAATCAAGAATATGTTGATTTTAGGAACTTATTATTTATCAAATGGATATTATTATTATAGGAATATGATTTAGTGATTAAGTGATAAATGTTATTTTGGAAGACATTTGCTCTTGTGGAAACACTGTCTGCCTAAGGAAAATAAGATACTATGGGATTTCATTTGAGGAATAATAGTGGATTTTTTATTTTTTAAGAATCTATGTTTTTATTGTGGACTTATAGTGATTTGTGCTATTTACGAAAATGATTAAACTATCATAGAGAATATTTTATTAGGTTAATTACTTTTAAGTATGTAACTTAAAGTGTAGTTGATGTTACTTGGAGATAAATGTTAAGATTTACTCTTCCTACTGGGTAATCAAAGACCCTTTAACCCATCACAAGTTTATGGTTTTCTGGTAGTTAACCTTCTCTTGATCATTTTTATATCACTCTCCATCAGAACATGATGGTTTTTTTCCATTCCATATCCATGTTTTCCTACATGAAACCCTAGTATAGTTTTTCTCGGGTGACCTTAGTACTTATTTTTCTTTCTTGTAAAGTGATGGTTTTATTGACTCTTTTACCGATGTGGGACTCTCAGTGTAGTTTCCAAGCCCAATTTCGAAATTGCGAGGATGAAATTTCCCAAAAGGGGCGAAAGAATGTAACAACCTGTATTTCATAGTATGTTATTCATTTAAAGTAATTCAATAGCTTATACTACATGCAACACTGAATTGGCTTGCATTATATGCAATATTGTGTTTCTACGAGAAAAAACATCGATATTATAATTATTCAAAGAATACATATATTTATGAATAAAATATTGAAATGTGAATGGTAAAAATATGTATAATATTATTTTTAATTCTTTCACATAAATAAAACATATTTATAATGAAATGTATATGTTTTGATATAATAGTTATATATTTAGAAAAAATACTTTTCTTAAAACAACGACTTTTTATGTCTTTTTGTGAAAAATAATTAATTTTATATTATACTCTCATAAAAATTGAATTTTGTGAAATATGCATCATTTTTGTATTAAGAATATCAAAATTATCTTAGGTTGAATTTTTCATATTTTTTGAAAGCATTCAATTTTTGATGAATAGTGAAAAATACTACATAGTACAAAAAAACCAACTTTTTCATTTAAATAATTATTTTTAATTAAAATTTAACTTAAAGTCAAACTAGAAACATAATACATATATGTACAATATAATTAATTTGAGTCATTTTATAATAAGATTAGATATATAAAATTTTATTGAACTTTTTAACATCTAGTACCCACCTTCTAGGCACATTTGCAAATTTGAATAAAACGTAATTTTACCGCTTTGATGAATTTAACTTCAAAAATATTAAACACATGGTTTTCATCAGTATATAAAACTTGGATCAATAGGATGAAATTAATTTTTCATGAATAGTAACATTTGATTTTTATTGACCACAGTTAAAAGTAAATTGGGTAATTAAAAGGAAAAATAATATTTTAATAATATCAAATTTTACCAAAAAATGTCCTAATTTTATTGGATAACTGTATTTAGACCAAACTCAACCTTAAGACAAAAATATGATACTTTTTGATCCACTTGGATTAGATTAGGACATTTATTATATATTGTTTAAAGGAGTGTTAAAAGTGTTACATTCAAATTTTATTAACTAAAACATTTTTAATATAGAGTTATAAATAATTAAATTTAGACTACAATTATTAATTAAAAATATAAAAATATTTCGTTCATCATGGTATTTTATTTATAATTTTTATACATTAAATAATAAAATATATTTATGAATCAATGATGATGCAGTAATTACATTATTAATTAATGATTAAAATAATTGACGTTCTAAATATAAAAATTAATGTAAATTTAAACTTTTGGTGCCATACACAAATTTTATAGGTGAATATGACATGTTAAGTTTGAGTCAATGTGTTTTGTTATAAGTAATAATGTTGTTATGACTTTCACAAAAACCAAATAATAAATGGTGTCAAAATTGACATAAATAATTTTTTAAAGGAAATACTATTTTATTAAATGATATAATATTCCAAAAAAACAATGTTTAGGACCAAATAATTATATAATGTTAGATATGTAATTAATTAACCACTTTAGGTTCTCTTGGAATTTTTTAGTAACTATATTATCCATGTAATATAATAATACAAGAAGACATGGTAAAAGTTAAACTATTTAACTAATAGTTAAATATAAAATATAAAGTTAATATAGTGACCTAAACTTGCCTAAAACCTATTTGTAGAGAGGATTTAGACCTTTCCTAACCTTATCCTCGAAATAAATCCATTTAGAGCTATTAGAAACCGAAAATGATTCTATAATTTCAAGATATTCCTAAAGTGTGCCTCACCTCTCTTATAAAGGTTGTTTCCCGTTATCTCAATTTCACACCTCCAAAGCCATTTGCCTTGCCCAAAATAGGACAAATGCTCCTCCCAACTACCCTCACGTCAACATATATGCCTTAATTTGATCATAAATCCAACTTAAGGATCCCTTTTGTTCAAATCAAAAGGAAACAACAAAAGGAGAGGAAATTATTTTATCACCTATTTCAATGTTCTTTTCTTCTTCTACTTCCTCTTTCTTTGTTTCTTCCATAATAAAATAATAACTCCAGTAAATTATACATGCTGATATTTTGTTATTAATATGGTACAACAATATTCATTATTCTATCTATCCGATGAATGATAATGTCCCCATGCGTGTGTACGTACGGCTTATCGTCTCCATGTTGTGGTGTAGTTTGTTATTCAACAATAAGTTATTTTTATGGGTATAATAATTAGTAAAATTTATTTAAATAATAAATAAATAATGTTAATTAATCTTTATATATAATATACCATAAAATTACATGTGATTTCACCATTAATAGAATGATATTTTTGCTCGTACGTACGTACGACTTACCGTCTCCAGAACGTGATGAGATTTAACTTCACATCATAACTATTAAAGAATAATTTTTATTTGGTGACTATGAAATTATTTTGATGAAATTAATATAATTATAGATATAAATTTAATACATACTATCCAAAAAACATGACTTACATAACAAAACATATAAAATAAATTGATTCAGTTAACACCTGAAACAATGACACTATCGAAATATTGTTAACAACGAAATATTAGAGGATCATATATGATATTATATTGATGTATTTGGTCATTGAATAATTTAATAGCAATTATTTAACCATTATACATGAGTTTTAACATACTCTTGACTAAAGGAATGTATAAGGTAAGGGGTTTTCATTTCACTTTTATTCCCATGAGATTCATGCTATATTTTCCACAATTTTCTTTTGTATAGTGTATGTACTACTCATGATTGTATTATTTTCATAATATACTTTAATTTATGGTTATTTAAATCTTTATTTTTTGAAACATCTTTCATGGGGTGTATGTTTCGTATGTTACCAAATCAGTAAGCAAATTTCTAATTTCAATTTCCACTCATTGGGTTTCACGTATACTACATTGCTTATTTTACTCCAATATTATGTGTGGAATAACTATTTATTTCTTTATTTAGTATTTTCCATTACCCATGGTGTGGATATACTATTTATACACTTAATCACTCTATTTATAAACTCTCAATTCATTGATATGAACTTGATAGGTGTAATCTTAACTCAATTTTAATTCATTGGGTTAAACATCAAAGTCATTAGTTTTGTTTTTGTGAGAATATGTGTGGATGTCCTATGATTGATTTACACTGAATATCCAATCATATTGATTTTATTTTTTCACACATAATTGTGTCATTTATATATCCTTTATCTAAAGATACATCCTTTATGAGGGACTTCATCTCAATTTGCATTCCATTGAGACTTCATTGTTGTTATGCACCAAATCACTTTTATATGGTGTATATACAGTCCTTTGACAAAGTATATCATTAATACCATTATTTTTATGACATTATAAATTTTTTATTAATGTTATTCCTCACTTATTTGTATTCAATCGTCTCTCATTTGGTTTGGAACTCTTTAACTAAAATAGCATTTTAAATGTTTTAAATATATAATATTCTAAATCTTTCTCATTAATGTCTATGTTTTAAAAATGTTTTTAAGTATTTATTAGTATGGAAGTGAATGTTTTGAAATTAAAATTCATTTAAAAAGTTTCAAATCGGAATGGGATACTTTGATACAAAGATATCTTTTAAACACCTTCTTTGATAAATAGTGAGACTTTTAATTGTTTTCAAGAAAAGGGGGATATTTCTCTTAAATAGTTTTACTGGTTATTTTCA
The DNA here is from genome assembly GCA_963277665.1 of Viscum album. NCBI lineage: Eukaryota > Viridiplantae > Streptophyta > Magnoliopsida > Santalales > Viscaceae > Viscum > Viscum album. The sequence goes on from OY728126.1 coordinate 1,025,730,541, forward strand.
TATAATTCAAAATCATTCATTGTATTTTATTCTTGATTGAGGTCAATTTATTATAATACAATCTTACATATTGTATTTAATGAGTTATGTTTGACTATTGATGTGATATTCTTATACCATTCATGGTTTTTCGTTAAAGTATTGACATTTTTTATGCTAGTTTTAATATGAATGTTTTGATTATGTTTCACCCTTTTTATATAAGTAATGCATTGGAATTAGTAAGTTAAAGGTGGGGCCCTCTATAGCCCCTCGATGCATCGATAGGTCTCATAAGACAAACTAGTGTCTTGGCACATGGCCTTGAAAAAATTTATATTTAGGGTCTTGGCATGAGGCCTATACCTTGTGGTTAAGATATCTGGCATTATGCATTCCATCATGATGAGATTAGATATTGATATTACATGTGATTATTTGGATAGTAGAATATCCATGTGAATAAGTAAATGGAATTATTTGATTTATATTTTCCATTTTATTCTAAATTTTATGTTTAAAAGGCTTGTGTATTGGTCTTATACAATGCCATAAATGTTTATGATTATTTATGATAGTTTCAACTATATTGTTATCCTTACTGAGCATCTGAGCTCACCCCTTTCTTATGTTTTTTTTTCAGGTTGCAAAGAAGTATATTATTACATACCTACAGGGGCAGGCTAAGGGATATGATTGTGTTTAAAGGAGACACAATATGGTTTTTTCCTTTAATAATGTAATGTAAAACATATGTATGTATCTAGTACTTACATGGTGACTAAAATGATCGGTCTTTTTGGACATTATCTCTTGTGATCATTCTAATGTTATGTAATAACGAAATGACTATGGGTATATGGGCTTGGGGAAATACAAACATCATGCATACAAATGGAGAGATTTAAAATATCCAAACAGTATTCCACTAGATGGATCCTATCCAAAATCATAAATGGACCCACATACCAAGAATCCAACATACCCTATTTTAGAATATGATGGTGACTCCATCCTAGAAACAGTCGATGGAATAGATAGTTACCAACCATAAAATTCATGGGGTGATGACACATATCTACGTATAACTTATTTCTACTCTGGGACATTCTAATACATTTCTGAATCATATATGCCTTCTCATACATTTCGTACACAAGAATCGGTCCCAAAAACTGTAGTTCTCCCTCTTCCATCCAATATAATAGATATTTATATGGTATACTATATAGATCCTAGTTTGGTTCCACATGTATAGTCACTTGATAACTATTTTTATAGGAATACTCAAAAAGAGCTATGTCTTTCTCCCAAGATCCACCAATTTCTAGGAAACAATCCATAAACATTCCCTCCAGTTCCTAAATACTATGTTGCTATTTCCCATCTACCTACATGTGAGAATTCATACTCATAAATTCCTAAGAACTCAAAATATTTTGAAAATCTTTCCATAATCATTCAGTACAATTTGGATTGTGATCTGAAAAAATACTCTGAGGCACCCTATGTAAATATACCACCTCTCAAAAATACATGTCACCCAACTGATCAATGGTGGATGTCTCCCAAATTGGTAATAAATGAAATACCTTAATCATATAATCCAAAATCACCCAAATTGTGATGTTTTTATGAGCTTTCCTTTGGATTCATACCCCAATATCAATGGTAACATTATCCCACTTCCTTTTTGGAATACAAAATTTCTTTAAAAACCCACCGGGCCATTCATTCTTGAACTTCACCTATTGAAAGGCGTATTATGGTTTCACATAACCAGAAATATCTTTTTCATTCCTAGCCACCAATATTTTCTATGATGATCATGATAAACTTTGGGAAAACTAGGGTTCACCACCCACATTGAAGCCTGGAACACATGAATCATCTCTATTTCTATACAAGTAATAAAAATTACATGGCCACGAACATTAATAATATCATCCTCATCAATATTCCAATCTAAAGGTGGCTTCCCACATTAAAAAACTTCTACTAAATCTCAAAATCACTACTAGAATATTGGGCTTTGAAGCCCCTTGACACAGGCGACCGCCTCAGGCGGTCGCTGTCTGTATCCAATAGCGACCTCCATTGGCGGTCGAAGACCTTTGTAAAAAAAATTAAGGACTTCGGCGCCCCCCCCCCCATCGCTACCCTCCTCCACCCTCCCCGCACACCCTCCCCCGCCGCCCTGCATCGCCGCGTGCCCCACTGCCCTTTGGTGCTCACCATCGTCGCCGCCCTCCACCCTCTGCCCTCTTCGGCCTCCGCCCTTCGCGCTCCCTCCGCCCTCTTCCCTCCTACTCTGGCCGCCCTCCAGCCATCTTCTACTCCTCTCCGATGTCCCTCCACCCTATGGCCTCCGCCCCCTCCGTCTCCTACCCCTCTTCCCTCCAGCCTCATCCCTCCGCTCCCTCGCCCCCCCCCCCCCCCCGGACGCCCCCACACCCCGGACAGCCCCCCCTGCACCCCGGACAGGCTCCCCCGCACCCTGAACGCCCCCACGCACCCCAAACAGCCCCCCCTCCCCCCCCCCACACACCCCGGACAACCCCCCCCCCCCCCCATGCACCCCGGACAGCCTCCTCGCACCCTTGACAGCCCCCCCCCCCCCCCCCCCGCACCTCGAACAGGCCCCCGCACCCCAGACACCCCTCCCTGCATCCCGGACAGCCCCCCCCCCCCCCCCCTTGCAGCCTATTCCCCTTCCCCTCACCGCCTCCTCTCCTCTGGCTCCCTGCCGCCGCCCCTCCCCTCCCTCGCCGCACCGCCTTTGGCTCCGGCTCCCCTTCGCTACCTCTCCTCTCCCTCGTAGCACTAACTTCGGCTCCCCTCCCTTCCAGGTTTGTAGCGCAATCAGGTATGACATTAGCTTTCACTTACATTATTATTTTATCAATGGTTCATAGACAAATTATTAGTATGTATTTTAAATATAGTTGATTTGAAAAATGAAAATGCAATAAGTATTGTGTAAATGATTGTTATACAGATATTATTATGGATAAGAGTTGGATTGATCTTCCAAATCGAACGTCTAGAGAATATTTCAATGGCATTATACAGTTTATTGACTTAACCAGAGGATTTTAAAGTGACTATATTAGTTGTCCATGTTGAAAATGTGCTAACAGATATCAATTCACACGAGATACTATGAGGGAGCACCTATTCTTTAATGGATTTCTGAAAAATTACAAGAGTTGGACTCATCACGGAGAAGAATATGTTCATTGTCAAAATACAGATGTAGCTCAGATGGATGTTGATGCAAGGATGAATAATCAAATGCATGAAATGCTAACTGCTAACTGAAATGATATGTGGGTTTGATCCTGAAGGCATTGACATCCAGAATCTTGAGACCGGTGAGATAAATCTTCACTCTGGTGCAGATCGTGATTTGAGGAGGTTTTATGAAGAACATGATGATGCGAAAATAGAATTATATCCTGGATGTACTTCTTACAATAAACTGTCTTTTATCATGGAGTTGTTTCATTTGAGGACTTTGAATAATTGGTTATACACATCATTCGACATGCTTTTGGTGTTTTTGAAAAGGGTTCTTCTTGTCAACGCTATGATTCTCGAGTCGTATTACCATGCTCATAAGTTTACAGAGAACTTAGGTTTTACATATGAGACCATAGATGCATATGCAAACAACTGTATGTTGTTTAGAAAGGAAACTGCCCATCTGGATATTTGTATGGTTTGTGGTGCTTCCAGGTGGAAAGAGAACATGGGAAATAAGACTCATCAAATTCAGATTGTGATACAGGGGAAACTGAATGCCGTAAAGTAAATGTGTCATTTTCCCCTTAAAACAAGGTTGAAAAGATTTTTTTTGTCATCTAATGTTTCTAATTTAATGATATGGCATGCAGAAAGAGTTCATGAAAGTGATATGTTAACCCACCCGACAGACTCTCATGCATGGAAATATTTTGATAAGACACATCCCGACATTACTAAAGTTGTTCATAATGTCTGATTGGGATTAAAAGTAGATGGTTTCAATCCATTCAATTCTATGGTTGGTGCAACTCATAGCACATGGCCCATGGTGTTGGTTCCATATAATCATCCTTTGTGGCTTTGTATGAATCAACAATTTATATTACTTTCCACTCTTATTGATGGACCTAAAAGTATGGGGGATAAGATTGATGTTTACCTTCATCCATTGATTGATGAGTTGAATGGATTTCGGGGCGATGGTGTGATGACTTATGACTGCGAAACGAATGAAATGTTCAAACTACAAGCTGCTTTATTGTGGATAATCAATGACTTCCCAGCTTATGCAAATTTATCAGGATGGAGTATGGAAGGGGAATGTTTTTTCCCTTGTTGCAATAAAATTAAAAAATCTGTATGTATTAAACATTCCAAAAAATGCGCATACATGGGTCACAGACATTTTCTCCCCCCTCAGCACAGGTTTAGAAAGGAAAGAGTGGCATTTGATGGTTCTAGAGAGTTCATCCTAGCACCAATGATCATGACAGGAGTCGAAATGTTATTGCATATTGAGGAAGAAAACATCTGCATGGTATATGAAATTCAGGATTTGGTGGCTCCTCCAGTACGTAATATTTGTGCTGCGGGTAGGCAGCGCAGTCACAATTGGAAAAAGAAAAGTATTTTTTATAGTCTTCCGTAGTGGAAAAATAACATGTTGAGGCATAATTTGGATGTCATGCACATTGAAAAAATTTTTTGTGATAGCATATTTTAGACCATTTTAGGTGTCAGTGGAAAATCAAAGGACAATGTTAATGCACGCCGTGATTTCGAAGAAATGGGTTTAAGGAAACAGTTTCATTTACAGTTAGCTGAGGGAAACAAGGCATATATGCCTGCTGCCCAGTATACGATGACTAGAAAGGAGAAAGAGACATTTATTTCCATTTTGAAGATGGTCAAGGTGCCTGATGGTTACTCTTCTAATATTTCAAAGTGTGTGAATCTGACGAGCAAGACATTACAAGGGTTGAAAGTCATGACAATCACATACTACTTCAATAGTTAATTCCAATCGCAATTTGTGATTGTTTATCCCCCAATGTTGTTCAGCCGTTGATTCAGATGAGTAATTTTTTTAGATATCTTTGTTTACGAAATAAACGAATGAGTGATTTAAAAAGTTTACAGGACCGAATTGTACTTAGGCATTGTCACTTTGAGAAATTTTTTCCCCCATCATTTTTCGATGTTATGGTCCACTTGATAGTGAACCTAACTGATGAAGTAATGGCTGATGGTCCAGTGTAATTCTGGTGGATGTATCCTATTGAACGGTATTTGAGTATATTGAAAATATTTGTACACAACAGAGCTTGTCCGGAGGCATAAATAGCCAATGGTTGTTTGATAGATGAGTGTACTACTTTTTGTGCAGAATAACTTACAGATGTTGAAACAAAATTAGATAAGCCCTCTCGGATTCATGATGGTCCATTTGGAGAAGTAACCACATTTGATATGGACAACATCGAGTGGATAAAATCACATTGATATATCTTGTTCAATACTCCATCAGTTGCACCATTAATGCAGTAAGTATCTTATCCATGTGCTTGTTTATATTTTACATGTTTTTTTGCATAATTTTATCATTTAAACATCACATTATCATTTGCAGGAAACACATTATTGACATAAAAGAAGAGATGTATCGTGTGACTGAGTTGCAAATTCAACAATCTCGTTATGCGTCATTTCATGATTGGTTCAAGGATTATGTATGTATAAATTTATTTTCATTATGAGTGAAGTATTATATTAATTTATTTTTACATATATCAGTGTTTAATTTTATAAATTATGTATGTTCGTAATCTAAGGGAGTTAGGGGACCCCACGCTATATGAAGTATTTATCCAACTGGCTGAGGGTCTATCTATAACGGCTCGTCATTATAAAGCTATTGATGCTAATGGTTTTCAATTTCGCATTAAAGATGTTGATGAAAAATGAGCAACACAAAACAGTGGCATCAGGTGTCCATTTTTCCATTCTAGTTATTACTATGGTCAATTGATAGACATCATTGAAGTTGTATACACACATAGTTTGAAGTACATATTGTTAATGTGTAATTTTTTTGATCCAGTGCGTGGATGAAAAGTCAATCAATATTAGTTTTCATTGGTGAATTTTAACTATATGTTATAGAGAAATAATAAACGAGTTGAGAATGAACCTTTTATTTTAACATCACAAGCAGAACAAGTATTCTTTATTATTTTTCCTTCGGATCCATGTTGGAAAGTTGTTTTAAAAATTTCTCGGTGAGGAGTGTTTTTATTTGAAGACGATGAACCCAAGACTGTTCTGTTTGTTTACCGATAGCTTGATCAACATACCGTAGTTCAACATGAAGAATATATTTATTGGGTCAGAGCGGTTGTTGAAGGAGAAATGGTCGATTTTCATGACTAATAAAAGGTATAATTGTTTTCCCGCTACTCAGTATTGAATTTTCTAGGATATCATAAATTATCTAACCAATTTATAAATCCTTGTAAGTTTTAATCCTCACTTTTGGAAGTCTATTCAGTTATAAATATTTAGGGTGATTTTACTCTTGGTTTATTGATGTTATTTTCGGTGTATCTTCCCTTTGAGGTATTTTTCATCTGGTTCATGTGCTGCTTGATTTTTTATTAATTCTATCTGAAATTTGGCTATGCATTGATTGGTTTCGTACATAATTTGTATATTTGTTTTGTTAACTTTTTTATTTTTTAAAATTAATTCACAACTAATTATTCAATCCATTTTTTGTTTGATTAACAATTTTACAAGTTTGATTTTTTTTATGAAAAATCCAATTTTTCTTTTGGACACTTTGGATAGTCCCCACACTAATGTTTTCTATGACTGCAGGCATGTCAGGGGAAAAGGTAGCAGATCCACATCATCCATCTGAGGCATCTACGTCTCAGGGTCGAGGTATGTTTGAATGTCATTGTCTCTATTTTTTATGTAATTGATAAATATATATATATATATATTTATTTATTTATTTATAACATCTGTCAAATTATATATAAAATTTCAACGGGATCAGACTCAATTGCTTCTTCCTCTCGCAAGAGAGGCCCTGGTCGTGGGATTTTATCATGGAATTCCGACACCACACGATAGATGTTTCATTTGATGAGGTATTTCATCCTGTGGGAATGAATTCCCCTGAATTTATTCGTCAGTTGGGTCATATCATATGTGACCCACATCGATTTCCATTGACCACGCGTGATTGGGCTTCAATCCGTCAGGACTCATTAGATCATCTTTGGAGGGAGGTTCAGGTAAGAAGACCATTTTACTTTATTCTCTATGTATAAAAAATACTAATAAGTGTGATTTTTTTCTTTATAGTAAAATTTTAAAGTATGCACCGAAGTTTTTCGGCCCTTGTGTATGCGAAAATGCCATAAGATGTGGAAAGACTATAAAGGAAAAGTGAAGAGGGACCACTAGGTACCAAACGTGGGTGCCCTAGACATTCTGGAAAAAGTCCCGAGAGGTGTCCTAACTGCTCAGTGGCGTGACATGGTTGCATATTGGTCTACTGAGGGTGTTTTGGTTTGTATATTTATTTTGGGGTATATATATTTTCAAGAACATTTGATTTTTTTTAAAATTTGAATGAATTGAATGTAGGAGGTGTCAGCATTCCATTATGAGAATCACGCGTTGCAGGGACCACCTCATAGGCTCGGGACTCGTCACGTGTCTCAAATCCAACATGAGGTATTTATTATTCATTTTTTAATTTATTAATTAATATGGTTTTGTGTTTATATTCTATTCATATACAGTTGCGGGATCAAGGTGCACCGACTGATAAAAAGTCGGTGTGGATGAGGACTCGTTATCGTAATGATCCAGAGGCTGCAGCATTGATAGTAAGTGCTTGTACTTACCAATACTTACATAAATCTGTATATTAACATATATATGTATATATATTTAAATAGTTCAAAGGCTCAATTTGAATCTGAGTTAGAACATCTGCCAGAGGACCGGCGACAACTTCCCATGCGAAGGGATGAGATCTTTAATCACATTATTGGTTAGGATGGGCATGGATATAGTTTGACCTATGGAATAGGGATTCCTCATTCTGTAGTGTCACATACTGCGGTTTTCGGTTCTGATGTTTCTTAGATGACACATCGGTTGTCAGATTTTGAGGCACGGCTGCGCGCTTCTGAGGAGGCAAATGCACAATTGACCGCTGAGGTTAGAGCACTGCGGGAATATGTGCGTCAAGGTGATGGTACAGGGGATCATACGACGTAGGTTTATATTGTATTTATTTATTTAATTTAAATTTTTTTTGTTATGAAAATATTCATAGTGTTTATTTGTTATAGGTCGCTATCCCACTGGATGGAGGTAGCAGTGATGACCACGCATGACGCATCATATTCACGAGGTGTGTTTTTGTTTTTACTGGTGGGGTTTTATTGATATATAAGTGGGGTTTCTAGTGAGATTTTTTGTGATTTAGGGGTATCATGTGTGTTTTGGTCTGACGCAATGTTTGTTTGCACAAATTGAGATGTAACTATGAAACTGATTAATGATTTGGATATTTTTTGTTTATTTAATCCTTTAATGTTTTAAATTGCATGTTCTGTAATAGTTTTGAAAAAACAATGTTCTGTAACCACCCCCAGACCCCCCCCCCCCGGACAGCTCCCCCCCACCACCGGAGAGCACCCCACACCCTCGGACTGCCCGCCCCCCCACCCCGGACAGCCCCCCCACCTCGTACACCCCCCCCCCCCCCCCCGCACCCCCCGCCCCACCCTGGATAGCACCCCCACCCCAGAAACCCCCCCCCCCCCCCCGCACCCCCCAGACAGCCCCCCCCCCACCCCAGACAACACCCCCACCCCCGGACAGCCCCCCCCCCCCCACTGCGGACAGCCTCCCCACACCCCCCCCCGGACAGCACCCCCCCCCCCACCCCACCCACCCTGGACAACACCCCACACCCGGACAGCCCCCCCCCCCCCCACTGCCCCCCCGGACAGCCCCCCCCCCCACCCCGGATAGCTGGCCTCACCCCGAACATCCCACCCCACCCCTAAAATCCTGGTGAATCTCAAGCATCAAGCATAAACAGAAGTAAAAAATAAAACAATGCTTGTAGAATCATCCACAGGTGACCACAACATCGTATCCCAATCCAGGATTCCACATCGATTCAAATTATAATTTAACACTTGTAAGAATCATTATCCAAACACACAAACCCACTCAGGATCATAAAACACCAAAACAACACGTCAATCGGAGGTGTTGTTTGACCGTAGTGACCGAAAATGCGTTTCCGGAGTCATAAAACACCAAAACGGCGTGTCACGGTCAAATTTAGATAAAAAATGCTATGAATTAACTGCAACTACCCGAGAACGTTATAAATATTAATCGTGAGATGCAGGAGGAAACGGGACGTCCATCGGACGTGCGGTACGACGGAATGTGTCGTTTTCAGCAGTTCGGCGCGCTTTTAAAGGGTGTGTTGGGTGGTCAAAAAAACCCGAACGACCTCGGAATGCCACAAAATCATACGACATCAACCGCAGTGTGAATTGTCAATTGGTCGGATAGACAACACATCAATCGGAGGTTCCGTTTGATAGTGGTGACCGGAAACGCGTTTCCAGGGTCATAAAACACCAAAACGGCATGTCACAGTCGAATTCAGATTAAACATGCTCTGAATGACTTGAAACTGCACGAGAATGATAGGAATATTATTCGTCACATTTAGGATGAGACGGAACGTCCATCGGACGTGCGGTGCACACAGTACGACCGAATGTGTTGTTTTCAGCAATTCGGCGCGTTGGGTGGTCAAAACCACCCGAACGACCTTGGAATGCCAAGAAATCATACGACAACAACTGCAGTGTGAATTTTGAAATGGTCGGACAGACGGAACATCAATCAGAGGGGTCGTTTGACCGCGGTGACCGGAAACGCGTTTCCAGAGTCATAAAACATCAAAACGGTGTGTCACGGTCAAATTCAGAGCAAACGTGCTCCAAATGATATGAAACCGCACGAGAACGATAGGAATCTTATTCGTGACATGAAAGAGGAGACGGAACTTCCATCGGACATGTGGTGTGCATGGTACAACTGAATGTGTCATTTTCAGTAGTTTAGCGCTCTCTTAATGGGCGCGCTGGGTGGTCAAAACCACCCGAACAACCTCAGAATGCCACTAAATCATACTACAAAAACCGCAGTGTGAATTGTAAAATGGTCGGATAGACAGCACGTCAATCGGAGGTGCCATTTGACCGCGGTGACTGGAAACGTGTTTCCGGAGTCATAAAACACTAAAACGACATGTCACAGTCGAATTTAGAGCAAACGTGCTCTGAATGACCTGAAACCATACAAGAAAAATAGAAATATTATTCATGACATGCAAGAGGAGAGGGAACGTCTATCGGACATGCGGTGCGTGCGGTAAAACCGAATGTGTCATTTTTAGCAGTTCAGCGTGCTCTTAAAGGGCGTGCTGGGTAGTAAAAACCACCCGAACAACCTCGTAATTCCACGAAATCATACGACAATAACTGCAGTGTGAATTCTGAAATGGTCGGAGAGACGACACATGAATCAGAGGTGTCGTTTGACTGCAGTGACCAGAAACTCTTTTCCAGAGTCATAAAACACCAAAATGGTGTGTCACAGTCAAATTCAAAACAAACGTTCTCCGAATGACCTGAAACCTCACGAGAATGATAGGAATATTATTCGTGACATGCAGGAGGAGACAGCACGTCCATCGGACGTGCGGTGTGCGCAGTACGACCGAATGTGTCATTTTTGAGCAGTTCGGCCCATTCTTAAAGGGTGCACTGGGTGGTCAAAACCTCCCGAACAACCTCAGAATGCCACGAAATCATACGACAACAACTTCGGTGTAAATTTTGAAATGGTAGGATAGACAACATGTCAATTAGAGGTGTTGTTTGACCGCGGTGACCAGAAACGCGTTTTCGGAGTCATAAAACATAAAAATGGCTTGTAACGGTCGAATTCAAAGAAAACGTGCTCTGAATGACCTGAAACCGCACGAGAACGATAGAAATATTATTCGTGAGATGCAGGAGAAGATGGAACATCCATCCGACGTGTGGTACGCGCGGTATGACTGAATGTTTCGTTTTCAGCAGTTCAGCGTGCTCTTAAAGGGCGTGCTGGGTGGTCAAAACCACCCGTATGACCTCATAATGTCACAAAATAATACCAAAACAACCGCGGTGTGAATTTTGAAATGGTCGGATAGACGTCACATTAATCGGAGCTTTCGTTTGACCGTGGTGACTAGAAACGCGTTTTCGGAGTAATAAAACACCAAAACGGCGTGTCACGGTCGAATTTAGAGTAAACGTGCTCCGAATGACCTCAAACCGCACGAGAACGATAGGAATATTATTCTTGACATGCAGGAGGAGAAGGCACGTCAATCAGATGTGTGGTACGTGCGGTACGAACGAATGTATCGTTTTCCACAGTTCGGTGCACTCTTAAAGGGTGCGCTGGGTGGTCAAAACCACCCAAACGACCTCAGAATGCCACGAAATCATACGACAATAACCACGGTGTAAATTTTGAAATGGTCAGATACATGACACACAAATCGGAGGTGACCTTTGACCGCGGTGACCAGAAACGCATTTCTGGAGTCATAAAACACCAAAACGGCGTGTCACGGTCGAATTCAGAGCAAACATGCTCCAAATGACATGAAACCACATGAGAACAATCAGAATATTATTCGTGATATGCAAGAGGAGATGGCACATCCATCGGATGTGTGGTGCGCATGGTACGACTGAATGTGTCATTTTTAGCAATTTGGCGGGCTCTAAAAGGGCGTGCTGGGTGGTCAAACCCACTCGAAAAATCTCAGAATGCCACGAAATCATACAAAAACAACCGTGGTGTGAATTTTGAAATGTTCGGACAGACGGCACATCAATCGGAGGTGTCGTTTGACGACGGTGAGTGGAAATACATTTCCGGAGTCAGAAAACACCAAAATGGAATGTCACGGTCGAATTCAGATAAAACGTGCTCTGAATGACCTCAAACTACACGAGAATGATAGGAATATTATTCGTGAGATGCAAGAGGAGACGGAACATCCATCGGTCGTGAGGTGTGCTCGGTATGACCGAATGTGTCCTTTTCAGCAGTTCCACTCTCTCTTAAAGGGAACACTAGGTGGTCAAAACCACCTGAACGACCTCAGAATGCCACGAAATCATAATACAACAAACGCGGTGTGAATTTTTAAATGGTTGGACAGAAATCACATCAATCGAAGGCGTCGTTTGACATCGGTGACCGAAAACGCATTTTCGGAGTCACAAACCACCAAAACGGTGTGTCACGGTCGAATTCCAAGAAAACGTGATCTGAATGACCTGAAAACGGATGAGAACGATATAAATATTATTCGTGACATGCAAGAGGAGAGAAAGAATCCATCGGACGTGCGATGCGCATGGTACGACCGAATGTGTCATTTTCAGCAGTTCGGCGCGCTCTTAAAGGGTGCGTTGGGTGGTCAAAACCACCCGAACTGCCTCAGAATGCCACGAAATTATACGACAACAACCGTGGTTTGAATTTTGAAATTTTCGGACAGACGGAATGTCAATCGGAGGTGACGTTTGACCGCGGTGATTGGAAATGCATTTCTAGAGTCAAAAAACACCAAAACGGCGTGTCACGATCGAATTCAGAAAAAAAGTGCTCCAAATGACCCGAAACCGTACGATAATGATATGAGTATTATTTGTGATGTGCAGAAAGAGACGTCACGTCCATCGGACGTGCGGTGCGCGCGGTACGACCGAATGTGTCATTTTCAGCAGTTTGGTGTGCTCTTAAAGGGAGCGCTGGGTTGTCAAAACCACCCAAACGACCACGGAATACAACTAAACCATACGAAAACAACTGCGGTGTTAATTTTAAAATGCTCTGACAGACTTTATGTCAATCGGAGGTGCCGTTTGACCATGGTGGCCGGAAATGCGTTTTCGGAGTCATAAAATACCAAAACGGCGTGTCATGGTCGAATTCAAGGAAAACGTGCTCCGAATGACTTGAAACTGCACGATAGTGATAGGAAAATTATTCATGAGATGAATGAGGAGATGCCACATCAATCGGACGTGTGGTGCGCGTGGTATGACCGAATGGGTTGTTTTCAGCAGTTCGGTGCGCTATTAAAGGGCACGCTGGGTGGTCAAAACCACATGAACGACCTCAGAATGCCACGAAATCATACAACAACAACTGCGGTGTGAATTTTGAAATGTTCAGATAGATGACACATCAATCGGAAATGTCGTTTGACTGCGGTGACTGGAAACACGTTTTCAGGGTCATAAAACACCAAAACGGCGTGTCACGGTCGAATTCAGAGTAAACGTGCCCTGAATGACCTAAAACTGCACGAGAACGATAGGAATATTATTCTTGACATGAAGGAAGAGAAGAAACATCCATCGGATGCGTGGTGCACACGTAAAACATTCATTTTAAGAAAAAACAACACTTTCCTAAACAAAAGCAAAGACTCCAAAATAAGAAAAACAAATTCAAAAATGATAACATTTCATAAATTGGTGGTTTTAATTTATTATAACACCCATGAGATGTCAGATTTAATTTAATTATATGTATATAATAAATAAATAAATATGTCAAATTTATGTTTGTTTTGTTTAGTTTTCTTTGTATCTCATTGTCGGTTTTTAAAGCAGATGGTTGTGAATCGTTGAAGCGCGTTTATCATTTATTGTTTATGATGATCTTGATGTTTATTGTGTTCGTATTTGTTTTTCATTTGTTATGATTTATATTATTTTTTTTATTTTGTACCATGAAATTTTTTTAAATTTTTTTTCCATTGTAGCGACTGCCATTGGTGGTCGCTATATGCCGAAGTCTCAGCCACTTTCAGTGACCGCCAGTGGCAGTCGCTGTAGGCCAGATTTTCGTCCAGCTTCATCGACCGCCACTGGCGGTCTCTATAGGCCGGAATTTTGGCCGGCTTCAGCGACCTCTACGGTTGTTGTAGGCCAAAGTCTCGGCCACCTTCAGCGACCGCCATTGACGGCCACTACGCAATCTCTACTGGCCAATTCCGACCACCAATAGCGGTCGCTATAAGTGGAATTTTTAGTAGTTAATTATAAATCTCCATATTAACTCTTCTACTCAATTCATAAGAGAATTATAAAATGATGAGGACATGAGTGTCATCATATAATTGTCCTCTTGAACACCTATATGCATCTCAATGAACAAATCCATCATCTTACACTCAAAACTAGACTCCTAGACAACCTATGTCTTTTTCTTTTAAACTGATGCATTTGAAACATAATTTATACTCCTATGTGTATAAGAAATATCAATGTCAAAAGACTTTATTCACCCAATTAATCTTCAGTACCAATGATTAAAATCACACTGGAAAATGATGTAATTGAGGCTCTTATGGTTACTATAAATGATAAACTCTTCACCCAAAAGACAATGTCACCAATATTTCTAGTCAAAAACTACTAAAACTAGCTCAAGGTAGTGTATAAGATAGTTCTTCTCATGTAGAAACAACTTTATTGATTCATGTAACACAAATCAATCTCCCTCCATCAATAGTACCCCATGTCTAATCCCAAATACTTCGCAAAAAAATATAATCCTTACCAGGATTGGGTAAGATCAAGATTGGTGCAGTGTTCAAACATTTATTTATCAACAAGAAAATTTTATCATATTATTTAGACCCCTGAAACATTATACCATTATTGTTCAGTATTGAGATTGGAACTTCCAAATGAGAAAAATTATTGATGAACCTTCAATAATGACTTGCAAAACCTAATATTCTTCAGATATAAAAAAATATCAAGATTCTTATTAGAAACCACTACTTGATCCTTATTTGGATCCACTAAAACACCTTCTATGAGATGAAATGACCCAAATAATGTACCTTGTAAATACATAAATGACACTTTGATAGCTAGACATGGTAACCTATTATCTCCCAGTGTACTAAAGATATTTTCAAGGTGTTGGGAATGATTTTTTTGAATCTAAGAGTACACTATGATGTAATCCACAAAAAACTAAAAACTAATCCAGGTATGGGTGAAATATTTGTTTCATCGAATCCATTAAAATAGAACATGTGACAATCAACCCAAAAGGCATCAAAATGTACTCATATAAACGATAACTACTTCTGAAAGTAGTATATGATATATTTGAAGGTCTCACCCTCAGGTGATGATACCCTAACATAAAATAGACCTTAGGGAACACACAATCACCCTTTAATTTTTTAAAGATATCTTGAATACACGTAACAGGGTGTCAGTTCTTAATTGTCATCTAATTCAACATTTGGTAGTCAACACACAACCGTAACATTATATCTTCCTTAAAAGTAAACAAGACTAGATATCCCCTTGTTACCATGCTCATATTGGTATATCTTTTAACCTATAATTGAATAACATGAGTTATAAGCTCTTAAAGCTCTTCTAGTTCCATTCTATAAGGTAGAATAGAAATTGGCTAAACTTTAGGAATCATCTCAATCATAAACTCAACCTCTCTCCCATATAGAAACCGTATGAAGTCTTTAGTAAAAATTTCCTAAAACTGGTCCACTACTAGTGGGAATACGTCATGGTCTACTCCCTCATCATCAAGATAAATATTCACAACATGTGATGTGATCTCACCCACTTTAAAAAATAAATGGACCTATATCACCTTCATGGATACTCCATTCCCCACTATAGACATAAGTGTAACACTCTAGATATGTGAAACTCGCAATTCTACGGTAAAAATTAATGTTATCTTGGAATGTTACCAACTAATCCATCCCCATCATCAGGTCAAAACCTGTCCGACCAAGCATGTAAAAGTACAAAAGAATATGGTACACACCAATATTAAGGAAACACTCAATACATTGATGAATACTGTCTGATCACACTCTCAATGGGGTGAAGAACGACATCACCCAAAACATCTACTCCACTACCAAACCCAAACAACATATAAAATACAAATATATAAAAGAGTGTGATGATAATGTGTCAAATAAGGTATTAGATTTCAAATAATCCATAAGAATCATACCTCAAACTGTTCATGGTCTAGCCTCGCTGCCAACTTGAGCCGGATGAATGGATTGGAATTGTCTTGTTCCCCTACCCAGTGAACCTATGTGAGTCCCTTGCACTACACAACCCTAATAATATGGTTTCTCTCTTCCCAAAGTACCACATATATAGCCCTTATTGGTATGGATGGTGGAATTCCAACTGATTGACTGATATAGAGAATCTGATCCCTTTATAGTACCATCTACTGGTTTGGAACCTCCATCACTTCCCATCCATGTAGTGTTCCTACAGAAACCATTTTATATGACCCATTCTTTCCATGCTCAGAACTCCTCTATTGGCCTATAGTAGTAAACATCCACATGAATAGGTCCTCCACATTGATTGAAGATGACTAAACTACCTCCATGAGAGTTATATCCTCTCAACTGGATACTCTCTGCACCACCGCCCTCGAAGAAGTTCTCATAACAAAGCATCCAACTATCATAAGATTTTCCAAAAATTCACCCTACTAAATCTTTCATCCAACCACTAGAAGTATCCTTCAGGTTACCATAATAAATTATATCTAATCCATAACCTTATCAAGACACTTAAAATGAAATATCGTCATCAAAGACTTGATCTCACTTCTAAGTCAATCATAGAAACAGTTATCCATAGTTTCCTCATATCATATCAATGTCAGTGATAAATATTGAAAATCAGTGAAGCATCTATAATAATCCATAATTTTCATACTTCCTTAATTGAAATTCCTAAAATCTTTATCTTTCCTTTTCCAAAAGGTCTTAGGGTAAATGTTATCCAAGAATTTCTCATAGAAGTCTTTCCAATTAATTCTCTCAGACTTCTCCTCATGAGATAGACTATCCCACCATCATTTCCCTAGACCTTGTAACATGTAAGTTTATAACTTGAATCTCTTCTCATAAAGAGTATCGATACGTCCTAATATCATGTGTATGGATTCAATCTAGAACTCAACAACATCAGGTCATCACTCTTTGAAAAACATAAGAGGGTGTTGCATATGAAACTCACTTGTTAGGTCAAACTCACTCGGTGCAGCCTGCCATGGGTCTCTCTCCATAAACTGCATAAAACTACCAATGTTCTAATGAAACATCTCTTCCCATATATCACCCAAAATCACTGGTGGTTCTTATCTTACTACTAGAGGATAATTCTTGTAAATTTCCTCCTATCACCCAACTAATAAATTCCAACATGGTGCCATCTCTCTACAATTACAGACACACATCCCAAAAACAAATAAAGTATTTTTCTTAAAATTTACACAAAATAAGACTTAAGGCTTGTTGTTACCAAACCACTATACATACACTATCCCAATAGGTAAAATCACATCCCATCACTACTCTCTGAAACCCCTATCATGGGTCATGGTTAACACAGGGTATAACAAAGTTTCATTGTCATAAACCATTAAATTGAAACCATATAGACCATTTCACTATAAGAAAAACTTAAATATTTTACATTTAAACAGCATCGTAACCCTTTCAATTTAACTATTTTTAATTTGAACAATTTTCAACTCCCTTATTAGGATGTATTTTCTTAAATCCTTAGGTAAACTAGAAAAGCATTTTCATTTCCTCCAACCTATCATAAAATATTTTTTTATGAGGGCCAAATATGACCCATTATATGTAAATACTAAGTGAATACAATGATTCATGAATATATAAACCACATTCCAAGAAATTCCATGAATAATGTCTTAGGAAATTGCAACATCACACAATAAGTGCATTTCTCAATGTGAAATAACATCCAACTGTGATAGGAATCACTGAGAATAATAATGCCACCTAGATACTTGGGTTTTCTCCTATACATGGGTTACCTACAACCATTTATGAGAAAACTACCATGGATCTAAACACCGTAATATCCAACCTTACATTATCAAATAGTTAAATAATAGAAAATAAAACTCTAAATGATTTCACTTTGTAATATCCCAACCTGTAGGATACTATAATTTGTACCATGAGCTGGTGTAGTATGTGACATCAAGCATGCCTACCCATATAATAGAGGATACCGAGTATCAGTGAGGGTGTAATGGGATAAATGGGGACACTATACCCTCTTTTCGAAAGTAAATAAATATAGAAAAGAAGGTAAATAATATCCAACCAATAATGAGTGATAACTAATAACAACCATGCATCATATAAAAGATCCCAAATCTTGGTACATGCACATAACCTTTTACAATAAACATTCCTTGTCCAGATATTGTCAAGTGTCACTAGAAAACCCAAAATAAGATAGGTTGAAACAAAATCCCTAAAATGGGTACTGACATCTTTTTGGGTTCCCTCATTCATACTTGATCTAACATTTCATATCAACAATCTAAAATAGGGAATTTTACATTTTCCGGACCTACAAGAATAAAGATTTCTCAAGTACCCAACGACATCTTAATAAGGGTTTTTGTAAAACTACGTTGGACCCTACCAAAAGTGTTTATAAAAATATCCAGTCTATAATAGTGTAGGTATAAGTATAAATAAATAATGGGAAAGTAGTGAAATAAAACAACTTTCTTCTTTATGTAGTTTCCAATTAGCCCCAGGGATCCAAGTTTAGACAATAATACCATTAAGATTTCACCACTTTATATCACAAGGGAATGCATTATACACTATAATTCATTGTAACTTGTTGAATTAATCCAGGTACCAAGACTATGGTTTGGACCACCATGACCAACATCATTTCCATGTTGTGGACCGCCATGAATAACATCATAAATGTTGGGTGGAACACAATGACAAACCCCTATTCCTTATGTGGACCACCATGACCAACATCCTTATCAAGTTTTGGACCTAAAAGACTAACATCCGTATCCACTTCACTAACAAATATTTATTGTGTTTTAACAAATTCAGCCCTTTTTACGACATGATAATAAATTTGAATAAACCATTCCATTTATAACAATTCATTTGATTCATCACTTTCACTACAATTAAACTCAATCAATAACTATCCCATTTTATAATTTATCCACAACTACAATAATTAACATAATTTCAAATGAATCTTACAATAATGAAATTCCCCCATTATCCATTTTCCAATTTTCCCCTTAACTATGCCATGAACCATTTATCTTTACATGTTAACACAAAAACCCCTTCATATCAAATTCACTTGTTAAAAACAATTATAGTTGGATTAATCTCTTAAAACATTTAATTATCCATTAAATTACCCAATTTCATGTTCAATAGAGTGGCACACCCCATTGGTTCCACTTTTTCTGGTCAACTCATCACTGTGGATCCAATGGGTATTGTGATGGGTTAAACATAGCATTTGGACACCCAATTTATCATTTCATTCCAAGAAATTAAATACAAAGCATAAAGTGTAATGTACCAACCAAGATTCCACTGAAATGGTCTTACAAGACAATGGTTTACTAGGCCTCATGCTTGCTTCCCTGTATGTCAAAGGCTGCCGACTATCAGCGAGGGACTTGCATGTGGTAGTGGGGAGATTATGCCCCTATATAAAAATAAGAAATAGCATAAACATATCTGTATCATACATATTAGGAAGTAAACCAAGTGTGGAAGTAGTAAATAACAGGAGTAGAACATGTGATAATAATAAATTAAATATAGTAAAATCCCATAAAAAGTTATTTCATACAATACTACACTACTCACCCACTAGGTCGACCATAAAAATGCCCAAGTACAAAATAAACTGAGATAAAAGTATAGTGTTATACTACTAACTCCATGCCAGACTATGTACATGGTCTATTGACAATGTTGAACTACACCAGCCAGATTAGAGGAACCCATATGAGCATATCTGCTCGAACATGTAACTTTGGGCGTCAACCCTATCTATCACGACACTCATGCTCAACAAGATAAGAAATCATAAGGTCAACATGTACATCGAGGTGAATGTGAATTGGTGAGAAATAATCTTAGTAGGTCATCCCAATAAAAACTTATAAATTGTGGTGCTATAATTGAATGAAAAAGTAATGTGCTCATCCAAGATGAAACACAACTAGAAATAAAGTAAAAACAAACCTAAAACCGTAGTCAGACCCTAGGTATGTAATCCCATTCAACTAGTCATGTTCCACTATATATGTCCATCTATATATATTGGTATAAATGTAAAGTTTCATACCTATACATATATAAATAAATAGTAATAGTCATGAGTAAGTGAATGAAATCACATAGAAACCAATAGCAATTGATCCTTGGGTCTATATTCCTAATATCTTTGAAATACTATGCGGAGGAATAGAGTTTGAAGTCATGCCACTCAAGACATGTATAATTAAGTCAATATCTTGGTCTGTAATACCAATCGACATTTACCTTCATCATCTAAGGCCAAAAAAGTCTCTAATTAAGTTACGCCACCTCGGGGGGATACTAGTCTTATGACTGGGTTCACCCGCACACACCCCTAATCACTAACAAGTATTCCATATACCATTGTTCAAACCCGTAAAGGTCACTTCAACATACTACAACCTATGCTGAGCAAACACGTGATAGAACCCAAGGGCCATATATAAGGTATAAAGGCCAAGGCATCCTCATCAGCCTATGTCGTGTAATAACAGTTATAACATCCATCATGGCCACTCTGTATAATCAAGTGTCATACCAAAAAGGGTCATATCCAAGGTAAATAAGACAAAGGAGTCCTTATTTATCCCTAGGAGCATCTCAATGGAAACTCGGTAAAGTCACAATATGGATTCCTAGGATCATGTCTACCGAACAAATCATATGCGAGTCCAAGAATGTATGATCCAAGGGGTAGAAAGGCCCAGGGAATCCCATTGAATCAAGTCCCAAGGAGGATACTCAATCTAAGGTTTCAACTACCATATCAATATAAAAGGAGAAACATCCAATGCATCTATAGAAATAACCAGCCTATGATTCCATCCAAGGAATTCATACATTTGAGAATATAAGTATCACATGAGGCATATAATAATTCATCCCACTAATTCTGGTCAAGTAATTCCTACAGCGAGAATCCAACAATCCCTTAGGGTATACAATTCATCTAGATAAGAGGATCTAAAAATGTCCAAGGAAACCATTATACATCATGTAAGGCCTAACATCTAGATTCCCAGAAATACCTTTGGACATCCCAAAAATATAGTAATCAACAAATGCATCTAGGCTCAATATCCATGTTTGATGTAGTACCTATGCATACAAAACACATATTAAATAACATGGATAAAAATCCTGATCCCAGGAAAGCATGTATGGGAGTCCCAATAAGCATAGAGGATCCTAGGAACAACATACATAAATCCGAAAGATAAAGAAATACACCTTGCATAAGGCTTAATAGCCACCAACAAGAATCACCTCTAGTAAACATCAATGCATTAGTAATAAGAATGTGAATAAATAAAAAAGAGTGAGGATGACTTGAATGACCAACCCAACAATAAAACCACATCGCCATGGGATTACATGTTTTCCATGGGTTCTAAGGTTACACCTGCTACAATCTCTACAAAAACGAAACATACAAATTGGGGTCAGTTAAATAATGGGAACCCACTGGGATCCTCAAGTCAAACACTTGGAGAAATCATACTTGGTATCCCTGAGGTAAACACACAAGTGAAGGAATGCTATTAGGGATCCTTAGCTGAATGGTATAGGAGGATTCATACACAGAATCTTATAATGATAAGAAATAGAGGAATCCTTCTTGGGATCATCTAATGGTAAGAAACATATGAATCCTACTTAGTATTCTATACTGCTACCTAAGAAGGGGTTTCCTACATGGGACCCTCAAGACAACACCATAAGTAGAGGAATTTTACACGGGATCCTCAAAATAGTATATAGGTAAGGGATCCTACAATGGATTCTCTAGATCATTTTTTTTAAGAAAAGGAATCCCCTAGGTGATCCTAAATGACAACTAGTCACATAGCCTTAGAGACCAAAATGGAACATCTCTCAAGGGAGATAGCCTCATTTGAAAGATACTAGGAAATGGTCTGGAGAGATAGCCCATGGCTCATCTTAGATAAATTTATCTACTAGGTTAGTCTGAACACCCAACCTATTCTTCATGTTCAAGTCTCACCCTCAGGATATAACTGAATATTACTTCTAAGAGAATAACCTCTCTATTTAGCAAGAATCCCAAAAAAAACACTCATTGTGAGACTTTAGAATGCTCTATGGGTTTCACCATCACGATCTACATGGAAAACTACTCAAAAGGGACTAATATTGTGTCCAATTCCATCTTTAGAAAAAGAATACAAAAAATACCCTCAAAGGGTTAAAAAGGGGTAGTAAATGGTGTGACACCCTTTTTAAACTGTGTGTGCTGCCAAAGTCCCACATGGCCATGTACTTCTACCAGCCTGGGCGTGTAAACACCCAAGGTACATGATGTGTAATACGGGTACACAATGTGTACCCAACACAAGGTACATGCTTGTGTCCCCCCAATAAGAATAACTATATACGTATCCTGGATGTGTACTTTTACATGGTGTGCTACCAACAAGGGGTCTGACCATGTAATCTACATGACCATGTACCCCTACATGGGTAGCCAGGCCTGGGTACTCGGCATCACGGCTAAGTACTAGTACACTATGTGTACGACCCCATACATGGAATGTACTCCTGAAAACAACATATTCCCTAAATGGGAAGAACACACAATGTGTTCCCCTAATCCATGCAATGTGTAACGTGGTTTTCCCAAATATAAAACCCTCGGATCTCTTAAAACTCTAGTTTTTACCACCAAGTAAACTGATCTATCCAATAGGGGACAAAAGAATTCATAAAAAAGATCTAAATTTAGAAGATTGAAAATATATTGGGATATATGGTGAAAACATAAATAGTAAAACCTTTGGTCAAAAACCACCAAATCTTCACTAAAATATGTGGTCTACAGTTACAGCACATCGATCCAGCACATGGAGTGCTTTGGAGTGGTACCCTCATTTCTCCCTCTTTATCTTTCTCTTTCTCTCTCTCTCTATCTCTCCCTATTTTCTCTCTTAGGTTTCATGAAGGAGTATCTGTATTAGGGGGTGTGCGAGAAGAAAGTGGAATGAATAAATAAATGAAAAATAAAATAAAGAAAAGAAGAAAAAGTAAAATTGAGCCCGGGCGGACCTCAATGCCCAACGTGAATTTATGCCTCACTTGGCTAAACTCTTTTTTACTGACTCAATGGAGGATACATAATCATAATATGAGGATCTTTTCAAAATATATGGTTGCACGAACCATTTTGAACAATTTAATATTTAATTTAGTAAATATTAATTATTAATTATTTTACTAAAATTCGAATAGCTTGGATTTCCACCAAACTCTTGTCCTAGGGTAGAAACCCAATTCCAAGAGCAACAGAGTGGTCCAAAAAAATTATTTGATATCATTTTATAAATGAATATACAGTTTTACCACTTTGAAAGCATCTTAAATCGAAATTTAAAATTTCAAATCAAAATCGTAGTCCTGCAAAATGCAGGTCCCTACAAACTCCCCACCATAAACCGCCTGGTCCCCAAGAAGCCTAGTAAAAATACATGTAGTCATGGTCACAACCCAAGAATATACACAAACAATCTATCTGAACTATCCAATGACCAGAATCATACAACCAACAACTTTCTTCTACACTGATGACATTTAACTACGACCGATATAGTACTCCCCACCATAATAATACCCTTATTGTCATCTCAGATCCAATAAATGAGACCAACGATTAACAAAAATGTCAAAGTTCAACAAAAAATGAGGGACACCACTATTAAACAGCCACTAGTGAAATACCTACAATATGGTGCACTCCCCACCATATGGATGACCCTTCAACACTCCTCGAGCACAACCTCAATTGGTTTGCTTCCTCAAAAGGGAATAACATTTATAAATGAAAAGGAGATCTGTGTAGGTTTAACACTCTCTCAGTGTACTCAAGATGAAGTCAATATAGAGCATGATCATCTGCAGTAGGAGTACACTAAGATTATAGAAAATGGAATGTACAGATCTCCCTCCAAGCCACACTCAATTACAATGAAACTAGACTAGGATTCAGCCACAGGTCACCCATATTATGGTAACCCATTTATTTTGTAGTCTCATCTACCACAAAGGATCATTCATAATTTAAACCAAAAATATCAGGAAACCAAACTCATGGTGAGTCTTGAAAAATATCGTTCCTTTTCTCGCACATGGCCACCCACCAATTTAGATTAAAATTATACCATTCACAACTAGTGTGTACCTTTTTCACCAAATCATACTCTAGTGAGCCATTCATTACAAGTATATGTTGTCTATGCTACACATCACATCAGTTTCATTAAGCCATAAGCTCCCTTGGAACTCCTCTTTAATATCAGGCACCTCACTTATTCCAAAATTTATTCCACTCAAGAGTGGATACTCACACACTAAATACACTATCAATAGTAGAAACACCAGTCGAGTAGGCTAGGCTCCCAAACAATCTTTCCTATCAAATTTAGTCTCAAAAAAGGCACCCTAGGTGATTTATCAGAAGATGAAGGCATTGACATTCCAATAACACAAAACTCAGGCAACTACCATGACACGATCCCAAAATGAACATACAATAAATATCACAACCTAAAAATGCATCTCAAAACATAGGCCAATCTCTCAAGAAGGTTACCTTAGAACAAAACGAATGTTGACCTAAAGGGGACCTTGTCAAACAAAGGGCCTCTTGTTCTCCCTCCTAGACATATAGAAAAAATCCTCACAACAGGGTCACAAGGTCTAACCACCTTTACCAAAATATGTAACCTCTTAGAAGAAGGTATAGATCACAACTACCCACAAGGGTCAAAAATGAAAACACAACCTATAGGGGCCTGATCCTCATCGATCATACTCAAAAGGAACTAATCCCAGAAGGTCACAAAACAAACACAGAAGAGAAACTAAACGAACACTCATCAGGCATCTATATATGAAAATGCCCCATAGAGGTCTATCTCATAGAAAAGTCTTGGTCCCTATCCACATTGTATTGAGTGATCCAACTTGATATCCATGACTTAAGAAACAACACCCTAAATGTGGTTCAATAGGAAGGAATCATGTTCCATGTCGACCTATTATGTCACTACACCTCCTATGCATGTGTGTTGAGTCATCATCCTCACAATAGAATACCTCAGAAAAGATCCATGTAACCTTCCATATGAATGAAATATATATTTATTAGTAGGCCAAAATGAATATGCCTCAACTATATGTAAAAATCACACTCTATAAGGCATAAATGATGTGAATCATATGCTCTAAATATGAGGCATGAGATGCCTATTTCCTTTTTAGGCCAAGATTCAAGATCCATCACAAGCCTCCTGTTAATGGACAAGAGCTAGAGACCCATAGTAAATCATAAAATTCAAACAACATGTCATCTCTCAAGGAGAAAATCAAAAAATACTGTGAAATTATAGATCAAAACAATAATCCCATAACCTAGAAACTAGGGATTCTTACCAGAACAAGTGTTCTTGACACACCAATAAGATATCCATCACATGTTCCGACACATTCATAATACTCATGTACACCATATCCAAAATAGTTAAACCCGGGAAAAGAATGTCTATGAAACCAATTTGTAACACCTCATCCCAAATGCGACTAAAACAGTGTTATGATCTCGTGCATTACTAGGCCCCAAGCCTGCCTCCCCTCATGCCAGAGGCTTCTGACTAGCAGTAAGGTCATAGGGTGTGGTAGTGGGGAGAATATTCACTCATATCAGAGTAAGAACCAGTTGAAATAGCTAAGTATCATACATATTAGAAATTAAACTGAGTGAGGAAGCATAAAATAACTGAAATAGAACTTGCTGAAATAATAAATGACAAAAATAAAAACCCAAAAAACTATGTCATACAATACAATATTTTAGAAATTAAAAATATTCACTTGGGCTACTGATTTGGGATTGGAGTCCTTGAGGCCTTCGGTCCACCCAGGACTTTGGGTTAGTAAGGCTTCCAGGCCACCATTAAGGCCTTGGGGCCACCTTAATGACTTCAGGGCCACCTGATATGAAGATGCCTAGAAAAAAACTATAGTCATCCATCTCCCGAAGAGGATTCAAGAGCAGGACTCATTTACCAGAGCAGGGATAAAGGGTTTGGAAAATTTAGAGGGTATGGAATTTTCATTGGTACTAGGCTTATGCATCTCTGCACATGACAACTAGTCGAACAACCATGTAAATATGGAGAGATAATCACTATGTAGATGCTAGGGAGGGGCAGTTTCAAGTATACATAGTTTGTATGATTTCCTTATGAAATACGAGTCCTATAGTGTCTCCAAGACTATGAGAAATGTAATCACTAAGCCTATAAGCCCTATAATGGTTCCCCCTCATCCCTTCAAGGGGGGGTTATCATAAAATCAATAAAAATGAGTCCTTTGACGCATTCAGGAAGGTCACCCACTCGGCCGACCATACAGATACACAATTACAAAAGAAACTGAAATAAAAGTAGAGGGATCTACTACTAAATCCAATCTATAACATGTACCAAGTCTCAATACCCTGTTGAACTACACCATCCTGATTATAAGAACCCACATGAGCATCTATTATCAAACATGTAACTCTGGGCCTCAACCCTATCCAGCATGCAACCCATTATCAGCCTGAAAATCCTACATAATGTCTGCACGTATGCCAAGGTTCACATATTGGGGTGGGAAATTATATCTATAGGACACCCCAATAAGTAGATAATAAAACATTCTACTATAAGTGTATACCAAAGTAATGTTCTCAGCCTTGATAAAGAAAATCTGAAAAGAATATTAAACCAAATGTGAAACTACAGTTGAACTTAAGGTCCATAACCAAGCCAACAACTCCAGTGCCACCATGTATGTACATATCTAAATACATATACATGTATATTCCCATACCTATTCATATATACATAAATATGAATATTCCTGAGAAGGTGAAAAAAATCACATAAAAACAAATAGTAGTTGATCCTTGGGTCTATAATCATGATTTTCCGGACATCCTATACAAGGGAATTGAGTTGGATGTCATTCCACTCAATCAATGTATCATTAATTCGGCCCATAGGTCTATAATCCCAATTCACATATACATTCTTTGTAAAATTCTAGAAAATTTTCTTAGCATGTTTTTCACTATATGGGAATACTTGTCCTGCACCTAGGTTCATGCATACTCACCTCCAATCACTAACAAGGACATCGTATACCGACATTCAATCCCATAAAGGTCATTCAAATCTATGAAATCCTATACCAAGTAATCATGTGCCACACCCCAAGGGTCATATCCAAGGTATAGGGACCAAGGTATCCTCATCGGCCTACGTTGTGTAATCACAAGTATGACATCCATCACAACCATGGTGTGTAATCAAGTGTCATACCATGAAGGGATGGATCTAGGGTATATAAGACCAAGTATGTAAAACCCCAATATTTCATAGTAAGATATTTCTTTAAAGTAATTCAATAGCTTATACTGAACACAACACTATCTTGTCTTGTGTTATATGCAAGATTGTGTTTCTATGAGATAACACATTACGATATTAATTATTTAAACAATATATAAATTTATCAATTTAATATTGTAATATGAATTGTAAAAAAATTAAATGTTTTATATAATGTTTTCACATAAATAGAACATATTTAAAATCAAATGTATATGTTTGGTTAAAATAGTTATATATTTAGAAAAAACTATTTTCATAAAAGAACTACTTTCTATATCTTTCTGTGAACACTAATTAAATTAATATTAGACACTCCTAAAATTTAATTTCATAAAATAGGCTTCATTTTTTTATTTGGAATATCAAAATTAATTTAGGGTGAATTTTTTGTATTTTTTTGAAAATTTAAATTTTTTATGAATAGGGGAAAATACTACATAGTACGTAAAAACCAAATTTTTCATTTAAATAATTATTTTCAATTAAAATTTATCTTAATGTCAAAATAGATACATAATACGTATATTAGTCCAATATAACTCATTCGATTCATTTTATAATAAGTTTAGATATATAAAATTTTATTGAACTTTTTAACTTCTTTTACCCACCTTCTAGGAACATTTGCAAATTTGCATAAAATATAATTTTATAGCTTCTATGAATTGAATTTAAGAAAACCAATAGACACTATTGTCATCAGTATGTAAAATTTGGTTCAATAGGATGAAAATACTTTTTGGTGAATGGTAACTTTTGAATTTTATTTACCACAGTTAAAAGTAAATTGGGTAAATAAAGGTAAACAAATATTATAATAATATCATACCTCACCAAAACATGTCCTAATTCTATTAGATCATTGTGTTTTGACCAAAATTAACCTTTGAAAAAAATATAATCCTTTCTGGTCCACTTGGATTTGATAAAGACATTTATTATATTTTATTTAAAGAAGTGTTAAAAGTGTTAAATTCAAATTTTATTAACTAAACCATTTTTAATATAGAATATTACATAAGATAAATTATACTATAAATATTAATTAGAAATAAAAAAATATTTAATACATCATGGTATTTTAATTATAATTTATATAAATTTAATAATTAAATTTATTTATGACACAATGATGATGCAGTAATTAATTTATTCATAAAAGATTAAAATAATTGATTTTCTAACAATTAAAATAAAGTTAAATAGAAACTTTTGATGCCATAAATAAATTTTATCGGTTAATATGACATGTTATGGTTGATTCAAATTTTTTTCTAAGTAATAATGTTTTTATGACTTTCACAAAAATCAAATACTAAGTAGTGTTAAAATTGACATAAATGAGTATTTTAAAACAAATATTATTTAATTAAATTATATAATGTTCTTAAAAATATATGTTTCATCCAAAGGACTTATATAATGTTAGAAATGTAATTTATTAATCACTTTATGTTCTATTTTCAATTCATATTAACTATATTAACAATGTAATATAGAAATACAAGAAGACATGGTAAAAGTTAAACTATTTAACTAATAGTTAAATCTAAAATATTAAGTTATTATGCTGAATTAAAATTATCTAAAACCTATTGGTTGAGTGTATTGATACCCATCCCCACCTTATACTAAAAATAAATCCATTTGGAGCTATTATAAACCAAAAATGATTTTACAATTTCAAGCTCTTTCTAAAGTTCCCCTCACCTCTCTTGTAAAAGGGTGATTCCCTCTCTGAATTTCACAACACCAAATCCATTTGGTTCTGCCAAAAACTATTAAAATCTCCACCCAAATACCATCACTGCAACCTAGATGACTTAATTTTATTATAAAGACAATCTATGGATCCCTTATGTTCAAATTAAAAGGAAGATCCCAAAGAAGTTGTAATTATTTTATCACCTCTTTCAAAGTTATTTTCTGCTTCTACTTCCTATTTTATTTTGTTTCCATACTAAAATAATAAATAAAGTTCATTATACATACTGATATGTTATCCAAAATATGGTACAACAATATTAATAATTCAATCCATCCTTTGAATGATAAAGTCACCATGCATGTGTACGTACGACTTACCATCTCCATGTTGTGGTGTAGTTTGTTATTCAACACTACATTTTTTGGATGGGTTTAATAATGAGTAAAATTAATGTAAATAATAAATATAACAATTTAATTATTATTTATATATAATATACCATCCAATTACGTATGATTTCACCATCAGTATAATGATATTTTTGTTCATGCGTACGTACGGATTACCGTCTCCACGACGCATTGAGATTTAATTTTCCATATTAACACATCAAGAATAATTTTCATTTTATGATTAAAAAATAATTTTTAATAACGTAATATCATTACTTTTATAAATAAAATACATCCTATAGATAAAAAAATGACTTACGTAACAACACATATGAAGGAAAACGAATCAGTTAACACCCGAAACAATGATACTACTGAAATATTATTAACAAAGAAATATTAGAGGATGATATATGATATCATATTTATGTACGTGGTTATTTAATAATTTAATGAAAATGATTTAACCATTATAAAGTAGGATAAACTCACCCTCAACTAAAATAATGTATAAGGTAATGGGTTTTCATCTCACTTTTATTCTCGTGAGATTCATGCTATATTTTCCACTATTTCTTTTTGTGTGGTGTATATACTGCACATGATTGTATTCTTTGTGTGACATAATTAAATTAATCACTATTTACGTCTTCATTGTATGATCCTTCTTTCACGGGGTGTATGTTTCATATGTTACCAAATTGGTAAGGGAATTTCTAATTTTAATTTCCACTCATTGGGGTTTATGCATACTTCATTTATAATTTTACTCCAAGATTATGTGTGGAACCACTATTTATTTATTAATGTAGTAATTTACACACCCCTTTATGTGGATATAATTTTTATACACATAATAACTCCATTTATAAATTCTCAAGTCATTGATATGAAATTGATAAGGGTAATCTTAACTCAATTTCCATTCATTGAGTTAAGCATCCAAGTCATTAGTTTTGTTTTTACAAGAATATATGTGAATATCCTCGGATTGATTTACACTGAATAACCAATCATATTGAGTGTATTTTTTTCACACATAATTATGTCATTTATTTTTCATTAATCTAAGGATACAGTCTTTATAAGGGATTTCATCTCAATTTACATTCCATTGAGACTTATTTGTTGTTATACACCAATTCAGTTTTATATGGTTTATATACTGTCCTTTGACATAGTATATCATGAATCACTTTATTATAATGATATTATAATGTTTTGATTAATTTTATTCCTCAATTATTTGTATTCAATTGTCTCTCATTTGTTAGGATCTCTTTAACTAAAATATCTTTTTAAATGTTTTAATGATTTATTCTTCTAAATCTTTATCATTAATGTCCATGATTAAAAAAAGTATTTAAGGATTTATTTTTATAGACATGAATGTTTTTAAATTAAAATTACTTTCAAAAGTTTCAAAGAGTTATGGGATAACTTGATTCAAAAATCTATTTTTAACAACTTCTTTGATAAATAGTGCGACTTTTAAATGTTTCCAAGAAAAATGGGATATTTCTCTCGAATAGTTTTACATATTATTTTAATCTATGTAAATATCCTTAATTTAATTTCATTATTTATTGAGGTTGATTTATTATAATACATTCTTAGCTATTGTATTTAATGAGTTATGTTCGACCGTGGATGTGCTATTTTTATACCATTCATGGTTTCTGGTTAAAGTGTTGAAATTTTTTATGACAGTTTTAATACAAATGTTTAGATTATGTTTCAATGTTTTTATATGAGGAATGAATTGGAGTTAGTATGAGATGGGTGGGTCCCACTATATCCCCTTGATGTATCAGTAGGTCTCATGAGACAAACTAGCGTCTTGGCACAAGGCCTTGACAAAATTTATATTTAGGATCTTAGAATGAGGCCATGAATTTTAGGTTATGATTTCCACCATTATGAATTCAATCATTATAAGATTAACTATTGATATTACATGTGATTATTCGACTAGTAGAATATCCATGTGAATAAGGAAATAAAATTATTTAATTTATCTTTATCATATTATGCTGAAATTTATGTTTAAAATGCTTGTGTTTTAGACTTATACATTAACCTAAATGTTTATCATTATTTATGATAGTTTCCTCTATATGGGAATCATTACTAAACTTCTGAGCTCACCCCTTTCTTATGTTTTATTGTTTCTAAGGATGTGAAGAAGTATATTATCACTGACATGTACGGATAGGCTAAGGGATATGACTATATTCAATGAAGCACAATGTTTTTTATTTCTTAATGTAATTTAAAACTTATGTATGTATCTAGTACTTCAAAGGCTACTAAACTGATCGGTCTTTCGGGGCATGATCTCTTGTGATCATTCTAATGTTATGTAACAATGCACCAACACTAAGTATTTGGGGTCGAGGCATTACAATTTCTATCTGAGGAAGTTTAGTAAGAACCTTGGAAACTAGATTTAGAAAAACTCTGATAAGATAACATTACCCTAAGATAGACTTTAAGGATTAGTATATAAGAACATTTTAGAAATTTGATAATGTAGATATTATTTGATTTTTCCAAGAAACACATATCTATCTTGATACTACAAGTGCACGTGGTTCAAGCATGGATGTACCTAGGAGTGAAAACTATGATAGGGAGTTTCGAGCTTGACTCGGGGTATCCTAGTACACCACAATGGCCCTTACTACGGACCTGGTTTGACATTCCTAAGGGTTATTCTTAGGATAATTCACATTTTCATTACAGACCGATTTGAAGGATTTTAATATAAAATGAGAATAAATAACGTTGGTTAAATTATAAGGTGTTTTAGATTGAAAATAAGGTGTAATTATATTCTCTAAATAATTCTATGATTATTGTTACCCACGCTATGATTTCTGAATTTAGTCAATGGCTGGATTCCAAGGAAGTCATATTTACTATGAAAATGATGTACAAGGTGGTAATGGTGGAGGAAATGAGCAATGAAATGGAATGTTGATGGGTGTAAAAGATATTGTGTTCATGCCGAATCAGTTTTCAAAAAATATGACCAACAATATATACATTAACCAACTCCAAAACACAACAAATATGAGAAAGAAAAAGAATGATAAGAGCTCCAGCATTGGAGACTAAGGAGAAAAAAGGCTCAATTTCAATCATGCAGGAAATGTGGAATAAGACACCTATAAAAGTGTCTCAATAAAAAACAAAATTCTTTATGGGAGTGAAATAATGACATAAAGTAAATAATTGATGAGGAAAAATGAAGAGTATTATGGAAGAAAATAAAAATGATTTCAAGAATCCATTTACAGTCATTTCTATAAATGTAGGGGACCTGGGTGTTACCCAAGTCAATTCCCTATTATATAGGATGACCTTTAGGTTAAGTAAGAACCTGTGTGGAAATAAATGGATGGTGAAATGTTTAAAAGTATTAATGATCTTTTTTGATGGGATTACTTTGGAAGACTTTTCTCTTGTATGTGTAACCCTACAATTTGTTATGTGAAAATGCAATTTGAGGAATAATTATGTTTTCTTTTGTGGATATAATTATAAAAAACCATTTGGAATTATATGATCCTTGAATTTGAGGCAATTATAGGTTATTACATTTTTGGATGAAAATGCGAGGTATGAGATAAAATTTATGGTTAAAATATGTTATGGTTATTTTTGAGGAATTTATATTATATTTGGGAATGTTATAAAATTATATATTTTATGAAAAATGATACATGTAGACCATGTGACAGCTAGTCACATTGGACAAATCTGCGGGAATCGAACCCACAACCAAAGTGTGACTGGGATTTATCACCCAACACTGGACTATGTGAAGTACCTGGTTAGTATGACTAATTATTTTTGGTTAAATCATTTTATGAATCAATAATATGTTGATTTTGGGAAATTATGATTTATCAAATAGATATCCTTAGTATAGGAAACAGATTTGGTGATTAAGAGATAAATGTTATTTTTAAAGACGTTCGCTCTTTTGGGAACACTATATGCCTAAGAAAAATATAATACTATGGGATTTAATTTGAGGAATAATGGTGATTTTTTTATTTTTTAAGAATCTATGTTTTTATTTTTGACTTATAGAAATTTGGGTTATTTATGTAAATGATTAACCTATCATAGAGAATATTTTATTCGATTAATTAATTTTAAGTATGTAACTTTAAGAGTAGTCGATCTAATTTGGAGATAAATGTTAAGATTTATCGTGGGAGAGTATGTGATCAAATTATTCTGAATTTTGGGTTTCAAACATAGTTTGAATTATTTTGAATAATTTTAAGGACACGTTTTTATTGAATGGTCTTTGTTGAACTTTGGGTATTGTTTGTTTAATTTTGGATATTAAGAGTATTATTTCATTCTATAAAGGATTATCTATTTTGGGAATCATATAATCTTGTACTAACCATTTTGGGTTTTTTTAATGTAAAAAGTCATGGGAAATATATATTTTATCTTTTTTGGATTATGTGATTCTATAGATGTTGATTCTGGCGCTTCAGGTGTGACCAATTCATCTTGAATACTCATCGTTTGGAGAAAATATGAGTTTGTGGTATAAATTTATTAAAGGATGAAACTATACTTCAAAAGTAAGTATATATCTTTATGTTCTTATTCAATATCATGAATAAATCCTCAACATTATGCAAGGAACTTAAAACAAAAACATTGTCTGTTTACTCTTCCTACTAGGTAATCAAAGACCATTTAACCCATCACAAGTTTATGGTTTTCTAGTAGTTAAATTTCTCCTGATCATGTTTTCTATCACTCTCCATCGGAACTTGATGGTTTTTTTTCTCTTCTATATCTATGTTTTCTTACATGGAACCCCAGTATGGGTTATCACGTGTGACCTCTGGACATTGCATTCTTTCATTTAAAGAGATAGTTTTATTGAATATTTTTTCGATAAGGGACCCTCAATGGAGTTTCCAATATAGCATCCCACCTTTTTATCACATAAACTTTCATTACATTATACAAAACTGAGGATCTTTAAAGTTTAGTGTCTTGGAAACCAGGAACTTAATACATGAAACAAAAAAAACATTCTTCTTAAACACTTGAAAGGCTTCTCCTTATGTTCATCCTAGGTTCATTAATGCATCTCATAACCTGGGGACACACATCAAAAGAATGGGTGAGCAGAAGGCCCAGTAAGGGAAACAAGAGAAACAATTTACATGTGAACTTGAGATACTTCAATAAGGTCATGAAAAGAACTTTAAGGCATGAGAAAGAATTCATGAGGCTTATCATAATAAAAATAAAATTTTTCATAACTTTAAGATGTGGCTACAATATTTTACAAAGACAATCATTTACGTTTCACCAAGGTCTATCCCCAAGGTGTCAATAAAAATCACCAAGGTTATTCACCAATGTATCAGTCTAAAAGGTCATCTCTAGAGATTAAGTCTTTACCCAATGCATTGGAGCGCTATCAGGGCGTACCCTTAAATTTTCCTTTGTTTTCATTAATCCACATATATCGTCATCATAAATTTCATAAACAACCCATATATCATAAAATAAATGGGTTTCATTTCATAATCATAATGTTTTATAAACTGCATTAAAGACATGATATTTGTGTCACTTTAAAACCCACAGAAAAGGATGGTGTATCTCATGTATGTAAATACAAGAATTTAAAATAGAACAATTTGGTATATATGTGAATACCCCTATAGAAGAGATATATATGAGTATTCACTTAATAAAATAATATAACTTTAGAAAAAGAGATAGACATTTTGAGACAGAAATTCTGTAGCATAACGGCTATGTTACGAGGTTTTAGAAAACATTGAAAAGAGAGGGGACATGGGTCACCCACTCATAAATTATCCATAAAACATTAGGGGAACATAATATAAAATATTTAAGAACATGGTAATGAAATTTTAATGAGATACCTTTTTAAATTAAAAACATGGAAAGAAGACAAAAATTAGATTTCTCTTATGAAAATCTGGCAGCCTAACAGCATCCCATAAACATCAACCAAAAATGAATTGACAAGATCAAATAGGGTATCTCATAATATGAACATAATAGTTCAGTATGATAGATATATAGATCATACCCCAACATAATAAAAAGGAACATGAAAGACTTGACATGAAAATAGATCATTGAAAAATGAGAAATGTAAACGAGTCCCTTAAAAATTTGGCAGCCAAACGGCGCCACTTAAAACATCAAAATACTGAATTGAAGAGGTAAAATAGGGTCTCTCGTCATATGAACCTAAGATTTCAGTATGATAGATATAGATTTAATACCCCAAAAAAATAAAAAGGAACTTGAAAGATTTGACATGAAAATAGATCTTTGAAAAATGAGAAAGGTAAAAGAGTCCCTTAAAAATTCGGTAGCCTAACGGCGCCACTTAAAACATAAAAATACTGAATTGAAGAGATAAAATAGGGTATCTCATCATATGGACATAAAATATCAGTATGATATATTTATTGATCATACCCCAGCAAAATAAAAAGGAACTTTAAAGACATGACATGAAAGTAGAACATTGAAAAATGAGAAAGGTGAACGAATCCCTTAAAAATTCAGCAGCCTCATGGCGCCACTTAAAACATCAAAATACTGAATTGAAGAGATCAAATAGGGTCTCCCATCATATGAACATAAAATATCCGTATGATATATTTAGAGATCATACCCCAAAAAAATTAAAAGTAACTTGAAATACTTGACATGAAAATAGAACTTGAGAAGGGTGAAAGAATCCCTTAAAAATTCGGTAGCCTAATGGCGCCACTTAAACATTCTTAAAATGAAATGATGAGAGAAAGAGGGGGTCTCTCATCATATGAAAATGAAAAAGAAAGTAGTATGAATATAAAAGAAAATACTTCAACATAAGATCATGTAGCATAAAAGAAATGACATAAAAGAGATTACTCGAAAAGAAAGAGGGAGGTAGGATCCCTTACCTTAAAATGTAACTCTTAAAACTCAAAGGTTGGGACATTGAGGGATTGGGGAACCTTGGGGGGAATCCTTGGGAGGTAATGAGAACAAAGATTCGTTGGGGGAGAGTTGGGAGTCTAATGGATGAGAGGATGGCTTGGTATTTATAGGGAAAGTGAGGGGACAAGGCATTAATGGCCATGGGACACCTCATTGGTGGTTTTGGCAAAACCATGGGCTTGCCCATGGTATTTGCCTATGGTATTGAACACATGGGCCCCCCATACAATAATTTATCATCTTTGGTCAGACAACCCATAAAATATCTCATTACATCATCATGACACAGTTATGATGTCATTAAACATACTGAAACCCTAAAACTGTATTTTCACTATTCATCAAAAATTCAACTTTCTCAGAAAAATACCAGAATTTCACCTTAACCAAATATTGATGATCTGATTTCAAAAATGAACTCCATTTTATAAAACAAATTATAAATATTTTTAATTTAATTTTTAAATAAATACACTATTCACTGAAAATTCATTTTTCTCAGAAAAATCCCCAAAAATTACCTTAACATAATATCAATGCTCTAAGTTCAAAAATGAAATCCATTTTATAAAAATAATTTTCTAAATATTTTCAATTAAATTTTTAATTAAAAAAACACTATTCACCCTAATAAACTAATACTTGACTAATAATTTATGAAACGACTATTTAACCATTTTATTGAATCACATTAATTAATCAAGGTGCCTAGATTATATTAATGCTTTATTTAAGTGAGATTACTAATCCATTTGGTCACATTACTAATCCTAAGAATAAAATCACTATTCATAATTTACTATTAATCAAAAATTAAGTTGATCTTATTAGACTCTAAATTTCGTACTGAACATAATTGTAGAAGATCATTTTTTGAAAATCATTACACATTTTTAATTATATAAGGTTTACATAAACATTTTTTTAAATATCCTTTCTCTAAAATTCACCAAAAATATGCATACTATATTTATCCGGACATTTGAAAATTCATAAATTTCATCATAAGAAGAAATCTAAATTTTAATTTAAAACAAATGATTACACAAGGCAGTTATGGTCTCCTTACATAGCCCCTTATCACACCAGCATAGGACCTAAGTGTAAGGTGTGCTAAGGTGAGAGAATACGAGGGAGGCACGACCAACATCACACGAGTAGTAATTTCTATCAGTTTGAACTTCTCGCGAAGGCAATTCCGTTCTAGATTCATACGATGAAGTTCGGCTTGGGTTTGGTCCAGAAAAAAGCCCATTGGTGCTACCTCCTTCCCAAGTTCGGTTAGATGGGCTTCGATCGGTCCAAGACTACTGGGTGAGGCCATCAAATCTTCTTTCTATATTAATTAACCAAGATCACTTGTATTTAGAGACAAATATCGAAGTGTTTAGTTTCCAGCGGTCATATTGGCCAATGGTCATATAACAGTCAAAACCCAACAGTCTGATTTTAATTATACTCACGTTATCTAATGAAACAGTTTTGTTGAGTATAAAAAAAAATAAGACACAAAATTAGGAAACAAGATTTATTCAAAATTTCGGGTCATTACAATCTTCCCCCCTTAAGAAATTGCATCCTCACAATTTTTAAAACTAGGTTTTTAAATTTCATAGAAAGTCCCACACCGGAAAAGGAGTCAGTAAAACTATTAGTTTAAAATAATGAAAGGAAATTTAAAAGGTCACCCTATTTAACACATACTAGGATTCCATGTAGGAAAACATGGACATGGAGGAAAAAACAAAGGGTCACATTCTAAGGGAGAGTGATAGAAAACATGATTAGGAGAAAGTTAACAAAAAGAAAATCACAAACTTATGATGGGTCAAATGGTATTTGATTTCCTAGTAGGAAACGTTAACAGAAAACGTTTTTTGTTTTTTGTTCCTTTTCATAGTATTGAGGAATTCATTTACTACAAAGAATAAAAACATAAGGAAATATACCTACCTTCAAGTAGAGTTTAATCCTTTAATAAGTTTCTAGAAAAACTAATATTTTCTCCAAACGATGAGCATTCAAAAACACTTGGTCTCATCAAAAGCAGAAGAATAATATTTTAGAGAATCACGTATTCCACAAAAGAAAAACTATATATCTTTAAACATTTATCCCAAAAACAGAAAGGGTTAGATAAAACAACTCTTCAAAAAGAAATAATCCCATATAAAGGGAAACCACTTTTAAATCTTCAATGTTCCACGGTACTACCCAGAGTTCATCATTGACCATTCCATAAATAACTGTCCTTAAAATTCCTCAAAATAACCCAAACTAAGATTGAAACCCAAAGACAAGAAGGACTTGATAACATAGTCTTCCAAGATAAACATTATCGTTCATCTCCAAACAACATCAACCACTCCTAACATCTTATAACAAAAAATAACTAACCTAAACATATTTTCCCCAAGATAGGTCAATCATTTCCATAAGTAACCTATAATACCATAAGTTCACCTTAAATTCATCAATTCTTAAAAATATAATTCAACCTTCACTCCTAAATGAAAATACCATTGTAATCTATTTACCTCGATCAAATAGGGTTCCCAAAATAGTGAAAGTCTTCCAAAATAATAATCTTCTTTTAATCCCGAAATCAGCTCTGTCATATTAATACGGAAATCGTCACATTTCCTATCACATTAGTTGTTGGGACATGTTCTTTCATTTCCCGCCATTAACTAAGGAAAGAAAGTACAATTAGGGTCTTAAATACTTAGCCAATAATCATTAAAAAGAAACTTAAAGCATAGAAGGAAAAACTTGTAGGAGAAAATTATACCCTAACTTGTGATCCCCTAGGTCCCAATCTAGGTTATCCATGATAATATATTATTATGTGAATATTTATTTTATTTTATCTTTGTTACTTTAATAATGTTTCATACTAAGCTTATGAATTTACCAAAGCATATCCCCCGGGAGTGTCGTAACCAAGAGAGCAGCAAGGCCGGTTTTCGTGTACCAGTTCCTGTTCAAGTCTATCTCAAAGCGGTGTTTTTAGGTTTTACCCCTATATACATCTGTGCCAGAGAAACCTCTACCTGCTCGTATCGAGACAAGGATGTATTTGATTGGAAACCACTTACTCAATACTCACCAAAATTCCATGAAGTTTTCCTATATTTAAACATTTCTCTAGGGTTATTCTTAAAGTTTTCTTATCCTAATTTCCACAAATAACTAAACCATCCTTTGATACCAACTATAGCATCCCACATTTTTATCACATAAACTTTCATTACATAATACAAAATTGAGGATCTTTAAGGTTTAGTGTCTTGGAAACCAGGAACTTAATACATGAAACAAAAAAAACATTCTTCTTAAACACTTGAAAGGCTTATCTATATGTTCATCCTTGGTTCATTACTGCATCTCATAACCTGGGGACATACATCAAAATAAAGAGTGAGCAGAAGGCCCACTAAGGGAAACAAGAGAAACATTTTACATGTAAACTTGAGATACTTCAATAAGGTCATGAAAAGAACTTTAAGGCATGAGAATGAAATCATGAGGCTTATCATAATAAAAATAACGTTTTTCATAACATTAAGATGTGGCTACAACATTTTACAAAGACAATTATTTCTGTTTCACCAAGGTCCATCCCCAAGGTGTCAATAAAAATTAATAAGGTTATTCACCAAGGTATCAGTCTAGAAGGTCATCTCTAGAGATTAAGTCTTTACCCAATGCATTGGAGCGCTATCAGGGCGCACCCTTAAATTTTCCTTTGTTATCATGTAAACCACATATATCATCATCATAAATTTCATAAACAACCCATATAGCATAAAATAAATGGGTTTCATTTCATAATCATAATGTTTTAAGAACTGCTTTAAAGACATGATCTTTGTGTCACTTTAAAACCCACAGAAAAGGAAGGTGTGTCTCATGTATGTAAATACCAGAATTTAAAATAGAACAATTTGGTATATATGTGAATACCCCTATAGAAGAGATATATATGATTATTCACTTAATAAAATAAAATAACTTTAGAAAAATAGATAGACATTTTGAGACGGAAATTCTGTAGCATAACGGCTATGTTACGAGGTTTTAGAAAACATTGAAAAGAGAGGGTACATGGGTCACCCACTCATAAATGATCCATAAAACAGTAGGGGAACAGAATATAAAGGATTTAAGTATATGGTAATGAAATTTTAATGACATACCATTTGAAATTAAAAATATGGAAGGAAGACAAAAATTAGATTTCTCTTATGAAAATCTGTCAGCCTAACAGTGTCACTTAAACTTCAACCAAAAATGAATTGAAAAGATAAAATAGGGACTCTCATAATATGAACATAAGAGTTAAGTATGATAGATATAGAGATCATTCCCCAACATAATAAAAATGAACTTGAATGACTTGACCTGAAAATAGATCTTAGAAAAATGAGAAAGCTAAACGAGTCCCTTAAAAATTCGGCAGCCTAACAGCGCCACTTAAAACATCAAAATATTGAATTTAAGAGATAAAATAGGGTCTCTCATCATATGAAAATAAGAGTTCATTATGATAGATATAGATATCATACCCCAACAAAATAAAAAGGAAGTTGAAATATTTGACATGAAAATAGATCTTTGAAAAATGAGAATGGTAAATGAGTCCCTTAAAAATTCGGCAGCCTAACGTCGCCACTTAAAACGTTAAAATAATGAATTGAAGAGATCAAATAGGGTCTCTCATCATATGAACATAAAATATCAGTATGTTATATTTAGAGATCATACCCCAACAAAATAAAAAGTAACTTGAAATACTTGACATGAAAGTAGAACTTTGAAAAATGAGAAAGGTGAATGAATCCCTTAAAAATTCAGCAGCCTAACGGCGCCACATAAAACATAAAAATACTGAATTGAAGAGATAAAATAGGGTATCTCATCATATGAACATAAAAGATCAGTATGATATATTTAGATATCATACCCCAACAAAATAAAAAGGAATTTTAAATACTTGACATGAAAATAGAACTTGAGAAGGGTGAAAGAATCCCTTAAAAATTCGGCAGCCTAATGGCACCACTTTAACATTATAAAATGAAATGATGAGAGAAAGAGGGTTATCTCATCATATGACCATGAAAAATATAGTAGTGTGAATATAAAAGAACATCCTCCAACATAAGATCATGGAGCATAAAATAAATGACATAAAAGAGATTACTTGAAAAGAAAGAGGGAGGTAGGATCCCTTACCTTAAAACGTAACTCTTAAAACTCAATGGTTGGGACCTTGAGGGCTTGGGGGAACCTTGGGAGGACTCCTTGGGATGTAATAAGACCAAATATTCATTGGGGAGATTTGGTAGTATAATGGATGAGAGGATGGCTTAGTATTTATAGGGAAAGTGAGGGGACAAGGCATTAATGGCCAAGGGACACCTCATTGGTGGTTTTGGCGAAACCATGGGTTTGCCCATGGTATTTTCCCATCGTATTGGACACATGGGTCCTCCCATAAAATAATTCATCACCTTTGGTCGGACAACCCATAAAATATCTCATGAAATCATCATTACACAGTTATGATGTCATTAAACATACCGGAACCCTAAAACTGTATTTTCACTATTCGTCGAAAATTCAACTTTCTCAGAAAAATACCTAAATTTCACCTTAACCAAATATTGATGCTTTGATTTCAAAAATGAACTCCATTTTATAAAAAAAAATTATAAATATTTTTAATTTAATTTTTAAATAAATACATTATTCACTGAAAATTCATTTTTCTCAGAAAA
The DNA here is from genome assembly GCA_963277665.1 of Viscum album. Classification (NCBI taxonomy): domain Eukaryota; kingdom Viridiplantae; phylum Streptophyta; class Magnoliopsida; order Santalales; family Viscaceae; genus Viscum; species Viscum album. The sequence goes on from OY728126.1 coordinate 1,025,773,260, forward strand.
ATCCCCAAAAATTACCTTAACATAATATCAATGCTCTGAGTTCAAAAATGAAATCCATTTTATAAAAATAATTTTCTAAATATTTTTAATTAAATTTTTAATTAAAAAAACACTATTCACCCAAATAAACTAATACTTGACTAATAATTTATGAAACGACTATTTAACCATTTTATTGAATCACATTAATTAATCAAGGTGCCTAGATTATATTAATGCTTTATTTAAGTGAGATTACTAATCCATTTGGTCACATTACTAATCCTAAGCATAAAATCACTATTCATAATTTACTCTTAATCAAAAATTAAGTTGATCTTATTAGACTCTAAATTTCGTACTGAACATAATTGTAGAAGACCATTTTTTAAAATCATTACAGATTTTTAATTATATAAGGTTTACATAAACATTTATTTTAAATATCCTTTCTCTAACATTCACCAAAAATATGCATACTATATTTATCCAGACATTTGAAAATTTATAAACTTCATCATAAGAAGAAATCTAAATTTTTATTTAAAATAAATGATTACACAATGCAGTTATGGTCTCCTTACATAGCCCCTTATCACACCAGCATAGGACCTAAGTGTAAGGTGTGCTAAGGTGAGAGAATCGGAGGGAGGAACGACCAACATCGCATGAGTAGTAATTTCTATCAGTTTGAACTTCTCGCGAATGCAATTCCATTCTAGCTTCATACGATGAAGTTCGGCTAGGGTTTGGTCTAGAAAAAAGCCCATTGGTGCTACCTCCTTCCCAAGTTCTATTAGATGGGCTTCGATCGGTCCAAGACTACTGGGTGAGGCCATCAAATCTTCTTTCTATATTAATTAACCAAGATCACTTGTATTTAGAGACAAATGTCGAAATGTTTAGTTTCCAGCGGTCATATTGACCAATGGTCATATAATAGTGAAAACCCAACAGTCTCATTTTAATTATACTCATGTTATCAAATGAAATAGTTTTGTTGAGTATAAAAAAAATAAAATAAGACACAAAATTAGGAAACATGATTTATTCAAAATTTCTGGTCATTACAATCTTCCCCCCTTAAGAAATTGCGTCCTCACAATTTTTAAAACTGGGTTTTGAAATTTTGTAGAAAGTCCCACACCGGAAAAGGAGTTAGTAAAACTATTACTTTAAAAGTATGAAAGGTAAGTTAAAAGGTCACTCTAGTTAACACATACTAGGATTCCATGTAGGAAAACATGGACATGGAGGAATAAACAAAGGGTCACGTTCTAAGGGAGAGTGATAGAAAACATGATTAGGAGAAAGTTAACAACAAGAAAATCACAAACTTATGATGGGTCAAATGGTATTTCATTTCCTAGTAGGAAACGTTAACAGACAACGTTTTTTGTTTTTTGTACCTTTTCATATTATTGAGGAATTCATTTACTACAAAGAATAAAAACATAAGGAAATATACCTACCTTCAAGTAGAGTTTAATCCTTTAATAAGTTTCTACCAAAACTAATCTTTTATGCAAACGATGAGCATCCAAAAACACTTGGTCTCATCAAAAGCACAAGAATAATCTTTTCGAGAATCATGTATTCCACAAAAGAAAAACTATCTATCTTTAATCATTTATCCCAAAAACAGAAAGGGTAAGATAAAAAAAACACTTCAAAAAGAAAGAATCCCATATAAAGGGAAACTAATTTTAAATATTCAAAGATCCACGGTACTACCCAGAGTTGATCATCGACCATTCCATAAATAACTATCCTTAAAATTCCTCAAAATAACCCAAACTAAGATTGAAACCCAAATACAAGAAGGACTTGATAACATAGTCTTCCAAGATAAACTTTATCGTTCATCTTCAAACAACATCAGCCACTCCTAACATCTTATAACAAAAATAACTAACCTAAACATATTTTCCCCAAGATAGGTCAATCATTTCCATAAGTAACCTATAATACCATAATTTCACCTTAAATTCATCGATTCTTAAAAATATAATTCCGCCTTTACTCCTAAATGAAAATACCATTGTAATCTATTTACCTCGATCAAATAGGGTTCCCAAAATAGTGAACGTCTTCCAAAATAATAATCATCTTTTAATCCCAAAATCAGATCTCTCATATTAATATGGAAATCCTAACATTTCCTATCACATTGGTTGTTGGGACATGTTCTTTCATTTCCCGCCATTAACTAAGGAAAGAAAGTACAATTAGGGTCTTAAATACTTATCCAGTAATCATTAAAAGGAAACTCAAAGCATAGAAGGAAAAACTTGTAGGAGAAAAGTATACCCTAACTTGTGATCCCCTAGGTCCCCATCTAGGTTATCCATGATAATATATTCTTATGTGAATATTTATTTTATTTTATCTTTGTTACTTTAATAATGGTTCATACTAAGCTTATGAATTTACCAAAGCATATCCCCCGGGAGTGTCGTAACCAAGAGTGCAGCAAGGCCCGTTGTCGTGTACCAATTCCTGTTTGAGTCTAGCTCAAAGTGGTGTTTTCATGTTTTACCCCTATATACATCTGTGCCAGAGCCACCTCTACCTGATCGTATTGATACAAGGATGTATTTTCTTGGAAATCCCTTACTCAATACTCACCAAAATTCCAGGAAGTTTTCCTATATTTAAACTTTTCTCTAGGGTTCTTCCTAAAGTTTTCGTATCCAAATTTCCACAAATAACTAAACCATCCTTTGATACCAACTATAGCATCCCACCTTTTTATCACATAAACTTTCATTACATAATACAAAACTGAGGATCATTAAGGTTTAGTGTCTTGGAAACCCAGAACTTAATACATGAAACAAAGAAAACATTCTTCTTAAACACTTGAAAGGCTTATCCTTATGTTCATCCTTGGTTCATTACTGCATATCATAACCTGGGGACATACATCAAAAGAAAGGGTGAGCATAAGGCCCACTAAGGGAAACAAGAGAAATATTTTACATGTAAATTTCAGATACTTCCATAAGCTCATGAAAAGAACATTAAGGCATGAAAATGAAATCATGAGGCTTATCATAATAAAAATAAAATTTTTCATAACATTAAGATGTGGCTACAGCATTTTACAAAGACAATTATTTTTGTTTTACCAAGGTCCATCCCCAAGGTGTCAATAAAATTTACTAAGGTTATTCACCAAGGTATCAGTCTAAAAGGTCATCTCTAGAGATTAAGTCTTTACTCAATGCATTGGAGCGCTATCAGGGTGCACCCTTAAATTTGCCTTTGTTATCATGTAAACCACATATATCATCATAATACATTTCATAAACAACCCATATAGCATAAAAGAAATGGGTTTCATTTCATAATCATAACATTTTAAGAACTGCTTTAAAGACATGATCTTTGTGTCACTTTAAAACCCACAAAAAAGGAAGGTGTGTCTCATGTATGTAAATACCAGAATTTAAAATAAAACAATTTTTTATATATGTTAATACCCCTATAGAAGAGATATATATGAGTATTCACTTGATAAAATAAAAGAACTTTAGAAAAAGAGAGAGACATTTTGAGATGGAAATTCTGCAGCATAACGGCTATGCTACGAGGTTTTAGAAAACATTGAAAAGAGAGGGTACATGGGTCACCCACTCATAAATGATGCATAAAACTGTAGGGGAACAGAATATAAAGGATTTAAGAACATGGTAATGAAATTTTAATGACATACCATTTGAAATTAAAAACATGGAAGGAAGACAAAAATTAGGTTTCTCTTATGAAAATCTGGCAGCCTAACAGTGTCACTTAAACTTCAACCAAAAATGAATTGACAAGATCAAATAGGGTCTCTCATCATATGAACATAATAGTTCAGTATGATAGATATAGAGATCATACCCCAACATAATAAAAAGTAACTTTAATGACTTGACCTGAAAATAGATCTTTGAAAAATGAGAAAACTAAACGAGTCCCTTAAAAATTCGGCAGCCTAACTGCGCCACTTAAAACTTCAAAATACTGAATTGAAGAGATAAAATTGGGTCTCTCATCATACGAAAATAAGAGTTCAGTATGATAGATATAGAGATCATACACCAAAAAAATAAAATGAAACTTGAATGATTTGACATGAAAATAGATCTTTGAAAAATGAGAAAGGAAAATGAGTCCCTTAAAAATTCGGCAGCCTAACATCGCCACTTAAAACTTTAAAATACTGAATTGAAGAGATCAAATTGGGTCTCTCATCGTATGAACACAAAATATCAGTATGGTATATTTAGAGATCATACCCCAACAAAATAAAAAGGAACTTGAAAGACTTGACATGAAAGTAGAACTTTGAAAAATGAGAAAGGTGAATGAATCCCTTAAAAATTCAGCAGCCTAACGGCGCCACTTAAAACATCAAAATACTGAATTGAGGAGATAAAATAGGGTCTCTCATCATATGAAAATAAAAGATCATTATCATATATTTAGAGATCATACCCCAACAAAATAAAAAGGAATTTTAAATACTTGACATGAAAATAGAACTTGAGAAGGGTGAAAGAATCCCTTAAAAATTAGGCAGCCTAACGGCTCCACTTTAACATTATAAAATGAAATGATGAGAGAACGAGAGGGTATCTCATCATATGACCATGAAAAATACAGTAGTGTGAATATAAAATAACATCCGCCAACATAAGATCATGGATCATAAAATAAATGACATAAAAGAGATTACTTGAAAAGAAAGAAGGAGGCAGGATCCCTTACCTTAAAACGTAACACTTAAAACTCAAAGGTTGGGACCTTGAGGGATTGGGGGCACCTTGGGAGGACTCCTTGGGATGTAATAAGACCAAATATTCATTGGGGAGAGTTGGGAGTCGAATGGATGAGAGGATGGCTTAGTATTTATAGGGAAAGTGAGGGGACAAGGCATTAATGGCCAAGGGACACCTCATTGGTGGTTTTGGCGAAACCATGGGCTTGCCCATGGTATTTTCCCATGGTATTGCCCACATGGGTCCTCCCATACAATAATTCATCACCTTTGGTCGTCCAACCCATAAAATATCTCATGAAATCATCATTACACAGTTATGATGTCATTAAACATACCGAAACCCTAAAACTGTATTTTCACTATTCATCGAAAATTCCACTTTCTCAGAAAAATCCCTAAATTTAACCTTAACCAAATATCGATGCTCTGATTCCAAAAATGAACTCCATTTTATAAAAAAAATTTATAAATATTTTTAATTTAATTTTTAAATAAATACACTATTCACCGAAAATTCATTTTTCTCAGAAAAATCCCCAAAAATTACCTTAACATAATATCAATCCTCTGAGTTCAAAAATGAAACCCATTTTATAAAAATAATTTTCTAAATATTTTTAATTAAATTTTTAATTAAAAAAACACTATTCACCCAAATAAACTAATACTTGACTAATAATTTATGAAACGACTATTTAACCATTTTATTGAATCACATTAATTAATCAAGGTGCCTAGATTATATTAATTCTTTATTTAAGTGAGATTACTAATCCATTTGGTCACATTGCTAATCCTAAGCATAAAATCACTATTTATAATTTACTATTAATCAAAAATTAAGTTTATTTTCTTAGACTCTAAATTTTGTACTGAACATAATTGTAGAAGACCATTTTTTGAAAATCATTACACATTTTTAATTATATAAGGTTTACATAAAAAAAGAAGAAATCTAAATTTTAATTTAAAATAAATGATTACACAAGGCAGTTATGGTCTCCTTACATAGCCCCTTATCACACCAGCATAGGACCTATGTGTAAGGTGTGCTAAGGTGAGAGAATCCGAGGGAGGCATGACCAACATCGCACGAGTAGTAATTTCTATCAGTTTGAACTTCTCGCGAAGACAATTCCGTTCTAGCTTCATACGATGAAGTTCGGCTTGGGTTTGGTCCAGAAAATAGCCCATTGGTGCTACCTTCTTCCCAGGTTCTGTTAGATGGGTTTCGATCGGTCCAAGACTACTGGGTGAGGCCATCAAATATTTTTTCTATATTAATTAACCAAGATCACTTGTATTTAGAGACAAATATCGAAATGTTTCGTTTCCAACGGTCATATTGACCAATGGTCATATAACAGTCAAAACCCAATAGTCTCATTTTAATTATACTCATGTTATCCAATGAAACAGTTTTGTTGAGTATTAAAAAAATAAAATAAGACACAAAATTAGGAAACAAGATTTATTCAAAATTTTGGGTCGTTACAATCTTCCCCCCTTAAGAAATTACGTCCTTGCAATTTTTAAAACTGGGTTTTGAAATTTCGTAGAAAGTCCCACACCGGAAAAGGAGTCAGTAAAACTATTACTTTAAAAGAATGAAAGGTAAGTTAAAAGGTCACCCTAGTCAACACATACTAGGATTCCATGTAGGAAAACATGGACATGGAGGAAAAAACAAAGGGTCACGTTCTAAGGGAGAGTGATAGAAAACATGATTAAGAGAAAGTTAACAACAAGATAATCACAAACTTATGATGGGTCAAATGGTATTTGATTTCCTAGTAGGAAACGTTAACAAACAACGTTTTTTGTTTTTTGTTCCTTTTCATAGTATTGAGGAATTCATTTACTACAATGAATAATAACATAAGGAAATATACCTACCTTCAAGTAGAGTTTAATACTTTAATAAGTTTCAACCAAAACTAATCTTTTCTCCAAACGATGAGCATTCAAAAACAATTGGTCTCATCAAAAGCACAAGAATACTCTTTTATAAAATCATGTATTCCACAAAAGAAAAACTATCTATCTTTAAAAATTTATCCCAAAAATAGAAAGGGTAAGATAAAACAACTCTTCAAAAAGAAAGAATCCCATATAAAGGGAAAATACTTTTCAATCTTCAAAGTTCCACGGTACTACCCAGAGTTCATCATCAACCATTCCATAAATAACTCCTTAAAATTCCTCAAAATAACCCAAACTAAGATTGAAACCCAAATACAAGAAGGACTTGATAACATAGTCTTCCAAGATAAACTTTATCGTTCATCTCCAAACAACATCATCCACTCCTAACATCTTATAACAAAAATAACTAACCTAAACATATTTTCCCCAAGATAGGTCAATCATTTCCATAAGTAACTTATAATACCATAAGTTCACCTTAAATTCATCGATTCTTAAAAATATAATTCAACCTTTACTCCTAAATGAAAATACCATAGTAATCTATTTACCTCAATCAAATAGGGTTCCCAAAATAGTGAACGTCTTCCAAAATAATAATCATCTTTTAATCCAGAAATCAACTCTTTCATATTAATATGGAAATCTTCACATTTCCTATCACATTGGTTGTTGGTACATGTTCTTTCATTTCCCGCCATTAACTAAGGAAAGAAATTACAATTAGGGTCTTAAATACTTAGCCAATAATCATTAAAAGTAAACTTAAAGCATAGAAGGAAAAACTTTTTGGAGAAAAGTATACCCTAACTTGTGATCCCCTAGGTCCCAATCTAGGTTATCCATGATAATATATTCTTATGTGAATATTTATTTTATTTTATCTTTGTTACTTTAATAATGGTTCATACTAAGCTTATGAATTTACCAAAGCTTATCCCCCGGGAGTGTCGTAACCAAGAGTGCAGCAAGGCCTTTTGTCATGTACCAGTTCCTGTTCGAGTCTAGCTCAAAGCAGTGTTTTCAGGTTTTACCCCTATGTACATCTGTTTCAGAGCCACCTCTACCTGCTCGTATCGAGACAAGGATGTATTTTCTTGGCAACCCCTTACTCAATACTCACCAAAATTCCAGGAAGTTTTCCTATATTTAAACTTTTCTCTAGGGTTCTTCCTAAAGTTTTCGTATCCTAATTTCCACAAATAACTAAACCATCCTTTGATACCAACTATAACATCCCACCTTTTTATCACATAAACTTTCATTAAATAATACAAAACTGAGGATCTTTAAGGTTTAGTGTCTTGGAAACCAGGAACTTAATACATGAAACAAAGAAAACATTCTTCTTAAACATTTGAAAGGCTTATCCTTATGTTCATCCTTGGTTCCTTATTGCATCTCATAACCTGGGGACATACATCAAAAGAAAGGGTGAGTAGAAGGCCCACTAAGGGAAACAAGAGAAACATTTTACATGTAAACTTGAGATACTTCAATAAGGTCATGAAAAGAACTTTAAGGCGTGAGAATGAAATCATGAGGCTTATCATAATAAAAATAACGTTTTTCATAACTTTAAGATGTGGCTACAGAATTTTACAAAGACAATTATTTCTATTTCACCAAGGTACATCCCCAAGGTGTCAAAAAAAATTACTAAGGTTATTCACCAAGGTATCAGTCTAGAAGGTCGTCTCTAGAGATTAAGTCTTTACCCAATGCATTGGAGCGCTATCAGGTCGCACCATTAAATTTGCCTTTGTTATCATGTAAACCACATATATCATCATTAGACATTTCATAAACAACCGATATAGCATAAAAGAAATGGGTTTCATTTCATAATCATAACGTTTTAAGAACTGCTTTAAAGACATGATCTTTGTGTCACTTTAAAACCCACAGAAAAGGGAGGTGTGTCTCATGTATGTAAATACCAGAATTTAAAATAAAACAATTTGGTATATATGTTAATACCCCTATAGAAGATATATATATGAGTATTCACTTAATAAAATAAATGAACTTTAGAAAAAGAGAGAGACATTTTGAGACGGAAATTCTGCAGCATAACGGCTATGTTACGAGGTTTTAGAAAACATTGAAAATAGAGGGTACATGGGTCACCAACTCATAAATGATCCCTAAAACAGTAGGGGAACAGAATATATAGGATTTAAGAATATGGTAATGAAATTTGAATGACATACGATTTGAAATTAAAAACATGGAAGGAAGACAAAAATTAGATTTCTCTTATGAAAATCTGGCAGCCTAACAGTGTCACTTAAACATCAACCAAAAATGAATTGACAAGATCAAATAGGGTCTCTCATCATATGAACATAAGAGTTCAGTATGATAGATATAGAGATCATACCCCAACATAATAAAAAGGAACTTTAATGACTTGACCTGAAAATAGATCTTTGAAAAATGAGAAAGCTAAACGAGTCCCTTAAAAATTCGGCAGCCTAACGGCGCCAATTAAAACATAAAAATACTGAATTGAAGAGATAAAATAGGGTCTCTCATCATATTAAAATAAGAGTTCAGTATCATAGATATAGATATCATACCCCAACAAAATAAAAAGGAACTTGAAAGATTTGACATGAAAATAGATCTTTGAAAAATGAGAAAGGTAAATGAGTCCCTTAAAAATTCGGCAGTCTAACGTCGCCACTTAAAACTTTAAAATACTGAATTGAAGAGATAAAATAGGGTCTCTCATCGTATGAACATAAAATATCAGTATGGTATATTTAGATATCATACCCCAACAAAATAAAAATGAACTTGAAAGACTTGACATGATCGTAGAACTTTGAAAAATGAGAAAGGTGAATCAATCCCTTAAAAATTCAGCAGCCTAACGGCGCCACTTAAAACATCAAAATACTGAATTGAAGAGATAAAATAGGGTATCTCATCATATGAACATAAAAGATCAGTATGATATATTTAGATATCATAACCCAACAAAATAAAAATGAATTTTAAATACTTGACATGAAAATAGAACTTGAGAAGGGTGAAAGAATCCCTTAAAAATTCGACAGCCTAACGTCACCACTTTAACATTCTAAAATGAAATGATGAGAGAAAGAGGGGGTATCTCATCATATGACCATGAAAAATACATTAGTGTGAATATAAAATAACATCCTCCAACATAAGAGTTTGGAGCATAAAATAAATGACATAAAAGAGATTACTTGAAAAGAAAGAGGGAGGTAGGATCCCTTACCTTAAAACATAACTCTTAAAACTCAAAGGTTGGGACCTTGAGGTCTTGGGGAACCTTGGGAGGACTCCTTGGGATGTAATAAGACCAAAGATTCATTGGGGAGAGTTGGGAGTCGAATGGATGAGAGGATGTCTTAGTATTTATAAGGAAAGTGAGGGGACAAGGCATTAATGGCCAAGGGACACCTCATTGGTGGTTTTGGCGAAACCATGGGCTTGCCCATGGTATTTTCCCATGGTATTGGCCACATGGGTCCTCCCATACAATAATAAATCACCTTTGGTCGGCAAACCCATAAAATATCTAATGAAATCATCATTACCAAGTTATGATGTCATTAAACATACCGAAACCCAAAAACTGTATTTTCACTATTCATCGAAAATTCAACTTTCTCAGAAAAATCCCTAAATATCACCTTAACCAAATATCGATGCTCTGATTTCAAAAATGAAATCCATTTTATAAAAACAATTTATAAATATTTTTAATTTAATTTTTAAATAAATACACTATTCACTGAAAATTCATTTTTCTGAGAAAAATCCCCAAAAATTACCTTAACATAATATCAATGCTCTGAGTTCAAAAATAAAATCCATTTTATAAAAATAATTTTCTAAATATTTTTAATTAAATTTTTAATTAAAAAACACTATTCACCCAATTAAACTAATACTTGACTAATAATTTATGTAACGGCTATTTAACCATTTTATTGAATCACATTAATTAATAAAGGTGCCTAGATTATATTAATGCTTTATTTAAGTGAGATTACTAATCCATTTGGTCACATTACTAATCATAAGCATAAAATCACTATTCATAATTTACTATTAATCAAAAATTAAGTTGATCTTATTAGACTCTAAATTTTGTACTGAACATAATTGTAGAAGACCATTTTTTGAAAATCATTACACATTTTTAATTATATAAGGTTTACATAAACATTTTTTTAAAATATCCTTTCTCTAACATTCACCAAAAATATGCATACTATATTTATCCGGGCATTTAAAAATTCATAAACTTCATCATAAGAAGAAATATAAATTTTAATTTAAAACAAATGATTACACAAGGCAGTTATGGTCTCCTTACATATCCCCTTATCACACCAGCATAGGACCCAAGTGTAAGGTGTGCTAAGGTGAGAGAATCTGAGGGAGGCACGACCGACATCGCATGAGTAGTAATTTCTATCAGTTTGAACTTCTCGCGAAGGCAATTCCGTTCTAGCTTTATACGATGAAGTTCGGCTTGGGTTTGGTCCAGAAAAAAACCCGTTGGTGCTACCTCCTTCCCAAGTTCTGTTAGATGGGCTTCGATCGGTCCAAGACTACTGGGTGAGGCCATCAAATCTTCTTTCTATATTAATTAACCATGATCACATGTATTTAGAGACAAATATCGAAATTTTTAGTTTCCAGCAGTCATATTGACCAATGGTCATATAACAGTCAAAACCAAACAGTCTCATTTTAATTATACTCATGTTATCCAATGAAAAAGTTTTGTTGATTATAAAAAAAATATAAGACACAAAATTAGGAAACAAGATTTATTCAAAATTCTGGGTCGTTAAATTCTTCCCCCCTTAAGAAATTGCGTCCTCGCAATTTGTAAAACTGGGTTTTGAAATTTCGTAGAATGTCCCACACCGGAAAAGGAGTCAGTAAAACTATTACTTTAAAAGAATGAAAGGTAAGTTAAAAGGTCACCCTAGTTAACACATACTAGGATTCCATGTAGGAAAAATGGACATGGAGGAAAAAACAAAGGGTCACGTTCGAAGGGAGAGTGATAGAAAACATGATTAGGAGAAAGTTAACAACAAGAAATTCACAAAATTATGATGGGTCAAATGGTATTTGATTTCCTAGTAGGAAACGTTAACAGACAACGTTTTTTGTTTTTTGTTCCTTTTCATAGTATTGAGGAATTCATTTACTACAAAGAATAAAAACATAAGGAAATACACCTACCTTCAAGTAGAGTTTAATCCTTTAATAAGTTTCTACCAAAACTAATCTTTTCTCCAAACGATGAGCATTCAAAAAAACTTGGTCTCATCAAAAGCACAAGAATAATCTTTTAGAGAATCACGTATTCCACAAAAGAAAAACTATCTATCTTTAAACATTTATCCCAAAAACAGAAAGGGTAAGATAAAACAACTCTTCAAAAAGAAATAATCCCATATAAAGGGAAACTACTTTTAAATCTTCAAACTTCCACGGTACTACCCAGAGTTCATCATCGACCATTCCATAAATAACTGTCCTTAAAATTCCTCAAAATAACCCAAACTAAGATTGAAACCCAAATACAAGAAGGACTTGATAACATATTCTTCCAAGATAAACTTTATCATTCACCTCCAAACAACATCAACCACTCCTAACATCTTATAATAAAAATAACTAACCTAAACATATTTTCCCCAAGATAGGTCAATCATTTCCATAAGTAACCTATAATACCATAAGTTCACCTTAAATTCATCGATTCTAAAAAATATAATTCAACCTCTAATCCTAAATGAAAATACCATAGTAATCTATTTACCTCGATCAAATAGGGTTCCCATGATAGTGAACATCTTCCAAAATAATAATCATCTTTTAATCCTGAAATCAGTTCTATCATATTAATATGCAAATCATCACATTTCCTATCACATTGGTTGTTGGGACATGTTCTTTCATTTCCCGCCATTAACTAAGGAAATAAAGTACAACTAGGGTCTTAAATACTTAGCCAATAATCATTAAAAGGAATCTTAAAGCATAGAAGGAAAAACTTGTAGGAGAAAAGTATACCCTAACTTGTGATCCGCTAGGTCCCAATCTAGGTTATCCATGATAATATATTCTTATGTGAATATTTATTTTATTTTATCTCTGTTACTTTAATAGTGGTTCATACTAAGCTTATGAATTTACCAAAGCATATCCCCTGGGAGTGTCGTAACCAAGAGTGCAGCAAGGCCCATTGTCGTGTACCAGTTCCTGTTCGAGACTAGCTCAAAGCGGTGTTTTCAGGTTTTACCCCTATGTACATATGTGCCAGAGCCACCTCTACCTGCTCATATCGAGACAAGGATGTATTTGCTTGGAAACCCCTTACTCAATACTCACCAAAATTCTAGGAAGTTTTCCTATATTTAAACTTTTCTCTAGGGTTCTTCCTAATGTTTTCGTATCTTAATTTCCACAAATAACTAAACCATCCTTTGATACCAACTATAGCATCCCACCTTTTTATCACATAAAATTTCATTACATAATACAAAACTGAGGATCTTTAAGGTTTAGTGTCTTGGAAACCCGGAACTTAATACATTAAATAAAGAAAACATTCTTCTTAAACACTTGAAAGGATTATCCTTATGTTCATCCTTGGTTCATTACTGCATCTCATAACCTGGGGACATACATCAAAATAAAGGGTGAGCAGAAGGCCCACTAAGGGAAACAAGAGAAACATTTTACATGTAAACTTGAGATACTTCAATATGGTCATGAAAAGAGCATTAAGGCATGAGAATGAAATCATGAGGCTTTTCATAATAAAAACAACGTTTTTCATAACTTTAAGATGTATCTATAGTATTTTACAAATATAATTATTTCTGTTTCACCAAGATCCATCCCCAAGCTGTCAATAAAAATTACTAAGGTTATTCACCAAGGTATCAGTCTAAAAGGTCATCTCTAGAGATTATGTTTTTACCCAATGAATTGGAGTGCTATCAGAGCGTACCCTTAATTTTTCCTTTGTTAACATGTAAACCACATATATCATCATCAGAAATTTCATAAAAAAACCCATATAGCATAAAATAAATGGGTTTCATTTCATAATCATAACGTTTTAAGAACTGCTTTAAAGACATGATATTTGTGTCACTTTAAAACCCACAGAAAAGGAAGGTGTGTCTCATGTATGTAAATACCAGAATTTAAAATAAAACAATTTGGTATATATATGAATACCCCTATAGAAGAGATATATATGAGTATTCACTTAATAAAATAAAAGAACTTTAGAAAAAGAGAGAGACATTTTGAGACGGAAATTCTGCAGGATAACGGCTATGTTACGAGGTTTTAGAAAACATTGAAAAGAGAGGGTACATGGGTCACCCACTCATAAATGATCCATAAAACAGTAGGGGAACATAATATAAAGGATTTAATAACATGGTAATGAAATTTTAATGACATACCATTTGAAATTAAAAACAAGGAAAGAAGACAAAAATTAGATTTCTCTTATGAAAATCTGGCAGCCTAACAGTGTCACTTAAACTTCAACCAAAAATGAATTGACAAGATCAAATAGGGTCTCTCATCATATGAACATAAGAGTTAAGTATGATAGATATAGAGATCATACCCCAACATAATAAAAAGGAACATGAATGAATTGACCTGAAAGTAGATCTTTGAAAAATGATAAAGCTAAATGAGTCCCTTAAAAATTTGGCAGCCTAACGGCGCCACTTAAAACTTCAAAATACTGAATTGAAGAGATAAAATAGGGTCTCTCATCATATGAAAATAAGAGTTCAGTATGATAGATATAGAGATCATATCCGGACAAAATAAAAAGGAACTTGAAAGATTTGACATGAAAATAGATCTTTGAAAAATGAGAAAGGTAAACGAGTCCCTTAAAAATTCGGCAGCCTAACGTCGCCACTTAAAACTTTAAAATACTGAATTGAAGAGATAAAATAGGGTCTATCATTGTATGAACATAAAATATCAGTATGGTATATTTAGAGATCATACCCCAACAAAATAAAAAGTAACTTGAAAGACTTGACATGAATGTAGAACTTTGAAAAATGAGAAAGGTGAATGAATCCCTTAAAAATTCAGTAGCCTAACGGCGCCACTTAAAACATCAAAATACTGAATTGAAGAGATAAAATAGGGTTTCTAATCATATTAACATAAAATATCAGTATGATATATTTATAGATCATACCCCCAAAAAATAAAAAGGAATTTTAAATACTTGACATGAAAATAGAACTTGAGAAGGGTGAAAGAATCCCTTAAAAATTCGGCTGCCTAACGGCATCACTTTAACATTATAAAATGAAATGATGAGAGAAAGAGGGGGTATCTCATCATATGACCATGAAAAATACAGTAGTTTGAATATAAAAGAACATCCTCCAACATAAGAGCATGGAGTATAAAATAAATGAAATAAAAGAGATTACTTGAAAAGAAAGAGGGAGGTAGGATCCCTTACCTTAAAACGTAACTCTTAAAACTCAAAGGTTGGGACCTTGAGGGCTTGGGGGAACCTTGGGAGGACTCCTTGGGATTTAATAAGACCAAAGATTCATTAGGGAGAGTTTGGAGTCGAATGGATGAGAGGATGGCATAGTATTTATAGGGAAAGTGTGGGGACAAGGCATTAATGACCAAGGGACACCTCATTGGTGGTTTTGGGGAAACCATGGGCTTGCCCATGGTATTTTCCCATGGTATTGGCCACATGGGTCCTCCCATACAATAATTCATAACCTTTGGTCGGCCAACCCATAATATATCTCATGAAATCATCATTACACAGTTATGATGTCATTAAACATACCGAAACCCTAAAATTGTATTTTCACTATTCATCGAAAATTCAACTTTCTCAGAAAAATCCCTAAATTTCACCTTAACCAAATGTCGATCCTCTAATTTCAAAAATGAACTCCATTTTATAAAAATAATTTTCTAAATATTTTTAATTTAATTTTTAAATAAATACACTATTCATGGAAAATTCATTTTTCTCAGAATAAATCCCCAAAACTTACCTTAACATAATATCAATGCTTTGAGTTCAAAAATGAAATCCATTTTATAAAAATAATTTTCTATATATTTTTAATTAAAATTTTAATTAAAAAAACATTATTCACCCAAAAAAACTAATACTTGACTAATAATTTATGAAACCATTATTTAACCATTTTATTGAATCACATTAATTAATCAAGGTGCCTAGATTATATTAATGCTTTATTTAAGTGTGATTACTAATCCATTTGGTAACATTACTAATCATAAGCATAAAATCACTATTCATAATTTACTATTCATAAGAATTATGTTAATAATATTAGACTCTAAATTTCATACTGAACATAATTGTAGAAGACCATTTTTTGAAAATAATTACATATTTTTAAGTATTTAAGGTTTACATAAACATTTTTTTTAATATCCTTTCTCTAAAATTCACCAAAAATATGCATATTATATTTATCCGGACATTTGAAAATTCATAAACTTCATCATAAGAAGAAATCAAAATTTTTATTTAAAATAAAGGATTACATAAGGCAGTTACGGTCTCCTTACATAGCCTTTTATCACACCAGCAATGGACCTAAGTGTAAGGTGTGATAAGGTGAGAGAATCCGAGGGACGCTCGGCCAACATCGCACAAGTAGTAATTTCTATCAGTTTGAACTTCTCGCGAAGGCGATTCTATTCTAGCTTCATACGATGAAGTTCGGCTTTGGTTTGGTCCAGAGCAAAGCCCATTAGTGCTACCTCCATCCCAAGTTCTGTTAGATGGGCTTCGATCAGTCCAAGACTACTGGGTGAGGCCATCAAATCTTCTTTCTATATTAATTAACCAAGATCACAAGTATTTAGAGACAAATATCGAAATGTTTAGTTTCTAGGGGTCATATTGACCAATGGTCATATAACAGTCAAAACCCAACAGTCTCATTTTAATTATACTCATTTTATCCAATTAAACAGTTTTGTTTAGTATAAAAAAAATAAAATAACACAAAAAATTAGGAAACAAGATTTATTCAAAATTTCGGGTCGTTACATCCAAGCCCAATATTAAAATTGTGAGGACGCAATTTCCAAAAAGGGGGGGAATAATGTAACACCCCAAGTTTTCATAGTGTGTTATTTCATTAAAGTAATTAAATAGCTAATATTGCATGCAACACTAACTTTTCTTGCATTATACACAAGATTGTGTTTCTATGAGACAACACATTAGTATTATAATTATTTAAACAATATATATATATATATGTATTTTCTATCAATTAAATATTGTTATATGAATAGTAAAAAATTAAATTTTAAATGTTATTTATAATATTTTCCCATAAATAAAATATATTTAATATGAAATGTATATGTTTTGTTAAAATAGTTATATATTTTGAAAAACTATTTTTTAAAATAACTACTTTTTATTTCCTTTTTTGAAAAATAATTAAATTAATATTAAACTCTCATAAAAATTGAATTTGGTAAGATAGAATTCATTTTTTGATTTAGTATATTAAAATTATCTTAGGGTGATGTTTTGGAATTTTTATGAAAACTTTCATTTTTTGATGAATAGTGAAAAATACTGCATAGTACATAAAAACCGATTTTTTCATTTAAATAGTTATTTTTATTTAAAATTTATATTAAAGTAAAAAATAGATACATAATACATATATTATTCTAATATATTTCATTTGAGCCATATTATAATAATATTAGATATATAAAATTTTATAGAACTTTTTAACGTCTTTTACCTACCTTTTAGGCACATTTTCAAATTTGCATAAAACATAATTTTACCGATTATGTGAATTGAATTCCAAAAATCCAAAACACACAATTGTAATCATTAAGTAAAATTTGGTTCAATAGGATGAAAATAATTTTTGGTGAATATTAACTTTTGATTTTTATTTACCACGGTTAAAAGTAAATAGGGTAATTAAAGGTAAAAATAATATTATAATACTATCAAATTACACCAACACATGTCCTAATTCTATTGGATACGTGTTTTTAGACCAAAATAAACCTGATTAACTAAAATATGATCCTTTTTTATACACTTTGATTAGATTAGAACATTTACTATATTTTATTTAAAGAACTGTTAAAAGTATTAAATTCAAATTTTATTAACTAAACAATTTTTAATATAGATTTATATATAAGATAAATTCAACTATAAATATTAATTATAAAGATAAAACGAATTCCTATATAATGGTATTTTACGTACAATTCTTATACCTTAAATAATTAAATTTATATATGACACAATGAGGATACAATAATTACCTTTTTGAGGAATGATTAAAATAATTGATGTCTAAATTTTAAAATAAATGTTAATTGAAACTGTTGATGCCATAAAAAAATTTCCTAGGTGAATATAAAATTTTAGGGTTGATTGAATTTATGTTTTTGAAGTAATAAAGTATTTATGACTTTCACAAAAGCCAAACAGTAAATTGTGTCAAAATTGACATAAATGAATTTTTTAAAACAAATACTATTTTATTAAATGATACAATTTTCCTAAAAATGTGAGTTTCTGAGAAAGGACTTATATAATTTTAGATATGTCATTAATGAACCACTTGAGGTTCTATTGGAATTTTATAGTAACTCTATTAACCATGTAACATAAAAATACAAGAAGACATGGTAAAAGGTAAACTATTTAACTAGGAGTTAAATCTAAAAGATAAGGTTAATATGGTGACCGAAACATTTATAATACCTTTTTAGGGGATTTAGACCCATTCCCACCATATCCTAGAAATAAATCCATTTGGTGCTATTAGAAACCAAAAATGATTTTATAATTTAAAGCTCTTCCTAAGGTGCCCCTCACCTCTCTTATAAAAGGGTGCTTCCACTTCTCTCAATTTCACACATCCAAATCCATTTGTCTTGGCCAAAACCTGATTAAATCTCCTCCCAAGTACCATAACTTCAACATATATTACATATTTTTATCATAAATCCAACATAATGATCCTTTTTGTTCAAATCAAAAGGATGCTCTTGAAGAAGAGGTAATTATTTTATCAGCTCTTTCAAAGTTACTTTCTTCTTCTACTTCCTATATCTTTTTTGTTTCCATATTAAAATAATAAATATAGTAACTTCTACACGCTGATATTTTTTTATAAATATGGTACAACAATATTAATTATTTTATCCATCCTATGAATGATAATGTCACCATGTGTGCGTACGTACGACTTACCGTCTCCACGATGTGGTGTAGTTTGTTATTCAACACTACGTTATTTAGATGGGTATAATAATGAGTAAAATTGAATTAAATAATAAATATAACATTTTAATGATTCTTTATATATAATATAAGATCAAATTACATAATATTTCACCAGCAGTAGAATGATATTGTCACTCATGCGTACGTACGGCTTACCTTCTCCACGACGCGATGAGATTTATTTTCCCATAGTAACTATTCAAGAATAATTATCATTTGATGATTAAAAAATTATTTTTAATAACTTAATATTATTCTGGATTTGAATAAAATTCATCATATCCCTAATAAACATGACTTACGTAACAACACATATAAAGGAAAATGAATTAGTTAACACCAGAAACAAGGATACTACTGAAATATTATTAAAAAAGTAATATTAGAGGATCATATATGATATCATATTTATGTATGTCATTATTTAATAAATTAATAACAATGATTTAACCATTACACAAGAGGTTAAACTTACCCTCTACTAAATGAGAGTATAATGTAAGGGGGTTTCATCTCAATTTTATTCCTGTGAGAATCATGCTATATTTAACATTATTTCCTTTTATGTGGTGTATGTACTTCCCATGATTGTATTATTTTTGTAAAATAATTTAATCAATGGGTATTTACATATATATTTTATGATACTTCTTTCATGGGTTGTATAATTCATAAGCTACTAAATCGGTATGGTAATTTATAATTTCAATTTCCACTCATTGGGTTTTACGCATACTTCATTACTTATTTTACTCAAAGATTATATGTGGAATCTCTATTTATTTATTTATTTAGTATTTTCCACTCCCCTTTGTGTGAATATACCTTTTATACACATAATCACTCCATTTATAAATTCATAATTCATTGATATTAACTTGATAAGGGTAATCTTAACTCAATTTACATTCATTGAGTTTAACATCCAAGTAATTAATTTTGTTTTTACAGGAATATGTGTGAATGTACTCTGATTTATTAACTCTGAATAACCAATCATATTTATTGTACTTTTTTCACACCTAATTATGTCATTGATTATCCTTAATCTCTCGATATAATCTTTATAAGGGATTTCATCTCAATTTACATTCCATTATGACTTCTTTGTTATTATGTGCCAATTCACATTTATATAGTGTATATACTTTCATTTGACATAGTATAACCTGAATCCCTTTATTATCATTATATTATAACGTTTTGTTTAATTTTATTCCTCAATTATTTGTATTCATGCGTCTCTCATTTGGTAAGGAAGTCTTTAACTAAAATATAGTTTTAAAAGTTTTAATGATTCATTCTTCCAAATCATTCTCTTTAATGTCCATGTTTAAAAAACTATTTTAAGGATTTATTTGTATGGAAATGAATGTTTTGAAATTAAAATTACTTTAAAAAGTTTCAAAGTGGTGTGATACACTTTGATTTAAAAATCTCTTTTAAACAAATTCTTTGATAAGTAGTGTGACTTTAAAATGTTGTCAAGAAAAATGGGATATTTCTCTCCAATAGTTTTACTAGTTATTTTCATATGTGTAAATATCCTTAATTGTATTTTATTCTTGATTGGGATGATTTATTATAATACAATCTTCTATATTGTATTTAATGAGCTATGATTGACTGTGGATGTGCTATTTTTATACCATTTGTGGTTTGTGGTTAAAGTATTGACATTGTGTATGCTAGTTTTAATAAAAAGGTTTATATAATGTTTAACCCTTTTCATATGAAAAGTTAATTTGACTAAGTAGGTGACGGGAGGGTCCCGCTATATCCCCTTGATGCATCAGTAGGTCTCATGAGACAAACTAGTGTCTTGGCACAGGGCCTTGGAAAAATTAATATTTAGGGTCTTGGAATGAGGCCTTGACTTTGTGGTTAAGATGTCCTAAATTATTCATTACATCATTATGAGATTAGATATTGATATTAAATGTGGTTATTCAACTGGTAGAATATCCATGTCAATAAGTAAGTCGAATTATTTGATTTATCATTTCCATATTATGATGAAGTTTAAGTTTAAAAGGCATGTGTTTTATTGTTATACATTTCCTTAAATGTTTATGCTTATTCATGATAATTTCTACTATACTGTTTTCCTTACTGAGCATCTATGATCACCCCTTTCTTATGGTTTATTTTTTCCTAGGATGTGAAGAAGTATATTGTGACCGACTTGTAGGGATAGTCTAAGGGATATGAGTGTGTTCAAAGGAGACACATCGTTTTTTTTTTCATTTCATAATGTAATTTAAAACTTATGTATGTGTATATTACTTAAAAGGATACTAAATTGATTAGTCTCTCAGGAATCAATATATTATGATCATTCCAATGCTATGTAATAATGCACCGACTCTGGGTATCTGGGCCAGGGCATTACAAAGTCATCCTTGTTGAGTCCCAGGAGCATCCCGATGGAAACTCGGTAAAGCCACTGGTTGGAGTCCCAGGAGAATTTCTACCAAACATTTCCTACACAATTCCAAGAATGTTGAATCCAAGGGGTAATAAGGCCCAATTTATCCCATGGAATAAATACCCAAGGAGCCTAATCAATCCAAGGAATCCAATACTGTGTCAATAACCAAGGATAAACATCCAAGACATCTATAGAAACATCAAACATATGAGTCCTGCCAAGGCATTCCTATAATATGAAATCCATGTATCACTCAAGGAGTACAACTCATCATCCCACCGAGTCTTTTACAAGGTGTTACTATAATGGTAATCCAAGTATCACTCAAGGAATACAAGTCATATGGATCCAAGGAGCTATAAATTTCCATGGAATCCTATATACATCAAGTAAGGCTCAACTGCTGGATTCTTGGAAACACAAATGGGCATCCCAAAAATATAATAATCAACATATACATCTAGGATAAATATAAATGTCCCAGGTAGTACCTCTAGGTCTACAAAACATACAAAATAACATGGAATAGATGTAAGATTCTGGGAAAGCACATCTGAGAATACCAATAAGCATAAAGGATCCCAGAAAAAACATCTAGGAAACCCAAAGTGAAAGAAAGATTACTCTGATTAGGCTCAACAACTACCAACCAGGAAAAACCTATGGTAAACATCACTACATTCCAAAAAAAACATGTGAAGACATAGAAAAGAGATAGGGTGGCCTAAACATCCAACCCAACATAATAGCCACATGCCCATAGGATTACAAATTCAAAATGGGTTTTAAGGTGACACTGGCCACCAAATCTACCCAAACCTGATGTTCAAATTAGGGTCGGTAAAAAAAGGGCACCAACTGGGTTCCTCAAGCCAAAAACTAAATGGAATCATACTTGGGATCCTTGAGGTAAACACACAAGTGAAAAAATCCTATTAGGTAGCCTTAGCTAAAAGGTAAAGAAGGATTCCTACAATATTGGTAAGAAACAAATGAATCCTACTTAGGATCTTCTAATGGTAATCAATAAAGGTATGCTAATATTCATCCTCTAATGGTACATTAAAAGGAAAATACTACAAAGGACCCTCAAGACAGTATAAGAAGAATAGACATCCTATATGGGATACTCATAACACTATAAAGGTAATGGATTTAATAATGGATTCCTTATATTAGTTCGTAAGAACAATCATCCCTCAGGGGATCCCCAGAAAAAACTATTATCATGGAATTATAGTCTAGAAGATAACATCTTACAAGGGATACATCCTCACTAGAAAGATACAAGGCAACAGTTATGAGAGATACCCCCTGAATCATCTGAGATAAAGTTCTCAAATAGGTTTTTCTGAACACCCAAACTATCATTCATGTTCAAGTATCTTACTCAAGAGTCAAAGAAACTCAATTAATAGAGAAAAAACCTCTCCATTTAGATAAAAAAACAAAAAAAACACCCCTTAAGAGTATTCAGAACACCCTAAAAGTATCTTCATCACGATCTATGTGAAAAAATACTCAGAATGGACTACTCTTGTGTCCAATTCCAACTCTGGGGAAAGAGGACATCAAAATCCCTCAAAGAGTTTAAAGGGGGAAGTACATGGCATTTCACCCTCAGTATATGACATGTAATCCCAATGGCTCGTGTGGGAATGTACTTCTGTTAGCTCGGGCAGGTAAATTACCCAAGAACAAGGCATGTAAGGTGGGTACACAGCATGTACCCAACACGGGGTACACGATCACATCCCCCAACTATCCTAGACATATACTTGGCTAGGTTGTAGACTTTTACATGTTGTTCTACCCACATTGGGATATGACTGTATACTCTAAACATCCATGTACCCCTACACATATATCAAGGCCTAGGTAATCAGCTACACGGATGAGTACTAGTACATCACATGTATGACCCCATACATGTAGTGTACTACCAAAAACACAATCTTCCCCAAACGGAAAGAAAACATATACTTTTCCCCTGAACCACATGTCGTGTATCCTGGTTTTTCAAAACCAAAAAACCCTCAGATCTCCCAAAACCCCAGTTTTTACCCCCAAAAAAGTTGATGTAGACACCAGGCACCACAAGAATTCATAATAGGGATCTAAATTTAGAAAATGAAAAATCTATGAGGATATATATCGAAATAATAAATGGTCTAACCTTTGGGTGTAAACTGTCTAAGCTTCACTCAAATCTATAGACCATGGTTGTCGCACATCGATCCAGCACATCGAGAGCTCCACTTCGGTACCCTATTTTCTCCCCCTCTCTCTATCTATTTATCCCTCTACCTATTTTCCCACTTAGGTTGCATGAAGGAGGATTCGTAGGAGGGGTGTGTGTGAAAAGGTAGAGGAAATAAGAATGAAAATAAAAAAAAAGAAAGAAAAGGAGAAAAATAAGAATATGGACAAGGCCTTTCCCGGTTCCTAACTCAAGTTTGTGCCTCTCCAAGGCTAAAATTCTAGTTCTAGACTCAATGGATTAAATGGGTTAATCTAGGTAATGGATAAAACAGGTTAACCTAGGTTAAAAATAAGTGATAAGGCCATACCATTTCATCATATTTCATATTTGATGAAGTTAACTTGACCCTTACCAACTAAGGTTATAAATTGAGTTATTTAATCGACACATTTCCATTAAAATGACTTAGATGTTATTAAAATCAAATAAAGGGACAAAATGTCACACTCTTATTTTTAATAAGTATAATATTTTAAATATGAGGTAAAATAGAAGTTGTGTTTATCAATAAATATTATTTGGAGATATAAAGTATTTATCTTCATCATGGTTATTTATTTATAATTTTAAGGAATTAAATAATTACCCTAAATTCTTACACAACCCTGATGTTTTAATTATAAAATTAGATGAAAAACGAAATAAATAATATTAAAAATAATAAAATAAATATATTTTAATTAATTATGGTGTTAAAAGTATTTTATAGATAATTATGACATACTATTTGTGTACTAAATTATTTTTTTGTTTATATATTTTTTTTCTAGTTAATAAAATTTAAAGTAATGAATAGTCATAAAAATTGATCTTATGAATATTTTATACTAAATAATATTTTATTAAATGATATAAAATTTTGAAAAATATTAGTTTTGGCCAAAATATTGGGATAAGGTTTAACATTTAATTAATAACCTATATATTGGGATATTGTAATTTTATAGTAATTATATTAAACCTTAGAGAGTAAAACTCCATGTTGTCATAGTAAGAATTAAAAGGGTTAAATAAGGGTTAAAAGAAAAGATAATGATATAAATAATAACTAAAATTTCCCAAATAAATTATGGGATAAATAGGATTCTACCCTTATCATCATAAGTTTTAATTTTTTTTAATTGAAAATTTTCAATAAAAATGACTTATATATTATTTAAATCTGAGACAATGACAAAAAGTTTCACTTTTTATTTTTAATATATTTTATGTGTCCACCTCGAGAAAAAAGAAAGATATGGATGAAAATAACTGTTTTTATCTTAATGAAATTTTTTATCATAAAAAGTTATTTTTATTTTTTATAAATTATATAATTAACTTAAATTAACCTAATATTCTAAAATAGTATTTTTTATATAACAGAAAAATAAAATATTTGATTTTAAAAAATAAATTTTTAATATTTTTTATTATTTAACGTTTATAATGAATTTTATATATTTATATGATATATTATAGATGTTTTAGAGCATTATATTCTAATTGTCCTTTTGTTTTGATGTATTTGAAATCATATTAAATGAATAGTGTTCAATTTGAAATTAATGATAACTTATGAGAATAATATTTTATTGGATTAATTAAAATTAATAAAAATATAATATTTGTCCATTAAAATGTAATATAGTTTAATACATCATTAATTTTCCATTTATGAGTTATTTTCTCATTTATAGTAACATTATTAACTTTTTATAATTAAAATAATGGTTACCACGATTAATGTTAAAAATAATTAACCAAGGAGTTAATAAAAAATATAAGGTTTAAATTAACACATAAACTAATATAAATTATTTTTGTTAATTATATTAAAACCTTGTCTTATATTATCATCAAATACATTTCTATTTGGTGGTAATTGGATAGAAAATGAATTTATTATAATTTTGTCTTTTGGGAACTTAAAAAAGTGACCCTCACCTTAATTATAAATGGTCACCTCCTCCATCACTTCATTACATAATTATTATCCTTATATATAGAATATACTTTACCAATTTATTTTATAAAATACCATATATATATTATACAGGATCTAGTCTTCTCAAAATACCATCCCTAGAGAACCTTATAGAAAATAGAAAGATACATTTCGAATGAGAGTTAACCGCTCTAACCAGTAACCTTTTTTTTCTAATCTTCCTTACCTCCTCTAAATATTATATTTTTAGTATAAAATAACAACTTTATTATCCTAAATATTCATAAATTTTATTATTATCTTTATTATTAAAACACAATTTTATACCCTCTTTCCCATCAAACAATAGGTAATAGTATTACTCGTGCGTATGTATGATTTACCATCCCCACATAGTGATACAATTAATGTTCCATCGCCATATATTATGGATGGTTATTATATGGGTTTAATGAATATATATGATATATATTTTATATAATAATTATTATAGAAATATTAATTATAAATTTCCTTTCTTTTATTCCATCAATCAAAAAATTAAAATTGCAATCATGCATACATACAACCTGTTGTATCCATAAATGGTGTAATTCATTTTTTTATTTCTAATTAATATGAATTATTGTAAATATGTATAAATATTATACATTATTTTTACACCATGATTAAAAATATTGAAATAATTATATCAATATTAATGTATAAGGACCAAGATATTTGAGCAGAAATATGCTTAGAAAATAAATCAATTATCACCCAGAATAGTAATTTTAATAACAAATTATTTAAAAAAGTGAGATAAGATTTTATAAAATAATAATAACTTTAATGATAAAATTTATATTATGGATTAAATTTATAACAAATCCATATTTATTATATGGGATGTTTTAACGTGAACAATGAAAGGAAATAATTGAGGTAAGATTTTATTTCACAATCTCAATATTATTCGGGATTTATAATCATGACGTCCCTAATGGGGAATATTTATCTTATATATCCATTTTTCCTAAAAATGCTTTCTAAAATATTTTATAATATTCTTATATTATATTTTAAATTCATTTTTAATCATGTTTTACTTTTTACAAAATGTTTTGAATGAAATATTTTTATCATTTTCTAAACAATGTACATTGTGAATTTTCCAATAAAATATGAAATGATTGTTTTTTAATTTATATTGCATGAGAATAATTACCCGCTTCTATGAAACCTAATTTTTTTTAATCTTCTTGTATAATCTTATAAGTTTTTTTTAATGAAATTTTTTCCTTTGTAATTGAGGATCACTTCAAACAAATGTTTTCAAAATAGAAAGGATATTTTCATCAAGAATTTTTTCAAGTGATATTTCAAAATCATTTTCTATATAAGACAACATTATGTGATGTTACTTATTCTATACTGCGGATATGGTTTAAGGATATAATCCATATTATTTCTTTGTTTGTTTTATGTTTATGATTACATGATGTTTATGAATCCCGTTACTTTTCCATGAGTTATGTTATGATGAAATTTTTATAAAACCCATTTATTTTTATGGGTTTTGATATGATGAATGATTTATATTCTTATATAACACATATATATGGTTTTATTATGTGATTGGTGTGACCTTTATCTCCCTTCAATGCATTGGGTAAATATTTATATCTCATGAGATTGACACGACTGAAATGAGGAGTGAACTCAATTTAGTAATACAATGTTTGAACAGGATGTGAACCCAATTCAGTAATAGAGGGGTAGAATGGGAAGTGTACCCAGTTTAGTAACACATGGTTTGAATGGTATGTAAACCCAATTTAGTAATATAGGGCTCTAACTGGGAGTGAATTTTATTTAATAAAGTATTGTGTCTGATATGATAGTTTTATGAGTGAGCCTTGACTAATTTGGATGTGATTTTCTAAGGTATCTTGTATGCAACAAATTCTATGTATTATAAAAACTTTATGCTATCATGGTTCTCATTATTTTATTTCCTTATGATTCATGTCTTATGAAACTCCAATATTTATTCCATCTTTCAAGATTATGGTCTTTGATATGGAAGGTTTAACTTCTAAATGTTGTGTTCTTGTTCTTATACACTTATGCTTATATCATTTTTATGAAATCATGGTTATATTCCTTGTTTACCATTACTACGAATATGAGCTCACCCTTTATTATGTTTCTTTTACCTAGGATATGAATAAAGGTATTATGTATGATATTTCAAAAAAAAAAGTTATGAAGGAATAAGAGGGAGATGATGTGGATATTTCATGAACCCACTGTTTATTATTCCATGTTTCCAAAGACACTAGACCTATATGGTTCCTTCATGGATTTGTTATGTTATGTAATTAATATTCATCTAAAAATATATAATATATATGTAATAAAATTATGCTCTTTTATTGATTATTAGATGATGGATTGAGATTCCCCTTCATAGGAAATTGTAACCTTTAGTCTAGATGTGTATGTTCTATATAGTGGATGTTACATATGATCACCCATCAGTTGGGGAGTCTAGATTTAGATGTGGTGGACAAATAAATTTTCACCATATATTAGTGTTGGAGGATTCCATGTATATTTTTACAGAGTATGTTTTAGGATTGACCCCTCAATGAGAAGTTTACTTTTTCATTGATTTACACCTCAGGATTTCTCTAATGTCATTTTTAGTTTATTAGATGTCCCTTGATAAGATGAATGACTGGAAGGAG
Organism: Viscum album; assembly: GCA_963277665.1. Lineage (NCBI taxonomy): Eukaryota > Viridiplantae > Streptophyta > Magnoliopsida > Santalales > Viscaceae > Viscum > Viscum album. The sequence continues at coordinate 1,025,801,647 of OY728126.1, forward strand.
TGGGTGGAGGAACTTATGAAGAATGTTTTTATCAGACCAAGTGTGTCCTCTAGTTATCATTGTTTTTTTATCCTCAAATAAATATAGGAAATTGGGTCATTGTATTTAAAATTAATAATGTAATTTAACAATATTTAAGGAAAAGTACCATCTTCCAAGGATCAATTACATATTCAACTAACTAAAGGTATATAAGTGGATATCATAGGTAAATTTTAGTTCCAAATATTGTATTGACATAGGTTTTTACATTTTATACTTTTGAGTATTTCTAATAATAATTTTCAAGTCAGGCACTGAGTCGGCATAAGATTTCAGGGCCCAAATAGCCTCATTAAAGTGATATAAAAATATATATATACATATGATAAAACACACATAGATTCTTTGTAAATGCATTATAAATCCATTTTAGAGTCTTAGATTATATACCTGAGGCCATGGTTGAGTTCTGTACATTGGGTTTTTCCTAGGCGTGACATAAAAATTTTTAGTGTTGGGTGTCGAGTCGGAGGTGAGTTTTTGGCGGTGTGTTAAAATGAGGTTAATTTATTTAATTAAAATTAAATCAATTAACCATTTACCCCCACCCCCACCACTTTGTGTGAACATAAAAGAGAGGCAGATATCCCTGTCCATTTTGATAAATGGATGAACCAAGGTGAATCCAAGGAGAATAGGTGTAGTTGATCTCTGATCTTGATGACGATCACTACCTCATCATTGTGCAGTGGATTCGGATCATGGATCTAACGCAAAATCTTTGGTATTTGTACATGATCTATCTGAATTTTATTTTTATTTCTTGGTCTCATTTTTATGCATTGTTTAAGGTTTTACATCCCTTATAGGGCAGCTAGAGATCCCCTAGGGGTCAATCTCTATGTTTTGTTGGAAATCGGGCTGATTTAGATGGTTCCCATTGAATTCCCATTCTAAATTCCTCATCACATAGTGTTTAGTGTAGGTTAAAATTTATTGTGTTCTTCCTATGTAGGAAATATTAATTTTTAGGACTACACACAGTGTACTAGGGTTACACACTGTGTAGTGAGCCCAGATCTCATGGTTGAGGGACATGGCCAGAAAAGTTATGTTAATGGACATATTTATGTGGAAGTATCATGCTAGGTACATCGGCATTGGGTGAAAAACATGGTCATGGAAAGATGAAATGTCCAAGAGGTCATTTTTTTGAGACACATAGTGCACCTGGGGATACACGCCATGTGTGAGACACGGCTAGCTGGTCCATGTTGAAAGTCCTAGCTAGGGGACTAGGTGAGGCAATACATTCTTTTTACACCATGTAAAAACCATGTAAGATCACATGGATAGCCATATCATGCATAAGAGTACATGTATGTGTGTTCATATGGGGTCACATTTCATTTGGACCCTAGTACCCATCATGTAATTTCCCTTGGAGACATCCTCTAAGTGTATCTTTTTCTTTAGGGCTTAGATCTTGGCATGTGAGTAGCCTATCTGGGTCATTTTTCCATGTAGAACATGATGGTGTCCCTCATGTTGGAATATGAGATACTAAAGCACGATGATGTAGAAGTGGTTATAGACCTTGGGTTGTGATCAATGTGGATCACTGGGTTAATATCGGGATATGTACATTTCCCTATCGTCATTGGATATGGGTCCTTGAGACTCTTTATACTAGTAGACTAGTGCTCCCCTTTTGTACTAGGGTATTGTTCCCCTACTTATTTTAGTGTTGTAAAATGGGTTATGATGAGTTTTATTCTCATTTATGAAGAAGTTGATTAATTTTGTATATCAATGTGGGTCTTATAGATAGATTTTAAGAATAGTAATCCCTTTTAGTATTAGGGTGCATGTTTCCCTTTTCTCTCTGTTGGTAGTGAAAGAACTCCCCACACAATGGGGATGGGTCCTCTACCCATGAAGTAGTTATTTGATATTTGTAAATACACTATTGAACTAGGTTGAGAGTCCCCCCATGTTGTTGATGTAGTTGGAGACGAAGAACCCATATTGTACCTAGGTGAAGGCCCTTTATAATAGTTAGATACATAGAGTCAGTACTCCCTTATCGTATAAGGGTGCAAGTCCTCTATCCTTGGATTCAGTACTCCCCTATATCACCAGGGAACATGTCCTCAATATGTGAGGTATAGATAGAGTAGGTACTCCCTTGTCATACCATGGTGTGGGTCCTCTATCCTTGGAATCATTACTCCCCTATCATTCTAGGGTGTAGGTCCTCTATATGTGATGTTTAGGAAAAGTTGGTACTCACCTGTCATACAAGGGTGTGGGTCTTATATCCTAGGTTCATTAGACCACTATAAATTCATGGTGTGGTTCCCTTATAATGGTTGTACTAGTATATATGGGGTCATACTTCCCTATCATTATAGGGTGAGGTTACAATATCTACATAGTGGTACTCCCCTGCCTTATAGAAGCAATGGGGAGCGGGTCCTCCATAAGAGTTAGAGCTCCATCAGCTCTTGAGCGCACTTATATGGGGTGGGCCCCTCTACTTATTTTTCACAATACCTTGTTAGGAGATAGTTATCCCTTGATGCAGTGAGGTGTGGGACACTCCCTATAGATACTTCATTGGTTTTTTGGAATGGTAAGGATTTTGTAACCCTTAGTTGTGGAGAATAGGTGATGTGTGGTTTTATCCTTGCTCTATATTTTTAGATTATTCATGTGGTTCATGGGAGGGAGAATCACCCCCTCACTTGTGTGCAATAGATATGGGTGGGCCTCTATACTTGGGTACTACTAAGCTTTTGTAGGATGCAAGATAGTTATAGTAGGACCCTTGATAAGAGATTTATCTAGGATGGTTGAGCTCGTGGAGTATGTCCTCCTAGGCATGTGTTGCCTTCAATCCTCAAGTAGAATCATTTAGTTGAATATGAGGCAGGAACCTCATGAGACTCGGAGTCTGAGACCAGTATATCTTGGTGATTCAAGGAGTCTTTGTGGTGTTTTCACATGTCTTGGATGACACCCCATGTGGACTGAGCTGACTAGTCATGTTTATATGAGGTTCGGTTTGAGAATGAGGTTATCTCTCTTTTGGGATACCTATATATTGGTCGAGAAGACTATTTCCTTTTTTTTCTCCTTTTTCTTTTTAGTTTTTGGAAACCTACTGAGTATTATTATACTCACCCCAACATAGGATTTTCCAACACATGTTGTGTCTTGTGAAGATGAAATGACTTTTAATGGAGTCCTGGGAGGATCTAGAGTAGGGGGAGCTTAGTGAGCTATACCGACTGAGGTGTTCACTAGAGATTGGCTGAGGATATTTCTGGTAGTTTCTTTTGATAGCAATCACCCCTTATGATAAGGTGGAATTTTTTCTCTATTTCTTATGAGCTTTTATTTTTGATCTTTTACACTTTTAGTACTTCTATTTTACTCGAATTGTATGATAGATGTGTGCATATATGTCTGTTTTATGTTTATAATATCTCTTTACTATTTCATGTAGATGATTGTGGGTGAATTCATATAGGTAATTAAGTATAAGGCCTCCCATTTCTGTGATATTCCTACTCGACACTAGAATATATCCCCAGTCCTATTGGAAGCTGGATTGGGGGGTCGTGGATTGAGCCATGTTGGGTCAGGTCATGAAAGAGGGGAATCAAAGAGGATTACACTTTGGGACCCCAATGTCGTGAGTTTATTTAGGTTGCATAGGGACAGTGTTAAAGTGTATTTTTGTATGGATTTCAGGATAGAGACTTCAGTGTTGGTTTAGCGGCCAATGTATCCATTCACCAGGACTCTAATAACCCGATTTCTGACTTATTACATTAGGGAACTGGTTGTATGTAAATATCAATACATGAATTACATATTATTAGGTTGTTTGTTCAATTTCCTTCTTCAGTCATCTCCCTAGATATACTCTTTGACCATGGAATGTCTTGATCCTATTCCAGGATACCACTATGATGACAACTATACAAGGTTTCATGGAGTGATTATGGTGATGATATTTTATGTGATGAGACTTCTGTATAGAGAACTAGTCGTTAGGTGATACCTTTAGGTGGTCTTCCAGTTAAGTTGAAAAAAATTGAGTAGTAGGATGTGTTATCAGTTTAGGGAGAGGATATGTGCAGGATGGTTGTTCTGCATGAGTTTATGAGGGAATAACCTTCTAGGTATTAGGGTGATCTAGAAATCTAGGTAATTGATGATTGAATTGAGGTAATCATGAAGCCTTTTCTTTTTTTTAGGATACCACCTGATCAGATGGTGGTCTTAAAATCGAGTCTTCTATAGGGATTGACGAGACGATGGTGGAGTCTAGTGACACATACCCACAAAAAGGTGACATTCACTATGGTGGACTTTGAGTGTCTCCTATAAGAATAGTTTTATCTAGAAGCATTGAGATCAGTATTTATCTCGAGGATTCTACAACTTTGGCAGGGTATAATGTCCATAAAAGAGTACTCATAGAGGTTCATAGACCTTTTGTGTTATTCCATTGATATAATTTGAGATGCATTTTTCATAACTTAGACCTTTTAGTTGGGAATATATAGAGACATCCTAGAATGTGTGGTCTCCTTATTCCTTCCCTCTTATGAAATGGTGTTGGAGAGATCTATAGTGATAGAAAGATTCATGGAAGAGGTTTAGGTAGATGTGGCCAACTATGTCAATCACGGGGCTGAGATGACTGCAGTTGCTACAAGAAAACTACTACTAGAGTCATAGTTTAGGTGATAGACCCATTCCTAGAATCATTCACATGGATCTAAAATTTATTAGTTCTGTTGAGATCATGGCCATCCATTGAAGATCATGTGTTACGCTTATAACAGCTGGGGACATCTTTCTTGAGATTGTCTAACCCACCATGCTTCTAAGAGGGGGACGGTCTATGGAACACTGTGGTATATTTAGTTTCTAGAGAATGGAGTTCATCATGATAGAGTATGGGGTGGAGGATAATAGATAAATATAGAAGGTGGAAGATTGTTCGAGATGTTGCGACCACCAACTGGTAGTCCACACTAGGATCTGGGAGCTGGAGGATGGGGGTGAGGAAAACTTCTTGTTGTAGAAGCCTTTGGTCCAATGGATTTGAGTATGATTAGAGGTACACTCTGTGTACTTTCTACTATATAAAAAAGTATTGTTAGACACTATTGGAAGGTAAATTTTTCTTAGAACTTACTGTTTGGGGATTATCAATGGTGATGCAGAGCATCAGTAGAACCCTATGCTAGTTTTATTTAAAATATCTTCAAATTCATGAGGAAGAGGGATTATTCCCCCACTGAGGCATGTTCTTTTAATGTGATTAAAACTGTGTGGGAGAGTCAGTTCTACCCAAATTTGATAGTGTTAAGGTGTGGGGTATGAGTTCCTTTAACTTGTGTGTACTAGGTGTGGTTCTGTGTTGGAGTGTCGGAGTAGGCCCTGGCATTTTTAGTGGATCATTTTTGCTCAACCCATATTCTTAGGGGAATAATAGAGAGATAATTATATATAACCCTTCCATAGGGGAAGATATAGTTACTAGATGTTTTCTCATAGTGGATTGTTTTCTAAATATCCATGCTAAGATGGTTGGGCACTTATGGGTGTGGCAGTTGGGGTTCACAGAGGACCCAATAAGACCTAGTGTTTACACTTGGCTAGTGCTATGTTGTTCATGGGTAACCAAATTTTCTTAGTTTCATCTTTATAGATGATATGATTGAGGCAGAATAGGTACATTTTATCCAGGAGTGGATAATAACTGTGGGGTTACGTCGACATTTATGTCAGGTTGGAGAATCAGTGTACGGTTAGATACTAAGACTACAGACAAACATTAATGCTTAGTTATTTTCACCTATCATAGCGAGGTGACATGATCCTAATTTTTTCATGATGTATATTTGGATTGATATGTAAATGGGATTGATTTGTCCATTTTGGTTTCCTTGAGTGTGTTATTGTAAGCATCATAAGATCCCTTGGTGAGCTCACTATTATTGATGTCCTAGTTGAGAGATCACTTTTTATCCTTCGGCCTAGGAAATTTCATTTTGAGGAAAAGTGCTTATGATTTAGAGGATATATAATATTAGTTATGACCTATAATACTTTGAAATATTTCCAATAATATTTAAAAATAAAAGGGCAGATTCAGCGAGGGATTTCTGGGCCTCAAGATTCTCGGTCTGGTGAAATCATAAATATTAAATTTATTTTATAATGTGTGTATAGTTTTTTTAAATGAAAAATAACAACAATTTTAGGACTCATATATGAAATATGAGTTCATGTTTGAGTTCATAACATGGTTTTTTTCTTATTAATAATAAAAAAATGTCAAAATCAGGTGTCATGTCAGAGGAGAGTTGTTGGCAGTGTGTTAAAAAAAGGTTAATTGATTTAATAAAAGTTAAATCAATTAAACCTTTCCACATTACCCATTTTCATGAACATTGTATATTGTATTATATCCCTCCCACTTTAGATCTAAATTCAAACCTATTTGAATCCAAGGATATGAGGCACTCCTAATCTCTAACCTTGATAGTGATCGCTACCGGTTTGTGGTGCAGTAGCTTCTGAGCATGGATCTGACCTTGAAGCTTCATCATTATTCATCAAGGTATTAATATTTGAGTTTTAAGTCACAATACACTTTTTATGAGTATTTTATGGTTTTAGATACCATATATGAAGGTTTGAGATCCCTTGGGGATCAATCTGCTAGTTTTGTGGAACACCTAGGTTATTTGGGAGGCTTGTAGGGAATTCCCATTAAAAATTCCTGATCACATGGAGTTTCATGCTGGGTCACAAGGAATGTGTCATTTTCATTTGGGGAAGATAAATATTTGGGACTAAGATCCATGTACTAGGGTTACATGTTGTGTAGTGAGCCTAGGTCATGTGGATGAGGGACATGGCCATAAAATCCATGTCAACAGACATTCTTATATGGAAGTACATGGCTAGGGACATTGGAATTGGGTTTCTAGAATGGTAATATCCATATTAAAAGTCCGAGAGGTAGCATATCCAATACATGATATGCAACTATCGGTACACTCCATGTGTGAGACACGTCTGGTCGAGCCGTGTGGGAATGACATGGGTGAGGGCCCAGTTGAGGTGAGACACACCATGTACACCATGCACAGGTTGTGTAAGCCACCATGGCCTACCAATCCATGAAACATAGAACATGTATGGGGTTTCATGAATGCTCAAACCAAATTTTGACTCCATTACATGCCATGTAATTCCTCTTGGAGACTTCCACCTAATGTATCTCCTTCTTCGAGGCATCGATCCAGTATTATGAGAAGACTATCCTGATCAACTTTCCATGTAGGTTGTGATGGTGGAACTCGAATCGTACAATGAGATACTATGTGGTGTTATTCAGGAATTACATTATAGTAGTGGTTTTAAAACATGGGTAGTGGTCATGGTTGATCACTAGGTTGATGTCTAGGTCAGAACCATTCCCTATCATCTTAGGATGTGGGTTTTATATACTCTTTAGGTTGGTATAGTGGTGCTCCCCTATCATATTAGGGTGTAGGTCCTCTACCCATGGTAGAGTTGTGACATAATGTATGATGAGTGTGGCTCTTCTTTCAGTGGTTCTTGATAGATGTATGAGACCAGAGTGGATATTAGAGAGAGACGTTCAGACTGGTACTCCCCTATAGTATTAGGGTGAAGGTTTACCATATCTCTCTATATGGTATAGATAGAACTCCCCGCATAGTGGGTTCATATCCTCTACCAATAGAGTAGTACTCCCTGGTTGGAACTCCCCTTTCATACCAGCATACGGGTCCCCCCATGTTGTTCATGTAGTTGGAGACAGATATCCCATGTCGTACCATGACATGGGGCCTCTATACTTATTGGATAGATATAATCAGTACCCCATATCATACAAGGTTCAGATCCTCTATCCATGGACTCATTACTCCCCTATTGAAAAAGGTAAAACGTTCTCTATATAGGATGTATAAGTAGAGTAGGTACTCCCCGTTTGTACTAGGATGCAGGTCCTTTATCCTTGGAGACATGAATCCCTTGTATTTCCAGGATTTGGGTCCTCTATATGTGATGTACAAAAAGATTTGGTAATCCCCTTTCATACTAGGGTGTGGGTACTCTTGTCCGGGGTTGACAATCCCCTTTCGAGTAATCATGTGAGTCTCCCATAGTGATTGTACTGGTAGATATGGAATCAGACAACCCAGTTATGCCAAGGTGTTTGTCCTCTATCTACGAAGTGGTACTCCTCCTCCTTAGAGTAGCGTTGGGGATCAGGTCCTCCATTATAGTAGGATATCCTTCAACTATGAAGCATAGTTTGGTGGATAAATCCCCTAAAATTTTTATAATATATCCCTAGTTAGGATATAATTCCCCCCTAAATGTAGTGAGGTTTGGGCCTCTCCTGATAGGCACTTCATTGGTTTCATGTAATGATTAGAATCCAGTACTCCCCTGTTTGTGGGGAAGCGGTGAGGTGTAGATCCCTCATTTCTCACTCTTTATATAGTATGAACATGGTACATGGTATAGAGAAGAACTCCATCACTTATGTTCAGTGGAAAGTGGTGGGACTCTCTACTTAGGTACCTCTGATATTGGGTAGAACACAAGACAGTAATGGTAGGACCTCTAGTCTTAGTCACTAGAGCTGGACCTAGGGAGTTGTTCTCAGTGGAGAATATTATCTCAGACATACCATTATGTATGGAATATTTGTTACCAAGTGAGTTTATCTCATGTATGAGATCCATATAGGATAGCTTATCTCATGAAGTGTGTCATCATGGGTGTATGTTACCTTCGAGTCTCGAATAGAATCCTATAGTGGGCTATGATGTTGGAACCTCATGAGACTTAATGTCTAAGACAAGTATATCTGGGTGATTCTAGTATTCCTTGTAGCTTTTTAACATTCCTTGGTTTAAACCATGTTTGGTATGAGATGGCTAGTTTTGTATAGCTGAGGATGGGTTTGAGATGAAATTTCTCTCTCATTTAGGTTCCCTCTGGCTGCGTCGGGCAGATTATTTCTTTTCAGCTTCTCTTTTTTTTTGGGTTTTAGGGAGCCTATTGAGTATTGTTATACAAACACCTAGATAGGTTTTCCCACACATGTTGTGTCTTTTTTAGGTGATAGGCCATTCTATGGAGTCCTGGGAAGGCCTTGAGCAAGCGGAGCTTAGTGAGCTAGACTCACTAAGGTGTTTACCGAAGCTTTCCTGAGGAGATTTTCGATAGTGGCATTTGACAATGATCACATACTTTCGAGAAATTTGGATGCTTTTACAGTTTTTTTGGATTTTAGTTTTTCCCTTTTATGATTTGAGTACTCTTTTCTTACTATGGTCATAGGATAGTTGTATGCGGGAATTTTTATTTTTATTTTATATTATCTATGAACTATTTCGTGGAGATGTTTGTGGGTGCATGCGTAAATGTGATTTATGAAAATAAATATTATTTTCCAATGAATTAGGATAATATTAATTGTTCGTATATGTAATATTCATGTGCTTTATTATACATAACCACCATTTTAGTGCATTTTACACTATGAACATCATTTCACATTATAATTGTAAGTCCTTCTTAAAATGCACTGTTACATGGTACATTTTTGACAAACATATAAAATACCCAATGGTATTGATTTTATTTTCATATTTAATTTTAATTTTTATTATTACATTTGGAACAATTCATAATTTTTGAATACTTGAAGGTTCACATAGTAAGACCACCAAAATGGGCTTTCATGCCAACACATTCTGGGAAGTATACTAGACAACAGCCCAATAAAGAGACTTTAGCATCCAAGATACAAGCCCAATGATTCTCAAACATTATATGAAGATAGAGGACATCATGAAAAACATTTCATAAAATAGTTAGAAGTTATAATTGGTTTTCTAATGTTGTTCCAGGTGGCCCAAGTTGGAGACAAAATTATGGTCCATATTCTTCATCCTAGAAAAACAACCAACCATTTTACACATATATTGTAAAACATAACTCTTTTGGGATGAAACGTTATAGTTAGTTAGGGGACATTGGATATTCATTTTCTTCTTCTATATACCACTCCAATTCGTCCATATAGAATCTTATTTAAGAACCTTTATTTTGTGGATGAAAGATGGATGTCATTTCGGGTCAATAGTGGAAGAGTCTAAATTCCCCAAACTTTCCGCCCCTCTAGGCCTACCATACACAAGTTGGAAAACGTGGACTATATGAGGATGAACCCAATCCTCTTGAAATGAATATTTTTGTATGTATTTCTAGAGGAGTTTATAATCTTTTTTGGTTGGATTCATTATAGTGTCAAGTTTCTGCTTTGTGTTTGTAATCGCATTTATTTCTCATGTAAGTTGTTAAATTCACATTAGTTTCTTAATAAAATTTCTTCCTTTTCTCTTATTATGTTATTATCCATATCACATTGATATCGTTTCCTCATGGTGTGAATTTATTCACACCAAACCCTGTTACATTTATCACACAACATTGGAGTGATAGTTATTTTTTTATTCTTACTTCTTCAATTTCACCCTCATAAGTCTACTTCCCGCTTCTATTGAGAACAGGTCATCAATAGATGGCTAAATGTTTTATGGTTTTATCCAAGTGAGTTTCAAGGGACTGTATTGGATAATATTTCGCACTCCCTAAATGTTTATTAATTTATTTTATTTGAGTTTCTTTTATTCAATGATTTTCACTCTTCCTCTTCCATGTAGAATTTATTCACCCCCTTTTACGTGCTAATAAGATCCTTTACCTTAGAGTGCTCATGAAGATGATCCTAAAATTTTATAAGTGATTATCATGTGTTTTTTAATGTTTTTAATTTTTAAGTGATGAGGTTAGTTTGAATTCATAGAATGAATCCTTCTCAAGTTAATGAAATTGAAATGGTTAAAAAAGGAATTCATCCAATCCTCCCCGAGCGATAACCTTGGATCAACTAATTTTCATAAATTGAATTAACTTAAATCTATTAGATATCCTTTAAACCTGTCTAAAATAAACCCAATGTTGGAAACTTCATATCCAAAAACCATCCATAGAATGTACGTGTCTGTAGGTTACTTCTTAGGTCTCTGAGGATTCGATAACCCAAGCTAAACTACAAGCGACCCCTTAACCCTAAAATCATGAGTAAATTTGGGTGAGACAAAAATTTGGAATCATTACCAAGGAACCAATTAATTAATCTCAACACCCGTTCTATTCTCCCCCATTTCTCTTCTCTCGTACAAAATTTTCTTATCTTTTCCTTTTCTCATTTTTTTCTTTTGGAACATGTCCAACTACATCGGCGATATCTCAAAAAGATTAGTTAGGGTGGAATGTCTTGGGGTTGGGAAGTAAATCACACCTTGGGTTCTCTTCCCATTAGATCCAAATATTCTTAATAATATATATTAAAAAATTGATCCAATTAAAATGGAGTTTCTTCAAAGAAATCAACACATAAACCCCGGTGGGAACCAAAATCAAAATCCAATTGAGGAAGCCCCAAACTTGGGGAATGTAGTTGATCAAACCATGAATGACTGCCTCGCACCTATCTATAACAATGAACTCTCTTTAATTATTTATGCTCCCACAGAAGAAGCCTACTATGTTTTCAAACCTCATTTCCTAAACCACCTTCCAACCATCCATGGGATGGAGTCATAAATTCCATACCTCCATGTCAAAGAGTTGAACAACATTGTTGAAACCATGTTCCCACCACATCAAATTGAGTCAGCTAAGATAAGAATATTTCCTTTCTCACTTAAGGATCGAGTAAATAATTGGATAAAAGATCTAAGACCAACATCAATCCCTTCTTTAGACAAATTTTAAACATAATTCTACAAAAATTACTTCCCCCATCACAAAACCATTTCTCTTAAAAAGAGCATCCAAAACCTTTTGGAAAAATAAGGGGAGTCATTATATGAAACATGGGAAAGGTTCAGAGACAATAACAACATGGTTCCTCAATATGAATTTTCAATCCCATAATAAGTTGGAGTTTTTTATGAATGGTTGGGTCTGATAAACAAACAATTCATTGGCATGATGTGTAATAGAACCTTGAAAACCAATGCCTCAAATGATGCTTATGAGTACCTAGAAAGACTGGATGAACAAAAACAAACATAGGGAACATCACCTTACCATCAAAAGCCACCCAAATCTGGTGAAATTCACACACTTGGTGAGGAGGGAATTATTTGGGAGAAACTTGCCACACTCACTAGGAAGGTTGAGGAGATCGGTGTTAAGAAGGTCCATGAAATTCAAACTGTTTACCATATTTTCCAAATTTTAGAAAAGAATGACCACAATACTGACAACTACCCAATAATACATTCCATTAATGATTTTATACTAGGAGAACTACTATCAAAGGTCAATGCTCTGAACATTAAAAAGCCATATTACTAAAACACTTTCAATCCAAGGTATAATGACCATCCAGGATTCCGTTGGAAAGATAACCCACAACCTAGTCATCTACAAGGACCAAACCCCTACCCTCAAAAAAATTTTCAAAATGATTTCCAGTTCCAACCAAAATGAATACAATAACAACACCCTCCTACCCAATACCAACAACCCATCCAGCAACCCATGAAACAAACAATGTATCCTCCTAGGATAAAACAACCAGCACAAGACCCTACTCAATTTTTCCCTCTTCCAATCCTTGAGTAGTTGTGTAAACAAATATAGAAAATGAACTTAGAAGTCTAATCCCTTAAACATGAACTAAAAAAAAATAAAAAGTGGAAGGCACACATGCCTACTCATGAGGTTTCATCCTCTACTTTAAGGATAGAATCCATTTACATACACACCTCTCATGAATGACTCAAAGTGGTGACAATTATAAGAAGTGGGAAATCCATTTAGAAACCTGAAAATATATATTAAAAAAACATTTAAAGCATACACAATGCATGAAAATGATAAATAACCACCCACATATTTTGAAAAAACCATTGAGAAACAAAGGAACTAAAACCACACCAAACAATCAAACAACCTGCTCTCTTCCCTCAATGCATGAGAGGAAAATCTAAACTAGAATTCAATGAAACTTTGAGGGAAATATTCTCTCAGGTTAAGTTGAACATTCCACTTCTCGATGAAATACAAACCATTCATGACTACTCAAAATACCTTAATTAAATTTTCACTTTTAAAATGAAATTTTCACATAAAAAAGTCTTTTTTCCTGCCAGTGTGAGTACCACCATTCAAGAAACTATTTCTCCAAAGTCGAAAGATCCAGGAAGTCCATACGCCAATGATGAGTTAGGAGAGAAAAAAATGTTGTCAAATCCCTTTGTGATCTAATAGCCAGTGTGAACCTCATTATTTATTCCAATTATTTTCAGTTAGCTCTTGAGGAACTCCAACCCACATCTGTCACTCTTCAACTTGCAGATCGTAGTGTTTGATTTGCTAAGGGGATCTTAAAGACTGTTTTGGTGAAAGTTAAAAATTTTATTTACCTAGCTGACTTTATTTTCCTTGACTTTCACCCAAGATTAGTTCATATGGATCAAACCCCAATCATCCTTGGTTGTCCCTTCCTCGCAACAATCGACTCTATTATTCGAGTCTGAAATGGAAACATGACCATCACCTTTGAAAACATGAGTCTATATTTGAACATCTATAATGAAAACTCTAAAATTAAAGATGATTAAGAAATATATGAGGTTAATTGGATTAGTTGTGTTGATAGTGAACTCAAGGAACATCAAGGAATTACTGAAGTATTTTTAAGTCCAGAATAGATTGATTTTCTTTGTTCACATGAGGGAGATTTGTATCCTTATATTTAATCTCTTTCAGATAGTCCTATTGATGATTTTATAGAATCAACAATCAATGATACCATTGGTGAAATCAATAAAATTGAGTCTATACCCATTCCTGAAACTAATCTGGCCAATTTACTGAATGAAAATTCTATTCACAATGAACCAATTCGGTCAAAAATATAAACATAGAATGTGAGTTAAATAAAAAGTACCATCCTTTCATGGAATATGATAACCAATTGGATTTCTAATTTAATGTCCTACCGTCATCACTCAAGAATGAGTTCTTATGGGACTATAGAGCCTTTCCTGTTTTAATTTCTTCCTCTCTTGAAACCAATCAAGAGATGATGCTTTTGGATATCCTAAGAAAGAATAAAAAAGAAATTTGTGGACCCTTTCATATATTCCTTGGATTATCCCACTCATTGGAACTCATAAGATTATTCTTGAGTATAAATCCAAGCCATGTCGTTAATCTCAGTGGAGAATCAATCCAAATCTTAGGGATGTGGTTAGGAAATAAATTTTTAAGTTGTTGAATGTGGGTATCATCTACCCCATTGTTGAGAGTGAGTCAGTAAGACCAATTCAAGTTTTCCCAAAGAAATCTGAAATCACTATGATCACTAATGATGATGGTGACCTTATCCCCACAAGGGTTAGTAATGGATGGAGAGTCTGTACTGACTATAGGAAGATGAAATATTATACCAATAAATATGATTTCCCCATATCCTTTGTTGATCAAGTCCTCAAGCGAGTGGAGGTTCATCAAATCTATTTCTTTCTAAATATATTCTCAAGGTATAATCAGGTCTTATCTTTTAGGATCACCCATCATTGTCTTCATCAACAATTCATCCATGAAATACCTTTTCCAAAAAAAAGTTTCCAAGGATAGATTGATTACGTGGGTATTTCTTCTTCAAGAGTTCGATTTAACCATTAAGGATAAAAAGGGTGTTGAAAATGTTTTAGTTGATCACCTATTTAGGGTGGAATTAAAATACAACTCACATCACCATTCTGTTTCTAATTCATTTCCCGATGAGCACCTCTATTCTGTGAGTGATTTCCCATGGTATGCTGACATAGCAAACCATTTGGTGACAAGTGACATTCCAAAATTCTTAGGGACCCAAGATAAGTGTAAATTACTTTATGATGTCAAACACTGTGTTTTTGATGATCCTTACCTATTCATATTCTATCCTAATAAAATATTTAGGAGATCTATTCTGGAGTCTGAGCAAGAGTCCATTCTAAAATTTTGTCATGGATAGGCATGTGGAGGAAAATTGTTCACAATGAAAACCATTGGAAAGGTCCTCCAAAGTGGTCTATAATAGCCTAAACTGACAATAGATTCCATCAAATTCTAAAAAATATATTCCTCAGTGTCATGTATTTGGATCCATTACCAAAAGGAATCAAATTCCCCTCAATCCCATTCAGGTCATTGAAATATTTTATTTTTGGGGAATTGATTTCATGGGACCATTACCAATCTCTAGGGAATACTTCTACATCCTATAATTTTTTGATTATTTCTCGAAATGGGTTGAGGCCATTCCCACCAATACCAATGACCATCATGCTGTGACCTGATTTTTAAAAGATCACATATTTTCTCAATTTGGAATTCCTAGGGCTATAATCATTGATTGAGTAATTCATTTTTGCAACCACCCATTATCTTGAGTCATGTCTAAGTATGGGATTTCTCATAATTTTTCCACTACATACCATCCTCAAACCAATGGTCAAGTTGAGTTAGAAAATAGGGATATTAAGCCAATTCTTGAAAAAATCATCAATCCCTCTAGGAAATATTGGCTAAAAAACTCTTGGATTCTCTTCGGGAATATCATACAGAATTAAAAAACCACATATGAATGTCACCATATAGGTTGTTTTATGGAAAATCATGCCATTTACTTATTGAAATTGAGCATAAGGCGTTTTGGGAAATCAAAAAAAATGAAATTTAACATTTCTTTTACCAAAGAAAAGAGGACATCAGATCTTAATGACCATGAGGATCTTAGCATGGAGGCTTATGAAACCCCATGGATAAATGAGTCAAGATTTAAATCATAACAATCTATTAATATCAAAGTTAAACACTTAAAACTAGGAAAATTCATGCTCTTATATAGTTCAAAACTATATTTACACCCGGGAACGTTAAGGTCTAGATGGTCAGGTCCATTCATAGTGGATCATGTGTACCCCCATGGGGTAATAGAGATTTTGGATCCCACAAGTGGTCACGTTTACATGTTAAATGCTCATAGGTTAAAACCATTCATTGAATCGTTCAATAAATAAGAAACGGAGGTTGAGTCAACTGAGGCAACCAATGAACTTGGAAAAAATTGATAGATTTAGGATCCATATAACAACCCTGCTCTTTATTTCACACTTAAACATAATTTATTACATAAAAAATTCACTTTATACAACATATAATATTGATAGGTCTAGTGTCTTTTGGGATTATGAACATTACATAACAATTTAAAACATGAAACACAAAACATTATTTATAACTTCTTTTACATGACCACACACATTCATTCGTATATAGCTTTGGATGGGATAACATGAAGACATTCATAAGAAAAGGGTGAGAAATAATTCATAGTTTGGGATTAAACAAGTCATAAAATTAATAATAAAATACATGTTATGAAATTGGCATATCAATGGAGAATAAGAGATATATGAACTTGAAGGCATGATATATAATGATTATCATAACATGGAAATTTGGCATCAGTATTTAACATGATATTAGCATGAGACCAAGATCATTACACATGGATAATTTTTAAACCCTCATTTCACTTGAATTATATTTATTAAACCCTCATTTCACTTTAAGTATCATGATACTAATATTTACCCAATGTATTGGAGCACTATTAGGATGCACCCTTCTTAATCACTTCATTTCATGAATAAGTGTACCACATGGATCATATAAAATTGATTCATTAAACATCAACATTAATTAAAATATAAAGTAATTTGGAATTCATACATGAAACTATATAATAAATAATTAAATTTACATAAAGGTGAATACCCTTGATTGAGATATTGGCATGGAATTCACTACACAAGGACTTTGGCTTGGAAAAGTGTGGTGTAATTTCTGTAGCATAACGGCGTGACATAAGGATTCATAAAAATGGTTGATGTGATATAAAAATGTTTCTCAATATATTTACATGAAATGAAAATAAATGGTTTCATATAGAAACATTTCCCAACATATGTAATGGAATTTATATTCATAACACAAAATAATTGCTTGAATGTAGACGAGGGGAGAGAAATTCCTTACAGAATTTCAGCATGGTAACAAGTGTACATGGGAGGAATTAATGAAAAATAAAGAGGTATAAAATCATTAATACATAAGGAAGTGTGTATGGGGTTTTTTTAAATAATACCCCAAAATTTATAATTGAAAAAATGGTATAACAACATAATAAAATTTGGACAAAATGAGAAAGGAAGAAATCCCTTACATAGAAGTGTGATCCCAAAGGCTTGGGAGAGGCTTGAGAGAGGATTAATGGGAGATTGGAGAACCTTGGGAGGATTCTAGAGATAAGAGGGAAGATTTTGGATGAGATAAAAAGTCATTTAGTGAAGAAGAAGTGGGATCGTGTGTGGGTTTATATAGGGAAATAGAGGGAATTCTTTATTATTTTGGTTTTGGACACCACAAATTAAACAAATCAAAACCACAAACCATACCATGGTTTTTGCTCATTTTTTTTCCAAAGTGGAGTTGAAAACATTATTTTATAATTTCAATGGCCTAAATTCTTAAAATATTTGGCTTTCTTAAGTGGAGGTGAGTCACACTCTCAAGAAAATTTATTTAAAAACTTAAAATGTTTTATAAGTCTTCGAGGGTCCACTAAAAATTTTTAAAATAAAAAAAAAAATATAAAATCACATTATTTTAATGGTAAGACATATATTTTCCGAAAATTTCATTTATAGTATTTTATTACATCACTATTGGGTTATTATGATGTCTTAAAACACATTATTTAATTAAATGGTATTTAATTTTTACCCAAAAATTCGACTGTCTTGGAAAACTATGAAAAAATAACCATTGAATAATTTTGACATCCGGATTCCAAAAATAATATTCATTATATCTAAATTATTTTATATATATGTGATTTTTTACTTTTAAAATAAAAACCGAGATTTATAAAAAATTCATGGGTTTTCACAAAAAAACATCTTTCAAACCTTAGTAAAAATCACAATTGTATTCATAAATATTATACGATTATTAATATTTAATAAAAATTAACTTATTAATAATATTTTATTAAAATATTGATTAATTAAAAATTCCATTAATTCATAAAAAAATATTTATAAATTGAATATTAACTGAAAATACTATTGTGTCTTAAAAACCATTTGCAAAGTATCAATAATAAAATGAATGTACATTCATTATTATTTTAAAAAATAATGCACATAATAATAGTGCTAGGGTCTTGTTACATAACCCCTTATAACACTCGTATAATACCTAAGGTTAAAGTGTGCGATTGTGACATACTCTTGGGGTGGCTCGGATAACATTACTCGGGTGGTAATCTCTATCAACTTCCACTTCTCCTGTAGGCGGTTCTGTTCAAGCTTAACATGTTGAAGCTGAGCTTGGGCTTGGTCAAGAGAAAATCCCAATGATTCCACCTCCTTTCCAAGCTCCGACAAATGGGATTCATACGAAGCAATTCTACTAGATGAGGCCATCACTTCCCCTGTCTGAGTAAACTGGATTTGTAAAATCCATGTATTTGTGCTCATCATGTGATCATTATTCAATGGATATATTATCAATGGTAATAATTCTTAACATTTGTTTTAATTCAAAAATCATAAAACGAAATAAGTGCATATATTATATAACCATTTTATATAACATGACATCAAATTAGATTAAGAAAAAATTTCATTAATAAAATTTTGGGTCGTTACAATCTTCCCCCCTTAAAAAATTTCTCCCTCTAAATTTCCTTTTACCACACTAAAATAGATGTGGGTAAATCTTCTTCATTACATCCTCCGATTCCCACATTGCCTCTTCAAACATGTGGTTTCACCAAAACACCTTGATGAGGGGCATTATCTTATTTCGTAGAACTTTTTCCATTCGATTTAAGATATTAATTGCCTTCTCTTCTTAAGAGAGGTCATTCTCCAATGGTACCACCTATAGATTGAGTACACGCATTGGGTTAGGTATGTACTTCCTCAAGAATGATAAATGGAATACATCATGTACTTGAGATAGGTTCAGTGGGAGTTCCAGTCAATATTCCACTACTCCAATGTGATCAAGTATCTCAAAAGGGTCGATGTACCTTGGACTAAGATTTCTCTTCTTCCCAAATATCATAACTCTCTTCTACAATGATATGCGGAGAAATAACATGTCTCCAACATCAAACTCTAGGTCTCATTTATGATTATCGACATAGATCTTTTGTCAACTCTGAGCAGCTTTAATGTGCTCCTTGAGGGTCTTATCCTTCTCCACCATTTCTTCGACCATTTCTGGACCTTGGAGTTTTTGCTCCCCATCTTTATCCCATCATACTGGTGTGTTTCACCTATACACATAAAGGGCTTCATAAGGAGCCATTTTTATTCTTGATTACAAATTTTTATTACAGGAGAACTCAACCATAGGAAAATGTTGATACCATCCACCTTTGAAGTCCCACTATAAAAAAATTGGCTTATACCAACAGAAATTTATTCACATATAATATATTTTTTGGTAAAAATAAGTATTTCTGACAGATATTATGTTTTATTGGTATTAATTTTTAACACCAATATGTAATTTTCCAAATATATTTATATATTGGTATTTTTTGTTCAATACCAACATATCATTTACCAACTGTTGAATTTATTGGTTTATCATACTAATACCAACATTATTTTTATTAACACATGAATCTGTTATTAATAATGACTATTACAAACAAATATTTTTCCATCAATAAAAAATGTAACAATAAACTATAAAAAAAATATTTTATCAATAATATATTAAGAAAAAATAAATGTGTATATAAATATATATTATTTTTACGACCAAATTAATTTTTTTCTTGGGGTTTTATTAAAAACATATCATAATTGATTTCAGTTTTCTAAATTCTTGAACTATTATATGTTTTTATATTTCTCAATTCTTTTTATTCAATTTTCTCTAAATATTAACTATTTGCATATTTTTAAATATTATTTATTTAATAAAAATCAAAATAAATTTTAAAAAAAAACACAACCCCAATCCCCCAATCTTCGTGTCTTCCCTACCCCACCTTGCCCCCCGCCGCCCCGCCTCACCTCCCACCGCCCCGCCTCGCCTCCTATCACCCTCGCATCCCACAATCCTCATGTCTTCCCTGCAACTCCATTCTCCACACTTATTTGTCACCCGCCACATCTGCACCGATGGACTCTTCCTTCCTCAAAGACCAGGTTCATCACCATTCTCCCCATTAAAGGATCTCCCTCACATTTCTTTTGACTTCTTTCTCTTTTCTATCTTCTCTCAGATTCAGTGATTTGTTCTTATTCTTGTATGTGAGGATGCACATGGTCAGTCTTGTATGGTGATTTCATAGTTTTTAGGGATTCTGTTGGTGTTTTATTTTTAGGGTTTCTTCCCCATCATTAAGGATCGACCCTCAGCAAGATTTGATATTCCCTTTCTCTATTTCCCTTCGGGGTATGTCGAATTATGCTTCAACCAGCTTCACCCCCTATTATTAAGGGTGTATTCAGATATCATATTTGGAATTCCAACTAGGTATTGAAGATGGCCCTCTGACCCAACAGGAACGAGATTCATCTTCACGCTCATGCTCCCTGGCAGCGAAGGTTAGTCAGATCATTTCTATTCTTCTGTTTCGCGCTATGTATTTGGTGGGTGGATGTGATGGAGCTGGTGTTTTTCATAGGTTCTTTTTTATCTCAAATGGATTTTGAATGAGCTAATTTTGACAAGACAGTTCCCGCTTTTGGGTTCTTTTTATCTGGTTCACAAGTTTTTTGACTAAAAAATAATACACTGAAAAATGAATATGGAAGCAATTCTGGGCTGTATTTTCCTTCTCTGGCAGGTTAGTGTAGGGTGAGGAACATTTTTTCAGCATGCTATTTATGTAAAAGATGGTGGATCCCCACTAGTTGTCATAGAAAATGGGAATCTTAAAAGTGATTCAGTTTTGTATGTTACTTACTTTTTGTTTCATTCCAATACGATTTTTGGTTGTCAAGGTTTTATTCATTTTCATTCCTTTATTATTGGGTTCGTTATGATTTATAATTCTTGTTAATTATAATACATTGTGGTGGGGCATTGGGGATGATGAAATATTGTTCTATGTAGATTCTTTATGAGCATATCATGATGGGGTCACCTTTGTTCTCAGGTGTTATTTTATTTTTTTAGTTATTTTTTATTGGATAGTTTTATCTCATTTGTGAGTGTGCTTTTAGGAATTAGGGGTTGTATACACAGTTCATCAGAGGTGGTCATTGAAGTGGTGTAGATGTTGGAGAGTTAGTTTGATTTCCATTTGATGAAAGGAATGCAAGGATGATAGATTATTCCCTATATGATGTTCTTTATAGTGTTTTTGATGATTCTATCATAGTGTTATGGTTTCCAAGAATTGGAAGCACTAAGTCTCCCTTTCCTTGTAAGCACTACATTATTCAAGTCTAGCATGTAATTGTTATCTTCCAACTATTTTGAACAGATTTTTCTTTGCAATAATCCCATGTATTTTTCTCCTTCATGTTATAAAAAATCCCATATCCTATGTTATTTCATGTCTGCATTGATATCTGCACTGAAACATGTATGACCATCTTTTCCAATCCATGAATTTTCACTTTTTACATGATTTACTTGCAGGGTAGTCATAGTCCTAATAATATTAAAACCAATTATTTGTTCTAGTGTTCTGGGTAATTCTTCAAAAGAAATAGCAGCTACTTCGTAAGGCCACTTCTCAATTCCCCCAATAGACGAGCTCTTCTACTTCAAAGTGGAATACATGGTAATACCAGTAGCACTACAACCAGGTATCAATTTTGGATTCTAGATAATTTTTATTCCTAGGGTATAGAAACATGAAAATTCATTTATCATGTATTTAGAATATCTTTTAAAACACCCATGGGAAGAGCGGTGTAAGTTTTTAGCGCTGAACGATCCACGATGAAAGAAAAAACTAGATATTGATCCACATGACCTAAAAAATAACATATTTTGTTCCCACATGGGATTATGTATGTTCATTGGGTCTATTTAAAAAAACATTTCCACAAGCCTACACATCCTTTTCATCTTCTGTTCTCAATCATATGACGGCACTAACTAAAGATTTTATTGATTAATGGCATGAAAAATCACACAACCCTCTCTCATTTATAACCAAATTAGTCTTGAACTTTTTCATCTATATGTCAAGATTCTCAATGTATTTTTTTATTTTTCATAATCCCCAATCATATTCTCTCACCAACTCTACAATTATTTTGTTCTCTAAATTCTTGTACTTCTGAGGAAAATCAAGAAGAAAGATTCAATGGGTCACAACTCATTTTTAATTATTTTGGGTTACAACATATTTTCTCATTTTTTAGGGGTAAAAATGTCTTTATTGAACATTACACCTTTATGAACCATTGAATCCTGTAATTGGAAGTAATTATTTTTCAAACTTTATATACATAATGTCATGCTCTTGAAAACCTTGAGGAAGGTCCATGCCAACTGTTGTTAAAGCATCATGTGAAAAATATGATATGAGATCCCTGAATTTGCTAATAATTTTTGTAGTAATTCAACTCATCACCAGTACAAGAATTACAAAATGATCATTCACATTGACATGCATCGTAATAATTTATTTTTTTGTTAAACATCTTTTAAATGTTCTCGGTGATTATAATAATATAGGAATGATGTCATTTTTTACTTGGGTTTTTACTTGTAGATTCCTCTACCTCTTGTGGATAAAAAGAGTAATGTTGTTAGAGATGTTGACATGGACATGTATTATTCTGTTAATGCCTTTATAAGGTGTATCATGAAGATCCTGGAGGTGTTACTTCATCTGTAGTTGGTCATAGAATGTGTGGAGTAGTCGAGACCGCATGTTCAAGGTAATAAATTGATCCATCATTACTGTTTTACTATTATAAATACTATGTTAATTCCCCTCACCTATTTAAAATGCATTGGTCAAAAATCTGGAATCTATTTTAGTGTTCTCCCTAAAAATATATTGATTCCTTGTTCATTTATTCAATCTATGCCTCATCTGTGTAAACAATCTAAGTAGAATCTAGGTGTATTTTTTAGTGTGTGTGAAATCTAGAATCTATATAATGTTTGTGAAATCATGAATTTTCATTGTAGGGAGAGCATGAGAATCGAAGGCTAGGCCCACATGGTTTTGACAATGGCGCAATATTATAATCTTTGGAAGGGGAGGTATGAGGCCATGGAGAAGATGCTGAATGTCCTTCCCACAAAAAATACATACTGAGCATGTACCTGTATAATTTATTAGATGGTGAATCAATATTGACATCCATTTTTCAACATGTAGGTGAAGGGAAAATTATCCAAAGAAAAAAAGGTAAATTAACCTCTCTTTCTCCTAATTAATCAATTACCCTGCTATACAGAACCATTGGAAAGATGAAATGTTCACTAGTTAAATACGATGAGAGTAATTAGAAATTAAACAACAATTATTTGGTAGAGGGAATATTTTTAGACCAGTGCATATTTTTATTTGGTATAAATACAATGAAAATTGATGTCTATGCAATATATCCCCTCACCTATTTCTCAGATGGGTTTCTTAGTGTTCCTCTTTTCAAATAGAGTTTGGCTTCCACTTAGATTTAACCCATGCCCTGTGTGTGAAATCTAGAATTTGGAATCTGTTTTAAAGTTCTCATTTAATTATCTTTGTAATATGGTATCTATTTTAGTGTTCTCATTATCATTGGTTCTAGGGAATGTGAAAATATAGTGATGTATAGTATAGTGGGTGTTCATATTCATGTTACAGTTCAAGGGATCATCTAGGTTCGTGTACTAATGAGTGTTGTGAGCCATCATTGTAAGTATTCTTGTCTTTTACTTGATTGACAGGTTATTTTTAGGCATTCCAGTGGCAAGGCGTACAGGTACTTATCATTTTATTTTAGGGAAGGTAGCCCATGTAGCTTGTAGAATCTGACCGGTAAGATGCTTCCACAACCCATGAAATTTTAGTTTTTTTGAATGTCTAATTGTTTTATGGAGGTGGATTTGGATCATGGTATGGAATTATGATGTGTTTTTTCCTAAGGTTAATTTATTCAATGTTTTAATGTAGTCACATTTTTTAACATTATTTTAAGAAACATTAACTAGTTTATATTTTTTTTGATCAATTTCGTTGATGAAATTATCATGGAAATTAGAATATAAATTAGTAGGATAGAATAAAATTGTGTATGTAAAATATCCTTGATAATAATAGGATTCTGAAGAATAATGTAGCAATGAAGTAGTAAAAGAAGAAGTCCCTCCCTAGGGGGAATAAACAAGGATGTTCATTATATTCAAAATAGAGGGGAATCTAATTTAGTTACCTATAATCTAGGTGCCATACTCTAGTATAATCCCATTAAATATCTTCAACAATTTTATTTTTGGGGACCTATAGTATGTTGTGCTCCTGTGGTTTTCATTTGTAGTAAACTTACCTATTCCTTGAGGTTCTCGTTATTTGTTTTTTTCATAATTAATAATTTTGTACTGTAGTAACATTACCAATGATGGAGTCACTACTCATTCTGATCATTTTATTCCACCATTGAAATGATACCCAATCAAAAAATCACAAATCCAATATGGCCCTCCATGGCTTTTGTTTTCTTCAAGTGATTCTATATTTTTTATTATTTTTCCTCCGTCGTCCTATTTCTTCTGTGCTTTTTTCTTGAACCACATTTTTTCTGGCCTTTTAATGTATTGTACTGCCTCTATATTATTGTCACCATATTGACTTTTAATTTTTTGTTTCTATTTTTTTATCATGCTCCAAATTTTTATTCTAGTATTTTATTTTATTCTAGTTATTTTTCCTTTCTGATTTTATTTCATGTTGGATTTTTGGTTTCATTTTATGTTTCTCTATTTTATTAATTAATTATTTTTTAAATAAAATGATATAATTCAATTTTATTTTCTTGTTGTGTAGGTACTACCATTTTTGAATATAAAAAAAATCAACACAATTTCAAGAAGTTTGACACAAATGTTTATTCCTTGAAGGTATTTCCTTTATCCTTTTTGTGTAAGCTATTTCTATCACTCGTTTGTGTACATCCCTTAACTCCAAGTGAGTTATTTACTCATCTATTTTCTCATATGTTTGTTCATATATAGGAGTTTCCATGGATGGGTATGGGGTTGGAGGTGTCATAGACCAGAGTTGATATGGATGGTCTGGAGCTAGAGCTCCAGAGCTGGAGCTGGAGCTGGCATGGATAGTCTAGAGATGGAGAAGATAACATACACTGAAGATGGCATGGATAAGGCTCAAGCTGGCATGAATTGGCTAGGGATAGAGATGACATGGATGGGCTGGTGCTGGAGTCATTGTTGATGATGGGAAAGATCTTCTAGGGTGGTTGATTCTATTTTGGAGGGATCAAGCATGGTGGGGGTTGAGGTCATGGTTATTAAGCGCTAAAATTGTAGAACATAATTGTGTGTGTGGAGGGGGATCCAAAAGGTTCTATTTTCTTTCTAATTTCATTATTAATATAATTAATTCCATTCTAATATTTAATATGTATTTAACTTGTCTTCAGTTTAATAATTAAAACATATATATTATATATGATAAATTAATAAATAAAATATGAAATTTTACTGAAAATAAAAATTTATAACTTTTATTTAAATTTAATTGTTAAAAAAATATTAAATATTGGTAATATTATTACTAACAGATAAATTTATCACCAGAACCTGTTGCTAAACACTTTAACCAACATATAAATTATCTTTTGGTATTATTATAATTGCAGCAGAACTATTTTATTTGTCGCAAAAACATTTAGTGACAGAGTTTTTACCAACAGTCTAGTGATAGGGATATATATGTTCGTAAAACGTTTTACAAACAGAAAATGATCTTTTACCAACAGATATGTCCCTGTTGGAAAAAGTGAAATATTTTGTAGTTTCCATTGAGTATGATCTCAACATGTCCTCATGTATTTTGATAGTCTGATTAGATTGTCAATCAATTTGAGGATGATAAGACATACTAATGTTAAGCTCAATATCCATACCATGTTAAATACTCTTCCAAAACATAGAGGTGAATCTTGGATCTCGATCGGATAAAATCGATAGTGGTACTCCATGAAGCCTTAACACATATCTGATATATATTTGTGCCAGTTGATCAAATGATAAATCCTCTCGAATTGTAATGAAGTGTGCAATCTTTGTAAGATAATCCACAATAACCCAGATAACATTGTTTCCTTTGTTTGTATTCAGAAGTCCGGTGACAACCATGGCGATGTTATCCCATTTCCATGATGGTATGGGTAATGGTTGCATTATCCCCTTAGACTTCTTCCTCTCATCCCTCACTTTCTAAAATACCAGGCACCTTGATATATAATCAGCGATCTCATTGTACATGTTATCCCTCAAATAATTCTCTCAGCGATCTCAATACATATTTGTGTTTCCATGTTGAATGGAGAAATATGAACTATTTGCATCATTCAAAAGTTCATTCTTTAACTATGGATTTGATGGAACACATAGTTTTTACCCAAATCTCACAATACATTCTTCATTAACATTGAACTCAGAGGATATCCATTTTCAGATAGTTTCCACTTTCTTCTGAATGTCTGCATCATCCTTTTGTGAATCCTTTAACCTTTTCAAAAGACACGGTTGAGTAAATCATTTGTGAAAGGATTGATGATGTTCCCTTCTTTATTATTATCATGTCCATCTTCATCAAATCTTAGATGATTGGATCCTTTTCAATACTCATCAATGATAGAATTATTTGGTCCTTTCTAAATAGAGAATCATCCAACTTGTTCGCTTTCCTAGGGTGGTAATGTATTGAGAAGTCATAGTCTTTGATCATCTCTATCCATATTCATTAGTGCAAATTCAACTATTCTATGTCAATATATACTTGAGGCTTTTGTGGTCTATGTATATTTCACGCTTCTCCCCAAAGAGGTAATGTCACCAAATTTTTAAATCAAAGATTACTATATCCAACTCCAGATCATGTGTTGGATAGTTTTTCTTAGTATGTTTCAATTTCCTTGAACAATAATAAATGAATTTGTCATTTTTCATCAACACATAGCCCATGACCTTCTTCGAAGCATCACTAAATACCACAAAAATTTCTCCACTTGTGGGTAATGTGAGCATAGGCACAATGATAAGACTATTTTTCAAATCGTTGAAGCTCTCTTCACACTCATCACTCCAAGAAAATTGTACTCCCTTCCATGTTATCTTAGTAAGAGGGTTGGAAAATCGTGATAAATTTCTCATAAGTTGGTGATAATATTCAGCTAACTTGAGAAATCTACATATATCTATTACTGATGTTGGCCTCATTCATCCCTCAATTTCAGCTATCTTAGAGTTACCCACAGATATCCCATTACTTCTAATTATATGAACTAATAATGATACCTCCTTCAATCATAACTCACACTTGTTGTACATTTCATAGAGTATCTCATTTCTCAAGGTCTCTAGTATAGTGCTTAGATGTTCCTCATACTCCTCCATGGTTTTGGAGTATATTATAATATCGTCAATAAAGACTACCACAAATTTTTCTATGTAATATCTAAAGACTCTATTCATAAAGTACATGAATATTAATGGATAATTAGTGAGTCTGAAATCCATTACTTTGAATTCATAGTTCCTGTATCTTGTATGAAAAACTGTCTTGGGGATATCCCCATTCTTCACCCTTACTTGGTAAAATCCCAACCACAAATCCACTTTTGGAGAAGTATTGTGCTCTAAATAGTTTATTTAACAAGTCATCAATTTGGGTTAGAGGATACTTGTTCTTTATTGTGATTTTTTGAGCTCACATTAATCAATGAAAATGTGCATTGACCCATCCTTCTTCTTAACGAAGAGGATTAGTGCACCCCATGGTGAGGCACTTGGGCATATAAACCATTTATCCAGATTCTCGTGTAGTTGTATCTTCAACTCCTCAAGCTCTTAAATAGCCATTCTATATGGAGTCTTAGATATTGTCAATTCCCCAGGTATAATATCAATTGAGAATTCAACATCTATTCGAGGATTATGACTAGGAAATTCATCGGGAAACACTTTAGAGAATTCCCACACAATAGGAATGTCTTCAAGGATGGTTTCTTCCACAGACATAATCATTTGATCCAGATATGCATGCTTATAGGGTAGTAATATATTTTCTTGAGATGATGGTTCTAAAGAAGATTCATCTTCATCTTCGCACTTGTACAGAATTGGGGGTTGATTCTCTATACAGAGAGTGATTTCCCTCTTATGGAAATTTAGGTTTGATCTATATAGAGAAAGCCAATACAGGACAAGAATTGCATTAAATTCCACCAGATGGAGTATGACAAGGCTTTTAGGAAGTTAAATCCAAAAATTATGATAGGGGAGGAGTTATATTCACAAGATGCAAAGATTTCCCCATTTTTCGTTCTCACTAATATCTTTACTTCAATGATTTGTGATGGTGTTGGCATTGTTCTACTTAAATTTTGGGATATAAAAGAATGCTTAGAACCAGAATCAAAAAGTATGTTAACTATTATTGAATGAATAACTAGTGTACCTGTCACCACTTTGTTATTGGGGTTCACTTCGGCGGTAGTAAATGAAAAATATCTCCCTTGTTGCCTTGGCGGTTTTTGGTTGCCTCTAAAAAGCCCTGGCTTAGGGAACTGGTTTGCAAAGTGCCCTAGTTATTTGTAGTTAAATCAATGATCAATGTGTTGGGAATCAAACTGAGTGTTCCTTTCCTCTATTATAGACGAGGGTTTTTCTTGTTGGAAATTAATGGTCAGGTTCCATTCTCTTCCACACATAAAGCATTTCCTCGTCCCCTTTAGGAAATTTCAAGGGTTCTTCTTTCTACAACTTTGGAAAGTGGGGTGCTAGATTTTCTTATCCCCATTGGATTTATCCATTAAATATCTAGAATTAAAGTACACCTTATACTTCTTATCTCCATGATACCTCTGAGATTATCCGATATCCATTTTGACCTTGAGGGCACATTGAATGATTCCCTCATAGATCTTGAAGTCATAGATTTCTAGGGATTTATGTAGGTTGGGTTTTATCCCACCAAAAAAGTGGTTATCCTTGAATTCATGGGTAATGACAAAGCGAGAGGTGCATTGTGAAAGCCTTGTAATGTTTTCCTTGTACGTTCCGATGTATTCGTTGTTTTTTCCTTGAGGTAAAGGAAGTCTCTTTCCATCTTAATTCAGAGAGTGTGAGGAGAAATTTGTGAAAAATATTTTTCAAAAATCTTTCCAATTCAACCCCTCAATCTCTTCCTCAGGCTTCATATTTTTTTATCAATGTCCAACATTGATCAGCTTAACCCTACATATGATAAGTTGGAAAAGTAACCTTCTCTTATTTGAAACATAGAAGGATGGATAAGATCTTCTCAAGGGACTTGATCCAATTTTCATCGATTGAGGGATCATATGATCCATTAAAAGTAGGAGGCATTTGTCTCATAAAGCATTCGATTGAAACTTGTTCTTTATTAGGGGGTTTAATGTTCCTCTTGACCCATGTTTCTATTCAAAACTTTTGTTAACTAAGAATGTATCTTGACAAAGTTCGTGATTCCTCCTCCAATCAGATTGGGCACCTCATTAGAATAGTTGTCACATTGATCTTCGCATTGGTTTTTAGCATGTGTCCTCTTATTACTAGCCATTATCTGGAATAAAAGTAAAGTTATGGGTAACACATAAAGGGTAATCCAAAGACAAAAATGGGTGACTTATAAATTATTTTTATTTTCTTAACTTATTAATTTATAGGCTTCAATCTGTGTTATCCTTGATCAACTTCCCAACATATATTCTTAGGGGAATTTTATTTATTACCTTAATAATGGTTTGTAAAAATCTTGTGAATTTACCAAAGAATATCCCATAGGAGATTCGTAACCAAGAGTGCATCAATACGTGTTTTCATGCACCAGTTCCCATTTGAGTCTAGCTCAACGAGGTATTTTCGGGTTTTACCCCTAGATATATCTGTGCTAGAGCCACCTCTACCGGCTTGTATCCAGATAGGGATGTGTTTTCTTGATAAAACACTTACTCAATAATCAAAATATTTAGGGATATTTTTATTATACTTATACGTATCCCGAGGTTTTTCTAATCCTAATCCCAAAAATAACTAAACCTATCCTATAATACCAACTATAACAACCCTGCTCTTTATTTCACACTTAAACATTATTTATTACATAAAAAATTCTCTTGATACAAAATAGAAGATAGAGAGGTATATTTTATTTGGGGCTTAGTAACATTACATAACATCTTAAAACACAAAACACACAACTTTATTGAAAACTTATTTTACATGACAACACACATTCCTTTATACTTAGAATTACATGGGATAACCTGACGACATCCATAAGAAATGGGTGAGTGATAAATCCCAGTAAGGAAGTAAAAAAGTCATAAAATGAAGAATAAATTAAATTCTAGTAAATAGGCATATCAATTTATCATAATAGATACATTAACATGAAGGCATGATATAGCATGATTATCATAACATGGAAATGTGGCATCAACATTTAACTTGATATTTGCATGATCCAAGACTCATTGCATATGGAGCATGAGTAAACCAACATTGAACTTGAATTATAATGATTAAACCATCATTTCACGTGACATATCATGATACTAATATTCACCCAATGCATTGGAGTGCTATTAGGGCACACCCTTCTTAATCATTTCATTTCAATCATGAGTGTGCCACATGTATCATATAACATTGATTCATTAACCATCATCATTTATTCCATGAAAAAGGAATGTGGAATTAATACATGAAACTATATAATCAATAAGAAAATGTGCATAAATGTGAATACCCATGATAGAGAAATGGGTATGGCATTCACTACACAATCACTTTGGCTTAGAAAATCATGGTACAATTTCAACAGCATAACGACATGACATAAGAATTCATAAAACGATTGATGATAGATAAAGGGGTGTCTCATCATATTTAAATTAAATTTATAGTAAGGGGTAATATAAAAACATTTACCAACATATTTAATGGAATTTATATTCATAATACAAAATAATTTCTTAAATGTAAATGTGGAGAGATAAATTCCTTACAGAATTTCGGCATGGTAAGGGGTGTACATAGGAGGCATTAATTAGAGAGAAATGGGTCTATAATAATTCAAACATAAGGAAGGAAGTATGGTGGAGGTAAAAAATCATACCCCAACATTATTAAGTGAAAACAAAATGGTATAACAATATAGAGAATTTTGGAAAAAAATGGGAAAGGAAGAAATCTCTTACTTGGAAGTGTGATCCCAAAGGCTTCTGAGAGGATTGAGAGAGGATTATTGGGAGCTTGATGCACCTTATGAGAATTATAGATATATGAGGTGAGAGTTTGTTAGATCTCATAAGGATTTTAGTAAAGAGTAAGTGGGATCTTGGGTGGAATTATATAGGAAAAGAGAGGGAATTCTTTATTATTTAGGTTTTGGACACCAGAAAATAATCTAATAAAAACCACTAAACTGCCCATGCTTACTTCAAATGTGGAGTGGAAAAAATTAATTTATATGTTAAATGGGAAAACATATTAAAATATGAGTATATATTATGTGGAGGTGAGTCACACTCTCAAGGAAATCAATTTAAGAATTTAACATGTTTTATAAGTCTTCGATGGTCTACTAAAGCTTTTTAAAATAAACAAAAAAACTTAAAATCACATTATATTAATGGTAAAACAAATATTGGTCAAACATATAATTTATATTATTTTATTACATCACTATTGTGTCATTATGATGTCATAAAACACATTAAATAATTAAATGGTATTTAATTTTTACCCAAAAATTCGACTATCTCAGAAAATTATGAAAAATACATTGTTGGATAATTTTAACATCCTGAATTCAAAAATAACATTAATTTTATCCAAATAACTTTATAAATATTTCAATTTTTACTTTTAAAATAAAAACTAACATTTATTGAAAATTCATGGGTTTTGACAGAAAACAACTTTCAAACCATAATAAAAATTATAATTGTATTCATATAAATTATACGACCATTTATATTTAATAAAAATTAATTTAGTAAGTAAATCTTACTAAAATATTATTTAATTAAAAAATCCATTTACTCATCAAAATAGTTTTACTAATTTAATATTGACTAAAAAATACTATTTGGGATTTAAAATCCATTTACAAAGTAACAATAATAAAATAAAATTATATTCTTTATTCTATACAAAAATTATGCACATAATAATAGTGCTAGGGTCTTGTTACATAACCCCTTATAACACCCACATTAGACCTAAGGGTAAGATGTGTGATGGTGACAGACTCTTGGGGCTGCTCGGATAACATTGCTTTGGTCGTAATCTCTATCAA
Source organism: Viscum album (assembly GCA_963277665.1). Taxonomy (NCBI): domain Eukaryota; kingdom Viridiplantae; phylum Streptophyta; class Magnoliopsida; order Santalales; family Viscaceae; genus Viscum; species Viscum album. Next base: position 1,025,834,408 of record OY728126.1, read on the forward strand.
CTTTTACTTCTCCCGTAGGTGGTTCCATTAGAGATTAACGTGTTGAATCTCATCTTGGGCTTGGTCAAGAGCCATTCCTAGTGATGCCAACTCCTTTTCGGGCTCCGACAAATGAGCTTCATATGGAGTAATTCTACTGGATGAGGTCATCAATTCCTTTATCCGAGTAAATTGGATTTGTTAAAGACATATATTTATACTAATCATGTGATCACTGTTCAATGGCTATATTTTCAACGGTAATAATTCATAAAGGTATTTTGAAGTCCAAAATCATAAAAAAGAATAATTTCATCTGTTATATATCCATTTTACATAATTATACATTTAATTAGATCAAGATGAATTTTCATTAATAAAAGTTTCTGTTGTTACAATCCATTTCGGGCTAAATATGATAAACAAAAGAACTACATAGAAGGTAACCAATAGTTTTCATGTTCCAAATCATTGTGAATCATATTTATTTTTTCAAATAGGATTAATGAATAATTTTGTTTTTTTTTAATAAATAAATAATGTTTTTTTACCTAATCAGTAAACTCTGAATATGATAGTTCCTTAGACTGTTGACCTATTCTTTTATTGTTTGTATGGATGGGTAAGAAATTGGAGCTCCGTATTCAACCGTGTCACGTGGTCTGATCCTGAAGAAATATCTTACCCAAAAATTAAAAAATATATAATGTATCATCATTTTATTTTATTTTTATTTTTTTTAGGTTAAATGAAAAATAAAAAAATAAATTATAATAATAATATTATAAAAAATAAAAGTACACATCATTGGTCATGGGGAAAACCCTTTCACAACCAGAGAAGCCTCAGGGACTCGAACCTGGGACCGAAGGGAGACAGGAGAGTGTGCCTACCACTAACCTACGGCTTGAAGTGTTTCATTCTTCTATTTTATTTAAATATATACTTATATTCTAAAATTTATATGTCCATATATATATATATATATATTATAGTTTTTACTTGTTCCAGGTATTGGTCTTTGGTATGCTTAAATAAATAGGTGTGTTTTCCTTTCCTTTTGTTTTTCATTATTTAAAGGGACCTCAAGGGGTTTCCATTATGTTCCAATTTTTTTGGTGTTAGATATTCTGGGGACGCTGAGGTGATATATTTTTTAGACAAATCACATAAATATAAAAAAAAACTATCATAATTGATGAGGGTTCTCCAAGTGACTTGGAGATCAAGCAATTAAAAGGGAATAACAAGAACATCAACTTCATCATCGAATTTACTTAATTCCATTATCCTTATTTTCAATTTCCCTTTTACACTCACCTTCTCTGCATATACCCCCTTCTAAATTTTCTTTTCTTTAAACACTTGGGATAGTGTTTTTTTATGTTGGGGGAGATGAAATAAGAAAATTATTTTCTCTGAAAAAAATGATTTGAAAAAAAAGTGTGCCTTAATGTAAGGAAAAGGTCTTTAACCTTGAACATGATAATACACATTTTTCACTTTGAAATTGAATATAAAATAATTTTACATGTCTTGATTCTTATTTTAATGAATCTTTAAGTTCATGTGCATAGATTTTGGAATTTTTGATTGTCCGATGTTATTTTTCACCGTCTATATTTTCTTCCATTTAATAAAAAAACAATGAATGTCCTATCGATTATGGGGAATTAGTTTGAGTTTATGGGGTCCCACAAATAAATAGCCTAGGTTTGGTGATAATTTATGTTTTAATATGATTATTCAATAAAAAAATAAATAAAACAATAATTTTTCACATAGAGCACTAAAATAAACTAATGTGTGGCTTTCGGCACTTGGGGATCATGACTCGATAGTTTTCTCGACTAGATTTAGTAATTTTATCTCTATTTGTGGTGATTTGGCATTCTTTTCGATTGATTTAACTTGATATGATTCCCACATATGTGGGCTTCACTTGGTTCCCTAAGATCTTTGATCCTATGAGTCATCAACAAAGTCTCCCTACATGGGTTGACTATGTTGAGTTCAATTTAAATTACCATGGAAAAATTGATAAAAATTAATAATAAATTAATAATCATATTAATATTGAAATGTGATTTTACCTAAAACTTACCTCATTTACCCTTTTAATAAAGATGAACCCACATGTCTATTGTTATACACAACACATAATCATAATTAATATTGGAAGAAATATGGTGATGAATTTGAACAATGGAATGGGCTTGGGATTGTTATCTCCTTATGAAACTATGTTGTATTAAAATATTTTGATGGGTTTCAGGATTTTTTGCTATAAGGGTTTTTTGGTGATCATTGTGTATTAAAAAAAAATTTAAAAGGGAATTTAAATTTCATATTGTTGAGATATATTTAGCTCGGGACTGGAAAAACTCATGTTAGGGGTGTGATTAGCCACTGAATGAGGATAATATTATATGTTATTATATATAATATTCATGGGATTTATTAATCATAGACCCCATTTTAGTTCATTTTACACTTTGAACATCATTTCTCATTTGGATAGTAAGTCGTTCTTAAAATTCACTATAACATGGTACATTTTTTAACACCATATAAAATACTGAATGGTCTTGATTTTATATTAAAATTTAATTTTCAGGTTTCTCATTACATTGGTAACAATTCATACTTTTGGAGTACTTGACGTTTCACATAGGAAGACACCCCAAAATGGGCTTTCTTTCCAACACATTCTGGGAAAAGTAAACTGGACAAAAACCCAATAAATAGGCTTTAGTGGTCAAGATACAATCCCAATGATTCTAAATAATTAACGGAAGATAGATAATATCATGGATAAAATTTAATAAAATAGTGAAAATAGATCATTCGGATGTTTTAATAGAGTTCCAGGTAGCCCAAGTTGGAGATAAAATTATGAGCCAGATTTTGTGGCCTAGAAAAACATCCCACCATTTTACCCATATCTAGTAAACAATAAAATCGTTTGGGATGAAACGTTACAAATAATTAGTGGAAATCTGGAGATTAATTTTCTTCAACTATGGAATACTCTAATTTGGCCACATATAAGTTCATTTAGGAGCCTATGTTTTGTGGATGCAAGTTGGATGTCATTCTGGGTCAAGGGTGGAAAAGTCTGAATTCAACAAACTTTCCACCACCCTAGGCCTACCATACACAAGTGAGAATACTTAGACTATCGGGGGATCAATCCAAACCTCGTGATATTCCCATTTAAGGAAGTGGCGTGGGAGTATTTTATCATATTTTTTGGCTTGGTTTCATTGTACTGTTATGATGTCTCTTTGTGTTTGTAATTGCATTTATTTCTCAAGTAAGTTGTTCAATTCACCTTAGTTACTTTATAAAAGTTCTTCATTTCCACTTATTATTTTTTTCTCTATATCATTTTTATAATGTTTCCTCAAGGTGTGAATGTTTTCATACTATAACTTGTGAAATTTATCACCCCATAGTGGAGTGATCATTATTTTGTTATTTTTACTTCTTCAATTCCACCCTCACAAGTCTACTTCCTGCTCCCATTGAGAACATGTCTTTAATGGATGACTAACCCTTTTATGGGTTGATCTGAGTGAGTATCAAGGGGATGTATTGTATGTTATCTATCACTCTCTAAATGTTTAATAATTTCTTTTATTTGAGTTTCTTTCATTCAATGATTTTCTCTCTTCCTCTTCCATAATGAATTTATTTTCCGCACTTTTATGTGCTACGATGGTCCTTTACCTTAGAGTACTCATGAAAATGATCCTACAAGTGTATAGGTTATTAGAAAGTTCCTATGAAGGTTTTTCATCAGTAAGTAATGAGGATTTATTGAATTAAATGAATTAATCCTTCTCATGTTAATGAAATTGAAATCATTAAAAAAGGAATTCATCCAATTGACCCTGAGTGATAATCTAGGATCAACTCATTATGTTAATTTGAATTAACATAAATCTATTAGTGATCCTTTAAAACCATCTAAAATCAACCCAAATTTGGAAACTTCATTTCCAAAAACAATCCATAGAAATTATGTGTTTGTAGGTTACTTCTTCATTCTTTGAGGATTCGACAACCTAAGCTAAATTATTAGTGACCGCTTAACCCTAAAATCTTGGGCAAATTTGGGAGACACCAGCCTAAAATTTATAATATATGCATACTAAGTGGTATACATTATCCCTTATTCTATTATAGGTTAGATTTGGCGTTCGTGGACTGGTCCTCATTGGGTTGGGTAGTGACATTTGTCATAAGTTTCAGATTCATGAGTAGAATGAACCAAAGATAGTACATCAATGCCTTTATGGACATTATGTGTTTCTGGTGATTCTCTTTAGTGTAATGAATGACCTATAATTTCTTATGGTCCCAGTAAACCATATCTTTTATCCTTTATTGAACTAATTTATGCTATACATGATTTATAAAATCATCGTCTATTCATCATCTAAGGATTATCGTAATGATAATTTGAGGATTTTTCTAGACATATTTCAAAACAACCCATTTTATAAAAAGATCTCAAAGTGTCCGTTATAGATTTAAGAGGTCTAGTTCAAAGGGGTTTTTCATATTTAAGTGTGGAGTATCTATGGACTTGGTTTATCTCAATTTTTTGGTATATTAAGATCTACCTAAGAATGTGTTCGTATAACACCCTAAGATTTTGTAATACATTTTTCTTTAAATATGTCTAATTTCATTGATAGATTTATTTACACGTAAAACTAAGATTAAAAACCCATTAAAAATTATTGAAATATTTATATTTGAAAATTATTTCACTTTTTGAATCATTATTTCAATATTTTCTTATATTTATGTTTTTGGATTTTTCTAAAAAGTTTTATTTTTTAGTGAATAGTGAAAAATACTGATTTTTGTAAAACTGCAATTTCATTTATATGAATCAAGTAACTTAAAAGTCTCCTTATATTTGGTTTTAAATTTAAATAATATAAATTTTATTTAAAAAAAATCTTATTAATTCCCTTATAATCTTCATTTTACATTATTTTGATACAGATCAATTTTTAGGATTAAAAACGTGATTTTATGGAAACTATTTTTCCATTGCATTTTATGGGTTTATTTCTCAATTTATATATAAAACATATAGGAATTTAATTTCATAAAATAGTTTCCAAATTTTTAAATATGAGGATAAAAATTTTGTAAATAGAACTTTTTTATTTTTAGGCAATATGAACAGTAACTGTGGAAAAAATATTCACCTTAGAGAAGGTTGAATCAAGTAATTAAGGTTAAAAATAAGGTGAAAGGTCATTAAAAATAAACCCAAATTTCAACCTTATTTCATTTTATGGGTTTATTCTACCATATCCTTCCAAATTTCTAATATATGTAATTAGTTTCATATTACCTTGATTAAAACATTTTCTTTATTTTAATTAATGAATGTTCCAAAATGTCACTCTCATAACTATAATATCACTAAAATATTTACATAAGGATAAAAATAGTATATATTAGAATATAATTTTTTATTCTAAATATTAATTTTTTTATTATAGTAATTTTTTCTTTTTTTAGGGATGAAATATTTACCATGACTTCTTACACACTACTGACATAGTGGTAGTTCAAGTAGTACAAAACTAAAATTAATAATTTAAAAAATATTAAAAAGAAAAACAATTTGGATGAATTATAGAATTTGATGAATTTTATAGAGATATATAAAATATTAGTGATTTTTAATGTATTATATTATAATTATATCTTTATATTTATGTCTTTAAAGTCAAATTAAATAAAAAGTGTCAAAATTTTCTTTAATAATATTTTATGAAAATAATATTTTGTTAAATTATTTAAATGTGATAAAAATATTTAAATAGGACAAGGTGGGTAAGATAAGTTCTAAAATATCATACATTGGCCATTTATGATCTAATTTTAACCTTATAAGTAAAATTATAACCCATTAGTATAGAAAAACATGTTGTTGCTGATAAGGTTAAAATAGATAATGACGGGGTTAAACCAAAATATAATGTTTAAAATGACATCAAAACATTTGTAAATTTCATTTTATGAGGGTATTTCATCCATATATTATTTTCTTATTAGAATTTATGGCTATTGTTAATCATTATACAGTAGAAATACATTAATAATATTTAAATCTTTTTTTAATTCCAGTTTCTCATTTACCTTCTATATAAATGGAACCCCCTATCTTATTTACACCGCGTTGATCCGTCTAGCTCAACCAACCCCTGAAAAATTTTCTTCTAGATTTTCATGTCCAAAAATTAGCAATTATTTTTTTATTAAAATACCATTCAAATGTTTTTAAGAAATGATCTAAAGGAGACCTATCAAAGAAAAGGTAGTCATTATATCTGACCTATTTCTATTTATTTATTCGTATACTTCCTATAATTATGTTTTATTTTTAATAAAATAATAAAATTAGTATCATCAACATACTAAAATGTTATTATGATTATGTAACAACCATTATTGACCCTTTTTCCATCAAATGTGAAGTGAAGGTATCTCTCATGTGTACATGTTGACTACCGCATCCACGTTGCGATACAATTCAATTTCTGTATCCAACATTCATTGATGGTTATTATTATGGTTTTAATATTTATATAATATATTTATGGCATAATTATAATTATTTAATTATAATATTATATCTATATTATTAGCTTCTAATCTATTAGAAAGCAATAATGATGTTAATTCATACTTGTGGACAACAACCTCCTTGACGTGATGTGGTTTGTTTTTCATTTCCACTTTATGTGGATGGTGATAAGGATAAATTTAATGAATATATATTATATATATTATATAATAATTATTCTTGAAATTTTAGTAATTATTTACCTTTATTTTGTTACATCCATCAAAAGGTGATAACATCATTCATGTGTACGTATGACATATCGTCTTAATGAACGATGTAATTCATTTATCCATTTATATGCTTTATGGACGCATATAAATATATAAATATATATAATTTATTTATAATATTAATATAATAAGTAATATTGTTTAGATTATGTAATAATGATCAATGTACGAGGAATATAACTATTGAAATGAAATTCTCATGAAAAAAAAGAAACAGTTAACACCTGGAATTAGTACTTTTGAAAAAGAATAGCTAATAAATTGGTGTTAAAATGTTGTAATTGTATCATATATGATATTATAAGTATTTCAATTAATACTTTAAAGAATTATCATAAAATTAAATTTGTTACACAATATGTTCAAGCACCTTTGAAGAAATTTGTACTCGAGGTAATGGATTTTCATCTCACATTTTTTTGTGAGACACATGCCATATTCCGGACTTGTTTAACTTATGTTGTGTATATACTGACCATGAATGTATTTTATTATGATTCATATGACTATTATGGATATTTAAATATCTATCTAGATTTATCTCTTTTATTATTATTTTATTTTAAGGTTACCAATGTGGTAAGTGATTTTTCTTAAAACCTCATTGTTTATCAGTATTGTTTATGATTATGTTTCAAATGATGCAATTTCAATATCTACCTCTCAATAATCACATGAATTTTATTAGAATATTATTATTTCCAGAGATTATTTGTTTTTCATTTCATTTTCCACTCTTTAAGAAATCAATTGACTGAAAGAAGTTTTCTAGGGAAACCTGACAGTATTTCCCTCTTTAGTTAAAAATATTTTCTCTTTAACGTCCATGTTTTCTAAAAATGTCTACTTGAGTAGTTTTATTATTCTAATGTGAATTTTAAAATTCATTTTATCCATGTTTTAATTTTAAAAAAAACAGGTTAAATGGAATCTTATTTTTTAATGAAAAAATTACTTTTAATTTTTTACTAAAAGTTTTAAAAAATTATTATTTTATTATACATGGCATGAATAGAATGTCCCACTTCCATCACCACCCAATGATTTTAAGCTTCCATTACAAGTTTCCATGAATATTTTCAAATAAAATGTTTTCCTTATTATTTTGTAAATTTTTATATTTTGAATAAATGATTTCAAATTGAAAAGGGTATTTTCCTCAAGAAATGTTCCAGTGCTATTTTATAGGAATTTTTTATCATTTTTAAAATAATCTGATATTAATTATACTTTAATAGGGATATGATCCAGTGATACCATACATGTTCATTATTTGGATAACTTATTATTATTATTATTATTAAAGGATGATTCTATGAAACCTGCTTCTTTCCCTTGGGTTAATTAAGTTATGAGGAAACCTTTCTATAACCTATTTCTTTTCCATGGCTTAGGATTTGATGAAATGATGAAGTATATAAAAAAATCATTTCCTTTCACCATGTTATAAAATAATGAATATTTTATGATCTTATGGAACACATATATATGAATTTCATTATTTTATGTGTGTGTCTATAATTATATACCCCCATAATTCACTGGGAAATGATGGATATCTCAAGAGAAAATAAAGGTTGGAATAAGAGGAAAAATTAATTCAGTAAGGTAATCTATCCACTATGATAGTATTAGGAGTTAATATTTACTATGGATATGATGGAATGGGTAGTGAACCCAAAAAACTATGATAGATTTGGGAATGAACCTTGACTAAGGATATGATAGAATGGGGAGTGAACTGAATCCTATGTGATTGTCATGGCATTGATCCTTGACTATTATGAAAATAGTTTTCAAGGATTATATGTATTCCACAAACATAAGCCTTATTATAATGTTATGATATCATGGTTCATGTTATTTTATTAATTTATTATTCTTGTCATATGAAATTCCAAGATGTTTTCCACAACTCAATATTATAATCTATTGTATAATTGGTGCAGTTTTAAAATGTTATTCTCATGTTCTCAGACCCTTATGCTCATGTTATGATTAGGTGATCATTAATATCTCTCTATTTTACCCTTACATAAAAAATAAGATCACCATATCTTATGTTTTCTTTTACAAGGTTATGAAAAATGGTTTTAAGTAGGTAATATTTAAGAATTATACTATGTGGGAATATATTGGTAGTACATATTGAAGATATTTCATTAATTATGAAGATTGTGTATCTAGTTTCCAAAGAAACTAAAAAAATATGGTACTTATGAATATATTTGTAAAATATATTGAATATTCATATATTAAGTATTGATATCTATGTATGAAAAGTATGGGTCTCTACAGTTGATATCAAATGGAAAGTTATTCAATCATTAGATATTTTTGCTAGTAAACATTGGTTAAAACCCAAGGGATAAGCCTAAGTATAAGATATCATACAATATTTTTGTTAAGGAATTAATTGATTGTGGGGTTTTATTAGTAATACATTCCTACCTAAATACAATAATTGGACTTGGTTTTCACATAGATTCATATTGGTTTAATAACCCTAAATAGATTTATTTAACTATATCACAAGCATCGTTCGAGTGCATGGTGACTGTGGTGTTACTGTAAACATGGTTTGACACTCCTTAGTAACATGATTTTGTCAACTCAAATTTTATTTATAAACCATTAAGGTAGATTTGAATATATGATGGTCATAAATTACCTTGGTTAAACATAATTCTTCATAGATTAAAATGATGTTTTCAATATTTATACATCCTATTAATTATTTTTCAGGATTGATCACTTTGATTAATGATGCCTGATGGTCATTATAGCCATTTTGGATTCAATAAGAGATTAAATATATAAAGATAACGTTTAGGTGGTGATAGGTATGAAAACATATTGATGTTTCCAATTTAAGATTATTATTTTTTTGAGTTCCTATATATGAGGAACAGTATCTCAAGGAATGTTAATTCATATCCTCAGTGATTGGTTATTGAAATAACAGTGAAATACCATAATGGTATGATACTCAAATATCAAGTCTATAATTATTTTCTGATTGAAATTCATACAAATGTACTTCCTACAAATCTCATTATTCACCATCTTATTGAATTTAATATAATTTTGGGAATGGATTGGTTTTTTTACATAAATCCCACATCAATTTTTGATGAAAAAAAGTAACATTTGATATTATGAACCAATTTATGTATTTCTATTAAGGTAATGGAAAATATTAACTTCTAATAGAAATTGTAACCATTTCATATGTCTTTTTTCCTATTCAAAATTCATGTTTAACATAGATGTTTGGGGAGAAACTCAACATCGATGATAAATCAATTTTTAGGAGTTATTTTGATATTTTTCAAGAATGGATTCCTAGTATTCCTCCAAATATTGAATTTTAGGTTTAAATAGAACTAAATCATGGTGTCACACTAATTTCGATTAATACATGCATAAATACCCAAATTAAACTATAGTAATTGAAGAAGTAACTCTAAGAGAATCTTGAAAAGGGATTCTTTCCACCCAGTGAATTATCATCGACTGCACCTATTCTTTTCGGTAAGAATAAATATAGACCAATGTGAATAAATAATTATTATCAAGAATTAAATAATACCATAATAAAGAATTGGTATCCCCAACTCTTTATTGATGATTTCTTAGTCAATTATGGGGAGCTTAAATTTTTTCTAATATTAGTATTCAATTTGGATAATATCTATTGACGGTTAAAAGTGATGACATACCCCAATATATCCTCCTTTATTAGGAATCAATACTACAAATTTATTGTGATTACATTTAGTCTTACTAATTCCCTTGCTGTCATAATGGATTTAAAAAATAGATTCTTTAGAGATTACCTTGATCATTTTTTTGAGGTATCTATAAATGATATTCTTTTATATTCAAAGCGAAATGAAGATATAGAAGATAATTTAAGAATTTTTATGAATACCCTGATGAATGATATGTTATATGTAAAACTTACCATGTGTGGATTTTGGCTATAAAAAGTTTCATTTTTTGGTCATAAAATCTCAAAAAGGGTATATTAGTGGATCCATCAAATGAGAAAGTTATTGAAAATTGGTCCAGACCAACCATTGTGACTATGATCTATAGTTTTCCAAGTTTTTATGGGTATTATTGATGATTTATATAGAAGTTTTCACAGATATATAATCCATTCACCACGTTAACTTGAAAGGGATTCAAGTTTCTTTGGATGGATGAATGTGAGGAAAATTTCATAGAACAGAATAGATTTTTAGTCAGAACACCTATTCTTACATTACCCTAGAGTGTAAAAGGGTTTTTGATCTATATTGATGCTAAGAATAGGGTACTAATATGTGTCCTCATGAAGAACATTATTTTGAAAGCTTATGATTTGCGATAATTGAAGCATCATGATCAAACATACCCAACTCATGATTTGGAGATAGTGGTGGTTATTTTTACACTAAATATATGCAGGCATTATATTTATAAATTATATATATATATTATTATAATATAATTTTAAATTATAAATTGACTCATAAGGATTTGGATATGACCCATGCAATATGGTGGGAGTTTATTAAAGATTATGACTACTAGATACATTATCAACATGGGAAAGAAAATTAGGTGGAAGATGCTTTGAGTTGAATGGATAATGATAGATTATCTATGATGAGGATAAAAAAGGACACAATATTTCTAGATTTAAAATTATGGATATATAAATCTAGAAGGAAGGGGGAAATATTATCTTTATCAAATGAGTGTTCATCCATCTATCCAATTAATGATTAAAGTGGTGTAAACTGAGGATGTAAAGTAGCAAAATAAGGTGAGTAATGTTCCAATGTTTAACATTGATTTTTATTGAATGATATGGTTTAGTAACCATGTATGTGTCATGTAAATACCATACTAGAATTTTTTTTATTAATCTCATAGTTCAATATTATCGATTCATATTGGAAGTATGAAGATGTACAAATATTTGAAAGAGATTTCTAGTGGGACAATGTGAAGAGAGATATTGCATAATATTTATCTTAGTGCTTTGTATTCCAGTAAGTTAAGGTGGAGAGACGTAAGTCTATGTGTATTTAAAAACCATTACCCATACCATATTGTAAATGGAAAAACATATCCATTTATTTTTTCATCGGAATCCCCAAAACATCTGAAGACCATAATTATATTTAGGTTGTAGTCAATCTAATTTCAAATTCAATATGCTTAATTTATATCATAGAAGATTAATATCATGATTATATTTCCAGAATATATAATAAGTAAGTTCTATGGTTTCATGGAGTGCCATATTTTATTATATCTAATCAGGATCTGTGGTTTTCCTTGATTTTTGGTGAATTATTCAACAAGATATGGATTCAGATTTATATTCTTGTACATTATACCACCCTCATACATATATTTATTCTAATATAACTATTAAAATCTTGGAGGATTTATTTATATATTTCTCTATTTATTTTAAATGGGGTTTGGATCAACACCTTACTCTAGTTGAATTTTATTGCAATAATAGCATTCACTTGAGAATTAGGATGGACCTCTAATGATCCAAACTATTATAAGTGAAATTTCCATTTTGATTTAATTAAATTAATTATTTTCTAAAATGAATATATAAAACACATGAAATCCATTTGTTTAATTATACCATTTTGATTTAAATGACCATTAATTATCATTACCATTGATAATATAGCTATTGAACAGTGATCACATGACTAGTATAAATATAGGGTTTTAACAAATCCTTTCGATATAGAAAAATAAGGTTATTGCCTCAACCTGTAGTATTTTTCCCTATGTATCTCATTTTTCAGAGATTTCAAGGAATATAACATTTCAGTGCTGTTCCCTAGACCATGCTCATGCTGAGATCCAACAACTTAAGCATGATCAAAAGTGATTATGGTAGAAGTTCAATTTTATCAAGATCACGACCCAAACCATGTTCACCAAACAACCCCCATGAAATCCCCAACACCGAACACCATAATATTAGAGAATATGTTGGTGAATTAAAGGTATATATAACAAGACCCTAGCATTATAATTATGTATATTATTTTTTATAGAATAATGAATATACTTTCATACTATTACTATTACTTTATAAATAATTTATAAATTACAAATAATTTTTTTTTGTTTAATTAAAAAATATATTTTGGGTAATTAATGAATTTTTTAATAAATAATATTTTCACAAAAATATTATTATTAAATTAATTTTGTTAAATATAAATTATCCTTTAATTTTCGGAAGTTTAATGTAATTTTTATTAAGGTTTGAATGTTATTTTTGTCAAAACCCGTTAATTTTCAATAAACATCAGTTTTTATTTTAAATGTAAAAATAAACTTATTTAGAAAACTATTTTGATAAAATTAATATTATTTTTGGAATAATGATGTCTAAATTTTCCAATAGTGAATTTTTCATAATTTTAGGAGACACACAAATTTTTGGGTAAAACATAAATACCATATAAATATATAGTGTGTTTTATGACGTCATAATAGACTAATAATGATGTAATAAATACTATAAAATCTATATTTTTTCAAATATATATTTTTCATTTTAAAATAATGTAATTTTTGGTTTATTTTATTTATTTTATAAATACTTAGTGAATCCTACAAGACATATAAAATATTTTACGATTTTAAAATCATTTCCTTGAAAGTTTGACTCACCTTCACATATGCAAGGGAAATGTTTTAATATATTTGGACCTCATCCTTATAAAATAATATATACCACTCCCCTTTTCTAGGAACGGTGGGAAAAATCATGGGATGGTTTGTGTTATTGCTTATTTTATTGTGTAGTGTCAAAAACAAAAAAAATAAATAAATCCCCCTCCTTTCATTGATAAACCCAACCAAGATCCCATTTCTATTCACTAAAACTCCATCAATATTTTTGAAACACTAACCACTAATCCCTAGAGTCCTCCCAGGGTGCCTTAATCTCCCAAGAAACCTCTCCTAAACCTTTGGATTCACACATCCATGTAAGGGATTCTCTCTCTTCTTGTTATCAAGCACATCATTTATGATATTCCCTTTTGATTTCCTTTTTCTTAAGTTTGGATATATTATAACATTTCACCCATAATTTCCATTTGGTTTTTCAATGATTTGATCCCCTTTAACTCTCATTATGCCCCCTGATTTTTCTTTATGTACACTCGTTACTATGCCAAAATTATGTAAGGGATCTTCCACTCTCAACTTTTATGAAGCACTCCTTTTTTGATATATATTTTAATTTCAATTTTCATATGTAGGGATTGTTTCATACATACTCCCCTTATGGTACATTTTATTTCTAAATAATTATAGCTTTCTTTCACCCTCATTAATTCATTCATGATTTTTTTATACACTCGTTACCATGCCAAAATTTTATACGGGACTTATCTCTCCTCATTTCCAATGAAGAACTGCTTTTATATCATGCATCTTAAATTCCATTTAATATGTTGTTATATTATGTTCCATGCTCCCCTTATTATCCTTCTCATGTTTAAATGATGATATACACCTTTCTCTCTCATCAAACAATTTTATGAATTTCTATATGATGTCATTATGTTGCCAAAATTGCACTGCAATTTTCCATGAAAAAATCACTATGTAGTGAATACCATACCCATTCCACTATTAAGGGTATTAACCTTTATGCAAATATACCTTTTTATTTAGAACTTAAATGTATTTATTCCTCATTCCTTGATCATGGAATAAATTATGATGCTGAATGAATCCATGTTATATTATCTATGTGGTACACATATGCATGAGATTGAAATGATTATAAAAGGTGCACCCAGATAGTGCTCCAATGCATTGGGTAATGTTTGGTATCATGATATTTCATTTTGGGATAGGGGTTTACCTAATTACTTTATTGTAATTTTTTCACCAGGTTGGGATAGGGGTTTACCATATTTATTTTTGTTTAAGATTCAGTGTTTTAAATTGTTTCCAATTTTCCATGTTATAGTTATCATGTTATATCATGCCATTATGTTCATGTATATTTTATGCTTCATTGATATGCCTATTATCTATCATGTATTTTATTCCTGATATTATTCTATTTTTATTCCCCTACTGGGATTTATATCTCACCCCTTTCTTATGTATGTCTATAGGTTATCCCATGCATTGTTATGTACGAAATAATCTTGTGGCTATGTAAAAGAATATTTCAATAAAGATGTGGTATTTTATATTTTAAGTTGTTATATAATGTTACTTATTTCCCAATACACTATACATATCGATATTTTAGTTCGTATTACATGTAATTTTATATCATTAAATCATGTATGAATGTAATAAAAAGAAGAGGGTTTTTATAGTTGGTATCATAGGAAAGTTTAGTTATTTTTGGGATTAGGATTAGAAAACTCTAGTAAAAGCCTTCTGGATCAGACTAATTAATATAAAAACATCTCAAAATCTTATTTAGTATAGAGTAAGTGTTTTATGAAGCAAATACATCCATGTATGGATATGAACAAGCAGATTTGGCTCTGGAACAGATGTATCTAGGGTTAAAACCCAAAAAACACCGCTTTGAGATAGACTTGAATGGAGAATGGTGCATGAAAACAGGCCTTGATGGACTCCTAGTTTGACACTCCTAGGGTATATTCTTTGGTAAATTCATAATCATAGTATGAACCATTATTATGGAACAAAATACCAAAATAATATATGTTAGGAAATAGATCATAAATAACATAGACTAAAGCCTTAAAACTCATAAGTTAAGGAGATAATTGTAATTTACAAGTTATCCCTTTAATGTAATTTGATTACCCTTTATTTGTTTAATAGTTTAAAATACTTACCTCTAATTTTTCATTTATTCTAGCGAGCAGCCAATAATATGAGGAATCGGGATAACAACTGATGAGAATATCAATGGAATGATTTCCCTAATAAGATGCCCAATTTGATGGGATAGGGAATCACACACTTTTTCATGGTACTCCCTCAGTTAACTCATATTTTTAATAGAATCCCAGATCAAGAAGAACCTCCAACCCCACCTAAGAAATAACATGTCACAATCAATAAATTCACGAGGCAAAGGCCTCCTACTTTCAATGGATCATCTGATCCCTCAATCGACAAACAATGGATCAACTCTATTGAGAATATCTTCTCTATCCTGCATTGCTACGAATAAGAGAAGGTTATTCTATATTCTTATTGAATGTAGGGTGAAGCTGATCAATGGTGGGCATTGATAAAAAATAAGAGGCTTGAGGTAGAGATTGAGGCAATGGGATGGAGGGATTTACCAAAACAAATTTGATAAATATTTTCATCACACCCTCAAACATAAAATTGAAAGGGATTTCCTTACCCTCAAGAAAAAAAATTCAATGAATCCATTAGAACGTATGAGGAAAACTTCACAAGTCTTGCACGATATGCCTCTAGATTTTTTGTTACCCCTAAATGTTGGGATGAACACTTCTTTGTTGGTATAAAACATAGCCTATGGAAATCCCTAGGGATCCATGACTTTGATAGCTATGAGGAAATTGTTTGATGTTCCCTCAATGTCAAAATGGATATTGGAAAATCTCAAGGGTATCTTGGGGATAAGAAGTGAAAGGTGGGGTCAAATTCTGGAGATTTCATAGAAAGATATAATGGTTCCAGGAAATTTTAACACCCCACTTCCCAAAGGTGTGGAAAAAAGAATCTGAGAAATTTCCTAAATGGTATGAGGATATTATTTAGCTGCAGGAAGGAAGGGCATATAACCCACAATTACCGGCAAGAAAAACTTGCTACTACAATGGAGGAAAGGAATGCCCTAGTAAACCCTCAGTGCATTGTTCATTACTAAAACTATAAGGAACTAAGTAATTTCTCAAACCAATGCACTATGAAAATTGTTTTCAAAGGAAACCAATAACCACCAAGGCATCAAGGGTGATATTTTTTCATCACTACCACCTAATCGACTCCTAACAGGGAAGTGGTGATAAGTACTATAGTTATTAATACAAGAATAGAGAATATATTTTTTGATTCTGGTTGTACATATTCTTTTATATACCGAAATTTTAGTACAACAATCCAAACATCACCACAAATCATGGATGTAGAGATGTTAGTGAAAAAGAAAAATGGGGAAATTACAGCATCCCATGTATATAAATCCTCCCTTATCACAATTTTTGGATTGAACCTTCTGGTGAACCTCATCATACATCCCTTGGTGGAATTTGATGCAATTGTTGGCATAGATTGGATTTCCATTTATAGAGCCAACATAAATTGTTGTGAGAAGGAAATCACCATCGGTATTATGAATCTTACACCAATTCTATAAAAATAAATGGAGGAAGAGGAATCTATTTTATCACCATCATCCAAATCATGGATATTAATTCCATAAGAGCATGTGTATCTTACTCATATGATCGAGTCTAAGAAATAACCCATCCATGTTAGGTCCACATGGCTGAATACCCTGAGAGGGGGGTGAATCAGGGTATGACTAATTTAAAATTAAAGCCCATTCTGATCTTGTTTCGCTATTAAGAAAAACACTCTTCTCTCTCATTCCAACTGCACAATATAAATAGAAAGTAAAGCATGCACAGGATGCATCCATTTTTTTTGTTCACCCTCACTAGGCTACGTCCAAGGAGCATACACCGGCAATGTGTCGATGTACCAAATACACTATAAGCACACTGCTGTTTACAAGGTTCAGGATAGATCACTTCTATTCCCAGGCTCACTGCCTTTACAATTTTTAGGGTCAGTTCACTACTTTCCCAAGGTTCACTCCCTATTTCTCTCTCTCTATATCGTTGTCGGTGGAGAAGATCACCTTCTTCCTATTCCTTTGATCACTACTCTGGAAAGGATCCACTCACAGTTTATATACCTACTGGTCTCTTCATTATCACTAATGAATGAATCCTCCATTGTATATAGATGCTCTATTGAAGTCCAACTTTCACATGTAGATGAATCTAACTTTGCAATGAAGGTATCGGGAAATCTTCCAGCTTTCACATAGCCCTGAATCACTACTGTGAATCACCCTTACTTGGCGCCCTTCTCTAAGCCGGCGTGCAAGTCTCAACGCGCAAGTCAAAACTGGTGCACAAGTCCACCTCCACCACTTGTGTGACACAAGATTATGCTACTCCAAACTTGCGCGAATCACTTCATTTCTCGCCCAAACCACCTCAGGCGCACAACTATAACTTGGCGCGCAACTTCCACTTGCACGACCACTCCACACTTGCGCGACCACCACACCAGTGCGACGAGAGCTCTGATTTTTCTAAGTTTTGAACTCTTCATCGAATGAGGTGGGGTAGAACTATATTTATAGGCATTTGGACACCCTGCGCAATGGAGTACATGACTCCCCTTGGCACGCAAGTCTCTGTGCGCAAGTCTCTGCCCCTTGTCTCTGTCGCACTAGTCACTTGCATGACATAACCCAAAACATGCGCGAACCTTATCCCTTTGCCATATTTTGGTGTTCTTATCATGAAAAACATATGGCGTGAATTTTTCCAAGACTTCAACTACATGGAACACAATTCCCTTTTCCAAAAACCACTTTTCTTCATCTGTCGATTTTCAGGCCCATAAATTTTGAAAACACTGGAAAATGGTGTCACCCTGTATCTATTCTTTTTGTACAGCCTCCATATCATCCATTCCTTTTTTGAATTTCTTGAATGAAACATGGATCATTAACCACAACCCTTGATCTTAACATGCCACCATGAAATCCCCTTTTTCAACAAATTTTTATTCCATGGTTTCCTTTGTCAACAATCACAACATAGATTTCCACTTTGTCGACAAACACAATCACCTCAAAAAATGATTCAATGATTCCTTGAGGGATTTTTTCCAAACAATCTCCCCCTTTGGGTTTGTTGACCACTCTTCCATAAAAGGATATATCATTAATTCTTCCACCACAATTCTCCTACTGTGATTCTGATAGTGATCAAAGATTTACTCAACACATACTCTAATCCCACATGATCAATGCTCAGCGTGAGAAACAAGAGTAAATGAAAAGTTCATCAATGAATCACTTCAACTCTAACACCCATTGCTGACACCTGACTGATACCAATTTTGGGAAATATTCCTACTACATTCCAACACCACTCTTCTGCTTTTATCACGATCCTCAACTATCGTCATATCTATTTTTGATCAATCACTTCTAGCATCATCAGATTTAAAACGCTCCCCCTATCTTATCACAGCTTTAACTCTTGTTAGCTGCAAATCCTCTTCAGCACATCTTCAACTCCCCTTATCTGGTTGCTCCACCTATCAGCTTCTCCCCCTATCTTTCATGATTTCTCAAATAGCCACATTGTCTCCTCCTTAAACAATCACTATTTTCTCCCCCTTTTCCAACGAACCCAAGGGTCACTCCTTTGAATTTGTAACAGAGTAGTGAACACATATCATCACATTTATGAAAAAACACTTCATACCTCGGGGAGAGGGGGGGTTTCCACATCCACACTCTTTCAAGTGAGGGGAGTCAACTGAACTCTCAAAGCCAGTCAATGCCTTTCAAACGCTTCTTGGGAAAGACCTTTGTCAGAATATCTGCAACCTGTAGCTTTGTAGGCACATCCTCCAACTTCACAATCCATTTCTCTACCTTCTCCTGGATGAAATGATATTTGATATCTATGTGCCTAGTACTGAAGTGATGAATTGGATTTTTTTTAGATTGATAGAACTTGAGTTATCACACAGGATTCTGATCGGAGACTTCACTTCAACTCCCATATCTTCAAGCTGCTGCTTCATCCAGAATAACTGTGTGCATGCTTGAGTGGCCATAATATACTCATCTTCCTCTATGCTCAATGAAATGGAATCTTGCTTCTTTCTTATCCAAGAAATACAAAATCCACCAAGATAGAACGCACATCATGATGTTGATTTTATATCATCTGTTGATCCCGACCAATCGGCATCAGTATATCCCAATAACTCTGTCTGAGATTTGTCATTATATGTCAAGCCGAAGTCCACCATACCCTTGATATACCTAAGTATTCTTTTCACTTCAAGCATGTGGATTTCCTTGGGATTAATCTGATATCTCGCGGCTTGGCATGTGGAGAAAACAATGTCAGGCCTGCAAACTTTCAATAAGTTTCATGTATTATGTGATATTAACTGCCTTTCCATCCTCATATTTTGATAATTTCATCCGGGTAGAAACCAGAGTCTTTATATCCATGGAATTATCCATTCCAAACCTTCTTAGAACCTCCTTGGTAAATTTTGGATTGATAAATGAATGTTCCATTACTTCCTTATGTCACCTGTAAACCAAGGAAAAATGTTAGCTCTCCAATCATTGACATTTCAAACTCATTTTTCATGAATTCAAAAAACTGTCTGCACTAATCTTCATCTGATCCGCCAAATATTATTTCATAGACATAAACCAACACCATCATCCATTGATAACTGTTGTTGCTGAAATAGAGATTGTAATCAACTCCACCACACTGGAAACCGAGCATCTTCAAGTACTGATCAAGCCTTGAGTACCATACTCTTGGTGCTTGTTTCAGCCCATACAATGCCTTCTTCATCCTATAAACTTTGATCTCATCGTCATGAATGAGAAAACCATCTGGATTCTCAACGTACACCTCTTCTTCTAGAACCCCATTTAGAAATGTATATTTGACGTCCATCTGGAACACTTTGAACTTTCTTTGCACTCCTATGGCTAAAAATAATATGATTGTCTCTAGCCTTGAAACTGGTTCAAATTTCTCATCAACATCAATACCCTCTATTTGGGAGCATCCTTTGCAAACCATTTGTGCTTTGTTTCGAATCACTGTGCCATCTTCATTCATCTTCCTGAAAAAGACCCATTTAGACCCGATGACGTTCTTATTTTCTAGCCTCGAAACAATCTCTAATGTATGATTCTTCCCAATATGGTCTAATTCTTCATTCATATATTGAACCCAATACTCATCATCAGCAGCATCAGAAAAATATTTCTTCACCACCTGAGATAAAAACGATTTTTGATGTGATGATTTCATACTTCAAGTCTGAACTGGAGTTTTATGATCACCAATGATATTTTTCCTATAAATTTTAGCTCGACTCTTTGGCTTCTTAGCAGATTCAGATTTTGTTTCCTCTTGCTCATCAACAGTATCTTCTTCTGAGTCATCCTCTGCCACTTCTACTCCCCTTGTGTTTCTTACCTCCTCATCACTTTCATCCAGAAAATATTCACTGGGTCATTGAGTATTCTGTTCATTTTCAACTATAGTGACATCATTTCTCTCCACAATTTTTTCCATACTTTTTTTGAAGCATTTATATGCTTTGATTTTACCTGAGTATCCAAGGAATATCCCCTCATCTCCTCATGACTCAAATTTCGTGTGATTTTCTTTTTTTAAAATGATGCACTTACTTCCAAATATTCAAAAGTATTTCAACGTTGGCTTCTTTCCGTACCACATTTCATATACAGTCTTCCCTTCCTTCAGACACAGCAGAAACCTATTCAAAATGTAGACCGATGTCAAAACTGCTTCCTTACAAAATTTCTCTGGTAGGTCCTTTTCAATAAGCTTCGTTATGGCCATGCGGTTGATGATCCAATTTCTCCTTTCATCTAATCCATTCTGTTGGGGAGTTCTCTTTGATGAAACTTGATGCCTTATACCGTGTTTCTCGAGATAGTCTTCTACTTGACTGTTTGCGAATTTTGTACCGTTGTCAGTACGAAACTTCAGAATTTTATGCCCAACCATCCTTTCTGATTTCCTCCTATACTGCTTTATGAAAATGAACGATTATGTATTATTGGTAATGAAAAATACCCAGGACACTCTGCTATAATCATCAATGAAAAGAATAAGATACCTTTTCCCAGTTATAGGTCGTGGTGAGATATGTCCACATACATTAGCATTCACCAATTCGATCACTCTAGTTGATTTCTGTTCCTTTGGCCTGTATGTCTTTCTGATGATATTACCTTGTTCTCAAGCATCACACATATGATTGAGATCATGTGATAGTTTGGGAAGGTCTCTAGAAGCATCAAACTTTACCAGATCTTCCATGGATGGTGGGAATAGATGACCAAGTCACTTTTTCCACAGCTGGTTTTCTTCCTCTCTGTATAAAAGTAACGCATCTTCTTCCCCACCTACAAGGTAAAGATTTCCCTTTTTTCCTTTTTCCCTGTAGAACAACTGATCCATCTTTTCCTTTCACAACACACATCTTCTTGGTAAATCGGATAGAGTTCCCAAAGTAACATAATTGACTGAAACTGAGAAAGTTATGACTAAGACCCTCTACTACCAAGACATCTACACGTCTCATTTCTTTGACCCAAAACATGGCTTTTACTAAGCCAACAATATTCAAGACTTCACCGTTTCCAAATTTGAAAACTCCTTCTTTGTCATATTTTATGCCTGTAACAAGATCCTTATTACCTGTCATGTGAGATGTGAAACCACTATCAATGATCTATACACCAGAGCGATATGACGCCTTAAGGGAAATTTCTGCCACCACACCCTTATCATTTTTCTTCTTCTTGGTCCATACTGTTCCCTTCACACTTGGCATGGATTGATACATCTGTTCTTTCTCAATGCATGATAGACCGGCTTCATCTAGAAATGCCAAAAATCTATTCTGCATTTTTAACTCACTTGTTGGTTTATTGATCTACTTCTTGTGAACGTTTTGATTCTGCTTTGGCACATTTCTCTGTATGGCTGAAGTATGTTACCTAGCCATGTGCCCAAATCCTCTACACCAAAAACTGTGTCCTTAGAAATATGTTCTGGAAAATTGTTCTCTGTTTGTCTTCCACCTCTGTTCTTATTCCCTTCAATATATTTTCGCTATGGAACATAAATACTGTGAATGTCCCATATTTAAACAACAATAACACCTGATATAAGGTGAATTAATTCGTGTTACTTCAACGCTACAAGTTTTCCCTTGGGATCTCTGAATATTATGATTCTGCTTTTTGCCCAAATCAACCTTCAATCTTGGGAAAGATTCTTGCGGTCTGACTTCAATTACCACAAATTTTTTCTTATGATCAAGCCCTGAATCAGCCTTGATGTCTAAGCTCAATTACTGCTTCTTTCCTACTGAACTACTAGGCTCCTCCTTCATCTTTTCAGTCTTTGGAATGACCTTCTTTCCCAAGAATGTGTTGGGAATCAAGGGTTTTTTCATGGTCTTTAACTTTTCTCCGCATACATACAACTTCTTCTTCAAGATATTAGATATGCTTGATGTGATCTTTCAATTTTATATTCAAGTCATCGATCTCCCTTTTCTACTCTTCAATATTGAGCTTATACTCACTAACTGGTTATAAGTTCTCTGGTGATGATAACTTGAGTTTCTCAATTTCTTCCATTAACTCAGACTTCTCTTCTTCCTACTACTGCATGTAGAGTTTGAAATCACGAACAACTTGGTTAGCGTTCATTTTTTTGTCTCTTCAAACATCTATATCTTTAAGAGAAGCCTCTAACTCAGATTGCATATCTATTATTCCTTCCAATTCTTCTTCATCATCACCTTTAGTTTCATTATTTTATTGAGAAATACCGATGACTACCACCATAGCATTTTCTCCACGATCTTTTCAATTTTCAATCTCCTCCACCTATTCAACCTCAGACTCATCTGAACTTTCTATTTCTCGTGAAAGAAGATTCTTCTTCTTGAAGAAATTTCTCTTGAACTACGTCTTCCCTTTCACATATGCTAAAGATCTCTTCTTGGGAATTTCAACTTCATATTCATCATTTTCTTCTTGAATCTTTTTGGGGAACCTTGTAGAAAGATGACCAAATTTTCCACATCTAAAGCAATAATGTGAAAGTTTCCCTTTGAACTTTCCATTTCCTCTTTGAAGATTTGAGGAGAGGAAGAACATTACCTCATCTATTTCTTCATCCTCCTATGAATATTCAATGGTGAGCTTCTTCATGTCCTTAAATGCCACCACTTTGTATTTCCCTTTCTCCACAGCGTCTTTATTATCATTTCTCATTTCATATGCAACAAAGGTGCTATACAGGTTATCCAATGTTAGATCTTTTGGGTCTTTATCTTCCAAAACAAGAACTTTCAGATTGAAACGTGGTGGATCTTTTCTCAGGATGTGCATCACAATTTTTATATCTTCAATAACTTCTCCAAGACCTCTCATGTCCTACACTACAATATTTACCCTATCAAAGAATGCATTAATAGATTCACTCGGGTTCATTCTCAGATCTTCATACTTGTTCCACAACACCTGTAGCTTTGCCTCTCGGACCTTTGCATCCCCTTCATATATATTCAATAACTATTACCACATGGGTTGTAACAATTTTCAAGACATCACCTTTGTATATATAGGATTGGATAGGGCTCCCCCTAAGGCATTTATTTCTTTTTCATCAGCATTTTACTCTCTACGCTCAGCTTATGATAATGAACCACTATTAATATCAGCTATTATGCAATGTATTGCTGCTGTGAATACATATATTCCCAAAGATTGGAAGTAGTGTTGCATCTGATTCTTCGACAGTTGAAAATTTTTCTCATCGAAGATCGGAATACCTTTATGATTAGTGAACTCTATTGAGAGAAGAACAAATATCAACCTTTCCATTTGATACCAATTGCTAGGTCCATAAGGCCGAATACCCTGAGAGGGGGGTGAATCAGGGTATGAAAAATTTAAAATTTAAAGCTCGTTATGATCTTGTTTCGCTGTTAAGAAAAACAATCTTCTATATCTTTCCCATTGCACAATATAAATAGAAAGTAAATCATGAACAAGACATAGCAATTTTTACTTGGTTCACCCTCACTGGGCTACGTCCAAGGAGCATACACCGACAATGTGCCAATGTACCAAATCCACTATAAGTACACCGTTGTTTACCAGGTTCAAGATAGATCACTTCTATTCCGAGGCTCACTAGCTTTCCAATATTTAGGGTCAGCTCACTACTTTCCCATAGGTCAGTCTCTGTTTCTCTCTCTCTGGCTCACTACCAGTTGAGAGGATCACCTTCTTCCTCTTCCTTTTCTCACTGCTTCGGAAAGGATCCACTCACAGTTTATAGACCTGTAGGTCTCTTCATTATCACTAATGAATGCATCCTCCATTGTATGTAGATGCTCTGTTGAATTACAACTTTCACCTGTAGATGAATCTCACTCAGCACCGAAGGTATTGGGAAATCTTCTAGCTTTCACGCAGCCCTGAATCATTATCGTGAATCACCCTTACTTGGTTCCCTTCTCTAATCCGGCACGCAAGTCAAAACTAGTGCGCAAGTCCACCTCAACAACTTGCGAAGCACAATCTTCTACTACTCCAAACTTGCGAAACTCACTTCCTTTCTCTCCCAAACCACCTCAAGCACACAACTATCACTTGGCGCACAACTTCCACTTGCGTAGCCACACCACACTTGCACGACCACCACACCTGCACGACAAGAGCTCTAATTTTTCTAAGTGTTGAACTCTTCACTGAATTAGGAGGTGTAGACCTATATATATAGGCATTTGAACACCTTGTGTGAGGGTGCGCAAGTCTCCCCTCGGCGCGCAAGTCTCTGTGTGCAATTCATTGCCCCTTGTCTCTATTACGCTAGTCACTTGCGAGACCTAAACCAAAACATGTGTGACCCTTATCCCTTTTCCTTATTTTGGTGTTCTGATCTTGAAAAACATATGGCATTCAAGTTTCCAAGCCTTCAACTACATAGCGCAGAAGTCCCTTTGCCAAAAACCACATTTCTTCATTTGTCGATTTTCAGGCCCAGAAATTTGGCAAACACTAGAAAATAGAGTCACCTTGTATATATTCTCTTTGTACCTCCTTCAGATCATCCATTCCTTTGTCGACATTCCTGAATCAAACATGGATCGTTAACCACAACCCTTGAACTCGACATGCCACCATGAAATCACCTTTTTCAATAGATTTGTATGTTATGGTTTTCTTTGTCAACAATCACAACACAGATTTCCACTTTTTCAACAAACACAATCACCTCAAAAATGCTTCAATGATGCCTTGAGGTATTTTTTTCCCAACATTCTCCCGCTTTGGTTTTGCTAAAAACTCTTCCATAAAAAGATACATCGGTAATTCTTCATCCACCATTCACCTATAGAAATTTTAGATTTACTCAACACATACTCTAAGCCCACATGAGCAATGCTCGGCATGAGAAACAAGAGTAAATGAAAAGTTAATCAATGAATCACTTCGACTCTGATACCCATTGTTGACACTAGACTAATACCAATTTGGTAAATATGCGTACCGCATTCCAACACCACTCTTTTACTTTTATCATGATCCCCAGCTGTTGTGACATCTATTCTTTGATTGACCACTTCTAGCATCATCATATTTAAAACGGTCCCCCTATCTGCTCACAGCTTTAACTCTTGTCAGGTGTAATCCTCTTCAGCACATCTTTAACTCCCCCTATCTAGCTACTCCACCTATCAGCTTCTCCACCTATCGTTCATGATTTCTCAAATAACCACACTGTCTCCTCCTTGAACAATCACTATTTTCTCCCCCTTTGTCAACGAACCCAAAGGTCACTCTTTTGCAGATTGTAACCGAGTAGAGAACAAATATCATCAAATTTAGGAAAAACACATCATACCTCGGGAAAAGGGGGGTTCCACATCCACAATCTTCCAAGTGTGGGGAGTCGACTGAACTCCCACAGCCAGTCGATGCCTTTAAAATGCTTCCTTCAGTAATGCCTTTATCAGAATATCTGCAACCTTTAGCTCTGTAGGCACATACTCCAACTTCACAAGCCCTTGCTCTACCTTCTCCTTGATGAAATGATATTTAATCTCAATGTGATTATTCATGGAGTGATGAACTGAATTTTTGTTCATATTGATAGCACTTGAGTTATCACAGAGGATTCTGATCAAAGACTTCACTTCAACTCTCATATCTTCAAGTTGCTGCTTTATCCACAATAACTGTGTGCAAGATTTAGTGGCCGCAATATACTCAGCTTCCGTGGTGCTCAATGAAATGTAATCTTGATTCTTTCTTAGACAAGAAATACACAATCCACCAAGGTAAAATGCACCTCCTGACGTTGATTTTCTGTCATCTGCTGATCCGACCCAATCAGCATCAGTATATCCCAATAACTATGTCTGATATTTGTCATTATATTTCATTCTGAAGTCCACCATGCCCTTGATATACTGAAGTATTATTTTCACTTCAAGAATGTGGCTTTCCTTGGGATTACTCTGATATCTCGCTTCTTGGCGTGTGGCGAAAACAATATCAGGCCTTGTTGCGGTCAAGTACAACAAACTTCCAATAATTTACCTATATTCTATGATATTAACTGCCTCGTCATCCTCATCTTTTGATAATTTCATCCGGGTAGCAACCAGAGTCTTTATCTCCTTGGAAGTATCCATTCCAAACCTTCTTAGAACCTTCATGGCATATTTGGATTGAGAAATGAATGTTTCATTACTTTCTTGTGTCACCTGTAAACCAAGGAAAAATGTTAGCTCTCCAATCATTGACATTTCAAACTCATTTTTCATGAATTTGGAAAACTATTTTCACTGAGCTTCATCTGATCTGCCAAATATTATGTCATCAACATAAAAAAACACCATCATCCTTTGATTACTATTGTTGGTGAAATAGAGAATGTAATCAACCCCCCCATGATGGAGACCAAGGTTCTTCAAGTATTGATCAATCCTTGATTACCATGCTCTTGGTGCTTGTTTCAGCCCATACAACGCCTTCTTCAGCCTGCAAACTTTGTTCTCATCCTCATGAATGAGAAAACCATCTGGCTGATCAATGTACACCTCTTCTTCAAAAACTTCATTTAGAAATGCAGATTAAACGTCCATCTGAAACAATTTGAACTTTCTTTGCACTTCTATGGGTAAAAATAATCTGATTGTCTCCAGCCTTGAAACTGGTGCAAATGTCTCATCAACATCAATACCATCTATTTGGGAGTATCCTTTGCACACCAGTCATGCTTTTTTTGAATCATTGTTCCATATTCATTCATCTTGTTGCGAAATACCCATTTAGTCTCGATGACTTTCTTATTTTCTGGCCTCAAAACAATCTCCCATGTATGATTCTTCTCAATCTAGTATAATTCTTCATTCATAGCCAGAACCCAGTACTAATCTTCAGCTGCATCGGAAAAACATTTTGGCTCCACCTGAGATAAAAACAATGTTTTCTGTGATGATTTCATTCTTCGAGTCTGAATTGGAGTTGTCTGATCACCAGTGATATTTTGCCTATCTATTTCACCTCGACTCTATGGCTTATTAGAAAATTTATATTTTGTTTCAACTTTCTCATCAACAGTATCTTCTTCTGAGTCAGCCTCTGCCACTTCTACTCCCCCTCTGTTTCTTACATCCTCATCACTTTCATCCAGAAACTATTCACTGGGTCACTGAGTATTCGGTTCATTTTCAACTATAGTGACATCATTGCTCTCAAAAAAATTTCCCAGCCTTTTGTTGAAGCATTTATATGCTTTTATTTTCCCTGAGTAGCCAAGGAATATCCCCTCATCTCATCGTGACTCAAATTTCCTGTGATTTTCTTTGTTGATAATGAAGCAATTACATCCAAATATTCTAATTTATTTCAACGTTGGCTTCTTTCCATACCACATTTCATACAGAGTCTTCCCTTCATTAAGACACAACAGAGACCTATTTGAAATATAGACCGATGTCAAAACCAAATCCTTCCAAAATTTCTACAGTAGGTCCTTTTCAATTAGAATTGTTCTGGCCATGTTGTTGTTGATCCAATTTCTCCATTCAACTACTCCATTATATTGGGGAGTTCTCACTGATGAAAATTGATGTCTTATCCCATGTTTCTCAAGATAGTCTTCTATTTGCCTGTTTGTGAATTATATACCGTTATCAGTATGAAACTTCAGAATTTTCTGCTGAATCATCCTTTATGATTCACTCTTATACTTCTTTATACAACTGAAAACTTCTATCTTATGGGTAATTACAAATACCTAGGTTATTATTCTATAATCATCAATGAAAACAACAAGGTACCTCTTCCCATTTATAGCTCATGGTGAGATATGTCCACATACATCAGCATGCACCAATTCGAGCACTCTAGTTGATTTCTATTCCTTTGGCATGTATGTCTTTCTAATGATCTTCCCTTGTTGGAAAGAATCACATGTATGAGTTTGATCACGTGATAGTTTGGGAAGGTTTCTAGCAGCATCACATGTAACACCCCGACCACTCTAGGCTGGAGCCGGTGCATTACTTGTGATATTGGTATGGTTATTAGGAATGAAAATCCTGAAGGAATGATCAATTTAGTAGTATTGAAGAAACTAGAAACATAAATGTAACTCAAATTACATTAGAAAAGGTTTAAAAATACAATACATAACAAAAAACACAAAACTGCATCCACTGGAACTCAAAAGAAGACCATCTCTTCATCACCTATTGAAGGTAGACAATGAAAGAGGTGAGCTCAAATGCTTAGTAAGGGTTACAAGTAACGAAATCATGAGTAAAATAATAAGTGATTCACAAATATCTGACATAATCAAAAATGGCATAGCGAATAAAAGAATAATTAATTCTATTAATAAACTAAAAATGAAACTGCATCCATAGATTTTGTCGTAGTGAAAATCACATGGATAATAATAATAACTGATAATGAATAAAGAGAATGTTTATTAACTGGATGTCATTTATCTCTCACATTAAACAATAATACCATTAAAACGGTTTAGTTTTGTGGGTAGAAACTCGTCTGATTTTTGGAAACAAACTCGAAGTGTTTGTCGCCAAACTGTTTTCTCTCATTAGACCTACCGATGCATCGAGGGGATATAGCAGGACCCACCCACCATTGAAGGTCCAAAACATTATTTATACATTGATTAAATATAAGTGAAATATTCCTTTTCAATATCCGTATAGAGTAGAGTATACAGATTCATCAATATTTCCATAATTAAAATAACTTTCCAAATAAACACCGTATGTAAGATGGTATACGGTTTAGACAACAAACATATCCATGACATGAGATTATGGATATTTAATATAAATATAATTTCAAATGATAAGTGATATTAAATGGGTAGTAGGTACACGATATAAGGATTATTAGGTGCACAATACAAAGTTAGTCACAACAAAAACGACAACAAAGACAAAGTCCCTTACCACAATGTAATCGGTCGAACCGTATGACCAGAACTTAATAACCATCAAGTGAATCATTTAATAACATGAATATAAATATAATAATGATATTATATATCAAATATAAGTACACATATACCAAATAAATGGAATAATTGGTGAACAATGGAAATATCATAGAAATGAAAGTGAGATGAGGAACCCCTTACCTTATGCTTGAGTGTGTTCTTCATTTGTTTTAATGACCTGAATAATCAAATTTAGATTCATTAATTAACATTTCCAGAACCTCATATACATTTAATGGATTTATTATAACCTTTTTAGGTTTATTCATGGCCACTTCTATGGGTTCAATTAGTTCAATTTTCATGTTTTGGAAGCATTTTCTCCCTTGATTTTCATGGTTCGTTACTTGTTTCCATGAATGGAAGTTAATTTGAAACATGGTTAAATATCTAGAACTTTTAATACATATTATTAAAGAAATTATAGAGATATAAATGATCTTAAAATTATTTTGGGTTATATAGCATGATGATAATTCATTACTTAAAACATTAATGATGTTCGTTTAGATCATTTTAGTGGTTCTTTGATAATAACAACCTCATTTTGTTTTATAAATTAGAACCATGAGTACCAAAGAATTACAGAACCATGGGTGAGTCATAAAACATATATTATAACCTGGTTCAACCCTATAAATGGTTTCATGACCAGACTTGAAAGAATTATTGAAAATTGAAATCACATCATCCATGATGTCGGCAATTCGACACATCATGGACAATGTTTTTAATTCATTGAACAAGTGGAAAAAAGAAGAAGATTGATGATGAATTTCTCATGAACATGAGAAAATCCAGAATATAAAATATTCTGTATATTTAATTCCTCTTGGGTAATAAGATATTAATAATGAATAAATAATGAACTCAAAATAAAAGAATAATTTTGAAATCGCTTACAAAAATTCGGCAGCCTAATGGCTACGCAACATGGTTTTAGAAAATATTAAAAAGAGATGGGACAAGTTTCACCTATTATGAAATGAATCTTAATATATATTAGATCAATAATAAAAAGAAAAATAAGAAAATGGTATGGAAACATGAAAGATATACAACATAAAAGAGAACTTGAAAGGAAAAAAGAAAGAAATTGAGAATTTTATTACCTTGTAGAATAACCCATAGAACTTGAAGGTTGGGACCTTGGGGGATTGAGGAAACCTTGGGAGGACTAATATGAAGTTAAAGAGGCCAGAACTTTACTTAGGGAGAATTGGGAATGAATTCAATGAGGGGAAGAGTTGGAATTTATAGAAAAAGTGAGGGATTATTTTAATAATTTTCAAGGGACACCTCCTGAGTGGTTTTTGCAAAACCATGGGCTTTCCCATGGTATATGCCAATGGTATAAGCCACTTGGGACACCTAACATCTTATATAACTATAAAAAAGTCGACCAGATTTATTACATCATTATTTCATCATTAATGATGTCATAAACACACTGAAACTAAAAACTGTATTTTTACTATTCACTGAAAAATCAACTGTTTCAGAAAAATTCTCAAAATTCACCGTAACCATTTTTTAACGTGTAGAATTCAAATGTGATATCCATTTTTTAAAAAAAATCAAAATATTATTAATTTAATTTTTCAATAAAGTCATAGTTAATTTGAAAAATAACAATCTTAAAGTGCAATTAGTTTTATTTCTCATTGAAAAACTAATTAAGATCTCATTATCATGTTACCTTAAGAAAATGAAATATTATTATTATTTATTATTCATAAGGGTCATATTACTATTCATATTACTATTCATAAGGTTATGTTTCTATTCACCAAAAATTATGTTTGTTCTATCATAATACAAATGAATTACCGATCCCAATTATAGATGACCATTTTTCAAAATTCAAAACATAGAGTGGAAAATTTATATTTAATGGATAGGTTTTGACTATATCCTAAATAACCTAGTGTTGTTTCGAAGGAACACAATGATGAATAGAATGTATTTAACAAAAATATACCATAAAATTTTTGGGGTGCTACATTATTCCCTCCTTCGTAAATTTCATTCTCAAAATTTTATATACATAGCCCACCAAAAAGATGTGGGTGGTTCTTCTTCATGAAATCCTCTAGTTCCCATGTTGCTTCCTCCATATTATGGTTTCTCCAAAGATCCTTTACTAGATGAGTTGTTCGATTTCTCAATACCTGCACTCTTGTGTGTCAAGAATCCTGATGGGATTTTCACAATATGAAAAATCCAGTTCCAGTTCTATTCCTTCATATGTGCGTACATGCGTTGGGTATGGCATGTATTTCTTTAACAATGATACGTGGAACACATCATGAACTCTGGAGAGATTTGGCGGCATCGCTAAATGGTAAGATGCAGCTCTGATTCATCCAAAGATTTCAAATGGTCTGATGTACCTGGGGTTCAGTTTCCCTTTCTTACAGAACCTTAAGACTCCCTTCCATGGAGATACTTTCAGAAATACATGATCTCCCACTTGAAATTCCAAGTCCTTTCCCCAGTTTTCAGCATAACTCTACTTCCTAATTTGGGCTGCTTTAATATGGGCTTATATTTTCTTCACCATTTTTGTGGTCTCTTCAATAAGTTCTGGGCCTATAAGTTACTTTTCACCAACATCATCCCAACAAGTTGGAGTTCGACATCTCTTTCATATAATGCTTCATATGGAGCCATTTGAATACTAGAATGGAAACTATTGTTGTAGGAAAATTCCACCAAAGGAAAGTATTGATCCCACAAACCATGGAAGTCAAGAGATCATGATATCAGTATGTCTTCTAGAGTTTGAATAGTCTTTTCAGACTGTCCGTCAGTTTGAGGGTGATATGCAGTACTCATATGAAGCTTAGTATTCAAAGCCTTCTAGAGACTTTTCCGGAACCTTGTTGTAAAACATGGATCACGATCAGAAAAAATTGATAGGGGAACTCCATGAAATCTAACAACTTCATTAATATATAGTCTTGCTAGACATTCAAGTGGTAGATCTTCTCTTATAGAGAGAAAATGTGCTGACTTGGTAAGACGATCAACAATGAACCATATCACATCGTTCCTTCTAGGATTCTTTGGTAGTACCATGACAAAGTCCATCGTGATATTATCCCATTTCTACTCAGGTATGGGAAGAGGTCGAAATACTCCTCTAGGATGTTTCCTTCCATATTTCACTTGTTGACAAACCATACATCTTGCCAAAAAATCTGCAATCTCCGTATTCATGTTATCCCACCAAAAATGTTCCATAAAATCTCTATAAATCTTAGTGGTACTAGGGTGTATAGAAAAATTGGAACTATGAGCATCATCCAACAATTCCCTTTTTAGATCAGGAATATCGGGAACACAAAGTCTCTTCCCAAATTTGAAAATTCCATCTTCATATATGAAGTCACTCAATCTCCCATCATTCAAAGCATTAATCTTCTTTTGAAACCCCTCATCATCAGCCTGAGAAATTTTAATCCTTTCTAGTAAATATGGTTTGGAAACCATTTGAAAAATCATTGATGTTTCACCTTCCATGGTTATTCCCATATCCATCTTTACTAGATCCATGATAATTGGATACCTTTAAACTATCATCTTGTTCAAAACTCCATGATCCTTTATGCTCAAAGCATCTTCCACCTTATTTTCCTTCCCTTTTTGGTAGTGTATCATGTAATCTTAATCCTTGAGTACTTCAAGCCATCTTCGTTGTCTCATGTTGAGTTCTTTATATGAGAAAATATACTTTAAACTCTTGTGATCAGTATAAATATCACATTTTTCACCATTGAGATAATGTATACATATATTCAAAGAAAATATTACAGCAACTAACTCAATATCATGAGTAGTATAGTTTTTCTCATGAATTTTTAGCTATCATGATGCATAAGCAATGAACCTATCATTTTTCATAAGGACACGACCAGGTCCTTTCTTTGAAGCATCACTATAAATAACAAACTCGTCATTCCCCGATGGTAGAGTCAATATAGGAGCATTGTCTAATCTTATCTTCAGTTCTTCAGAAAATTCTTCACAATCCTTTGTCCAAACAAATTTAACCCATTTTCGTGTGAGCTTTGTTAGCGGGTTAGCTAGTTGGGAAAAATTCTGCACGAAACGCCAATAATAACTTGCTAAGCCAATAAAGATATGTACCTCAGTTATGTTTGTTGGTGTGGGAAAATCTTGGATTGCCTTTGTCTTCACAGGATCTACTAGGATTCCATCCTTTGAGACAATATGGCCAAGAAAAGAAACTGGCTGAAGCCAGAATTCGCACTTGCAAAACATCCCATATAATTGATTTCTTCTAAGAGTTCCCAGAAAAACTCGCAAGTGACTCTCATGGTCTTCATAGAGTTTTGATTATATGAGGATATCATCGATGAATATCACAAAAAAGTTATCAAGATATTTCTTTAAAAATCTATTCATTAAATCCATGAAAACAGATGGTTCATTCATCATTCCAAAAGGCATCAATATAAACTCGTAATGCCCACACCTGGTTCAAAATGCTATCTTCGGAATATCTTCCTTCCTCAAACTCAGTTTATAAAATCCAGATCGAAGTTCAATTTTTGAAAAGTATTTAGATCCATGAATTTTGTCAAATAAATCATCAATCTAGGGTAGAGGATACTTATTCTTTACTATAATAGAATTTATTTCTCTATAATTAATGCATAGCCTCATGGATCCATCTTTCTTCTTTACAAACAAGACTGGGGATCCCCATGGAGAAATAGTAGTTCGAATAAATCCTTTATCACTCAACTATTCTAGTTGTTTCTTCAGCTCTACTAGCTCCAAAGTTGCCATTATATATGGGGTCTTTGAAATAGGTCTTTCACCATGAATTAAGTCAATGGAAAACTTAATTTCTATCACTAAAGGATGTCCAGGTAAATCCTCTAGAAATACATCGATGTACTCTTTCGCTATGTGCACATCTTTAATTTGAAGATTTCTTTATTCTCCCATACATATTGTTTTATATTCCTCTCCATGTATTGCATTCAATAGAGATACTGGGGGTGGTTCTAGATAAGAATTAGGTGGCGAAGTTTCTGCCCTAAAGACAAGGGATTCTACACCATTTCTAAAAATTGTAACTTCCTTTTTCTTGCAATAAATCCTTGCATCATAATTTTATAGCCAATACATACTGAGAATTATATCAAATTTAGTCATGGGTATGATGATAAGGCTAGAAAATGAAGCATGTTTTTGTGTTTGGAGGGGGACTAGTCAACATGACTTTGTTGCAATGATACATCCCATGGGTGTTTTGACCGAAAACTCCTTTCTTAAATCAAATTATACATATCTAATTTTCATGGAAAAATTAGAGGATATAAATGAATGTGATGATCCAGAATCAAATAAAGTTTTGGCTAAGTTTGAGGAAACAATTAAAGTACTTTCCACCACATCACTAGGAACATCAACCTCTGCGGTTGTAATCGCATAGGCTCTCCCTTGATCTCTTGTATTTTTCTGAGTCATGTTTCCTTGGAACTTAGGACACTCGTTTTCATAGTGTCCCATATCTCTATAGTTTTAGCATTGAACATCATTGAATTGTTTCTTCCCCTTGCATTCATCAGATCAATGACCCTTTTCTAAGCAATTATAGTAGACTCCCTTGCCTTTCAGTCATTTCCCGGGATGATTCATTCTATAGTTCTCGCATAATGGAAAAATATTTATTCCATTTCTCTACTTTGGTGCTTCTCCTTTTCCTTTTTTATCAGAATGCTGCTTATTATCTTGGTTTCCTTTGAAAAAATTTGATCAAGAAAATTCCTTATTTTTTTTATGGCACTTGATACAATTTCATCAAATGATGAAAATGATTGAGAAGCTAGTGCCCTTAAAAAACATGGTTGATGACCTTCAAAGAAATGATCAATCTTGTCCACTGAGTCATGTACGTAATCCACAGCATACCTGGCTAGCCTTGTGAAGGTAGCCTCATACTCTGCAACACTATCTTCTTCCCTTTATTTCATGCCAAGGAATTTTCTCTTCATTTCAGTTCATTGCTCATGAGGGAATTATTTTTCGAATAATATTACCTTAAAAGTCCTCCATTCCATATCCTCTATCTCTTCTTCCTCCATGGTATTTTGAATCAGATACCACCATTGATCAGCGTCTCCCTGGAGACAATATACTTCGAGTACTACCTTTTCATTTTCATTGCATCTTAACTCCATGAATATCTTTTCAAGGGACTTGATCCATTGATCAGCAATCACTAGATTAGTAGTCCCGCTGAATTATGGGGGCTTCTGTCACATGAAATGATCCAACACAGGTGTTGAATGGTTATTTGTTACAACTTGAGTAAGTTTTCCCGATATGGTCCTGATCTGATCTGCTCCAACGTTGACTGTGTTGACTTTCTTAGTAGGGAGATCCCTACCTTGCCCATGAGTATTGATTCCTCTTCTTCCAATAGATTCCATTTATAAATAATGGGATACACTAGATTAGTTTATGAATCTCAAATATAAAATCACTCAACATAGATTGAAATTATATGCATATCTAATCTTTTAAATCTCAAATAAAAAATCACTCAACATAGATTGAAATTATATTCATAGCTAATTTTATAAACAAGGTTCCTTTGAGGTAAAATTTATATTAACTACTTCATAATGTATTGTAAAGAAAATATTAATTATACTAAGCATATCCCCCAGGAGTTTCGTAACAAAGAGTGTAGCAAGGCCCGTTGACATGCACCAGTTCCTGTTCGAGTCTAGCTCAAAGCGGTGTTTTCGGGTTTTACCCCTAGATACATCTGTTCCAGAGCCGCCTCTACCTGCTCATATCCAGATTGTGATGTATTACTTGAAAAATCCACATAATCTATTCCTTACCATAATACCAGGATGTTCCTATATGTTTATCCTCAAATACTACCTTATGGATTTGTTCCCTACTATAAATTTCCTAGTCTAGTTTCCAAGTGTTCTACTAAACTTCCTCTGATACCAACTATAACACCCCGACCCCTCTAGGCTGGAGCTGGTGCATTACTTGTGATATTGGAATGGTTATAAGGAATGAAAATACCAAAGGAAAGATCATTTTAGTAGTCTTGAAGAAACTATATGCATAGATGTAACTCAAATTACATTGGAAAATGATACAAAATACAATACATAACAAAAAACACAAAACTGCATCCACAGGAACTCAAAAGAAGTCCTTCTCTTCATCACCTATCGAAGGTAGACAATGAAAGGGGTAATCTCAAACACTCATTAAGGGTTACAAATAGCGGAAGCATGAGTACAATAAGAAGTGATTCACAAATAAT
The DNA here is from genome assembly GCA_963277665.1 of Viscum album. Classification (NCBI taxonomy): domain Eukaryota; kingdom Viridiplantae; phylum Streptophyta; class Magnoliopsida; order Santalales; family Viscaceae; genus Viscum; species Viscum album. The sequence continues at coordinate 1,025,872,046 of OY728126.1, forward strand.
CTAACATAATCAAAATGGAATAGTGAATAAATGAATAATTAAGGGCTTTAATAAACTAAAAAGGAAACTGCATCCATAGATTTTGTCATAGTGAAAATATCAAGGATAATAATAATAACTGACAATGAATAAAGATAATTCTTATTAACTGTACATCATGTATCTGGAACATGAAACCATAATACCGTTAAAATGGTTTAGTTCTGTGGGTAGAAACCCATCTGATTTTTGGAAACAAACTCGAAAGGTTTGTCGCCAAACTGTTTTGTCTCATGAGTCCTACCGATGCATCGAGGGGCTATAGAAAGCCCCACCCTCCACTTCATGTCCAAATTATTCTTTATAAATTGATTCAATACAAGAGAAATATTCCTTTTCAATATCCGTATAGATTAGAGTATATGGATTCATCAATATTTCCATAATTAAAATAACTTTTCAAAGAAACATCGTATGTATGATGGTATACGGATTAGACAACAAAAAAATCCATGACATGAGATTATGGATATTTAATATAAATATAGTTTCAAATGAAAAGTGATCTCAAATGGGCAGTAGGTAAACCACATAAGGATTATTAGGTGCACAATACAATGTTTGTCACAATGAAAACGCCAGCTAACACAAAGTCCCTTACCACAATGTAATCGGTCGAACCCTTTGACCAGAACTTAATAACCATCATGTGAATCATTGAATAAAATGAATATAAATAGGATAATGTTATTATATATCAAATGAAAGTACACATATACCAAATACAAGGAATAATTGGTGAACAATGGAAATATAACAGAAATGAAAGTGAGATGAGAAACCAGTTACCTTAGGCTCGAGTGTGTTCTTCGTTTGTTTTAATGACCTAAATAATCAAATTAAGATTCATTAATTAATATTTACATAACCTCATATACATGTAATTGATTTATTATAACCTTATTATGTTCATTCATGTCCATTTCTACAGGTTCAATTGGTTCAATTTTCATGTTTTGGAAGCATTTTCTCCCTTGATTTTCATGGTTCGTTACTTGTTTCCATGAATGGATGTTCATTTGAAACATGGTTAAACATCCAAAATTGTTAATACATATTATTAACAAAATTACTGAGATATAAATGATCCTATAATGATTTTTTGTTATATACCATGATGATGATTCATTAGTTAAAACATTAATGATGCTCGTTTAGATCATTTTAGTGGTTCTTTGATAATAACAACCTCGTTTTGTTTTATAAATTAGAACCATGAGTACCAAATAATTACAGAACCATGGGTGAGTCATAACACATATATAATAGCCTGGTTCAACCATATAAATGGTTTCATTACCAGACTTGAAAGAATTATTGAAAATTAAAATCACATCATCCACGATGTCGGTAATTTGACACATCACCGACAATGTTTTTAATTCCTTAAACAAGTGCGGAAAAGAAGAAGATTGATTATGAATTTCTCATGAACATGAGAACATCCTGAATATAAATGATTCTGCATATTTCATTCCTCTTGGGTAAGAAGAGATAAAGAATGAATAAATAAAGAACTCAAAATAAAAGAATAATCTTGAAATCGCTTACAAAAATTCGACAGCCTAATGGCTACGCAACATGGTCTTAGAAAATTTTAAAAAAATAGGGGACAAGGGTCACCTATATAGAAATGAATAATTATATATATTATATCAAGAATAAGAAGAAAAATAACAACATGGTATGGAAACTTGAAATATATACCACATAAAAGAGAACTTGAATGGAAAAAAAGAAAGAAATTGAGAATTTTCTTACCTTGTAGAATAACCCTTAGAACATGAAGGTTGGGACATTGGGGGCTTGAGGAAACCTTAAGAGGGATAATATGAAGGTAAGGAGACCAGAACTTCGTTGAGGGATAATTTGGAATGAATTAAATGAAGGGAATAGTTTGTATTTATAGGAAAAGTGAGGGATTATTTTAATAATTTTCAAGGGACACCTCATGAGTGGTTTTTGCAAAACTAGGGGCTTTCTCATGGTATTTTCCCATGGTATAATCCATTTGGGACACCTAAAATCTTATTTAACTATACAAAAGTCGACATGATTTATGAAATCATTATTCTATTATTAATGATGTCATAAACACACCGAAACTAAAAACTGTATTTTTTACTATTCACTGAAGAATCAACTATTTCAGAAAAATTCCCCAAATTCACCCTAACCATTTTTTAACGTGTAGAATTCAAAAGTAAAATCCATTTTTAAAAAATAATTTTCTAAATATTATTAATTTAATTTTTCAATAAAGTCATAGTTAATTCGAAAAATAACAATCTTAAAGTGCAATTAGTTTTATTTCTCATTGAAAAACTAATTAAGATCTCATTATCTTGTTGCCTTAAGAAAATGAAATAATAATTGTATTTACTATTCATAAGGTTCATATTACTATTCATAAGGGTATGTTATTATTCACCAAAGATTAATTTTGTTCTATTAGACTCCAAATGACTTACTGATCACAACTCTAGATGACCATTTTTTGAAATTCAAAACAGAGAAGTGGAAAATTTATATTTAATGTCTTGGTTTTGACTATATCCTAAATAACCAAGTGTTTTTTCGGAGGAAAACAGTGATGCATAGAATGTATTTAACAGAAACATACCATAAAATGTTTGGGGGTGCTACATCACACTTTATCAGATCTTCTATGGATAGTTGGCATAGATGACCAAGTCGCTTATGCCACAACTGGTTTTCTTCCTCTCTGGATAAAAGGCATGTATCTTCCTACCTAGCTATAAGGTAAAGATTCCCCTTTGTCCTTTTTCCCTGTAGAAAAACTACTCCATCTTTTCCTTTCACAAGACACATCTTAGTAAATCGGATAGAGTTCCCAGAGTCACATAGTTGACTGACACTAAGCAATATATGACTAAGACCCTCTACTACCAAGACATCAGCACACCTCATTTATTTTCCCCCAAATTTGGCTTTTCCTGAGCCAAAAATCTTCAGGCCTTCATCGTTTCCAAATTTTACAACTCCTTCTTTGTCATATTTTTTGCCTGTAAAAAGATCCTTATTACCTGTCATGTGAGATGTGCAACCACTATCAATGATCCATACACCATAGCGATCTGATGCCTTAAGGAAAATTTCTGCCACTACAGCCTTATCATTTTTATTCTTCTTGGTCTATACTTTTTCCTTCACACTTGACATGGATTGAGACTTCTGTTCTTTCTCAAAGCATGATGGACCAGCTTCATCTTGTAAATCCAAAAATCTATTTTGCATTTTTAACTCACCTGTTGGTTTATTGATCTGCTACTTGAGAACGTTTTATTCTTCTTTGGAACATTTCTCTATATGGAAGAAGTGAAATACATATCCATGTGCAGAAATCCTCACACTAAAAACAGTGTCCTTCAAAATATGTTCTGGAAAACTGTTCTCTGTTTGGCTGCCACCTCTGTTCTTGTTCCCTTCGATATCTCTTTGATATGGAACAAACATACAGTGAATGTCCCATCTTTACACAACAATAACACCTAATATATGGTTATTCTTTCATGTTAATTTATCACTAAGAGTTTCCCTTTGGGATCTCTGAATATTCTGATTCTTCTTTGTGCCCAAATCAACCATCAATCTTGGGACGGGTGCTTGCGGCTTGACTTCAATTGCTGCAGATTTTTACTTCTGATCAAGCCCAAAATCAGCATTGACATGTGAGCTCAATTTCTTCTTCTTTCCTACTGAACTACTAGGCTCCTCTTTAATCTTTTCAGTCTTTGGAATGACATGCTTTGCCAAAAATGTGTTGGGAATCAATGGTTCTTCCTGGTCTTTAACTTTTCTCCACAGACCGGCAACTTCTTCTTCAAGCTCTTCGATATGCTTCATGTGATCTTTTACTTTTCTATTCAAGAAATAGATCTCCCTTTTTTTCTCTTCAATATTGATCTTATACTCACTAACTTATTCTGAGTTCTCTGGTGATGATAACTTGAGTTTCTCACTTTCTTCCATTAACTCAGACTTCTCTTCTTCCTGCTGCTGTATGTAGAGTTTGGAATCACGGACAACTTTGGTGGATTTCTTTGTTTTGGCTCTCCAAACATCTATCTCATCAAGAGAAGACTCTAACTCACCTTGCATATCTATTCTTCCTTCCACTTCTTCTTCTTCATCATCACCTTCCGTTTTGTTCTTTTCTTGAGAAATACCGATGATTGCCACCATATAATTTTCTCCACTATCTTTTCAATTTTCAATCACCTCCACCTATTCATCCTTAGACTCATCCGAACTGTCTATTTGTTGTGAAAGAAGATTCTTCTTCTTGAAGAAATTTCTCTTGAACTGCTTCTTCCCTTTCACATAGTCTGAATATCTCTTCTTGGTAATTTCAAATTCATCTTCATCATTTTATTCTTGAAAATTTTTGGGGCACCTTGTAGAAAGATGACCAACATTCCACATCAAAAGCAAGCAAGTGTATGTTTCCCTTTGAACTTTCCTTTTCCTCTTTGATTATTTTAGGGGAGGAAGGACATTACCTCATCTGTTTCTTCATCCTCCTATGAATCTTTAATGGTGATCTTATTCATGGAATTAAATTCCACCTCTTTGTATTTCCCCTTTTCCATAGCATCGTTATCATCATTTATCATTTCATATACAACAAGGGTTCTATGCAGGTTATCAAATGTAAGCTCTTTTGGGTCTTTATCTTCCAAAACAGAAACATTCGGATTGAAACGAGGTGGAAGTTTTCTCAGGATGCACTTCATAATTTTTATATCTTCAATAACTTCTCCAATACTTCTCATGTCCTCCACTACAATATTTACCCTGTAAAAGAATGCATCAATGGATTCACTCGGGTTCATTCTCAGATCTTCATACTTGTTCCACAACACTTGCATCTTTTCCTCTCTGATATTTGTATCCCCTTCATATATATTCAATATATTTTCCCATATGGAATGTGTTGTTTTTCAAGACATCACCTTTGTATATATAGGATTGGATAGGGCTCCCCATAAGGCATTTATTACTTTGGAATCAGCATCCAACTCTCTATGCTCAGCTTCTGATAACGCACCACTGTTAATATCAGTTGTTATTCCATGCATTACTGCTGTGAATACATCCATTCCCAAAGACCAGAAGTAGTGCTTCATATGGTTCTTCCATAGATAAAATTTTTTCCCGTCAAATATCGGAATCCCTTTTGATTAGTGACCTCCATTGAGATAAGAACAAGTATATACCTTTCCCTTTGATACCAATTGTTAGGTCCATAAGGCTGAATACCCTGAGGGGGGGTGAATAAGGGTATGACTAATTTCAAATTGAATCCCATTATGATCCTATTATTCTGTTAAGAAAAACACTCTTCTCCCTCTTTCCCATTGCACAATATAAAAAAAAAAGTAAAGCATGCACAGGACACAACAATTTTTTCTTGGTTCACCCTCACTGGGCTACATCGAAGGAGAATACACCAGAAATGTGCCGATGTACCAAATCCACTATAAGCACACATATATTTACAAGGTTCCTGATAGATCACTTCTATTCCCAGGCTCAATGCCTTTACAATTTTTAGGGTTAGCTCACTACTTTCCCAAGGGTCACTCCCTATTTCTCTCTCTCTCTGGATCACTGCCGGTGGAGAGGATCGCTTTCTTCCTCTTCCTTTTCTCACTTCTCCGGATAGGATCCACTCATAGTTTATATACCTGTAGGTCTCTTCATTATCTCTAATTAATGAATAATCCATTATATGTAGATGATCTATTGAATTCCAACATTCACCTATAGATGAATCTCACTTTTCACCGAAGGTATCGGGCAATCTTCCAGATTTCGCGCAGCCCTGAATCACTGTCGTGAATCACCCTTACTTGGTGCCCTTCTCTAAGCTGGCACGCTATTCTCGGCGTGCAAGTCAAAACTGGAATGCAAGTACACCTCAACCACTTGTGAGACAGAATCTTTTACTACTCCAAAATTGCGCGACTCACTTCCTTTCTCTCCCAAACCACCTCAGGCACGCAACTATCACTTCGCTCACAACTTCCACTTGTGCAACCACACCACACTTGCACGACCACCACACATGCGTGAAGAGAGCTCTGATTTTTCTAAGTGTTGAACTCTTCACCGAATGAGGAAGGGTCAACCTGTATTTATAGGCATTTGGACACCCTACGTGACGGCGTGCAAGTCTCCCCTTGGCACGCAAGTCTCGGTGTGCAAGTCTCTGCCCCTTGTCTCTGCCATGCTAGTAACTTGCGCAACCTAACCCAAAACATGCATGAACCTTATATCTTTTCCATATTTTGGTGTTCTGATCTTGAAAAACATATGGCGTGCATGTTTCAAAGCCTTAAACTACACAGCGCACAAGTCCCTTTTCCAAAAACCACTTTTCTTCATTTGTTGATTTTTAGGCCTAGAAATTTGGCAAACACTGGAAAACGGCATCACCTTTTATCTCTTATTTTTGTACCACCTTCAGATCATCCATTCCTTTGTCTATGTTCTTGAATCACACATGGATCATTAACCACAGCCCTTGAACTCGACATGCCACCATGAAATCCCCTTTGTCAAAAAAATTTTATGTCATGGTTTGCTTTGTCAACAATCACAACACAGATGTGCACTTTGTCAACAAACACAATCACCTCAAAAATGTTTCAATGATGACTTGAAGGATTTTTTCCCAACAATACTCAAAGAAATGCCTATTGTGATGGAATTCAATGATGTGTTTCTTGAGTAATTTCCTGGTCTTACTCCTAGAATTGATGTAAAATTCTAGATTAATCTTATACCTAGGTAATTTCCAATATCCAAGACTCTTTATAGGATGGTTTTTTTGGAATTTTAGGAGATAAATAAACAAATACAGGAAAATATGGATAAAGGGATTATAAGCCCAAGTGCTTCAACATGGGGTGCACCAGTCCACTTCATTGAGAAGAACTATGGTTCAATGTGACTTTGCATTTATTATCCTGAGCTCAACAAAATCACGATAAAGAGGAATTATCTTTTTCCACAAATTGATGTATTTTTTGATCAACTACGTGGACCAAAATTGTTCCTCAAGGTGGATTTGTGATGGGGTTATTACCAAGTAAGGGTGAAGAAGAGGGATATCCCCAAGACTACTTTTCATACAAGGCATCAGAATGATGAGTTCATAGTGATGTCATTAGGACTCACTAATGCCCCAGTAATCTTCATGGAATTGAAGAATATAGTCTTTAGATATTACCTTGACAAATTTTTGGTAGTTTATAATGATGATATTCTAATATAATCTAAAATTAAGAAGAATAATGAAGTGATTTTAGGTACTATTCTAAAGACCTTGAGAAAGGAAAAGAATTATTCCAAGTATAGAAAATGTGAGTTATAGTTGAATGAAGTATATTTTTTGGGGTATATCATCACAAGAAATGGTATATCTATGTACACTTCATATACTGAGGCAATTGAAGGATGGTTGACTCTAACATATGTGATAGATATCCACAGTTACCTTGGTTTAGAAGGGTATTTTTGCTGATTTTTGAGAAATTTTTTCATGATTCTCAAACCCTCTTACCAAGATAACTTGGGAGGGACTTTGTATTTCTTGGAATTTTGAATGAAAAGAGAGCATCAAGGTGTTTAAAATGTGTCTTATCACTATGCCCATGCTCACACTACCAACATGTGGAGATCTTTTCATTGTATTTAGTGATTATTTGAATATGGTAATGGACTATGTGTTGATGTAAAATGACAAATTCATTACCTATGATTCAAATCAATTAAAACTTCCTGAGACGAACTATCCAACACATAATCTGGAGTTGGCTACAATGATCTTCACTTTGAAAATTTGGATACATTACCTATTTGAGGATAATTTTGAAATATATATGGATCACAAAAGCCTCAAGTATATATTTACATAGAAAGAACTGAATATTCACCTATACATATGATTAGAGATGAAAAAAATACTATGATTTTTCAATTCACTACCATATGGGTAGAGTGGGTAAAGTGGAAGACACTCTATGTAGAAAGGATCCAGCAACATTTTAATTGATGATAATTTAGAAGGATCCTATCTTCTTATACTTGAAGAGGATAGACATGGGAATCATAAAGCAATGAACATCATCAATAATTTCACAAATGATTTATCAACCATCTCTTATAGAGAGGTTAAAGTATGCTCAAAGAGATGACGTTGGAATTCAGTAGAAAGTGGAAACTATTAGAATAGGGAAATCCTCAGAGTTCAACATTAATGAAGATTTTTTCTTAAGATTTGGTCAAGACTATGTATACCATCAAATACTAGGTTAAAGAAGGATATATTGGATGATTCATACATCTCAACCTTCTCTATCCACCCTACAAGAACAATGATGTATCAAGATCTTTGGGAACACTATTGGTGAGATAACATGAAGAAGTAGATTAGAAAATATACATCATGATGTCTCGCATGTCAGAAAATGAAGGCGGAAAGGAAAAAATATAAGGGGATGATTCAAACATTACCCATACCTAAATAGAAATGGGAAATCATAACCATGGAAATTTTCCCCAAGATTACAAAGACATCTAGAGAAAACAATGATATTGGGGTATGGTGGATCATCTTACAAAGAATGCACACTTCATTGGTATTTGAGAGGATTTTTCATTGGATCAACTTTTACAGATATACACCAGATAAGTTGTGAGATCTCAGGGTGTACCCCTGTCGATTGTATCCGATCGGGATCCAAGATTTACCTATATGTTCAGGAAGAGTGTTAAAAATGCTTTAAATATTTATTTAAACATCATCACTACCTATCACACTCAAACTAACGGACAATATGGGTGAACTATCCTGACACTTGAGGACATGTAGAGATCATGATCAATGGACTTCAAAAGAAGATGAGATCAACATCTTTCTCTAGTTGAGTTCTCTTACATCATCATTTCCACTCAAGAATTCAAATATCTCCCTATGAAGACCTTTATTAGAAGAGGTTCAAAACACTTGTATTCTAGGATGAAGTTGGGAAATGAAAATTGATAGGTCCTAAAATGGTCGGGGAAATGGTGGAGAAGGTTAAGACCATTCAGCAGCACATCAATGCTGTTTAGAGTCGATATAAAATCTATGATGATAGTCATTGACAAGACCTAGAGTTTGATGTTGGAAACATGGTATTCCTCCATGTATATCCATATAATAAAGTTATGAGATGTGGGTAAAAGGTGAAGATTATTCTAAGATACATCGTCCCCTTTGAGATCCTTGATCAGATCATAGCGCTTGCCTATCGACCAGTATTCCCACCTAACCTATCACAAGTACATGTTGTATTCCATGTATCCCTCTTAAGAAAGTAAATACCAGAACCCTCTCATGTACTCAATCTAGAGGTGGTACCCTTGTAGAATGATCTCTCTTGTGAGGATAATCTAGTAAATATCTTAGATTGTAGATATAAAGTTCTACAGAATACGACAATCCACATATTCAAGGTGTTGTAGAGAAACCATTTGTTTGAAGAAGCAATGTGGGAACCGGAGGAGGCATTGAAACAAAGTTACCCTCATCTATTTTAATGTGGTAAATAAAAAATTTGAGGGCTAAATTTTTTAATGGGGGAAGATTGTAACAACCCGAACAATTATAAGTGAAATTTCTAATTTGATTTAATTAAATGTCTTCTTTTGTAAAATGGATATAGAAAACACATGCACTCTATTTTTTGATTATATCTAATTTAATTTAAATGATCATTAAGTATCATTACTTTTGATAATATAGTCATTGAATTGTGATCACATGACTAGTATAAATATAGGGTTTTAACAAATCCTTTCAACATATAAAAAAGTGGTGATGGCCTCAACCAGTAGGATCATTCCCAATAAAGACCATTTATCAGATCTTTTGAGGGATATATAATTTTTTCAATTTTCCCTAGACAAATCCCAATCTGAGATCCAAAAACTTAAAGATGGTAGAAACTGTTTATAGGAGAAGTTCAAGCTTACTGAGATCACGGCCCAAAGCATGTTCACCGAACGTCCCCATGAAATCCCCACAATCGAACACCTTACTATTAGGGAGTGTACTAGTGTAATAAAGGGATATGTAACAAGACACTAGAATTCTGATTATGTTCATTATTTTTTATAGAATAATGTATATACTTTCATACTATTATTGTTAGTTTGTAAATAATTTGTAAATTATAAATAATATTTTTGGTTAATTAAGAAATCAATTTTTAGGAATTTATAAATTTTTAAATAAATAGTATTTTAATAAAATTTTAGTATTAAATTATTTTTTTAAATATAAATTATCATATAATTTTTACGAAGTCAAATGTAATTTTTATCATGGTTTGAAAACTATTTTTTTCAAAACCCATCAATTTTCAATAAATATTTGTTTTTATTTTAAAAGTAAAAATACACATATTTATAAAATTATTTATATAAAATGAATATTATTTTGGAAATTAGGATATTGAAACTATCCAACGGTAAATTTTTCATAATTTTATGAGACAGTTAAATTTTTGGGCAAAAAATAAATATATAGTGTGTTTTGTGACACTATTGTATCCAATTAATGATGTAATAAATATTATAAAAGGAATATTATTCCAAATAACTGTTTTTTACTTTAAAATAATGTAATTTTTTGTTTATTTTATTTATTTTATAAGTCCTTAGTAAATCCTCCAAGACATATAAAATATTTTATGATTTTAAAATAATTTTCATGAAAGTGTGACTCAAATCCATATAAGAAAGGAAAATATTTTAATATCACTGGACCTTTTCCTTATAAGATAATTTATAATAATCCCCTTTTCCAGAAACCATAGGAAAAAAACCATGGTATGGTTTGTTGTTTTGAATATTTTATTGTGTTGTGTCCAAAACCAAAATAATAAAGAAATCCCCCTCCTTTATTTTATAAACCCACCCAAGAACCCATTTAATATCACTAAAACATCTTCAAGATCAACCAATATCTTACCCCTAATCTATAGAGTCCACTCAAGGTTCCCCCAAGATCCCAAGAAACCTCTCCCAAGCCTTTGGAGTCACACATCCAACCACGAGATTCTCTCTCTCCTCTTTTTATCAGGAACATCATTTATGATATTCCCTTTTGATTTACATTTTCTTAAGTTGGTATAAATTATTAACCATCCTCATTAATTTCTATTTTATGTTTAAATTATGGGATCCCTTTTCACTCTCATTAATCCCCACTGCATTGATCTGTTAAGTACACCCGTTACTATGTTGAAATTCCGTAAGAGATCTTCCACTCTCCTCTTTTATCAAGCACTCCTTTTGTGACATGTCTTTTAATTTAAATTTTTATATGTTTAAATATCTTCATAAATAATCCCCTTAATATACATTTTATTTATAAATAATTATATCTTCCTTTATCTCTCATTAATCCATTCATGGTCTTTTATTTTCACATGTTACCATGCAGAAATTCAGTAAGGGGTTTCTCTATCGTCATTCCAATTAATGCACTTCATTTATATTATAAGTCTTAAATTCCATTTCAAATGTTCTTATATTATGTTCCATGATCCCATTACTGTACATTTCAAGTATAAATGATTATATACCCATTTCTATCTCATCAACCCATTTTATAAATTTCCATATGACGTTATACTGCCGAAATTGCACCGTGATTTTCCATGACAAAATTACCATGTAGTGAATACCATACCCATTCCACTATCAAGGGTATTCACCATTATTCACATATTCTAGTTTATTTAGGACTTATATGTATATATTCTACATTACTTGATCGTGTAATTAATCATCATATTGAATGAATACATATTACATAATCTTGGTGCCACACATAAGAATGAGATTGAAATGATTATGAAGGGTGCACCAAAATAGCGCTCCAATGCATCGAGTAGTGTTTAGTATCATAATATGGCATGTTGTGATAGGATTTTAACGGATTCCTGTATGGGTCATTTTTTCACCTTGTTAGGATAGGATTTTACCTAATTCCATTTTTGATTATGATGTAGTGTTTTAAGTTGTTACCGCATTTCCATGTTATGATTATCATATTATATCATGCCTTTATGTTCAAGTTTCTTTTATTCTCCATTATTATTCGTATTGTATATCATGTAATTTCTTCCTCAAGTTATTCCATGCTTATTCCCTTACTAGTCTTTATATCTCACCCATTTCTTATGTATGTCCATAGGTTAACCCATGCAGTGTTAAGTATGAAGGAATGTTGGGGTCATGTAAAATAATTTTTCAATAAATATGTTTTATTTTATGTTTTACGTTATTATATAATGTTCTTAATTTCCCAGGACACTAGACTTGTTGATCTTTCAGGTTGTATTAAGTGTAATTTTTTGTAATTAAATCATGTATGAATATAATAAAAAGAACATGGTCGTCATAAGCTATATATGAATCCCTCAATGGAAATGATTGTATTAATCAATCATGATGAGATAATGTTAGATAAATAAATCTATTGGTGCTTAATATGGCTGAGTAAATGGAAGATAATTTCATATACATTCAACAATTCATCTAGGTATCTTAGGGTTGACAAAAAAATTATACGAACAGTTTTCAATGAAATCTATATTTATATGTTTTTTAGAAGGTATTCCAAAGAATTTATCCATGGAATAATGTTTTAACATAAAATATTAGAGAAAGATGATCCCTATCAATAACATACTGGCCCGGGAGACACTATAATAGATTCCCTGATCAGAAGTGGTTCATGACCTCTGGTGCACCTCCCCATACACTAGGCGCTGTCAACTATCAGCGTGGGTCTAATGAGATATGTGGGGATCTATACCCTCTTTACCAAAGTAATAGAATAAAGTAAACCAATGAATATAATAGCCATGAAATAATGATTAATAACTAACAACAACCATACCTCATATAATAGATCCCAAAATGGGTATATGTGCACACCTAAGTAAAACAGACATGCCATGCATGTCTTGGTAGTGAAAAGTATCAAAATATAACCCAAAATAATAAATGATGAAAACAATTATCCAATGGGTCTCGGCATTAGATTTGGTTCCCTAATCGATGCACCATCCCAAGTCATATATCATTCATATAATATAGGAATCTTTCCCTTATCCTAACCTACAACCATGAAATCTCTTTGGGTACCCAATGGTGGACCGAGTGAGGTGTGAGTAAAACTCATTAGGCCACCACCAACAATTTAACAACAATATGGAGTCTATAATATTTTATGTATATGTATAAACAAATAATGGGAAATTAGGGAAATATGATATGTTTCATAGTTAAGTAGTTTTTAATTATCCCAAAGGACTCCTAAGTTCCACATTAATACCACAAAGAGTTAAAAAATTTATATCACAAGGTAATTCATTATACCATACAAGTCATTATATATAGGTTCATTAGTCCAGGTACCCAAACTATGGTGTGGAACACCCTGACCAACACTTATTCCAAATGTGGAACATGCTGACCAACATCATATCAATGGTGTGGACCACCATAGACAACACCAATACAATGGGGTGGAATACTATTACAAACCCCCTATTCTTGATGTGGACATCCATGACCAATATCATTACCATGATGTGGAACACCATTACTAACTCCCATATCCATTTAATTAATAAACACATATTAGGGTTTAACAAACTTATCCCTTCTACCATAATATAATCAAAGGGTTCACCCCTTCTATCTATAAAAATTCGCATTGTTCATTATTTTCATTACAATTAAAAAATGAATAACTAGATCATTTTACCCTTTAGTCACACCCACAACCATTAAAATACTTTCAAATCAATCTTACAACAAAGACATACCCAATTATTCATGTTTTCACTTTTCCTATTAATTATTCAATGCCCTATTTAACCTTCCATGTTAAGCCAAACATCCCTTTAAATAACATGCACATGTTAAAAACAATTACAATTGGTTTAATATCCTAACCCCTTTAATTATCCATTCAACAACTTAAATTCATGTTCAAGGGAGTGGCACACCCCATTGGTGGCCCTTGGTCTTTATTAATCATCATATATGGATCCAACAAGACCCATGAGGGTCTCAAAACATCATTTGGACACCTAATTTATCATTTCCTACCATGTATTTAAATGATAATCATAATGGTACAAGTAAAAAATCACATACACATAGATAAACAACAAAAATATTGGATATAACTTGTAGGCCACATACCTCAATTTTGTAGACAAGTACTCACTCAACCACATACCATGATTAAATATTGAAGAACCCTCAAAGAAACAACTTTGAATATACTGTAAAATAATGGTTTAGAGGATTTAGAAGAAGAAGAAACAACACAACGTTGTTATTCTAGAAAATAGATGGAATATGAGTGATAGACTTACCCAAAGCTTCGATCTATACTAAATAGAACTTCAAATGTCTCAAAATAAAGGGACATTGATCCTTGGGAAGCTTGTGAGTAAAGGTATATAACCCTTGGCTAGTATAGGGTGAAATGGAAAAAATCACATGATTTTTACTAAATCCCAAGGGGGAAATATGAAATTCTCCTACTTTGATGTGGTGTGTGGTTTGGTTTCACGGTTGTCTAAACCATGTACCAACTGTGCACTACCCTTTATCATAGTGGGGTCTTGGGCCGCACAGTCTCCTAAAGTGACCGCATGGTTTTCCAAGCTGTGTATAGGTCATGCATTTAGCACTATAGAAATTTTTTGTTTTTTCAAGCTCCATTTTAATGGTTTGTAAACTATGAAACATCCCCCTAAAGGATTCATGGTTAAAGATAACAGTTTGTAAAAATCATGCACCAACCATTTTTCCTCCACATCATAGCTTATTTTCTTCCTCTTTCATGGTACAAAACCTTGAGACACCCCTGATTACTCTTATATTATCAAGAAACATTTCATTAACCATTAAAAAGAGAGTTAACTGAAAATTCAAATATGAACATTCATTCTTGAATGGTCAGGATCTTACAAACTCCCTCACCTTATAACTACTCCTCCTCCAGCTGTAATCCCAAGCATTGCTAAGCCTCCAAGGAAAAAAGTTTGGGTCATTAGGCCTGTATATCCTTCTCCCTCTCCCAAGTTTCCACATTAATGTTACCATGCTACCATAACACTCTAACTAATGACACTATCCTACCATGAAAAACTTTCTCACTATGATCTCCAATATAAACCAGATCCTCCTCAAAGGATACATCATCCTCAAGGTCAGCATCATTGACATTGATCACATGAGAAGGGCTTGAGGGATAATTAAAAAACTGTAACACATTAAAAACATTTTAACACCCCAAAATTTCATAGTATGTTATTTATTTAATGTAATTAAATATCTTATACTACACGCAACACTGATGTGTCTTGCGTTATACGCAAGATTTTGTTTCTATGAGACAACACATTAGTTTTATAATTATTTAAAAAATATATATATTTATTAATTAAATATTGTAATATGAATAGTCAAAAAAATTTAAATTTTATTTATAATTTTTTCACCTAAATAAAAAATATTTATAATGAAAAGTATATGTTTTGTTGAAATAGTTATATATTTAGAAGACCTATTTTCTTAAAAGAACTACTTTTTATGTCCTTTTGTGAACAATAATTAAATTAATATTAAACAATCATAAAAATTGAATTTGGTAAAATATAATTAACTTTTTGATTCGGAATATCAAAATTATCTTAGGGTGAATTTTTGGTATTTTTCTAAAAACATTCAATTTTTGATGAACTGTGAAAAATGGTGCATAATATATAAAAACTAACCTTTTCATTTAAATAATTATTTTTAATTAAAAGTTATCTTAAAGTCAAAATAGATACATAATACATATATTTGATCAATATAACTCATTTGAGTCATTTTATAATAATATTAGATATATAAAATTTTATTGAACTTTTTAAATTCTTTTACCCACCTTCAAGACACATTTGCAAATTTGCATAAAACATACTTTTACCACTTCTATGAATTGAATTTCAAAAATATGATAGGCATGGTTTTCATAAGTATGTAAAATTTGGTTCCAAAGGATGAAAATAATTTCTAGTGAATATTAAATTTTGAATTTTATTTACCACGGTTAAAAGTAAATAGGGTAGTTAAAGGAAAAAATAATATTATAATAATATCAAATTACACCAACACGTGTCATAATTCTATTTTATAAGTGTATTTTGACCAAAATAAACCATAGGAAAAAAATATAAACCTTTTCAACACACTTGGATTAGATTAAGACATTTAATATATTTTACTTAAAGAATTGTTAAAAGTATTAAATTCAAATTTTATTAAATAAAACATTATTAATATACAGTTATACATAAGATAAATTTGACTATAAATATTCATTATAAGGATTAAAATATTTCCTACATAATGGTATTTCATTTATAATTTTTAGACATTAAATAATTAATTTTATTTATGACACAATGATGATACAGTAATTACCTTATTAATTAATAATTAATATAATTTATGTTATAAATATTAAAATAAATTTAAATTGAAACTACTGATGCCAAACACTAATTTTCTAGGTAAATATGATAGGTTATAGTTTATTCAATGAATTGTTTTCTATGTGATAACATTTTTATTACTTTCACAAAAACCAAAATAATAAATAGTGTCAAAATTGACATAAATGAGTTTTTTAAAACAAATACTATTTTTTTAAATGATATTATATTTCTAAAAATATAAGTTTCGGAAAAAGAACTTATATAATGTTATATATTTCGTTAATTAATCAGTTTAGGTTCTATAGTCATTTTATAGTAACTATATTAACCATGTATTATAAAAATTCAAGAAGACATGGTAAAAGTTAAACTATTTAAGTAAGAGTTAAATATAAAAGATAAGATTAATATGTTTACCTAAACATGTCTAAAACCTATTGGTTGAGATTATATCTACCTATACACACCTTATAATATAAATAAATTCATTTTGAGCTATTAGAAATTGAAAATGATTTTATAATTTCATACTCTACCTAAAGTGCCCCTCACCTCTCTTATAAAATGGTGCTTCCCCTTATCCCAATTTCACACTTTCAAAGACATTTTTCTGAGCTAAAACCTACTAAAATATCCTCCAAAATAACTAAAATTCATCTTATTGGCATTATGTTGATCATAAATCTTTCCTAAATATCCCTTTTATTCAATTCAAAAGGATTCACTCGAAGAAAAGGTAATTATTTTATCCCCTCTTTAAAAGATCTTTTATTCTTATACTTTCTATTTATTTGTTGATTCCATACAAAAATAATAATTACAGTACCTTATACATATTAATATGTTATTATAAATATTTTACAACAATATTCATTATCCTATCCATTCTATGAATGATAAAGTCATCATGCATGCATACGTACGGCTTATTGTCTCCACGATGTGGTGTAGTTTGTTATTCAACAATATGTTATTTATATGGGTATAATAATGATTAAAATTGAAGTGAATAATAAATATAACATGTAAATTATTACTTATATATAATATACCATCTAATTACATACAATTTCACCATCAATTAAATGATATTGTCACTCATGCGTATGTACTGCTTACCGTCTCCATGATGCAATGAGATTGTGTTTCCCATCATAACAATTCAATAATAATTTTTATTTGATGATCAAAAAATAATTTTTAATAACATGATATCATTTTGAATATGAATTTAATAAATCCAATCAATAACAATCATTACTTATGTAACAAAACATATAAATGAAAAATAATCAGTTAGCACGTGAAACAATGATACTATTGAAATATTATTAAAAACGAAATGTTATAGGGTCATATATGATATTATATTTATATAGTGGTTATTTAATAATTCAATAACAATGCTTTAACTATTATATGGTATGTTAAACATACCCTCTACTAAAGGAATATATATGTTAAGGGGTTTTTATCTCACTTTTATTCCTGTGAGATTCATGCTTTATTTTCAACTTTTTTTTATGTGGAGTTTGTACTGCCCATGATTTTATAATTTGTTTAATATAATAAAATTTATAGGTATTTACATATTCATTGTATGATACTTCTTTCATGGGGTTTATGTTTTTTAAGTTACCAAATCAGTAAGGGAATTTCTAATTTCAATTTCCACTCATTGGGTTTTACGTATACTTCATTGCTTATTTTCCTCCAAAATTATTTGTGGAATCATGATTTATTTATTTATGTATTAATTTCCACTACCCTTTGTGTGGATATACTTTTTATACACATAATTAATCCATTTATAAATTCTTAAGCCATTGATATGAACTTGATAAGGGTAATCTTAACTCAATTTATATTCATTGTTTTAAACATCAAAATCAATAGTTTTGTTTTTAAAAGAATATGTGTGAATGTCCTCTGATTTATTTACACTGAATATCCCATCATATTTAGTGTATTTTGGTCATAAATAATTAAGTCATTGATTTATCCTTAATCTAAGGATACAGTCTTTATAATTTATTTTATCTCAATTTACATTCCAATGAGACCTCATTGTTGTTATGTTCCAATTCACTTTTATATGGCGTATATACTATCCATTGACAAAGTATATCATGAATCCATTTATTCTCATGATATTATAAACTTTTTATTAATTTTATTCCTCAATTATTTGTATTTAGGAGTCTCTCATTTGGTTAGGAACTCTTTAACTAGAAAGTCAAGTTAAATGTTTTAATGATTTACTCTTTAAATCATTCTCATTGATGACCATGTTTTAAAAATGGTTTTAATTATTTATTTGTATGGACATAAATATTTTGAAATTAAATTTATTTTCAAGATATTAAAATTGGTATGGGATAATTTTATTCAAAAATAACTTTTAAATGACTTCTCTGATAAATAGTTCGACTTTTATATTTTTTTAGGAACGGGGATATTTATCTCAAATAGTTTTACTGGTTATTTTCATCTATTTCAATATCCTTCATTGTATTTTATTCTTTATTTAGGTTGATTTATTATAATAAAATAATCTATATTTTATTTAATGAGTTATGTTTTATTGTGAGTGTGTTATTTTTATACCATTCAGGGTTTGTGGTTAAAGTATTGACATTTCGTATGCTAGTTTTAATACGAATGTTTAGATTAGGTTTAAACATTTTCATATGGGGAATTCATTGGATTTAGTAAGTGACGGGTGGGGCATAATATATCCCCTCGATGCATCAGTAGGTCTCAAGAGACAAACTAGTGTCTTGGCACAACGACTTGACAAAATTTATATTTAGGGTCTTGGCACGAGGCCTTCACTATGTGGTTAAGATGTCCAGCATTATGCATTCCATCATTATGAGATTAGATATTTATATTACATGTGATTATTCTACTAGTAGAATATCCATGTGAATAAGTAAATGGAATTTTTGGATTTATCTTTTTCATATTATGATTACATTTAAGCTTAAAAGTATTATGTTTTAGTCTTATACATTGCCTGAAATGTTTATGCTTATTTATGATAGTTTTCGCTATATTTGTATCCTTATTGAGCATCTGATCTCACCCCTTTATAATTTTTTTTCAGGATGTGAAGAAATATATTATGACTGGACTGTAGGGATAGGATAAGGGATATGAGCATGTTCAAAGGAGACACAAAGTTTTTTTTTATTTCATAATTGAATGTAAAACTTATGTATGTATCCAGTACTTCCAAGTCTATTAAACTAATTAGTCATTCCAGACTTGATCTCTTGTGATCATTCTAGTGTTCTGTAATAATGCACCAACTCTGGGTATCTGGGGTCAGGGCATTACAGTTTGTATCATAGGAAGTTTAGTACAATCCTTGGAAACTAGATTTAGAAAATATCTTATTAGATAACATTATCCTATGATAGAACTTGAGGATTAGTATAAAAAACTTCATATAATTTTGGTAATTTATAGATTTTGTGAGTTTTCAAAATAATACATCCCTGTCTGGATACTAAATGTGGATGTGGTTCATGCACAAATGTACATCGGAGTGAAAACATTGACATGGAGTTTTGGGCTTGACTCGGGGTATCTTGGTACATGATAATGGGACTTATTGCGCACCTAGTTTGACACTCCCAAGGGATATTATTTGGAAAATTCAAATTTTTTTACAAACTAATTTGAAGGATTTTAATATATGATGAGAATAAATAACCATGGTTAAATCCTAAGGTGTTTTAGATTGAAAATAATGTGTCATGATATTCTCTAAATGATTTTATGATGATTGTTACTCACACTATGCTTTCTGGTTTCTTTTCAATGGATAGATTCCAAGGAAGTCATAGTAACATTGAACATGATGTAAAAGGGAAGCACAGTGGTGGAAATGAGAAACGAAATGGAATTTTTATGGGTATAAAAGTTATTGTGTTCATTCCAAATTAGTTATCCAAAAATATGACAAACAATATATACATTAACTGACTCTCGAACTCAGTAAAGTAGAGAAAGGAGGAGAATTATAATTGCTCCTACAGTTGAGAACATTGAGAAAAGAAATCTCAATTTCCATTATGTAAGAAATGTGGAAGGATACACCTATAAAAGTGTCCCAATGGAAAAAATAAATGCTTTATGTGTGGGAAAGAAGGACATAAAGTAAAGAATTGTCAAGGAAAAAATAATTGTACTATGGAAGAAAATAAAAATGATCCTAAGAATCCATTTACATTAATTTTATATAAATTTAGGGGACATGTGCATTACCCGAGTCTATGATCGGTTCTATTGGATAACCTCTAGGCCAAGGAAGAACCTATGTGGAAATAAATGGATGGAAAAAATGTTTAAAAGTATTAATGATCTTTGTTGATGGGATTAATTTGGAAGACATTTCCTTTATATGTGTAAATAGGAATTTTTTTATGTGAAAATTCTTTTTGAGGAAGAAATATCATTTATTTTCTGGATATATTTATAAAGAACCATTTGGGTTTATATGATCCTTGAATTTGCGGTAATTACAGGTTATTAATTTTTGGGATGAAATGTGAGGTATGATATAACCTTTATGATTAAAATATATTATGGTTATTTTCTAGGAAGTTATCTCATTTTTATGAATGTTATAAAATTATATAGTTTTTGAAAAAGGATAACCCATAGACCATGTGAAAACCAGTCGCATCAGACAAAGTTGCGGGAATCGAACCCACAACTAAAGTGTGACTGGGATTTATCGGCTACCACTGGACTATATTAAGTCCTTGGTTAGTATGAATAATTATTTTTAGTTAAATGATTTTATGGATCAAGAATATGTTGATTTTTGGAACTTATTATTTATCAAATGGATATCCTTAGTATAGAAAAACGATTTAGTGATTAAGTGATAAATGTTATTTTGGAAGACTTTTCTTATTTTGGAAACACTATATGCCTAAGGAAAATAGAATACTATGGGATTTCATTTGAGGAATAATTGTGGATTTTATATTTTTTAAGAATCTATGTTTTTATTGTGGACTTATAGCAATTTGAGCTATTTATGGAAATGATTAACCTGTCATAGAGAATCTATGATTAGATTAATTACTTTTAAGTAGGTAACTTTAAGTGTAGTTGATTTCATTTGGAGATGAATGTTAAGTTTTATCAAGGAAGCATATGTGATCAAATCCTTCTGAATTTTAGGTTTCAAACAAAGTTTTTATTTTTTTAAGAATTTGAAAGATAATTGTTTATTTATTGGTCTTTGGTGAACATTGGGTATTGTTTGTTTAATTTTGTATATTAAGAGTATTATTTATTTCTATAAAGGATTATCCTTTTTGGGGATCATCTGATCTTATACTAACCATTTTGGTTTTGGTTAATGTCTAAAGACAAGGGAAATATATATTTCATATTTTTTGTATTATTTAATTCTATATAATTTGACTCTAGTGCTTCAGGTGTGACCAATTAATCTTGAATACTCATCGTTTGGAGAAAAGATGAGTTTGTGGTAGAAATTTATTAAAGGATGAAACTCTATTTTTAAAGTAATTATATCTCATTATGTTATTAGGAAGGCTCATGAATAAATTTCTAAACATTATGCAAAAAAAACTTAAAACAAAAACTTTGTCTGTCTACTCGTCCTACTAGGTAATCAAAGACTGTTTAACCCATCACAAGATTATGGTTTTATAGTAGACAACATTCTCCTGATCATTTTTCTATCACTCTCCATCATAACTTGATGGTTTGTTTTCTCTTCTATATCCATGTTTTCTTACATGGAACCCTAGTATGGGTTATCTTGGGTGACCTTAGTACTTCTCTTTCTTTCTTTTAATGTGATAGTTTTATTGACTCTCGTTCTAATGTGGGACTCATAATGAAGTTTCCAATCCCAATTTTAAAATTGTGAGGAAGAAATTTCCAATAGGGGGAAGAAGAATTTAACAACCCATGATTTCATAGTATGTTATTTATTTAAAGTAATTAAATATCTTATATTATACGCAACACTGACTTGGCTTGCATTAAATGCAAGATTGTGTTTCTATGAGACAAAACATTAGTTTTATAATTAATTAAACAATATATATATTTATCAATTAAATATTGTAATATGAATAGTAAAAAATTAAATTTTATTTATAATTTTCTCACATAAATAAAACATATTTATAATGAAATTTATAGGTTTTGTTAAAATAGTTATATATTTAGAAAAACTATTTTCTTAAAAGAACTAATTTGTATGTCCTTTTGTGAAAAATAATTAAATTAATTTTAGACACTCCTAAAAATTGAATTTTGTAAAATAGACTTTATTTTTGGATTCATAATATCCAAATTATCTTAGGGTGAATTTTTTTTATTTTCTGAAAACATTCAATTTTTGATAAATAGTGAAAAATACTATTGAGTACATCAAAACTGACTTTTTCATTTGAAAAATTACTTTTAATTAAAATTTATCTTAAATTAAAAATAGATACATAATACATATATTTGTACAATATGATTAATTTTAGTCATTTTATAATAAGATTAGATATATAAAATTTTATTAAACTTTTTAACGTCGTTTACCCACCTTCAAGGCACATTTGAAAATTTGCATAAAATATAATTTTACTACTTTTGTGAATTGAATATAAAAAAATATGTTAGACATGGATTTAATAGGTATATAAAATGTGGATCAATTGGATTAAATAATTTTTTCTGAATAGTAACTTTTGAATTTTATTTACCACAATTAAAAGTAAATAGGGTAATTAAAGGTAAAAATAATATTTTAATAATATCAAATTATACCAACACATGTCCTAATACTATTGGATATGTGTATTTAGACCAAAATAAACCTTAAGAAAAAATATGATCCTTTTTGTTCCACTTGGATTAGATTAGAACATTTATTATATTTTGTTTAAAGAAGTGTTAAAAGTGTTATATTCAAATGTTATTAACTAAAAAAATTTTAATAAAGAGTTATATATAAGATAAATTAGACTATAAATATTCACTAGAAAGATAAAAATATTTCCTACATCATGGTATTTTATTTATAATTTTTATACATTACATAACTAAATTTATTTATGACACAATGATGATGCAGTAATTAACTTATTAATGAAAGATTAAAATAATTGATGTTATAAATATAAAAATAAATTTAAATTGAAACTTTTGATGCCATAAACGAATTTTATAAGTGAATATGAAATGTTATGGTTAATTTAATGTATATTTTTATAAGTAATAAAATTGTTATGAATTTCACAAAAAAAAATAGTGTTGAAATTGACATAAATGATTTTTAAAAAAAATACTATTTTATTAAATGATATAATATTCCTAAAAACTGTGTTTTAGAAAAAGGAATTATATAATTTTATCTATGTATTTAATGAATCACTTTAGGATATCTTCACATTTTTTAGTAACTATATTAACCATGTAATATAGAAATACAAGAAGACATGGTAAAAGATAAACTATTTAACTACTAGTAAAATCTTAAATAAAGGTTAATATCGTGACCTAAACTTGTCTAAAAAGTATTGATTTTGATTATTTGGACCAATCCCCACCTTATCCTAAAAATAAATCCATTTTTACCAACTAGAAACCGAAAATGATTTTATAGTTTCAAGCTCTTCTTAATGTGCCTCTCACCTCTCTTATAAAAGGTTGTTTCTCCTTCTCTCAATTTTACACCTCTAAAGCCATTTGGATCATCCAACCTCTTCTCAAATCTCCACCCAAATACCCTCAATTTAACCTAGAGTCCTTACATTGATCATAAATCCAACTTAAGAAGCCATTTTGTTCAAATCAAAAGGAAGCACCCGAAGAAGAGGTAATTATTTTATCAACTCTTTCAAAGATCTTTTCTTCTTCTACTTCCCCTTTCTTTGTTGTTTCCATAATAAAATAATGACTCTAAAAAATTATACATACTGAGATGTTATTATAAATATGGTATAACAATATTCATTATTATATCCATCCAATTAATGCTAAATTCACCATGCGTGCATACGTATGACTTACCTTCTCCATGTTGTGGTGTAGTTTGTTATTCAAAACTACATTATTTAGATGGGTAAAATAATTAGTAACATTTATGTAAATAAAAAATATAACATTTTAATTAAACTTCATATATAATATACCACCGAATTACATACGATTTCACCATCAATAGAATGATATTGTCGCTTGTGCATATTTTAGAGACCCAAAGATTGACATACATGGACATTACATTACTTTTGAGGAATACTTAATACATATCAAAAACAGACACACAAGGACCGTAATAGTTTAGTGTCTTTGGAAACTCAGAATAAAATCTCCTAATCATGGTGAAAGATCTTCAACATCTCCCAATAAATATCTTCCCCTTTTTTTATTACCTAAAACATTTATTTATATCCATGGGAAAAGAAAACATGAAATGTGTGAGCTGAAATGCCTAGTAAGGGTAAACATAGAGAACATAAAACAATCCATAAACATTTGAATGCAAAAACATGAACATAAAATCTAAACATCAAAATCTTCAGCAAAGACATTAATCTTGGAAGTACGTAAGGCATATATCATAAGGGAACATAAATCATGATAAAATATAATTGGAATAAAACATGTAATTTTGGTAACTATTAAGCAAATGATATTATTTCCATAGTAGCCAAGGCATTGCTTCCAAGACCATCTTAGTGGACAAAGTCCCTTTCTGAATCGAGTTCACTCCTCATTCTAGTCATGTATTACTGAACCGGTTTAACTTTCCATTCCAGCCATGTCTATCTCATGAGATATAAATCTTTTCCCAATGCATTGGAGGGAGATATAGGTCCCACCCATCTCATAATGAAATCATTCTTACTTGTTCCACAAAATAAACATACATCATTCATAATAACCCAATAAATAAAATGGGTTTCATAAACATCATCCCATCATCACATAATCCATATAAAATAAATGGATATCATTTCATAATAAAAAAAGTGAAACCATGTAAATGATAGAGACATGATACTTGAAACATACGCATGTGAAATAATTTCATCTTAGATGAAAATGGTTTTGATAAAACACTTGAAATGAATTCTTGAGGAAAATATCCTTTTTTCTTCAAAATCATTTTCTTTTCACAAAATGTCATGCAATTTTAGAAGAAAATGTTTTCTTGAAAATAGTCATGAAATATTTTCAATGAATATTCTTGAAAATAAGGCTTTATAAAACCATAAAAATCTGTTCACGCTGTATAAGTTAAAAATAACATTATCCCCGTACTTTTGTCAGAAAAGTCAAAAAAAAGTACATCATACCATAAAAAAAAGAAATATTCCTTACATACCATGTATTAAAAGTCAAAAATGGGTAAAAATGGCCTTAAAAATACATTAAAACACTTTTATAAAACATGGACATGGATTATAGAAATAACCCCAGTAAATACTTACGAATAAACAATCTCGGATAAAAACGAGATTGGAAAAGTTATCCCTTACCTTAGGTCTGATATGCTTCGTATGGATCTGATCATCCTGTATAATGATTTAAATAATTTCATTGATTTATTACATAATCATATTCATTGTTATGATATCATATATGTTTCACTTATGACTTTATATTACCCGTTCTTTTGTAAATTCCATGTTAAAGTAGCGTTTTGGGTAAAATCATTTCATTTATCGTATGTATTTCGACTTGTAGTTTCTTGATATTATTACTTATATCCTGATTTACATAATTCCAAAATGTAAAACATTATTTATATATAATATATATTCATCATATACATATATATTATAGATCGATAAAAGGAATTAAATACACCGTTCATGGAGACGGTAGGCCGTACGTACGCATGAACATTGTTTTCGTTTCCTTATTGAATTGAATGAAACTAAATATATGGAATAAATATATATATAAATAAATCCATTATCATTATTATTTAATATATTTCATTATTATTCATTATATAAACTTTATGATCATTCATGTGTGGTTAATCATGGAGAATGAATCTCATCGCGTCTTGGAGACGGTAGTCCGTACGTACGCACGAGCGATGATATCGTTCCCATAATTATAGAATTGGAGTGGATGGTATAATATTTCAGAATCAGTATGATGGTATAATAACCATATATAGTTATTCTTTACACCATTATACCCATCCATGTAAGTTGTTGTTGGAAAAACAGATTACACCACAGCGTGGAGACGGTATTCCGTACGTACGAACGCGCGGTAATTTTGTTTTCTGTAGGATGGATAGAAGGTGAAATAGGGTTGTCTCATATTTATAATGAATTATCAGTATATGAGGGATACTGATGTTATTAATTAATAATGAAACAACTAAATAATAAGAAGTTGAAGAAGAATGAAAATTGAAAGAATCGCTAAAGGATATTACCTCTTCTTTGACACGCCTCTTTGAATCCTCCTCTTAGGGTACTAAAATTGGTCTTTGAAGAAGACCAGGACCTCTAGGATGTTTATAGGAAAGTTTATAAGGTAAATTTTCAGGTTTTGGCCAAGATTAAAGGCTAAAATTGGTGTTAGGAAGAGAGGGAGGAGGTTCCCTTTTATAAGGGGGGAGAGGGGCACCTTTGGAAATCTAAAAAATATTAATTTATAATAAATTTAACCCCAATTAAAAACCTCCAAAAATGACTCATATTCAAATATTATATGATATTGGGTTGTAATCTCATCAACCAATAAAATTTAGACTTGTTAGGAATTTATTTTAAACATTATCAACTTGATTTATCCTTATTTAATCAATTTCATTTTATTTGTTGTAATAATATTATAAATTTTGAATTATTAAAATAATTAATTATTTATTGTTAATTTTCCATAATTGGATAATTTATAACATTTTATACCATATAAATTTAAATTTATAATTTGTAAATATTTTTCTGATTTTTAAACAATTTTATAATATTTTATTTTTATAAAATAACAATAGTGTCAATTTTGAAACTATTTAGTTATTTGAATTTAAATAAAATATATATAGAATATATGTTCGAACTAAAAGCTTTAATAGATTAATAACAGGTCATATGTATCTATAAAATTATTGGATCACATTAAATAGTTAATATAATATTTATTTTATTATTTTTAAAACCATTTATTTGGTTTACCTCTTAATAAAATAATTACTACATCATTTTTGTATAACTATTTAATATACATATTTGTTGCATAAAAATTAAAAATAAAATCATATGATCCGTATAAATATATTAACTTTCACAATAATACTTTTACTCGAATTTATCATCTTAAAATAAAAATATTTAAATTGTTATATTTATTAAATTATTAAGGTGACAACTTTGGCATCATTTAAAATAATATAATATAAGTCTCATAATCACTTTTATAAGGCTCCAAATGTTCACATATTTTACCATTGGATGATTATGGTTTAAATATACATGAAAAATAAGTTTTGGTTAGGGTTTTGTGCATTTTATGGTCACTATTAGTTTAATAAAAACTATATTCTTGATTTTTCACTAGATAAACAATTTCTGCATCACTATTATGTCACAATTAATGATAATTATTTAATCCATAAAAATTATAAATAAATTCATATTATGTAGATAATTTTATCATATTTCTTGAGAATATTCATTTTAGTAGTTTCATGAATTTTATCACTAAATTACAATTAATATACTTATAAGATTTAAGAGAGTGACATGTTGTCACTCTCTTTGGTTTTAATAATAATTAAGTTATTTTCATGGAAAAAAGTACATTAAATGATTCGAATCCGACCCTTAGGTGATATGGGTCGACTTTTAGTCTTCCAATAAGATTTTGGCACGTGTTAGGGTAATTTTATAATCTTATATTTACCCTTAATTACCTAATTTACCTTTAACTATGGTAAATAAAATTTACCGTAGTTACTATTCATAATGCCCAAAAATAAAAAGTAGTATATTAATGTAATTTGGACCCACTGATTCCAAATATGGAATCCATTTTTCCAAATTCAGTACACATAAGTTGCAGAAATTAAATTAAAATTAATCTCGTTGTCGAAAGAAAACGGGTTTTTGTTTAAAACATTACAAAAGATTAAATTTATTTAACCTACGAATTCAAAGTAAAATCAATGCTAATGACATAAATTATATTGAATGAAAAAATATATTCTATTTATACTTTAATACCATTAAATATTATAATTTAACCGCATAAATTATTACGATGAAAAAAGTTGTTTTTAATTAAAATATAGCGTGTTTTTACTATTTATTAAAATATGAAAGTTATCAGAATAACATGAAAATTTTATCAAACGTTAAATTTTATATCATTATTCCAAAGAATAATTTTATTTTGTAAAATTGAACTTATAAACATGTCAAAAACTAGATTTAATGTTGGTGCGCCATCAAAAGGTGGCAAAACTACATTTTTTGAAAAATACTTATTTTACCCGAAAAAATTATTTTGCTCACATAAAGTGTTTTCAAAAAATTATAAGATGAATAATAACGTTATAAAATTCAAAATGTGGTTAATTATATTCATAACGGCTAGTTCGTGATAATATTATAACCATATGTCGTTGTTTAGTGAAACTCGGTATTGCGTACAACACACACTATCGAGGAAGGTCGTGATTGCGTGTAATGAATGCCAAGTTAGGGTTGCGTGTAGTAAAAGATTCCTTTGTTGTTGCGTATAACAAAATCCAACCATATTTAATTTATAAATTGAACATATATATATATACACTCAATGTTGCATAGAATAACTTCTATCAAATGAACTTGAAATTGTGTGTAACACGATCCAAGAATTGTGTTGCGTATACTGCAAGCTAATACGGTGTTGCGTATAGCACAAGATAATCTTGGTGTAGCATAAAACACATGACATCAAATAAATTAAAAAGAATACTTATCATAAAATCTCGGGGTGTTACATTCTACCCCCTTAAAATGAATTTCACCCTCAAAATTCGTCGGGGTTATAAATGGTTTGTTACTTGAGAATTTCTTTCATAGAAACCCACATCATAAAAAAAGGAATGCTAAAACATAATTTTAAAAAGTGAAGTATGAAACATAATGGTTACCCAAATTAACTCATCACTAGTTTTCCACATAGGATATCATAGGTGAAAATATGTATATGGAGGAGAAATATAACCATCATGTTCTGATGGAGAGTGGTAGAGAACATGGCTATGAAAAATCCAAAAATCACAAAGCCATAGATTTGTGATAATATAAGGTACCATGTGATTCATCGGATATAAGAGAACTAGGAAAAAAAATTTGGTTTTCAATATCATTTCCCTAAAGTTGAATATTTTGAATTAGAAGAAATACTTACTTGATTTTGGTACAATCTCACTGTTGTTCGTGAATTGAACAATTTACACTTCATCTCTTAAAGAAATGAAGTTGAATTTGTTATTCATGAAGCGTTAGCAGATCATGTGATAGAATGATGGGTCATTCCATCTATTTCAAACAAAAGGTTAGAAAAAGTTATAAGTCCATCTTATGGTGAGGTTAATCATATATGGCTCCAAAAATGGACTTATACTTTATTTATCATACCTCATAATAAAATAAAACTACTTTCCACTAACCAGGGACTTCCTGTAGGCCAGTGGTAGGCGATAAAGGCCTGTCGCACTTCGGTTGTGGGGTCGATTTCCACAGCCTTGTCCGACGTGATGGGTTGTCGCCCGTCCTCTAGGTTGTCCTTTTTCTAAAAATACATTACTATATCATCTGATCAATAATATCAAAAAAGGTTTTATCCTTAAACAATACTAACTTATGTCCAACATAATCCATTCTAATCTTTAGGCTTATCAATAATATTGCAGTCCATTGCCATATTATAGTGAAAACAATTACCAGATATTTCATATAACAAGCATGTTAATACCATCGTTGATCCCCATATATCATAAGATATGTCTTGTTGGTCACATTCCAAACGTTCGAAGGCCTTAATCATGTATTCTCTTGAAAAATTAATACCCATTGAATCTTAGTGAAAACATGAGTGCTATCAAAAGTTAACTCTTTCCACATACCAAAACCCCAAAATTCTATATACTCAAACCATGATATAACTATTTCCTTATATCAGTCATGAGCTCAAGAATACTATCAAACATTTCATTTTATCCTTATCCCTTAATTATTCTCATATCATCTTCTTTCAAAAAATATCTCAATCACTTTCCATGGTTACCGGTACCATAAAATTATTGAAAACCACAATAGACCAATAAATGAATATTCCAATATTCCATGATACTATATAAAACATTATTTTGGAATCCCATTACATAAACACTTAATCATTACACAACTTCATTTTCATACTCAACATCACAAGTAGTGATCGCATGAGACTTCCCTTTATCCTTTTCCTTAAGAGGTTTCTCACGTTGATCATCATTAACCCGTGGATTAGGGCATTTATTAGTATAATTCCACATTTCCTTGTACTTGAAGCATTGAAGTGTTAGTGGTGCGCTCTCTACAGTATTTTCTTTATTCACATCATTAGCAACCCTTTTCCATTACTTCGAAACTCAGCTGCTTGATGACCTTCTTTTCCATAATTAAAACATTTTTCTAGTACCTTTTAGGCAATCTAAACCATTCTTCTTTACACACTTTGAGCATAAGGAAACATTCATCTTCTTTTCACCATTATTCTGAGATTTCTCCTTGAACTCCATCTTTCATTTCTTGTCAAAACCATGAGATGGATATGTTACACCAACTTCCAGTTCTACCTTGATAGCACAATGCACAATTTCTTCATAGCTACTGAATTATCTTATAGCTAATGCCCTTCAAAGACTGGGTTTTAAGCTACTGAAAAATCGATAAACTTTACTTTCAGGTTGGATGATAAAGCCAGATGCATACCTTTAAAGTCTTGTAAAATTCACTTCGTATATACCAACAGATTCATAATACTTCTGCTTAAGCTCAAGAAACTCCTTATCCATATTTGTTCGAAGAATACGATGTAAGTACTTATTGAAAAATAATTTCTTGAACTCATCCCATTCCATGGACTCAATTTCATCTCGAGGCCTTGTATTCTTAATTAGAGTCCACCATTGTTCTGCTACACCTTATAAACGGTAAATAGCTAGAATGAATTTATCATGTTCCGAACAGTGAAGTATGGAAAATATATTTTCAATGGTACTGATCCATTGTTCAAAAACAAGTGGATTAGAAGACCCATTGAAAGAAGGTGGATGTTGCCTCATGAAGGACTCAATAGAATATTGTTCCCCCTCTGCTCATTTGGATGTCTAGAATGATTCATAGCTTCTGCAGGTATAGCAATAAAAGTTTTCACTCCATCTCCCATAACGATGGTTTGTTCAGGAGGAAAATCATTGCATCATCAATTACATTGATCAACACGGTTCCTTTGGGTTCCATCCATTGTCTAAAACCCAAAAAGAATAGTGTGAGAGGAAAAAATCATGCTAGGAAAACAACATAATAAAGGGGGAGTACCTTCAATATCTAACATATTATGTTTAATTATAATATCATTAGCGCAATTCTAGGACTATAACTTATATGTATACTTAACCTTAGGGACATCCCTAGACATACCATATAAATATCTCTAGGGATCTCACTAAAGTTCTCGCAGCCTAGTTTCCAAAGGATGACTAAATCTTTCCTCTGATACCAATTGTAGAGACCCAAAGCTTGACGTACATGGACATTACATTACTTTTTCAGAATACTTAATACATAACAAAAACAGACACACAAGGACCGTAATAGTTTAGTGTCTTTGGAAACTCGGAAAAAAATATCTTAATCGTGGTGAAAGATCTTCAACATCTCCCAACGAAGATCTTACCCTTTTTCTCTCACCTAAAACCTTTATTTATATCCTGGGGAAAAGAAAACATAAAAGGGGTGAGCTCAAATGCCCAGTAAGGGTAAACATAGAGAACATAAAACAATCCATAAACATTTGAATGAGAAAACTTGAACATAAAATCTAAACATCAAAATCTTGAGCAAAGACATGAATCTTGGAAGTATGTAAGGCATATATCATAAGGGAACATCAATCATGATAAAATATAATTGGAATAAAACATGTAATTGTGGAAACCATTAATCACATGATATTTTTTCCATTGTATCCAATTCATTAGTGTCAAGACCATCTTAGTGGACAAAGTCCCTTTCTGAATCGAGGTCACTCCTCGTTCCAGTCCTGTATTACTGAACCGGTTTAACTTGCCATTCTAGCCATGTCTATCTCATTAGATAAAAATCTTTACCTAATTAATTGGGGGGAGATATAGGTCCCACCCATCTCATAATTAAATCATTCTTACTTGGGCCACAAAATAAACATACATCATTCATAAAAACCCAATAAATAAAATGGGTTTCATAAACATCATCCCATCATCAAATAATACATATAAATGAAATGGAAATCATTTCATAATAAGAAAAGAGAAACCATTTAAATCATAGATACATGATACTTGGAACATACACATGTGAAATAATGTCATCTTAGATGAATATGGTTTTGATAAAACACTTGAAATGAATTCTTGAGGAAAATATCCTTTTTTCTTCAAAATCATTTTCTTTTAACAAAATGTCATGCAATTTTAGAAGAAAAGGTTTTTTTGAAAATATTTATGAAATATTTTAAAGGATGCTTCATGAAAATAAGGCTTTATAAAACCATAAAAATCCGTTCACGCTGTATAAGTTAAAAATAACATTCTCCCCGTACTTTTGTCGGAAAAGTCAAAAAAGTACCTCGTAACGTAAACAAAAAAAATATTCCTTACATATCATGTAGTAAAAGTCAAAAATGGGTAGAAATGAATTTAAAATTAAATAAAAACACTTTTATAAAACATGGACATGGATGATTGAAATAACCCCAGTAAATACTTACAAATAAACAATCTCAGATAAAACGAGATTGAAAAAGTTATCCCTTACCTTAGGTCTGATATACTTCGTATTGATCCGAACCTCATTTATAATTATTTAAATAATGTCATTGAATTATTACATAATAATATTCATTGTTATGATATCATATATGTTTCACTTATGACTTTATATTACCTGTTCTTTTGTAAATTCCATGTTAAAGTAGTGTTTTGGGTAAAATCATTTCATTTATCGTGTGTCTTTCAACTTGTTGTTTCTTGATATTATTACTTATATCATGATTTACATAATTCCAGAATTTAAAACATGATTTATATATAATATATATTAATCATATACATATATATTCTAGATCGATAAAAGGAATTAAATACACCGTTCATGGAGACGGTAGGACGTACGTATGCATGAACGCTGTTTTCGTTTCCTTATTGAATTGAATGAAACTAAATAGATGACATACATATATATATACATAAATCCAGTAGCATTATTATTTCATATATTTCTTTATTATTCATTATATAAACTTTATGATCATTCATTTATGGTTAATCATGGAGAATGAATCTCATCGCGTCGTGGAGACGGTAGTCTGTACGTACGCACGAGAGATGATATCGTTCCCATAATTATAGAATTGGAGTGGATGGTATAATATATCAGAATTAGTATGATGGTATAATAACCATATATATTTATTATTTACACAATTATCCCAATCCATGTATGTTGTTGGGGGAAAAACAGATTACACCACGGTGTGGAGACGGTATTCCGTACGTACGTACGCGCGACGATTTTGTTTTCCATAGGATGGATAGAAGGTGAAACAGTGTTGTCTCATATTTATAATAACATATCAGTATATGAGGGATAAAAATTTAATTACTTAATAATGAAACAACTAAAGAATAAGTAGTTTAAGAAGAAAGAAAATTGAATGAATCGGTAACAGATCTTACCTCTTCTTTGACACGCCTCTTTGAATCCTCCTCTTAGGGTACTAAAATTGGTCTTTGAAGAATACCAGGACCTCTAGGATGTTTATAGGAAAGTTGATAAGGGAAATTTTCAGGTTTTGGCCGAGATTGAAGGCTAAAATTGGTGTGAGGAAGAGAGGGAGGAGGTTCCCTTTTATAAGGGAGGAGAGGGGCACCTTTGGAAATCTTAAAAATATTAATTTATAATAAATTTTACGCCACTTAAAAACCTCCAAAAATGACTCATATTCTAATATTAGATGATATAGGGTTGTAATATCATCAAACAATGAAATTTATACATGTTAGTAATTTATTTTAAACATTATCAACATGATTTATCCTTATTTAATCAATTTAATTCTATTTGTGGTAATAAAATTCTAAATTTTAAATTATAAAAAATAATTACTTATTTGTTATGAATTGTCCATAATTGGATACTTTATAGCATTTTATACCATATAAATTTAAATTTATAATTTTTAAATATTTTTGTGATTTTTAAACAATTTTATAATATGTTATTTTTATAAAATAACAATAGTGTCAATTTTGACACTATTCATTTATTTGAATTTAAATAAAATATATACAGAAGATATATTCAAACTAAAATCTTTAATAGATTCATAAAATGTCATATGTATCTATAAAATTATTGGATCACGTTAAATAGGTCATATAATAGTTATTTTATTATTTTTAAAACCATTTATTTGGTTTATCTCTTAATAAAATAATTACTACATCATTTTTGTATAATTATTTAATATACTTATTTGTTGCATATTAATTAAAAATAAAATCCTATGATTAATATTAATCTATTACCTTTCACAATAATAGTTTTTCTAGAATTTATCATCATAAAATCACAATATTTAAATTGTTATATTTATTAAATTATGACGGTGACAACTTTGGAATCTATTAAAATAAAATAATATAAGTGTCATAATCACTTTTATAAGGCTCCAAATGGTCAAATATTTGACCATTGTATGATTTTGGTTTAAAGGTACATTACCAATAAGTTTTTGTCAGGGTTTTGTGCCTTTTATGGTCAATATTAGTTTAATAAAAACTATATTCTTGATTTTTCCCTAGATAAACAATTTCTGCATCACTATTGTGTCACAATTAATGATAATTATTTAATCCCTAAAAATTATAAATAAATTCATATGATGTATATAATTTCTTTATATTTCTGTAGAATATTCATGTTCTAAGTTTCATGAAGTTTATCACTAAATTAAAATTAATATACTTATAAGATTTAAGAGAGTGACATGTTGTCACTTTCTTTGGTTTTAATAATAATTAAGTTATATTCATGGACAAAAGTCCATTAAATGATTATAATCCTACCCTTAGGTGATATGGGTCGACTTTTAGTCATCCAATAGGATTTTTTCAGGTGTTAGGGTAATTTTATAATCTTATATTTACCCTTAATTACACGATATACCTTTAACTATGGTAAATAAAATTTACCATAGTTACTATTGATAATGCCCAGAAATAAAAATTAGTCTATTAATATAATTTGGACCCACTTATTGCAAATATGGAATCCATTTTACCAAATTCAATACACATAATTTTCATAAATTAAATTAGAATTAATCCCGTTTTTGATAGAAAACGGTTTGTTGTTTAAAACATTACAAAAGATTGAATTGATTTAACCTATGAATTCATAGTAAAATAAATTCTAATGACATACATTATATTAAATGGTAAAAATATATTCTATTTATAATTTTATACCATTCAATATTATAATTTAACCACATAAATTATTACGATGAAAAAAATTGTTTTTAATTAAAATATAGCATGTTTTTACTATTCCTTAAAATATGAATGTTATCAGAATGACATGAAAATTTTATCCAAGGTAAAATTTTATATCATTATTCCAAAGAATAATTTTATTTTGTAAAATTTAACTTATAAACATGTCAAAAACTATATTTAAAGTGGGTGCACTATCAAAAGGTG
Source organism: Viscum album (assembly GCA_963277665.1). Classification (NCBI taxonomy): domain Eukaryota; kingdom Viridiplantae; phylum Streptophyta; class Magnoliopsida; order Santalales; family Viscaceae; genus Viscum; species Viscum album. The sequence continues at coordinate 1,025,908,712 of OY728126.1, forward strand.
GCAATACTGCATTTTTTGAAAAATACTTATTTTACCCGAAAAATTTATTTTATTCACATAAAATGTTTTAGAAAAATTATAAGATGAATAATATTGTTATAAAATTCAAAATTTGGTTAATTGTATTCATAACAGCTAGTTTGTGATAATATTATAACCATATATCGTTGTTTAGTGAAACCCGGTATTGCGTACAACACACGCTATCGAGGAAGGTCGCAATTGTGTGTAAGGAAAGCCAAGTTAGGGTTGCAAGTAGTAAAATACTCCTTTGTTGTTGCATATAACAAAATACAACCATATTTAATTTATACATTGAATATATATATATATATATATATATATACACTCAATGTTCCGTACAATAACTTCTATCAAATGAACTTGAAATTGTTTGTAACACGATCCAAGAATTGTGTTGCGTATACTGCAAGCTAATACGGTTTTGCGTATAGCACAAGATAATATTGGTGTATCATAAAACACATGACATCAAATAAATTAAAAAGAATACTTATCATTAAATCTCAGGGTGTTACACATATGTACGGCTTACTGTCTCCACAACACGATGAGATTTCATTTCTCATCTTAACCATTCAAGAATAATTTTTATTTGATGACTAAGAAATAATTTTTAAGAACATAATATAATTATGGATATGAATAAAATTCATCCTATTTATAACACACATTACTTACATAACAAAACATATATATGAAAACGAATTAGTTAACATCTGAAACAATGATAGTACTAAAATATTATTAACAAAGCAATATGAGAGGATCATATATGATATCATATTCATGTATGTGGTTATTTAGTAATTTAATATCCATTACTTAACCATTATACATGAGTTTAAACTTACCCTTGACAAATGGAAAGTATAAGGTGAGTGTTTTTCATCTCACTTTTATTCCCATGAGATTCATGCAATATTTTCCACTATTTACTTTTTTGTGGTGTATGTACTACTCATGATAGTATTCTTTCCATAATATAATTTAATTTATGGGTATTTATATCTTCATTGTATGATACTTATTTCTGGGGGTGTATGTTTCATAAGATATCAAATTGGTAAGGGAATTTCTAATTTAAATTTCCACTCATTGGGTTTTATGCATACTTCATTGCTTATTTTACTCCAAGATTATGTGTGCAATAACTATATATTTATTTTTTTAGTATTTTCCACTCCCATTTGTATGGATATACTTTTGATACACATAATCACTCCATTAATAAATTCTAAATTCCTTGATATTAACTTGAGAAAGGTAATCATAACTCAATTTCCATTCCTTGAGTTAAACATGAAAGTCATTAGTTTTGTTTTTACAAGAATATGTGTGAATGTTTTCTAATTGATTTACAATGAATATCCATTAATATTGAATGTATTTTTTTTTCACAAATAATTATGTCATTGATTTATCCTTAATCTAAGGATATGGTCTTTATAAGGTATTTTATCTCAATTTTCATTCCATTTAGACTTCTTTGTTGTCATGTGCTAATTCGCTTTTATACGGTGTATATACTATCTTTTGACATAGTATATCATGAATACCTTTATTATAATGACATTATAATGTTTTGATTAATTTTATTCCTCAATTATTTTTATTCAAGCGTCTCTCATTTGTTGAGAAACTCTTTAACTAAAATATCATTTTAAATGTTTTAATGATTTATTCTTCTAAATATTTCACATTAATGTCCATGTTTTAAAAATGGTTTTAAGTATTTATTTGAATTCACATGAATGTTTTGAAATTAAAATTTGTTTCAAAATTTTTAAAGTGGTATGGGACACTTTTATTCAAAAATGTATTTTAAACGACTTCTTTGATAAATAGTGCGGCTTTTAATTGTTTTCAAGAAAAGGGGATATTTATCTCAAATAGTTTTATTGGTTATTTTCAACTATTTAAATATCCTTTATTTTATTTTATTCTTGATTTAAATTGATTTATTATAATAAAATATTCTATGTTGTATTTAATGAGTACCGTTTGACTATGGATGAGCTATTTTTATACCATTCATGTTTTGTGGTTAAAGTATTGACATTTTGTATGATAGTTTTAATCTAAATGTTTAGATTATGTTTCACCCTTTTCATATGAGGAATGAATTATACTTAGTAAGTGACAGGTGGGGCCTGATATGGCCCCTCTATGCATCAATAGGTCTCATGATACAAACTAGTGTCTTGACAAGAGGCCTTGACAAAATTCATATTTATGGTCTTGGAACGATGCCTTGACCTTGTGGTTAATATGTCTGAGATTATGCATTCCATCCTTATGAGATTAGCTATTGATATTACATATGATTATTCAAATAATAGAATATCTATGTGAATAAGTAAATGGAATTATTTGATTTATCTTTTCCATATTATGCGGATGTTTACATTTAAAAGGATTCTATTTTGGTCTTATACATTGCCTTAAATGTTTATAATTATTTATGATAGTTTCCAAAATATTGTTATCTTTACTGAGTATCTGAGATCACCCCTTTCTTATGTTTTATTTTTTCCTAGAATCCGAAGAAGTATAATATGACTGACCTACAATGATAGGATAAGAGATATGAGTGTGTTCAAAGGAGACACAATGTGTTTTTTTCATTTCATAATGTAATGTAAAACTTATGTATGTATCTAGTACTTCTAAGGTCACTAAACTGATCCGTATTATTGGACATGATCTCTTGGGATAATTCCAATGTTATGTAATAATTCAACGACTTTGGGTATCTGGGGTTGGGGAATTACAAACATCATGCATACTAATAGAGAGCCTTAAAATAGAAATTTAGTATACCACAAGTCAGATCTGCTCCATAATCTAAAATGGACCCACATACCAAGGATCCAACATACCCTATTTTAGAATATGATGGTGACTCTATCTTAGCGACAGTTGATTGAATACATAGTTACCCATCGTAAAATTCATGGGTTAATGATACAAATAAACTTATAACTTATTTATAATCTGGGACATAGTAATACATTTCTGAATCAATTATGCCTTCTCTTACATTTCCTGTACAAGAATCGATCCCAACAACTCTAATTCTCCCATTTTCATCCAATATAAGAGATATTTATGTGGTGTAATATAGATATCCTAGTTTGGTGCCATCTTAATAGTCACAAGATAATTATTATTATAGGAATACTCAAAAAGAACTATGTCTTTCTCCCAAGATCTACCAAATTCTAGGTACATTCCATAAACATTCCCTCCAGTGCCTAAATAATTTTTTCTGATTTCCCATCTACCTATATGTGACAATTCATAATGAAAAATTCCTGAGTAGTAAACACATTCTTAAAACCTTTCCATAAAAATTTAGTACAATGTGGATCATGATCTGAAAAAAAAAATACTCTGAGGTACCCTATATAAATGTACCACCTTCCAGACATACATGTCACCCAACTGATCAATGGTGGATGTATCCCAAATTGGTAATAAATGAAATAACTTAATCATATGATCCAAAATCACCCAAAATGTGTTGTTCTTATGAGGTGTCCTTAGTAGAATTACCACAAAATCCTTGGTAACATTATCCCACATCGATTTTGGAATACAAAATGGCTGTAAAAAACCACCAAGCCATTCATTCTTGAACTTAACCTACTGAAAGGTGAAGTATTGTGTCACAAAACCTAAAATCTCCTTTTTCATTCCTAGCCGCCAATATTTTCTATGACGATCATGATAAATTTTGGTAAAACTAGGGTGCACCACCCACAATGAAGCATGGAACTCGTGAATCATCTCTCTCTACATACAAGTAGGAAAAAATACATGGCCACGAACATTAATAATATCATCCTCATCAGTAGTCCAATCTGAAGGTGGCTTCCCACATTCAAAACATTCTATTAATTCTCAAAATTCTAAATCCCTATACTACCTCTTCTACCCATTCATAAGATAAGTATCAATTGATAAGTACATGAGTTTCATCATATCATTGTCCTATTGAACACCTGTATGCATCTCAAGGAACAAATCCATCATCTTACACTCAAAAATAGACTCCTAGACAACATATGTCTTTGTCTTTTGAACTGAGGAATTTCAAACACTATTTATACTCCTAGGTGTATAAGAAAGATCAATGTAAAAAGACTTCATTCACCCAATTAATCTCTAATACCAATGATTCAAATCACACTAGAAAATGATGTAATTGAGGATCTTATGGTTATTATAAATGATAAAATTATCACCCAAAAGACAATGTCACCAATATTTATAGTAAAAAATTACTATAGAAATCTCAAGGAAGTGTATCGGATAGTTCCTCTCATGTGGAAACAACCTTCTTGATCTGTGTAACACAAATCAATCTCCTTCCATAAATAGTACCCATGTCTAATCCCAAATACATCGCAAAAAAATATAATCCTTACCTGGATTGGGTAAGATCAAGATTTTTGCAGTGTTAAAACATTTATTTAGCTCTAATAAATAATTATCATAAGCTTTAGACCACTCAATGATTATACCCTTATTGGTCAGTCTTGAGATTGGAACTTCCAAATGATAAAATTCAATGATGAACCATCAATAATGACTCACAAAGCCTGAAATTTTTCGGATATAAAAAAATATTAGGATTCTTCCTAGAAACCACTACTTGAACTTTCTTTGGTTCTAATGAATCTACTTCTATGATATGATATGACCCAAAAAATATACCTTGTAAATACATAAATTACACTTTGATAGCTAGACATATAGCCTATTATCTATTAGTGTACTCAAAATGTTGTCATGATGTCGGGAATGATTTTTGTGAGTCTAAGAGTACACTATGATGTAATCCACAAAACAACTAAAAACTAATCCAGGTATGGGTGAAATGTTTGGTTCATCAATTCCATAAAAATAGAAGGTGCGAAATCAACCCAAAAGGCATCACAATGTACCCATATAAAACATAAATACTTATAAATGTAGTATATGATATATTTAATGGTATCACCCTAAGGTGATGATACCCTAACATAAAATAGATCTTAGAGAACACATAATCATCTTTTGTTTGGTTAAAGAGATATTCAATACACGTAGTAGGGTATCAGTTCTTAATATTCATCTGATTCAACATTTAGTAATCGACACACAACCACAACCTTCTATCTTCCTTCTATATAAAAAAAGACAAGATATCCCCATGGTAGCATGATCAGATTGGTAAATCATTTATCCTATAATTACATCACATGAGTTATAAGATATTGAAGCTCTTCTGATTCCATTATTTAAGGTAGAATAGAAATTAGCTCAGCTCTCGGAATCTTCTCAATCATAAACTCAACATCTCTCCCATATAGAAACCCAATGAAGTCTTTAGTAAAAATTACCTAAAACTGATCCACTAGTTGTGGGAATACATCATGGTCCACTCCCTTATCATCAAGAAAAATAATCACAACATTGGATGTGATCTCACCCATTTTAAAATAAATGGACCTATATAGCCTTCATGTATATTTCATTCCCCGCTATGTACATAAGTGTCACACTCAGGAGATGTGAAACTCACTATTCTACGGTAAAAATAAATGTGATCTTAGAATGTAACCAACTAATATATCCCCATTATTAGGTCAAAACATGTCCTATTAAGCATGTAAAAGTCCAAAAGGATATGGTACACACCAATATTAATGGAACACTCCTCACATTGATGAATACCCTCTGATCACACTCCCAATTGTGTGAAGATCGACATCACCCCACACATTTACTCCACTACCAAACCCAAACCTCTTACAAACTAAAAATATATAAAAGTGTGTGATCTTTATGTGTCAAATAAAGTGTTAGATTTCATATAATCCATAATAATCATACCACAAATAGTTCATGTCCAAGCCTCGCTACCAACCTGAGCTGGATAAATAGATTGGAATTGTCTTCTTCCCCTACCCAGGGAACCTATGTGAGTCCCTTACACTACAAAACGCTACTAATATGGGTTATCTCTTCCCAAAGTACCAAATATGTCACCCATATTGGTATGGATGGTGGAATTACAACATATTTTTTGATATAGGGAATCTGAACCCTTTATAGTACCATCTACTTGTCCAGATCCTCCATCACTCCCCATCTACATAGTGTTCCTACAAAAACATTTGTATATGACCCATTCTTATTCTCAGAACTCCACTATTGGATGAATTAAGTAATAATGAACAAGCATAGGTCCTCCAAATTGATAGATGATGACTAAACTACCTCAATGAGAGTTAGATCCTCTCCATTGGCTATTATGTGCACCACCGCCCTGGTGGAATTTCTCATAACAATGCTTCTAACTATCGTAAAATTTTCCAATAGATCACCAAACTAAATCATTATTCTTACCACTAGAAGTATCTTATGGGTTTCCATATTAAATTATATCTAATATATAACCTTCTCAAGACACTTAAAATGAAATATAGTCATCAAGGACTTGATCTCACATAAAAGTCAATCCTATAAATAGTTATCCATAGTTTCCTCATCTCCTATCAATGTCAGGGAAAAATAATGAAAATCAATTAAGCATCTAGAATAATCCATCATTTTCATAATTCCTTGATTCAAATGCAAAAAATCTTTAGCTCTTATTTAACAAAAGGTCACAGGGGAAATGTTATCAATGAATTTCTCTTGTAAGTCTTTCCAATTCATTCTCTCGGACTTCTCATCCAGAGAAATAATTTCCCACCATCATTTCATTTTCCATTGTAACATGTAAGTTTCCAACATGAATCAATTCTCATAAAGAGTATATATATGTTCTAATATCATCTGTATGGATTCAATCTAGAACTCAGCATCTTTAGGTCATCCCTCTTCAAAAAACATCAGAGGGTGCCGGATATAAAACTCACTCATCAGTTCAAACACACTCGGTGTAGCCTCCCCTGGGTCTCTGTCCATAAACTGCGTAAAACTATCAATGTTATGATGAAACTTCTATTCTCCTATATTTCCCAAAATCGAGGGTGGTTCTTGTAATACTAATGGAGGAGAATTCTTGGCAATTTCCTCCTATCACCCAACTGGTAAATTTCAACATGGTGTTATATCTCTACAATTCCAAACACACATCCCAGAACACATAAAATAAATTTTTTTACAATTTAAACAAAAGAAGACTTAAGACTGATTGTTACTAAACCACTATACATACACTATCCCAAAAGGTAAAATCACAGACCATCACTACTCTAAAAAACCCCTATCATGGGCCATGGTTAACATAACGTATAAAAATCGTACATAGTTATAAACCATTAAATTGAAACAATTTAGACCATTTCAATTTAAGACAAACATAAATATTTCACATTCAGACTGCATCTTAACCCTTTTAATTTAACTATTATCAATTGGTAAAAATTTTAACTATTTTATTAGGAACTATTTTCTTAAATCCGTAGGTAAACTAGAAAATAATTTTCATTTCCCCCAACCTTCAATAACCTATTTTTCATGAGTGCCTAATATGATCCATTCCATATAAATTATGTGTGAATAAAATGATTCATGAATATATAAACCTCATTATATAAAATTCCATGAATAAATTATTAGGAAATAGTAACATCACACAGTAAGTGCATCTCTCAATATGAAATAACATCCAACTATAACAGGGATCATCAAGAATAATAATCCCACCCAGGTACCTGGGTTTTCCTCTATACATGGGTTAGCTAAACTCATGTACGAGTAAATTACAATGGATCTAAACACCATAATATCCTACCTAACATTCTTAAATAGTAGAATAATATAAAATAAAACTCCCACTGATATCACTTTGTAACATTGCAACCCGTAGGCCACTATAACTAGTACCCTGGTCTGGAGTAGTAAGTGACCTCAAGAATGCCTCACCATACGCCAGAGGCTACCGAGTATCAATGAGGGTGTAATGGGATAAATTGGGACATTATACCCTCTTTACCAAATTAAATCATAAATAGAAAATAAGGTAAATAATATCCAACCAATAATGAGTGATAGCTAACAACAACCATGCATCATATAACAGATCCCAAAACATGGTACATACCCATAACCTTTTAAAATAAACATTACATGTCTTGATAGTGTCAAGTGTCACTAGAAAATCCCAAATAATATAGGTTTAAATAAAATCCATAAAATGGGTTTTGACATCATGTTTGGTTCCCTCATTCATACTTCATCTCTAGTTTCATATCAGAAATCTAAAAAAGGGAATTTTCCATTATCCTAACCTATAACCATTAAGTCTTCTCATGTACCAAAAAAAATCATAATAAGGCTATTAGTAAAACTAAGTATGCCACCACCAAAAGTGTTTATAAAAATATCCTGTCTATAATAGTGTAGGGATAAGTATAAATAAATAATGGGAAAGTAGGCAAATAAACCAACATTCTTTTTTAAGTAGTTTTCAATTATCCCCAGGGATCCAAGGCTCCACAATAATAACATGAAGATTTAACCACTTTATATCAAAATGAAATTCATTATACACTATAATTAATTGTACTTTTTAAATTAATCCAGGTACCAAGACTGTGGTGTGGACCACCATGATCAACATCATTTCCATGTTGTCGACCGCCCTGACTAACATCATAAATGTTGGGTGGAACACAATGACAAACCCCTATTCCTAATGTGGACCCCCAGGACCAACATCCTTATCATGTTGTGGACCTACATAACTAACATCCATATCCACTTCACTGACAAATATTTCTTGAGTTTTAACACATTTGGCCCTTTTTACCACATTATAATAAATGAGGAGAACCCCTTCCATTTATAACAATTCATGTTGTTCATCACTTTCATTACAATTAAACTCAATCAACAACTATCCCATTTTATAATTTATCCATAACCACAATAATTAAAATGCTTTTAAATGAATCTTACAATAACTACAATCCCCCATCATCCATTTTACACTTTTCCCCTTAACAATTCCAGGACCCATTTATCTTTACATGTTAACAAAAACACCCCTTCGTATCAAATTCACATGTTAAGAACAATTATAGTTGGCTTAATCTCATAAACCATTTAACTCTCCATTCAATAACACAATTTCATGTTAAATGGAGTGGATAATCCCATCGGTGCCCCTTCGTCTAGTCTACTCATCACCGACGGATCCAATGGGTCTTATGATCGGTTCAACACATCATTTGGACACCAAATTTATCATTTCATTACAAGAAATTAAAGAAAACTCATATAGTGTAATGTACCAACAAAGATTCCATGAAAACGGTCCTACAAGACAAAGGGTTACGAGGCCTCCAGCTTGTCTCCTCATATGCCAGAGGCTGTCGACTATCTATGAGGGACTTGTGTGTGATAATGGGGAGATTATGCCCCTATATCAGACTAAGAAATATTATAAACAGCTATGTATAATACATAGAAGAAAGTAAACATAGTGTGGAAGTAGTTAATAACTAAAGTTGAACATGTTATAATTATAAATGAAATGTAGTAAAATCTCAAAAAGTTATGTCATACAATACTACACTACTCACCCACGAGGTCGAACATACAAATACACAAGTACAAAATATACTAAAATAAAAGTAAAGTGTTATACTAATAACTCCAAGCCAGACCACGTACATGTTCTCTAGACGCTGTTAAACTACACCAGCCGGATTAGAAGAACCCATATGAGCCGATATTCTCAAACATGTAACTCTAGGCCTCAACCCTATCCATCATGAAACTCATGCTCAACATGAAAAGAAAACATACGGTTTACACATACATCGAGTTGAATGTGAAGGGGTGAGAAATAATCTTAGTAGTCCACCCCAAAAAAAACTTATAAACATTAATTCTATAAGTTAATGAAAAGTTAATGTGCTCATCCTAGATGAAACACAACTAAAAAGAAAGTAAAAATAAACATGAAACTGTAGTCTGACCCCTGGTCTGTAATCCCATTCAACTAGTCATGTTCTACCATGTATGTACATATATATATAGGTATAAATTTAAAGTTTCATACCTATACATATACACATAAATAGTAATATTCATGAGTAAGTGAATGAAATAACATAAAAACCAATAGTAGTCGATCTTTGGGTCTGTAATCTAGATATCCTTGAAATCCTATGTGAAGGAATGGAGTTGGAAGTTATGACACTAAATCCATGTATAATTAATTCAATATCTTGGTATGTAATACCAATAAACATAAACCTTCTTCATCCAAGGCCAAAAAAGTCTCTGATTAAGTTATGTCACCACAGGGGGATATTGGTCTTATGACTAGGTTCACTCGTACACACCTCTAGTCACTAACAAGGATTCCATATACCATTGCTCAATCCTGTAAAGGTCACTTCAACCTAATGCAGCCAATGCTGAGTAATCACTTGATAGAACCCAAGGTCCAAATACAAGGTATAAAGACCAAGGCATCCTCATCAGACTATGTCCTGTAATAACAGTTATAACATCCATCATGGTCACTCCATAGAATCAAGTGTCATACCACAAAGGGTCATATCCAAGGTATAGAAGACTAGGCAATCCTTATTATTCCCTAGAAGCATATCAATGTAAACTCAGTAAAGTCACAATATAGATTCCTAGGATCATTTCTACCAAACATATCATATGAGATTCCAAGTATTCCAAATCCAAGGCGTAGCAAGGCCTAAGGAATCCCATGGAATCAAAACCCAAAGAGCATACTCAATCCAAGGTGTACACTACCATGCCAATATCAAAGGAGAAACATCCAATGAATCTATAGAAATAACCAAGCTATGAGTCCATACAATTAATTCATACAATAGAGAATCTAATTATCACCCAAGGTGTATAATTCGTCATCCCACTAATTCCATACAAGGAATTCCTACAACAAGAATCCAACTATCACTCAGGGTATACAATTCATATAGATACGAGGAGCTAGAAATGTCCAAGGAAACCTATATAAATCATGTATGGCATAACATCTAGATTCCATGAAACACCTTTGGACATCCCAGTAATATAATAATCAACATATGAATCCAGGCTCAATAGCCTAGTCTAGGTAGTACCTATGCATAAAAAAAACACATATGAAATAACATGGATCAAAATTCTAATCCTAGGAAAGCATGTATGGGAATCCCAACAAGCATAGAGGATCCTAGGAAGAACATCAAAGAATCCCAAAGAGATATAAGTACACCTTGAATTAGGCTCAATAGCCACTAAAAAGAAGCACCTCTTGTAACGACCCAAAGTTTCATTAATGGAAAATCCCTCTTGATCCAGTTAAATGTTTCTTTATGAAAAAAAATGTTTTTATAAGATGTCAAATTCCTTAGTTTTACGTTAAGATTTGTGACCGTTACTTTTATAGCCTTTGAACAGTGATCATCTGGGTAGTTTAAATATAAGGCTTTAACGAACCAATTTTCTACTCAGACAAAGGAAGCGATGGCCTCATCCAGTAGAATTTCCCCTTACGAAGCCCATTTGTCGGAGCTCGGAAAGGAGGTGGCGTCTTTGGGCATTTCCCTTGACCAAGCCCAAGCTGAGCTTCATCAAGTCAAGCTCAAACGTGATCGTCTACAGGAAAAATGGAAGTTGAAAGAGATTACCACTCGAGCGATGTTATCCGAGCAACCCCAAGAGTCTGTCACCATCGCACACCTTACCCTTAGGTCTTATGCGGCTATTTTAAGGGGTTATGTAACAAATAAGTAGTACCATGTTCATGCACATTACTTTTGTATATAATAATGAATATAATTTTTAGTCATTTTTGATACATTGTAATTAGTTTTTAAAAGTACAAATGGTGTTTCTAGTTATTATTTAATTAAGAATTATATTTTATTAAATTAAAGGATTTTTGAATTAAATAATATTTTAATATTATTATTAATATTAAATTAATTTTTTATTAAATATAAATGATCTTATAATTTTATGAATGCAATTAAAATTTTTATTAAGGTTTGAAAGCCATTTCTGTCAAAACCCGTGAATTTTTTATAAATGTCGGTTTTTATTTTAAAAGTGAAAATTAAAATATTTAGAAAATTATTTAGATAAAATAAATATTATTTTTGGAATCAGGACGTCGAAATTATCCAACGGTGAATTTTTCATAATTTTCTGAGACAGTCAAATTTTTGGGTAAAAATTAAATACCATTTAAATATATAATGTGTTTTATGACATCATAATGACCCAATGGTGATGTAATAAAATACCATAATCCTTATGTTCGGCCAATATGTGCTTTATCATTAAAATAATGAGGTTTTGGGTTTGTTTGACTCACTTTTCAAAGCATTAATGGAGCCCTCAAGACTTATTCAACACTTTGCCTTTTTAAATTAATTTCCATGGGAGTGTGACTCACCTCCACATAAGAAACCCTAATTTTTTAATAAGTTCGGACCTTGGACTTGTAAAATATTGTTTTCCTATTTCCTTTTCCAGAAACCATGGGCAAATACCATGGGATGTTTTGTGGTTTGGATTATTTTAATATAAGGGGTCCCAAACCTAAATAATAAAGAATTCTCTCACCTTTCCTATATAAACCCACCCAAGCTCCCACTTCCTCCTCCCCCAAAGCCCTTTAAGTTCGTCCAACCTCTTCCCTACTCTCTCTATAATCCTCTCAAGGTGCCCCAAGCTCCCAAGAAGCCTCTCACAAGCCTCTCTCTAGCCTTTGGAAGCACACTTCCAAGTAAGGGGTTTTCTTCCTTTCTCATTTTTTTGTCAATTTTCATTAAGTTGTATTTCCCTTTTTATTTCAATTATGAATGTTGGGGTATGGTTTCACACCACCCCCATACGGCCCTCTTATTGTTTGAATGATGGTAGAACCCTTTCTCTCTCATTAAATGCCTCCCATGTACACCCGTTACTATGCCGAAATTCCGAAAGGAACTTCTCTCTCTTCTTTTACATTCGAGCAATACTTTTGTATCATGAATCTAAATTCCATTTCTATTGTTGGGACATGTATATATATGATCTCATTACTGTCCATTACATGTAAATATGATGAGGAACCCCTTTCTCTCTCATCAACCTTTTTATGAATTCTTATGTCACGCCGTTACGCTGCCGAAATCGCACCGATTTTCTAAGCCAATGTCTTTGTGTAGTGAATACCATGCCCATTTCTCCATCAAGGGTATTCACCTTTATGCAAATTTTCATATTGATTATAAAGTTTCATGTATGAATTCCACATTCCTTTATCGTGGAATAAATGATTATGTTTTATGAATCCATGTTTTATGATCCATGTGGCACACTTATGCATGAAATGAAATGTTTAAGAAGGGTGCGCCCTTTATAGTGCTCCAATGCATTGGGTAAAGTATAGTATCATGATACGTCATGTGCAATGAGTGTTGACTCATGCTAATTCAAGTGCAATGAGGGTTTACTCGTGCTTCAAGTGCAATGAGGGTTTACTCATGCTCCATGTGCAATGAGCCTTGGCTCATGCTAATTCAATGTTAAGTGTTGTTGCCACATTTCCATGTTATGATTATCATGCTTTATCATGCCTTTATGTTCATGTCTCTCTTATGCTCTATTGATATGCCTATTTCCTAACATGTATTGTACTCCTCATGTTATTCATTATGTACTCCCTTACTGGGCTTTATAGCTCACCCTTTTCTTATGCATGTCCTCAGGTTATCCCATGCAATGCTAAGTACGAAGGAATGTAGTGGTCATGTAAAGGAAGTTTTCAATAAGGATGTTGTATTTCAAGTTTAAAGTTTTTATGTAATGATCCTAAGCCCCAAAGACACTAAACCTCTCGATCTTCTTTGTTGTATCAAGTGAAGTTTTATGTAATAAAGCATGTTTAAGTTGTAATAAAAAGCAGGGTTGTCATAGTTGGTATCAGAGGATAGGTTTAGTTATTTTTGGGATTTGGAAACCCTAGTAAAGCCTTAGATACAAGACTAAGAATAATAAAAACATCCCTAAGTTTTGGTAAATACTAAGTAAGTGTTTTATCAAACAAATACATCCCTGTCTGGATACGAGCAGGTAGAGGCGGCTCTGGCACAGATGTATCCTAGGGGTAAAACCCGAAAACACCGCTTTGAGCTAGACTCAAACGGGAACTGGTGCACGACAACGGGCCTTGCTGCACTCTTGGTTACGACACTCCCGGGGGATATTTTTTGATAAATTCACAATCTTAGTATGAACCCTTATTAAGGGAAAAATGCCCCTAAGAATATATGTTAGAAGGAAGATCATGAAAAGCCTGGATTGAATCCTATAGACTCATGAGTTAAAGAGATTAAAGTTTATTTATAAGTCATCAAATTTTGTCTTTGGATTACCCTTTATGTGTTACCCCTAACTTTCCTTTTATTCCAGCCAATGGCCGGTAATAGGAGAACTCGGGCTAACAACCGTTGTGAAGATCAGTGTGATGATTGTACTTATGAGATGCCCAATCCAATGGGAGCGGGAATCGCAAACTTTGTCACGCTTCTCTCTCAGCTAACTCAAGTTTTGAATAGAAACACTGGTCAAGAGGAACGTTCAACCCCCACTAAGAAAGAACAAGTCGCTATTGAAAGCTTCATGAGAAAAAGGCCTCCTACTTTTAGTGGATCATCTGATCCCACGATTGATGAACAATGGATCAACTCCATTGAAAAGATATTCTCCATCCTCCAATGCTCTGAAAAAGAGAAGGTTCTCCGGGCGGCTTATCGTATGGAGGGTGAAGCTGATCAATGGTGGACGTTGATCAAAAATACGAAGCCTGAGGAGGAGATCGAGGCTTTGGAATGGAAGGTATTCCGGAAGATGTTTTTCGATAAATATTTTCCACACACCCTCCGTCTTAAGATGGAAAGGGACTTCCTTTCCCTCAAGCAGAAAGATGAGGAATCTGTGGGAGCGTACGAGGCAAACTTCACAAGGCTTGCACGATACGCTTCCGGCTTTGTCGTTACCCCCTAATGCAAGGTTGACCGCTTCTTTGGTGGGCTGAAGCCTAGCTTGCGGAAAGCATTAGCGATCCGTGACTTCGACAGCTATGAGGAAATTGTCCGATGTGCCCTCAAGGTTGAAATGGAGATCGGAGAATCACAGGGGTATCATAGGGACAAGAAGCGGAAGGTGGACTTCAATGCTGGTGGTCCGATGGATAAATCCAACGGCGCTAAGAAATTCCAGCACCCCACTTGCCAAAAGTGTGGAAAGAAGCACCCTAGAAATTGCCTTAGGGGGACAAGAAAATGCTTCAAGTGTGGAAGAGAAGGGAACCTAGCTGTTAACTGTCAGCAAGAAGGACCCGCGGCTGCGACGGAGGGGAGGAACGCTCCGTTCGAACCTCAACGCGTTGTTCAATGCTTCAAATGCAAATAACCGGGTCATTTTGCGAATCAGTTCCCTAATCCAAGGGTTATCGGAGCCAAGACAGCAAGGAAGAGCTTTTGTCATCACTTCTGCTGAAGTGAACCCCGACAACGAAGTGGTGACAGGTACGCTAGTTATTCATTCAAGAATAGCGAATGTACTTTTTGATTCAGGTTCTACGCATTCTTTTATATCTCAAAAGTTTAGTAGAACAATCCCTGCACCACCACAAATAATGGAAGTAAAGATGTCGGTGAGTACGGCAAATGGGGCAATCATTGCATCCCATGAGTATAAGTCCTCCCCTGTTATAATCTGTGGATTGAATTTCCCGACGAACCTCGTCATACTCCCTTTGGTGGAATTTGATGCAATTCTTGGTATGGATTGGCTTTCCTTATATAGAGCCAACATAAATTGTCGGGAGAGGGAAATCACACTCCATATGGAGAACCGACCCCCTATTCTTTACAAGTGTCAGGAGGAAGATGAATCTCCTTTAGCTCCATCATCTCAAGAATGGATATTACTGCCTTATGAGCACGCATATCTGGCCCAGATGATTGAGTCCAAGGAAGAAACCACCCTTTAAGAAATGCCTATTGTGAGGGAATTCGCTGAAGTATTTCCTGAGGAACTTCCTGGTCTTCCTCCAAGAAGAGATGTTGAGTTCTCAATTGAACTTATACCTGGGGCGCTACCAATATCCAAGACTCCATATAGAATGGCTGTGGTTGAGCTTGAAGAACTGAAGAAACAACTACAGGAGAATCTGGATAAAGGGTTTATACGCCCAAGTGCATCACCATGGGGTGCACCAGTCCTCTTCGTCAAGAAGAAGGATGGGTCAATGTGGCTTTGCATCGATTATCGTGAACTTAACAAAATCACGATAAAGAACAAGTATCCTCTCCCAATAATCGATGAATTGTTTGATCAGCTGCGTGGAGCACAATACTTCTCCAAGGTCGACTTGCAGTCGGGATATTATCAAGTAAGGGTGAAGAAGGAAGATATCCCCAGGACTGCTTTTCGTACAAGGTACGGGCACTATGAATTCATATTAATGCCTTTAGGACTCACCAATGCTCCAGTAATATTCATGGACTTGATGAATAGAGTCTTTAGAGATTACCTAGACAAATTTTTGGTAGTCTTTATAGATGATATTCTAATATACTCCAAAACCAAGGAGGACCATGAGGAGCATTTAAAAACTGTACTAGAGACTTTGCGCAAGGAGAAGCTCTATGCCAAGTACAGCAAGTGTGAGTTCTGGTTGAAGGAGGTCTCATTCTTGGGCCATATCATCACAAGCAATGGGATATCTGTGGACCCCTCCAAAACAGATGCAATTGAGGGATGGCCGAGGCCAACATCGGTAACTGATATCCGTAGCTTCTTGGGGTTAGCCGGATATTATCGACGATTTGTGAGAAATTTCTCACGATTGTCTAACCCTCTTACCAAGCTAACTCGAAAGGGAGTAAAGTTTTCTTGGAGTGATGAATGCGAAGAAAGCTTCAAGGAGTTGAAAAGGAGGCTTATCACTGCACCCGTGCTCACTTTACCCACAAGTGGGGAGCTTTTTGTGGTATTCAGTGATGCTTCGAAGAAGGGCTTAGGATGTGTGCTGATGCAGAATGATAAAGTGATATCCTATGCCTCAAGGCAGTTGAAAATCCATGAGCGAAACTATCCAATGCATGATCTGGAGTTGGCGGCGGTGATCTTTGCCTTGAAAATCTGGCGGCATTATCTCTATGGAGAGAAATGTGAGATATATATTGACCACAAGAGTCTTAAATATATATTCACACAGAAAGAGCTTAATATGCGCTAGAGAATATGGATAGAGATCATAAAGGATTATGACTGTTCAATACATTACCACCCTGGGAAGGCGAACAAGGTGGCGGATGCCCTAAGTAGAAAGGATCCAGCAATTCTATCAATGATGAGAATTGAGAAGGATCCAATATTCTTAGACTTGATGAAGATGGACATGGGAATCATAAATAAGGGAACATCATCAATCCTTTCACAAATGATTGCTCAACCATCTCTTTTGGAAAGGTTAAAGGATGCTCAAAAGGATGATACAGGAATCCAAGAAAAAGTTGAAGCTATCAAAAAGGGAAAATCCTCAGAGTTTAATGTTAATGAAGAAGGAATTGTGCGGTTTGGGAAAAGACTATGTGTTCCATCAAGTTCGGAGCTGAAGAAGGAACTTTTGGATGATGCACATAGTTCAAATTTCTCTATTCACCCAGGGAGCACAAAGATGTATCGAGATCTCTGAGAAAACTTTTGGTGGGATAATATGAAGAAGGAGACCGCTGAATATACATCAAAGTGCCTGGTGTGTCAGCAAGTGAAGGCAGAGAGGCAGAAGTCTAAGGGGATGATGCAACCATTGCCCATACCAGAATGGAAATGGGAGAACATCACCATGGACTTCGTCACTGGACTTCCAAGGACATCCAAAGGCAACAATGCAATCTGGGTTGTTGTGGATCGTCTTACAAAGACTGCACACTTCATTGCTATTCGAGAGGATTTCTCTTTGGATCAACTGGCACGGATATATATCAGGGAAGTGGTACGGTTGCATGGAGTACCACTATCTATTGTGTCTGACCGAGATCCAAGATTTACCTCTAAGTTTTGGAAGAGTCTTCAACATGCTCTGAATACTGAACTGAACTTCAGTACGGCCTATCATCCTCAAACTGATGGCCAATCCGAGCGTACTATCCAAACACTTGAGGATATGTTGAGAGCATGCTCAATGGACTTTAAAGGAGGATGGGATCAACATCTTCCTCTAGTTGAGTTCTCTTATAATAATAGTTTCCACTCGAGCATCCAAATGGCACCATATGAAGCCCTGTATGGGAAAAGGTGTAGAACACCGGCATGTTGGGATGAGGTCGGTGAACGTAAGCTGCTTGGACCAGAAATGGTCGAATAAATGGTGGAGAAGGTGAAAACCATTCAGCAGCATATCAAGGCATCCCAGAGTCGGCAGAAGAGTTATGCAGATAATCGTCAAAGAGACCTTGAGTTTAAAGTCGGAGAGATGGTGTTTTTACGCATATCTCTGTGGAAGAAGGTCATGAGGTTTGGAAAGAAAGGGAAGTTAAGTCCAAGGTACATCGACCCCTTTGAGATTCTTGATCTTGTTGGGGTTGTGGCCTATCGACTAGAACTTCCACCTACTATGTCCAAGGTGCATGATGTCTTCCATGTATCCCTCTTAAGGAAGTACATACCAGACCCCTAACATGTACTCTCTTCCGAGGTGGTACAATTAGAAGATGATCTTTCTTATGAGGAGCAACCAGTGAAGATCTTAGATCGTAGAGAAAAAGTTCTATGAAATAAGACAATGCCCCTCGTCAAGGTGTTGTGGAGAAACCACAAGTTTGAAGAAGAAACATGGGAGTCGGAGGATATGATGAAGCTAAGTTACCCACATTTGTTTTAGTGTGGGAAAAGGAAAATTTCGAGGGCGAAATTTCTTAAGGGGGGAATTTTGTGACGACCCAAAGTTTAATTAATGGAAAATCCCTCTTGATCCAGTTAAATGTTTCTTTATGAAAAAAAAAATGTTTTTATAAGATGTCAACTTCCTTAGTTTTACGTTAAGATTTGTGACCGTTACTTTTATAGTCGTTGAACAGTGATCATCTGGGTAGTTTAAATATAAGGCTTTAACGAACCAATTTTCTACTCAGACAAAGGAAGCGATGGCCTCATCCAATAGAATTGCCCCTTACGAAGCCCATTTGTCGGAGCTCGGAAAGGAGGTGGCGTCTTCGGGATTTTCCCTTGACCAAGCCCAAGATGAGCTTCATCAAGTCAAGCTCGAACGTGATCGTCTACGGGAAAAATGGAAGTTGATAGAGATTACCACTCGAGCGATGTTATCCGAGCAACCCCAAGAGTCCGTCACCATCGCACACCTTACCCTTAGGTCTTATGCGGCTATTTTAAGGGGTTATGTAACAAATAAGTAGTACCATGTTCATGTACATTACTTTTGTATATAATAATGAATATAATTTCTAGTCATTTTTGATACATTGTAATTAGTTTTTAAAAGTACAAATGGTGTTTCTAGTTATTATTTAATTAAGAATTATATTTTATTAAATTAAAGGATTTTTGAATTAAATAATATTTTAATATTATTATTAATATTAAATTAATTTTTTATTAAATATAAATGATCTTATAATTTTATGAATGCAATTAAATTTTTTATTAAGGTTTGAAAGCCATTTCTGTCGAAACCCGTGAATTTTTTATAAATGTCGGTTTTTATTTTAAAAGTTAAAATTCACATATTTAGAAAATTATTTAGATAAAATAAATATTATTTTTGGAATCAGGACGTCGAAATTATCCAACGGTGAATTTTTCATAATTTTCTGAGACAGTCAAATTTTTGGGTAAAAATTAAATACCATTTAAATATATAATGTGTTTTATGACATCATAATGACCCAATGGTGATGTAATAAAATACCATAATCCTTATGTTCGGCCAATATGTGTTTTATCATTAAAATAATGAGGTTTTGGGTTTGTTTGACTCACTTTTCAAAGCATTAATGGAGCCCTCAAGACTTATTCAACACTTTGCCTTTTTAAATTAATTTCCATGGGAGTGTGACTCACCTCCACATAAGCAACCCTAATTTTTTAATAAGTTCGGACCTTGGACTTGTAAAATATTTTTTTACTCTTTCCTTTTCCAGAAACCATGGGCAAATACCATGGGATGGTTTGTGGTTTGGATTATTTTAATATAAGGGGTCCCAAACCTAAATAATAAAGAATTCTCTCACCTTTCCTATATAAACCCACCCAAGATCCCACTTCCTCCTCACCAAAAGCCCTTGAAGTTCGTCCAAACTCTTCCCTACTATCTCTAGAATCCTCTCAAGGTGCCCCAAGCTCCCAAGAAGCCTCTCACAAGCCTCTCTCTAGCCTTTGGAAGCACACTTCCAAGTAAGGGGTTTTCTTCCTTTCTCATTTTTTTGTCAATTTTCTTTAAGTTGTATTTCCCTTTTTATTTCAATTATGAATGTTGGGGTATGGTTTCGCACCTCCCCCATACGGCCCTCTTATTGTTTGAATGATGGGAGAACCCTTTCTCTCTCATTAAATGCCTCCCATGTACACCCGTTACTATGCCGAAATTCCGAAAGGAACTTCTCTCTCTTCTTTTACATTCAAGCAATACTTTTGTATCATGAATCTAAATTCCATTTCTATTGTTGGGACATGTATATATATGATCTTCTTAATGTCCATTACATGTAAATATGATGAATAACCCCTTTCTCTCTCATCAACCTTTTTATGAATTCTTATGTCACGCCGTTACGCTGCCGAAATCGCACCGATTTTCTAAGCCAATGTCTTTGTGTAGTGAATACCATGCTCATTTCTCCATCAAGGGTATTCACCTTTATGCACATTTTCATATTGATTATAAAGTTTCATGTATGAATTCCACATTCCTTTATCGTGGAAGAAATGATTATGTTTTATGAATCCATGTTTTATGATCCATGTGGCACACTTATGCATGAAATGAAATGTTTAAGAAGGGTGCTCCCTTTATAGCGCTCCAATGCATTGGGTAAAGTATAGTATCATGATACGTCATGTGCAATGAGTGTTGAATCATGCTAATTCAAGTGCAACGAGGGTTTACTCGTGCTTCAAGTGCAATGAGGGTTTACTCATGCTCCATGTGCAATGAGCCTTGGCTCATGCTAATTCAATGTTAAGTATTGTTGCCACATTTCCATGTTATGATTATCATGCTTTATCATGCCTTTATGTTCATGTCTCTCTTATGCTCTATTGATATGCCTATTGCCTAACATGTATTGTACTCCTCATGTTATTCATTATGTACTCCCTTACTGGGCTTTATAGCTCACCCTTTTCTTATGCATGTCCTCAGGTTTTCCCATGCAATGCTAAGTACGAAGGAATGTAGTGGTCATGTAAACGAAGTTTTCAATAAGGATGTTGTATTTCAAGTTTAAAGTTTTTATGTAATGATCCTAAGCCCCAAAGACACTAAACCTCTCGATCTTCTTTGTTGTATCAAGTGAAGTTTTATGTAATAAATCATGTTTAAGTTGTAATAAAAAGCAGGGTTGTCATACCTCTGGTAAACATCGATGCATTAGAAACAATCATGTGAAGAAATAAACAAGAGTGAGGGTGACATGAACGCCCAACCCAACACTATAGCCACATCCCCATGGGATTAAAAGTTTGGTATGGGTTATAAGGTTACACCTAATACCATCCCTACACAATCCTGACATACAAATTAGGGTCAGTTAAATAATCGGAACCCGCGGGGTCCCTCAAGTCAGACACTAGGATGAATCCTACATGAGATACCTAAGTTAAATGCACAAGTGAAGGAATACTACTAGGGATCCTAAGCTAAAATATAAATGAGGATTGCTACAAATGATCCTATAATGATAATCAAAAAGGGCATCCTACCTGGGATCTTCAAATGGTAAGAAAGATAAGAATACTACTCAGTATCCTATTATGGTACATAAGAAGGGGTGTCCTACATGGGACCCTCAAGAAAACACAACAAGTAGAGGAATCCTACATGGGATCCTCGAAATATTATATAGGTATGGGATGCTACAAGGGATTCCCTAGATCATTTTTTTATGAAAATTAATCCCTCAGGGGATCCTCGAAAACAACAAGTCTCATAGCCTCAAAGTCCAGAATGGAACATCTCTCAAGAGAGACATCCTCATCATAAATATACTAGGAACTGGTGTGGAGAGATATCCCATGGCTCATATTAGATAAATTTCTTAACTAGGTTGGTCTGAACACCCATCCTATTGTTCATGTTCAAGTTGCTCTCTAAAGATATGACTGAATATGATTTCTGGAGGAAGAATCTCTCTATTAATCTAGAATCCCAAAAACACTCTTTGTGAGACCTTAAAATGATCTATGGGTTTCACCATCACGATCTACATTGAAAAATACTCAAAAGAGACTAATCTTGTGTCCAATTTAAACTTTGGAAAAAAATAAAAAAAAGATACTCAAAGGGTTAAAAAGGGGTACTACATGGTGTGACACCATTAGTAAACAGAGTGTACTCCCAAAGTCCCACATGGGAATGTACTTCCACTGTCCTGGGTGTGTAAATTCCCATGGTACATGATGTTTAATACTGGTACATAGTGTGTACCCAACACATGGTACATTCCCATGTCCCCCAAATAGAATATCCATAAACATGGCCATACTGTGAACGTTTACATGGTGTTCTAACCACAAGGGGTCTTACCATGTACTCTACATGATCATGTACCCCTACATGGGTATCCAGGCCTGGGTACTCGGCCACACGACTGAGTACTAGTACACTATGTGTACGAACCCATACATGGAATATACTCCCAAAAACTTCATATTCACTAAACGGGAAGAACACACAATGTGTTTCCGTAAGACATACACCGTGTAACTTGGTTTTCCCAAATAGAAAACCCTCAGATCTTCTAAAACTCTAGTTTTTACCAGAAAAAAACGGATCTATCCACTAGGGGCCACAAGAATGCATAATAGGGATTAAATTTAGAAAATGGAAAAAATATTTGGATCTATGGTGAAAACAAAAATAGGAAAACTTTTGTCTAGAAACAACCAAATCATCACTAAAATCCATGGTCTACAGTTTCAGCACATCGCTCCAGCACGTGGAGAGATTTGTGGTGGTACCCTCATTTCTCCCTCTCCCTATTTTCTCTTTTCGGTTGCATGAAGGAGTATCTGTAAGAGGGGAGTGTGTGAGAAGGAAGTGTAAATAAGAAATAAAAGAAAAATAGAATAAATAAAAGAAGAAAAGGAAATGAAAAAGAAAAATCAGGCATGGGCTGGCCCTGATTCCCAACTTGATTTTAAGCCTTGCTAGGCTAACCTCTATGTTACTGACTCAATGGAGGTGACATAATCTTAATAAGAGGCTCTTTTCAAAATATAAGGTTGAATGAACCATTGTTAACAATTTAATATTTAATTTAGTAAATATTGAATATTATTTATTTTACTAAAATTTAAAAAGCATAGATTTCCACCAAACTCTTATCCTAGGGTAAAAACACAATTCCAGGACCAACGGAGTGGTCAAAAAAATTATTTGAGATCATTTTATAAATGGAAATTACATTTTACCACTTTAAAATCATCTTAAATCAAAAATTAAAATTTCAACTCAAAACTGTAGTATGGAAAAACATAGGTCCTTACAAAATCCCCACCATAAACATTATCATCCCCAAGAAGCCTGGTGAAAAGACTAGCATTCATGATCACCACCCGAGAATATTCACAACCAATCTATCTAGACTATCCAATGACGATTCTCATAGAGCCAACAACTTTATCCTGAACTAGAGGCATTTAACTGCGACCAATTTAGTAATCCCCACCATAAGAATACCCTTATTGTCATCTCAAAACCAAAAACCAAGAACAATGAATAAAAAAATGCCAAAGTTCAACAAAAAATGAGGAACACCGCCATCATATGTCCAGTGGTGAACTCTCCACCATATGGCACACTCCCCACCATATGGATGACCCTTTAACACTCCTCGAGCACAACCTCAATAGGTTTTCTTCCCCAAAAGGGAATAACATTTAGAAATAAAAAGGATATCAGTGTAGGTTCAACACTCTCTTAGTGTACTCGATATGAAGTCAATATAGAGCATGATCATCTTCAATAGGAGTACACTATGATTATACAAAAGGGCATGTGTAGAGATCCCTCTGAGCCACACTCACATCCTTTGAAACCAAACTAGTATTCTGCCACAGGTCACCCATCTTATGGTAACCCATTTATTTTGAAGTCTCCTCTTCAACAAAGGAACATTCATAATTTAAACCAAAAATCTTGGGAACCCAAACTCATGGTGAGTCTTGAAAAATAGAAGTCCCTGGATCGCACATGGCCACCCATAGATATAGAATCAAATGATAACATGTACAACTAGTGTGTACCATTATCAACAACTCATTCTTTAGTGATTCATTCATGATAAGTCCATTTTGACCAGGCTACACAGCACGTCAGTTTCATTAATCCAAAAGCTCCCTTAGAACTCCTCTTTAATATCGGGCACCTCACTTGTTCCATGATTTATTCGACTCAAGAGTGTCTACTCACACTCTAAATACACTAGAAATAGCATAAACACTGGTCTACTAGGCTAGTCTCCCAAACAATCCTACCTATTAAAGTCAGTCTCAAAAAATAAGCACCCTATGTGCATTATCAAAAGATGAAGGCATCATCATTCCTATAACATAAAAATTAATCACCTACCATGACTCGATCCCAAAAAAAAGAATAAAATAAATCTCACTACTTAAAAAGGCATCTCAAAACACAGTCTAACCTCCCAAGCTGGTTACCTTGGAACAAAATTAATGTTGACCTAAAAGGGACCCAGTTGAACAAATGGCCTCTAGGTCTCCCTCTTAGTCGTATAGAAAAATCCTCACAACTAGGTCACAAGGTCCAACCACCTAGCCCAAAATATTGAACCTCTCAGTAGATGTTATAGATCATAACTACCCACAAGGGTAAAAAATGAAATCAAAACCAATAGGGGCCTGATCTTCATCGAACATACTCAAAAGGAATTACTCTCTGATGGTCACAAAACCAACCCAACAAAGAAATTAAACTAACACTCACCAAGAATATGTATACGGAAATACCCCATAGAGGTCTATCTCATAGAAAAGTCTTTGTCCTTATCATAATTGTATTTAGTGATCCAACTTGATAACCATGAATTGAGAAACCACACCCTACAAGGGGTTCAATAGGAAGGAATCACATGCCATGTAGACCTACTACGTCACTACTCATCCTATGCATTAGTGATGAGTCATCATACTCCCAACAGAATACTTTAACAAAGATCCACATAACCTTCCATCTAAATTAAATGTATATTTATTAGTAGGGCCAACTGAATAGTTCTCAACTATATATAAAATCACACTCTAGAAGGCCTATATGATGTTATAATATGCTCCAAATATGATGCATGAGATGCCCCTTGCCTTTTTCATCTAGGATTCCATATCCATCAATAGCCTCCTACCAATGGACAAGATCCAGAGACCCACAGTAAATCATAAAATTCACACAACATGTGTGTCTCTCAAGGATAAAATCATATACAACTGCAATATCATAGATCAGAACAATAATCCAATAACTTGGAAACTAGGAATTCTTACTGGAACAAGTGTTCTCGACACACCAATCTGATATCCATCACACGTTCCGACACATTCCTAATACTCATGTACACCATATCCCAAATAGTGATGGTTGGGGAAATAACATCTCTGATACCACTTTGTAACACCCTATCCCAAATGCCACTGAAATGGTGCCCCGATCCCGTAGGTTACTAGGCCTCAAGCCTACCTCTCCATATGCCAGAGGCTTCTGACTTGCAGCAAGGGCGTAAGGTGTGACAGTGGGGAGACTATGATCTCATATCAGAGTAAGAAGCAGTGGGAATAGCTAAGTATCATACATATTAGAAATTAAAATGTGTGAGGAAGCATAAAATAACTAAAATAGAACATTCTGAAATAATAAATAAAAAAAATAAAAACCAAAACAACTATGTAATACAACACAATATTGTAGAAGTCAGAACTATTCACCTTGGGCAACCGGTTTGGGCATGGAGTCCTTAATGAATTCAGGAAACCTAGGACTTCGAGTCAGTAAGGATTATGGGCCACCTTTAAGGACTTGGGGCCACCTCAATGCCTTCAAGCTATCTCAAGTCCTAAAGGCCACCTAATATGCAGATGCCTAGATAAATTCTACAAGGATACTTCTCCTGAAGAGGATTCAAGATCCTGACACATTCACCAGAGCAGGGATAAAAGATTTGGAAGAATGAAAGGGTATGGCATTTCCATTGGTACGAGGCCGATGCATCTCTACACAGGGCAGTTAGTCGAACAACCATGCCAAGGTGGAGCGTTAATCACGATGTAGATGCTAGGGAGGGGCTGTTTCAAGTGTTCATAGTTTTATGATTTCCTTAAGACCTATGGGTACTATAATGTCTCCAAGACTACAAGAAATGTAATATATAAGACTATGGGCCTTGTAAGGGTTCCCCCTCATCCGTTGAAAGGGGGTTATCAAAAAATCAATAAAAAAGAAGACCTTCAGGACATTCAAAAAGGTCACCCCCTAGGCCGACCATACAAGTGCACAAGTACAAGATAAATTGAAATAAAAGTTTAGGGATCTAATACTAACTCCAAGATAGACCATGTACCAAGTCTCAAGACACTGTTGAATTGCACTATCCAAATTAGAAGAACCCACATGATCTTCAATTCTCAAACATGTAACTCTGGGCCTCATCCCTTTCCACCATGCAACCCATTATCAGCAAGAAAATACTATATAATGTCTGCACGTATGCCAAGGTTCACATGGAGGGGTGGGAAATAATATCAGTAGGACACCCTAAAAAGAAAGTTAAAATAAATGTGAAACTAAAGTTGAACCCAGGATCCATAACCCAGTCAAATATTCTAGTGCCGCCATGGATGTCCATATCAAAATATGTATACATGTATAGTCCCCTACCTATAAATATACACAAAATATGAATATTCCTGAGAAGGTGAACAAAATCACATAAAAACCAATAGATGTTTATCCTTGGGTATGTAATCATGATTTCCTGGACATCCTTGGAATGGGAATTGAGTTGGACATCATTCCACTCAATCAACATATCATTAATTCTTCCCCTGGGTCCATAATCCCAATTAACATACAGCTGCTTTGTAAAATGCTAGAAAATTCTCTTAGCATGTTTTTTCACCGTAAGGGAATACTTTTCTTGTACCTAGGTTCATGCATACTCACCTCCAATCACTAACAAGGACATCGTATACTGACAGTTAATCCTGTAAAGGTCATTGAAACATATGACAGCATATTCCAAGTAATCATGTGTCATACCTCAAGGGTCAGATCCAAGGTATAAAGACCAAGGCATCATCATCGCCCTACATCATGTAATCACAATTATGACATTTATCACAACCATGTTGTATAATCAAGTGTCATACCCTGAAGGGATAAATCTAGGGTACATACGACCAAGTCGGTAACACCACAAGATTTCATAGTAATCTATTTCTTTAATGTCATTCAATAGCTTATATTGTACACAACTCTAACTTAGCTTACGTTATACGCAAGATTGTGTTTCTACGAGACAACACATTAGTATTATAATTATTTAAGCATTATATTTATTTATCAATTAAATATTGTAATATTAATATTAAAAAAATTAAATGTTATTTATAATGTTTTTATATCAATAAAACATATTTAAATTAAAATGTATATGTTTTTTTAAAATAGTTATATATTTAAAAAAACTATATTCTTAAAAGGATTACTTTTTCTGTCCTTTTGTGAACAATAATTAAATTAATATTAGACACTCCTAGAATTGAATTTGGTAAAATAGACTTTATTTTTGGATTCGGAATATCATAATTATCTTAGGATGAATTTTTTGTATTTTTCTCAAAACATTCAAATTTGGATGAATAGTGAAAAATACTGTCTAGTACCTAAAAACTGACTTTTTCATTTAAATAATTATTTTCAATTGAAATTTATCTTAAAGTAAAAAAAATAATACATATATTAGTCCAATATAATTCATTTCAGTCATTTTATAATAATATTAGATATATAAAATTTTATTGAACTTTTTTAATGTCTTTTACCCATCTTCAAGGAACATTTGAAAATTTGCATAAAGTATAATATTACCGCTTCTGTAAATTGAATTTCAAAAATATAACAAACACGGTTTTCATCAGTAGTTAAAATTTGGTTCAATAGGATGAAAATTATTTTTCTGTGAATAGTAACTTTTTAATATTATTTACCACGGTTAAATGTAAATATGGTAATTAAAGGTAAAAAAATATTATAATATTATCACAATACCACAATACATGTCCTAATTCTATTGGATAAGAGTTTTTCAACCAAAATGAACCTTATAAAAAAATATAATCCTTTTTGATCCACTTGGATTAGATTAGGACATTAATTATATTTTATTTAAAGACATGTTAAAAGTGTTAAATTCAAATTTTATTAACTAGATCATTTTTAATATATAATATTACATAATATAAATTCAACTATAAATATTAATTATAAAGATAAAATTATTTCTTACATCATGGTATTTTATTTTTAATTTTTAGACATTAAATAATTAAATGTATTTATGACACAATGAAGATGGAGTAAATACCTTATTAATGAAAGATTAAAATAATTTATGTTATAAAAATTAAAATAAATGTTAATTGAAGCTTTTGATTCCATACATGGATTTTCCCGGTTAATATGACATGTTAGGGTTGATTCAATGTGTTTTTTTAATTAATAAAGTTTTTATGACTTTCAGAAAAACCAAATACTAAATAGTGTCAAAATTGAAAACAATTAGTTTTTTAAAACAAAATAATATTTTATTAAATGATATAATATTACTAAAAATATAAGTTGCGTCCAAAGGACTTATATAATGTTATATATGCCATTAATTAACCACTTGAGGTTCTATTGTAATTTTATAATAGCTATATTAACCATGTAATATAAAAATACAAGAAGACATGGTAAAAGATAAACTATTTAAGTAAGAGTTAAATCTAAAAGATAAAGTTAATATGGTGACATAATCTTTTAGGAAACCTATTGGTTGAGAGTATTTAGACCCATAAACACCTTATTCAAGAAATAAATTCATTTTTAGCTATTATAAACTAAAAAAAAATTATAATTTCAAGATCTTCCTAAAGTACCCCTCACATCTCTTATAAAAGGGTGCTTCCCCTTATCTAAATTTCACACCTCCAAAGCCATTTGGCTAACCCAAACCCTTCTCTAATATCCTCTCAACTACCCTCACTTCAACCTGGTGTACATACTTTAATTATAAATACAACCTAAGGATCCATTTTGTTCAAATAAAAAGGTAGCACACGAAGAAGAGGTAATTATTTTATCATCTCTTTCAAAGTTATTTTCTTCTTCTACTTCCACTTTATTTTTTGTTTCCATACTAAAATAATAACTCTATTGCCTTATACATAAGGATATGTTATTATAAATGTGGTATAACAATGTTAATTATTCTATCCATCCTATGAATGATTAAGTCACAATGCATGTGTACGTACGACTTACCGTCTCCACGTTGTGGTGTAGTTTTTTATTCAACAGTACGTTATTTGGATTGGTATAATAATGAGTAAAATTGATGTAAATAATAAATATAAAATGTTAATTATTATTTATATATAATATAATATCCAATGACATATGATTTCACCATCAGAAGAATGATATTGTCCCTCCTGCGTACGAACAATTTACCGTCCCTACAACGCGATGAGAATTCATTTCCCATATAAACCATTCAAGAATAATTTAAATTTGATGATTAAAAAATAATGTTTAAGAACTTAATATCATTCTGGATATGACTAAAATAAATCATATCCATAATAAACATGACTTACGTAAAAACACATATAAAGGAAAATGAATCAGTTAACACCCAAAACAATGATACTACTAAAATATTATTAACATAGAAATATTAAGAGATCATACATGATATCATATTTATGTATTTTTTTATTGAATAATTTTATCACAATTATTTAACCATTTTACATTAGTTTATACTCACCCTAGACTAAATTAATGTTTATGGTAAAGGGTTTTTATATCACTTTAATTCACGTGAGATTTATGCTATATTTTCCACTGTTTCCTTTTGTGTGGTGTATGTACTACCCATGATTGTATTATTTGTCTAATGTAATTAAATTTATGGTTATATACATAATTATTTTATGGTCCTTATTTCATGGGTGTATGTTTTGTAAGTTACCAAATTAGTAAGGGATTTTCTAATTTCAATTTCTAGTCATTGGGTTTTACACATACTTCATTGCTTATTTTACTCCAAGATTATGTGTGGAATCACTATTTATTTATGTATGTAGTAATTTAAACTCCCCTTTGTGTGGATATACATTTGATACACATAATAACTCCATTGATAAATTCTTAATTCTTTGATATGAACTTGATAAGGGTAATCTTAACTCAATTTCCATTCATTGAGTTAAACATCCAAGTCGTTACTTTTGTTTTTACAAGAATATGCATGAATGTCCTCTGATTTATTTACAATAAATATACAATCATATTGAGTGTATTTTTTTCACACATAATTATGTCATTTATTTGTCCTTAATCTAAGGATATGATATTTATAAGTGATTTCATCTCAATTTACATTCCATTGAGACTTCTTTGTTATTATGCACCAATTCAGTCTTATATTGTATATATACTGTCCCTTGACATAATATAACATGAATCCCTTTATTATCATGATATTATAAACTTTTTATTAATTTTATTCCTCAATTATTTGTATTTAAGCGTCTCTCATTTGGTTAAGAACTCTTTAACTAAAATATCCTTTTAAATGTTTTAATGATTTATTCTTCTAAATCATTATCATTAATTTCCATGTTTTAAAAATGGTTTTAAGGATTTATTTTTATGGAAATTAATGTTTTGAAATTAAAATTCCTTTAAAAATTTTCAAAGTTATATGGTACACCTTGATTAAAAAAATCTATTTTTAATGACTTCTTTGATAAATAGTGCAACTTTTAAATGTTTTCAAGGAAAACAGGATATTTCTCTCAAATAGTTTTACTGATTATTTTCAACTATGTTAATATTATTCATTGTATTTAATTATTTATTGAGGTTGATTTATTATAATACCATCTTCCATATTATATTGGATGACATATGTTCAACTATGGATGTGCTGTTTTTATAACATTCATGGTTTGTGGTTAAAGTGTTGAAATTTTTTAGCTAGTTTTAATACGAATGTTTATATTATGTTTCACCCTTTTCTTATAAGGAATTAATTAGACTTAGTAAGTGAATTTTGGGGCCCAATATAGACCCTATATGTATCATTAGGTCTCATGAGACAAACTAGTGTCTCGACACAAGGCTTTGAAAAAAATTTAAATTTAGGGTGTTGGCATGAGGCCTTGACTTTGTGGTTAAGATGTTCGAAATTATGCATTCTGTCATTATGAGATTAGCTGTTGATATTACATGTGATTATTAGACTAGTAGAATATCCATTTTAATAAGTAAATGAAATTATTTAATTTATCTTTGCATATTATGCAGAATTCTAAGTTTAAAAAGATTTTGTTTTAGTCTTATACATTTCCTTAAATGTTTACCCTTATTTATGATAGTTTCTGCTATATTGTTATCCTTACTGAGCATCTGAGCTGACCCCTTTTGAATGTTTTATTGTTTCTCAGGATGTGAAGAAGTATATTACGACTAACCTATAGGGATATTCTAAAGGATATGATTGTGTTCAAAGAAGCACAATTTTTTTATTTCATAATGTAATGTTAAACTTATGTATATATCTAGTAATTCAAAGGATACTAAACTGATCGGTATTTCAGGACATGATCTCTTGTGATCATTCCAATGTTTTGTAATAATGCACCGACTCTAGGTATCTGGGGTTGAGGCATTTCAATTGCTATCAGATAAAGTTTAGTAAAAAAGTTTGAATCTAAATTTATAAAAACTCTGATTAGAGAACATTACCCTAAGATAGATATTGAGTATTAGTATAGAATAATATCGTAGAATTTTGATGATGTAGAGATTCTGTAAGTTTTCTAAGAAACAGATCCCTATCTAAAAACTAAAAGTGGGTGTGGTTCTGGTACAGATATACCTATGAGTGAAAACTACAACAAGGAGTTTCAGGCTACACCCGGGGTATCCTGGTACACCACAACGGGCCTTACAGTGCACCTGGCTTGACACTACTGAGGGATATGCTTAGATAATTCACATTTTCATTACAAATAGATTTGAGGGATTTTAATATAAGATGAGAATAAATAACCTTGGTTAAATCCTTAGGTGTTTTAGATTGAAAATAAGGTGTCATGATATTCTCTAAATTATTATATTATTATTGTTACTCACACTATTATTTCTTGTTTTAGTCAGTGGATGGATTCCAAGGAATTCATAGTATCATTAAACATGATGTACAAGGTGGGAATGGTGGTGTAAATGAGAAACAAAATGGAATGTTAATGGGAGTAAAAGATATTGTGTTCATGACGAATCATTTTTCCAAAATATGATAAAAAACATATACATTAACCAACTCCCAAACTCAACAAAGAAGATAAAGGTGGTGAATGATAAGAGGTCAATCTGTGGAGACCATGGAGAAAAGAAAGCTCAATTTCATTATGCAGAAAATGGGTAAGGAGACACCTAGAAAATTGTCTCAATGGAACAAATAAATGCTTTATGGGTGGTAAATAAGTACATAAAGTAAATAATTGATGAGAAAAAATGAAAAGTACTATAGATAAAAAAATGATTCTAAGAATCCATTTACAATCATTTTCTGTAAATATTGGGGACCTGGGCATTACCCGAGTCAATTTCCTATTATATAGGATAACCTTTAGGTTAAGGAAGAACCTTTGTGGAAATAAATGGATGGTGAAATGTTTAAAATTATTAATGATATTTGTTGATGGAATTACTTTGGAATACTTTTCTCCTGTATGTGTAACCCTATAGTTTGTTAAGTGAAAATTCTATTTGAGGAATAATTATATTTTCTTTTGTGGATATAATTATAAAGAACCATTTAGGATTATATGATCCTTGAGTTTGAGGCAATTATAGGTTCTTACCTTTTTGGATGAAATTGTGAGGTATGAGATAACCATTGTGGCGAAAATATGTTATGGTTATTTTTGAGGAATTTATATCATTTTTGGGAATGTTATAAAATTATATAGTTTTTGAAAAGGGATAACAAGTATACTGTGTAACAACCAGTCACGTTAGACAAAGCTGTGGGAATCATACACACAACCAAAGTGCGACTATGATTTATCACCTACCACTAGAATACGTGAAGTCCATGGTTAGTATGACTAAATCTTTTTAGGTAAATAATTTTATGAATCAAGAATAATTTTATTTAGGGACCTTATTATTTATCAAATGGATATCCTTAGTATAGGAAAAGTATTTGGTGATTAAGTGATAAATTTTATTTTTGAGGATGTTCGCTCTTTTGGGAACACTATATGCCTAAGGAAAATAGAATAATATGGGATTTCATTTAAGGAATAATGGTGAATTTTTTATTTTGTAATAATCTATGTTTTTGTTGTTCACTTATGGAGATTTGGGTTATTTATGGAAATGATTAACATATCATAGAGTATATTTGATTAGGTTAATTACTTTTAAGTATGTTACTTTAAGAGTAGTCAATGTTATAATGTGGGTACACAACAGATACCCAACACAAGGTACATGATCATATCCCCCAACTGGCCTAGACATATACTTGGTCATGTTGTGTGCTTTTACAAGGTGTTCTACCCACATGGGGATATGACAATGTACTCTACACATCCATGTACCCCAACACAGATATGCATGCCCTAGTAATCAACTACATGGTTGAGTACTCGTACATCACATGTATGACCCCATAAATGTAGTGTATTCCAACAAACAACATATTCCCCAAATAAGAAGAAAAGATAGAGTGTTTCCCTGAACTACATGTCGTGTAACCTAGTTTTCCCAAATAGAAAACCCTCAAATCACCCAAAACCCATGTTTTTACAACAAAAAATGATCTAGACACCAAGTCTCATAAGAATTCATAATAAGTATTTAAATTTAGAAAATGGAAAATCAATGAGGATCTATATCAAAATAACAAATGGACTTACCTTTGGGTGTAAACCATTGAATCTTCACTCAAATCCTTAGTCCACATTTGTCGCATGTCGATCCAGCGCATCGAGATCTCCAGGTCGGTCCCCTTTTTTCTCCCCCTCTCTCTATATTTATTCCTCTACATATTTTATCTCTTAGGTCGAGTGAAGGACAATTATTAGGATGGGTGTGTGAGATAAGGGAGAGGAAATAATAATGAAAATAAAATGGAAATAAAGAAAATGCGAAAAAGAAGAATGGGGCCAAGGTCGGTCCTGGTACCCAACTCAATTTTATCCCTCACCAAGGCTAAAATCCTTGTTCTAGACTCAATTTTGGAGAGAGAATTTCAGTATGACACTCCATTAAAAATATATATTCAAATTAACCTATGAAAACAATTTAATATTTATTTTTTAAAAAATTAAATATTAATCATTCCACAAAATTCAAAATGGCTCAAATTTCCACCAAACTTCTATCGTTGGGTAAACACCCTATTTCGAGACCAACATAGTGATCAAAAAAATTATCCAAAACCATTTTATAGGGGGGAAAGACCATTTAACCCTTTTCAAAACATATGAAATCAAAAATTAAAATTTTTGCTCCAAACTATAGTCCGGAAAAACATGGGTCCTTACATAAAGGCACAAGTACAAAACCAAATACACATGGAAAAACTAAAAAATATGGGATATAAATTCTATACCAAAATCCTCAATTAAATAAGAAATTACTCACTCAATATTGTCACTAAATTCAAAAAGAAACAACCCTCAAAGACAAAACATAAATTCTTATGGAAGATAGGGGTTCGTAGTATTTAGAATAAGAAGAAACAACACGCCACAATTATTCAAGAATGTATATATATATATATATGTATTTGGAATTTGACTAATAGCCACACCCATTGCATCAAAGTGCACTAAAAATAAATTTAAATGACTCAAAATGAGGGATTTTGATCCTTATGAAGCTTGGGAGGAATGGTTTGTAATCATTAGCTACTATAGGATAAAATGGGAGAAAAATCGAGTGAGTTTTCTAAACTATACATAGGTTATGTGGTTGTATTTTTTGAATGTCACTTGATTTATAGGCTCCACTTGCGTGTTTTTTAAACCATTAACCCTCCCCCTTAAGGATTCAGGGTTTAGGCATGTGGTTAGTACTAACCATGCACCAATCATGTTTCTCACACAATATAGCCTCTTTTATTTTTATTTCTTGTCATGAACTGCCAAGACACACATGATTCCTCTCATGATCCCCAAAAGAAAATTAATTAACCATTATAAGGGGAGTTAACTCAAAATTTAAACAATAATGTACCTCTTAAAAAGTTTGGGATCTTATACTAGGTTAATTTTACCCTTCAAGGTTCTTAATTGTGTATAGATGGTATAATATCACTTAGTGCTTCCAAAAATCCTCTCTCAAGTTCATGATGTGTTAAATGTATCTATAATAAGGAAATAAATACCTAGTAATTGTCATGTAATGAACTCAAAGGGTGTACTTCTAGATCAATATCTTTTTTATGAATAAAAACATGTAGAAATTTTGAATCCTAGAGATAAAGTTCTTCAGAACAAAAATACAACCGTTTTTAAAGTTAAATAGTGGGATAATAAATCAGAAAAAGATACATGGGAACCCGAGGATGGGATAAAATAAATATATCATCAAATTTTTTATCATAATGAAGTGGAGAAATTTATTTAAATGTTGATATAATTTAGCTCCCTGTGATTTAACTAAACTTTTCCCTTTAATTAAATCTAATATATTTGATACCTTATTTTACATACAATGCTGAGTTTAAATGAACCATGAAAAACTACTGAAATATTAATATGTGAAAATTATATCATTTTTAAAATAATAATATCAAATTTTTATTCAGATGAATATTTGTTATTTTTCAAAAAAAAATATTTATTTTTTAGTGAATAGTGTAAAACATAGATTTTTGTAAAACTGTCATTTCTTTTCTTTGAATCAATATATTTAAAAGTCTCATTCTATTTGGTGTTAAAGTTATATAATATACATTTTATTTAAAAAAATATTATTAATTTCATTAGAATCATCATTTTACATTATCTTGATATTAGTTAATTATTTGGATAAATAATGCCATTTAAAAAAAAATTGTCATCAAATTTGGGGGATTATTTTTAAATTAATTTTTGAAACTTGTAGGAATTGAGTTCGATAAAAGATTTTATATATCCACAATTATGAGGATCAAAGTTGGTATATTTGACCCTTTATTTTTAGGCATTATAAATAGTAGTTGTGGTAAAATTTTATTGTTATGGAGAAAGGTAAATCGGGTTATTAACGTAAAAAATAATGTGATATGGCATTAAAAATAATTCAAAAACTTACCTATATTTATATTTGAGGGATTATTTCAACTATATAGATCCCAAATTATAAAATATGGAATTTTGGTTTCATTTTTCCTTAATAATAACATTTATATTATTTTAAGTAAAGAATCTTCCAAAATGTCACTCTCTTGACTTTAATATATATAGATTTTTTATATAAGGAAAAAATGAGGATAAGATAGGATCTAATTTTTTATTGGAAATATGAATTTAATATTTTCAACATAGTAATTTATTTTTAATTTTTATTCATGAAAAAATTACATAACATTCTTATGCAGTGTCGACACAATATTTTCTCAAGTAAAAGATTAATAAAATAAATAAACTAGAAATATTAAAATTAATATAATTTTTAAATAATTATAGTATTCTAATAAAATTATAGATAAATATAATATATTATTGGTTTGTTAAATTCTTACATTTCAATTACATCTTTTTATTGAGTCTTTAATTTCAAATAAAATGAATAGTTCCAAAAATGACATAAATGATATTTAATGTAAATAAAATATAATTAAATTATTTAAAAAACATAAAAATGTTTAAATTAGAAAATTTTGATAATATATGGTCTAAAATTGCATCTATTTTCCATTTATGATCCAATTTTTACCGTATAAGTAAAATTATAACCCTTTAATATTGAAAAAGTTATTACTGTAGTTATGGTTAAACTCGATTAATGAATGGTTCTAAAGATTAAAATCATAGAAAAAAAATATAAATATCATTTTATTGGGATATTTATACCATACCCTCTTTTCCTTTGAGTTCATGGCTATTTTTAATCATTATAATTGAGAAATTCATTAATTATGATTAAATATTTTTATTAACTCCATATGTGTCCTTTCCCTCCCTTATAAATGGATACCTCTCCTCTCCCTTGTTTACGCCACCTTGATCCATATATATTTACCAAACACTACCCAATTAACTTATAAAATTTTATATTCATAACATATAGGTTATTTTATTCTTAAAGAGCCATTCAAAGGGTCCTTAAGAAATGATCTAAACGAAGCCAACCGAAGAAGATGTAATCCGTCAATCCAACCACTTTCAATTTATTTCTTATTATAATTCATCTAAATATATGATATTCATCATAAAATAATAAATTCATCATCCTAAATATTCTTAAATTTTATTATGATTATGGAACCATGATTATGCACCCTCTTTTTCATTAAATGAGAAATTAAAGTATTTCTCATGTGTATGTGTAGATTACCGCCTCCATGTAGAGATACAATTCATTATCCCTCAAAATAATTAATGGAAAGTTATTATAATGGGTTTAATGTTTATATATGATATTTTTTTAATAATTATGGTTGTATAATTATAAAATTATATCTACCTTCATACTTTCCAATCCATTGGAAAATGATAATGTCACTCATGCGTACGTGTGGAATACCACCTCCATGAAGAGATGTAATTTGTTTTTTCTTATTTAAATGGATTTTAATAAGGGTAAACTTAATTATTATATATTATATAATAATAATTTTTCATATTTTAATTATTATTTAACTTTATTTTATTCCATCCATCGAAAAGAGAAAACAGTGTTCATGGTAGTATAAGGCTTATCATCTCAATTAACGATGTAATTCATTTTCCATTCCTTATAATTTATATATGAGTATATATATATATATAATAAATTTGTATTCTATTTATATCATGATTAAAAATCTGGATATTATATAACTATGATTAAATTATATGGAAAAGAACTACAAAATAGAAATTATCAGGAAAAATGAAACGGTTAACACACAAAAACAACTATTATAATAAGGATTTGTTGATAAAAACTATTAAAATGTTATAAGGGAATCATATATGATGTTTTAAGTATTAAAATGACTCTTCTATATAATTATAATAATTTTTTATTTATTATATATGTTTTTAAAGTGATTTCAAAGGAAATTAAAATCGATGTAAGGGATTGTTATCTCACTTTATTTTTGTGAGACACATGTCATATTCACCACTTGTTTATTTTATGTGACATATATAATACTCATGAATGTATTTTATGATTATTATAAAAAATATTATGGTTATATTAATATCCATATATGCTTCTATCTTTCATTATGTTTTTGATTCAAAGGTTACCAAAGTGGTAATGGATTAATGTTACAACCTCATTATTTACCGGGATTGATTATGATTACATTTACAATGATTAAATATTATGATCTACCTATAAATAATCCAATGAATTGTATTATTATATGGTTATTTCTAAATATTATTGGTTTTCATTTAATTTTCTTCTCTTTAATAAATCATGAGATGGAAATAATTTCTTAATGAAAACACATTTTATTTCTCTATTTGGTAAAAAATCTTTTTTCTTCCCTTTACATGTTGTTTACAAATGTTATAAATTTTTTTAATATTCTTTTATTAATTTTTAAATTCATTTGTACACATGTTTGATTTTTTTAAGAAAATAAAAGTAATCTTATTACTGTTTCATAAACCAAATAATTTTGTCTTTATTACTAAAAATTTGAAAGGTATCATGGTTTTAAAATAGATGGAATGAATAAAATTTACCATAATCATGATTTCTAACTAATTTGAAAATTACCTTATAATATTTTCAAGGTTATTTTTAAAGAATTTTATTTCATTAATATTTGGGAACATTTTAAAATTTTAATATGTGATTTCAAATGGAAAATGTAATTTACCTAAATAAATTTTCTGATGGTATTTTAATATCATTTTTCATCTATGATAACATCATCTAGTGTTAATTTTCATTTACTAGGGATATGATCCAATGAAACCATCAAATTTAATTACTTAGATGTCTTATTATGATGATAGTATACGGATTATTCTATGAAAATTTCCTCTTTCCCATAGGTTAATTAAGTTATGATGAAACCATTATGAAACACATTTCTTTTTCATTGTTTATGCTTTGATTAAATAATAAAATGTCTATGAAACCCTTTTCATTTTCATGGTTTATTCTGTGATGAATTTATTGTGATCCTATATAAAACTTATGAATTGTTTTCATTATGTGATGTATGGTCTTGAAATTATATAGCCATCCAATTCATTGGTTAATGATGGATAACTCATGAGAAAATATGGTCTAGAATGAGTAGAAAACCCAATTTAGTAAGTTACTCTATATACTATGATAGTATTAGAAGTAAACCTTGAATAAGTATATGATTGAATGGTGAGTGAAACCAATACATTATGTTAGTTATAGGAGTAAACCTTGACTAAGTATATGATGGAAGGGGGAGTTAGCGCAATTCACAATGACTATCTTGGTTGTGAGACTTGAAAAGTATTGAAGTGGTTTTATATGGATATATTTATGACACAAACTTATGTGTTATTGAAATTTAATTCTAACTTGTCTAATGTTTATTGATTCCATTATGATTTATGTCTTATGAACTTCCAAGATTTATTCCAAGACCCAAGATTATGATTTATTATATACTGGGTACGTTTTTCAATTTTTAATCTTAGGATCTCATACCCTTATACTAATGTTACACTTAAGGGATCATTGATATTTCCCTTTTCTACCCTTAATAAGAATTTGATATCACCATTTATTTTATTTCCTTTCCTTTTGTCATGAAGAAATTTTTAAGTGGGGTATGCATAAGAAGAGTACTATGTGGGAAGATCTTTGTGGGAGATATTGGAGATAATTCATGAAATAAGAATATTATGTATCTAGTCTCTAAATACACTAAACCATTATTGTACAAAGGTGTGTATTTATAAAATATGTTTAATATTCATCAATTAATATATAATATTTATTTATTAAAAGTATGGTTGATATAGTTTGAGATGTGTATTTTACATTGGTTAGCATGGTATTATCAAAGATTCATGATGGGATTCTCTATGATTTTGGAAAGTATGACTATTCATTCTTAAAGGGGTAACAATTTATTTTTTTGAATATATTCTAGAGATATATTGAGTTGATGAAAAATATATTTACAATTTATCGTATCCTGAGTTTTTTAGAGGAAGGAGTAGTGTATGTACTATCCTGCGACACCTCTATACATGGGCTTGGGAGTATGTTAATGAAAAGTAATGTGTGATCACTTATGGGTCTAAAAAGTTGAAACCATTTAAGAAGATCTATAAGATCCATGATCAATATTTTTAAGTGATTGACTTCACATTGTATACTTAAAGGCACAATATTCCTAGTAATAAACTTTTAGTCTACATAGACCATAATTGTATCAGGTATATCTTTACTCATAAAGAAATTAACATGAGGAAAAATCATTAGTTAGAGGTCCAATATGAATATGAATTTTAGATAGCTTATACTTTGGGGAAGGGAAATGTGGTGAATTATTCAATTATAAAGAAGTCATGATATCAATTTTATTAGGTTTATAAACATCCAAAAAAACCTATTTGGACCTCTTCCTTGGTATTTTGTAGTATTTTTTAGTGAATATTTGGGAAAGATTGAATATAGAGGACATCATTTGGATGCATGGGGTTCCCTTTATGACTGCCTCTCACTGAGATGCTAAATTAATTTCTTGGTTGTATATGAGCTTTTTGGAGGCATTTGGGACTCTTTTTCTTATGATTACAACATTCCACCCCCTGATTGATGGTTAAAATTAGTGAACCATATATGTTTATAAGGATATTATAAGGGCTTATATGTTTGATTTAAACTAAAGATTAGAGGATCACTTAACTTTTTTAGATTTCGTATATAAAAACAACTACCACTCCACCATTAGAATGGGAACATTTTAGTCCCTGTATGGTATACCTTTTAGCTCAAAACTATGTTGGATAGGGTTGGTTGATTTATCACTAATAGGGATAGAGTTAGTGAAAGAGTGGATAGAGAAAGGCCAGGTGTTATAGGAGTTGATAAGTGATGCTCAAAGATAGTACAAGCCCATTGTTGACCAATGATGGAAGCATTTGGAGTTCAATGATAGAGATAATGTATTCTAGAAGTTCACTTAATGAAAAATTTTTCGGTGTCTTGGTTGGAGAGAAAACCCATCCATGATATTAATTGGTCTCTTCAAGATCCTATGTAGGGTGGCAGAGGTTACTTACCACCTAGAATTTCCCCTACAGTCGGATCAGATCCACAATTTCTTCCAAGTGTCATATATGAGGAGATATGTGCATAATTGTTTACACATCATTGACTGGGGTAAGTTGGATATTGAGGAAAAAACCGCATTCTCAAAGTATCATGTGGTAATAAAGGATTAACCTAAGAATAATCTTCATGGGTGAGCTATTCTGTAGGTTCATGTTCTTTACCCAAAAGGGAACCTTCCAAATTGTATGTGGGAATTTGAGAACTAGGTATGGACTCAATACCCTCACTTTTTTAGTAGTCTATTCTTTTATAAGAAATAATCCTTGAATTTGTATAGGATGTATATACCCTATTTATTATATTTGTAACCATTTTAATATTATTAATAATATTTGGAGGTGGGTCACATAGTCATTTCTTTGTTTTTGTTACTAGAGAGCTTTGGTTATATGTTTGTGTGTGTGTGTGATAGTTAAAATTTATTTAAATGAGGTTTCAAGGTGTGACCATTGATTTCATATAATATCTATT
The DNA here is from genome assembly GCA_963277665.1 of Viscum album. Lineage (NCBI taxonomy): Eukaryota > Viridiplantae > Streptophyta > Magnoliopsida > Santalales > Viscaceae > Viscum > Viscum album. Next base: position 1,025,951,268 of record OY728126.1, read on the forward strand.
GATATCACAACATGAGGAATATTCCATGTGATATTTGTGCTATGTTTTTTAGGAGAATTTCTTGTCACAACTTATAAGAAGGGATTCACGGTGTGACAGGGTCTTCTCATGACATGGGTATTCGGTCATAGCATGAATGGCTTGGTGGGTGACCATCATAGTGTGACCATATCTATCATGGAATGATGACTTGATATACTAATTCTATGATTTTTTTATAGTTTATTTTTAGTTAATTCATTCAATCATCCATTTATGTTATACTTTTTTAAAACATGTAACACACTATTTAAACCTTTTACACCTCCCTCTCTAGGGTTAGTCTCCAAAAATTATATATTGTGTGTGTGAGAGAGAGAGAAGGGAGTAAGAGGATGAGGAGGGGATTAAGGGTGATCCAAGAATCTGTGGAATCTATAATTGAAACCCTTTAGTGGTATTTCCTATTGAACCCCTTGAATAAATGATCTTCATTAAAGAATGATCCAAAGTAAGGTAGGGGTAGTTATTTATAAAATATTCCTCATTTATTAGAAATTCCTGATAAATTCAATTTTTGAAACCCTATTTGTAATTCCCCCACAATACATGTATTTTTAACCCCTATGATATATCTTTTAATCCCTAACTTTGACCATTGTGAGCATTTTCATTATTCTATAATGATGATCAAGGTTCAGAATTATCCCCCTCCTTTATTTATTTTTTATTGTGCATGGATCTAATAGGTATCCCAACTAAGGATAGATAGTGGTGAAATTTGGTGGTCTGTAATCGATTTAGGCTCATGACGATGTGGTGTAAAAGGGTGATATCAAAGAGTGCGGGCGTGGTAGAGTAGGACCAAGAGTAACCATGGGTGAAGTAGTAGGTAAGATAGGATGTATTTCATTGATATAAAATAGAAGTAATAACAATTGGTTTTACAAGTCATGATGCATGGAATCATAGTGGGATGAGGTCGCTACTCTAGGAGGACCACACTGTGGCATTAGGGAACCATGGAAAGAAGGTTTTGAGTAGCAATATGATTAAGTAAAATATATTATATATGTTTCAAACTACATAGGCTTTAATATTAATTGAAATCATGGTATGGAAGAGTATTCCATTTAATGAGAATTTGAAGATGGTTGAGTATCCATGTTTTAGAAAACAAGGTGTCACCGTATGATGCACTGAGAATGTGGACTCTCAAGGGAACTAGGGGAAGAGGTCGCATCATGAGAACTCCTCATATTATCTTGTCATAACACGACCTACATAGTCATATTGTGACAAAATTCTTAAAATTGGTATTTATAAAATAATTATTTTTTATATATATAACATATTTGTTAATTCCCTTTTGTATTAGAGTAAATCAATGATGTGATATTTATAGTTTAGTCCACTTTGCTTTGTAAGACCAATGATGGGGATTGGATATGGAGATCAAAGAAATATTAAGGTATGTATGATTATAGAGGCATGGTTATTAGAACATGAGCCTCAGCCCAGTCAGTGAGGTATCCTTAAGTGCATCTAAAAGACGCAAGTTCAAAACCAGGTAGAGGAATATTTTCGGATACAGTAGCAGGAACTGTAGCAGGAACTGTAGCAGAGCTGTACACGGTGTGGGTACTGTAGTAGAACTGTAAACTGTACAGGTACTGTAGCAGAACTATACAATGTGCTGGTACTATAGCAGACACTCTAGAAGTTACTATAGCAGGAATTGTTGGTACTATATCAGCCAGAACTATTCATCTTGGGCCACCGGTTTGGGCTTAGTGTCCTTAAGGCTTTCGGTCCACCCATGCATTTGGGTCAGTAGGGCTTTCGACACACCTTTAAGGCCTTCGAGCTTCCTCAAGGCCTTCAGGCCATAATCATTTTCCCCAGACACAATACAAAAAAAGGAGTAGCCCCAGAAGAGGATTCAGAGCAGGTGCACTCACCAGAGCAAAACCAAATAGATTTGTTAGAATGAGAGGGTATGGCTATGCCATCGGGAATAGCCTGCGTTTTCATGGGAAGCCTAGCCAGACGACCATGCGAAGGTGGATAGCTACTATCATGATGCAGATGATGGGGAGGGGCAGTTCCTTGTAGATAGTCTGGTTGAATTCTTTCAGACCTTTGGGTTGTAACGCCCCGACCCTAGCTACCCAGAGTCGGTGCATTACTTCGTAACATTGGCATGATCACAAGAAAGATCAAATCCCGAAAGACCGATTGGTTTAGTAGCCTTGGAAACACTAGATATAATCATAAAGTTTTACATTACATTTCAAAGTGAAAAACTACTACAACAACAAAGTCTTCATATCCACACTATTAACCCCTCATAATATCTCTGCAAGTCATTCATAATTTACTTCTTCACTACCTGGGAAAAATAAAACATAGAAAAGGGGTGAGCTCAAATGCCCAGTAAGGATAACAATAAAGTGGAAACTTTCATAAATAAGAATAAACATTTAAGGCAATGTATAACTAAAACAAAAGCCTTTTAAATACGAACTTTCAACATGGTATGGCATAAATAAAATGAAATAATGCCATTTACTTATTCACATGGATATTCTAGTAAATGAATAATCACATGCAAAAATCAATAACCACTTTCATAATGTTGGAATGCATAATGCTAAACGTTAATTTCTTTGTCTAGGCCTCATCCCAAGACCTAGGGGTTACTTCTAACCGGAACCCAACCCGGAGTGCCTCTAATAACCGGACACCAACCCGGAGTGCCTCTAATAACCGGACACCAACCCGGAGTGCCTCTAATAACCGGACACCAACCCGGAGTGCCTCTAATAACCGGACACCAACCCGGAGGGCATACTTTTACCAGTCCCTAACCTGGAGGGCTTACTTTAACCAGTCCCCAACCTGGAGGGCTTACTTTTACCGGTCCCCAACCCGGAACATACTTGTTTAGCACATTCATCTGAAGAAAAGTTTGAAATATAACATAAACATTCGGATTAAAACTAGCATACGAAAGGTCAATAGTTTCACCATAAACTATGAATGGTATAAAATAGCACATCCACAGTCAAACATATCACAAAACCTTCAATACAATATAGAAGTTTTTTATTATAATAAATCAACTTCAAATAAGCGTAAAATCCATTAAAGGATGTTGACATAGATGAAATCAAAACACTTTTTAGAGAAATATCTCTTTCTATTTTTGAAATCATTTAAGAGCCATATAAAATAAAACATTTTCTTGAAAATATTCTTGTAAGCTTGTAAGGAAAGCTTTGACGATTTTATAACGGCGGAAAATAACCGCACCCGCCGTATAAGTAAAAAAAACATTCTTATCTTAATTCTGTCGAAAAGGTTAAAAAGGACCTTGTTTTGAAAACGACGGAAAGATTCCTTTATAAACCTCTTACAAAAAGTCAAACAAGGGTATAAATGAATTTAACCCATATTCTTGTAAATAATAAATATGTTTTGAAATACATTTCGAAGAAACATGGATGTGGATGATAAAGAAATCCCAGTAGATTATTACGTATAAACAACCTCGGATAATGAAGAGATTGTGAAATAACCCTTACCAATTCGGTAACTTATGAAATATACAACCCATGAAAGAGGTATCATACAATGAATATGTAAATACACATAAATTAGAGTGTATTACACAAAGAATATAATTATGGGTAGTACATATACCACACAAAAGGTGATGGTGACATAAATCTCACGGAAATAAGGAGTGAGATGAAAACCCCTTACCTTGTACTTTTCCTTGGTTGGGGTAGGTTAACCTCCTGTATAATGGTTAAATAATTGTTATTAAATTATACAAGAATCATATGCATTCATATGATATCATATATGATCTTTTAACATTGCTTTGTTAATAATATCTTAGTATTATCGTTGTTTCGGGTGTTAACTTACTCGTTTTCGTTTATATGTTTTGTTACGTAAGACATGTTTGTAAAGGATAGGTTGTATATTATTCAAATCCAGAATGATATCAATTCCTTAAAAATCATTTTGAAATCATCAAATGATAATTATACTTGAATGGATACGATGGAGAATGAATCTCATCGCGTTCGTGGAGACGGTAGTCCATACGTACACACGAGCGACAATATCATTCTTTTGATATTAAAATAATATATAAATGGATGGTATATCATATATACAGAATCATTAACATGTTATATTTATTATTTACACGAGTTACACATCATTATTATACCCATCCAAATAATAATATATTGAATAACAATTACACCACGACGTGGAGACGGTAAGCCGTACGTACACACGTATGGTGACATGTTATTCAAAGGGTGGATATAATACTGAATATGGTTGTACCATATTTATAATAACATCACAGTATATGTAAGATACTGGAGTTATTATTTTAGAATGGTAAGAACAAAGAAAGAGGAAGTGGAAGAAGAAAGAAACTTAGAAAAGGGTGGTGAAATCATTACCTCTTCTTCGGGTTCTTCCTTTTGATTTGATCAAAAGGGCTCCTTAGGTTGGCTTTCTGATCAAACTAAGGCCTCTAGGTTGTATTGAGGGATGTTGGGAGAGTATTTGGGCAGAGTTTGGCCGAACCAAAAGGCTTTAGAGGTGTGAAGAAATGAGAAGGAGGGGTGCCCTTTTATAAGAGGGGTGAGGGGTACCTTTGGAAAAGCTAGAAATATTAATTTATATTAAATTCCTATTCGGTTTCCAAAGGCTCCAAAGTTGATTATTCAAAGGTTAAGGTGGGGATAGGTCGAAAAACACTCAACCAATAGAATTTAGACAGGTTTGGGTACTTATATTAACCTTATCTTTAAGTATCAACTCTAAGTTAATTAGTTTCACTTTTACAATGTCTCTTTGTATTTTTATATAATATGGTTAATAAACATACTATATACATCCAAGCGACCCCCAAGTGGTCCATTAATGATGAACCTATCATGATATAAGTCTCTTGGCCGAACCTTAGATTTTTAGGAATTTAATATCAATTAATAATATAATATTTGTTTTAAGAACTCTTTTATGTCAATTTTGACACTATTCAATAGTTGATTTTTGTGAAACTCATAACAGATTTATTACTTCGAACAAAGTCAATTAAATCAATCCTAATATATCATATTATCCTAGAAAATTAGTTTAATTCATTAAAAGTTTCATATTATATTTATTTGGGTATTTATAATATCAATTATTTTAATTTTTCACTATTATAGTAATTACTGCATCATCATTGTGTCATAAATAAAATAAATTATTTAATGTCTAAAAATTATAAATAAAATATAATTATGTAGGAAATCGTTTTATCTTTCTAATGAATATTTATAATCTAAAATCCAACTTATATAACCCTATGTAACAATTACTTTTCTAAAAGATATATGCTTGTGTCATTTTTGTATTCATTTTGACTTAATTAAAATAAAGTGTCATTATCACTTACAAGTGGATCCATGGGGTCCCAAAATTGACACAAAGATGCCCATGGTCGACCATCTATCAACCAATAGGGTTAAGACACGTTTTTAGGGTAATTTAGTATTATTATAATATTATTTTTTTAACCCTTATTTACCGGATTTACCCTTAACCATGGTAAATAAAATATTTACCGCAGTAATTATTCAAAATGTCTAAAAATAAAAGTTACCTATTTACACAATTTGAACATCCTGATTCCAAATATGGAATCCATTTTCCTAAATTCAAAACACAGAAGTGGCAGAAATTAATTTAAAATTAATTCCCGCTGTCAAAACAAAAAGCGTGTTTTTAAGAGATAATAACTATCAAAAGATTGACACTTGTTTATGTTCGGTTTAATTGTAAAATTATGTTCAATGACCAACATTATATTAAATGGTAAAAATATATTCTAAATATACTTTAAAACTACTAAAATTCATAATTTATCACTATTAATTATTTTGATTAAAAAAGTTGTTTTTAATTAAAATTTAGTAATTTTCACTATTCATCAAAATATGAAAGTTATCCGAAAAGTACCAAAATTTCACCTTAGGCTAAATTCGATATTCCGAGTCCAAAAATGAAGTCCATTTTCAAATATAAAATATATATAATTTCAAAAATTAGGTATTACTATTCATAACAACTAGTTTGATTGGTTACGGTGTGTTAGAACTCGAAGTTGCATACAACACACGCTACTGTTTTATCCAAAGGAAAGCGTACCGTGGATGCTTGGGATGTTTCATTTTAAATTTTTTGATGTCTCCATTTAGTCAAAAAGTTTAAAATATTGTATTTAAAAAGGTTTCACTATTAGAAGTTGATAAAAGTGAAATACTGAAAATGAATTTGTTCTTGCATTATGACTAAGAAACTCATAATAGGGATTCTAAAATTATAAGGATTATATAAAGTTCAAAATGTAGTTAATACTATTCATGACCTCTTTTAATGGTGTGATTGAACTCGGTGTTGCGTGTAGTGCAAGTTATTGAATTATTTTTAAGAAATAACACACTCTGAAATCCTGGGGTGTTACATTCTCCCCTCCTTCAATAAATTGCGTCCTCGCAATTTGAAATTGTTCTTCGAAGATAAAAGGTTGAAAATAGAAAATATATTTGTGGGAAAACCCACATTGGAAATTGGGTTACTAAAATTTAGTCTTAATATGAGGAAAAGAGAAATTAAAGGGTCACCACCAAATTATGATCTCGATTAGGAGAACATTGGTGGAAATTAGAAACATATAATCGGAGGAAAAACGTAAATATTTATAGGTAGTGATTGAGGTCATCAATCACAAACAAGTGTATAACTGAGGTCCTTAAACTCATCAATCTATGATGATTTTAAGTTCCATCGGTTCAACAAAATATAGGGTATTGGGATAACACATTTTTGACGTTTCAAAATATCTTAGTTGAAATCCCACATCGAAAAATGAATTAACGAGGCCTCTATTTAAAATAAAGAGTCGAAAGTATGAAGATTACTGAAAATAACACATACTAGGGTTCCATGGAAGAAAAATCTAGCCATCAATTATCTGATGGAGAGTGGTAGAGAACATGGCTATGAAAAGGCCAACAATCCCAAAGCCATAAATTTGTGATGATTTAAGGTACCATCTAGGACAACATTTTTGTTCTAAGTTTCTATTATTAATGTTGAGGAATTTATTTATGAGATTGGATAAGATAATAAGGAGATATACTTAGTTTATAATTAGAGTTTTATCCATTAATAAATTTCTACCAAAACTCATCATTCACTCGTAAAAAAAATTCTATTTATACTATTCATAGAGGGTTCCAAAATAAACGAATTTATAATTCATCTACCAGATCTTTTAAAAAACTACTTTATTTAATCCAGGACATCTCGTGGGATAGTGGTAGGTGATACACCCTTGTCGCCCTTTGGTTGCGGGTTCAAGTCTCGCAGCCTTGCCGGACGCGACGGGTTGCCGCCCGACCTCCGGGTTGTCCTTTTATGGCAATCCAAAATAATCCAAACTAGAACTATCCAAAATACTTCTGTCCAAACTCACAGTCCAACATTCATAAGGAAGGTAAACATAATATAGATCCTTTTTACCCCGTAATAGCATATGAATACCTTCATCATGTATTACCATATTCCTTATTGATTACATTCATGCTCCCTTATTCCATATAGAATGCTGGATATACTTTATTAATCCAAAAATGTTTTAAACCCCAACAATGATGGAATATACAAATCATTAATCAGTTCCAAGGTAGTCAAGAATATCCAATATATTTTTTCCAAAATAATCATGTATTATTCGAAAATCACTACCTCGGTATCAGAACTATATTATGGTTTATCATTCTCTCAACCATATATTTTCCAAAAATCTATCCTACTAATGAGTCACTTTTCTTTGTTCCACACAATCTCAAGTCCTTAATGAAATAGTACTGCAGTACAATCCTTATATACTCCATAATTATTATAACAAGTACATTGTTGATACAAAGCTCAATTGACATAATCAACATAAGAACTCTAATCATTCCTCTTCATCTGTGGTAGTATCATAACTTGATTATTATCCAATAACATCATTTGCGGCATAGTCTGATGATTGGGACATAGGTTCGCGTAGTGTCCAAACTCCTTGCAAATGAAGCATTGTACATTTAAAACCATTTTCTTACCCTTGCAGTCACGTACTTTGTGCCCTTTTCCTCCACACTTATAACAAACTCCCATTCCTTTCAGGCAATTTCCAGGGTGTTTCTTTCCACAGTTACCACATATGGGAAAATTCTTCTTTTCCCTCTTCCCTTTATCCATCTTTCTCTCTTCCATCCTTTTCTTCTCTTGCTTCCCTTCAAAGCCATAGGACTCAGTAAACTCTTTACATATCTTATCAACACATGATATTATTTCTTCATATGATGATAATACATGGGAGACTATTTCTCTTATAAATTCTAGCTTAAGACCATGAAAGATATGATCCTTCATTCTCTTTGAATCATGTGTATTTCTGGAGTTCTCATTCCTTCTACTAGGCACCATTTCTATACCATGGCATAAACTAGATCAGTTTATGAATCAAAATACATAATCCCATACTTATAAAACACCTAACATAAATTGAACTATTTATGGATATAATCCATAATCATAAAAATGTTTTCTTTGAGGAAGTATATACTCATAAACCCTTCATAATGATTTTTAAAGAAAATGAGAGTTATCCTAAGCATATCCCCCGGGAGTGTCGTAACCAAGAGTGCAGCAAGGCCCGTTGTCGTGCACCAGTTCCCGTTCGAGTCTAACTCAAAGCGGTGTTTTCGGGTTTTACCCCTAGGTACATCTGTGCCAGAGCCGCCTCTACCTGCTCGTATCCAGACAGGGATGTATTGCTCGGAAAACTCACAAAATCTCTACAATACCAAAATTCTAGGAAGTTCTTCTATACTAATCCTCAAAGTTCATCTTAGGTCTACGTGCTCTAATCAGAGTTTATCTAAATCTAGCTTCCAAGGTTTGTACTAAACTTCCTCTGATACCAACTGTAACGCCCCGACCCTAGCTACCCAGAGTCGGTGCATTACTTCGTAACATTGGCATGATCACAAGAAAGATCAAATCCCGAAAGACCGATTGGTTTAGTAGCCTTGGAAACACTAGATATAATCATAAAGTTTTACATTACATTTCAAAGTGAAAAACTACTACAACAACAAAGTCTTCATATCCACACTATTAACCCCTCATAATATCTCTGCAAGTCATTCATAATTTACTTCTTCACTACCTAGGAAAAATAAAACATAGAAAAGGGGTGAGCTCAAATGCCCAGTAAGGATAACAATAAAGTGGAAACTTTCATAAATAAGAATAAACATTTAAGGCAATGTATAACTAAAACAAAAGCCTTTTAAATACGAACTTTCAACATGGTATGGCATAAATAAAATGAAATAATGCCATTTACTTATTCACATGGATATTCTAGTAAATGAATAATCACATGCAAAAATCAATAACCACTTTCATAATGTTGGAATGCATAATGCTAAACGTTAATTTCTTTGTCTAGGCCTCATCCCAAGACCTAGGGGTTACTTCTAACCGGAACCCAACCCGGAGTGCCTCTAATAACCGGACACCAACCCGGAGTGCCTCTAATAACCGGACACCAACCCGGAGTGCCTCTAATAACCGGACACCAACCCGGAGTGCCTCTAATAACCGGACACCAACCCGGAGGGCATACTTTTACCAGTCCCTAACCTGGAGGGCTTACTTTAACCAGTCCCCAACCTGGAGGGCTTACTTTTACCGGTCCCCAACCCGGAACATACTTGTTTAGCACATTCATCTGAAGAAAAGTTTGAAATATAACATAAACATTCGGATTAAAACTAGCATACGAAAGGTCAATAGTTTCACCATAAACTATGAATGGTATAAAATAGCACATCCACAGTCAAACATATCACAAAACCTTCAATACAATATAGAAGTTTTGTATTATAATAAATCAACTTCAAATAAGCGTAAAATCCATTAAAGGATGTTGACATAGATGAAATCAAAACACTTTTTAGAGAAATATCTCTTTCTATTATTGAAATCATTTAAGAGCCATATAAAATAAAACATTTTCTTGAAAATATTCTTGTAAGCTTGTAAGGAAAGCTTTGACGATTTTATAACGGCGGAAAATAACCGCACCCGCCGTATAAGTAAAAAAAAACATTCTTATCTTAATTCTGTCGAAAAGGTTAAAAAGGACCTTGTTTTGAAAACGACGGAAAGATTCCTTTATAAACCTCTTACAAAAAGTCAAACAAGGGTATAAATGAATTTAACCCATATTCTTGTAAATAATAAATATGTTTTGAAATACATTTCGAAGAAACATGGATGTGGATGATAAAGAAATCCCAGTAGATTATTACGTATAAACAACCTCGGATAATGAAGAGATTGTGAAATAACCCTTACCAATTCGGTAACTTATGAAATATACAACCCATGAAAGAGGTATCATACAATGAATATGTAAATACACATAAATTAGAGTGTATTACACAAAGAATATAATTATGGGTAGTACATATACCAGACAAAAGGTGATGGTGGCAATATGACATAAATCTCACGGAAATAAGGAGTGAGATGAAAACCCCTTACCTTGTACTTTTCCTTGGTTGGGGTAGGTTAACCTCCTGTATAATGGTTAAATAATTGTTATTAAATTATACAAGAATCATATGCATTCATATGATATCATATATGATCTTTTAACATTGCTTTGTTAATAATATCTTAGTATTATCGTTGTTTCGGGTGTTAACTTACTCGTTTTCGTTTATATGTTTTGTTACGTAAGACATGTTTGTAAAGGATAGGTTGTATATTATTCAAATCCAGAATGATATCAATTCCTTAAAAATCATTTTTAAATCATCAAATGATAATTATACTTGAATGGATACGATGGAGAATGAATCTCATCGCGTTCGTGGAGACGGTAGTCCGTACGTACGCACGAGCGACAATATCATTCTTTTGATATTAAAATAATATATAAATGGATGGTATATCATATATACAGAATCATTAACATGTTATATTTATTATTTACACGAGTTACACATCATTATTATACCCATCCAAATAATAATATATTGAATAACAATTACACCACGACGTGGAGACGGTAAGCCGTACGTACACACGTATGGTGACATGTTATTCAAAGGGTGGATATAATACTGAATATGGTTGTACCATATTTATAATAACATCACAGTATATGTAAGATACTGGAGTTATTATTTTAGAATGGTAAGAACAAAGAAAGAGGAAGTGGAAGAAGAAAGAAACTTAGAAAAGGGTGGTGAAATCATTACCTCTTCTTCGGGTTCTTCCTTTTGATTTGATCAAAAGGGCTCCTTAGGTTGGCTTTCTGATCAAACTAAGGCCTCTAGGTTGTATTGAGGGATGTTGGGAGAGTATTTGGGCAGAGTTTGGCCGAACCAAAAGGCTTTAGAGGTGTGAAGAAATGAGAAGGAGGAGTGCCCTTTTATAAGAGGGGTGAGGGGTACCTTTGGAAAAGCTAGAAATATTAATTTATATTAAATTCCTATTCGGTTTCCAAAGGCTCCAAAGTTGATTATTCAAAGGTTAAGGTGGGGATAGGTCTAAAAACACTCAACCAATAGAATTTAGACAGGTTTGGGTACTTATATTAACCTTATCATTAAGTTTCAACTCTAAGTTAATTAGTTTCACTTTTACAATGTCTCTTTGTATTTTTATATAATATGGTTAATAAACATACTATATACATCCAAGCGACCCCCAAGTGGTCCATTAATGATGAACCTATCATGATATAAGTCTCTTGGCCGAACCTTAGATTTTTAGGAATTTAATATCAATTAATAATATAATATTTGTTTTAAGAACTCTTTTATGTCAATTTTGACACTATTCAATAGTTGATTTTTGTGAAACTCATAACAGATTTATTACTTCGAACAAAGTCAATTAAATCAATCCTAATATATCATATTATCCTAGAAAATTAGTTTAATTCATTAAAAGTTTCATATTATATTTATTTGGGTATTTATAATATCAATTATTTTAATTTTTCACTATTATAGTAATTACTGCATCATCATTGTGTCATAAATAAAATAAATTATTTAATGTCTAAAAATTATAAATAAAATATAATTATGTAGGAAATCGTTTTATCTTTCTAATGAATATTTATAATCTAAAATCCAACTTATATAACCCTATGTAACAATTACTTTTCTAAAAGATATATGCTTGTGTCATTTTTGTATTCATTTTGACTTAATTAAAATAAAGTGTCATTATCACTTACAAGTGGATCCATGGGGTCCCAAAATTGACACAAAGATGCCCATGGTCGACCATCTATCAACCAATAGGGTTAAGACACGTTTTTAGGGTAATTTAGTATTATTATAATATTATTTTTTTAACCCTTATTTACCGGATTTACCCTTAACCATGGTAAATAAAATATTTACCGCAGTAATTATTCAAAATGTCTAAAAATAAAAGTTACCTATTTACACAATTTGAACATCCTGATTCCAAATATGGAATCCATTTTCCTAAATTCAAAACACAGAAGTGGCAGAAATTAATTTAAAATTAATTCCCGCTGTCAAAACAAAAAGCGTGTTTTTAAGAGATAATAACTATCAAAAGATTGACACTTGTTTATGTTCGGTTTAATTGTAAAATTATGTTCAATGACCAACATTATATTAAATGGTAAAAATATATTCTAAATATACTTTAAAACTACTAAAATTCATAATTTATCACTATTAATTATTTTGATTAAAAAAGTTGTTTTTAATTAAAATTTAGTAATTTTCACTATTCATCAAAATATGAAAGTTATCCGAAAAGTACCAAAATTTCACCTTAGGCTAAATTCGATATTCCGAGTCCAAAAATGAAGTCCATTTTCAAATATAAAATATATATAATTTCAAAAATTAGGTATTACTATTCATAACAACTAGTTTGATTGGTTACGGTGTGTTAGAACTCGAAGTTGCGTACAACACACGCTACTGTTTTATCCAAAGGAAAGCGTACCGTGGACGCTTGGGATGTTTAATTTTAAATTTTTTGATGTCTCCATTTAGTCAAAAAGTTTAAAATATTGTATTTAAAAAGGTTTCACTATTAGAAGTTGATAAAAGTGAAATACTGAAAATGAATTTGTTCTTGCATTATGACTAAGAAACTCATAATAGGGATTCTAAAATTATAAGGATTATATAAAGTTCAAAATGTAGTTAATACTATTCATGACCACTTTTAATGGTGTGATTGAACTCGGTGTTGCGTGTAGTGCAAATTATTGAATTATTTTTAAGAAATAACACACTCTGAAATCCTGGGGTGTTACATGGGTCATGTAATCCCCTAAGCCTACGAGCCATGTAATCTCTGAACCTACGGGCCTTGTAAGGGTTCCCCCTCATCCCTTGAAAGGGGGTTTATCAAAAATCAATAAAAATGAAGGCCTTTGGGCCATTCGAGGTAGGGGCATGGTTATTATAAAAAATAGGTCCCACAAATGTAAAATAGGGTTCGATATTCCCCTATATAATCAAGTAATGATTCCTCTTCTAATGGAGTCAATAAACCCTTGTCTAAGATCTTAGGTTAGGTATGGGTCCTCCATTGGGGTTGATACTCCCTCGGTCATTGTTTTTCCATGGTGAGGCATTGGTCTCCAATATAGTTATAAATAGGTTCATGTTATTTAGTTTCTTCATGATGTATTCTTATTTCAATTTTGTATGTTTTTGGAAGAAGGAATCTCTTATATCTCCTAGATTTTCTCATTTAAATCATTTTTTGGTTGTTGTTGTCTTTGATGAGGGGTCTATTTCTATCTAATCATTTGAATTTATCATTCTACCCTTATTATTATTTTACTTTTTGGTTTTTGGGGAATAATATTGGGTATTTATATACTCACCCTTTCATAGGAATCCTATCCCACATGTCTCATGTTTTATATAGATGATAAATAGTTTGGTAGTGGCTTTGAAGAGAGCAGTGTTGGTAGATCTTAGTTGTACCTATAGGTGGTAATAGAGGAAGACTTCCCTATCTCAAGTTATCTTATAGATATTACCTCTTTATATCAAAATTTTAGGGTATTTTTTCCTTTGGTTATTGAGTGTTTATCTTTCCCTCTTTCATTATGGATGATGTTATAATTTCCCATTTTTTGTAATTTTCATGTTGTCACATGAATTATATATGGCAATTAGATACATTTTATTTATTTTTCCTTATTATATCCTTAATATATGTGTATGTGGTGTATAGGTATATTAGGATAAGGCATCTCAATATATGAGATATTCTTACTTAATGATAGTCACTAGCCTCTTGTCTATTAGAGGTTGGATTGGGTTGGCACACTCATCTTACTACCTCTAAGGAGGGGTCTGGATGGATCAAGTCCTCTTAGAGACATGTTTTAACACTATACATCTTCAAGGAGAATTATGAATCTAATTTTGAAACATTTTCCCATGTATTGATATTATTAACTTGTGACTAAGAATATTTTGATCAAATTATTGATATAAGGGAAGGAATTATCCTTAAATTCCCATTGTAAGAGAACATAATGATGTTTATCCTAGAGAGTTCCATGGACTTCCACTTGATATATAAGTGGATTTTACCATAGAACTTATACTTGAAATGTTACCATATCAAAGATTCCATGTATAAGAGACCCCATTAGACTATAATAGTTTAGGAATAACTATATGAAAAATAGGACAACGGTTTTATACACCCTAGTACTTCTCTATGTGGTTCCCTAATTCTCTTTGGAAAATATATGGATGGTTCAATGTGTATTTATATTTGTTATTGTGATAAAAAAATGATCATTGTACTTTCATGAATCTTATACACACACCATCAACATTTCTCACAACATTATATTCCTATAAAATATATCTCCTCTATCATCACTTTTTGACTTTAACTAACCATCCTTAAACAACTTCCCATGTGAATTTACTATGTGTTTGAAACTCCTTATCATTCATGGAACTCCATCATTCTAAAATTCACTAAAAATTATTGAAACACATTCCTTTTCTAAATATTGTTGTGGAAATTTCAAATCACAACATTTTTGGAACATTTCACGTGTTATTAATCTTTTTACTTACGCAAAAATCCTTCATTTACTTCAAAAAACATTGATTATCCTATAAGTATTTGGACCCAAAATTTTGAAAAACAATGGGAAATGCTATAATCTTATAAACACAAAATCTTATACAAAAAACATAGATTCCAAACTCATTAATCCTAATTTTTTCAAGGTATTTATTATCTTGGAACTTTTCAAACATTGTTTTGTCAACAACCACACTAGAACATTGTCAACCAACTTTGAAAACAAGCATAACAATCCGAAAACATAAAAACACCAATTTAAGATATTTTTTCAATAATCTATACCTTTGGATTTCTTTACAACACATTTAATCCACTTATAACTCTATATTTGAAAAACATACACACTTTAATTTTCAAACACTACTTTCCATTCTACAACTCCATATAGTGATAAAAATCTTACTCAGAACATACTCTATTTCAACATGATACAAGCTCAGTGTGATAAATTATAGTAACATGAAAATATTGTCAATAAATAATTTTTTTCTTAATACCACTTTTTTAATAAAATATAATTGATACTAAAAATTGATACAAATCATTATGAGTTTTTATTGGAAATTAATACCAATTATTTCAAATTATTTCACATAGTGTTTCTCTTGAGAATAAAATTTCTTCAAGAACACCAAGTGAGAATATTTTTTCATGAACCCATTGGTCATACTTATATGATATGTCTTAATTGAATGAATTTATTCATAATATCTATATTTTAAACTCCTATAACATCAATTCTACCATTGATTTAACAAAATAAAAGCACTCTCAAATTTTCCCACCTTACTTTCCCCTATAAAAGGTTTGAGAAAAATCTTCCAAATTAATGAATAAATAACCCCTTGGTAAATAAACTCAAATTTCAATCCTAAATAGTCTACAAGTAGAAATAATTGTTTAAAATCATAAGAAAAGTTTACTCATACCCTGGGGAGTGTCTTGATAATCTATAAAACTTATTAATGGGATTTCAACTGTACTCTATAAGATAGATGATACAATTAAAATTCTTCTTTGGTTATGGTAATTTTTATTATATCTATAACTTGATTTCATGTAGAAAAAACTACACCTTCACCAACCCATTATCAATTTTCTATTTGATAAATTGATACTTGATTTCAATTTGATTCATCCTTGAGTGAAGGATTTAATTTTTTAAAAACATTTATTTCACATTAATTATAGTAATTGATTTTTGTAAAATAATTCACATTAAATACCATGTATTCAAGATAAAACTCGATCCATAATAACTATTTGAATTCTTAGGTAGCCCCAATATATTCAGTTTCTATAGTGATCAATGAAATGACATCTTATTTCATGTTAAGATATGATTTTCCCAAGCCACCAAGATAGAAACAACCACCTAATGTTGAGTCTCTTTCATCTCCTAAACTGACCTAATATGCATATAAATATTCTAATAACTATTTATAAGGTGTTTATGTATACATAAAAATTTAATCCTATATGTCTTTGATATACCATAGTATTATTTTTCCTCTAATTAAGTGGCTTTATTTTGGAATACTTTCATAATGGTCCACCTAACAACTGAAAAAATAATATTAGGTCATATTTTTGTTAATATAATAGGCTTCTGATGATTTACTAGTATTATATGGAATTGACCACTTTTCCATCATTATATCTTAACAATTTAATCTAGGTGGTCATTAGATTTATCATCTCCATGGAATTCTCTAACCCAAATATTCTCATAACCTCTTGGAATATTTGTATCGAGAAATATTAGAACCTACCCTTTATTAGGTTACCTATAGACCAAGAAAAAATGTTAATTATCTAATAATTTCCATTTTGAACTCATGTATCATGATTTTTGAAAATATTTTGAATTGTGTTTCATCCAGTCCTCCAAATATTATATCATCCATATATAATATCATAATTATTCTTTTATTACAGTCATGGTTGATGTATATATTTTAATAAAAACCACCATGTTATAAAACCAGATACTTCTACTGATGATCATGTTGGGAATATTATACTCTTAGTGTCTTCTTAAACCTATAAAATTACTTCGTAAAAATATTTTGTTCTCATCTTCATGAATTATAAAACCAACTGATTTTTTGATGTAAAATTATTCCTCTAGAACTCTATTTAGAAATTATAAGATTATATCCATTCTAAATAACTTGAATTTTATTTTCAATATTGTGGATAATAATAATATAATTGTATCATTCCTTTCCATGGGTTAAAATTTCACATCAACATAAATTTCCTTGATACAATACAACCACTTTCACACTAGTCATGATTTATTATGAATCCCCTTGTTGTATTCATTTATCTCTTTATGAAAGACTCAGTTGGTCTTGATAATGTTCTTATCTATTGGACTCCAAAAAATATCCCAAGTCAAATTCTTCATGATTTGTTCAAGCTATCCATTCATCACATGAATCTAATTCTAATTACCAATAGCTTCTTCAAAACATTTTCTCTCTACTTGTGATAGGATATATATTAAATATAGATACTTAATTATTATCATTTTCACTAGATGTCCCTAATCCCAAATGATATTATTCTTTCCCATTTCAATTCATCTCTTCTTATTCTTTATAGATATGTGTAAGACATTGTCTTGATTATGATCAGTATCTTTTTTTGAGTCATCATTTCCCACTTGTTCTCCCCCTGAGTATTTTAACTTCTCATCACTCTCAGTATAAAACTATTCATTGTGTTGTTAAATATTTTTTAATTCTCTATTTTATTGAAATATTTTATTTAGTAAACCTTTCTATACCACTTATTAATGAATTTATAAACTTTTATTCTTCATAAGTAACTAACTAATTTCCCTTTATCTCCATGGGATTCAAACATCCAATATTTCTCCTTTCTTAGAATGAAACACTTACTTCTGAAGATAGTAAATTATTTCAATATTGGAACCTTTTCATACCATAGTTCTTGTGAATTCTATTTTTATTTTAGTCACAACAAAGATCTATTATAAATACATACCTATTCCAACACAACTTCATTCCAAAACGTATCAAGTACATCCTTTTCAGTAAGAATCATTTTTGGATGAGTTTTTTATGATTCAATTTCTCCTCTAAACCATCGATTTTTTTTGAGGAGTTCTCAAAACTGAATCTTGGTTCTTTATCCTATACTGTTTCAATATAATACTCCACCTAGCTACTTGTAAACTTAGTTCCATTATTGATAAAAAACCTCAAAAAAATTAACTATATTTTCAATGTCCCAATGATATTATGTTATGAAACTGAACACCTTTGGATTTTGAGTGATGATTGTAATGAAAATTTTCATACTAATTTCATCAAATAAATGAATGTGGTGTCTCTTCTCATCAGTAGATCTTAGTAATATAGGTCAATATGCATCAATATAAAAAAGTTCAGTCACTCTTTTTGACTTTTTCTCTTTTTCTATATATGTATTTTGAGTAATATTTCATTCTCGAATTTTTTTCCATGTATGTGTTTGATAATTTGAAATGTCATGGAGATCTCTAACTCCATCAATTTTTACTATATCTTACAAGGTTTTATGGATCTAATGGACAAGTTGTTTATTACAAAATATTTTTTCTTATTCCTTTCATAGAAATAACAAGTCTTTTTCTCCACAAAAAAGGTAGATATCCCCTTTCATATGCTTTCCCTAAATAAAAATTGAACCATATTTTCCCTTGATGATATAGTAATTCTTGGTAAAAATTAATTGAATTACCTAATTAACATAGTCAAATAAAACATTTAATGTTAAAATTCATACCTTCAATAACTAATATATTTGTGTATCTCAAATTTTAAACTCCAATTTTTTTTCCAGTAGTTAATAATATTTTCACCTTCATCATTTCTAAATCCGATGACAAATTCTTTATTATTCTTGATTCTTGTGATAAGATACTTATTTCCCATCATGTGAAAATTTTATATACTTTCATGGATCCATACACTAGAAATATATGACAATATTAGGGTAATTTATGTAACAAATGTCTACTCAACACTTTTCTTTTAAATTCATGTCATTGGATTCACACACTATGTTGATTGACATGCTTTATCTTATTTAGAACATGATGGACCCATTTTATATTATGAATATGAAAATTAATTTTACATTTTTAAATTATTTAAGGATACCTTGAGCAACATTATATGACCACTTTCAGTCTTTATCAGCACATTCCTCCGTATTGTTGACGACAAATAACAATCCATATATCCAAATCCTCCATAAAAAATCATAACCACCAAAAGAATCCTTTAAATATCGATTTTTTATTATCATCCTTTATTTTATTAATATTTTGTACCTTTTAGTATTAGAATATTAATCTTTGGGAATGACACATATTTCCAAAATAATAACAACTTATATGAGGTGAGTTCATGTGTGTCATTAATACATCACAGACATACCTTGGGAACTTTGAATATTCTAATTCTGAGTAATAACCAAATCAAACTTCTAAATTGGAGTGCATGCTTGTGTTCTAGTATCAACTATCATTGATTTAAATTTATAATTAAGACTTATAGTAGTAATTTCATTTATAGTGACTTTTAATTATTCTAAAAATCATTTATATGTTTCATTGGGCCTCCATTATCCATTTTCACTTTTTTTTCAAGTAATATGCCTTCATAATGTCATTCTAGGAGTCAGGAGTCTATCATGGTATTTTATTTTTCATCACAAGTTTAAAAAATCCTCCTCTAGATCTTCTATATGTTTAACCTGGTCTTTTACTATCATAGTTAAACCATTGATAATCTTCGTCTATTTTTAATCTTTGAGAATGTACTCAATGACCTTCTATAAGTTTTCTGGATTTGAACTTTTGAGATTATCAATTTATTCCTTGATCTTAGACTTCTCCTCTTCCTTATTCTTCATATATAGTTTGTAATCATGAATTTCTCTATTGGATTTCTTTATTTTGTCTCTATAAAAAACTATTTATTCAAGAGAAACTACTAATAAAACGAGAAGATAAACTCTTCCTTCTATTTGTCCTTCTTTGTCATTACTCTCTTCCTTTGCCTACGATTTTCATATTGGAGTTCGTTCTCAAGAAAGAACTTCTATGTACTTTATGATAACATATATTCATGTTTTTTAAATGTCAATAAATTCCTTATCACATAATGATTGTAATTCTATGTGAAATTGTTTGTGATAATGTCCCAAGAGTATTTGTCGCACTAAAAGGTCATAGAAGATCTCCACTATGATGGGAACTCATAATTGTTATGACACTATTATTAGATATATTGTCTATGTCCGAATAATATCATTTGAAGGAAAAAATGATATAGGATTTTAGGGGTGGAGAACCATAGGAATTTGAGGCACCTTCTCATGGTGTACATCCTTGGTGATATCCAGTAAGATATTATGAGAACGAGACCTGGCAGTAGGAAATCCACATTTTTAACTATCATTGAATGTTCCTATATATGAATTTGTGCATTGGTTATTAAATTTTAATAATATTATTAATATATATTATTAGTCACGTACTTTTATGTATTGATGAAATTCATGACTACAGATGTTCGTGGAGAGGTAGTATGTGTTGGGTGCATTACAAGTAATATTGGATTTATGAATAATGAGAAAAAGGATATATCCCTTCTGTTTAATAAAATAATTCAATATCTCAGGCCCTTTGATGGAAATGATATAAGCTAAATAAATCTAGGGACATGGTATTTTATAGGCCAGTTCAATTTCTAAAAAACCAAAGAAATAGATATAAAGTATATAGGTTGATGGAACTGGAATGAAACCTTCTCAGTTAGAGATATTTTGATAAAGGGATTATATTACATAGTAAACATCCATATGGGGTAACTTGTCATTATGGCATTAACTTCTTTCTCTATGGGGGCCTTGGCGTGTTGCTAGCTTCAAATCATGGACATTAGGCTGCTCCACCTAATCCCATTGAGAAAGAGGCCTAGAGTGTCACACACTAAGGGTATCCAAAATCACAGTTAAATAATTTATTATTTAACATGTTTAATAAATATTATTCTCATTTTTGTTCTAATAATTATTCATATATGTTTGATCCCATTTATTTTTTCACTATTTTTTAGAGAGAATATATTATAGGCAGAATAATTAAAAAATTATGTGGATGATTGGAGGATAGATATTATGTGTCTAGTGAGAAATAATAACATTGAATATTATTTGATTGAATTATATTTAATTATAACTCGAAAGTTAAGATCATGTCAAGAAATAATAATATTGCAGTTATTATTTGACATTGGGGTTTTACTAGGGTTAATAAAATAATTAACCGAACTTGCGCAAATTATTTTATTATTACCCTAGTGAAATAAATTCCTAGTTATATTATTCTCTCATTATCCAAGGGTAAGAAAAGAAATTCCAATTAGTTTGTGCACAATGGATTGGACAAAATCTATCATCCCTTGAGAGTTCATCCCTCTCTAAGAACACTCTCAAGAATGAGAGCGATCCTCCTCCAACAGATCAAGGATAATTATTTGGAAGTGGTTCTCAGGGTGATCAAAGGAAGAAAATTTATTCACAAGGATCTTCCATGCTAGCACACAGATATTCCTTCAGCATTGTACAGAGATTTATGGAACACATGTGGATCACCTCTAGAGGAGATCTATCCTTGATCTCTACAACACAATGGTGGTTCACTGCAAATCTGTGGCTGAACACATCAACAAAGAAAGTATAAACCTTGTAGGTAGTTATTATTTTATTAAATTATTTATAAATATTATATTTTGATCCTATCTCAAGGTTCCAAATTTATATTCCTTTTTCTTATTTATTTGATTAAATTATGTGTATCATGACATTCATCATCGCATAGACCCCAGATTTTTCATTAAATATAAAAAAATAAAAGTTGGGAACCTTCCCTCCCACGCTTCTATGTGCTTGAAACCTGTAAGTGGTATCAAAGCAGCGCATATTATTGTTTACAATTATTTAATTTTTTGGGGATTTATGTATTCATAATTTAGAATTTAAATTCAAGTTTAACCTTTCTTTTAATTTAAATTATGATATATATTTATTCCTCTATCGATTATCACAGATCTAATAGAAGGGGTCAATTTTATGATTAAAATAAAATTGAGGAACTCATCTAGAGGGGCCAAGGATTCTTCCCAGATAACACAATAGTACATGATGTGTAACCAGACTTACAAATTGTATAGTTTTGATTAATTAAAAAATAGTTAATTTGGAAATTACACAACCCATATGCATTAAAGACATGCTTTGAAGTTAATTATTACACTGCATATTGACGGAGACAGACTGTAGCACAGTCATCTGGAATACACATCGTGTGTACCACTAGACATGGTGTGTAGTTCCTTTCGAGTCAGGTCCAGATCATGTGTCCCATACACAGCTTAGCCGACTGGTGACCATGTAATGCAGAGTCAACATAGTGTGTGGCTCACTGAAAATTCCATATACTCCTATAGTTCTGAAGTACGCCTCACATGCCAAGTACCCATGTTTGTACTTTGAATATATGGTGATGTACTACATGACATGTAGATTAGATCTACATGCTGAGTAGACCAGATCAACACACTGTGCACTGTTTCCAAATTAAGTAGAATTAAAACTTTTATATCTGCATAATGTTTAGAACCTCAAATAATGTATAAGTTTTATTACAATTATTATTCTATGTTCATTGAAGCATGGCACATTACCAAAAATTCATGTAATTTATGTAATCATATATGAAGTACATGTACTGAAAGTACGTGATAATTCATGCATGCTATATGTCACAAAGAAATGTGTATACAAGTATAACACATATTGAGTAGATTTGGATGTGTATTCACCGGGTTACCTCTAAGGTACATTTATGTACAAGGTTAATATTAAATGAATTTTAATTTGTTTAAAATTATAACAGATGAGAATCTCAATAAAATTCAGAAAAGTATTAAGATAAAAGGATTGATTAATTAAAGATAATAATTAATCTATTCAATCATGATTTATCATAAATAATAATGGTTAAATAATTGAATTTTAGTTTTATTAAATGAATAATTCATTGCATGAATGTGGATGATCTTGAGTTATACCGTACTTTAGTATGTGATTGGTTTTCTTTTAATTTATAATTAAATTAAATTGTTGGCCTACATGACTTATCTCCTCATTAAGATGTAGGTTCTGCATTCCCATGGTTTCTTTTTTTGTAAAACCCCTTTTACCTATCACTTACATGTCAGTAAAATCATATGTAATAGATGGAGCTCCCAAGCCAGTGGAGGTGGTTCAAGTGAGGAGTCGAGGCGAAACCAATCCAAGGAGATATAAAGGTGGACAGGTTGAAATTTGTAAACACAACCTAGGTTAACAGTTAGTTTATCAACTTCTAGATAAACTGACCATAAGAACAATCTCATGATCATACCCTTCAATTTATTTCTATTAGTTTCATGGTTATTTGGTATGGATGTTTTATCGCGATCAAATAATTAATGAATTAACAAGAATGAAAAATGGAACTAAAATAAACTAGCTTATGCATAAATATTATCTAAGACATAGTTATTCACTTAATAATATCCCACATAATATTAATAATCATGTGGAAAAATAATAATTGGAAATTTACTAATAAAGGATAAAATCCCTTAATAAAATATTGAGTTGGTATAAACTTCCATTACATTGGTTAGAGTCGAACCACAGATCAAAGTGCTTGACCATAAAAAGTTGGGGTGATCTAAATTATTGGGGGATTCTAATTTGAGGTTTTGGGTTGACATAACTAGTTTGACATCAAGGGTTGACTTCCAAAATAGGATATAGTGTAGCTGAGATGCAAAGGTTGAGTAATATAAAATAATGATTTCAGGATTGGGGAGTCTGCTAAAAAATTAAGGAACTGTGAGTTAATGTAGTTGGCATTTGGAATGCCTACCTAAAACCATCCGAGTTTCTTGACCAGAAAAATTTGGGTTAATTATAATTCAATATGGATCCTTCACACTAGAATATCCAAGAAACAAGACATTCTAAATCCAATGGTGAGGGATATTGGGTTTTGATAAAATAATGGGAGACTAATAAATATAATATTTATTTATTTGTATAAATTTCATCAGATAAAGTACTAAAATTATGATCATATTTTTTTGTAGAAACAACAAAAAAATGCCTTCAAACATATCGTTGTGATCTATAATCGAGAAGTAAAACATTCTCACCAATATTTATTTCTATGAGTGGAAAAGGTTCATATGGGTCATCCTTCCCCATGTAAGGAAATTGTATGTGACAGAAGAACATTTACCATTTTCCTGGAAATGAGGTGAGTGATGAAGAGTTCATTATATACGATAAACATATTAATGATTCTACAAATGTTTTGTGCTTCATGCTATCATCCATGTCCAACTAATTCTTGAAGAAACATGAGGAAATGGATTCTTATATCATCATGTATCACCTTCGGTATATCAATCAAGAGAAGGTGTGAAAAGAGAGGTATGTGATCTCTAATGCTTTGTTCATGACTAATATTAGAGAATACGTGCCATCTAGGTCTCTAGTAGTCAATCTTATCATCTACATTGAGCATCTGGACATCATAGTTATTAAATTCTCAGATGAGTTTCATGTAGATATCATAATTTTATCACTTCCCAAGCCCATATTTAGTTTTATTTAGAATTATAATATGAGAAATAGTGGGAAGATTCTATCAGAACTTATGACCTTGACTCACTAAGTAGATAAAGATATGGGGCATGACAAACCCACAATTATTATGCTGAATAGGAAGATGAAGGATAAGGAAAAGGGGCCTAAGACATTTAAATAGTATAAATCCCTCAAGAACTGTCTGAACAAGAAGAAGAATATCCAAATTTAGGGTTTGGAAAAGGAGATAGTATTTTTTTTATGTGGGAAATCAAACCACTAGAAGAGGAAATTCACGCAGAGTCAAGGGGAATCCAAAGGTGAGTTTTTTATCTAGTGAAATCTTTCCATTTCTACACATTAGTTCATAAATAGGGCTATTGTTTCTCAAATCTATATTAAAATGTTAGAACCATGTAGACTTCGGAAAATTTCCTGAGGAGAGGTGAATCTGCAAGCTATCAATGGTCCAGGGCTGGATGATCTTTCAATTTGTAACTACGACCTTTTCTTTCCAAAGGGAATGATTTTATTTTTTTCTGATTCTTATTATATACCAAATGTTACTAAAATAATAATTTCTATATCAAATTTAGATATATATGGGTTTATTTTCTTGTTCGAAAATAAAAGTTGTTTCTTTTATAAGTAAAACATATGTTATGGTATGTAACATTTAAATAATGCTCTATATGTATAAAATTTACAAAACAAATGTTAGAAATTGATAACGAATCAATTTCACATGACTCATTTAATTGCCAACATTAATATCACCGTCTTGGTCATCTAAATGTGAATCTTTTGACAATGTTCTGTCAAGATGGTTACATAGAGTCTTCCAACCTAAAACCACTAGATAAAATTCTTTCTTGTATATAAGGGAAAATGATCAAACCCCCATTTGGTGGATTGGTTGAAAGGGCCACAAAGCTTCTTGTATGGGTAAACACTGATGTGTGTGGACCATTTCCATTAGATTCTAGAGGTGGATATTCTTACTTCATAACTTTTACAAATAAATTGAGTATATATAGATATATCTACTTGTTGAAGTATAAGTCTGGATAATTTCAGAAATTATAGGAATTCAATAATGAAGTAGAGAATCGTCTTGTTAAAAAGATAAAAAATATTCGATTGGATCGATGTGGAGAATATATTAAGAAATAGTTCATTGAATTTCTATAGAAGTTTGGGATTCTATCTCAAATCACTCTACCTTATACACAACAGTGGAATGGTATTAGTGAAAGGAGGAATCGTACCTTGTTGTACATAGTAAGGTTGATGATGAGTCAAGAAGATCTTCTGTAATACTTTCGAGGATATGAATTATAGATTGTGGCATACACATTAAACCAAGTACCAACATAAATCAGAAAAAGGAATTCCATTCGACCTATAGAATGAAAAGAAAACCTTTTTTCACATACACATGTATGGGGATGTGAGGCATTTTTATGGATTTTTCATTTAACAAACTATAATCCTAGGTCATTAAGTGTATCTTTATAGGGTATCCCAAGGAAATAAATTGATACTACATATACAACCCCTTAGAAACTAAAGTGATTATTTCTAGAAAAGATGTCTTTCTTGAGAGAGAGAACATACTTAAAAAAGGATAGTGGGAGAAAGATTGACTTTAATGAAAATGATGCTCAACATACATATGAGTTAGTATAGAAAAAAGTTCTATATGTTTTCATGGAAGAATTATTTCCTCAAACACAAGTACTGTGTATGAGTGTAAGAGAGGTAAGAGAACTAGAGAGATATATTTTTCTAGTCACTGAGGATGGTGACTCATTATTGTTGGACAATTATGAACCTATATCCTATAAGGAGGTAATAAAAATCTCAGAATCTATAATATGGCTGAGAAGATATGATTTCTATGATGGATTCCATGTATCATAATCAACTTCGGGTTTTGGTCGATGCGCTTGTTGATGTAAAGATTATTGGATGTAAATGGGAATTCAAGTAGAAACTGGACATGGAAGGTAAAGTTAGTACCTATAATGAAAGGATAGTGGATAAAGGGTTAAAATAGCATCACAGAATTGATTATGATGAAACATGTTTGCTAGTTCCTCTGTTTAAATTCAAAAAAATCATACTTGTTGTAACAGATTACCATGAATATGAAATTTAGTAGATGGAATTCAAAACAGCATTTCTTAATAAGAACCTTCTGAAAGATGTCTATATGACACAACCAAAAGGGTTTCTGAATATAGGAGATTCCAAAAGGGTTTTCAAGTTGTATAGATCCATTTTTGGATTAAATCAGTCATCTTGGTCATGGAAAATTCTATTTTATGAAGCCATAAGAGAATTTGGTTTCATTAAAAATTAATGTGAGCCATGTGTTTACACATGTTTTAGTGGGAATGCAGTCATTATCCTAATTGTATATGTTGATGAAATATTACTTATTGGAAATGACATACCAGTCTTATAGTCAGTTAAGTATAGGTTGAACAAGTGCTTCTCCATGAAATACTTAGGCAAAATAGCCTACATTCTATGGATAAATATCATTCATTATAGATCCAAGTGGATTCTTAGACTAAGTTAAAGTACACATATTGACCAGAAAATAAAGAGATTTAGTATGGAATAATCCACGAATGGATTGGTACCATTGTCACATGGTTTATACCTTTCTAAAAAGATGTTTCCCCATCCACAACAAGAGGAAGAGAGAATGAGTAATATCCCATATGCTTCAATGATAAGATCAATCATTTATGTCATGTTATGTACTAGACTTGATGTAACCAATGTACTGAGCATGGTAAGAAGATATTATGAAAATTTAATAGAAAAGCATTGCACTATTTTTAGGGATATACCCAATTATCTAAGAATAACTAAGGATATGTTCCAGGTGTATGGAGAAGACAAGAAGCTCATCATTAGAGGATATGTTGGTGCTAGTTTTTAGATAGATCAAAATTATCTGAATTCTCAATCATGATATTCTTTCTAAATCAACAGAGGAGCTATAAGCTAGAAGAGTTCAAAGCATCTAGTTGTCACCAATTCTATAGAAGAGTCAGAGTATATATTGGCTTCTGATGTATCCAAGGAAGATTTTTGGATTCATAACTTTTTTTAGGATATTTATTTGGTACGTAGAAGTAAAGACCCTATAACATTGTATTGTGATAACACTTTTGCAGTGACTCTTGCAAAGGATCTAAGGTATCATTAATAGACAAAGCATATACTCCAAAAGTATCAACTCTTGAGAGAAATGTTCATCATAGAGGGGAATATGCAGTGAGAAGAGTATCTATAGAAGAGAACATGGTGGACCACTTGAATAATGGCCTATATCAGCCGAAGCATGAGTATCTTGTGAGTGCTAGCGAACTGAAGGTTGTTAGTAGTTGGATCTAGTGAAATATGGAGTCTGTTCGAGTTTTTTTTCCAGAACCAACTTCTATTTACTTTATGATATCTTATATTCATGTCTTTTGAATATTAATAAATTCCTTATTATATCATGATTGTTCTTCACATTGACATTGTATGTGATAATATCCTAAGAGTAACTATCACACTAAAAGTTCATAGTAGTTCCCCGCTATAATGAGAACCTTGAAGTGCTATGACACTATTTTAGATATATGTTCTATGGAAGGATGATATCATTTGAGTGAAACATATTATACAAGCTATCAGAGGTAGAGACTCATTTTACTTTGATCCACCTTCTCATAGTGTACACCCTTGGTGATATCCATTAGGATATTATGAGAACGAGACCTAATAGTAGGAAATCCACATTTATAAGTTTCATTGGATGTTCCTTTCTAAAGATGTGTGTATTGATCCTTATACTATAATATTATTATTAATGGATATTATGAATCATGTAATTTGATGTATTTATGAAAAACATGATAACATATGTTCGTAGTGAGGTAGTATATGTTGGGTGTGTCACGAGTAATATTTCATCAATGAATAATGCGAGAAAGGATTTATCCCTTATGTTCCCTAATGGAAGTTAATATATCAATCCCATTGGAGGAAATGATATAGCAGAAATAAATAAATGTCCATGGTGTTCTATAGTCTAGTTCTATTTCTGGAATGTCAATGAAAAAGATATTGAGCATATAGTTTGATGAAACTGGAATGCAACCTGATCGGTTAGAGATATTGTGATAAAGTTATTATATTATGTGGTAAAAAATCGTATGAGGTGACATGTCATTGTAGTATTCACTTATTTATCTATGGGTTCCTTGTCATGTTACTAGATGATAACCTTATTCTTTAAGCTGGTCAGCCTATTTCCAATGAGAATGAGGCCTAGAGGGTCACACACTTAGTCTATCCATAATCCCAGTTAAATAATTTATTATCAATCAAGTTGAATAAATATTATTCCTGGTCATGGTTTAATAGTTATTAATTTTTTCATGATTGCATTTATTATGTCACTAGTTATTCGAGAGATTATATTATAGGAAGAATAATTAATAAATATTGGGGACGGTTGGAATACCAAGATAAAGGGTCCAACAAGAAATAATAATACTGAATATTGTTTTATTAAATAATATTTAATTATAACTCACAAGTTAAGAACATGTCAAGAAATAATAATATTGATATTATTATTTAGCAAGGGGATTTCACTGGGATTAATGAAATAATTAAAGGAACATGTAAAAAATATTTTATTTTTACCATAATGAAATAAATTACAAGTTATATTATTCTCTCATTAGCCAATGGCAAGAAAAGAAACACCAATTGGGTTGTGCACAACAGATTGGAGGAAAGATCTCAATCCAAGAGAGTTCATACCTCTCCAAGAATGCTCTCAAGAATGATATTTATCTACCTCCACCAGATCAAGGATATTACTTTGGAAGTGGTTCTCCATGCGATTGAAGTTGGATGATGCAGGCGAAAGGATCTTCTGTGTTATCCCTTAGAGACTCCTTCGGTGATGTCTGGAGGTTCATGGAACACATGTAGATTTCTACTAGAGGTGATATACCCTAGATATATACAATGAAATGACGGTTCACTATAGATCGGTGTCCGAACACATCAACAAAGAAATAATAAACCTTGGAGGTAATTATTATTTAATTAAATTAATTATAAACAATATATGTTGATCCTATCTCTTAATTCCAGTTTCTTATTACTTTTTCTTATTTTTTTTAGATTCAATTATATGTATCACAACGTTCATCATCACATATACCTTGGATTTTTAATTCAATATAGAAAAAATAAAATTTGTCCAGCATCCCTCCCTTGCTTCTATGGCGCCCAGAACCTACATTTCCCACAATATAAACTATAACATTTTCAATGTGGTATTTTCATTATATAATTTTTATAGCCTCAAAATTTTTTAAAATTATTGTTGTATTATGAAATCAACATCTTATTCTTGAAGAAATTATTCTTAGGCCTTCGCCTACATTTCAAGTTTTATGAAGACTTGTTCATGGTAATTTCATTATTCTTATTATTGTACTAAAATTTCTTAAGACACTGTGTTATAAGGTGTGTTACCTTTTTGCATTAAGAAAATGTTAGTAGAAGTTTCTCTTTAACCATTCCATTTCCTCTTGATGGTTTTGATGAAAGAGTAAAATGGTTTCATCCACCTTTTCTTCTTTCTGACCATCCTCTATGATGAACTTCTTCAAATCCTTGAATTCTACATCCTTAGACTTCCCTTTTTACAATTCCTTGTTATCATCGTTTCTTTTATCATATTTGAAATGATTATTATAAAAACTATCCAATTTGTATTCTATATGGTATTTTTCATTGATTATAGAGACTTTGAGAATGAATAAAGGTGATGATATTCTTTGGATGTGCCTGAAAATATTCAAATTATTGATATTCCCTCTGAGACCATGTGTTTCCTCCATAATAACATCCACTCGGTCAAAGAATGTATCAATAGATTCATTTTCATGCATCCTCAAGTCCTCAAACTTGGTTTAAAGAACCTTCTTTTAAGTATCTCAAGATTTTCAATCTCCATTTTAAATTCTTATCATATTTTCCCAAATAAAATGTGAGTATTTACATGGTATCACATTATTGAAGACTGTATTGGTAAATCTCCCCTTAAAGAATTGATTCCTCTAGGATTAGTATCCTGCTCAATTTGTTCTACATCAGATAAATCCCAATGGTCCATACTTATCGAGACATGATACATAGAAGTTGTATATGCATTAATTCATAATTTTTAAAATTAGTGATACATACAATTCTTCCACAGTTGGAATTTTTTCCTTCAAATATTGGAATCCCTTTGTGATTGAATGCTTCCATGGCATCAACTAAGAGAGAAATAAAATTTCGTTAAACTTTTTCAATAATAACAATTTTCCCCAATAGTTTAAATAACTTGAGGGGTGAATTAGGTAATGTTAGATTAAAACAATCCCCTCTTTGTATCGTGTTTCATGATTAGAGAAAACACTATTCCCTCTCATTCCAATGGCAATGTATAGATAGAAATTGATGAAATAAAGAGACAAAATAACTTTACCTAGTTCACCCTAACTAGGATCATCCAAGGAGTATATAAAGGTGATGTATTAATGTACCATGAAAAACTAATTTGCATTGTTGTTATAATGTTTAGAGTAGACTCATTGTCTCCCTGGTTTATATCCATTCACACATTAAAATCTTATTGCTCACTCTTCAAATGTGTATTCATTGTTCCTTTAGTAGATATCCTCTTATGAATTAGATAACATTTTATTAACCTCAATTATTTTTTATGACTCTATACTTTCATCCAAATAATTAATAAAAATTTAATATATAATTTTAGGCAATTATTTTTAGATCATGAAACCATGAATTTCTATAACCCATGCATAGCCTTCAAAAAACTTCTAAAATTTTCAAAAACATTTCACGTTTTCAAAAATAAAAATAATTTTAAAAACTATAAATTTTTTAAAAACAGACTTTTTCTTTTAGAGAAAAGTCCCTTTATTCATTTAATTGATGTTTTTGTAACTTATTTAGTTCAAGAATCATGTTTGTGTATGTCTTACGTGAAAATAGATCCCAAATATTCTCTATGTCCAAGACACCCATCTAATGGGGGGTAGAAGCCCATTTATAGATGTTTCCATAATTTCACATAACTTCTTTTCCAACCACTGACCTTTGGAAAACATTTCCAGACTAAAAAAACATTTCCCCTGCGTCTTCACTTTTCATGTATAACTCACAATTTTCATGAAAATTCCCATCTGAATTTATAGTTTTGGGGAAACCTCTTCTTATATGTGTTCTAATATGTTTGTTTAACTCAAAAAAATTTATATAAGCACATAAATTTTCCAAAAATTGATTATTATATCTTAAATAAAAACTTTCATAAACCATTTTCACATGTTTATGATACTTTTTACTTGTATGAAACTCCTTCCTTAACGTCAAAATCAACTTTCATTACCTAATAAATTTTTAGACACAAAAATTTTCAAAATTCTTGGAAATGATGTGTCATGGCCCGTCCCCTAGTGCCCGTGTCGTGACTACCCCAACCCCGCCTTCCATAGGTAAGGGGATGGCGACTAGCACCAAAGGAAAATTTCATAAAACTTGGAAGGCATTGCCTTATAACCTATAACACACACAACCAACACACCGCAAGATACAAACTCAAGTAAACTGAATAGTAAACAGAGTGAGTATAGAAAGTAAAAGGGGCCAAAATAAAAGGCCAACTGGAAAGTACAAGAAACTAAAAGTATAAGTAAACTAGAACAGCTCCTGTGAACACCCACCAAGGATCCTACCTGAAGGGTAGGTACAGCTCTCGGTCTATCTTCTCTATGGTATTCCTCATCTAAGGTCCACCTCTGAGCTACCTCTAGTCCTAGTACTCTTGTCCCCAGTCAGTATTGTCCATCGTCTGCACCAAACATGACAGGGTGCGGGCATAGCCCATGCAGGGTTGAGTATAACGATACTCAATAGGTACCCTGAGACCCTCATGTTCTCACAAAATCCACAAAGGATAAACCACACAGCATGAAATCAACTGATAACCCTACTTAGTTATATGCCAATGCATATACCTGAGTTATCATGTAAACCCATCTCAATCATGAGTAAAACATAGAGTCCAACTCCAAATCCCCAAGCTCAACTTTTCCTTAATTTAAGTAATACCATGAAGGAAAGTACCACACAGGTATGCCACACCAAATAATACCACCAAGGTATTACCACGATGGAAAGTACCACACAGGCACAAACTCATCTCACACCGGGTATAACATAAGTACAGTAGTAGAGATGATTTGATGTAACTACTGAATCATATTACTCTATTAAGAGGAAGACCCACACAAGATCGCTCGGTGTTGACCCACATAAGATTTCTCGGTACTGACCCACACAAGATCGCTAGGTTCTAACCCACACTGGATCGCTTAGTACTGAACCACATAGGATCGGTAGGTGTTGACCCACACATGATCTCTCGGTGCTGACCCACACAGGATCGCTAGGTGGTGACACACACAGGATCACTCGGTGCTCACCCATACAGGATCTCTAGGTGCTGACCCACACAGGATCGCTAGGTGCTGACCCACACAGGATTGCTCAGTGCTGACCCACACAGGATTGCTCTTCATTCTTCATGTCACAACCAGCTACTGGGTTCCCGCATTATGCTTGATTGTCTCCTAGAGGGTTCATTCCACAAGCCACTGGTAAATACTACAACTGAAAATAATTCCCATGAAAAAGTATACCAAAGTACCGCCACATCATTGGGGTCTCAACGTAACAGATGATGCATGAATCAGATGTTCGGTCTATGAGTTATTAGCCTTTTAGTCCCAGGGGCCTGGATGGATTTGTACTCTATCCAACCCAACCATACCCCATATTTATCCAAATCTCTAGTGGGGTATACCAAGGGGACCATCTCACTCCAAGGTATTCTGCACCACTGACGGTTCGTCAAACGGATGCCCGGTGGAAAGGTTATGGCCAAATGAGCGTATTGGGTCGGAATTGGCCCGGTTCTGGTCCGACCTGGTTGGACCAACCCGGCCCCACCTAGCCCGTCCCGTTAGGAAGATCATCCTACTGGGTCTGGACTGGCCTTCTGGGCGGTCCAGCAGTCGGCGAGGGACCGTGGAGGGCCGCAGAGGCCGTGGAACGGTGAGCCCATGAGGTGGCTCGGCCGTGGAGAGCATGAGGCCGTGGAGCATCTCGGCTGCAGATGATGTGGGGTCACGGTACGACTCTTCTGTGGGGCACAGAGGCTGCGATGCAGCTCGGGCGCAGGGCGTCTCGTCCGTGGATGGCTCGAGGCCGCATGGCGGCTCGGGCGTGAGGTGTGGAGGTCATCGGGTGTGGGGCGGCCCTGCCAAGGGGTGGCTCGGCCATGGAGCGCAGAGGCCATAGGGAGGCATGGCCGTGGAGAACAGAGGCCATGGGGAGGTTAAAGTCGCAGGAGGTGGTGGGTGCGGGGCAGCGGTGCCGCGGGGCGGCGGTTCCGCAGGGTGGCGGTTCCGCAGGGCAGTTGTGGCCGCGGGGCGGCGGTGGCCACGGGGCGGCGCCGTTACACCGTCGCCTTCATCATGGTTGGTGGTGGTGCCGACCGCCATTCTTGTGCCCCACCATTGTTGCTCACCATCCTCCTCCATCGCTAATAACACCACAAGTCACCACAAGAAATATGGAGAGGACGGACAATGTTTATTTGGCATGCACTTTCTTTGCATTAGAGCGGTATCAAGAGGCTTTAAAATCTCTTTGAATTATGACGAGTCATTAAGAATGAAAAGGTGAAAAATTTTAAACAACCAACCTACAACCTTCCGCAATAATTATTCCCAACTCACAAAAGAAAACATACACTGATCAACATGATAGTGAGTTGATCTGTGTTCTTTATTTTAGAAGGGAAGAACATGGGAATATAATCATACATAATTTAAACCCCTACCTCGTTTGTTTTTTGTTGTCGATGAAGTGAAAAGAAAGGTCGTCGATTGAAGACATCCCACATTGTAGGATGTCCATAGGAAGAAGTCAAAGTGGTGCGTCGGTGTTCTTTGTTGGAGGAACGTTCTTCGTGGAAGAAGTTCTTCTTTAGAGAAGTGTAATCCTCCCAATATTTATCCTCTCCCAATTCCACCAAATTGTAAAGTATCCAAATTATGATATATTTCCCCAATTTAATTGTTGACATAATTTAAGTTGTCTCCAATTAATTAATTGATTAGGTTGGAACAAAATTAAATAAAGGGGGTGTCACCATTAAAGTGGGGGAAGTTTAAAAGGCTTCCCCATACATAAGAAGTAGTTCAAGGGGGTTTATCCTCAGGTGGTCCCCCCAACCATAATCTCTCATGGGAGGTTTAGGCTCGGTGGTACCCACCTCCTTAACCTCTCATGGGAGGTTTTAGTTTTGTGGTCCCCACCTATGAAACATCCAAATGGGAGTTTCAAAAGAAAATAAAATTAAAATGTTACACCATTTTATTTTATTTTATTATTTCACGAATAAGTGAAAAACTAAATTCCACCCCCAACCTACTACGGTCAAGGTGAAGGTATCCTTAAGAGAGTATCAGCATTGCGAGTTCAACGGTGCCCTCAGATTTCAATTTCGAGCACCGGTTCAAAAGTTAGAAAAACCCGCTCGCACGTTTACTGAATGTACCTAATAAAAAGATCAGAAATTCATTCCAGGTACACTAGGCCTTGGAATCATGCTTCATCAATTTCTGTGGACTAGTAAAATTCCCATATATTTAAAAAAAATTACATGGAAATTTTGAGTCTTTACATTCTCCCCACCTCAGGGCTTTCCATCCCAGTAAGCCACAACTCAAACTAAGGGAACATGTGGGGGTACTGAGCATGCATCTGAGCCTCCTACTCCCATTTGCTATCCTAGAGGTTTCTATGCTGCCAACAAACGTGAACCAGAGGTATAGACCACCCAAAATGGACCTGCTCCTTTCTCTCCTCAATCCCCACTGGAACCAATATAAAATTCACCCTCTCGTCGACGTACAGCTCTCCATGGTCGATGATGTGGGAAGGGTTGTGCAGGTATCTCCTCAGCTGGAATACGTGAAGACATCGTGCACCAGGTGCAACTGAGGTGGAAGAGCTAAGTTGTATGCCACCTTGCCAACTCTGCTGAGGACCTGAAAAGGTCCATTGAACCTTGGATATAACTTGCCACCTTGGACAAATCTTTTCCAACCTCGTCGAGGTGAGACTCGTAGAAAGACGTGGTCACCATCCACGAACTCCATAGGTCTTCATCTCCTATCGACATACAACTTCTTCCTTCTCTGTGCAGTCTTTATCCGATCTCAAATAATCTGAACCTTCTCTATGGTAGCTCGTACCATCTCTGGTTCCACTAGTGCTGAATCCCCTAAGTCAGTATAACACAAAGGTGATCTGCAGGGTCACCCGTACAACACCACAAAAGGATCCATCCTAATGGTGGAGTGATAGCTGTTGTTGTATGAAAACTCCACCAATGGAAAGTGATCCTACCAACTGTGACCGAAGTCAAGGATGCAAGCACATAGCATTTCCTTGAGGGTTCAAATGGTTCGCTCAGTCTGACCATCCATCGGAGGATGGAAGGCGGTGCTCAAATGATGTTGCATCCCGAAAGCCTCCTTCAACCCCTCCCATAGCCAGAAATTAAAACGTGTATCACAATCAGAGAAACTCATTTAGGGTAATCCATTTAGCCGCACAATCTCCCGCACATAGAGGCGTCCCAAGCTCTCTACTGAACCCTTCTCTCTAATCAGTAAGAAGTGGGCCGACTTGGTGAGTTGGTCGACGATCACCCAAATCACGTCATGAACCCTGGATGTATGTGGAAGTCCAGCCACAATGTCCATGGATATCCTCTCCCAAATACACTATGGGACCTCTAAAGGCTGAACCAAGCCTACTGGTACCTGATGCTCTGTCTGCACTTTCTAAAAAGTGAGGCACCGAGAGACAAACACTGCTACTATTTTCTTCATTCCCGGCCACCAGTGTTGTCGTCGGAGATCCTGGTACATCTTTTCCACTCTTGGATGTACCACTAGAGGGGATGTGTGGAACTCCCTCAACACATCCTCCTGAAATGATAATGGTACCATGGTACGTCCTCTAAAGAGGATGACGTGCTCCCCACCTTCAGAAAATCCATCAGGTGCCATCCCTGTGGATATCTGAGCACGTCGAACCTCACTGTCAGTGTCCCCACACTGCGTCTTCCTGACTCGCTGAAGAAGTGGGGGAGTGACTATAAGAGACTGAAGGAAAGCTTCTCCATCTCGATCCACAAAGGATATCGGCTAAGCAGCCCTCTGATCCATCGCCTCACCTAGTAGCTATATACCAGATCTCCTGCTAAGTGAATCTGCTACAATGCTCCCCTTCCTGGGAGTATAGACTATCTCGAAGTCATAGTCCTGGAGGAACTCAAGACAACATCATTGTCTCAGGTTCAGGTCCTTCTTAAAGAATATATACCTGAGACTCTTATGATCAAAGTACACTATAAAATGTTCACCCATCAAGTAATGTAGCCACATCTTCAAGGAGAAGACCACTGCTGCTAACTCCATGTCATGGGTAGTGTATTTATGGTCATTTTGTCTCAGTTTTTGAGAACTAGATGTGATCAAAGCTCGCTCCTGCATTAGGACACATCGGAGTCTGGTCCCTGATGTGTTGCAGTAGACTACATACCCTACACCCTCCTCTAGTAGCCTCTATATGGAGGCACTAGTCAGCCTCTGCCTCAACTCTTGAAAACTCTAATGGCATATCTCTGACCACACAAAGGGTTTCCCCTTCTTCATCAGCACTGATAGTGGTGTTTCAACTCTAGAGAAATTGGGCACAAATCTCTGGTAGTATCCGACCAAACCCAGGAAACTTCGCATCTCCGTCACACTCCTAGGTGGCTCCCAAGAATGTACCCCCCCAATCTTCACTAGATCAACTGCTACTCCAGCCTCCTATATGACATGTCCTAGCAAAATGAACCTCTTGGATCTAGAACTGGAACTTAGAGAGCTTACCATAAAGCTAGTTCTCTCAGAGTGTGTCCAGTACTACCTGCAAATGGTAGGCATGCTCCTCCTCAGTAGTCGAGTAGATCAGAATGTTTTCAATGAAGACAACTAAAATGTGATCAAGGTATGGATGAAATATCTTGTACATTAGTCTCATGAACACTAATGGATCATTGGTTACACCGAATGGCATAACCAATAACTCATAATGGATATACCGACACCTGAAAGTTGTCTTCTGTACATCCTCTTCTTGTACTTTGAGCTGGTTATATCCTGATCTGAGGTCTATATTTGAGATCCACCATGATCCCTTCAGCTGATAAAAGAGGTCATCAATCCTAGGAAGTGGGTACTTGTTCTTCACGGCACCTGGTTCAGGCGCTGATAGTCAACACAAAGCCTCAAACTCCCATCCACATTCTTGGTGAACAAAATTGAGGTTTTCCAAGGTGAAACACTAGGCTGAATGAATCCCTTCCCTTACAAGTCCTCTAGCTATACTCGTATCTCACAAAGCTCCGTGGGAGCCTTCCGATATGTTGGTGTAGATATAGGTGACATCTCGGGGTAAAAGTCAATGTAAAAGTCCACCTCTCTATGAGGAGGTAGACCTGGAACATCATTAGGGAAGACATCCACGTACTGGTCCACCACTACAGGATAAATCGGACTCTCCACATCAACCGCTCCGTGGGTAAGGCTAGCCAACTGATTAGTGATCGGCTACACTCTCCTCCGGGTAAGTCCATCCTATGCTGCAAAGGCTTCCTTCTCACTGGTGAATGTAAACATAGTCCCACCCATGTTGACACATCGTACTTTGCACCTAATATAGTCAATCTGAGCATGGACTGTAGATAAAAAGTCCATACCCAAGATTACGTCGTAAGGCCTCGACGCTGCTACTAGGAGATCCTAGCCGAAGCTCTCACTTCCTAGAGTAAGCTCGCACTACCGGAACCAGTGTGTAATCATTGAATCTGCTCCTGTAGGAGTCTCTGTCCATAAGGATCGAGACAACAGCTCCATCGGAATCTCCGATCTCCGAACAAGGTTAGTGGCAATAAAGGAATGACGGGCACCTATGTCTATATGTACTATAGCTAAGGTGGAGTAGACAAAATCGTACCTCATATCATATTCGGAGTGCCGTGATCGTAAGCCTCATCTGCCTAGATCCGATCTCGCCCTTGTCCTCCTACTCCCTATGGTCGGGGTGGACCACCTGGTGGTGGTGGCAGTAATATCTCGAGTCATCGCCCACTGCCAGCTGCAGGACCAGCTCCTCTTCCATGTCCGCTTGCTCCATGCAGACCTCCTCGGTTGAATCTGTGCCTCTGATACCAATTTGTCATGACCCATCCCTCGAGGTCTGTGTCAAGACTATTCCAATCCCAACTTCCATAGGCTAGAGGCTGGAGACTAGCACCGAAGGCGTATTCCCTAAAACTGGGAAGGCATTGACTTATAACCTGTAACACACACAACCAACACACATCAAGATATGAACTCAAGTAAACTGAATAGTAAACAGAGTGCGTACAGTAAGTAAAAGGGGCCAGAATACAAGGCCAACTGGAAAGTACATGAAACTTAAAGTACAAGTACACTGGAACAGCTCCTGTGAACACCCGCCAAGGATACTACCAGAAGGGGAGGTACATATCTCGATCGTTCTTCTCTACAGTACGCCTCATCTAAGGTCCAACTACGAGCTACCTCTAGTCTTGGTACTCACATACTCAGTCAGCTCTATTATTTATCTACACCAAACACAACAGTATGCGGGCATAACCCGTGCAGGGGTGAGTATAACGATACTCAATAGGGACCCTGAGACCCTCAAGGTCTCACAAAATCCACCAGGGATAAACCACACAGCATGAAATCAACTAACAATCCTACTTTGGTATATTTTCATTAATATACCTAAGTTATCAAGTAAACTCATCTCAATCATGAGGAAAACACAAAGTCCAACTCCAAAGCTCCAAGCTCAACTATTCCTCAAAGGAAGTAATACCAAGAAGGCAAGTGACACATAGGTATGCCACACAAAATAATACCCCCATGGTATTACCACGATGGAAATTATGACACAGGTACAGACTCATCTCACACCAGGTAAAACATAAGTACATTAGTAGAGATGATTAGATGTAACTATTGAATCATCATACTCTGTTAAGAGGCAGACCCACATAATATCGCTCGGTGCTGACCCACATTGGATCGCTCGGTGCTGACCCACACAGGATCGCTAGGTGCTAACCCACACAGGATCCCTCGGTGCTGACCCACACATGATCGCTAGGTGCTTACCCACACAGGATTTCTCAGTGCTAAACCACATAGGATCGCTAGGTGATGACCCACACAGGATCGCTTGGTACTGACCCACACATGATAGCTAGGTGTTGACCCACACAGTATCGCTCAGTGTTAACCCATAAAGGATCACTAGGTGTTGACCCACACAAGATTCCTAGGTTCTGACCCACACAGGATCACTCAGTGCTTACCCACACAAGATATCTCTTCATTCTTCATGTCACAGCCAGCTACTGGGTTCACATACTATGAATTCCTGTCTCCGGGAGGGTCCTCTCCACAAGCCAATGGTCGATACTACAACTACCATGAATTCCCATGAAGAAGTATCCGAAAGGAAAACCATGTCATATGGGTCACAACACAACAGACTATGCGTCAATCGGACGCTCGATCTATGAGTTATTAGCCTTTTAGTCCCGGGGGCCCGGTGGGATTCATACTTGATCCAACCAAACTGTACCACATATTTATCCAAATTTATAGTGGGGTATAAAATAGGACTGCCTCTCTCCAAGGATTCCAGTGCCACTGACGGTTCGTCCAATAGAAACCTGGTGCCAAAGTTCTGGCCAAATGAGCGTATAGGGTCGAAATTGGCACGAGTCTTGTCTGACCCGGTCGGACCAACCCGGGTCGACCCGGCCCGACTCGGTGGGTTCGGCGCTACCTGTTAGGTGACCCACCCTTCTTGGTCTGGCCTGGCCTGCTGGGCTGTCCGGTAGGCCGCGATGGGCCACAGAGGGCCGCGGTGTCCCCTGAATGGCGAGGTCGCGGGGCGGCTCGGTCGTGGACGGCGCGAGGCTGCGAGGCGTCTCGGTCGTGGGGCATCTCAGTCGTGGATGGTGTGATGCCTCATGGAATGGATGTTGTGGCGTGTAGGGCGCAGAGGTTGTAGGGTGGCTCGGTCGTGAATTACAGAGATCACAGGGTGGCCCTATCGCAGGGCGGATCGGCCACGGAGCATAGAAGTCGTGGGGCGGATCAGCCCTAGGGTGGCTCGGCCACGGAGTGCGGAGGCCACGAGGCGGCTCGGATACGAAGCGCAGAGGCTGCGGGGCGGTGGATACCATACGTGGTAGTGGCTGCGGGTCAGTGGTGCCTTGGGGGGGAGACTACGGGTGGCGGTGGCTTCGGAGACAGTGTCGTTGCGTCGTTGCCTTCATCGCGGTCGACGGTGGTGTCAGCTGCCATTATCATGCCCCACCGTGGTTGGTCGTTGTCATCCTCCATCATGAATAACACCAAAAATCATCACAAGAAATGCTGAGACGATGGGCCATGTTTGTTTGGCCCACACTCTCTCCGCATTAGAGCAGTTGCAAGTGGCTATAAACTCTCTTTAAATTATAAAGAGTTGTCAAAAACGAAAAATGGAAGAATTTAAAACAACCACCCTACAACCTTCAGTAATAATTATTCCCAACCCGCAAAAGAAAACATCCATGTATCAACATGATAGTGATTTAATCCGCATTCTTGGGTATTGAAGGTAAGAACATTGGAATATAATCATACTCAATTTAAACCCCTACCTCGTTCATTTGATGTTGACGAAGAGGTGTAAATAACAGTCATTGATTGAATACGTCCCACATTGGGGGATGTCCCAAGGAAGAAGTCGAACTCGTGCATTGGCATTCTTCGTTGGAGGAATGTTCTTCATGGAAGAAGTTCTTCGTTGGAGAATTGTAATCCTACCAATATTTCTCCTCTCCTAATTCCACCAAAATGAAAAGTAGCCAACTTTTGATATATTTCCCCAATTAAATTTTTGACATAATTTAAGTTGGATCCAATTAATTAATTGTTGAGGTTGGCAAAAAATTAATTAAAGGGGGGTGGCACCATTAAATTTGGGGAAATTTAAAAGGATTCTATATACTTAAGAGGGAGTTCAAGGGGGTTTATCCTTGGGTGGTCCCCACCACCATAACCTTTCATGGGTGGTTTATTCTTGGTGGTCCCCACCTCCTTAACCTCTCATGGGAGGTTTTAGTTCAGTGGTCCCCACCTGTGAAACATCCACTTGGGAGTTTCAAAAAAAAAATAAAAATAAAATGTTACACCATTTTATTTTATTTTATTATTTCACGAATAAGTGAAAAATGAACTTCCACCATCGACCTACTGTGGTCGAGGTGAAGGTCCTCTTAAGAGAATACAGGTGCTATGAGTTAAATGGTGCCCTCAGATTTCAATTTCGAGCACCTGTTCTGAAGTTAGAAAATCATGCTCGCACATTTACTGAACATACCCGAAAAAAAGTTCAGAAATTCATTCGGGCCACACCAGGCCTTGGAATCATGTGCCGTCAATTTTCGTAGACTCTTTAAATTCCCATATAATTAAAAAAATTACATGGAAATTCCGGGTCTTTACATGATGCCTCCATATATTTGAAACTTATTCAACATCCTCAAGAGACTCTAGAACCCTTCTTTAGAAATTTTACAAGGTCTTCATGGTCCAATTGTAACACCCCGAGCTTCCACGATACGCTTCTCATTCAATAATGCAATTGCGTGTGTTGTACGCAACCTCGAGCTCTAACACACACCACAACTAATTAAACTAGCCGTTGTGAATAGTAATACCTACTTTTTGAAATTTTATAAATTTTATTTATCAAAATGGACTTCATTTTTGGATTCGTAATATTGAAATTAGCCTATGTTGAATTTTTGGTATTTTTCTGAGAACTACTAATTTTTTATGAATAGTGAAAAATACTTAAAAACAACTTTTTTAATAAAAATAATTTATAGTGATAAATTATTCTATTTAGTGGTTTTAAAGTATAATTAGAATATATTTTTACCATTTTATCCAATGGTGGTCATTAGAATTAATTTGACATTGAAATTGGACATAAACAATTGTCAATCTTTTGATATATATTGTTTCTTAAAAACACGCTATTTATTGTGACAGCAGGAATTAATTATAAAATTAATTAATGAAACTTATATGTTTTGAATTTTTTAAAATAGAAATAATTTTTGAATTTGGAATATCAATTATAGCTAAGGGTAAAATTTTGGCATTGTTCTGAAAAACTTCAATTTTTGATGAATAGTGAGACCACTAAGTGGTAGTTAAATAACTGATTTTTCGTTTAAATGAAATATTACCACTTCTGTGATTTGATTTTCAAAAATCAGACATACATGGTTTTCATTAATAAGTAAAATGTGGTTCAATGAGATTAAAATAATTTTTTGGTGAATAGTAACTTTTAAGTTCTTAATCGCGATTAGAGGTAATTAGTGTAGTTTAAGGTAAAAATAATGTTTTAATAATATGAGATGAGCTTGACCCTTGTACTACTCCTATTGGATGAGTCATGGCCGACCAAGACAATCCATGGGTCAACTTGGGGACCCCATGGAGCCACTTTGGTTGGAAAATGACATTAATATATATTTATTTAATGTTAAAATTAAATTGACACAAACATGAGTTGTTTTACTAAAACAGTTTTTAAGTGGGGTTACACAAGTCCAAATTTTGACTATAAATATTCATTAGAAATATAAAAATATTTCCTACATCATAGTATTTTTTTTATAATTT
Organism: Viscum album; assembly: GCA_963277665.1. NCBI lineage: Eukaryota > Viridiplantae > Streptophyta > Magnoliopsida > Santalales > Viscaceae > Viscum > Viscum album. The sequence continues at coordinate 1,025,995,280 of OY728126.1, forward strand.
TTATACATTAAATAAATTAAATTATTTATGACATCATTATGATGCAGCGATGACTTCATTATTTAACGATTTTAATAAAATGAAAATATAATGTACAATCAAAGGCTTACACTTGTCCAAAGACTATTGGATGGGTATATTTAGAACCCTTATCACCTTATCCACGAATTATATAAGTGTGGGACCTTTATAATCCTAAAAGCATTGTATAATAATGTAACATTTCCTTACTTTCCAAGAGTTCCCCTCCTCTCCCCTTATAAAAGGCCCCCACCTCTACCACCTCATTCACACTTTCAAGCCATTTGGCTCGACCAAAATCTGCCCAAATACTCTCCCAACTTCCCCCTATTACTCCTAGAAGCCTCACTTTGGGAAGAACTCTTCCCAAGGAAGCCTTTGGCTCAAATCAAAAAGAGTTACCCGATTTTGAGGTAATGTCTTCTCTAATGTTATTTTGTTTCATTTTTCTTCTCCAACCCCCTAAACTCTTTTTATTCATTTATTTTGTAACAACACCAGTATCCTCAATATACTAGGATGTTTTTTTAAGAATTATTCGAGCTACAATTACACACACCTACATCTAATGGTTAAAGAACATACGGTTTCTGTGGATGGCGAATTTCTGCCTCACGAAACGATGATTGTTCAACACTCATATAACACCTTCAAAGGTGGACATTAAGATGTCACTATATTTATATATGATATATAATATGTTTATTTTTTACTTATGCTTCTGTATTTCTCATTTATGGCATACTTTATGATTTCCATTATGGGTAAAATGCTATAATTTCATTTTAGGAAGTGCGGACTACCGCCCCCTCAAAGTGATTTGAATCGTTAATGCCATATGTGGGATGTATAAAGGATGGAGTAGATGGTATTATACACTATATTATACTGGAATTATATTATATATTTTTATCATTATGATTACATTCCATTAAATACGAAATAGAAATGAAAGTAGCGTTCATGCATACGTACGGCTTACCGTCTCCATGAACGGTGCATTTCATTTCTTACCTCTAAATGTTACGTAATATTATAAATGAATGTATATACTGGATATATATGATATATATGAAATCTAAATCATGAATATAATTCTGGAGATAATGGATATTCTACCACATAAACAACTTGTAATTATAAGAAGTTTATTGTTGACTCAAGTACCAAAGATCGACAAAACGACCGTTATTAACTTAAATAATTACATAATGTTTATAACATTGTAATAAGTGATATAAAAAGGATAATGAAATTAAAAATGGTTCTTAATAAGGTATATATTAACTCTATTTTATTATTCAGGAGGTTAAAGAACGGTTGAGTCAAGTCAGACACGAGGTAAGGGAACTTCTTTACCCAACTTCCATTCTTTGGGTTAATCTCCTACTTTCAAATTATGTCATGATATTATTATGTCCTATTTTGTATTTTTACTTCCTTTATGTGTACCTATAGTGAATACACATAATAGATCTATTTTATTTTAAAAGTGATCTTTTTAAGGACTTCGTCTCAATCTCCTTTTATTGAGGCATATTTGGTTTTATATACAACTTTCCTTTATACGGTGTATAAACCCCTTTGACTTTTATGTTTATTCAAAAGGAATATTTTTATACAAAGCGTTTTAATAAACGAAAAAAGGGAATGTTTTTCTTTCCGTACTTATGCGGCGACAACGACTTCTCCACCGCCGTGACCATTATTTGAGTTTCGGCTTCCTCTATAAGCCATACCATCTTTTTAAAAGAAAAATAAATACCATGTTTTACGTTTCTTTTATTTTGGTATTGAAAATGGTTTTGAAAGCATTTTTATTATATCAATGTGTTGTATTGATATCTTGTGATTTAAATATGGAAATGTTATGTTTCCTTTATGCATGTTTTATGTTATACGATTATGTTATGGTTTATGATATGTTTAAACCTATTCATATGAGGAATGTATTGGACTTAATAAGTGACGGGTGGAGCTCGCTATAGCTCCTCGATGCATCGGTAGGTCTCATGAGACAACTAGATGTGGAATTTGCCGAGGCCCTTTCCCAATTTGATTTATGGTTTTGGCCGAGGCCTTAATCATTTTAGACGTCTTGGCCGAGGCATTGAAAAAATGTTTCAGAATGTCTGGCATTATACATTCCCTCATTATGATAGTGGTAATTGATATTGCATGTGATTATTCGACCAGTAGAATATCCATGTGAAGAAGTAAATGGAATTATCTCATTTTACTTTTGCCATATTATGTTGAAGTTCATGTTTAAAAGGCTTTTGTTTTAGTTATACATTGCCTTAAATGTTAATGTTTACTTATGAAAGATTTTGCAATATTGTTATCCTTACTGAGCATCTGAGCTCACCCCTTTCAATGTTTTAATATTTTCCAGGATGTGAAGAAGTATTTTATGAATGACCTACAGGGATTGTCAGAAGAGTATATGAGTGTGGACTATGGATACTTTGTTATTGTAGTTTTTCACTTTATGATGTAATGTAACGTTTACGAATATATCTAGTGTTTCCAAGGCTACTAAACTAAACGGTCTTTCGAGACTTGATCTTTTGTGATCATGCCAATGTTACGAAGTAATACACCGACTCTGGGTAGCTGGGGTCGGGGCGTTACAGTTGGTATCAGAGGCAGTTTAGTACTAACCTTGGAAGCTAGATTTAGATAAACTCTGATTAGAGCACATAGCCCAAAGATAGACTTTGAGGATTAGTATAGAAGAACTTCCTAAAATTTTGTTATTGTAGAGATTTTGTGAGTTTTCCGAGCAATACATCCCTGTCTGGATACGAGCAGGTAGAGGCGGCTCTGGCACAGATGTACCTAAGGGTAAAACCCGAAAACACCGCTTTGAGCTAGACTCGAACGGGAACTGGTGCACGACAACGGGCCTTGCTGCACTCTTGGTTACGACACTCCTGGGGGATATGCTTAGGATAATTCTCGTTTTCTTTACAAACCACTATGAAGGGTTATGAGTATATACTTTATCAAAGAAAAAATTTCTTTTTATGATTATGGATTATACCCATAAATAATTCAATTTATGTAAAGTGTTTTAAAAATATGGAATTATGTATTTTAATTCATAAACTAATCTAGTTTATGCCATTGTTTAGAAATGGCGCCTAGTGGAAGGAATGGAAACCGTATCAATGCACGCACTCCGTGTAGGGATTGCCCTCCTGGTCAAGATAATTATTGTGGATCTGGAGATACAACTGGTACTGATCAACTTATTACCATACTGGGACAACTCACTCAGGTTATGAATAATAACCTTACTCGTATGGAGCACCCTGATCCGCAATGTGGAGGATCAATGTTAGACCGCTTCATGAGGAAACAACCACCAACATTTAATGGGGGTACAAATCCGTTAGTAGCTGAGTAATGGATAAACTCCTTAGAGAAAATATTCCATGCCTTGGGGAGTAGCGAAAGGGAGAAGGTTGTCATGCCAGTTTACAGCCTCACTGGAGATGCCGATCAGTGGTGGTCGCTGATTCAAAACACAAAGGAAGATGATGACGTATCGAATATGGAATGGAGGGAGTTCAAAGAGCTTTTCTTAGAAAAATACTTTCCTCGTGACCATCGAGCAGATATGGAAAGGCAATTTCTGAGTCTGAGGCAGAAGGAGGATGAGAATGTTGCAAAGTATGAGGCTAACTTTACAAGGTTAGCGAGGCATACTGCCGGTTATATACGTAACCCAAGGAGTAATATTGATCGTTTCTTTTATGGGTTAAAACCATTTCTCCACCGAGCTTTAGTATCACAATCCTTCCCATCATACGAAGATATTGTCTCGTGTGCTATCAAGACAGAAAAGGAATTCTATAAGTCTTATGACAACAAAGTAAAGCAAGAGAAGAAGAGAACAGTGGAACAAGAGACAGATAAAGGGAAAAACGGAAAGAAGGATTTTCCATTATGTGATAATTGTGGGAAGAATCACCCTGGTACTTGCCTAAAAGGAATGGGAGTTTGTTATAAATTTGGAGAAAAAGGTCACCAGGCTCGTGATTGTAAGGGAAAGAAAGAGGCTATCAAAGTTGAATGCTACAATTGTAGAGAAATGGGTCATTATGAAAATTAATATCCTAAGCGTCAGGGAAACTTACCTCAGAAAAGGCCAAGGGATCAAGGACAATCTTATGCTGTTACTACAGTTGAAGCAGAATAACTAATGTATTGGTGCTTTTGGACTCATGGATTATATTCTGGTTATTAGAATAATGTGATATATATATAAGGATTGTACTGCAGTACTTGTTGATTTCAGTAAGGTTTTAATATGATGAAGGTAATTATATTTTTAGTATGTGACAATAAGAGAAACTTTACTTTTTTTGGGGAATCTGATAAATTGATTTTGGAATTAAGAGACCTTTTAGAGAAAGTCTAGACAGAGGTATTTTGGATAACTATAAAGGTTGGAGTGGATTAAGTTGATCTTTGGATAGTATTGTTTAAGGTTAAAAAATTTATGAAGATTATTTTTGGAATATTATGATACTATAGTTTTAGGAAAAGGACAACCTGTAGGGTGGGGCATAACCCGTCGCGTCGGAAAAAGCTGCAGGAATCGAACCCACAACCATAGTGCGACATGCCTTTATTTCCTACCACTAGCCTACAGGAAGTCCCTAGTTGTTACAAAATAATTTTACTAATCTAAATGGTATGTGTTGACATTTGGAACCTTATACAATTAGGATAAGTATAATATTTTTGAGTTCTATTATCTTTTTGAGTGAAAGATGAGTTGAAAGTTGAAACTCTAATTGTCAAGCATAAATATATATACCTATCTCTTATTCAATGAATAAATTAATTCTTAAACTTTATTAAAGGGATATTAAAACAAAAAAAATGTGTTATCCTAATACCTTATGTCTTGTTGAACTGATGATATTTTAAATCAACATAGATTGAAGGCTTTGAGGCCCTCAATTTTACAGTTGATTGTGATTGATGTCCTCAATCACTCCCTACAAATATTTATGTTTTTCCTCCAATTATATGTCTCTAATTGCCACCAATGTTCTCCTAATCGAGATCATAATTGGGTGGTGACTCTTTCATTTCCCTTTCCCTCTTATTAAGGCTAAATTTTATTAATCTTATTTCCGATGTGGGTTTTCCACAAAGGTATTTTCTATTTTCAATCTTTTATTTTCAAAGAAAAAAATTTCAAATTGCGAGGACGCAATTTTTTGAAGGAGGGGAGAATGTAACACCCTGAGCTTCCACGATATGCTTCTCATTCAATAATGCAATAGCATGTGTTGTACGCAACCTCGAGCTCTAACACACACCACAACTATTTAAACTAGCCGTTGTGAATAGTAATACCTACTTTTTGAAATTTTATAAATTTTATTTATCAAAATGGACTTCATTTTTTGATTCTAAATATTGAAATTAGCCTATGTTGAATTTTTGGTATTTTTCTGAGAACTACTAATTTTTTATGAATAGTGAAAAATACTTAAAAACAACTTTTTTAATCAAAATAATTTATAGTGATAAATTATACTATTTAGTGGGTTTAAAGTATAATTAGAATATATTTTTACCATTTTATCCAATGGTGGTCATTAGAATTAATTTAACATAGAAATTGGACATAAACAATTGTCAATCTTTTGATATATATTGTTTCTTAAAAACACGCTATTTGTTGTGACAGCGTGAATTAATTATAAAATTAATTAATGAAACTTATATGTTTGGAATTTTTTAAAATATACATCATTTTTAAATTCAGAATATCAATTATAGCTTAGGGTGAAATTTTGGCATTGTTCTGAAAAACTTCAATTTTTGATGAATATTGAGACCACTAAGTGGTAGTTAAATAACTGATTTTTCGTTTAAATGAAATATTACCACTTCTGTGATTTGATTTTCAAAAATCCGACATACATGGTTTTCATTAAGCAGTAAAATGTGGTTCAATGAGATTAAAATAATTTTTTGGTGAATAGTAACTTTTAAGTTTTTAATCGCGATTAGAGATAATTAGTGTAGTTTAAGGTAAAAATAATGTTTTAATAATATGAGATGAGCTTGAAACTTGTCCTACTCCTATTGGATGAGTCCTGGCCGACCAAGAAAATCCATGGGTCAACTTGGGGACCCCATGGAGCCACTTTGGTTGGAAAATGACTTTAATATATATTTATTTAATGTTAAAATTAAATTGACACAAACATGAGTTGTTTTACTAAAACAGTTTTTAAGTGGGGTTACACAAGTCCAAATTTTGACTATAAATATTCATTAGAAATCTAAAAAGATTTCCTACATAATAGTAGTTTTTTTATAATTTTTAGACATTAAATAAATTAAATTATATATGACATCATTATGATGCAGCGATGACCTCATTATTTAACGATTTTAATAAAATGAAAATATAATGTAAAATCCAAGGCTTACACTTGTCCAAAGACTATTGGATGGGTAGATTTAGAACCCTTATCACCTTAGCCACGAATTATATAAGTTTGGGACCTTTAGAATCCGAAAATAATTGTATAATAATGTAAAATTTCCTTACTTTCCAAGAGTTCCCCTCCTCTCCTCTTATAAAAGGCCCCCACCTCTACCACCTCATTCACACTTTCAAGCCATTTAGCTCGGCCAAACTCTGCCCAAATACTCTCCCAACTTCCCCCTATTACTCCTAGAAGCCTCACTTTGGGCATAACTCTTCCCAAGGAAGCCTTTGGCTCAAATCAAAAAGAGTTACCCGATTTTGAGGTAATGTCTTCTCTAATGTTATTTTATTTCATTTTTCTTCTCCAACCCCCTAAACTCTTTTTATTCATTTATTTTGTAACAAAACCAGTATCCTCAATATACTAGGATGTTGTTTTAATAAGTATTCGAGCTACACTTACACACACCTACATCTAATGGTTAAATAACATACGGTTTCTGTGGATGGCGAATTTCTGCCTCACGAAACGATGATTGTTCAACACTCATATAACACCTTCAAAGGTGGCCATTAAGATGTAACTATATTTATATATGATATATAATATGTTTATGTTTTACTTATGCTTCTTTATTTCTCATTTATGGCATACTTTATGATTTACATTATGGGTAAAATGCTACAATTTCATTTTAGGAAGTGCGGACTACCGCCCCCTCAATGTGATTTGAATCGTTAATGCCATATGTGGGATGTATAAAGGATGGAGTATATGGTATTATACACTATATTATACTGGAATTATATTATACTTTTATATCATTATGATTTCATTTCATTAAATATGAAATAGAAATGAAAGTAGCGTTCATGCGTACGTATGGCTTACCGTCTCCATGAACGGTGCATTTCATTTCTTACCTCTAAATGTTACGTAATATTATAAATGAATATATATATACTGGATATATATGATATATATGACATCTAAATCATGAATATAATTCTGGAGATAATGGATATTCTACCACATAAACAACTTGTAATTATAAGAAGTTTATTGTTGACTCAAGTACCAAAGATCGACAAAACGACCGTTATTAACTTAAGTAATTACATAATGTTCATAACATTGTAATAAGTGATATAAAAAAGATAATGAAATTAAAAATGGTTCTTAATAAGGTATATATTAACTCTAGTTTATTATTCAGGAGGTTAAAGAACGGTTGAGTCAAGTCAGACACGAGGTAAGGGAACTTCTTAACCCAACTTCCATTCTTTGGGTTAATCTCCTACTTTCAAATTATGTCATGTGATTATTCGACCAGTAGAATATCCAGGTGAAGAAGTAAATGGAATTATCTCATTTTACTTTTTCCATATTATGATGAAGTTCATGTTTAAAAGGATTTTGTTTTAGTTATACATTGCCTTAAATATTAATGTTTATTTATGAAAGCTTCCACAATATTTTTATCCTTACTGAACATCTGAGCTCACCCCTTTCAATGTTTTAATATTTTCCAGGATGTGAAGAAGTATATTATGAATGACCTATAGGGATTGTCAGAAGAGGATATGAGTTTGGACTATGGATACTTTGTTATTGTAGTTTTTCACTTTATGATGTAATGTAACGTTTATGAATGTATCTAGTGTTTCCAAGGCTACTAAACTAATCGGTATTTCGAGACTTGATCTTTTGTGATCATGCCAATGTTACGAAGTAATGCACCGACTCTGGGTAGCTGGGGTCGGGGCGTTACACCAATAACATTTCCAACACTCTGTAAACAACCACACTGAAACATTATCAACTGTCTTTTTTTACAAAAACAAAAACCAACAAACCATGAAATTAACATGGAATTTTTTTTCCAACACTCTATATATAAACTATGTATATAGTAGTTAATTTAAGGTTCATAATTAAATTGAAAATTACTCTATTAATAATAGTTCTCAGTTTTATATTTTATTAAAAAATATAGAAAACTCATCAATACATAAGAGTTAACCCAAAAATATACATGATACGTGGGTGACTCTAAGTCTCCGTACATACATAATATTTTATATAGAGGTATCCGATGAAAAGGAAAATGTAAGATTAAATAAAATGGTGAAATATATATGTAAGATATTACCAAAGTTAATAAAATTGGAAAGTTAATAAATTCATAGAGATATATAATATAATTGTGGTGATACATATAATATTTTCACTAGTACTTAATATATTTTTTTGTGTACATAGAGGTAACATAGGATATGTTGTCTATATATAATATATTATTGAATATACAAAATATCCTTTAGGGTGATAGGTAATATTCTTCATGAGTGATTTTAGAAAATGTAATAGAATTAATCATTGTGATAAATAATATATTTCTTATGTAAAGTTTCTCATTTTAAATAAATATAATAACTCTAGATGTTTAAATTCAAATGATTCCTTAATGATATTTAAACTATAAGTATCCCGCTTATTTGTAAAATTATTTTGATTCTATATAATATAGATGGAAGGTGATCATATTTTAATTATCCAAAGAATATATGAGCTGATCATAGTTATCAAACATTAAAAGGAGATATTTGAATCCTATAGTGGAATAGGAAGAACAAGATGGTGCCAAAGCATGACGATATAATGTCAGAACTTTCATATAACTAGTTTGGTGCTAGGAGTATAGGTTCAAGGATATACCATTTCTTGAGATTCATATTGATAATAAAAGAGATTTTTTCTATGTGTAGTATAACAAACATAACACACTAGGGACATAGTCATCCACATTTGATGTAGTGACCCATAATTTTATCAATGTAATTTACCTTCTTATAATAATCCCATGTATTATAAAGAACTTATATTGAAAATACAATCCAATAAAACATTATTATCATAAATGAAGGATGATACCTTAATTAGAAACTAAAAAATATTAATTCCAAATAATACAATGGGATAAAAATACAATATAAGATACGTATTATATAAAAAATGGATCTGATCAATCCACTAGAATGACAACACTCAAAATACAAAGATATAGAAATAAAACATTATGTGATAAATAAAATATTCATTTTGAAGATGAAATTATATATAACATTGAGATAAAATAAAAGTGAATAAAGAATTAATTAAATAATATTTAATTAAAGAAATTAAAGAACATATATGACAATTATAAGTCTGACTATTTAAATAGTAATCTAGATATTGGAATAGTAACCTAACCAATTGAATAATAACCTAACCATTGGCATAGTAATTTTCCCATTAAGAATTGGAACATGTTGTTATAATAGTAACCACACATGTGGAAATGTAAAATAATATTTATGTATCTTATAAAATGATAAAATGATATATTTATATCATGGTATAAGTAAATAAATGTTTTAAAAATGATAAATTAAGTGATGGTATTTTTGTAAAACATAATTTTTTTAATTGAAATTTTATAATGAATATAATGATCTAAAAGAAAATTTATTTTCATAAAATGTTTTCATAAATTAATATTAGGTTTTATTATAATGATAATATAAGTTAATGAGACCATAATTAGTTTTTCAAAGGGTCATAAAATCGATTATAATATTAAAATTGTTGTTTTTTGAATAAATTATTATTTTATTTGAAAAATAAATTTATCATTTTTCAAAATACTTTTTACTAAAATTAATTCAATTTTTAAATATACTTTTCTAAAAAATTACTATGGATTTTTAATATTTATATAAAATTATTGAATTTTTGTTGAATAGTGAAAGACTGTAATTTATGATATTTAACATTATAAGCCAAATACATGAGTTTTTGAGTAATTAATAATGTTAGAATCGATTATTTTGAACTCACATGCACCGTTTTATATATATAGTTTGAATAATAAATAAAATTTATAGACTTGAGCCAAAATAGTATACTATTAAATATAATAATAAAAACACCCCTCTCCTCACCTTATAAATACCACCCATTCTCCCCACACATTCTAAGCCTTAAGCCTTTCAAAATCTTTGAAAAACCATATTCTCCAAAATCTTCTCCATGTAAATGTTCTTATGTTCTCACCAAAATACTAATTCTGCATTCCTTAAGGAGTCCTTTAAGGAGGTGATAATCAAGAGGTAACATTCTCAAACTATATCTTTCAATTTATTTTTTCTTCTACCTTCCCTTCATATTATTAATAAAAAAAGCATAATAATTATTATATAATTTATATAATATAATATAATATTTATAATGTAATATATTCTACCCACCCCATTTCTCATCTCCTCTTATTCAAGGAAAAATGAAACCATTTCTCATATCATGTTGGTTAACTGTCTTCAAAGAAGATGAGTTTTTTCTACTAATGCATTCATTGTAACTTTAAATTCACTTATAATTATTCAAAATGAACTTATGATGAATATTATATGTGGTTTAAAATTCTGGAATGTTTATATGTCCAAAACATTAAATAAAACAAAACTAGTTTGAGATTGTCATAAAACCATCAATATAGACTAAACATTTATCATTAATGTTTTATTAAATAAATATTCCATGTGTATAAAAAATTATTTAAGGGAAAAATTAAAATTATGTATTTTCATTAATACCATTTCATTTCACAATTAGATTATTATTCTTGTTTTTCAATTACTTCCATAATTTCACACAAGTGAACTGACCATGAAACCATGAAACGAGCACTCCCATAACAACAAAATTTAACTTTATAAATACTAAAAACATCCATAAATGAACTTAATAAAATAATGATAAATAAAATATATTTGTTAGAGGTTAATAATTAAGTCATTAATTAATATAATTTTATTATATAGGATATTAAGTGCAAGTTTCAAATGCATTCAAACATATGGTAAGGGATCTCTCAAAACCTCCATTTTTCCATTGGGTTATGAATTCTCTATCATAGACTCAATTTATATCAAAATAATTATTATATAAATATAATATAGTATCTATATATATTAAAAAACTATATATATAGCTAAATTCATCTTTCTTTTATGGGGAAATGCATTTTTTAAAAAGTTCCCTTCTCAATTCCTCTCGATAAGAAAATCCAATTAAAGGGAACTTCTCTGTTTCTTACCCATTTTCAAGAACACTCCAAAAAAAATTTTATGAAACCCATATCTTCTAAAATAACTCATTTTATCATGAAACCCCATTTATTTCATTTCTATATTTATGTAAATAATTTTTCCTTTAACATCTTTAAAGACTCTTTATTGTTTTCCCTAAAACTGTGATGAAGTGGAACATTTATAATGTTACCTAACCACTCTTTTAATTCCTTCACATTAGTTGAAAATTTTTACTCATGTTATATTCATAATTTTTATTTATTAATGTCTAATAATTATTTAAATCAATTATTTCATAGATACCATTATTATACACCCTTTGGTTATTCTTTATGACGTGATTATGAAACCCATTTCTTTAAATGGGTAAAACCTATGTTTATTCCTTATGTTTTATTTATTTATGTGTAACACGCATGCATGGAAATGTTATGATGGGTTATCCTATATATTTCTCCAATGAATTGGTTATTTTTTTATCTCATGAGATGTAATTTATGAGAATAGGGAGTAACCCTAATCCATTAGGATACTATGTCCACCATGTGATATCATCTTGGTAGTTAGCTTTGACTCATGTTTATATCATGATATATATTTTTTCCAAGTTACTATGCTTCTATATCTTATGATTTTATTTTCTATTTGTCATTCATTTTATCTGTTTATTAAATATCCATTCCTTTTAGGTTATTATGTTATTCCATTTGACTCATGTGTTATGCTTTATTTCCATGTTTATTCCCTTACTCACCTTTTTAGAATACACATTTTGTATGTATTACTCAGGTTATCCAATTTAGTTATAGGAGATCAAAGGGAGTTATGGGATCATTTTGGTTATTATTAAAAAAATATTCTAGTTTTAGGTTTTCTAATTATATATAAATAGGTGTACGAGGATTGGGTATCTAATTTTGGTAGCATATCATGGTCTAGTTATTTTTGGTATTAACACAAGAAACAATTGGTGGTAACCCTAGGGATAATTCTATGTTTAAGAATAGTTACTATGGATAACCTAGAATAAAACTTAGGGACTCATAAGTTATGATATGGTTTTCATTTATAAGTTATTCTATATAGCTTCACATATTATTTTTTATATGATCATTTGGTAAGTATTCAAACCCATAATTGTTATTAATTAATGGCAGTAAATAAGAGAACTCCTTCCAACAACCAATGTGAGAGGTAATGTGATTATTTCCCTAATGAGATGATAAAACCTAATGGGAATGGGACATTAGAACTTAATTTAAGTACTAGCTCAACTACCTCAATTTATGAATAATAATATGAATCAGATAGAACTCCCTCATTCTTATAACTACCCTGATTTTTCATTCATAACTTATTACATCATTTTAAATAAAAACAATGTGAAATACATACAAAATGAGGATCCAAAGTTTTAGTGTCATGAGAAAATTAGGACCATACATAACATTTACAAAATAAAACATAAAAATTTATTTAATTCTTTATTCTCTAGCTTCTTATTGGCCCTTGAATTCTCCTTAGTAAAAATAATCATCTACGGATATACATCAAAAAGGGGTGATCTACAATCCCATTAAGAAGATAGAAAAGATAATGAAATAATATAACATAGGTTAGTATAACTATTATCATCATAACATAGTCATTTGATCATAATAATGATAAGAAGCACTATAAAATGGCATGGAATGTGGCAATGCATTAAAATGAAACATCATGTCTTAGTGGAAAACTACCACACATAGTTTTAAACAAAGCTAGCAACATGTTCACTCGTATTTCACTTTTCTCATGAGATACATAACATTACCCAATGAATTGTAGTGCTATATAGTTCTAGGCACACCTATTACATCATAACATTTACATTGTGCTATATAATTCTCTGTGCACCCATCACATCACAATATTTACATTATCATACATGCCAAAGAGAATCTACATCAATCTTGAACAGAAAATAACTCCTAGAAGGAAATGGGTTTCATTTCATAAATTAAACAATTATAAAATTTTGATTCCAAAATCATAGAGGTAATAAAATACTTGAATCTTCAACCTTTAGTGAAGTTGAAACAATCTCGAGGAGTAAAATGTGTGTTTTTTTTGAAAGAAGAGTTTTTTTGGAAAACATTATTTTTGTCATAAACTCAAGTTGAAAACATTTATATACCACAAAAGGTAATATAGGGATAAAGAAATGATATTTAAGGGATATTTATATTGAAAATGGGGTGAAAGATAAAAACCCCAAATAAAGAGAGTTGGGTTCGAGAATTCCTCTTACGTTGTGTCTGAAATATTTTTTCCTGTTAATATCCTTTATAATCAAATTATATTCATTAATTAATAAATAAAAAATCTTTTATACATAAAATTGATTCATTAATGTTTTAATATTTTCATAAATTCCATTTTAGATAAGTTATATTGTTAAATTCCGTTGTTCGACAGCACTTGTTTTCAGGGTTTTCATGATTGGTTTGCTTATATTCATTAACAAAAAGTTGGTTTTAGGGAACAGTGAAAGTGTGTAATGGGAGGTGCCCAACTTTAAATTTTTCCATAATAAATGATAAATCTGAGATCTATTTGACAATGAATACTGTGATCCAAAAAATTTAGTCAGTGAAATAGGCGAAGAAGAATCGTGTCCGAACCGAGAGAAAATGATCAATAGATATTATTTTTAAATAATTTTATTAGATAAAGATTTACCTCTGATGAATTCATTATTTGTTGATGTGTTTGGGGATATATATATAGTGCGCCGTTATTTTCTTGTTGAAACCAAGTGCATATTTCCTTTAGTGGTGATCCACATGTTTTCAAGGGATCTCCAAACATGGCCAAATGAGTCTCTAGGTTCTAGCACCAAAGATCCTTTCACTTGAATCATCTACCTTGATTGCCTCAAGAATCACATCCAAAGCATTCTCCTTGATCTGGTGGATGAGGATTGCTCAGTGTTCTTGGGAGTGTTCTTAGAGAAGGGAGTACTGTGGGCTTGAGTGGATTCTCATTGAATCGTTGGGCCTAACCAAATATCCTTATTAGAAAATAATATAATTGGGTCTTTATATTGCTAGGGTTAAAATAAAATAATTGAAAAAGTGCCTTTATTATTATTTAGTTCTAGAATATCCCCATGTCAAAGGAGAATAATAGTTATATTATTTTTTCTTGACACGCACTTGTCCTGAAAATTGTAATTAAATATTATTTAATTAAATAATATTAAATATTGTCATTTCTTATCGAACCATTAAACTCGGTCCGCCATTCCTAGACAATATTTATTGGGCCTTGAATAATGTCTAATTATTTATTAAATAAATATCCCTGCATTATTCTCCAATAAATAAATAAATATTTTCTTTACTAAATAGGAAGTAAATATTTATAAGTGATAAAGTATACATGGATAATTATTAAACCACATATGGGAAAATTATTTATTCATCCTATTTAATAATAAATAATAATATATTATTTAACTGAGATTCTGGATAAACTTAGTATGTGACCCTCTAACCCACTTTCTGAGTGGCATGAGGAAAATTAGGCTAAATTCCAAGGTTTGCATCTAGAAACAATCCAAGGAACCCATATATAAATAATTTAATGCCTAAACAACATGTTATCTCGTAATAATACTTACCATGTGATATAATCCCTTTATCACAATATCTCAAATCAAGTAGGTTGCATGCCAGCGACATCAACTTATGTGCTCGATTATCTTTTGTTGGAACCATGGTCTTCTATGCATGATTTGGAGTATGTTTTGTGTTTGTTTTCAATCCTCAATGGAAGTTTGGAATGTGTACCAGCAAAGAGATCATATAGTTTAAGCAGACAATAGTACTGAAGGTGGCCTCGTTTCCCAGTGTTTGCCAAATTTTTGGAGTCCAAAATTTGGAAGTTGGTGAGCATCGTGAAAATAGGATTTCCATGAAGAGCATAATTAAATATGGCAATGGTATGAATTTCACGAAGAGTTGCTTAATGATTTGGAATTCGCGAAGTCCAGAATTATGGAGGTGGTGATTCTTCGTGATTACGTCAAGGCTTCGCAAACGGCAGAGGATGAAGATCATTGCAGTGACAAAGATATTTGTGTGGGAGATTCACGGAGAAGGCATGAATTAAATGACGGAACACTCCATGATTACGAAGATCTCCGTGAATGGAAAATGGACATAGTGCTTCGTGATTTTGAGATAATTTCAGCAGGAACTTTGGAGCTTTGCGATTTGAGCGAAAATGGCGCTGAATTCACGCGGAAGGGTCGAGGGTCGCTGGAATCGCCTATAAATATAGGTCGACCCCCTCGAGAGAAGGGGGGAGCGCTCTCAACGAAAATCCTTTGCTCTCAGTTCGCAAAGGTCACTCGCAAAGGCAGTGTGCTTCATGAAAGAGGAGCTTCACGGTGGATATTCTAGCTCCGGGAAAGTCATGCGCCCCGCATTGGTTTAGTGAGCTTCATGAAGAGGCGGGTGCTCCGAGATAGCCAATCCTTGTGAAGGCTTGTGCATTGCGAGAGTGCTTCACGATTGAGCTTCTCGAAAAGGCAGGGACTCTGCGAAGGCTTGTTTGAGATTTTCAAAATTGGGAGCCTTGCGAAGTAGGGTACTTTTGGAAGGCCCTTTCCAAAGGTTGTTTGCTCAGTGGACAAGGGAAAAAGAGGTATTTATCAGTGGATGAAATTTGGACTTTAACAGAGCATCAACTCAGGACTCTGATGCAAGAAAAGTCTCATGGTGAACAAGAGACAAAGAACTTCATGTCTATCTATTGAAGATACCTTCATGCCTATAAACTGAGTGGGGATTATCCAATGGCAGTGAGCCAGGGGGAGTCAATGGGAGTGACCCAAAGGATGCAGTGAGCTATCCATGAACTATTGTGAAGGCAGTGATCCTGGGACAGAGTGACTGTGCCCGAACCTTTTTAATCCACATCTAGTGAAGATTATTGGAATTAGGTACGACTGGAAACTTTTCGGCATATGCTCCTTGGATGTAGCCCTTAGTGGTGAACCAAGTAAAAATTGTTGTGTCTTCTCCTTTGCAAGAGAATGATTGATTGTTGATCATATCCATCATACAGGTTCATCTAGTTCCTACCAACGTGGGAACAAGATCCTTTATTTTAAAAGAAAAAGTTGACACCCTGATTCACCCCTCCCCTCTCAGGGTGTATCGGGGTCCTACAAGTGGTATCAGAGGGTAAAGGTTGTTGGAGTTGAATCTGTCTTTTGTCGCCATGGAGAATGCAGTCAATGTTAGGGGAGTCCCTCTCTTCAATGGAAGTAATTTTCAGATCTGGAAGAACAGGATGAGATCTCATCTAAGATCTCTGGGAATGGAGGTTCTGTTTTCCACTGTGCAAGGAATACAAGTCACTGATCCAACAGGCCTGGCTATGACTGACATAGATAGGAAAATTCTTGATGCAGATGCTAAAGCACAAAATGCACTCACTACAGCTCTTTATGATCAGATCTATCTAAAGGTGATGAGTTGCGCTTCAGCGAAGTCTGTGTTGGATAAACTTGAAAACATTTATGAAGGAGATAGCAAGGTAAAATAGGCAAAACTTCAGGTTTTACACAACAGGTTTGATGATCTAAAGATGCTTCCTAATGAGAATGTAGATTCATTTTTCAATCTAATTACTGAAGTAGTGGGAGCAATTAGAGGTCTTGGAGAAGAAATCAAAGACATTGATATCGTAAAGAAAATCTTGAGAAGACTTCCTCCCATGTACAATGAAAAGGTGTCATCCCTTGAAGAAATAGATCTATCTAAACTATCTTTGGATGATTTGTTAAGTAGTTTAGTGGAATATGAGATGAGAGTCAAACCCGAAGATGCCACAACTCGCATGAACAAGGAAATGGCATTCAAATCCACGGAAAAACTGAAGATTTCAGAATACAGTGGTGGTGAAGATGGCCAGGAAAAATAAATTCTTTCTCTCATCACCAAGAAGCTGAAAAAGGGAAAATGTAAATTTAGAGGTAAGCTACTTATTGCATGTTTCCATTGTGGAAGAGTTGGTCACATTGCCTCTCAGTGCCAAAGAAAGTTAGATGATGATGAGAGCGAAGATGAAGACACTGAGAAGCCTTGGAATTTTTTTTTCAAAAAGGGTGACTTCAAATCTAGAAAGAAAATACAGAGGAATAGTTTTGTCTGTGAAGAAAGAAGATGATGATATTGAATTTTGTGAGGAAGAAGAACCAAAATTTAAAACCGGAAACCATGTATCCATGATGGTTACCACTGAAATATCAGAATCCTCAATCAATAAAGGCAGTGATAATCAGATTACTTCTATTGGTAATCCAAAGATTCAAATTAAGGATTCTTTCTCCAAGCTTGAGAGTAAATGTAAGAGATGTAATAAGTGGAAGGAAATAGTGGAAGGATCATCAGAATATGTTGATGAACTTGAAACTGAAATTGAACATCTAGAATAATTTGTGAAAGTTCATTAAAAAATCCTTGAAAGAAATGATGATGGAGTGGATCTAAAGCTGAGAATTGAAGAGAAAGGAAAGGTTATCAATGACCTCACGTCCATATTGAAAGAAAAGTCCAAGTCTGTTTAGGGTCTTGAGGAGGAAGTTGTTACTCTTAGGAGTATACTTGAGACAGAATCATTTTCCAAAGAATCAAGGATGAAAATACAGTTTAGATGATTCTCAGATGCAGAATTACTGGCAAGAGCCAAGTGTGGTTCAGATGGGGTTGAAAAAATATTGAGTGTTCAAAGACCCTCTTGCATGGGAAAGAGTGGAATTGGCTGCGAATAGGAGACATCATCTTCTGGAAATAAAGAGAGCCAAAAGAAAGACAAAACGAAGGTTGAACATGTTGAAACATTTCCTGAAGTGCTGAAAAAGAAACCCTCAATCCAAACTATAAGGAGAACTGACAATTATCCTCAAACATTCAGAAATGACAGGAAAACTATTTACCCAAGGATGAAGGTATGAGGGAAAATTCAGGTGAGAAGACATTTCCTCTCATGAAGTGTCGGTTCTATGGCTATCTGGGCCATACCATGTCATATTGCGAAGAGGAAAGGATCTACTTGAATGGAGAAGATCTGGGAAGTCATCAAAGGAGATCGATTTCAAATCCGCCATCTTATAGAAGAAATATCTTCTATGGTTACTGTTTTAATTGTTCTAACTTTGGCCATAAAGCTATGTATTGCTGGCAGTAGTACGACCAGATAAATTCATACAACACTCAAAGACGGACCAGTTTTCATCCTCCTGATGATGTTGTTCTCACAGACAGTTTTTCCCCTCTCGAAGAGGATTATGGGTATGAAGAATCAGATTACTTGGAAGAAAGTATTAAAAGGCCATCAATATCCTATTCTCAATCCAATATCTCATGGAAAGAGAAGCAGAAGATCTAGAAATCCAATCTT
Source organism: Viscum album (assembly GCA_963277665.1). NCBI lineage: Eukaryota > Viridiplantae > Streptophyta > Magnoliopsida > Santalales > Viscaceae > Viscum > Viscum album. Next base: position 1,026,014,361 of record OY728126.1, read on the forward strand.
GCTGAAGTGGAACTCAAAGCTACAAAGAGCAGCTACACCCGGATCCTTGATAGTGGATGCTCTTCCCATATGACGGGAAATGCTGACCTTTTGAAAAACATTGAAAAGAAGGTTGATGGAATAGTACGTTTTGGTAATGATGGTGCTTTTAAGATTAAAGGCAGTGGGAATACTGATCTCACCAACATGGAGCTGAAGAAGACTAATGTTCTTTTTGTGGATGGTCTATGCCACAATCTTATTAGTGTAAGTCAATTCTATGACTCAGGGATCATAGTAGCCTTCAATCAAAAAGGCTGCACTATAAAAGAAAAGATAGGAAATTCTCTTATGAAAGGCTGTAGAACAGATGGAAACTTATATCAGGTTGACAGAAAAGTGAACTCTTGCTATTTTTCTGTTGAAGAAGAAAACAATTTGTGGCATCGAAGGCGGGGGCACATTAACCAACAAGACATGGAAAAGATATCTAAGATGAAGATAGTCATGGATATTCCCATTCTAAAACGTGAATGGGAAAATTCTTGTGATGCCTGTATTCGTGGGAAACTGGTTTGTAGTTCATATCGGCCAAAGAAGAAAAGGGCATCGCATCTTCTTGATCTCATTCATACAGATGTATGTGGCCCAATATATGTTGCTGGAACCTATGGAGAAAGGTACTTCATCCTTTTCATTGATGATTATAGTAGAATGTCTTGTGTAATGGTGATCCACAGGAAGCGAAAAATACTTGATTATATGAATACTTATCGACGGATTTCCGACAATGATACTGGATAGAACATAAAAGTCCTATGATCTGACAATGAAGGGGAATAAACGTCCATCGAGTTTGAAAATTACTTAGAAAAACATGGAATACAGCATGAGGTAGCTGCTGTGAGAACTTCACAACAAAATGGAGTTGTTGAGCGCCATAATCGACAGGTAAACAATATGGCCAGGACTATGCTGATTGGGAGTGGTATCTCTCGCCTTTACTGGAAAGAGGTTGTTCAATCTCCAGTGTACATTCAAAATCAAATAGGACTTTATATGGGTGAGACAAAGACACCATATGAATTGTGGAATAGAAGGAATCCTTATTTAAAATAATTTCGTGTCTTTGGAAGTAAATTATCTATCAGGAACAAATAAGGAAATCAAGGGAAATATGATGACAATGCAGATGAAGGAATTTTCCTCGGTTACTCAATGAACAGAAAATCCTACAAATGTTTCAACAAGCGTTTAGGAAGGATTATGGATAGCAGTGATGTTAATATAATTGAAGAGAAAATCCCAAATGCTTCAAGGACGTCATATGCTGATGTGATAGAAAGTTAGTAAGAAAGTGAACGTGAAGAAAATACAAATGAATAAATAGAGGAATTTGTTCAAAACACTCAGCAGTCACATCATGATATTGACTCAGAAGAAGAAACTGTGGCTAAAGAGAATGCTACTGAACCTCGCAGGAGAAATAGAAGATCTGATATTGATCCATCCAACATAATTGGGGACAGGAGTGCACCCACTCAATCATGAAGGATGAGGAATAACATGCAATATTCATTTCTATCAATTGTAGATCCATCCTCATTCGATGAAGTTGCAAATGATGAATCTTAGGTGAAAGCCATGATTGATGAATTAGATCAGATTGACAAGAATCAGACATGGGATCTTGTCTAGAGACCCGAAGGTCACAATGTGATTGTTACCAAATGGATCTTCAAAAATTAGTTTGATGAGCATGGAAGTTTCATCAGAAACAAGGCACGACTAGTATGTAAAGGATACTCCCAGATTGAAGGCATTGATGTTGAAGAAACCTTTTCTCCAGTGGCCAGACTAGAGTCGATCAGGATTTTCCTTTCCATGGCACTCCAAAGAGGATATAAATTATATCAAATGGATGTAAAGATAGCATTCTTGAATGGTGTACTCGAAGAAGAAGTCTACATTGAACAACCAGTGGGCTTTGTTTTGGGTACTGATGAAACAAAGGTCTGCAAACTGGAGAAAGATCTATATGGTTTGAAGCAGGCACCACGGGCGTGGTACTCACGGCTGGATTCATATCTCAAGAATATGGAATTAAAAATAGGAGGAGTTGATCACAATCTCTATGTGAAGAATTCTTCAAAAGATCAATTCATGGTTCTAGTCTACATTGATGATATCATATATGGTGGAAACAGGCCGAAACCAGTGGACGAATTTACCAACCACATGAAATTAGAATTATAAATGTCTATGATTGGGGAGCTCACATATTTCTTGGGGCTGCAGGTGATTCAAAAGAAGGAATACACTTTCATTTCTCAGAAAAAATATGCGAGAGAGCTGCTGAAGAAGTTTAATATGCAAGACTCCAAACCAATGTCAACTCCAATTGCATTTGGAACTAAACATGGAAAGCATGAGGATGGGGACTCTGTTGATCCCACCATGTATAGGAGGATCATTGGGAGCCTAATGTACCTGACAGCGACACGGCCAGATATTGTCTTTGCTACATTCCTTACGGCCCTCTTTCAGAGTAATCCAAAGGAGGAACATATGGCGGCGGTAAAAAGAATCCTGAGGTACATTCAAGGTACACATAACTTCGGGTTATTTTTTGTTGTAGGTAGGGACAGTGAATTATTAGCATTTTCTGATGCTGACTGGGCTGGTGATATAGTAGACAGAAAGTCCACTAGTGGTGGAGCTTTCTATATTGGGCAGAAATGTGTTGGCTAGTTGAGAAAGAAATAATAAAGTACTTCTCTTAGTACTACTGAAGCTGAGTATATCTATGCCACAAAGGCATGCACTCAAATGCTATAGATGAAGCAACAATTAACAGATATTGGTGATGAGGTAAAGCAACCAATGGAAATTTACTATAATAACAAGAGCCCAATTGATATTACGAAGAATCCTGTTCAGCATTCCCGTATGAATCATATTGAAATCAGGTATCACTTTATCAAAGAAAAAGTTGAACAAGGGGTGATTATAATGGATCATGTGAGAACTGATGAGCAATTGGCCGATATCCTGACCAAGCCAATGTCTAAAACTGTGTTTGAGAACCATCGGTTGAACCTCATTGTTCAGCCACCTCCCAGTGCATAAGGAGGTTACACAATACCCCTCTCCCATTTTTGATAACTTTTTTTATCTTTTTATGGCTATGATGCAGGTTTATGGGGGAGATACTATCCAGGGGGAGTATGGTTTGAGCTGAACGTTGAACAAATTACTGGTCTTTGGTTTTATTGTCAATGGGGGAGAAAAGAGAAAGGAATAAATTCATGCAACTTCTATGATGAGAGGAATGAGAAGGAAAACAGTGGAACCCAATTCAAGCCTCCTATCTTCTTTTCTACACCGAGCATTTCTCACATAGACTTAGAGTGTTGGATGAGTTGATTCTTTCATTTTTGGTTTTCACATGGATGGAGATATATTGAATTTATTTTCTGATTGCCAACAAACCCAAAGGGGAGATTGTTGGAACCGTGGTCTTCTATGCATGATTTTGAGTATGGTTTTTTTTGTTATCAATCCTCAATGGAAGTTCAGAACGTGTACCAGCAAAGAGATTATATAGTTCAAGCAAAAAACAGTATTGAAGGTGGTTTCGTTTCCCAGTGTTTTCCAAATTTTTGGGGTCCAAAATTTGGAAGTTGGTGAGCATCGCGAAAATAAGATTTCCATGAAGATCATAATTAAATATGTCAATGGCATGAATTTCGCGAAGAGTGGCTTAATGGTTTGGAATTTGCGAAGACCAGAATTATGGAGGCGGTGATTTTTCGCGATTATGTCAATGCTTCGCGAACGGCAGAGGATGAAGATCATCACGGCGATGAAGATATTTGCAAGGGAGCTTCGCGGAGAAGGCGCAAATGAAATTACGGAACACTCTGCGATTACAACGAGCTCTGCAAATGGAAAATGTCTGTAGTGCTTCACGATTTTGAGAGAATTTCAGCAGGAACATCGGAGCTTCGCGATTTGATATGAAATGGAACTGAATTTGCGCGGAAGGGTTAAGGTTTGGTGGAATCGCCTATAAATATAGGTCGACCCCCTTGAGAGAATGGGGGAGATCACTCAACAAAAATCCTTTGCTCTCAGTTCGCAAAGGTCACTCGCGAAGGCAGTGTGCTTCGCGAAAGAGGAGATTCGCGACGGCTATTCTAGCTCCATGAAAGCCATGCGCCCCGCGTTGGCTCGGTGAGCTTCGCGAAAAGGCAGGTGCTCCGTGATAGCCAAACATTGTGAAGGCTTGTGCATCACGAGAGTGATTCGCGATTGAGCTTCGCAAAAAGGCAGGGACTCCGCGAAGGCCTGTTTGAGCTTTTCAAAATTGGGAGCCTTGCGAAGTAGGGTACTTGGCGAAGGCCCTTTCCGAAGGTTGTTTGCTTAGTGGACAAGGGGAAAAGAGGTATTCATTAGTGGATGAAATTTGGACTTTCACAGAGCATCAACTCAGGACTCTGATGCAAGAAAAGTCTCATGCTGAACAGGAGACAAAGAACTTCATGTCTATTTATTGAAGAGTCCTTCATGTCTATAAACTGAGTGGGACTTCTCCAATGGCAGTGAACCAGGGGGAGTCAACGGGAGTGACCCAAAGGATGCAGTGAGCTATCCATGAACTATTGTAAAGGCAGTGAGTCTGGGACAAAGTGATTGTTCCCAAACCTTTGTAATCCACATCTAGTGAAGATTACTGGAATTAGGTACAACCAGCAACTTGTCAGTGTATGCTCCTTGGATGTATCCCTTAGTGGTGAACCAAGTAAAATTTTTTGTGTCTTCTCCTTTGCATGTGAATGTTTGATTGTTGATCATATCCATCATACAGGTTCATCTAGTTCCTACCAACGTGGGAACAAGATCCTTTATTTTAAAAGAAAATGTTGACACCCTGATTCACCCCTCCCCTCTTAGGGTGTCCCGGGGTCCTACATCTCTTTCTTTGAAATTATAGAAATATAACATTCCCATTTATCACCATGTATATAGATTTATTTAGGAAATATTATTTCCATCAATGGGATAGATATATTAACTTATGTTAAATAACATAATGTATTAATGATTTCTCACATTATTCATTAATTCAATATTACTCGTGACGCACCCATTGTATCTTACCTCACTGGGAATACATGTCCTCATAGTTTTTTTTAATACATCTATGTTCATGAATCATAATACTCATTAATAATAATCTTAAATTATAAGTACCAATAAAAACATCTGTATATAGGAGCATCCAATGACACATATGAATGTAGATATTTTACCGGTAGGTCTCGTTCTCATAAAATTCATACTGGATATTGCTAACGGAGTACTCCATGAGAATGTGACTCAAATCTTTATGAGTCTCCACTCCTGATAGTCTATATCATTTGTTTCCCTCAAATGATATCTTTTATCTATAGAACATAAATTATTGAATAGTGTTACAACACTTCTAGGTTCCCATCATATCGTGGAACTTCTATGAACATTTAATGTGATAGCTACTCTTAGGACATTATCACATACTATGTTATGTAGAATAAATATCATGATGTGATAAGGAGTTTATTAATATTCAAAACTAGGAATACAAGTTTATCATAATGTATAAAGAAGTTGTTTCTAAGGAACCAACTCCAATAGACTCCTACTTGCACTAGAACCAACTACAAACAACCTTTAGTCCACTATCTCTTACATGATACTCATATTTTTGTGGTGGTAAGCCTTTCATCATGGGGTACACCACGTTCTCTTCTGTGGGTACTCTTATTAATGCAACTTCACCCATCTAATAGAAATACTTTAAGAGGTGATTCTACCAAAGTATATTCTTTGTCTGTTGGTGTGACCTTGGCACTTTTACAAGATCCAATGATATAGTATTATAAACTACAATGTTATAGGAAATTTACTGCTAGGTACCACATCAAGAACCCGGACAATGTTCTGAATCCAATTTTATTCTTTGGGTGCATCAGAAGCCTTTATATACACAAACTCCACTGTAGAATCAGCGCAAAAGGGAATCTTTGAACACTTCCATCTCACAGCTCCTCTGTTGAGAAAGAAAACATGTCTTGATTATGACTTAAGATCATTTTGATCTGTCTAAAAACCATCATCAATATAACCCCTAATGATCAAATCTTCATATCCTCCATACACTAGGAACATATCCTTAGTTCTTTTTAGATACTTAATGATAGCCTTAATAGAAGACCAATCTCGTTCTACTAGATCTTCATGATATATGCCTACCATGCTCAATTCATAAGAAACATCAAGTCTAGTACAAAACATGGCATGCATGATTGAATATATCATTGAAGTGTATGGAATATTACTCAGTCTGTCTTTCACTTGTTGTTTCTGATGACACATTTTATTAGAAAGATTTAAACGGTGTGACACTATAACTAATCCCCTCTTGGATTGTTCTACAATAAATCTCTATATTATCTGGTCAATATATGTACTTTGACTAATTCCATGCATTATCATGGATCTATCAAGAGTGATATTGATCCCTAGAATGTAGTCTATGTCTCCTAAGTGCTTCATGTAAAAACACTTACTCAACCAGCCATTAATATATTTTAAGAATGGTATGAAATTTCTAATAAGTAATCTGTCATAAACATATACAACTAGGATAATGACCACATTCTCATTAAACCTTTTATAAGAACATGGATCACATTCTTTCTTAATTAAACCAAATTAATTTATGGATTAATCAAATCAAATGTTTCATGACCTAGATGATTTATTTAATACAAAAATGGATCTATGCAACTTGAAAATCCTTTTAACATCACCAAGAGTCAAAAATCCTTTTGGTTGTGTTGTTTGTACATCTTCCTAAAGGTTATCATTAAGGAATGAAGTTTTGACAACCATCTCCTAGATCTCATAGGAATGGTAATTTGAAATAGAAACTACGATTCTGATGGATTTAAAAATAGAACTGAAAAAAAGGTTTCATCATAGTCAATACCTTAACACTATTTAAAACCTTTATCCACTAGCCTTGATTTATAGGTACTTACATTACCTTCCATGTCCAGTTTTCTCTTGAACACCCATTTACACCCAATAGGCATTAAAATAATTAAAGGATCTACCAGAACCCAAAATCGGTTTTAATACATGGAATCTATCTCATAATTTATAGATTATAGCCATATTGCATCTTATGAGCTCTCTACTACCTCCTTGTAGGAGATAGATTCATCATTATCCAACAATAATGATTCACCATCCTCAGTGATTAAAAAACCATATCTCACTAGTTCCCTTACCTCTCTTACACTCCTAAACAGTACTTGTGTTTCAATAACAACTACTTCCATGGGGACCTGAAGAACTTCTTCCTGTACAAAATCCTATGTATCTTGTTCATTAACTTCATTGAATTCAATATTTCTACTACTATCCTTCTCATGGATGTGATCCTTCTCTAGAAATACAACTTATCTGATGGTAGTCACTTTCATGTCTGAGGGGTTGTATATGAAGTATCCCTTCCTTTCCTTGAAATACCCTATAAAGATACACCTCTTGCCCCAGGGTTCTAGTTTTTTTCCCTATAAGGCCTTAAAAAATTCCTCTCAACACCATACATGTGTATATGATAAAATTGGTTTCTTTCCACTCCATATCTCAAAAATAATTCCATTTTCCACTTTAGATGGTACTCAGTTTAATATGTATGTAATAGTTTGTAATGAATATCCCCAAAAGGAGAATTGAATATCTGCATGAATCATCATCGGCCTTACCATGTCCAAAAAGGTACAATTCCTCCTTTCACTAACACCATTATACAATGGTGTATAAGGTGGTGTGAGTTGATATAGAATCCCAAACTCCAATAAATATTTGATGAAATCTTGGTTAATATATTCACCACCTCAATCCAATCAAAGCTTCTTTATCTTCTTTCCAAGATGATTCTATACTTCATTATTGAATTCCTTGAATTTCTCAAAGTACTCAAACTTATACCTCATCAATTAGATATATCAAAATCTACTCAAGTCATTAGTAAAATTTACAAATTAATAATATCCGCCTATAGATTCTACTAGAAATTATCCACAAACATTAGTGTTTACCACTCCTATAAGCTCTTTTTCCCATTCACCTTGTCCTCCAAATGGTGGTTTGGTCATTTTCCCCTTGTAAATAAGAATGAAATCTATCAAATGGTTTTATATCATAAGTGTCTAATTAGACATCTTAGTAGAGATTTGTGAAATGTGTCTTGTTTACATGACTAAGATGGTGATAAAAAAATTGGGTATTATATGAGTCATCTAAACTTGATTAGTTATCAACTTCCAACACATGGTTTTTATAATTTAATACATAATGACCATTATTTATATGTTCTATACCATAACATATGTCTTCCTTATAAAAGAAACACGTTTTATTTCCAAACATGAAAATAAATCCATCTGTATCTAAACTTGATAATAAAATTATGTTTTTGGTAATAGTAGGTACTTAATAACAATCTCATAAAACCAAAATCATTCCTATTGAAAATGAAAGATGGTAGTCACTAATGGAAAGTGCAGACATCCTCACACAATTGGAAGCTCGTATATCCACCTCTCCACTGACAATTTTCTATAATCTACTTTTTTTCCAACATTTGGATACATATGTGAGCACCACAAGGTGTATATAATATCCAATGTGTAGATATGGAAAGATTGCACTCGATAACAAATTCATCCTTATCTTCCCCTTGATACTATGTGTAGTGCCTCTTCTAGTGTCCTGGATTTCCACATGAAAAATATATCACCTCTTTTTCAATTCCCTACCCCTGGATCTTCTTCTTCTTATTAGGACAGTGCTCGGGGGCTTTATAATGATGATAAGTCTTGGGACCCTTTTCCTTGTCCTTCCTCTTCTTATCAACCATAAGGGATGGGTATTTTTTACACCCCATGTCCTCATCCACTTGGTGAATCAAGGTCAAATGTTCCAATATACTCTTCTTGTTATTTCGCATATTATAATTCACAATGAAATTAGAAAAGGCCTTGGGAAGTGATGAATGTATGAGATTTGTGTTTAAATACTCCTGGTATTCAATCCTTAAGATGTATAGGCATTCAATGTAGCCAATAATCTTGACTACATGAGTCCCGACTGGTGTAGACTCTCCAAGATTAGTGTTAAACAATTATATGGAGATCTCATACCCCTATTTTCTTTCCTTCCCTTGATAGAGACCCCAAAGGTGATAAATAATGCTATATGAATCCATTTCCTTATGTTGCTTGAAAATATCATTAGACATGGATGATAACATGAATAAATTAACATCAGTATCATCATTAAAATGTTTCTTATAGAATGATAACTCTTCATAACTTACCTCATTGTTAGGATCAACTGGTAAAGGTTCTTCCAGCATATACAATTTCCTTTCATGGTGAAGGATGATCTGTATGTGCCTTTTCCACTCTTGGAAATTAGTTCTGGTAAAAAAATCATTCTAAATTATGGATCACAATGATATGTTTCATGTTATTTCATTTTTTTCTACATAATAATATCAGCATAATTTTAGTACTTTATCTGATAAAATTTAGAAAAATAAATAAATATTATATTTATTAGTCTCCAACTATTTTATTGAAGCCCAATAGCCTTCGCCATTTGGTTTAGAATGTCATATTTCTTGGAAATTCAAGTGGAAAGGATCTGTATTCCTCTTATCATTACCCCATATTTGGTTGGTACAACAACTCTAATGGTTTTAGGTAGGCATTTCAAATTCCAATTGTATTAACTCATAGTTCCTTGATCTTCTAAGTGGACTCCCCAATCATGAAATCATTAATTTATGTTTACTCAACCGTTGCCTCTCAGTCACACCAAGCCCTGCTTTGGCAATAAAACCTTTATATGAACCATGTTATGTTAACCCAAAACCTCTGGTCAAAATTCCCTAATAATTGAAAGCACCCCAAATTTTGATGTTCAAGAACTTTGAACAATGTTTTGATTCTAATTGAATTAATGGAATGTTATACTGACTTAATATTTCATTGATTGATTTTATACATTATGCATAAATTTCAAGTTATTATCTTTATTACATGCTTGTTAATATTAAATGGGATTACTTGTGTGATTAACCATGTATTATATAATATTTATCCATAATCCAGTTTATTTTAGTTTTATCTTGCATGCGTGTTAATTCATTAATTAGGTGATCAAAACAAGACATCCATAATGAAATTACCATGAAACTAACCAAAATAAAATAAAGGGTATGATCGTGATATTATACTAATGGATAGTTTATCTATCGATTGATATACTATCAGTTTACCTAGGGGATAAACACCTTGAACTAATTGAGGTTCGTGTTTACAGCTTTCCATATGTCCACCTTTGTATCTCCTTCTATTAGTTTCACCTCAGTTCCTAACTTGGACTACCTCCACTATATTGGGAACTCCATCCATTACATATGTAATTTACTCATGCGAAGGTGACGGGGAAAGGGGTTTATGTAAAAGAAACCATGTTCAAAAATTCCCTACATAATAATGAAGAGATAAGGCACACATGACAATAATTTAATTTAATAATAAATTAATTAAAACCAACCACATGATAAAGTTATGGTCAATCTCATTATCATCCACATGCATTAAATATAGTTTGTATTTTAATAAAACTAGCATTCAATTATTTAATCATTATTATATAAGATAAATTGTGCGTGAATTGATTAATTATCATCTTTAATTAATCAATCTTTTTATGTTAATTCTTATTTGATTTTTCTTGAGATTCTCATTCATTTTAATTTTAAACAAATTAAATAAATCCATTTAAAATTATCCTTGTACATAAATTTACCTTGTAGGAAAATGTTGAATACCTATCCAACTCCACCCAACATGTATTATACTCATATACTATTTTACTCTTGTGAAATATGACATATACAGCTTATCACATAATTTCACAACATGTACATCACAGATAATTACAAAAAATACATAATTTTTTGATCACATGTTATTCTTCATTGTACGTAGAGTAACAACTTTTAATATGACTCATACATGATATGAATATCTTGAACATTACGCAGATATTAATCAAATGATTAAATATTTATGTATATTAAAACCTATCACATGGTGTGTCCTTCCTTTACGACCACATCCAAGTACATGTCTCAAGGTTTTCATAGTAAAATAAATAAATTTGAAATCAATGTAACTTTTTATAAGTACATGGCATATCGATTTGATCTACATGTCATGTAAACCTTTCATCATTTATCTGAGGTACATGCCTAGGGAATTGGCATGTAGTATGTGCCTCAGAAAATTTAGAGTACACGGCATGTCCAATTGGTCGGGTTCCATGTTGACTCGGTGTTACATGGTCACCCGTCAAGTAGGTCATGTATTGAATACATGGGTCGTCTTTGACACAAAGGTACCACATGCCATTTCAAATTGGCCCCATGGCGTGTAGTTTGGCTAACTGTGCACCATTCTATCTCAGTCAACACTCGGTGTAAGAATTAACTACCCCACATGTCATTAATTCACATGGGTTGAGTAATTTTAGAATTAACTCCTAGTGAATTGAACTCAACTACACGACGTGTAATGGCGGTTACATAGTGTTTACTACTGTGTTATTTGGGAATAATCCTAGGATCCTCCGTATGAGTTCCTTGATTCTATTTTAATCATAAAATTAATTTTTTCTGTTAGATCTGTGAGAAATGATAGAGGATGAAATGGATCTCATAATTAAGATTAAAAGGATGATTAAACAATAATTGAAAAAATAAATTATAAATGTGTAAATCACAAATGATCTTAAATAATTATAAACAATTATATGCCCCATCTAGTACCACTTCTAGGTTTCAGGTGTAGAAGAAGTGTGCAATGGGTATTTCCCAACTCTAATCTTTTCCATAATCAATGATCAATATGAGATCTAAACAATGATGAATGTATTGATCCACTAAATTGATTCAAATAAATAGATGGAGAAGAATTGTGATGGAACTGAGATATAAGGATCAACACATATTTTTTATAATTAATTTAATTTGATGATAAATTGCCTATAAGGAATTATTTCTTCAATGATGTGTTCAATGAAAGATCTACGGTGCACCATTATAGCGTTGTAGAAACCAAGTGTATATTACCTCTAGTGGTGATCCACACATGTTCTAAGAATCTCCATAAATCGCTGAAGGAGTCTTAGGGTGCTAGCACAGAAGATCCTTGCGCTTGTGTAGTTGGCCTTGATCTCCTAGAGAATCACTTCCAAAGAATTCTCCTTGATCCAACGGTGGAGGATTTCTCACTATTCATGGGAGATTTCTTGGAGAATAGAGTGGTCTTGGGTTCAGAGAATTCTCCTTGAATCATTGTACACAACCGAATAGCCTTTTCAGAAACTAATATAATTGGGTATTTATATTTCAAGGGTTAAAATAAAATAATTACACAAGTTCCTTTATTATTATTTAATCCTAGAAAAACCTGATGTCAAATAATAATAGTAATACAATTATTTCTTAATATGCACTTATCTTATGAATTATAATTAAATATTATTTAATTACCAAATTTTCAATATTATCATTTCTCACTATACAATTAAATTTGACCCACCATTCCTCCGAAATATTTATCAGGCCTTGAATAATGTCTATTTATTTATTAAATAAATATCACTACATTATTTTCCAATAAATAAATAAATATTAAATTTAGTAAATAGTAAATAAATATTTATATGCGATCAAGCATGCATGAATAATTATTAAAACATGTACAGGAATAATATTTATTCCACATGATAAATAATATATAATAATATATTATTTAACTGAGATTATGGATACATTTAGTGTTTGCCCCTCTGGGCCACTTTCTTAGTGGTGTTAGGCAAAGTATCCTAAAGTCAAGGTTAGCATCTCGAAACACACCAAGTCACCCATAGATAAGAAGTTATTGTCACAACAACATGTCATCTCATACAAACACATACTATGTAATATAATCCCTTTATCACAATATCTCAAATTGAGTAGGTTAAATGTTAGTTCCATAAACCTATGTGATCAATTATTTCTTTCTTTTAAATTATGAAAATAGATATTTTCAATTGATCACCATATCCATGGATTCATTTAGGATATATAATTTCCATCAAAGGTCTGGGGATAATAACTTTCGTTAAATAACATAAGGGATAAATCCTTTCTCTCATTATTTATTAACGCAATATTACTCGTGATGTACCAAACATATCCTGCCTCACAAAGAACATCTTTCATCACTGTTTTCATCAATAAATCTAAGTGTTTGACTCATAATACTCCTTAATAATAATCTTAAAGACTACTGACCAATACACATATCTGTGGATAGGAACATACAACAACATGTATGAATGTATATTTCCTACTAGTGGGTCTCATTCTCATAATATCCATATAAGATATTACTAAGGGCGTACATCATGAGAAGGTGACTCAAAGTCCTATGTGTATCCACCCCTGATATCCTAAATCATTTTTCTCCCACAAATGATATTTTTTTCTATAGAACATATATTCAAAAATAGTGTCATGTCACTTCTAGGTTCTCATCATATCAGTGAACTTCTATGACCTTTTAGTGTGACAGTTACTATTAGAACATTATAAAATACTATGATACACATAAGAACAATCAAGATGTGAAAATGAATTTATTAATATTAAAAACCATGAATAAAAGTTTATCATAAAGTACCAAGAAGTTTGTTCTAGGGCACCAACACCAACATGGAAGTCCAGGTAAAATGTGGATAAATAACCCAAATTGTTATTATATATTATTAATGATCTTACAAAATATTAAATGATATTATAAATAATTTGTTTATATGTCATGAGGATGAATCATTATATAAAAGTTAATGATGACAGTTTTAGGTTTAATTTTGGCGGTTTTTCGATCACAATGAACTCATTTTGTTTTATCTTTTAGTATTATGTTTATAAGTTATTTCCAAAATATAAAGAGGGTTTTAACATGTAATTTATAATATTTTCTACCATTATATTGGTTTTATTAACATCCTTGTAGTCATTAATGGAAAATGAAAGCATGTCACCCCCGATGTCGGTAAATTGACACATCACGGGAGATGATTTCATTTTTAGAAGAAAAAAAGAGGGAGAAGTAGGAGTATATTTATGGTTATTCAATTAACATGATAGAATAAAAATATATAAAAAATAGATTTATCATTACATTTGGATAATATAAGGTGGGAAGAATATATGAAAAGAAATGAAATTGAAAATAAATTAATAGAAAAAGGAAGAGGATTTTACCTCTTAAAAATATCCTCCTTCAGAACCTCCTTAGGGAAAGGGTTTTGGACTTTTGATGAGACCAAGAGATTCTAGATGTTGGATATGGTCTTAGAGGGAGGTTTGGGTAGAATTTGGACAAGTCTAAAATATTAAGAGGTGTGAGGAGAAGAAGGTTTAATGGTGGTATTTATAGTGGAGGAGAGGGGAGTTTTCCCATTGTCTAATTAATTACTTTATTATTTTGATCATGACAAGAAATAGTGTCAATTACTGAGAATAAATACAATAATTAGATATTTTGAGTTCAAACCAATTATTCTTACCTTATCTATGACTCAATTAATAGTGTATTTAATTTATAATGTATATATACTGTAAATTATCGTATTTCTCTATTTATAAAAAATTCAGGTATTTCAAAAAAATATCAAAAAATCACCCTAACCTTTTTTTGAGATGTATAATTAAAAATTTAACTCTATTTTATGAAAATAATTTTCTATGTATGAGTACTTTAATTTTTAATTAAAATCATCATTTACTTGGAAAATACAGATTTTAAAATTATAACTGATTTTATAACACATCGAAAAATTACTTAAGGTCTCATAAAATTATATTAAAATCATAAGACATAGAAATATTATTTTAAGAATATGGTTTATGAAAATAAACTTTCTTTTAAATTATTAAATTAATCATAAAATTGTAATTAAATATTTATCACTTGTAAAAATACCAACACTTAATTAATAATTTTTAAAATATTTCCTTACTTATACTATGATATAATTATATCATATTTTCACATATAAGATACCTAAATCTTATTTATACTTTAATGGGTGAGGATACTTTTCATTTAGATAGTTTACTATTCATAAGGGTCATATTACCATTCTTATGGTCAAGTTACTATTTCTTCAGTATTGGTTTCTTAACTTCTAGAAATACTTATTATTTCATTAATAATGTTTTTATTATAGTATATAAGTGATTTTATGAGAGTTATACTATATGAAATTACTTTTAAAAAAGGAATAAATTCCATTGATAAAAGTTAGATTCATTACATTCTTCCCCCCTTTTGAAATTTATCCCTTAAAATCTTGTTTTTCATAAAAAAGTGAGGGTACTTATCCTTCATAATCTCCTCTGGTTCCCAAGTTTCTACTTCATACTTATGGTTCCTCCATAAAACATTGACAAGGGGTCTGTCTTTTTGTGTGGAGCCTTATATATTCAGTCTATAATCTTTACTAGTTATTCCTCATAAGAGATATTATCTTCCAGTTTTACCACTTATGAGTTCAGTATATGTGAGGGATCTGGTATGTACATCCTTAGGAGTGATACGTGGAACACATCATGAACTTGATCCATATTTGGTGAAAGTGTGAGTTGATTGTCCAAGACTCCTATGCGATCAAGGATATCAAAGGGGACAATAGACCTTGGGATTATATTCCCTTTCTTTCCAAACTACATGACTCTATTTCATGGTGATATTCAAAGGGAGAATTTATCCCCAACTTCTAACTCTAAGTCCCTTCAATGGTTATCAGTATGTATCTTTTTCTGAATTTGATCAGCTTTTATATATTGTTGTATGGCTTGATCCTTCTCTATCATCTCTTGCACAAGTTCGAGTCCAAGTATCTTTCCTTCACTAACTTCATCCCAACTGGTTGGGGTTCTTTGTCTCCTTCCATAAAAAGCTTCATATGGAGCCATGTAAATACTCGAGTGGAAGATATTTTATTATGAGATCTCAACTAATGGTTGATGTTGATCCCATCCACCTTTAGATTCTAAAGAGTGGGATCTTATAATATCTTTTAGCATCTAAATAGTCTTTTTAGATTGGCCATCAGTTTGTGGGTTATAAGTCATGCTAAAATTTAATTCATTACTTAATACATGTTGAAGAATCCTCCAGAATTTAGATGTGAACCTGGTATCACATTCAGATACAATTGAGAGTGGAACTCTTTGTAGTCTCACCACTTCCATTACATATAGCTTTGGAATTTGTTAAAGTGAGTGATCTTCCTGAATAGAGATAAAGTGGGCAGCCTTGGTGAGTGAGTCTACTATAACCCATATCACATTATTTCCTTTGGATGTCTTTGGGAGACTTGTGACAAATTCCATATTGACATTCTCCTCTTTTCACATGGGTATAGGGAATGGTTTCATCATCCCTTTTTACTTTTTTCACTCAACATTAACTTTTTGACATATCAAGAACCCTAAGATATACTCAGCATTATCCTTCTTCATTTTTCCCCACTAGAAGTTTTCTTGGAGATCATGGTACATCTTTTTACTCCCGGGATGGATAGAAAAAGTTGAGCTATGTGCATTGTCCAATATTTCCTTCTTATCCCAAGTGATAAAGGCACATAAAGCCTCATTACATGATTAATTACACCATCATCATCAATATATAACTCTTGCAGCTTACCTTCCTTTACTACATTCACCTTCATTTTTAACTCTAGATCAACCATTTATTCCTCAAAAATATTCTCTTAGATAGATGTTTGGGAAATAATTTGGGAACGGTATGATGTATTCCCTAATGTTATTATTTCCAAATCCATTCTTTGCATATCCATGTAAATATGTTCTTTCTCAATCCGTTACATGGATAAAGTAGTAGGATATTTTCTTCTAAGAGCATCATCTACCATGTTCTACTTAATAGGATGATAGTGAATAGAGAAATCGTAGACTTTGATTATCTCTAATTGTCTCCTTTGATTCATGTTGAGATAATTTTGGGTTAATATATACATTAGGATCTTTTGATCGGTATTTATGTCACACTTATCACCATAGAGGTAGTGCCTCCATATTTTCAAGGTAAAATCATATTTTCTAGCTCCATATCATGCATTAGGGAGTTCTTCTCATGCATCTTCAATTTCCCTAAGGCATAGGCTATCACATTGTCATTTTTCATGAGTAAACAACCCAAGAATTTCTTTGAAGAATAACAATATATCAGAAAACATTCTCCACTTCTTAGTAATGTAAGTACATGTGGAGTGATCAACCTTCATTTTATCTCAATTAAGATTTCCTCTCATTATTCCATCCAAACATACTTTACCCCTTTCCTTGTTAACTTAGTTATCAAGCTTGAAAATAGTGAGAAAAATTAAAAAAATGTCCATAGTACCCAACTAATCCAAGAAAACTATGGATTTATGTGACACAGGAGGGTCTAGGCCATTCCTCAATTTCCTTTTTTTAAGGGTCCATAGAAATTACTTCACTCATGATCACATATCCCAAAAATGTGACTTGTTGCATCCAAAAGTCTCACTTGGTGAACTTGGTGTACAACTTCTGCTTCCTTAATATCTCCAACACAAGCCTTAGATATTATTCGTGTTCCTCCTTAAACATGGATTATATTATAATGTCATCGATAAACACTACCACAAATTTTTTAAGGTAATTTCTAAAGAATCTATTCATCAAATCCATGAAGATTTTAGGGGAACTAGTAAGTCCGAAGGGCATCACCTGAAACACATAGTTTCCATACCTTCTATGGAAGGTATTCTTATAAATATCTTCCTTCATCACCTTTTGTTAATGATATCTAGAAAGAATATCCACCTTTTAGAAGTATTGATATCCTCATAACTGATCAAATAAGTCATAAATACTTGGAAGAGGATACTAATTCTTTATAGTGATCTTATCGATTTCCCAATAATTGATACAAATTTGCATTAATCCATACATCTTCCAGACAAAGATCGCCAGCACACCCCAAGCTGATGCACTAGGGCATATGAACCCTTTGTCCAAATTATTTTGCAGATGCTTCTTTAACTCATATAGTTAGATAAGAGACATCCTATATAGACACTTTGTAATATGAGTAGCTTCGGGTATGAGTTATATTGAGAACTCTACATCAGGATTCCGGGGAATCCCAAGTAACTCTTCAGGAAATACATCACTATATTCCCACATGATGGGAGTTTCCCCTAGGTTGATTACTTCCTTTGATTCATCTATTCGAGTGAGGTATGACTCTTCACAGAGAATCAATGTCCACACTATTGAAGGATTTTAAAAAAGGAGATTCATGATCTTCCTTGAATTTATAGAAGAGCTTGGGATGGTTCAAAATATGAAACTATATTTCCTTTTCCTAAAAGTTGATATGTGCTCTATATAACGAGAGCCAATCCATCCCCAGTATAAAGTAGAATTCAACCAAGGGAAGTATTATGATATTTGTGGGAAGAATCATCCCACAAACTCCAACATGAGAATAGTCCAATACTTGGGATGCAATGCATAAAAAACTAGGTTTTTTATAGATATCTCTACATCAAGGTTTCAGGGACTTGATTCATTAGTCTTAGAAACCATGAAAGATATAAAAGAATGCATTGAACAATAATCAAATAACAATTTTTCCATTATTGAGTGAATAATAAGTGTACCTTGAATGAATTCATTTTCTAACTCCACTTCCACAGTTGTGATGGAATAATCCTTCCCTTTATCCTTTGGATTTGGTGGTTGATGATGCTGATTACCCTCAATAACCCAAGGTTTATTGAACTGGCTTCCATAATGTCATTTCTCCCTATAGTTGTAGCATTGGGCCAAGGGTTGTGCTCTCCTTTCCTCCACCACATTATCTTGCTTGCTCATGTCTTTTTGACATTCATGAGCTTGGAGACCTTCTCTCCCACACTAGAAGCATTTCCCAAATCCCTTTGAGGAAGTTCCCATGATGACTCTTCCCATATTTTTGACATGTGTCGGGTTGATTTTTCTTTCCAACATTCTCATAAGATCCTCAGGCTTGAAACTCCATCTTTTATTTCGTATCACTATAGCTATGAGTCCATTCTCCAAAATACATCTCCTATTTGAGAGAAAATTGAACAACTTATTTATAACTCCCAAAGTATCTAATTTCTAGATCTTTTTGAAGGTGTATTTTTAATACACTAAAGAATCTATAAATTTTTATATCATTATTGATATAAAAACCCAAATAATACCTTAAAATCCTTGTTAAATTTTCTTTGTAGAACATGATAGATTCACCTTTATTTTTCTTCATCTCTATTAATTATCTCTACATCTTTAAATTAAGATTTTGAGGGAAATACTTGGTAAGAAACATTATCATAAATTCTTCCCACTCTATCTCTTCAATTTCATCCTTTATCATGGTGTTCTTAATCAAAGCCCATAATTAATCAGCCTCTCCATCTAGATGATAAATAGCTAGATTCATCTTATCCATCTTAGAACAATAAAGAATAGAAAAGATCTTATCCAATTAGTTGACACACTGTTCCAAAAATAGTGGATCAGAAGATCCACTAAAC
This sequence comes from Viscum album, assembly GCA_963277665.1. Lineage (NCBI taxonomy): Eukaryota > Viridiplantae > Streptophyta > Magnoliopsida > Santalales > Viscaceae > Viscum > Viscum album. The sequence goes on from OY728126.1 coordinate 1,026,034,149, forward strand.
ATCAATGGTCATTGCTGCATAAAACACTCGATATCCAGTTGTTCCCTCTTATATAAAGGTGGGTGTCCCCAATTATTTAGGTTATTTTTTAATAACATTATATAGTTGGGTGAGAATTTCAATGAAATTTTGAACTCCACCTCCCAAATAATTGGAGATTTAGTTCACACAATCACTGCATTTTCCCTCACATGGGTTTTTGGCCTCATTACTCTTGGTTCCCACCATTTTCTAAAATATAAAATGTTAGAAAAAAACATAATCCAATAAGTCATGAATAAATAATGTATTCCTTTATAAAAATAAGTCTAAATTAATATATTGTGGTATCCCTATGTTTATCATTTTCTAAAAAAAATCCCAGGTCATTACAATTACTTGGTCTTATACTAAGGGTCTTTTAACAAGGTTCTATAATCCAAATTCCCAAATTAACTGAACTATCCTCTAATGCAAACTATAGTGACCCTATTTTTTCTTTAATATATTCTTACATAATTTTAAATATAAAATACATAAAATACATACGAAATGAGGATCCAAAGTTTTATTTTCTTGGGAAAATTAGGACCATACATAACATTTAAAAAATAAAACATAAACAATTATTTAATTCCTTCTTCTCTAGATTCTTATTGGCCCTTGAATTCTCCTTAGTACATGTAATCACATAAGGATATACATAAAAAAATGGGTGAGATAAAATCCTAGTAAAGGATATATATGATCATGAAACAATATAACATGGGTGAGAATAATCATTATCATCATAACATATTCATAGGATCATAATCATGATAATAATAATTAGATAGAGGCATGGGATTTGGCAATGAATAAAAATGAAACATAATGTCTTAGTGTTCAACATCCACACATAGTTGTGAAAAAAGATAGCATCATGTTAGTGCATATTTCAATTTTATAATGAGATAAATCACATTACCCAATGCATTGGAGTGCTATATAATTCTGGTCACACCCATCACATCATAACATTTACATTGCACAGTATAATTTTGGGTGCACCTGTCACATCATAATATTTACATTATTGTGCCTGACACATCAAACACACATTAATATTGAACATAAAATAACCAATGGAAAGAAAAGGGTTTAATTTCATAAATAATACATTAATAACCTTTGGGTTTTCAAATTAAATAGGTAATATCATACTTGAATCATCAACCTTGAGTGAAGAAGAAAAAATTCTAATAAGTAAAAAAGTGTGTTTTTTAAGAATAGTTCTTTTGGAAAGAAATTGTGTGTGTAATAAACTCAAGTAGAAAACCAATATATATTATAAAATGTGATATAATGATAAAGAAATTATACTTAAGGAATATCTATACTCAGAATGGGGTGGAAGAGGGAAAACCCAAAGAATGAGAGTTGGGTTTGATAATTCCCCTTAACTTGTGACTGAATGATTCCCTCACGTTAATATCCTATATAATCACATTATATTAATTAATTACCAAATATAGAACCTTTTATACATTAATTTTATTTATTATGGTTTTATTTTTTTCATTTCTGGCGTTTTATAAAAGTTATATAGTTTAATTTCATCATTCTGAAGCATTCGTTTTCATGGTTTTGAGGATTGGTTTTCTTGTATTCATGAATGTAAGTCTATCTAAAATGAGGATAAATATACATAATTTTTATTATAGGTTATTAATGATATTAAATAATCTTAAATGATCTTATAAAGAATTTGGTTATATGGTATGGGGATTAATCGTTAGATAAAAGTTAATGATTATCGTTTTATGTTAATTTTGGCATTTTTTCGATCACAACGAACTCGTTTTGTTTTATCATTTAGTTTTATCGGTATAATTTATTTACAGAATATAAATAGGTTTGTAACATTAAATTTTTATAAAATTTCAACCATGATAATTGTTTTATTAACTTAATTAAATTTTTTAACGTAAAATGAAATTCAATCACCCACAATGTCGGTAAATTGACACATCACATGGAACGATTTCTTTTTTAGAAAAAAAGAGGGAGAGGGAGGAGTTTATTGATGCATCATTCATTAAAATTCTATATTACTAGTATATAAAAAATAATGGATTTATAACTCCATTTGTATAATATAATGCGGTTGTAAGATAAGAAAATAAATGAAATTGAAAAGAAATTAAAAGAAAAAGGAAGAGGATTTCACCTCTTAAATATCTCCTCCTTAAGAACCACATTAGGGAAAGGGTTTTGGTATTTTGATGAGACCAGGAGCTCATGGATATGGGAGAGTTTTTTGGGGATAGGTTTGGGTAGAAATTAGACAAGGATCAAAGCTTTAGAGTTGTGAGGAGAAGAGGGTGTGAGGGGGTGTTTATAGTGGAGGTGAGGGGGTTTTCTCATTATTTGATTCATTACATAATTTTTTTTCTCAAGAAAATAAATAGTGTTGATTCTTGAGACTAAATGTTGTAATTTGATCATGTGATTTTGAACCAATGGTGATTACATCAGTGATGAATTAATTAATAATGTATTTTACTTATAATGTATATATACTATAAATTACCGTATTTCACTATTCACCAAAAATTCAAATATTTCATAAAAATATCAAAAATTCACCCTAACCATTTTATGATGTTTAGAATTAAAAAAAATAAATCTATTTTATGAAAATAATTTCCTAAATATTTGTAATTTAATTTTTTATTTAAATAATCATTTACTTGGAGAAAACAGATTTTAAAATTATAACTGATTTTATAAAACATTTAAAAATTACTTAAAGTCTCATAAAATTATCTTAAAATAATAAGACATCATAATATTAATTTATGAATGAGTTTTATGAAAATAAATTCTCTTTTAAATTACTAAATTAATCATAAAATTGTAATTAAATATTTATGACTTATAAAAATACAGACATTTAATTAATAATTTTTAAAATATTTTCTTACTTATAATATGATATAATTATATCATATTTTAACTTATAAGATGAATAGATTTTATTTATACTTTCATGGGTGAGGTTAATATTCATTTGGCAAGTTTACTATTCATAAGGGTTATATTTTGATTCTTAATGTCATGTTATTATTTCATTATTATTGGTTCCTTAAATTCTATAAATACTTTTTATTTCATTAATAATGTTTTTATTATGGTATATAACTAAGTTTATGAGATTTATGATATATAAAATTACTTTTATAAAAGTGAGAAATTTCATTAATACATGTTTGGGTTGTTATAATTCTTCAAAGAAGGATCATGTTTTTGTTAAATGCTTTACACAAGAAAAGCCACCTACCTATAAGGGATCTTAGGATACCCTCATCATAACACAAAGTATTGACTCAATTGAAAATATATTCCCTATCCTCTAATGATTTGATGAAGAGAAAGTCATAATGGTGGTCAATCATTTTGATAGGTAATCTTCTTAGTGGTGGAAATAGATAAATAACACAAATACTCAAGAGGAAATTTATTCCATGTAATGGGAAGGATTAATGACATTATTTTTCAATTAATATTTTCTCAAAACTCTTCATATTATGATTGAAAGGAAGCTTCTCAAACTGAATAAAAAGTAATATGAGTCTATCAGGGCATACAAGGAAAACTTTACAAGGCTTTCATGATGCATCAAGGGATTTTTCATGAAAATTTAAATCAATATAGATATATTATATAGTTTATTAAAGTCAATTATTAACAAATCCTTAGAAATTTGATAATTTGAAATATATGAGGCGATTGTATGTTTTTTCCTTTAGGTAGAGATATTGATTTCTCACTCTTAGTGGTCTTGTGGTATTGGTGATGAAAAGTATAAAATGGATTTTATTATGGGAGGATAAATATGTTAATCTCATTGAGAAAATAAAACCCTACATTTCTTGTGTCAAAAGTGTGGGAATAAGCATCCTGGGAACTATCTAAAGGGAACCAGGAGATGCTTCAAATGTGGGAAAGAGTGGAATCTGACTAATCAATTATAAACATATATAGAGAATCCAAATGATGTGAAAAAATAAATGAAGGTTCAAATCAACCCTCATCCTACTGCATAGTGTTCTAACTATAAGTAATATGGGCATTATGTGAGCCAATTCCCTAAGCTAGTGGTTTCAGAGACAATCAATGACAATAACATCCAAGTAAACATGGAATGAAAAATTATATCCCTATAAATGAGGTTCATCTTGATAATTATGTGGTAAATATTACATTGTTTATTCATTCATGAATAGTGAACCTTCAATTTGATTATTTTTCTACACATTCTTTTTTAAATTGAAAGTTTAGTAGAACTATACATCAACTCAAAATATAGAGGTTGAGTTATCCATGAGAATATAAAAGGGAGAAATTATCACATCTAAAGTATAAAAATCCTCCCTAGTCAATGATTCCGAACTTAACCTCATAGAAAATCTCTTCTCAATTCCTATAGTGTAGTTTGATTCTATATTAGGTATGGATTTTCTATCTTTATATAAATCCAACATCAACAGTTGGGAGTGGGAAATCACTCTTGAAATCCTGAGGAATCCTCTAATTATATACAAATTAAAGGAGGAGGTTGAATATTATTTGGACTCTTCTTCTGAATAATGGATAATATGTTCTTATGAGGAAGAAAATCTAGCTCAAATTATGGAGAAAAAGAAAAGGATCATGTTCAAAAACATGCCCATTGTGATGGACTACACTGATGTGTTCCTTGATGAATTTTCATGTCTTTATCTTGACTGAGAGGTTGAGTTATCAGCATAACTTATACCTAGATCTCTACAAATATCAATTATTACTTATTGGATGGCCACCATTGAGTTGTAAAATCTAAATAATCAGTTACAAGAGAATTTAGACAAGGGTTTTATAAACTTAATTACTTCACTGTGAGATATGTCAGTCCTCTCTTCAAGAATAAGGATTTACCTACTCACCTCTACAATGATTATCATGAACTTAAAAAATTAGTGATAAAAAATATGTATCACCTACCATAGATATATGAATTTTTCAATAAAATTTATATTGTAAATTATTTATCTAAGGCATACCTTCAGTTGGTATATCACTAATTAAAGGCGAATAATGAATATATTCTAAATAATGCCTTTTGAATGTTGTATGGAAACTATAAGTTTATAGTAATTCCATTTAGACACACTAAGGCTCTAGAAATTTTCATTTACTTAATGAATATGGTCTTTATATATTACCTTGAAAAAATTTCGGTGGTATTTATAGATGATATTATGATAGACTTTACAATCAATGAAGAGCATGAGTGGCATTTGAATATTGCGCTAAAGATATTATGATGGGATAAACCATATGGAAATTAAAGTTAATGTGAGTTATGGATAGATGAGGTATCATTAATGTGTAATGTTATTACTAGTAAAGGGATATCTACAGACTCTTCGAAGATAAAGTTAATTAAGGAGTGGTTGAGAATAATATATGTAATAAGGATCTGTAGTTTCCTTGTTCTAACCGGGTATTACTGATGATTTGTAAGGAAATTGTCATGATTTTAAAATCCACTAACCAAGATAACTAATAAAGGGGTAAATTTTTTACTATTCTAGTTGATCCAATGATTTATTCAAAGAGTTTAAAAAGTGGTTTTTCACTGCACCATTATTTACACTACCCATAAGTGGGAATGTGGTTCACACCCAAATTTACCCAAGAGAAGAAGGGTAGAACGGTCCTTGTAGTGTAGCTTGGGTTGTCGATTCCACAGAGACCTAAGAAGATACCTAAGATACACAACCTAAGGGATGGATTTTTGGCTATGAAGTGGCCAACTTGGATTGATTTTGGATGGGTTTTAAAGATATCTAAAAGATTTAAGTGGATTCAATTTAAAAGAATGAGTTGATCCTAGGTTATCACTCGGGGTGGATTGGATGTATTTTCTTTTTAATGATTTCAATTTCTTAAATTTGAGATGGGTTCATTTAAGGAGATAAAACAACATCATCACTTACTGGTTTAATTCCTACACCCTCTAATACTAATCACCTATACACTTGAAGGATCAAAGTTTTGAGCACTTCAAGGTAAAGGATCGTAATAGTACTTGAAGTGTGTGGCCTTAAATTCAACAAGGACGATGGAGTTTAAAAATCATCAAATAAAAATCCCAATTAAAGAAGTGATTATACATTAATTAGGTGATAAATAAAATCCAATCCAACCCCTTGATACTCCCTTGGATCAACCCATAAGTGGGTTAGCCCTCCATTGATCCCATGGTTTCAATGGAAGCGGAAAGTAGACTCATAAGGGAGGAATGGAGAAGTAAAGAAAACAACAAAAATAAAATGATCACTCCACCGTTGTGTGAATAATTTCACAAGGGTTGGTGTGAATAAATTCACACCTTGATCCAACAGTATCAAAGTGATATTAAGAACAACAGAATAAGAGTAGAAGAAGAACTTTTATTAAGAAACTAAAGTGAATTGAACAACTTACATGTGAAAGACAAAATTGAGGCAACAAAAATGCAGCATAACATTACAATTAAACAAAGCATCCAAGATCCTCAACTCCTTCACCAACACTGCCTTAAATAGGCATTTTGGGAGCCTTGGGTAGAACCAACAACATTACAAAGCATCTTAATTAATTTTTCTAGGCTATAGGTGGTGGAAAGCATGTGGAATTTGGACTTTTCCACGTTTCACCCGAGGTGGCAGCCAGCTTTACTTCACCGAACAGACGCGTCTGGAAGACCTTCTAGAAGGCCGAATCAGGGTGGGCCATAGAAGACGAAAATGGAGCTACGGCTGTTTTCTAACCGCCTGTAAACTTTGGGCCCATTTGGAGTTGTGGATTCCGAGATATGATCAAAGTAGTGGACTGTTTTTCTGGGCCGCAGAATCTGGCCCATAATTTTATCTCTAACTTGGGACGACTAAATGACCAAAATGGAGGCCGTAGTAGCATTAACTCCTGAAGAGTGATTTGTTCCTATACATGTCTTCTATCATCCCATGAAAGTTTGGATTAATTGGGACTGTATGTTGGGCCCCACAGTCTCATCAGTGGGAAGGTGTCCAATCTGCCTTCTCCAGAATTGTTTCCTTTCATTGCCAAATATCTCCATCATCCTCCGTGAATTCTCCACTGATCCCTGAATCAAACATGTTCATATTTAAGTGTAGATCAATTTCCAAAAATATCAAATTAAAATATGTAAAATTCAATTCCTTACAATTAGATGAATCATTGGGTACTTTAAATGATGTTCAAAAATGTACCACATAATAGTGCATTTTAAAAAGGTATTACAAACATAATGTGAAATGATGTTCAAAGTGTAAAATGCACTAAAATGGTGTTTATGAATAACAAAGAACATGAAAATTATGTATATTAACAATGAATATTAGCCTCATTTAGTGGATAATCACACCCCCCAACTTGAGTTTTGCTAGTCCCGAGCAAAATATATCTCATCAAAAATGAAATTCGAATTCCCTTTTCCAAAAACATTTTAATACACAATGATCACCAAAAAAACCTTATACCAAACAATCATAAAACCCATAAAAATATTTTAATATGAGATAGTTTCATAAGCAGATCCCAATCCCAAGCCCATTCCTTTGATCAAATCCATCATCATTCTTCATCCAACTCAATTAGGTGTAATGATGTGTTGTGAATCACAATAGATATGGGGGTTCATTTTCATTCAAGGGGAAAATCATGGAAGTGCTAGGTGGAATCACATTTAATCCTAATATGAGTACTCTTCATACCTCTTTTTTTTTTGCAATATTGCTATAGTAATTGAGATTTCAATTAATCAAATTAACCCATGTAGCAAGACTTTGCCGATGACTCCCAGACTCAAAGGCCTTAGGGCACCAAGTGAAGCCCACATACTCGGGCATCGTCTCAAGTTAACATAATAAAAAACAAAGTCATATTACCATAAATAGAGATAGATTGAAAAACTCAGGGCTAGACAACTCTGGAGTCACGATCCCCAAGTGCCGAAAGCCTCGCATTTTATCAATCCATTGCTCTACACGCAAATTTTTTATTTTTATTTTTTTATTTTTTTATTTTTTAATAATAATTTTTTTTTTAATAATTTTTTTTGAATACTCATATTATTCATAAAAATAAAACCATCCTATGAAATTTATTATGGGACCCCAAAAATTCAAATTAGTACCCCACAGTCTAGAGGACGTGCATTGTGGCATTTTTTTTATTTGGATGAAAATATAAACGATGAAATATCACATTGGACAGCCACACTTTCCAAAATCTATGCTCATGAAATTATACAAGGATTGAAATGAGGGGAATGCTAAATTATTTGATATTCAGTTTCAAAGTGTTCAATGTGTATTACCATGTTCAAAGTTAAAGGAATTTTTCCTTCCATTTAATTATTTTTTCAAATCATTCATTTTTCTGACACAAAAGCATTTTTTTTATTTTATCTCCCCCCCAACTTAAAATAACACTGTCCCCAGTGTTTGAAGAAATAAAAATTTAAAAGGAGTAGAGGCAGATAATGGAAGTTCAAAAAGGAAATTGAAATTGAGGATCATGGAATGAAATCACCTGGTGGTTGAAGTTGAAGTTCTTGCTGATCCAATTTAGTCCTTTGATATCCATGTCGCTTGCAAAGTTCCCCAGTGGAAAAAAAACAAACAAACAATACAAAAGAGTATATATATATATATAAGTAAAATATAAGTATATATATAAAATAAAATAAACTGATGATACATTGTCTTCTTTTTTAAATTCCTGGGTAAGGTATTACTCAAGGATCACACCACGTGACACGGATGAATATGGTGCTCCCCTTTCATACCCATCCATACTCATAATAGAGGAACAGGTCAATAGTCTATTTTTTTTAAATATAAAAACGATTAATTAAAATATAAATTTTATTAAAACAACAAAATGATAGGAAACTTGAAAACCATGGGTTACCTCCCATGCAGTGCTTTGTTTAACGTCGTTAGCTCGACTTGAACCCCCCAACTTATCCAATACCAACTTTCAACATTTTAAGGACTACATGTTTCACCACTTATACTAGGTTGAGATTGATTCTATGTTTAGAATTTGTTTCATGCACAAACCTCTGTTCTAAAATGAGCAGGTAAATCCAAGGAATATCATAAATGATGGATTCAATTTCTTTTGTAGTATTTTCTAAGACATTATGAATAATCAACTCTTTAGTGGTTTCAAGATAAGAAATGGTGACAAATGGAAGTTTTTGGCTATCCCCAACGAATGGAAACTTGATGGTGGATGGAAATTCCTTTTGTTCAAGTTCAGGTAGGCTAAAACTTTCAAACATAGGTTGGGACTTTGAATTGAACTCAATTTCATTTTCAAAATTTCTCAACAGAATTGGTTCCTTTTGAATAGAAGATTTAACCACCAAATTGGAAAGATCAGTATCAGGAATAGATATGGATATGGAATCAAAGATTGTGATTTCTCTTAATGGTTCAATGATTGGTGTTTTTGAAAAATCATCAACAGAGTTATATTCATGAGACTCAATCCATGATGTCAAATTCTCCTCTTTTGAATCCAAAAAGTCAATTTCCTCTTGATTTAAAGACCCATCAACAATTCCTTGATCCTCTTCATCTTACCCATATCCAAAGGTTTTCTCTTCAGTAAATTCATGAGAGGGTTGTGGGAAACCAGACACTTCACATAAGGTTATGGAAGGGATAGTTTGTGTAGGGATGGGTTCCTCACAATTTTTAATGCTTTGTAGTTCTAACCTCAATGATGAAACCTCAAAATTCATTATCTCCATTTGTTGACACAATTTTTCAAGTAACGGTTGTGGATCATGATGGGTAAGGGGTTGAGAAATATGGTCTATTTCAGGTGGATAATTAAGTTGTTGGAATTGCACAGGAGGGTGTTCATATTGGATTTGTGGTGATTGAAAATCATTATATGTTGGGATGTTTTGTGGATCATAGGGGTAAAAAAAATGTGGTTCATTAGGTTTTTTATGATCCCACATGTAGAAATTAGGACGGTCATTGTACATCACACATGGGGTTGGGTGATCAAAGTGGGGATAGGTTTCCCATGTTTGGACTTGTTCAAAATTGACATCCATAGGAGTGAGAGGTTAGAAAAGAGAATAGGGATGAAGAAAAAGAATGATAATGTATAAGATAACTTACTTAGGTCCCCGGAAATGGTGCCAAAATTTGGTTCACGCCCAAATTTACCCAAGAGAAGAAGGGTAGAACGGTCCTTGTAGTGTAGCTTGGGTTGTCGATTCCACAGAGACCTAAGAAGATACCTAAGATACACAACCTAAGGGATGGATTTTTGGCTATGAAGTGGCCAACTTGGATTGATTTTGGATGGGTTTTAAAGATATCTAAAAGATTTAAGTGGATTCAATTTAAAAGAATGAGTTGATCCTAGGTTATCACTCGGGGTGGATTGGATGTATTTTCTTTTTAATGATTTCAATTTCTTAAATTTGAGATGGGTTCATTTAAGGAGATAAAACAACATCATCACTTACTGGTTTAATGCCTACACCCTCTAATACTAATCACCTATACACTTGAAGGATCAATGTTTTGAGCACTTCAAGGTAAAGGATCGTATTAGAACTTGAAGTGTGTGGCCTTAAATTCAACAAGGACGATGGAGTTTAAAAATCATCAAATAAAAATCCCAATTAAAGAAGTGATTATACATTAATTAGGTGATAAATAACATCCAATCCAGCCCCTTGCTACTCCCTTGGATCAACCCATAAGTGGGTTAGCCCTCCATTGATCCCATGGTTTCAATGGAAGCGGAAAGTAGACTCATAAGGGAGGAATGGAGAAGTAAAGAAAACAACAAAAATAAAATGATCACTCCACCGTTGTGTGAATAATTTCACAAGGGTTGGTGTGAATAAATTGACACCTTGATCCAACGGTATCAAAGTGATATTAAGAACAACAGAATAAGAGTAGAAGAAGAACTTTTATTAAGAAACTAAAGTGAATTGAACAACTTACATGTGAAAGACAAAATTGAGGCAACAAAAATGCAGCATAACATTACAATTAAACAAAGCATCCAAGATCCTCAACTCCTTCACCACCACTGCCTTAAATAGGCATTTTTGGAGCCTTGGGTCGAACCAACAACAGTACAAAGCATCTTAATTAATTTTGCTAGGCTATAGGTGGTGGAAAGCATGTAGAATTTGGACTTTTCCACGTTTGACCCGAGGTGGCAGCCAGCTTTATTTCACCGAACAGACGCGTCTGGAAGACCTTCTAGACGGCCGAATCAGGGTGGGCAATAGAAGAAGAAAATGGATCTACGGATGTCTTCTAACCTCCTGTAATATTTGGGCCCATTTAGAGTTGTGGATTCCGAGATATGATCAAAGTAGTGGACTGTTTTTCTGGGCCGCAGAATCTGGCCCAGAATTTTATCTCTAACTTGGGCCGACTACATGACCAACATGGAGGCCGAATTAGCATTAACTCGTGAAGAGTGACTTGTTCCTATACATTTCTTCTAGCATCCCATGAAATTTTGGATTAATTGGGCCTGTATGTTGGGCCCCACAGTCTCATCAGTGGGAAGGTGTCCAATCTGCCTTCTCCAGAATTGTTTCCTTTCATTGCCAAATATCTCCATCATCCTCCGTGAATTCTCCACTGATCCCTGAATCAAACATGTTCATATTTAAGTGTAGATAAATTTAAAAAAATATCAAATTAAAATATGTAAAATTCAATTCCTTAAAATCAGATGAATCATTGGGTACTTTAAATGATGTTCAAAAATGTACCACATAATAGTGCATTTTAAGAAGGTATTACAAACATAATGTGAAATGATGTTCAAAGTGTAAAATGCACTAAAATGGTGTTTATGAATAACAAAGAACATGAAAATTATGTATATTAACAATTAATATTAGCCTCATTTAGTGGCTAATCACACCCCCAACTTCAGTTTTGCTAGTCCCGAGCAAAATATATCTCATCAAAAATGAAATTCGAATTCAATTTTCCAAAAACATTTTAATACACAATGATCACCAAAAAAACCTTATACCAAACAATCATGAAACCCATCAAAATATTTTAATACGAGATAGTTTCATAAGCAGATCCCAATCCCAAGCCCATTCCTTTGATCAAATCCATCATCATTCTTCATCCAACTCAATTAGGTGTAATGATGTGTTGTGAATCAAAATAGATATGGGGGTTTATTTTCATTCAAGGGGAAAATCATGGAAGCGCTAGGTGGAATCACATTTAATCCTAATATGAGTATTCTTCATCCCTCTTTTTTTTTTGATTTTTTTTTTGCAATATTGCTATAGTAATTGAGATTTCAATTAATCAAATTAACCCATGTAGCAAGACTTTGCCGATGACTCCCAGACTCAAAGGCCTTAGGGCACCAAGTGAAGCCCACATACTCGGGCATCGTCTCGAGTTAGCTTAATCAAAAACAAAGTCATATTACCATAAATAGAGATAGATTGAAAAACTCAGGGCTAGACAACTCTGGAGTCACGATCCCCAAGTGCCGAAAGCCTCGCATTTTATCAATCCATTGCTCTACACGCAAATTTTTTATTTTTATTTTTTTATTTTTTTATTTTTTAATAATAATTTTTTTTAATAATTTTTTTTGAATACTCATATTATTCATAAAAATAAAACCATCCTATGCTATTTATTATGGGACCCCAAAAATTCAAATTAGTACCCCACAGTCTAGAGGACGTGCATTGTGGCATTTTTTTTATTTGGATGAAAATATAAACGATGAAATATCACATTGGACAGCCACACTTTCCAAAATCTATGCTCATGAAATTATACAAGGATTAAAATCAGAATCAGGGCATGCTAAATTATTTGATATTCAGTTTCAAAGTGTGCAATGTGTATTACCATGTTCAAAGTTAAAGGAATTTTTCCTTCCATTTAATTATTTTTTCAAATCATTCATTTTTCTGACACAAAAGAATTTTTTTTATTTTATCTCCCCCCCAACTTAAAATAACACTGTCCCCAGTGTTTGAAGAAATAAAAATTTAAAATGAGTAGAGGCAGATAATGGAAGTTCAAAATGGAAATTGAAATTGAGGATCATGGAATGAAATCACCTGGTGGTTGAAGTTGAAGTTCTTGCTGCTCCAATTTAGTCCTTTGATATCCATGGCGCTTGGAAAGTTCCCTAGTGGAAAAAAAACAAACAAACAATACAAAAGAGTATATATATATATAAGTAAAATATAAGTATATATATAAAATAAAATAAACTGATGATACATTGTCTTCTTTTTTAAATTTCTGGGTAAGGTATTACTCAAGGATCACACCACGTGACACGGATGAATATGGTGCTCCCCTTTCATACCCATCCATACTAATAATAGAAGAACAGGTCAACAGTCTATTTTTTTTTAAATATAAAAACGATTAATTAAAATATAAATTTTATTAAAACAACAAAATGATAGGAAACTTGAAAACCATGGGTTACCTTCCATGCAGTGCTTTGTTTAACGTCGTTAGCTCGACTTGAACCCCCCAACTTATCCAATACCAACTTTCAACATTTTAAGGACCACATGTTTCACCACTTCTACTAGGTTGAGATTGATTCTATGTTTAGAATTTGTTTCATGCACAAACCTCTGTTCTAAAATGAGCAGGTAAATCCAAGGAATATCATAAATGATGGATTCAATTTCTTTTGTAGTATTTTCTAAGACATTATGAATAATCAACTCTTTAGTGGTTTCAAGATAAGAAATGGTGAAAAATGGAAGTTTTTGGCTATCCCAAATGAATGGAAACTTGAGGGTGGATGGAAAGTCCTTTTTTTCAAGTTCAGGTAGGCTAAAACTTTCAAACATAGGTTGGGACTTTGAATTGAACTCAATTTCATTTTCAAAATTGCTCAACAGAATTGGTTCCTTTTGAATAGAAGATTTAACCACCAAATTGGAAAGATCAGTATCAGGAATAGATATGGATATGTACTCAAAGATTGTGATTTCTCTTAATAGTTCAATGATTGGTGTTTTTGAAAACTCATCAACAGAGTTATATTCATGAGACTCAATCCATGATGTCAAATTCTCCTCTTTTGAATCCAAAAAGTCAATTTACTCTTGATTTAAAGGCCCATCAACAATTCCTTGATCCTCTTTATCTTCCCCATATCCAAAGGTTTTCTCTTCAGTAAATTCATGAGAGGTTTGTGGGAAACCAGACACTTCACATAAGGTTATGGAAGGGATAGTTTGTGTAGGGATGGGTTCCTCACAATTTTTAATGCTTTGTAGTTCTAACCTCAATGATGAAACCTCAAAATTCATTATCTCAATTTGTTGACACAATTTTTCAAGTAACGTTTGTGGATCATGATGGGTAAGGGGTTGAGAAATATGGTCTATTTCAGGTGGATAATTAAGTTGTTGGAATTGCACAGGAGGGTGTTCATATTGGCTTTGTGGTGATTGAAAATCATTATATGTTGGGATGTTTTGTGGATCATAGGGGTAAAAAAATGTGGTTCATTAGGTTTTTGATGATCCCACATGTAGAAATTAGGACGGTCATTGTACATCACACATGGGGTTGGGTGATCAAAGTGGGGATAGGTTTCCCATGTTTGGACTTGTTCAAAATTGACATCCATAGGAGTGAGAGGTGAGAAAAGAGAATAGGGATGAAGAAAAATAATGATAATGTCTAAGATAACTTACTTAGGTCTATGGCAACGACGCCAAAATTTGGTTCACGCCCAAATTTACCCAAGAGAAGAAGGGTAGAACGGTCCTTGTAGTGTAGCTTGGGTTGTCGATTCCACAGAGACCTAAGAAGATACCTAAGATACACAACCTAAGGGATGGATTTTTGGCTATGAAGTGGCCAACTTGGATTGATTTTGGATGGGTTTTAAAGATATCTAAAATATTTAAGTGGATTCAATTTAAAAGAATGAGTTGATCCTAGGTTATCACTCGGGGTGGATTGGATGTATATTCTTTTTAATGATTTCAATTTCTTAAATTTGAGATGGGTTCATTTAAGGAGATAAAACAACATCATCACTTACTGGTTTAATTCCTACACCCTCTAATACTAATCACCTATACACTTGAAGGATCAATGTTTTGAGCACTTCAAAGTAAAGGATTGTATTAGTACTTGAAGTGTGTGGCCTTAAATTCAACAAGGACGATGGAGTTTAAAAATCATCAAATAAAAATCCAAATTAAAGAAGTGATTATACATTAATTAGATGATAAATAACATCCAATCCAGCCCCTTTCTACTCCCTTGGATCAACCCATAAGTGGGTTAGCCCTCCATTGATCCCATGGTTTCAATGGAAGCGGAAAGTAGACTCATAAGGGAGGAATGGAGAAGTAAAGAAAACAACAAAAATAAAATGATCACTCCACCGTTGTGTGAATAATTTCACAAGGGTTGGTGTGAATAAATTCACACCTTGATCCAACGGTATCAAATTTATATTAAGAAAAACAGAATAAGAGTAGAAGAAGAACTTTTATTAAGAAACTAAAGTGAATTGAACAACTTACATGTGAAAGACAAAATTGAGGCAACAAAAATGCAGCATAACATTACAATTAAACAAAGCATCCAAGATCCTCAACTCCTTCACCACCACTGCCTTAAATAGGCATTTTGGGAGCCTTGGGTCTAACCAACAACAGTACAAGGCATCTTAATTAATTTTTCTAGGCTATAGGTGGTGGAAAGCATGTGGAATTTGGACTTTTCCACGTTTGACCCGAGGTGGCAGCCAGCTTTACTTCACCGAAAATACGCGTCTGGAAGACCTTCTAGAAGGACGAATCAGGGTGGGCCATAGAAGCAGAAAATGGATCTCCGGATGTCTTCTAACCGCCTGTAAAATTTGGGCCCATTTGGAGTTGTGGATTCCGAGATATGATCAAAGTAGTGGACTGTTTTTCTGGGCCGCAGAATCTGGCCCAGCATTTTATCTCTAACTTGGGCCGACTAAATGACCAACATGGAGGCCGAATTAGCATTAACTCCTGAAGAGTTATTTGTTCCTATACATGTCTTCTAGCATCCTACGAATGTTTGGATTAATTGGGCCTGTATGTTGGGCCCCACAATTTCATCAGTGGGAAGGTGTCCAATCTGCCTTCTCCAGAATTGTTTCCTTTCATTGCCAAATATCTCCATCATCCTCCGTGAATTCTCCACTGATCCCTGAATAAAACATGTTCATATTTAAGTGTAGATCAATTTCCAAAAATATAAAATTAAAATCTGTAAAATAAAAATCCTTACAATCAGATGAATCATTGGGTACTTTAAATGATGTTCAAAAATGTACCACATAATAGTGCATTTTAAGAAGGTATTACAAACATAATGTGAAATGATGTTCAAAGTGTAAAATGCACTAAAATGGTGTTTATGAATAACAAAGAACATGAAAATTATGTATATTAACAATGAATATTAGCCTCATTTAGTGGCTAATCACACCCCCCAACTTGAGTTTTTCTAGTCCCGAGCAAAATATATCTCATCAAAAATGAAATTTGAATTCCCTTTTCCGAAAACATTTTAATACACAATGATCACCAAAAAAACCTTATACCAAACAATCATGAAACCCATCAAAATATTTTTATACGAGATAGTTTCATAAGAAGATCTCAATCCCAAGCCCATTCCTTTGATCAAATCCATCATCATTCTTCATCCAACTCAATTAGGTGTAATGATGTGTTGTGAATCACAATAGATATGGGGGTACATTTTCATTCAAGGGGAAAATCATGGAAGCGCTAGGTGGAATCACATTTAATCCTAATATGAGTATTCTTCATCCCTCTTTTTTTTTATTTTTTTTTGCAATATTGCTATAGTAATTGAGATTTCAATTAATCAAATTAACCCATGTAGCAAGACTTTGTCAATGACTCCCAGACTCAAAGGCCTTAGGGCACCAAGTGAAGCCCACATACTCGGGCATCGTCTCGAGTTAACTTAATCAAAAACAAAGTCATATTACCATAAATAGAGATAGATTGAAAAACTCAGGGCTATACAACTCTGGAGTCACGATCCCCAAGTGCCGAAAGCCTCGCATTTTATCAATCCATTGCTCTCCACGCAAATTTTTTATTTTTATTTTTTTATTTTTTTATTTTTTAATAATAATTTTTTTTAATAATTTTTTTTGAATACTAATATTATTCATAAAAATAAAACCATCCTATACTATTTATTATGGGACCCCAAAAATTCAAATTAGTACCCCACAGTCTAGAGGACGTGCATTGTGGCATTTTTTTTATTTGAATGAAAATATAAACGATGAAATATCACATTGGACAGCCACACTTTCCAAAATCTATGCTCATGAAATTATACAAGGATTAAAATCAGAATCAGGGCATGCTAAATTATTTGATATTCATTTTCAAAGTGTGCAATGTGTATTACCATGTTCAAAGTTAAAGGAATTTTTCCTTCCATTTAATTATTTTTTCAAATCATTCATTTTTCTGACACAAAAGAATTTTTTTTATTTTATCTCCCCCCCCAACTTAAAATAACACTGTCCCCAGTGTTTGAAGAAATAAAAATTTAAAAGGAGTAGAGGCAGATAATGGAAGTTCAAAAAGGAAATTGAAATTGAGGATCATGGAATGAAATCACCTGGTGGTTGAAGTTGAAGTTCTTGCTGCTCCAATTTAGTCCTTTGATATCCATGTCACTTGCAAAGTTCCCTAGTGGAAAAAAAACAAACAAACAATACAAAAGAGTATATATATATATAAGTAAAATATAAGTATATATATAAAATAAAATAAACTGATGATACATTGTCTTCTTTTTTAAATTTCTGGGTAAGGTATTACTCAAGGATCACACCACGTGACACAGATGAATATGGTGCTCCCCTTTCATACCCATCCATACTCATAATAGAAGAATAGGTCAACAGTCTATTTTTTTTAAATATAAAAATGATTAATTAAAATATAAATTTTATTAAAACAACAAAATGATAGGAAACTTGAAAACCATGGGTTACCTCCCATTCAGTGCTTTGTTTAACGTCGTTAGCTCGACTTGAACCCCCCAACTTATCCAATACCAACTTTCAACATTTTAAGGACCACATGTTTCACCACTTCTACTAGGTTGAGATTGATTCTATGTTTAGAATTTGTTTCATGCACAAACCTCTGTTCTAAAATGAGCAGGTAAATCCAAGGAATATCATAAATGATGGATTCAATTTCTTTTGTAGTATTTTCTAAGACATTATGAATAATCAACTCTTTAGTGGTTTCAAGATAAGAAATGGTGACAAATGGAAGTTTTTGGCTATCCCCAACGAATGGAAACTTGAGGGTGGATGGAAAGTCCTTTTGTTCAAGTTCAGGTAGGCTAAAACTTTCAAACATAGGTTGGGACTTTGAATTGAACTCAATTTCATTTTCAAAATTGCTCAACAGAATTGGTTCCTTTTGAATAGAAGATTTAACCACCAAATTGGAAAGATCAGTATCAGGAATAGATATGGATATGGACTCAAAGATTGTGATTTCTCTTAATGGTTCAATGATTGGTGTTTTTGAAAAATCATCAACAGAGTTATATTCATGAGACTCAATCCATGATGTCAAATTCTCCTCTTTTGAATCCAAAAAGTCAATTTCCTCTTGATTTAAAGACCCATCAACAATTCCTTGATCCTCTTCATCTTCCCCATATCCAAAGGTTTTCTCTTCAGTAAATTCATGAGAGGTTTGTGGGAAACCAGACACTTCACATAAGGTTATGGAAGGGATAGTTTGTGTAGGGATGGGTTCCTCACAATTTTTAATGCTTTGTAGTTCTAACCTCAATGATGAAACCTCAAAATTCATTATCTCCATTTGTTGACACAATTTTTCAAGTAACGGTTGTGGATCATGATGGGTAAGGGGTTGAGAAATATGGTCTATTTCAGGTGGATAATTAAGTTGTTGGAATTGCACAGGAGGGTGTTCATATTGGCTTTATGGTGATTGAAAATCATTATATGTTGGGATGTTTTGTGGATCATAGGGGTAAAAAAAATGTGGTTCATTAGGTTTTTGATGATCCCACATGTAGAAATTAGGACGGTCATTGTACATCACACATGGGGTTGGGTGATCAAAGTGGGGATAGGTTTCCCATGTTTGGACTTGTTCAAAATTGACATCCATAGGAGTGAGAGGTGAGAAAAGAGAATAGGGATGAAGAAAAAGAATGATAATGTCTAAGATAACTTACTTAGGTCCCCGGAAACGGCGCCAAAATTTGGTTCACGCCCAAATTTACCCAAGAGAAGAAGGGTAGAACGGTCCTTGTAGTGTAGCTTGGGTTGTCGATTCCACAGAGACCTAAGAAGATACCTAAGATACACAACCTAAGGGATGGATTTTTGGCTATGAAGTGGCCAAATTGGATTGATTTTGGATGGGTTTTAAAGATATCTAAAATATTTAAGTGGATTCAATTTAAAAGAATGAGTTGATCCTAGGTTATCACTCGGGGTGGATTGGATGTATTTTCTTTTTAATGATTTCAATTTCGTAAATTTGAGATGGGTTCATTTAAGAAGATAAAACAACATCATCACTTACTGGTTTAATGCCTACACCCTCTAATACTAATCACCTAGACACTTGAAGGATCAATGTTTTGAGCACTTCAAGGTAAAGGATCGTATTAGTACTTGAAGTGTGTGGCCTTAAATTCAACAAGGACGATGGAGTTTAAAAATCATCAAATAAAAATCCCAATTAAAGAAGTGATTATACATTAATTAGGTGATAAATAACATCCAATCCAGCCCCTTGCTACTCCCTTGGATCAACCCATAAGTGGGTTAGCCCTCCATTGATCCCATGGTTTCAATGGAAGCGGAAAGTAGACTCATAAGGGAGGAATGGAGAAGTAAAGAAAACAACAAAAATAAAATGATCACTCCACCGTTGTGTGAATAATTTCACAAGGGTTGGTGTGAATAAATTCACGCCTTGATCCAAAGGTATCAAAGTGATATTAAGAACAACAGAATAAGAGTAGAAGAATAACTTTTATTAAGAAACTAAAGTGAATTGAACAACTTACATGTGAAAGACAAAATTGAGGCAACAAAAATGCAGCATAACATTACAATTAAACAAAGCATCCAAGATCCTCAACTCCTTCACCACCACTGCCTTAAATAGGCATTTTTGGAGCCTTGGGTCGAACCAACAACAGTACAAAGCATCTTAATTAATTTTTCTAGGCTATAGGTGGTGGAAAGCATGTGGAATTTGGACTTTTCCACGTTTGACCCGAGGTGGCAGCCAGCTTTACTTCACCGAACAGACGCGTCTGGAAGACCTTCTAGACAGCCGAATCAGGGTGGTCCATAGAAGAATCAAATAGATCTCCGTATGTCTTCGAACCTCCTCTAAAATTTGGGCCCATTTGGAGTTGTGGAGTCCGAGATATGATCAAAGTAGTGGACTGTGTTTCTGGGCCGTAGAATCTGGCCCAGACTTTTATCTCTAACTTGGGCCGACTAAATGTCCAACATGGATGCCGAATTAGCATTAACTCCTGAAGAGTGATTTGTTCCTATACATGTCTTCTAACATCCCATGAAATGTTGGATTAATTGGGCCTGTATGTTGTGCCCCACAGTCTCATCAGTGGGAAGGTGTCCAATCTGCCTTCTCCAGAATTGTTTCCTTTCATTGCCAAATATCTCCATCATCCTCCGTGAATTCTCCACTGATCTCTGAATCAAACATGTTCATATTTAAGTGTAGATAAATTTCCAAAAATATCAAATTAAAATATGTAAATTTCAATTCCTTACAATCAGATGAATCATTGGGTACTTTAAATGATGTTCAAAAATGTACCACATAATAGTGCATTTTAAGAAGGTATTACAAACATAATGTGAAATGATGTTCAAAGTGTAAAATGCACTAAAATGGTGTTTATGAATAAAAAAGAACATGAAAATTATGTATATTAACAATGAATATTAGCCTCATTTAGTGGCTAATCAGAATGCTTCATGGTAAGAAAAAATGCATTAAAGAAGGTATTATGCTATGTATTTATGAAAAATGATAAAGTGATATCCTAAACCTCAAGGATGATAAACGTTAATGAGAAAAAATATTCCACACATGATATATAGTTAGTGGTTACGATCCTTGTATTGAAAATATGGAGGAATTATCTCTATAGGGAGAAGTTTGAGATATATTCTCATCACAAGAGCCTAAAATATATATTCACATAAAAGGATATTTATATATTCTAGAATAGACAGTTAGATATCATCAAGTATTATGATTTCTCAATCAAATAACATCCTATTAATGTGAATAAAGTGGAAGATTCTCCAAGTATAAAGGATCTTGAAACTTTATCAATGATGAGAATTGAGAATGATCTATTCTACTTGGAATTGAAAATGATGGACATGGGAATCATAAAATAATGAATTCCATCATTACTTTATCAAATTATTACTCAACCATGCCATTCATAAAATATTAAGGAAGATTAAATGGATGATGTAGGAATTAAAAAAATGTAGAATTTATCAAAAATGGAAAATATATAGAGTTCAAAATTGATGAGGAAGGAGTCATATGATTTCTATCAAAAGTTTTTATACCATAAAATCCCAATATAAAGATTGATATTTTTTATTATGTGAAAAGATTGAACTTCTATATCCCCCCTAGGGAAAAAAAGATTTATCGAGACCTCTGAGAGAACTATTAGTGGGATAATATGAAGAAGGATATCATAGAATATACAAAAAAGTACCTTTAATGTCATCAGGTGAAGGATGAAAGGAAAAATTCTAAGGGGATTATGCCACCATTACCCATACCTATATGGAAATGGGAAAAAATAACCATGGACTTTTGCATTGGAATTTTGATGAAATCTAGAGGAAATAATGATCTATGAGTTGTTTTGAATTATATTAAAAATACTAATAACTTAATTTAAATTTGAGATGACTTCTCACTTGATAAAATTTCATGAATATACTATAAAGAACTGGTGAGGTGTCATGGAACACAACTATTAATTATATCCAATTAAGATTTTTGATTTACCTCCATGTTCTGGAAGAGTCTCCAACATACTCTAAATACTAAGATGAAATTTATATGACTTATCACCCTTAGATTGATGGAAACTTTGAGTGGATTGTTCATACATTAGAATACATGATGAGATCATGCTCGATGGAATTTAAAGGTGGATAGGACCAATATCATATACTTTTCAGGTTCTCTTACAACAGCAGTTACCAATCAAGCATCCAAATGGATTCATATGAATCTATTTATGCTAAGAAATTTAGATCATCTATATGTTGGGATTAAATTGGTGAATGCAAGATTTTGGAACCTAAAATGGTTAAGGAAATGGTAGAAATGTTGAAGACAATTCACCAGCACATCAGGGCTTCCAAAAGTGAACATAAGATCTATACATGCACTAATCGATGGGACATGGAGTTTGGGGTTGGAGATTTTTTTCCCTTTCAAATATCCATGGAAGAGAATAATTATATTTTGGAATAAAGGTAATAAATTTCTTGGGTACATAAGACCCTTTTAGATTCTTGATCATGTCATAATTATGTCATATCGACTAGAACATCCACCAATCATGCCTCAAAAACACGATTAATTCCACATATCCTTAAAAAGGAAGTATATAAAAGATCCCTCACATGTACTTAATGTTTCGGTGAAACAATTGTAAAATGATCCCTCTTTTGCAGAGTATCGAGTGAATATCTTGAACCGTAGAGATAAAGTTAAATGCAATAAGACCACTCACCTTGTCATAGTACTATGGTAGAACCATAAATCTGAAGAGGTGACATGTGACCTAGAGGAATCCTTGAAATACAAGTACCCTCTCCATTATTCACCTTATTATGTAAAATAAAATATTGGGGGTGAAATTTCTTATGGGGGAAATAATGTAATGACTAAAAATATTATCAGTGGAATTTCCCATCTTATAATAATGTCATGTAGTATAAATAACATACATCACAAAGAAAAACCAAAAAAATTATTCTTATTAATGAAGAATGATATATGGGTTAGAAACTAAATAAATAAGAATTAATAATATTACAATGTGATAAAAAATAGAAAATAGGATAAGTAATATATGAAAATTTGGATCTTCCCAATAAACAAGAATGAATGTACTTATAAACAAAAATGTAGAAATAAAACATAATATTAAAAATGAAATATTCATTTTGAAGATGAATGTATATATAACAATGATATAAAATAGAAGTTAATGAAGAATGAATGAAATAATCGGTATTTATATAAATTAAGGTACCTATAAGACCATTACAAATATGACAATTAAAATAGTAATCTAGTCATTAGAATAGTAACCTGGTCATTAGAATAGTAACATATCCATTACAATAGTAATATGATTATTAGGAATATTAACCTAGCCACTAGAAAAATAACCAGAACTATGAAAATGTAAAATAATATTTACATATATTAAAAAATTAAAATAGGACATATTTATATCATGGTATAAGTAAATAAGTGTTTTAAAAATGTTAAATTCAATGTTGGTATTTTTTGTAAAACATAAATCTTATAATTTCAATTTTTTAATGATTATAATGATTTAAAAAAGAATTTATTTTCATAAAATGTATTCATAAATTAATATTAATATTTATTATAATTATAATATAATTTTTTGAAACCGTAGGTAATTTTTCAAATGGTTATAAAATTGATCATAATATTAAAATTGGAATTTTTTAATAAATAAATATTTTATTTAAATATTAAATTTCTAAAAATTAGAAAATTATTTTCATAAAATGGGTTCTATTTTTTAAATATTCATATTGAAAAATGGTTGGGGTGAATTTTTTTAGTTTTTCTAAAATAGTTGAATTTTTATAAATAGTAAAATATGGTAATTTATGGTATTGAACTTTATAAGCCAAATAATTGAATTGTTGAGTCATGGATGATGTAATAATACATTATTTTGAAATCACATGAAAAATTGACTTTATATTGTCATAATAATCAATATTATTGATAGTCTTGAGCCAAATAATTAGATAAATTAATATAATAATAAAAAACATCCCTATTCTCCCCATATAAATACCACCCCTTATCCTCAATCCTTATAAGCCTTGAATCTCACCAAATATTGGCCAAATTATACCCATACCCTATACCCCACATAAAAATTATACAATTATCTCCAAATGGATAATTCCAACTTCCTTAAGTGGTCCTTTAAGGAGGCGACATTCAAGAGGTAACGATCTCAAACTACCTCTTTTAATTTTTACCTTATTCTAACTTTCTCTCACATCATTAACAAAATACATAATAATAATTATAGTATCATTTATCTACTATAATTTATTTTTTTAAGGAATATCTTCTATAAACACCTTTTCTCTTCTATTCTTATTCAATGAAAAATGAAACAATTGTCCATATCATGTCGATTGACTACCTTCATAGATGGGGAGTTTATTTTCCATTATTGCCTTCATGGGAGGTTTAAAATTAATTATAAATTTTTAAAATTAACTAATTATGTATATTATTTTTTTTTCATAATATAGAAATATTATTTGTCTGTACCCTTAAATAAAAAACTAGTTTGAGATGATCAAAAAAATCATCAAAACTAACTAAACATTAATCATTAAAATTTTATTAAATGAATCATCTACATGTCAAAAAATGATATATGGGAAACTATAAACTTATGTAAGTTCATTAATTCCATTTAATTTCACTTCTTTCACATTATTACCATTTTACAATTACTTAAATAATTATACACAAGTGAACCGACCATGTAACCATGAAATGAATGCTCTCTGAACAACAAAATTCAACTTTATAACTCATATAAATGGCCATAAATGAACTTAATTAAATTATAATTAATACAATATATGTAGAAGGGGTTCTAAATTAAGTAATTAAATAATCTAATTTTATTATAAATTGAATTATGTTTAAGTGCAGAACGCATTCAGACACATGGTTAGGGATCTCTCTGAACCTCCATTTTTTCTAATGGCTTATGCTTTGTCTACCATTACCTAAATCTATATTTTAATTATTATTATATAATTCTCTTATATTATTTATATATGTTCCAAATATATATTTATAGCTCAATTTTGATTTGTTTTATGGGTAAATACATGTTTTAAAATGTTCCCTTCTCAATTCCTCCTGATAATAAAACCAGATTAGAGGGAAATTACCTGTTTCTTACACATTTTCAGGAACACTCCATAAATTTTTTTAATAAAGTAATATTTTTTAAAATTTCTAATTTTATCATTAAAACCAATTTTAGTTAATTACTGGTTTTGTGGAATAATTGTGTCTTTATCTTCTTTAAAGAGTCTATTATTTTCCTTAAAATTGTGCTTTAGTAGCACATTTATAAAGTTACCCAACAACTCTTTCTCAAGTTTTTACTTTATTTGGAAATAATTATTCATGATATATTACTGTTTTTACTTTATTTAGGTCCAATAATTATTTTTAGTCCATTATTTCATAGATACCATCATGATACGCCCCTTTTTGTAAATTATGACATGATTACGAAACCCATTTCTTTCCATGGTATCCCTTATGTTTATTCCTTATGATTGACTTCATTAAGTTGAATACATATGAATTCAATGATATGATGTGTGCACCTAGATAGTACTCCAACGTGTTGGGTGATGTTTTATTCTCATGAGATGTTATATATGAGATTAGTAAGTAAACCTAATCTATTATGGTACTATATCCACTATGTGTTATCACTATGATAGAAATCCTTGACTCGTGTTTATGTCATGGTATATTTTGTTTCCACACTCCAATGTTACCATTATCTGATAATTATATATTCTATATATTATCCCACTTTATTTTTAATCACGGTCCATTTCTTTCAAGTTATAATGTTATGCCTATTGACTCATGTGATATGCTTCATTTACATGTTTATTCCCTTACTATGATTTTTAGCTCACCCCTTTTGTTAATGTATCACCAAGGTTATTCTTTGTAGTTGGAGGAGATAAAGGGTATGTAATAGCGCATTAGGGATATTAATAAAAATTTGTCTTATTCTAGTTTCATGTTTTCTAATTATGTACCTAGTATTTTATGGAAACTACACTTTTTGATCCTTGCTTTTTATTTAATGTATATTTATATTTATGGTCATGTAAAAGTATGTGTAAAAGGATTGGGTCTCTATTTTGAGTCGAACCCCATTATCAATTCCTAGGGTGCCTTTTTTTCTTTCTTTCTTATATTAAATTTATGTAAACTGAAGGTTAGAATATTAGATGAGATCTATTCACCAAATATGTGATTAGGTAAAGAGAAGATAAAAGGTTTTATTTCAAAAATAGCCACCCACATTGAATAAACCACCCTTTTGTGGTTGTATATATCCTATTGAAAGAATTATTGGTATCATATAAATTGTTCCACCTCCGATTATATTGTCAACAATTTAAAGATTTCATGTTTTTGAAGTTCTGAGTTCTCCTCATAAAATATCATGAAGTGAAAACATAAAGAACAATTTTTAACTGCTGATCTGGAAGTTATATCATCCACGATGCTAGAGAAAATAATAAATAAATAAATAAATAAGATAAATAAGGTATATCCCTTATAAAAATAGAATTTAAATCTAATTTATACATGATTTAACCATGATTATATAATTTTTATCATGAAAATTGAAACTTTTGTGGAAAATAAACCATTAAAAAGATATAAAACAATTATGTCTTAAAATATTAAAAGTGTTAACAAGGAGTAAACTATAACCTCCATTCAAGATTTTCCTTCTAAAGAACCAAAAATAATTAGGGAAGATTACATTTCTGAAAAAATTGATAAAGCACGTGATGATTCATGTTTTTACTTGGAGAAAACCCTTTAGGGGCTACAAAAAGACAAACATTATTTTATTTTTGATAAAAGAATTAATATAAATGAAAATATCATTACAAAAAATTAATTTATGTCCAAATCACTCATGATACAAGTATAGGAAAAAAATATAAGGAATTTTAAGAATAATATAAAAATAATCTATATTTGAGAAGTATTTTCTCATGGAACCCCAAGAGAAAAAATAATCCCTAATAAGTCTCCAAGAAATTAATTATCAAAAAAATGATTACATTGATGCCACTAATACACAAATAAAAATTAATAAAAATAAAATAAAGTATCTTGACAATGAATTAACATAAAGGGAATAAATTCAGGATTCTAATGTTTAAAATATTAATAAGGAATTGGAAAACAAATTGAATTTGGAAAAGAATGAGGAAAATAACTTAAATATGAAATTTATTTATCTTTAAGTTCAATTAGAAAATATAGAAGTGGATTAAGTTGATTCTTAATAAGATGATGAGAGAATAATTACAACCATAAAGAATCTTAACGCAGATATTCATTCAAAAATACCTCTATCTTGTAGAAAGAATATGTTGAGATCATATGGAGAAATATATACTGCAAGAACCAATAAAAAGGTACAATTTATTTTATAAAATAAAGTTTATGATAATGTTATTATTTTAGATAATGAATTTTTTAAATCTAAATATAAATAAATTTTGATGGAGAAAAATGGGGATAAACACACCACTTTATCAAATATGTATTAAATATATTTATGGAAGAGCTATCGTATAAAAGGATCCCATTATAATGTTGTTCTTTCATAAAAAACACCTATAATTTTGGTTTATTATGTGTTTCAAAGAATAATATGTAGGTATTTTGGATACTGTTAGTATTATAAAAGATTAAATATCAAGTATATTATTTTTGGAATAAATTTTCAATCTCTAATACTCAAATAAATTCTACATCAATGTAGGAGAGGCTGATCTAGAGAAATTTCATTACAAGAAATATAAGATTTTTTTCCTTTAAAAAGATTTGAAATAACTTAAATATTATATGAATTATATAATGATAGTGGTCATATATAAGATTAATTCTTGTTAAAATAAAAAGAATGTGTCTAAATAAATTTATGAATGTATATCAAAAATCAAATGTTTAAGAAAAGTGAACCTGTTACTTATATAGGCTATTTAAAAAAGAAATTTTTGAAGCATAGGACACCCAAGAAGGCCAAGAAGAATGCTTCAAAAAAATTAGCTACTTATATTGTGGTAAAATAGTACATATAATTGGACAATAAAATAATACAATAATTGAATGTATTAATGAAATAAATATGGAGAATCAAATAATAGAATCAATTAATGAGAAAAATAGAATAATTTATTTAGTGAAAAACATTCCTAAGGAACTATGTGGAAAATACAATAAATATATACATATTTCCAAAGAATAGATGATAATTTGGATACATCAATTAGAAATAGAAAGAAACAAAGATAAACCATAAGTAAGTGAAAGTGAAAAAGGTAGACAAACAATTCCACATGATTAATTCAAATTTCATGAGTGGTTTTCTTAAAATTATAACCCTAGAAGTCATGGGGAGCTGTGTGGAAGGTGAAAGTTGGCTATACACATTTCAATGGATTTTAAAATATTACCAATAATTCATGTTGAATTATTAAATTATATGATGCTATCATTATGAGATAAATTTTCCTTCATGGTAGATGGAAATAATAAGATTTTATATCAAGATAAAAATAATAAAGTAAGAAGACAATGTTTTTAAAAGAAAACACTACCTATAAAATATGAAAATTAAGAATGAAGAGTTCTCCCAAAAATAGAGATATAAAAAACAAAGGAGTATCTTGGTTGATAAGTAACTCTAAAACTTCTTTACTATCATTAAGGATATATAAAGTTACACCTTATTCCCATATATATTGGGTTTTTTCTTACTATACTGGTATTGAAGGTGATGCATGAGTTTAGGGATGAACTAATGAGATAACTATACTTTAAAATATGGATATTAGATTAGAAGTCACTATTTGGGGGTGGTCCAAGCATTTGGTATATTGAAATGATTTTAAATGTCTAGAGATGAATTTTGTCAAAGGTTGATGAAATTTTGGGGCACTAGTTGTTAAAGATATGGAGAAATACATAATACATAAAAGGTTTTTTATGTCATAGATTTTAGAAAAAAAATAAAAGGACACATCCATTATGATATGTAAGAGTTACTCAATATGTAATAATTACTCAGAAGTTTATGAAAAAATAGAAAAGGACTATATACATAAGAGTACTGAAAATTTTAGTTTATTAAAAATTTGGAAAAGTGCTCAATATATAAGGGTTCACTATAGAATTTTCATGATATGTAAGGGTGACTCAAATTATCAGTACATAGGTAAGATTTGATGGAGAGGTATATGTGGATAAGGTAGTATATATAATAGTAAATTCTATTGTGAATAGATATATATGATACTACTGAAGTAAAAAAGATTTGGGAAAGGACTGGACCCAAATAGATGTGTAATATATTTGAAGTCATATAGATGATATTTCCACTAGTATGTAGGATATTGTCTGTACAACTGGAGGATGTGTAAGATATGTTTTTCATATGGAATATATTAATAAAGATATGTAATATACCTTATAGTGTTATATAATATTCTTCCATAGTGAAATTCAAAAAATTACATGAACTATCCACTGTGATATTTAAGATATTTCTTATATAAGGTTTATCAATTTGGTGAAATGTGAGAAGTATATGGGTTAAAATTTAGACAATGATTTTCTGATATTTGAAGTATTAATATCATGATTCATTGTAATTGATCATGCTTCTTCTTGATATATGAGAAAGGATATTATATCTACACGATCAAGGAGAGGCATAAGATGACACTTCCAATCAAACCTCAAGAGGAACATGTGTAATCCTATAGTCAAATAGGAAGACCTTTTTGGTTCCATAGTCTAAAAATATAAATTTGGTGCTTTTATGTAACTTGATTACATCCATGAGTACAAGTTGAAGGATATATCACATAAAAAGATTTATCATGACCAACAAAAAAACTTTGTGGGGGGATAAAAACCAATAAAGACTAGGAACATAGTCATCCACATTAATGGAGAAACCCTTTATTAAATTTGGGCATGCCTTTTTCTTTTCCTTTTTTATTTGTATGAATTTTATTAAAATTTATGTTTTAAAGAGTATGTGAGATCCATTCATAAAATAGGTGCATATAAAAAGATAAGGTAAATGGTTTTAAATGGTAGATAGCCACCCGTAATAATTTTCCCCCACCCCCTACAAACACACCTTTTGTGGTTTCTTTGATCCTAGTGGACACTCTAAAATCCTCAGGGAATTTCAATGAACGGTTATTGTGAATAATAGATACTTTTAGATGAATTTTGAGTTATGGTTTTCTTGATGATGTATAAGAATAAATTTTAGATTCAAATAGTTGAAAATTTTCAAATGAATACATAATAATAAATTTTCATTGTATCTTATAATTAATAGAAAATGGAAAAGGTATGAATCACACTATATACATAATATTAAACTATGAATACATAATTTTTATTCTATTTATTTTTATTATTAAATTAGATGGGACTAATAGAAAATTAGAAAATTACATGATACTAAATATTTATTTAGATGATATGTAATATTAATTTTAGGAATTCTTGAATAAATTTAGAAAATTATTGGATATGAATGAATAATATGGTGATATATATAGTATTAACATAGAGGATCAATTGATATGTGATATTTAGTTTGTTAATATGTAATAATCATTTAATACCCTGGCTATGATTTTGGAAAGGTATAAAAATGCATAATATTTATGTGAATCTTATAACTAATAGACATAAATAATTATGGTGAATCAATCTATATATAATAATTATTAGTTTTTTCTAACTATTTGAAAAAAATACACAGATGTCGGTATACCCATATTCCCCCTATTGGAATTATCTTTGTTTGGGGCTATGAATAAAGAAGTAGTTATAAGATAATCCACGTAGCTCAACACTATCTATTAACCTAAGAATCACAAATATGTATATATATATCTGAGAATACTTCTATTAAGATAATATAATGAAGTATATCTCTTGATATATGTAACATCCCAGCCTAGCTCACTCTGAATAGTAACCAGACCGGTGGTTCCACATGACCTCAGGCATTCCATCCCATACTCTAGAGGTTTCCAACTCAAATAAGGGGCCTAAAATGGTATTATAGAGAAATTATACCACAAGTATCAGTATAACAATCACAATGAAAATAAAAATATATCAAACACATACACCACATTAGATTATGCATAAATAAAAATAAATTTAACATGATAAAATAAATAAACTTTTATATAGGAATATAAGATCGATCACCCACTGTACCGAACATATATACTGAATATATTAATGAAATAAAGTAAAAGGCTCTAATCTTACACTGATTTATAAATCATCATGATCATCATATCAAACTGATCTAACTACATGAAAATCATCATCATCGGGAATCTATACAACCTATGCCTATAACAAGTGAGGGTTTCTAGAGTATCTATGTGTAATGGATTATAGAGTTGTGTGAGTACATAACTATATAAAGAACTGCCAATGTGGTCTCATGCATAACCAGTAATGCAGTGATATGTGTATGTGACTTGATTAGAAAAAAATTATAAATTTACCATGGAAGCATAAATAATTAATAACATTCTATCCATGGGTTCAACCATGGAACACCAATCAACCCAAACCTACTTTAACCAATGTTGGAGTCTCATTGAGCAAGACATATGACCATGGAAACAAGACAAAGTGAATATAACAACCCTTGTGAAATCATATTGGGTGGTCCAACGTGTCAAGAATAAAGTTAATCCCTATAGGTGACACTAATAAATCTAGTAATAGCATCAAGAATCATCTCAATACGCTAAGTAATATCTTGTGGGTTCTATAGTTATTATGATCCAAACTGATCCCTGGGTTGTAATACTAGGTGATTAATATTCATCAGATGTCATTGATGAACCTAAGGGGTATCACCCCTGATATTATAAAATATCACACATCATGACCAAACCCAAGGAGTATCACCCTTGTAATTTTAAAGTATTAGGATTCATTACTGAACACATTGGGTATCACCCATGGTGTTCCAAATCATCAAAAAACATTGTCGAACCTAAGGTGTATCTCCCTCAGTGTTATAAATTACTAGGAATAAATGATGAACCTCAAGAAGTAATCCTAACCATTCTATAGCCCTATTAATGAAATTTAAATCCATGTTTATAATCTTAGACATCCCATGTATATAAATACATCTTAGAGGCATCACTTCCTCCGGTGACATCTCATTAGGGATGTCCATCTACCCAATCCCATCACACATAATGAGGTCATCCACTAAAGGTAATGGCCCAAAAACTTCATTACTACCATATAAGGCTCACATCATTAGTCATGGTTCTATATTGATAGACATGATCATCACTACCCATTTTCCATGAACACCCTTTCACTATATTCAACATGTCAGAGGGGTACCCATTAGGGTCCCCTAGGTCTCCTCATAACTAGGAAGCCTCATATGGGTCTTCTTACAATAGACTTATCTCTATAGTGTAAACACATCACTTGGATGGAACAATATCCTTCGACTCGGTCATAAACTCATTGAGGGATCACTGGCATGAGAAGAAAAATCTATAAGGGAGGTGTCCTTAAGACCATCCCCATTCCAAGTCATTCTAGTTTGGTCCAATCACTCGACCTATCAGCCAATCTCATTAGGTTCTACCCACCCATGTTACCATGCCTCAATGGATAAATAATTCCCCTTATACATCTCAATTTTCTAAATGATTAATGGAATCAATAAGTTGTCACATGGGAAACCTCAATGTCATTCTTCCAACCTCAACGTGAACCTCTCCTTGAAGGTCTATAAGAGAACATACTACTAGGGAAACTACATCACATTCATAAATTTTTATAAATACCCCTTATAGGTTTTCAGTATCCTTGGTATGCATAATCCTAACCAAGGCCTCAGTCATTGGCTACCAAGGAAAACCATCAAGTGCACAGGGTTCCAACATGTTCCTTAGCACTTTATTTGATCCAAATGCATTTAATTTAATTTATAAAATATCTTTTAAATAAAAATAGTCATCTTCCTAAATTGGTATGACCACACATATCACATTCCCCATATAAAATAGTTATAAACCATAAGGATTCGTACACATGACCCCCTACACCAATCATAAATTATTTCCCTTTAATCCCAATCCCAACAAATCAGTGCCCAATCTCATCAATTCAACATACAAGATCATACTACCACCCAAGGTCATACCTCAATATATAAACCATAAATAATTATAATTATTTATTTAATATAAAACATAGCATAAACACCAAAAAAACTAATTGAGCACTATCTAATCACTGGATCCTTGACCATCTTTTCCTGGAGAACCTATAGTACAACCTCGACACTTTACTGAGAAAAAACCTTATCACATGATGCCTAGTTATTTTCCAAATTAATTTATTTTAAGACAAAAGGAATAGAAAAGACACCCTAGAGACATACCTCATCGAAAAGAAAAATTGTGACATGTGGATGGCATCTTTGGACATCCTCAAGCTACGATATTTAAAAACCCCTTTGAAAATGTGGGATTTCACCATTCTCTGGTGAAAACACCATCAAATCCCTAAAACAAAACAACATCAATTCTATATGAGGGTGAATGAATGATTAATATAAGAAAAAGAATAATTATATTACCTTGAAAATTTTTTGTATTGCACTTATAATTTCCTCAAATGGAGGGGTGAGAGTTTTGGAGGTCCAGTCATCAGTCAACCATGAATGAGCACCTCTACCAAAGAAGAAGGGGAGAGGGAAATCCCCTTCTATAATTTTCTAAAAAATATATATAGCAAGTTTAATGGTGTAACCCAATAGGTCACTCCATTATTTTTACTCTCAAAATCACTTTATCCCCTTTTTTTCATTCACATCGTGAATGGTCGATTCATGTCATGAATAGCCTGCAACTGTTGTTTTCTACATCACGGCCTCTCTGATCTTATCTCAAACTCCCTCCAAACAACCGGTAACTTCCCTATATTTCAATATGTGTCAATAAAACCTTTTAGAGATATTAAAATGTTTATAAACCTATATTGAACCTCAATTCCCCAAAGAATAATCCACCATATCAAAAAATCAAAAAAAAATTGAATTCCATGGCCTATTTGGACATAGGGTAATATAATCTCCCCACCAAAGAACCATTCATCCCTAAAAAGTATCTTCAATAATTAAATAAACAAACTTGACCAATATGGTCCTCAAATTCATGATCAACCCATCACATTCGATCCTCAAACATCGAATGATCTCATATTATGAAACACTAATAACAAGGTGCACTATCCAAAAAAACCCAAGCCATCGCTTTTTATCACCATTAAAAACTCTATATGAAATTACACAATGATTTTCTATCAAAATACTCCATAGTTCTATAAAAAACCCCATCACCCAACTTATTGTTCTCTGCACCATATCCTTTAGCATATAACAATTTATTTTGATCCATCGTTCTCCCCACCATCAGAACCACCTACTATAAATATGCCCTCCAATACTCCGCTAACCTACAAACAAAAACTCACATTATACTTTAAATATGATATCCCTCTCCCTGTGTCTAACCTCAAGACAAATTCTAATTGGACCTCTCCCTTTTGAATATAATAAAAATGATCATTCTCACCTACTAATGAATCATTAAAAGTAAATCATGCCTCCATGCTAATATTTCTGCTAAGGATCCTCGCACATAGGTTTTCACTCATGCCCCAAACAATGGAACAATATTTCAATGATTTACAAGAATTTCCATATCAAAATGACACTTCAATATGTTTTAACACATTATACACACCCTAAATCATGTGAAAAAATAGGGTTTCACCCCCTGAATCAAGAGGAAAAAATGGTTCACCCCCTTATCCATGTCACAAATTGGGGTTTCACTCTCTAAAACATTTCATGAATCATGGATCTCCCCACAAATCGCACTTGGATAACACAGATATCACCTTGAGCTTGATTCTAATACATCGAATCTAACCAACAGCCCATCTAAATCCCAAATATGGTATTTATCGAGGAACTATATCACATCGAATCTTATCACACACCAGTACCATGGTTAACCTTGACCATCCAACAACTGGTCTAACCACATCCATGACCCTTCCAACAAGAAGGTCATTTAACCATGACTCATACAATGCTTCCAACCATAGGATTATCATTGTCATCACATGAAGAAATCAAACACACATTATCTGCAACCCACCCCCCATTTTATCATTGAACATAACAACTAGCATGGCCAAGATCTCTCATAACCAAGTGATTACAAGAAATATTAATTTACATCCCATTCCAATACTATGGTAATGTATTCATTCAGAATATTTTGAAACCCAACAACAATGAGGGTCCCACCCTCAACTATCTCTACATTATCCACGTCATTAGGTTTGATCATAATCAGATGTTTATTGCTTTTCCTAATACATTCTCAATGCATCCCATCAGAAACTAACAACCATAGTCTTGCACATATACATTGTCGATTTTAATTTTAACCGGTCTGATGCATAACATCTTGTGTAACATCTATCTGATCAATACTATAGAATATCATTATATCACTAAAAATAATAATGAAACTCAAATCATTACTTTTTGAGTATCAAATCATTGAATCAGGTCTCAAATATTTAATATTCTGATTGTTCTCTAGGGTGTGCTTGATACTTCAAGCTAGAAGCACCGTCTACGCCCTTATTCAAAATCACACACCACACAAGTTCTAAGATTAACTGCATTCTCAACCACTATCTGACATCATACTAAAACCAAAATTTTCTACCTTTTATTTCATCACACTTGTAATGTGTATCCAGTGTCAAAAAGTCCATGTACTCAATTGGTTCTACCCTCAAAAACTAGCTTCAATACAAAATCATAATCACTACGGGTGCTTTCCTCACTTGAAATCTAGGGCATAAAAAATGAATTTTTATCCAAACCCTATAACGGTGTTCACATTCTTGGCATAACCCATATCATGGGTTGCCCTTGAAAAACACTAGGAATCGACTCACTAAAGTTTGAGTCAAATACAAGGGTCTCTAGGTATCTCACCTAGTTTAAAATCCATGTCTCACAAAAACCATGAACCATAGGGTGTCACCTTTTCTACCATGTCAAATGAAACATGGAATCCAATGTTCCCAACTACCCACTCATGTGTATCATATAAAAATGTCTATTCGGAACCACATTCCAAGTAATAAGAAGACTAGGGAACTGATTCTCACTAATCATCCACTTATAGGACTACTCTCTTGAGAATCACAACATGCTGGTCAAAATTTCTGTACAAAATGGAATCGATATAAACCATCTATTTCAAATAACCATAAAAATGAGGTTTATATATATGTAACTTCATTACATTCTATACATGAAAACCCTATATGTTTCATTAATTTCAGTTTAAATAGCCGAACTAATAAGATAACAAATAACATGTAGTCTAGTGATAAGGTATCACATTTTAATACAGACCCACTTATAGGGAACCCGTAGTCTCCAAGAATCTACAACCCAAACTACTCACTAGAGGATTTGGTTACATTACACATGCACACACATATAATTAGCATCCCTATTTGATGATCTGTATCCAGTGAACCAATGTCACATGGTTTGGTTTGTTAGAGTGTCATTCCAAGATACATATGGAAACACCATATAAGTTGGTACAACCACTTTAATTAACCAAATACAAAGAATAATGGCTCATAATGTGTTTATTGTAAGGTAATTCAATTCCCACATTTACCTACTAGGGTTACTGCACCTCTATTGCGTATGGGTATATATCATCTTCCTTATCATTACACATCTTCTAATAGATCCATTTGACCTGCCATCAGAATGGAATGCATAAAAACATAGTCCAATAGAGTAGAATTCCACCAAGAACATGCTTAAAAAACCCCAAATGATTTGTTGTTCACACGGTAATAGCTGAACCTCTCTCAATAGTGATAAAAATTATAATAGTGATCCTACATGTCATGTGAATCCTACATGCCTAAACCTGATGCATGAGATTCCTCTTACATCTATGGGAAAGATTCAAATCCATAGTCGGCCTCTTTCCAAAGGTCCAATATCCAACAATCCTAAATAATTCATAAATTTAAAAAACTCTTGTTTTATCACCTGTGGTGGCTATAGTTATAAAAATATCACACGATAGATCTAGGTTTTAAGGTGACACTTGGCATCATCACTACCCATTTCCCATGCACACTCCCTCACTAGGGCCAACATGCCACTGAGGTATCCACTAGGGTCCCCTAGGTATTCTCATATCCAAGACACCTAATAAGGGTCCTCTTACATCAAATGTGTCTCTTGGGTCAACACCCATCACATAGATGGAATAGTGTCTTGGTGATCAGTCAAAAACTCAATGAGGCCTCACAAGCCTCTGGGTAAAACCCCAAAAGGTAGATAGAATTAATCCCATCCCCTTTCCAAGTCATAATAGTTTGGTTCGAGCACCCAACCTATCTTCTAATAGGATCAGTGTCTACCCACCCAAGTCACAATACCTGTGTAGGGAAATAATTTCCCAAGGATATCGTTTTTAGTGATTAAG
Source organism: Viscum album (assembly GCA_963277665.1). Taxonomy (NCBI): domain Eukaryota; kingdom Viridiplantae; phylum Streptophyta; class Magnoliopsida; order Santalales; family Viscaceae; genus Viscum; species Viscum album. Next base: position 1,026,072,123 of record OY728126.1, read on the forward strand.
GGAAAATATTAGGTCTCACATGCACAATTGTGATTCCATTCAACTTAGATCATCATGAACCACTACCCAAAGGTCTCTAAGGGATCCTCATACTAAAGATACTTCGTCACATTTATCAAATTTAGCAAAAACCACTCATGGGGTTTTTGTATATAGGGTATACATAATTATGACAAAGACCTCACCCATCAGTGGATGAGGTAAACTAGCTAGTTCACAAGGTTCCAACATTTCCCTTAGCAATTTTCTTGAACTATATGTATTTAATGTAACACCCACAGATTTTAAAATATGAACATCATATTTGGTAGCCTGTATGAAATAAATCATCAATTGTATAAGTGAATACAACATCCCAATACATAATGATATATTTATTCTTAAAGAAATACAATCACTTTGATGCCTTTCAATGCACACAACACCAGGTTTTAATGAAACGTGATACTCTATTAAAATATTATTATTTAAAAATATTCATTATAACCTAGTCGTTAATTTGGAAGGTTTAAATATTGTTAACTAAATTATGAAACTTATATGGTTTACACATTTATAAAATAAATTAAATGGATATCAATTTATTAGAAATAATTTTGAACAATTTAAAAGAAAAGAGAATGTTTTTTAAAAACTGTATTTTTTCTAAAAGACATTTTAGTCGCACTTTGGGAACATAATTTATAATTAATTTTTAAAATATTTAGAAACTTTATTTGATAAAATAATTTTATTTCCGAAATATATGTTTCAGAATTATCTTAGGGTGAATTTTATATACTTTTCAAAAAAAACACCATTTTTTATGAATAGTGAAAATTACTGAATTTTAATTGAACACAGACATTTCATTTAAATTATTTATAAAGTTAAATTATGTTTTAAATTGTTTTTAAAGTGTCCTTATTCAAATTGTATATCATTTCATCCAATTTATGTCATTTTAATTGTTTTCATATATAATTTTTCCATAAAAACATTGTAAACATTTGAACATTTTCTCTTTAAAACCCCGCTTTCTAATCACGTCTATGGGATTAATTTTAAATTAAATTATGAAAATTCTGTAAATTTAATTTGGAAAATGGATTATATATTTGAAATCAAAAAAAAATTATTTTATCTAATAAGGTAAAAATTAATTTTTGACCATAATTATTGGTAAAAATAGTAAAAAATATTTATCGCGGTTATGGTAAAAATGGATTTATACTGGAGGTAAGAAAAAACGATTAGGGTTAAAATGACATAAAATTTTTTCTAAAATATTTTTTAGAGAAATATTTCAAAAATATAATGTCTAAATCAATATAATTATATATTTTTTACTATTTTTTCATGTGAATAATGTTGGTACACCTTTTTCTTTTCAAAAACTACAAGTGTGCCACTCACCTCACTTATAAAAGGACACACACTCTCCTGTATTCTTCAGACATTAAAACCCTTTTAATTAAACCAATAAATACCCAAATAACATCACAAATTATATCCCCTAATTCTATAATCTTTATTTTGGGAATAAATCTGACATTGAAATGATTTTAGCAAAAACCTATGGAGGTTACCTGAAGAAGAGGTAACATTCTTCAATGAGAATTTTTATTTTATTTCTTACTAAACCTCCTTAAATAATTAATAAACCATAGTGATATAATATTTTTATTATATTTAATAAAATTATATGTTTCTATGTTAATATGGTGACCTTAAACCATCCCCACTTTCATAAAATGGGTTATGAATTCATCATTCATATGTACAAAGGACAACCACCTCTTGAACTATTGTCATTTGTTTTTCAATTACCACCTCTCAAAGTTGGGTATGATGATTATTATAAAGTATATATATAATATTTTAATAAAATTATACCTATATACTATATATATTATATATACCTCTTTACATTCCATTCATTATGGGATTCAATAACATCACTCATTTGTGTACAGAAGACTGCCGCCTCGCAAAGCGATGTGATTCATTTTTCACTAACGCTTTACATGGAATGTAATAAAGATTAATTTAATGAATATATGTGATATAAATTAAATAATTATGATATTCATGACATATTTATCATTCTTAAAATATAAAATATCATTTTATTTTTTACACTGAAAAATGATAACAGAGTTCATGTATGTGTGGACTATCACCTTCACAAAGCGATATGAATATATTTTCACCACCAGACCACATGGATGATATATGTTGGGAAAAAATACCTCAATGTATTATATTGGTATTTTTTTGGTATTATTATGTTTTTTTACCAATCCAGATGACTGAGAATTAGTTTGGATGGTGTTTTCTGAAGACATGTTTTTCATGTGGCACAGTTTTCCAGTGTTTACCAAATTTTTGAGCCTCAAAATAGAAAATTCATGTTTAGAAATGTATGTATTTTATTCATAGTAATGAATGGTGTGAAGAATGGTGAATTAAATTGGAAAAGGAAGAGAAATTTGGTGCCCATGAAATGGACCAGGTACCATGTCTAGGAAGGTTTCATGGCCGCATACCAGGAAACGGGAACAGTATGTGGGAGCGGTTCACAAAACCGGAAACAGTTTTCAGCAATGGTTTGTAGTTAAAGGCATTATGGTTCATAGTATGGAGGAAGAGAATATAAATGTTTGTGAGAGAATTAAGTACGTAGATCGTAGTGGAAAATGGTTTTTATAATTGGTGCATTTCACGGTAAGAGGATCAAAATGCAGTGGAGGCCGTACCAAATCAAAGATTTGGTAAATCTTGGATTAGCGGATTTTGAAGATATTATTTCCTATATAAGGAGTTATAATATCACTAATTGGGGATACATAAAATATAATAAATGAATTTATTTTTTATCTAGGAATTATATAAAGTCTAAAGGAAGTTCACGAGGGCGAACCCTGTGAATGCTGAAGTGGTTCACGTGGAAGAAATTTCGTTGAAGATTTTTTAAGGGAAAATGTATCTCAAAAAGGATGCAGTACCAGGAGAGAGAATTCATGATATGTAGGTGTTTAGAGAAGATTTTCTACTAATAGATAACGGTTTTCGGATAGAGGGTGGTTTACAAAGGAAGTTCGCAGAGTTGGTACACAGAGGCGGTATGAAACCGTGAAGGCAGAGGCAGTCTGCAGATGAAGGGTTGTTCGAAGAAGTGGTAGCGGTACCAGGAAGAAGTGTTTTTCATACCATACTTGGTACACAGTACATGGAGGAACAAGTTCATTCACTTTTATCACAATGAATCTTTCAAAAGCTTTAAATTAGTTTTCAAAATAATTTTCCAGTATATAACAGAACCCGAGAAGGTAGACTTCATCTACAAGTGAAAAAGGAACTTCAAAAGAGAATCTACCTAAATTTAAAGATTCATGAATTAATGAATATGAGGGGACCTAAATTTCCACAAACTGTGTTTAAAATACAAATCTAGAAACTGTGAGTGGATTCTTTTCCACGAGTAGTTAGCAAAGGAAGAGAAAGACGTGGAGTCTTTCCACCAGTAGTGAGTCAGAGAAATAAGGATAGGGGTGACCCTTGGAAATGTAGTGAGCAGACCCTAAATCTTGTAAAGGTAGTGATATTGGTCATAAAAGATATAACCCAAACATTGTACGCATTATTGGTTGTGTGCCTTAGTGAATTTGTTACATCAGTACACTACTGTTGTATTCTCCTTAGACGTAGCCCTGTGAGGGTGAACCAAGTAAAAATTGATGTGTCTCATGCATGATTTAAATTCTGTTTGTACTTTTCAATGATAATGAGAGAGAAAATAGTTTTTTTCAATGTAAAAATAGGATCTGAAGGGGAAGAAATTTTAATATTTCATACCTTGATTCACCCCCTTGCAGGGTATTTGACCTAGTGGATCAAATAAATATATGTGTGTGTGTGTGTGTTTGTGTGTGTGTGTGTTTGTGTATATTTAATGAAATAACATCGTATATATGATATTATGACCATTATATAAAGATGAAAAATTTCTTGATTTCTTTATATAATTATCATTGAATAATGGAAACATTACCCATAAATATGTCCACCCTACCATATCTATGATTGTGACATAAATCATTTTTCAAAAAAAATATTTCATGATTGGTTTTAAAATTATTATTTTCATATAAATATGATAATTATTTCTTTATTTTTATTCTAAATCTGTTTAAATAATGACCTCATTGACCATAACCAACCAACTGAAGTCATTTTTTACATATAAACCAAATATCATTGAAACATTTGACGTAAAATTAATTGACTATATAATCATAAATAAAATTGTAATAAGTGAAATAAAAGGAATAATAAAGATTAAAAGGTACTTAATAAAGTAAATAATTAACATAATTTTGTTATTCAAGAAGGTAAATATAAATATAGTGATTCAGACTCATGGTAAGGGTTTTATGAATACTTTTACTTCAGTGATACAAGGGAAATATTCACCACTTATTTGTTTTGTGGGGTGTATATACATAAATTTTTCTATTATATCATGAATTAATTTATATGAATGGTATATAATGTTTCATTTAATGTTATTTATTTCATGGGGATTATGATACAAAAGTTGTAAAACTCGTATGGGTTTATTTCCTAATCTCATCATTATTCAAGATTGTTTTTGTTTAAGTCTCTCTTAGGGTAATTAATTTATTTTTGTATCTAAAAATCAACAATGTATTTTCTACTATGGTTATTCATGAAATTTTTCAAGTAATAATTTTTTTCCTCTCTTTTATACTTAAAATGAGTAATAAATTGTTTTTAATAAATGATGACTTTAATTATCTCTTTGGTAAAAAATTATTTTTCACCAAAACACATGTTTTATAAAAGTGTTTTCAAAAATGTTTTTAAAATTTTAAAATTGATTTATTAAAGATATTTTACCCATTTTTAGTTTTTAATATTATTTAAAGAAATATTCATGTTATTTTCAAAACAATACTTATTTTTCTTTTACCAAAAATGTCATGGTAAATGTTTAACATGTATGGCAGGAATGGAATTTTCCACCATCATGAATATTCAATATTTTAAATTTTATTTAAAAATTTTCTGAGTTCACTTTCAAATAAAAGGGTTTTAAAAATATTATTTTGTAATTTTATATTTTAAAATATTTTCAATTTGAAAAGATTATTTTCCTAAAAATGGTTTTAATTGTCTTTTTATGGTATTTATACTCGCCAACGGCATCAAAACTATTTTAAAGTTATGATAAAATGGGGATATATTGTATTTATATAATCCTTATTCTTTCTTTGAATAGTTTATGACCATTTTTACTAAGTACACTTTTATTATAATTCAACATATTAATCTATATAGTTTATAATTATTTTTATTGATTGGGGAATGTACTATAATTTTGTATGATATTTTTTCAATAAGAATGTTTATGTTCATAATGTTTCACCCCTTTCATATGAGGACTAAATTGGACTTTTTATGTGATGGTTAGGGCCCATTATATCCCCTGTATATATTATTAGGTCTCATGAGACAAACTTGATTGTTTCTTGCCTAAGGCCTTGCCCATTTTTATAGATGTCTTGGAACAATGCCTAGGCGGTTTTATAAATATTGAAAGAAGGCCTTATTGATATTGGATTTCTTGACACAAGGCCTCAACGGTATGTTTTAGATGTCCATCATTATTCATTCCATTATTATGAATTCTATTATTTATATTCCTTTGAGTATTCGGTTAGTTAGAATATTTATGATTAAGTTTCAGGATCATGTAATTATTTATAGGGTATTATTTGATCATTATTTATTCTTTATCTATTATTCACAATTTATTGATTAAATGGAATGTGTTTCAATTATTTACCTTTTCATATATATTAAACCTTAGTTATTCACATCTTCCATTATACACTTACCCTTATTGAGCATCTAATATCACCCATTTATTATGATTTATATTATATAGGATATGAGTAAGTGTTTTTTGATTGATAAATAGGGATATAATAAGGGGAATAATGGCATTATCAAATAATTTTTTTTGTGTATTTTAGGTTTTAAATTGTAATGGGATTTTCAATTATGTGTCTACTTTACCCAGAGTACTATAACTAATTGATCCTTCAGGATGTGATTACTCATATCTTATTCGAATGTAATAAAGTAGACATTGAGTCTGGGATACTATGATTTGGGGAACTATAATTGGTATTAAATGGATTTTAGTAGAAACTGTGGGAACTATGTTTAGAAAAGCATATATTATGGAACATAACCCTATGATAGAATTTTAGGATATGTATATAATAAAATATTAATGTTTTTCTAAGGAATAGATTGTGTGGGTTTCCCTTGAAAATACATCCCTGTTTGGATAATAAAATTGGACATAGTTTTAGAATAGATGTACCAAGGGGTTGTAAATATGAAAAGGGTTCATTGGGCTTGACTTGATCATCACCTGGCATAAAATAGTGCACCTTACTACACACCTGGTTCAAAACTCCCATGAGATATGCTTGGGTTAATTCCCATCTTCTTTATAAACAATTATTAAACAGATGAAAATAAATATATCCCTAAATAAATCATATTTATGATTATGATATTATCAATGCGTAAATTGTTTAATTAATGTTAAGTATTTAACTAGTTTTTGGTTTATACATTATGTTTACTAATTATATGATCTAATCAAGTGTATTCCATCATTTAGAAATGGTTCCTAGAAGAAATAATGGGATCCAAATCAATGAACATAATTGATATAGTAAAAATGGTTGTTTCATTGATGGATCAATCTAATATTTTTAATGGAACTCGTCTCTCGAACATTCTCATCATATGAGGACATAGTGTCATGTGATAAAAATATAGAGAATTAATTATCTATGTATTATGGATTTAAAGGGTGTAAATATAAGAACATGATAGTATATAAAAGGATAGATGTTGGGAATAATGGGATGTAGTATTTTCCCACATGTGATAATTGTGTAAAGAAACACCCTGGTACTTACTTAAGGGAATGGTAGATTTATACAAGTAAAAAGTGCAATTCCACCCTGATCTTGATTCCAAGGGAATGAAAATGGTTTCCAATGTTCAATTATTAAACTATAAGGAGATAAGGAACTATGAAATCAAATTCACCTAGAAACAAACTAATATACACCAAAAGTACTTAATAGATCATGGTCAGACTTATGTTATTACCATAGATAACATAGAATAATTAATGTTATTTTTTTTACTCAAGAATTATGTAATTTTTTTATTTTATCAATTATATCATGGTTATAATAATTATGAAATGTATAATTATTTTTACTATATTGATTTTTCATTGAGGATTTTAAAGTGTATGTTGAATGGTATCAATGACCATAAAAATGATTCAATGGTAAGTTAAACTTCTTGTAAGACACATTATTTAGGGAAATATAACCCTTAATATGTTACTTATGTTGACATAATGATGTTGGGATAAAGTTATGATTGATATGGATAAATTAAATTGGCTAGTAATCACTTCCTTGAAACTAAATAATGATTTTTTGAGAAAGTGGTGTGTGCTATCATTGATGGATTTTAAAAAAAAATTGATTTAAGGAAAATATCAAATAATATGTGTTCTATTTAATGAATAATAAATCATGTATTTTTTTCAATAATATAATATGGTAATTCATGTTATTTCCATGTTTTAAAATAATACACAATGAAGGTATTAACATGTTTGGTATTTTCCGATTAAGTGATACCTCATATTGTTTTGGGGATTAATGATAAGATCATTTTGGAAATTTAGTGACCTTATTTCTAAAGTTTTGGATCTTAATATTTTTTAAGGTTTATATGGTTAATCATTTATTATATTGTATATGTTAAACTTTGGATAATGCTTTAGAGATTAATGTACTACTTCACAATATTAACATTTATACAAATTTGATATCTTGTATTGACCATTTTTTTATAATAATAAATAGATAATTAAGGAATAAATTATTATTCTTTTAAGGGTATTATGATTCTTTATAAGTTAATTTTAGTGATCTGAGCATAAAAATATTCATATTGGTTATTAATTTATAGTAGTAAGAAATTAAGTGAAAAATGATCAATCATAACCAAAAGATGAAGCTATGAATATGAAATATAAAGATATCGAGTAAGTATATTTTCACTCTCAGTAAAGATGGTAATTAAATTTATCAACTCTAGGAAAAGGATATTAAAATTAAAAATGATCATAATACCTCTATTTATATTAAATTTATGGTCTTTTAAATTTTCACAGATTTATGGATATGTGGTCCTTAACTTTAAATTTAACAGTAAATTTATTATGATTAATATCCTATATCTATCCATTTAAATATTTACTCTTTTACTCCATGTCCATATCTCCACCTTCCCCCAATATTGTCCTACTTAGAAACATAGTTATATATTATTCCATATGACCTCTATGCTTCCATTTATCTCTTATTAAGAATATTTTTTATTAACCCTTTTTATGATGTGGTTTTTCAATGAAGTTATTTTCAAATTATAGACCCTTGATTACTGAGACTAAAATTAAATTGTGAGGAAACAATTTATTTGTGAGATTTAAAAATATGAACATCATATATGATAGTGTGTATGAAACATAAAACCAAACATATATGGTAATATAACAACCTAGGACTTCATGATATAACTATTTTTAAATAAAATCAATCTTATCGAGGGATTTTAATGTATGAAACATCATTTTTGAACAAAACACGATACTCTATTAAAATATTATTATTTAAACATTACCATTATAACCTAGATGTTAAATTGGAATTTATGAATAGTAATAAATAAATTATGAAAGTTATATGGTTTACACATTTAAAAAATAAATTAAATGGATATATATTGATTAGACATAAAATTATAAACATTTAGAAGAAAAATGATTGTTTTCTGAAAAACTATATTTTGTTTGAAAGATAGTTTGGTCGCACTTTACGCACATAATTTACAATTAATTTTAAAAAAATTTAGAAGAATTATTTGAAAAAATAATTTTTTTTAAATATACTTTAAAAATTTATCTTATGGGTATTTTTTGTATTTTTTTTGAAAGTGTTCCTTTTTTGATGAATAGTGAAAATTGTGGCATTTTAATTCAAAACTACCTTTTCATCTAAATTATTTATAAAGTTAAATAAAATTTTAAATTGTTTTTAAGGTTATTTTTTTGTAATTATATATTTTTTAATTCAATTCATTTATTTTTAAAAAATTTCATACCGAATTGTAATATAAAATCTTTGTAAAATTTTTAGTGTTTTCTCTTTTAAAACCTTCTTTCTACTCATGTCTTCAGAATTAATTTAAAATTAAATTTAGAATCTTATGTGAATAAAATTTTTAAAAAAGGATTCCATGTTTGGAATAACTATAATTTATATTATCTGATAAGCTCAACTTAATTATTTATTATAATGAATAGAAATATATTAAGAATTATTTACATTGCTTAAGATAAAAATGGATTTTCAATGGAGTTAAACTAAAAATATAAGGATTAAAATGGATTAAAAATTTTAAAGAAAATATTTCATAGTAATATTTGGACCCTATATTTCCTTTTATTCATAAATAATCTATTTTAGAACCTTTTGGAATGTGAAAAACAAGGGTACACCTTTTCCTTTCCAAAATTTATAAGTGTGCCACTCACCTCACTTATATATGGCCACCCAATCTCTTCTCTTCTTCACACCTTCAACCCCTATTGGTTTAGAAACAACCTACCCAAATAACTTTCCATATTCCATCCCTTCATCCTAGAATCCTTATTTTGGTAAATAAGTTAACCTATGAAAGATTTTGGTGCAAACGTGAGGAGGTTATCCGAAAAAAAGGTAATGTTCTTTAATAAGTTTATTTATTTTATTTCTACCTAAAAATCCTTAAACTATTATTAAAATATAATAATATAGTAAAATAAATATCTTAAATAGAATTAGATTTTTTTTTATTTTAATTTAATTACCTAAAACCATCCCCACTTCCATTACATGGGTTATGAACTCATTATTCGTGAGTACGGCGACCTACCACCTTGTGAATCGATGTTGTTCATTTTTCCTTTACCATCTATCAAAATTGGGTATGATGATGGATATAAAGTATATATATTATATCTATAACATAGTTATACCTATGGATTCATTATATCATATATAAATTTTTATTATCCATTCCATAGGGGATACGATAGCGTTGCTCATGTGTTCGGTGGACTACCTCCTTGCAAAGCATTGTGATTCGCTTTTCACTAACGCTTTACATGGGAAGTAATAAGGATAAATTTAATGAATATATGTAATGTAAATGATTTAATTATTATATTCATGAAATATTTATCATTTTGAAAATATAATATATCATTTTATTTCAAACACTGAAAATTGATAACATCATTCGTGTACGTGTGGACTACCACCTTTACAAAGTGATGTGAATCTCTTTTCATCGCCACACCACATAGATGATATATATGTAAATTTAAAGAAAAAATATGTTATATATGATTTTATTATTATTTTATAAATATAAAATATTACTTAACTTCTTTCCATAATGATCATTAAAAATGGAAACGTTACTCAGGCGTACATAGGGCCTATCATCTCCATGAATATTACGTATTTCATTTTTCATTAAAATAATTCATTATTAACTTAAAAAATATAATTTATGTATAAATATGATAATTATTTCTATATTATTATTCTTTATGTTTTTAAATAATGACCATTTTACCATCATCATCATACCAAATCCATTTTGGACACATAATCCAAATATCATCAAAACATTCAAAAAAAAATTAAATGATTTACTAATCATATATAACATAGTAATAATTGAAATAAAAGGAATAAACAAATTTAAAAGGTTAATTAAGAAATTAAATACTTAACATATGTTTATTATTTATGAAGATAAAGAATATACATAATTAGTTGGAATCATGGTAATGGTTTCTCATCTTGAATTTACTTATATGATACATACACTATATTCACAACTTATTTATTTTGTGTGGTGTATATACTAATTTTTTTTATATCTTAAATTAATTAGTCTTAATGTAATTTAATTTTACATTTAATGATATTTCATTCATTGGTCTTATGAAATAAATGTTTACAAAGTGGAAAGGGTTTATTTCACAATATTATCATTATTCAGGATTGTTTTTTTAGTATCCCTTTTATCATAAAATAAACCTATTTTATTCTCATATTATAATTAATGTGCTTTTTCAAGTAATTGTATCATTTTTGTAAATTTGGTACTTAAAATGGAAAATAAAATGGTTTTAATAATATAAGACTTTATTTCTATCTTCATTTGGATATTATTTTTCATGAAAACTCTTCTTTTAATAATAAATGATTCCAAAAATATTTTTAACCATTTAAAAAGGTTTTATTAATGTCATTTTTAACCATTTTTACTTTATAAATTTATTTTAAAGAAATCTTCATGTATTTTTCAAAACAATGCATTTTTGGCTATTACCAAAAATGTTAAATGAGTCTTTGTTTTAACTTATATGGAATGAATTAAATTTTACACCATTATGACCGATCAATGTTTTAAATATTATTGTAAAAGTTTTAAAATTTTGTTTTCAAATAAAATATATTTCAAAATATTTTTTTAATGTTATTGTTTAAAAATATCATCAAAGTGAAAAGTTTATTTTCTTAAAAAAATTAAAGATCTTTTTATGGTATTTCTACTCATAAAATACATCAACCCTTTATTGAAATTATGATACTTGGGGGATATTTTATATTGATATAATCCATATTCTTTCATTGGATAGTTTATGATTACTTTAATTGAGGAAGTACAATTTCATTACCATTCACCATATTACTCTGAATGGTTTATGATTATGTTTATTGATTGGAGAATGTATTAACATTTCATATGATAGTTTTTCAACATGAATGTTTATATTGATTTTATTTTACCCGTTTCATATTTGTAATTAATTGGACATTCTAAGTGATGTTCAAGGCTCACTACAGTCCCTCAATGTATCAGGAGGTCTAATTAGAAAAAATAAGTTTGGTTTTGGTCGAGTACTTACCCAATTATATATATATATATATATATATATATATATATCTAGTCACAATACCTTAATATTGTTATATATCTTGGAACAAGGCCTTGATGATATTATATGTCTTGGAATAAGGCCATGATGGTATCTTTTAGATGTGTAGCATTATGCATTCCATTATTATGAATTCAATTATTGATATTATTTTTCTTCATGAATGGCCCAAATGCCTTCATTTTTTATTCATTTTTTATATCCCCCTTATAAGGGTTGAAGGGGAACCCTTGAAATTATAATACATGAAGTTATTAAAGAAATTCACTCATTATAGACTCTGACTAGTTGAAACTACCCCTCCCTAGCATCTGCATTATGATCGACTCTCCACCTTTGCATGGCGGTAAGGATAGATGTCCTGGGTAGAGGTGCACATGCCTGGTACTGATGGAAAATATCATACCCTATCATTATTCCAAAAATTTTCACTCTACTCGAGTGAATTATCCTTACTCAGAATCCCCTTTTGGGGCTTGTTCTTTGTAGAATTTGTCTGGTAGTATCTTCACATCAGGTGACCCGATGGCCTTGAGGTGGCTCAAAGGCATTACGGTGGCCTAAAATCCTTACTGACCTGAAGGCCTAAGTGTCCAAAATTCCTTAAGGACTCCAGGCCCAAATAGGTGGCCCAAATGTGAATAGTTATAGCTACTACGGTACCGAACAGTACCTTCTATAGTTCCTACTACAATACTACTATAGTAACCTAGAATTATGCCTTCACTAGAAATCAAACCTAGGTCTCATGGATGCACATGGATATCCCTCACTAATCGGGATGAGGCTCATGTTCAACTAAAATTATTGATACTATATTTGATTACTCAATTTGTTAGATTATTCATTGTTATGTATCATGTTAATGTGATTATTTATAAAGAAGTATTTGATCATCATTTATTCTTTCCATATTATGCTTATGTTATTGATTAAATGGAATGGGTTTTAGTTATTTAACATTCCATATTGATTACACATTAGTTATTCATAGCTTCCACAGTATTCTTACCATTACTAAGAATTGAGCTCAACCCATTTGTATGTTTTATTTTCCCCAGGATATGAGGAAGTATTTTGTGATTGATATGTAGGGAAACCCTTAGTGGAATGATGTAATTATAAAATAAAATTCTTTATGTATTTTATTTTTTAAATTTTAATGTGAATTTCAAGTATGTATTTAGTTTACCAAGACTACTAAAATATTTAGTGATTCAAGATGTGATTATTTGTATCTTATGCCAATGTAATAATATAGACATCAGATCCAAGAAAATGGGGTAGGGTGAATAAATTTAATTTAATTTAAAATAATTTACTTCAAAACATGCATAAAAAATAATTTTAGGTATGTAGTACAACCTATCCCAATTAGAATTTATTTACCATTAATCGCCATCCCAATAACTCACTACCCAAGACCATCCAAGTCTCATTTGAGCCCAAACTACCACTCGATCTCCGAACTCAAGCCATACACCAAAAACTATTAATTATGAAAAATTATAATCCATTATTTAATATTATCCAAATTGTAATAACTCCCAAACAAATAAATGATCACTAATGTATCACCAGATCCTCAATCAACTGCACCTGGAAGTTTTGCAGCACACTCCTTACATTGTCCCATGAAAAAACACTAACATGTGATTCCCTATTATTTTTAAAATTAATTTAATTTAAAACAGAAACCTAGAAAACCCATAACATAAGAATACCTCATTGAAATAAAAAAAAATATAAATATGAATGGTATCTTAGACCAACCTATAGCTAGTTAATATAAAACCCCCTTTGAAAATAGTATATTTCACCATTATCCAATGAAATCAATATCAAATATCTAAACCTAAACAACACAATATTATCACGATGGGGATTGAAGGAGGGATATAAGAAGGATATAGAGGATCTTAATTAGAAAAAACAACTAACTACACCTACGATCACCTAAAATAGTGAGGATATTGGATAGGGGAGGTATGGTTTTCGGCCTCCCATGTGCAAGATTCTTCACCAAAGAAGGAGGGTGGGCCCTTTCTTTAATTAAAAATATTTTTGAACATGTTTAATTGAATAACCCATGTTTTCACACTATAATTTTTTAGGATAAACATCCCCTTGTCCCCTTTAACTAGGTTTACAACAGAAGACACCCTATGAATGTCATTCAAAACATGAAAGACCCATTCACATCATGGATGACCTACAGCTGCTATTTTTAGTATCTTAACCACTCTAAATTCATCTTGATGTCCCTAAAAACACTCAAAACCTTACTAAAACCTCAATAAATGTATAAAAACACTAGTTAGAAACATTAAAATTCTCAAAAACTCATCCCAAGTCTAAGTTCCCTAAACAAACCATCCACCAAATCAAAAATCCAAAATTCTACTAAACTCTATAGTGTAGGTAATACAGATCATAGTCGAAGACATTGGTCTAGTAAATATAACATTTTGATCACTAAAATGATATAACATCATCTTTTTTGGTGATCTGAGCCCCAGTATAGGTCCAAGAATCTCATTTTAATTAAATAAGTACACAAATTAAATTAAACAAGTACCTCATTTAATTGGAATCATGTTCAACTAAAGATTGTCATCATTGATCAGTGTTTGATTTATTTTAATACAAACCCCTATATATCATCCACACACACTTTTAAATTTTTTGAAAACAATGATCTTTGAATTCTTAGTGTTATCACAGAGGTCCGATAGTTCATTCCACTTTGCGATGATCACCTTGACTCTATTCCTTCAATCTGTAAAGGATTCCTAGGATTGATTCGTAGACAATATCTTTCTCTCTCAAGGATGTGGGAGGAGGTGAGGGGATATATCAATCCATTATAAAATGAATTCCCCTTTCACCCTATAAATGATATCCTTCCCTACTTATATTGGGGATTCCCAAAATAACTGGTTAGGGTTCTCAACCCCTGTGTATCTAACATCAACTAAATAAGTAATAAATAAATAATCATGAAAAATTACCTACTTTTTTAATATTATTTTTAATTTATCACATACTCCTAAAATATATTATGTGATAAACCCAAGTCATTAAATCTAGCCAAAACAACCACAAATATTAAATAAACATTGAATATTAAATATACTATTCGTTCGTATAATATTACATCATGTATTTACTTAAGCACTTGTAAATTTTTTTATAAATGAATTAAATAAAATTATTTTTTACTCAAATAATAATGAGTTTATTTATTTTTTGATGATCGATAAATCTTGTAAAACTCTCGAACATTGTGGTGGTTTCCACCATGTCCTATATACCTATTCATTATTATAGGGTTGAATGTTGAATGTACTATTTTTGTGGCCCTATTAGTCCTTATCTCAAAAGAAGTTAATAATAATCACATATCAAGAGAATAATCTAGTAACCCATCAGAGCCCCTAAGGATATAAGGATAAGTGTTAGAAACAACAACTAACCTACTTACATGAACTGTGTAATATAATCTCTTTGACATAAGATATCTCATAAATAATGGTGCACACTTGTGTCATCATCATTTCCTTTATTATTTTTTCATCTAACAAGAAAAAATTACCTTCAACTACTATGGTCATGGATTAAATGGATGTACTACCATACTGATCAACCAGGATAGGTATATCACTTCCTCAACTTGGAAGTGAGAGATTTTATCTTGATCATTCAACCAATGTTACACAACCAATGACACACCGAACAAAAACTACCTCGACGCGACTTCATTATAATGGTTTTCACCTTCCATAAAAGTATATGATCAAATGTAACACATTGATAATGTTCTCAAGTTAGGAGACCAATACACATGTCTATAGATAGTGACCACTAATGACACCAAAAACATGTGGTGTTCTAATGGTGGGTATGTCCTCATGATCTCTACTAATAGTTATCACCTTGTGTGAACTTCTTGAGAAGAAGTTTCAATGCTTATAAACCCCTAGCACCAGAAAGATTCACATCATCAGTGACCTGTTAGTATGATGTATCTTGACCATATAAAATTACTTTAAGATTAGTGTCGTGGTATCTATAGAATATCTCTATAGTATAGTATGTTCTATAACCCTTTGATAAGACATGTAATCTAAGAAAATTACCACAAAAATAGTGGATGCAGGATTATCAATGTTATTACAGTAAGATAAACACACGTATATATATCAAACTCCATACATGTAGTGATAATAAATTTACATCACAAGTTGGGTCTAGGGAAGCCACTTCCACTTGAACCTGCTACTTATAAGTATAAATCTACTAGATCTCACATGATAATCATACTTCTACTAAGATATGGTTTTAGTTGTGGAGTCTTCAAAAAAAAATTTGTGGCTACTCTGTTAACTGTGACTTCACATATCTAGGTAAAATCCTTCTAGAGATGAAACTTATGATGTATATTATTTATCCTCTAGTGTGACCCAGGCTCCTTGTTACGCACTACCGATGTAGTATTATCACGATAAACAAGAATAGGTTTTGTACTATTAGTCATAAAACCAATTTATAAGACAAAGATTCATATCCAAACTGATTATTTTCTATATTATAAGCTGTAATATACTCGGATTTCTCTATAGAAGTAGAAACAGGGTGTTTCTTCAAGTTTCTTCAACTCACTGCAACACCATTCAGACAAAAAGATATATCCTTACTGTGATTCCATGTCATCATGATTTTTTTGAAACTAGCATCATTGTGTCCTCTCACAACTATTTCATGTTCTCCTCCATACACCAGGAACATATCCTTTGTAAACCTAAAGTACTTTAGGATATTATTGAAAACTACCCAATGCAACTCTCCTTGATTATCTTGATATCTTCCCACCATTCTTAAATAAAAGTAAACATCAATCTTAGTAGATATACTGACATACATGATAGATCCCACTACTGTGGCATAAGGTATTCTACTCATTAATTCAATCACATCTTGTGTTTGTGGGCACATTTTTTTTACATATTGATACCATGTGACATGAGAACAACCCTCTCTTAGATTTTTCAATAATTTACCTTTTGTGTAATTTTTCAATATATGTAATTTGACTTAGCCCATGGAGGATTATTGATCTATATTGCGAGATATTGATCCCTATAATGTCGTCTGGTTCACCTAAGTATTTCATATACAAGGATTGATATAACTATGTATTATATGACTATAAGACTTGAACTTTTTCCCATTATTAGTATAAAATCATAATATAATAATAGGAAAATGATCAAATTCCCATTAAACTTCTTATAGAAACAAGGATCAGTTTCATTTTTTACAAAACAAAATTATATTATAGTCTCATCAAAATGAACATTCCATGACTAGGATATTTACTTCAACCCATAAATGGATCTCTATCGCTTGCACACTTTTTTAGAATTATTTGACTAAACAAACCCTTTGGGTTGAGTCATATAGACATATTTAATTGACTAACCATTTATAAAACCATTTTTGATATCCATTTTCCAAATCTCATAATAATGGAAGGAATCTATTGAAATAAATATTCCAATATATTTCACCATTGCTACAAGTGATAAGGTTTATTTATAGTATACTCCTTGACATTTTATAAAACCCTTCACTTGTAGTCTTGATTTAGAGATATTGAACTTACCATTCCTGTCCATCTTTTTATTAACTAACCATTTTCAACAAATGGGTTTTACATCTCCTATAGGGTAAACCAAAATCCAAACTTGATTTTGGTAGATGGAATAAATCTCTATGTAAATGGCATATTTTAATTTAATAGCATCCTTTCCTTCTAACGCTTCCTTCTAGTTCGTAGGTTCACCATCCTCCAGTTGTATTGTGTCACCTGACATAGTGAAAAGAAACCCATAATTATTTACATCACTAAATTCTTGAGTTGACCTATTTAGTACTTGTTTCTTGATAACTTCTTCATCTCCCACTCTCTCTTGTGGGGATTATTCCTGTACCATATTATGTGTATCTGGAGTATTAATTTCCTTGAAGTCGACCATTCTCCCACTAATTCCTATATAAATGTGATCCCTTTACAGAAATATATCTTGTATTTCCAAAATAACTTTTCTATATGTAGGGTTATAATGGTAATATCCTTTGGTATCATTATGATAACCTATAAAGATGCACTTCATGCTTATGGATGACATTCTATCACTAGTTAATGTCTTGAAAAATACTTTGTATCCCCATATACATAAGTATGATAGATTGGGTTTCTTTATACACCACAACTCATGTGGAATCCCATCTATAGATTTAGTTGGTACCCAGTTAAAGGTATATGTACCTATCTACAATTAATATACCTAAACATATAATGGATAAGTTTCCTGACCCATCAATTATTAGACCATGTTAAGAAAATCCTATTTCTAAAAACCCCAACCATAGTATCCTGGAGTTGGTGCCTTACTATATTACATTGACCTAATAAACAAGGAATCACATCCGGAAGTACTGAATAGTTTAGTAATCTTAGTAAACTAGATACATAAATGAATCTTACATTACATTTAGAAATATAAAATTCCATATACACCATTATTCCCCTATATTAACCATGTATATTAGTCATAAAAAACTTCTTGGAATCCTGAGGAGAAATAGAAAGTTATAAAGGGGGGAGCTCAGATGCTCAGTAAGGGTATACATATAATGGAAGCGATCATAAATAATCATAAATGATTATTGAAAGGTAAATAATGTAAACTAAATCCATTTAATCAATAACATGATCATAATAGCATGGTAATAAAATTTGGTCAAATAATGTCAAATAAATAATCACATGAGAATGAAACTTAACCATGGATATTCTACTAGCCAATAATCACATGGAATATCAATAACTAATCTCATAATGAGAAAATTCATTATGTGGGATGTCTAAAACATATCATCATGACCTAAGACATGAATTCTACATGTATAGGTAAGGCCTCGGCCCAAACATGGCCTTGTTTGTCTCATGAGACTTGCTAATGTATCGAGGGACTATAGTGGGCCCCACCCATCACTTTCTAAGCTTGATTCATTCCTCATATGAAATGGGTGAAACATAATCAACATAGAAATTCATATTGAAACTATCATATCAGATGTTAAAAGCATTCTCCAAACATTAAACATAATCTTAAACCATCCAGTGTTGTATGATGAATGGTATCAAAATAGAAAATCCACAGTCAAATTAATCATAAAAAATAAATAAAATATGGTAGATGGTATCATAAGAGATCAACCTCAATTAAGAATAAGATCAAAAAAGGGTGATTACATATATTAAAATACTCTAATAAAATAATTGATAACTTCTTGATAAAAATACCACTTTACTTTGAAATCATTTATTTAAAAAGTTGTGCAATTACAAAAAAAATATTTCTCTGAAAATAATCTTGTAAACATATAAATTATTTCGTAAAAAAATAAAGCTTCTTGAAAGAATTAAAATCCACTAATGTCATATAATATTAAATAAACTTCCTTTAAATTTTTCTAAAAGAAACATTTAAAATAGTACTTTTAAAATAATGTGTGAGAGTTCAAAAATGAATCAATTATATATATCAACTGAAAATACACATAAAAAAGTGTAAATAAAATATAAGATAATAAAATTTTGTTCCAAATATAATCATATCATGAAATAATCAATGTATTATAAGTTTAACACAATAATGGAAATTCGGTTAAGAATTCCCTTACCAATTTGTAATCATTCAACCTGTATGCCCCATAAAATTAATGACCATAAAATGAAACATTGAATTCCATAAAGATAAAGAGATGAGTGATATGATATATTAAATGGAATTATTTACACCACACACATGTAATAATTGTTTAATAATTAATATATCTCACAAAAGTAAAAGTGAGATGTGAAACTCCTACCTTTGGTCTAAAAGCGTTCTGTACTTGTAATTAATGTCCAAGATAATAAAATTAGATTCATTAATTACTTTACTAAGAACCTATTCAATATAAATTGGATTTATTATAATTTTATTAACTTCATTTATAGACATTTATATGAGTTATAATATTTAATTTCATTGTTCTGAGAGAATTTGTTTCATGGTTTTATGGTCTGTTCTCCTGAGTATAATATATGGGAGTTCTTGTCAAATGGAAATAACTACTATAGAAGTGAAATTATTTAGTATTAAAAATTTAAATAATTTTAAATGGTCTCATTCATCATTTTTTATATGGTACAAGGATGATTCATTAGATAAAATGTTTATGAAAATGTCTTAATTTATTATGGTTATTTTATGGCCATAAAGAATTGGTATAGTTTTATTTAATAATATGTTTATATATTGGTTATAGAACATTAAATTGTTTTCAATAAAAAATTATAATTTGTTTTAAATATAAATTTTTTTTTATGAAAATACTTGAGGTAATTAAGGAAAAATGAAAACTCATCCTCCACAAAGGTGGTGAATCGACACCTCACAGACGATGCTTTCATTTTTAAAACAAAGGGAAAGGAGAAGAGATTTTATAATGGATATTACATTAACCCAATAAAAATAAATTATATATATAATACTAAATTTTTTATGTTACTTTGTATATTTTATGTGAGGTAATGATAAGAAAGTAAAATAAACTAAAATAGAATAAGGGGGGGTTTAACCTATTGAGAGTCGTCTCCTTGAGAACCTCCTTAAGGCACTTTGAAATGGCCTTTTGGTGAGACCTGCAAGGCCAGAACTTGGGTAAGAGGTTTAGAGAATAATTGGGTATAATATGAGAAATATACATGGATTAGAATGTGTTAGTAGAATAGGTGGTGAGGTGTGGTGTTTATAGTGGGAGGAGAGGGGTGTTTCTGACTATTTTATTCTTCTGTTTATTATTTTGGCCCAAGAATAACAATAGTTTTGATTCTTGTAACTAGGTATAGTAACTACAGAATTTTAGTTCAGGATAATGAACACATACATAATTCATGAATCAAACATGACTAAAAAATTCATTTATTTACATATAATGTTAAATACCACAAATTACCATATTTAACTATTCACCAAAAATTCAACTATTTTAGAAGATTCCCAAAAAATAACCCTAACCGTTTTTTGATGTGTAGATTTAAAAAATGGATCAATTTTATAAAAATAATATTATAAATTTTAGAAATTTATTTTATAAATAAAATAATCATTTATTCAAAAAATTCCAATTTTAATATTATAATTGATTTTATGATACTTTGAAAAATAAAATATGGTCTCCTAAAATTATCTTATGATTCTAATGAAACAAAATATTAATTTATGAATCTATTTTACTAAAATTAATTTTCTTTTAAAACATTATACCAATGATAAATTTGTAAATAAATATTTATGTTTCAAAAAAATACCAACACTTAATTTATCATTTTTAAAACATTTATTTACTTATTCAATGATATAAAAATATCATATTTTCATGTATGATATACCTAAATTTATTAATACTTTAAGAGGTGTGTTTATTATTATAATTTCCATATTACTATTCCTAATGGTTATATTACTATTACAATGGTCATGTTAATATTTAATAGTATATTGTGGTTTTGAACTTTTGTTTTATGAAACATAAGCTATTGAAGATGTTAAATTTAAAAGATACATACCATAAAATCTGGGGGGTTACATTCTATCCTCCATTAAAAAATTGGGTACTCACAATTTGAAATGGTACTTTGAAAATAAAAGTTTGATACTTGAAAATTCCTTTATGGGAACCCATACCATAAATAGGGTAAATAAAACATCATCTTAATAAGAGGTAATTTGAAATGTGAACGTCACCACACAATGAGGATTTTGAATAGGATAACATTAATAGAAAATGAAAATATGGTCATGGAAGAAAAATATAAATATTATGATCTCATAGAGAGTGTTAAAGAACATGGCCACTAGAAATTTAACCATCATAAAATAGTAAATTTGTGATCTATTAGAAACCATTTATTTCTAAGTAGGAAATGTAAATGGTTATGATTTTTTAGAAATCACTTACTTGATTTCATTATGCATTATAACCACAATCCCTTTCTTTGGTTTTGTTCTCATCTATTTCAATATCATTTCATACTCCAGGATATGGATATTTAAGACAATGTTTTCATACTTGAAGCAATTTTAATGAATCATAAGGTCCTCAAGTGTTTACTTTTTCCTCTAAATATTTAATGAAACCAAAATGGTTATCACATTATATTAAATATAAATCCTACATTAAACTCAAATAATAATATCCAATGTTAAACATAATCCATTCCATATGTATTTAATTTTAATACTCATAGAAAATATGTTTTCTGTTAGGTCCACAAGGTTGAATACCCTGAGAGGGGGGTGAATCAAGGTATGACTAATTTGATATTAAAGCCCGTTCTGATCTTGTTTCACTGTTAAGAAAAAAACTCTTCTCTCACTTTCTCGTTGCACAATATAAACAGAAAGTAAAGCATGCACAGGACACAACAATTTTTACTTGGTTCACCCTCACTGGGCTACGTCCAAGGAGCATACACCGGAAATGTGTCGATATACCAAATCCACTATAAGCACACTGTTGTTTACAAGGTTCAAGCTGGATCACTTCTATGCCTAGGCTCACTGCCTTTACAAAGTTTAGGTTCATATCACTACTTTCCCAAGGGTCACTCCCTGTTTCTCTCTCTCTGGATCACTGCCGGTGGAGAGGATCAATTTCTTCCTCTTCCTTTTCTCACTGCTCCGGAAAGGATCCACTCATAGTTTATAGACCTGTAGGTCTCTTCATTATCACTAATTAATGCATCCTCTGTTGTATATAGATTCTATTTTGAAGTCCAACCTTCACCTATATATGAATCTCACTTTGCACCGAAGGTATCGAGCAATCTTCCAGCTTTCATACAGTCCTGAATCACTGCTATGAATCACCATTACTTGGCGCCCTTCTCTAAGCCGGCGCGCAAGTCTCGGCATGAAAGTAAAAACCGGCATGCAATTCCACCTCAACAACTTGCGCGACACAAGCTTCTGCCACTCCAAACTTGCGCGACTCACTTCTTTTCTCACCCAAACCACCTCAGGTTCACAACTCTCACTTGGCACGTAACTTTCACTTGTGCGACCACACCACACTTGCGTGACCACCACACCTATGAGACGAGAGCTCTGATTTTTCGAAGTGTTGAACTCTGCACCCAATGAGGAGAGTTTGACCTCTATTTATAGGTATTTGGACACCCTGTTCGATGGCGTGCAAGTCTCCCCTCGGAGCGCATGTCTCGGCGTGCAAGTCTCTCCTCGACGCGCAAGTCTCGAACCCTTGTCTCTGTCGCGCTATTCACTTGCGCGACCTAACCCAAAACTTGAGCGACCCTTATCTTTTTGCCCATATTTTGATGTTATGATCTTGACAAACATTAGGCGTGCAAGTTTCCTCTCCTTTAAATACACTGCTTGCAAGTCCCTTTTCCAAAAACCACTTTTCTTCATTTGTCGATTTTTAGGCCCAAGAATTTGGAAAAAACTGGAAAACAGCACCACCTTGTATCTTCTCTCTTTGTTTCGCCTCCAGATCATCCATTCCTTTGTTGAAATTCTTGAATAAAACATGGATCTTTAACCACATCCCTTGAACATGACTTGATACCATTAAATCCCATTTTTCAACAAATTTGTATGTCATGGTTTTCTTTGTCAACAATCACAACACAGAAGTCCACTTTTTCAACAAACACAATCACCTCAAAAATGATTCAATGATACCTTGAGGGATTTTTGCCCAACATTTTCCAAAATTAAAAGGCCACACATTTATAAGGAAGGTCACTAAATTTCCAAAATCAACATTACATTAGATTATCCAAAAAATGTAGCTCCTAATCCTGCATACAAAATATATCAAAACCTTTATCACCTTAAAACCTATAAGAAAACTTGCACGCTTCCAAATCTGTAAAGAATAAGTACTTTAGTATAATCCGTATATATATAATGATTCTTATAACCATAACATCATAACATAATTATTGAATTAAAAAACACAAATAATTAAGTTATTTCACTTCGACTGTAGTAATAGTGTAAGCCTGACCTTGATCCATTTTCTTCTTCTGGTCTATATTCCCTTGATTCATGGGACATTCATTTGTATAGTAAATCATCTTCATATTTTTGAAGCATTGGAAAACTTCTTTCTTTTTGTTCCAATCAAGTGCATGGTTTTATTTCTCTCTACACTTTTAGAAAACTCTCATTCCCTTCAAGAAAGAACCAGGGTGTTTCCTTCCACAATTATCACATGTGGGAAAATCATTATTTACCTTCTTCCATTTAACTATATTTTTATCTACATTACTTATCTTCCCTTAGTTACTTTCAAATTCATAATAGTTGGATAATTCATTCTCCATATTGATAACACATGATACTATATACTCATATAATGAGAAAGTTTAACAGACTAGTTCCCTTTGAAAATTTATATTAATACCCTCAATGAAATAGTAAATATTACTCCTTGGGTTGCATATGTAGTCCGCAACAATCCTTTCTAATCTTGTAAAGTTGAATACATATTTAACAACATTCTCTTCCTCATTTTTTCTCAGACCCAAGAATTTTAACTCCATATCTTCTCCCAGTTCATATGGGAAATATTTTGGCAAGAAAATTTTCTTAAAATACTTACATTATATGTCTTTTATTTCCTTATAAAATTTAGTGTTTTGAATCAATTATAACCATTAATCTAAATCTCCAAATAGATGATAAACTTCATTGAAAACCTTCTCCATTTTCTTACTTCCCAAAGTGATAAATATATTTTCTAAGGATCTTATCCATTTATTAGATACGAATGGATTTTTAGTTCCATTGAAAGATATATGTTTATGATTCATAAAAGATTCTAACATTATTACACCACCTTTTGAATTAGTAGGATACTCTATATGAGAAAATTTATTTCTCATAACCTCAGTTAGCTATCCAAATGTAGTTATAATTTTTTTCATATCCAGCTATAGATTCATCTCTAACTCTAAATTCATTTTTTTAGGTGGATAATCCCTACATGCATTGGTATGGTTTCTATTCCTTCCACTGGGTTAAATTTCTAAAAAAATGGCATACACTAGATTAGATCATAAAATTCTGAAACATAATTTATAATCTCATAACAGGTGAATCACATAACCTAAGTTGAAAATTTTGGTAGAAATAATCTCTAAATTATAAGATTAGTTTATTAAGATAAGTTTAAAAATTATATCATAGGTTTTCATTATCCAGTCTTGTTTTCCTAAATCTAGTTCCCAAATATTCTACTTAACTTAATCTAATACCAACTGTAAAGACCTTGACCCTAGTAGCTCGAATTCAGTGCCTTAATTTTTTAAATTACTATAATAAACAAGGAATCACATCTCAAATGATCGAATAGTTTAGTAGTTTTGGTAAACTAGATACCTAAATGAATCTTACATTACATTTAAAAATATAAAATACAATATATTGAATCCTTTGAGAATACTATTATTCTCCTAGATTAACCCTTCATATCAGTGATAATAAAATTATTGGAATCATGGGGTAAAATAAAACATAATAAATGGTTGAGATCAAAATATTAGTAAGGTTATTCATACAGTGGAAGATATTATAAATAAGTATAAAGGATTATGTAAAGGTAAATAACTAAAACACAATCAATTTAATCAATAACATGAGCATGATATAGAGGAATAAAAGTAGATACAATAATTTCATATAAATAATCTCATGATAATGGAACATAACCATGTTTATTCTACAAGCATATGAAATGTTATAACTTTACCCAAACATTAAACATAATAAAAAACCATCCAATGTAATATGATTAATGGAATCCAAATATCACATCCACAGTCAAGTAGATCATAAAAAATTCAATAAAATATGGTAGATGGTATCATAAGATATAAACCTCAATTAATCATAATATCAAAAAATGGTGATGACATATATGAAAATACTCTAATAAAATCATTGATAAATTCTTAACAAAAAAACCACTTTACTAAGAAATCATTTATTTAAAAAGTAGTGCAATTATAAAATGGAAAAATACCTTTTAAAATAAAATTTTAAACTTGTAAAGAATTAATGAATAAATTAATTCATCATGAAATGATTAAATTCCACTCATTTCATATGAGTTTAAAAAACATTCCTTTTAGATTTTGAAAAATAAACATTTAAAAGAGTATTTTTAAAAGAAACTGTAAGAATTAATCAAATTAATAAATCATGTGTATCAACCATAAATCCACATAAAAATGTTTTAATATAAAATAAGATAATAAAAATTCATTTCTCACATAATCATAGCATGATTAATCAATGCAGTAGAAGTTAAACCCAAAGAATGGAAATTGGGTTAGGAATTCCCTTACCACTTTGTAATTAGTCAAACCGTATTCCCCATAAAATTAATGATGAAAAAATAAAAAATTGAATTTCATGAAGTTAAATAGATTAATGGTATTATATATTAAAGGGAATTATGTACCCTACACACAAGTAATAAGGGTTGAATAAGGAATATATCTCACATAACTAAAAGTGATATGAGAAACCCTTACCTTATGTCTGAAAGCATTCTGCAGATGTACTTAATGTCCTTGATAATAATATTATATTCATTAATAATTTAGAACCTATTAAACATATATTTTATTTATAATAATTTTATTAAGTTCATTTATGTCCATTTAGATGATTTATAATATTTAATTTTGTTGTTCTAAGAGTGTTCGATTCATGGTTTTAGGGTTAGTTACCTTGAGTATAAAACATGGGAGTTCTTGTAAAATGGGAATAACCTCTCTAGAAGTGAAATAATTTATTATTAGTAAGCATCCATAAGTTTTAATGTGTTAGGTCCAAAATGGGATTGGATACCCTAATTGGGGGTGAATCAGTGTATAGATATTCTTTTCTAAATTCTTCTTGCCTCAATAGATCTTGACCTCTTTATTATAAGTTTAAATTTGTTTACACTTGTGTGTGTATGTTGATATCTTATTTTTTCTTTATCTTATGAAGATTCTTTGAAAGTAATGAAATAATTCAAGCACATGGACACAGATGTTTTTACATTGTTCACCCTTACTAGGCTACATCCAAGGAGAATACAATGGTGATGTGACGATGTACCAAATCCACTAAACCTAATGGTTCAGGATAAATCTTATATGTCCAGGCTCATTTCCATCAAAAGGTTTGTGGTCTTATCACTGAATTCTCAAGGGTAACTCCCTATGTCTCTTACTTTGGCTCACTACTGGTGGGAAGGATCATTGTCTTCCTCTTCCTTCCATCACTACTTATGAAAGGGATCCACTCATAGTTTATGGTCTTGTAGGTCCCCTCGTTATCTCTAATGAATATAACCTCAGTTTTATATGGATTCTATATTTAATTCAAACTTTCATCCACTAATGAATAACAATTTACCAGAAATTTACTGGGCAACAAATTTCGAATAATTTTCATGATGCTCATTTCCTTCGTAAAACATCCTCTTTCGCAAAGCTCCTTCATGGAGCTCTTCTCGAAGTTCCATCGTGAAGATCAAACAGTATTAGTGAAACTAATTTACTTTCATGAAACTCAGAATAGTCAGTTAAATTTAATATCATTTTCAATGATCTTAACTTTTCCCAAAAATCACTTTTCCTTCACGAAGAAATTCTATTTCAGAAAACTCTAAACATTCAACTGGATTTTAAAGCCTTCATGAACTTATTCGCATACCACATTTGAGAAAACCCTCCTAAATCTTGAGCCTTAAGATCTTATTTAAGTCTCGATGCTTATTTTGAAGGGGGTAGAGTCCTACTTATAACTGTTTCCACCAATTCCAGAAACTTTCGGCCATGTCATCACCATTTCATGGAGCTCCCTAATTTCCTTCACAGCACTCCCTATTTCATGAAGCTCCATAATAATTTCTCATTCTTGATGATCATCGTAACCATATAGAGTTCCATCAAAAACATTCATGATTTTCTTGAATCCTATTCGTAACCATGGATACTACCGTCCAAAAACATCTCGTGTTCACAAACCACCCTTTGTAAAAATATATTCTTCACAAAACTCATTCCGTTTCCATATTTTGACTCGGACTTTATGAAAATCCACTTTTCATGATGATTTTTGTAATCACAAATATCACCATAAAAAACTTTCATGTCTTCGTGAACCACCCTTCTAGAAAATATATTCTTCATGTAATTCATTCCTTTTTAATATTTTTACTCAGCTTTCATGGAAATCCACTTTTCATGATTATTTTCATAATCATGAAGATCACTATCATAATTCTTTGATTCTTCACAAAACACAACTCATTAATCCCATATTCATGAAATTCGTGACTTTACTATATTTTTATGAGCTCTTCAAGAAAATCAACTTTTCACGATGCTTTTCCAAACTCCAAATATTAAACCCCAAAAAATTGAAAAACACTGGGAAAAAAATCTCCTTATTTATGCAATTTTTTCAACCACTTCTAGGGCATCCATTCCTTCTTCGTGGATCTTTGTCAACATATTTTGTTAACAGCCTCTCTAGACTCCACAAGTTACCATAGAAACCCACTCTGTCAACAAACACAATAGACCCAAAAATGATTCAATGTTACCTTGATGGATTGTTTTTCAATATAATGGTATCATATATCATTTTTAATATGGTGTGATAGTGATTCATTAGATAAAATGTTGCTGAAAATATATTAATTTAATTTGGTGATTTTTTCGACCATCATGAATTAGTATCATTTTACATAGTAATATTTTTATAAACTCATTCCCGAACATTAAATAAGTTTTAATACACATATTATAATATATTTTAACCCTAAAAATGGTTTTATGACCATCCATGAAGTCAATAATGAAAAATAAAAATGTGTCGTCCCCGAAGAAGGTGAATTGACACCTCACATATGATATTTTCATTTTTAGAACAAAAGGAAGGGAGAATAGATTTGATGGTGGATATTCCATTAACACAATAACATTAAATTATATATATTTTATTTTATTTATCATGTTACTTTGGAAAGTGTAGGTAAGGTAAGGATAAGAAAATAAAAGAAACTAAAAGTGAAAGAGGGAGGTTTTTACCTCTTGAGTGTCGTCTCCTTAGGAACCATCTTAAGGGACTTGGAAATGGTATTTTGGTGAGACCATAAATACTAGAACATGGGGAATAGGTTGTTGAGAGTAATTGGAAGATTCAAGGATTATAAGATGTGTAGATAATAGGTGGTGAGGGGTTGTATTTACTGTGGTAGGAGTGGGGTGTTTTTGATTACTTTATTCATTTTTTTATTATTTTGGATCAAGACTATCAATTTTTTAGATTCTTCTGACTAAGTATAGTAAATAGAGAATATTAGTTCTAGATGATGGACACTAACATCATCCATGATTCAACCATGACTCAAAAACTCATTTATTTAATTATAATGTTATATACCGTAAATTACTATATTTCACTGTTCACCAAAAAGTAAACTATTTTAGAAAAATACAAAAAATTAACCCCAACCATTTTTATGTTTATATTTCAAAAATGAACTCCATTATATTATAATAATTTTATAAATATGATATGTTTAACTTTAAAATAAAATCATCATTTATTCCTAAAATACAGATTTTAATATCATAATCGATTTTACTAAACTTTGAGAAATTAATTAAGGTCTAAAAAAATTATATTATGATTATAATAAAAAAATATTAATTTATGAATATATTTTATGAAAATAAATTTTACTTTGAATCATTATATTATTTATAAAATTGTAAATAAATGTTTAGGTTTCAGGAAAATACTAGCACTTAATTTATCATTCTAAAAACATTTATTTCATTTTTAAATGATATAAATATAGAATATTTTCATTTATGAGATACCTAACTTTTATGTATACTTTTAGAGGTGACGTTATTATTCTAATGGTCATATTATTATTCCTAACGGTCACATTATTATTCCAACGGTCATGTTAATATTTAATAGTATATTGTGGTATTAAAATTGGTGTCGCATGCAACAAAAGCTATCGAATATGTTAAATTTAATAGATATATACCACAAAATATTGGGATGTTACACTATTACACTTTCACTAACACCATTTAATTGTGGTGTATAAGGATTATTGATTTGGGATACCATCCCATACTCCTTTAAGTGATCAATGAAATATTGCTTAACAATCCTCTACCTAAGTCTGAGAAAAATGACTTCATCTTCTTACCAAGCTGTTTTTTTAATTTATGATGGTATTACTTAAACATATGAAAGGAATATAACCAATACCACATTAAGTAGATATATACATACCTACTATAGACATCGGTAAAATTAATGAGGTATGAAAACCCACCCCTTTTCTATACTATAAATGGACCACATACATCTGTATGAATCAATTCTAGCAATTCTTTGGCTCTTTATCCCTTTCTAGAGAAGGTTGATTTTAGTAATTTACCTATGTAAACAAGAATGTATACATCCAAAGGTCTTAACTTGACTAACTATAAATACTCTACTTTATATAATTTCTATAATCACTTCTTATTTACATAACCAAGCCTGAAGTGTCATAGGCGAGTGTTATATGAGTCATGTTCATTGGTTTTTTCATTGATTTTCATTATCGGGGTTTCAAGTTCATGTATATATAATCCATTGTTAAGATGCACCATACCATAACACATGTTATCCTTATCAAAGAGACAAAATTTATTTCCAAATTTGATATAAAATATCATAGTGTTCAAAATTGACTTTTTGAATATGTTTTTAGTTTCTAAAGATGCGTAATAATTATTATTTAGTTCAAGAACCAAACCACTATGAAAAAATAAGTGATAATCACCCAATGTAAAGGCTTCTAGACTCACACTAGTTTCAGTCTTGAGATCTTACTCACTTTTTTAAATCATCATGAATCTAATTGGTATCGGTATTTGAATAAAAATATGTGAGCCACACATTGTATACAATGCCCAACTTGTAGAGGAAGATAGATTATATTCAATGAAAAAAATGAATGAAGTAGAATCATCGCCTTGCTTATTCTATCCAAATTTTAAGATATTCTTCCAATAGCATTTTTTTCCACATTAAGAGTAGATATCATCCTTCTCATTACATTCCCTTAGTATCTTTTTCATTTTGGAAGGATAGCTCCTAGGATTTTTTGACTTAGACTTAGGCTTATCCTTAGATTCCTTATCATTGACCTTCCTCGTCTTTTTCATTAAACGTATTGAAGATTTTTTCTTCAATACTTATCGACTTGGTGAACTAAAAATAAAAGATCCAGAAGAGTATTTTTCAGGCTATTTATAATATAATTAACAATAAAATTCTATAATCTCGTCAGTAAAGAGAAAATAATGAGATCAGTGGCTAGTTCTTGGTTTATCTTGAATCCAAGGGATTCAAGTCTCCCAATGTACCCTATCATCTTGAGTATATTATATATTGTTTGATTTGGTTCTTCTAGAATGCACCTATATAGGTCACTACATATCACTTACATTTCTTATCATGATTTCTCCTAATGTTGTTCTTAAAGATGAGTAATCAACTTTTAGGAATCTTCGTCTTCTTTAATTTTCTATAGTTGACTGGACATATATGACATCATGATACACTATTCATCTATTACATCATCTACAATCTTATCATGCTTTTAATTGTCCACATTTCTCTCTCTCATAGGAGGCTCAGTAGGAAATAAGGATTCTCACACATAAATATTCCTTCATTGGCGTATTACTATGCACAAGTTCCTATACCTCTCATGGAAGGTATGGTCGGTCATGATATATTCATTATCCAATATAGATCATGGATATAATGTACCTATGGTATTGGTTATTTCCATTTTATCTACAACAAAAAAAAGTATTAAGTAATTTATCTTGATTACATTTTAGATTTTATTGATTAGCTAATTATTAAATCATTAAATATCTCTCATTATTTTACTAAACTCAAGAAAACCTCTCTAATATAATCAGATTAATCTATCACTTGAGTATTATAGTGTCAAGGATCCTTGAATGTCCCCATATAGTCTAAAATATTTGGACATTCTACTACTTGGAGAGTTCAAGGTAGGCATTCGACTGACCAACCGTATTATCTTGTGGTTCCTTGAACTATTGAGTGAAGCCCCATCTTCAAAAATCACAAATATGTTTTACTCCATGGTTGCCTCTAAAGTTATATCAACCTAACTTTTTCTACGTCTTCATTTCCAACTTCATTTAAGTCGAATTATCATTCTAATATG
The DNA here is from genome assembly GCA_963277665.1 of Viscum album. NCBI lineage: Eukaryota > Viridiplantae > Streptophyta > Magnoliopsida > Santalales > Viscaceae > Viscum > Viscum album. Next base: position 1,026,104,734 of record OY728126.1, read on the forward strand.
AACTTCCTGGTAGTAGGATTCAACCTTAACTTTTGCTGACAAGCATCTCATCCACCTGATTTCTCTCAAATTCAAATGATAAAAAGATATTTGACTTAATGTTTCTTTGGGGGTTTTTATTATTTTCAATGAATGTAATCATTTTCTATTAAACATGTTTACACTATATTTTCACACTCACAACTAAACATTTATTTAATAGAATATATTAATCACTTCTTTATACATTTTATCTATTTATTATTTTATGTGATATTTCAATAAACATGCTCATGAAAAAAATGATGATGCACAGACCATAATAAATTAAATACTTATTAAAAACAAGTAATAAATAATTAAATGAAATTTAACATACATACATGGGTTCTATCAATTTCTCAAGACCAGCAAGTATGAAAATTATATGCATAGAAAAATTAAATTCAGTAAATTTAAAATTGAGGAAATAAATATTAATTAAATTAATTATGATATTCAAATAATTTATCCTCTTCGGTCAAACCATTAATTTAATTTTTATTCCAAAATTAAATTATTCAATTAATTTAGTTTAACATTGAATTTTTTTTAATTATTCAAAATAATAAATGGATTATTATTTTTTAAACTAATAAATTAATATTTATTTAATTAAATATAGTACTAAAACTGAATTAACTATCTAAATTAATTTATGGTTTAAGTAATATATTTTGGGGGTACAAAATTCTGACCCAAAACCATTGTGGGTAGGGCCTATGTAATATCCTGACCTTTTCTAAAGATTCATTATGCTTGTTTTCAGGTGCACTTTTTTATTTTTTTAGAGTAGTTTTTGTTTTATTTTAATCATGGGTGAGTTTGGGAAAATTTTTGAGAAAAATGGAAGAAATAAGGGTAGTGAATGGTTGCATCATGGTTTTTCCAAACTATGTGTCCCATCCTAGAAAATCATATACCCTTTTAAGAGAAATTGTGCACCCCCCCCCCCCCCCACACACACACACATTAACACTTAATCAACCACAACTTGGTCCTAATATAATTCTATCATTTTTTGAAGCTCCTTAAAAAAGTACTAAGGATCCCAACCTCCATTCCTCATTATTCTTAGTCTAGATTGAAGATCATCACCTATCCTAGAAAGATATTCTTATCCCATGTGGTTTCTCATCACATTCATGTTCTACTCCTATCCTTGAAGTAGTATTCTTCCCTGTTTTAGTTAATTCCAAATTTTGTTTTGTTGGATATAGATCTAGTATTGTTTTATCTAGGCCTAGAATTTTTGGATAATTATTTTTAAATCATGAAATAGGGTTTTAGATCCAAATCTTGTTCTACAAAATTTTTTCACTCAAATTTGGGATTTCCATTGACAAGTGTTCGTCAACATTTTTAGGTAGGTGGTCTATTATTCAAATCCCAAAGTCTTGATTTCAATCGCATGTATGTAATTATGGAATTTATATTGGTTGTTTAGAAATTGAGTTTCTTGAAATTAATTAATTAATTTCTTCTGAATTGTGAAATTGGGGATATTGAGATTGTTTAACATGATTAAAAAATTATTGAATTAATTAATGGAAATGGTTTGGCTTATAAAACTAATTGATTTAGAATAATTAATTTTCCAATTAATTATGGATACATTGAGATTATTAAAATGGAATAATTAATTATTGAATTAATTATGGGGATATTGGGATTGTTGAATTGAAATAATTAATTGGTGCATTAATTATTTTTATATTGAAAGTGTTGAATTGGATTTAATTAAATTTTGAATTAATTAATAGATATTGTTTTCATCATGAAACAGATTTAGATGATTAATTAATTGTGGAATTAATTAATAGGTTTTAAGTGATTAATTAATTATTGAGTAAATTAATGTAATTGATATGATTAATTGATTGTTAAATTAATTAGTGTTAATTATATGATGAATTAATTGTTGATTTAATTAATGGATTGATGTAAGAATGATATTTTTGATTATATTGATTAACTGGTGAATTAATTAATGAGTTATTATGGTACATATGATATTTTGATACATGTGAACTGGTGATATTGTCATATATGTGGTATATGTTTGTGGGGAATGGTCTACTATAATGAAAGACCTTAGTGATAAATAAGATGAAGAATGGTAATAATGTAATTATAAAATATGAATTGAGATAAAGAATGGTAAAAATGGAATTTTGAGATATGAATTGATATGAATAATGGTAACAATGGAATTTTGAGATATGAATTGGGATGAATAATGGTACCAATTGAATTTTTATATATGAATTGAGATGAATAAATGTAACAATGGCATTCTGAGATGTGAATTGAGATGAAGAATGGTAACAAGATAATTCTGATATATTAATAGATATAATAAATGCTAATAACGGAATTCTAAGATATGATATCCCACATAGATAGTTTAGACTCCAGCATGGGTCAAAGCAGGTATTGAGGTTTGGGTGTCCACGGGAACTCGGGGGGTTTATGTGGTTAAAAAAAGAATGGTTGATAATGTTAAAACTATATACTTATGTATTGTTTTTTATTCTTTATAAAACTAAATACACTATTTTTTATTGTATATTGTTTTAGACGATGTTGGTGGTGGGATACTGAGTTGTACTCACAGCTTACTCAGGCTGCCCGATCGATAACTAAATAGATTTTATGGTTGTAGGAAAACAAACTATTTGAAATGAGAATGAAATTTTAAGTAAATTTGATTAACATTATGTATATGAATAGGGAATTAAATAAGAGGTATTTATTGGAAGATTAATAATTATCTAATTGTTAGAATAATAAATCACTGTTGGAAATAATAATTGACCATTGAAATAATAGAATCACCAATTAATGTGTTAAAATACTAAAAAATGAATATTTAAAATAATTAAAAATATATATTAAAAATATTGGAACACCTTAGTATTATTTTTAAAATTATGTAACTTAAATTATAAAAATCTGTAAATTTTAATAAGTTGTGTTTCAACTTTATTATTAAAATATTAATTTTTATGTTAAAATTTAAATAATATAATTACCTAAATTTAAAAATTAAATTTATTAAAATCTATATTACATTTGATTATAAATTCTATAATAATTAATAGATAATAACAAATAGAAATTTAATCACTCGTAGAAAAAAAAATAGTATTTACTCTAGGTAAAATAAAACTTTATACATATTATATGATTTTAATTATATACTAAATTTATAATTTTTATAATTATAATTTTACAATAAATAATTCAATTTTGGAATCATCAAATCAAAATTATCTTATGAGGATTTTTTGGATTTTTTTGAACTAGTTGGTTTTCAGTTAATAGTAAAAAAATATTGTTTCCTAAGTAAACATGTTTTATTACATCATCATGATATATATATATATATTTATGAATAATAAATTTATAAAACATTTTCAATGAATTAATACTTATTTAATGAGTAAATTAAAGTATTTTAAAATAATAAACATAATTTTCAAAATAATATAATTTTTTTTAAAATCTATGTTATATTTTATTTGAGTAAAAAACTATATTTGATTATTTACTTTGTAAAACATATTTCAAAGATTTATTTGAATTTTAGGGGTATTAAAATATAAAATAAATCTCTATATCATAATTCCATGCTAATAAAATTCATATGAATAGACACTATTTATATTCTTGATCCTAAATAATAAAATATACAATACTTTATTCTAAAATACCCCACCCCATTTTCTGTATAAACACACTTCCTCAACCCCTTTCTTATTACTTCAAAAAAATAATTCCTTTGATAATTATCTACCTAAATATCTCAATAAAATTCCATATATATGTTCAAAATGCTTTGTTCTATCCAAATTTCCCACCTCTAAAAGCTTTAGGCTCAATCCAAAGGAGGTGAATCAAATAGAAAAGGTAAGAGTTTAAAAAACATTGAATTTTCATTTAAATTGTCCTTTTATCTCTCCTAAAATATCAATAATAATAAAAATTAAATTTAAAATACTATTTAAATAATATTATTATGTTTTTATAATACTAAAATATTTATTAGCTTTTTATCTTCTTTAAAAATATTATAAAAAACATTATTTACTCATTGTGGTTTTATTCTACCTAACAGAATTATGATGTTTAATTTTTTCACTTATTCATTTTATGCATATTCTTAAAAAATCATTTCATGAAAAACTATAACATAAATAATCAAGAAAATAATTTTTATGATTTTGGAATGAAAAAATGGGTATGATAACAATGATATTAAAAGTAAATAATGATAGTCATTTTTAATCATCCAAAATAGTCTTATTGATGAATTCTAGGAATTATAAATATTTATTGAAATATTAGACTCTCTCACTTATGTAGATTATAGAACCATTTTATAGTGCCCTTAAAACATTACCATTACATAAACCGGTTTTGGAACTATAAACTGAGCCTCAAAACGATTCATGTGGATAATATGACTTTATATATGAGTAAAACATGATAAAAATGGATTATATATATTCAATAAAAATGAAAAACGTTATGAATAAAGTAACTTCACTATTTAGGAGTATAGTGGAGAATCTACAACACTCCAGGAATCAAGGTAAGGGGTTTTTACACTCTTTCTCATTTATGAGGTTATGGTCACTATCAATCTCTATATCTCTCTATCTATTCCCCTATTCCTTTCAGTTATATTCATTATATAATCATTATACATATTTTCTTGATGTATATTACACTATTCTCTCTTTATTTTATAGATATATATATGAATCTCAATGTTCCCTTTCTAATTATTTCTTTTAAATTTAACCCGATAAAGGGAACACTTTTTTTATTATTTATTTTAATGTTCCAATAATATAAAGATTATTTTATTTTAATGAATTACAAAAAACCTCCCTATTTTTACATAAATTTTTTTGTTTTATTTTTGGTTTTTGGGAAAACCTATGTTCTTATCCCTTTTAAACAATTATTTTTCCCATTTATTAAAAAATTTTACAAAGTAATTTAATATTAAAACTAATTATTTGTTTATTATTATGAATTTTAATTCCCTTTGATATCTCTTTTCATGAACCATGATCATTTTTTGATAATGAAGGTCCAATATTCCATAAAACCTTATTTTATTAGGAACCTATGGGATACCTTAATGGTTAAAAATTTATAGATTTATTATGTTACCTATTTATTTCTAATGTGTTTATTTTATGTTTATGATCTATGTATATTTATTTTCTATGTGGAACACATATACATGACATATTATGACATTGAGTGTGGCCTATCTTATATATACCCATATTTTATTTGGTAATTCTTTATATCTCATGATATATTTATGCAAAGACATGATGTTGTTAGCTTTGTCCATAATGTTATGTTTGGTAATGACATGATTATATTTTTCCATAATGGCCATAATTAAAATATATTTGTCTATAATGTTTTGATATCTTGGCAGTGAGCACTAACATTTATTTATGATGATATTTTTTGTGAAAAAATTTATTATTATCCTAATTATCATGCTCCGATGATAGTTTTTTTCTCTTATTTTATATTTTCATATAGAAATTTATTATCCTTTTATTTTAAAATTAAAGGCTATTTTGTTTTTACATTTGTGACATATAATCCCATTATTATTGTATTTTATCCTCTTACTGGGATTTATAGCTTACCCCTTCTTTTATGTATGTCCTGAAGACATCTCATGTAGTGATAAGTGTATAGTGAAATCTAGGAGTTGGTCATGTAGTGATAAATGTCAATATAACATAAAAAACACAAATATTATTGAATTAGTTCAAAATTCCTTGAAAACCATAAAATTAAGGCTTGTATTTAAACATTTGGAAACAAAGTCTTTATTTCACATTATGATAATCCATTTTCAATATAATAGAAGCATAGAATATAAACAAATTCTGTTGCTTGATTTTTTTTACTGGAATATTTCAATTTCGGTTATATTTATTTTTAAAATGATGGATGATTTTTTTATAAATGAAGCTTCTTATTATATTTGAAAATGAGGGTGATTGTCACTCCTTGATGAAGTTCATATTAAAACCATCAGTTAAATTTTTATTATTGTTTTGGATGAAGGTTATGCTTAACCAACAATTCATGTTTATATACTTTTTTTACTAAAGGATAATAATGATGGTTGTAGTTATACAATTTTGATTAATAATAGTGTTTTTAATGATTATATTGATATTCATAGTTACTTCATAATGATGATTTATTAGAACCAAAGTGAGTTTGGTGTTTTATTTTTTGTCAATCACCAGTATCATGATTGATGGTGGTGATAGAAAACTAAGAAATACTTAAGGAGACATGGTTACATGGATGTAGAATTCATGATATTTAACATGGACATGGTAACTATAACGACCCACACTTTACATACATTGTTAATACTTCAAAATTGAATCACACTTATTACAACATATGACAAAACCACAAAGGACCGTATAGGTATAGTGTCTTTAGAAACTGGGAAACATAAACAACTGGTTCATAAATCTTCTACAGTGTCTCCCATTTATTTCATCATATCTAGGGTCCCTTTTAGCATATTCTACTTAATATCCATCTTCCTGGCCTGGGGAAAAGAAAACATAAAAGGGTGAGCTCAAATGCTCAGCAAGGGCAAATAAAGGAAATAAAAATCATATCATATCTTTTTGAAAATTAAAACCTGCAAAAGAGATCATAATATCTTAACATGGAATAAATCATAGAAGTGAAAATGAGATCCCCATAATCATAACATAAAACTTGAATCTTTGTGACATGCACACATAATCATGGAAAATCATTTCTTGTTAGTCATGACTCATTGCCAAGACTATCTTAGTGGACAAAGTCCCTTTCTGAACAGAGTTCACTCCTCGTTTCAGTCCTGTATCACTGAACCAAAATAACCTTCCGTTCCAGCCATGTCTATCTCATGAGATATAAAATCATTACCCAATGCATTGGAGGGAGATATAGGTCCCACCCATCTTATAATGAATCCTTTCTTATGTGTGCCACATAATCATAAAACATACATCATCGCATAACACATATAACAAAAATGGGATTCTTGAAACATCATGACATCATAAATCAATTCATATATGATAAAGGAATTCATAAACATAATTCCATCACAACATAGTCAAACCAATGTAAAAACATGGATAGAAACAGAACCCTTTATTATCTTAGATGGAAAATAATTTTGATAAAACACTTGAATTGAATTCTTGAGGAAAATATCCTTTCTTCTTCAAAAACATTTTTCCTTTCATAACATGTCATACAACTTTAAAATAAAAGAAGTTGATTAAAAATAAACTTGAAAACTTGTAAAGGAAGATTCTTTGAAGTAATGTTTTAAAAATCCATTCATGCCGTATAAGTTAAAAAAAACATTCTTCGTACTTTTGTCGGAAAAGTCAAAAAGTACCTCGTACGGAAAAACGACAAAAGATTCCTTTCATATTCTTTACTAAAAACTCACCTAAGGGTAAAATTGGATTTAAACTATTTCAAGTGGATGGAAACAATATTACATATTGAGGGAACATGGATGTGGATGATAAAATACACCCCAGTAAATACTTACGAATAAACAATCTCGGATAAAAATGAGATTGTGATATTTCCCTTACCTTAGGTCCGATTTGCTTTGTTCGTGTCCGAAGCTCCTGTATAATGGTTTAAATAATGTTATTGACTTATTCCAGAATCATACATATTGATATGATATCATATATGGTCATATTATTAGCTTCTTGTTAGTAATATTTCATTGTTACTTGTTACTCGGGTCTTTATAACTTTTTGTTCTTATGCGTGTTTTGTCGAATAAATTCTTATTATTATCTTTAGGTTATAGATAATTCATTTCCAGAATGGTATTAGTGTAGTATATACCATATTCATTCATTCAATTCATTTATATAATCATTATGAAATGAAGATCATGTAGAACGAGTCGCATCACATCGTGGAGACGGTATTCCGTACGTACGCACGAGTGATGATATCGTTCCTATGATTGTGGAATTGTATTGGAGTATATATATATATTATTTCAGTATCAATATTACTTAATAATAATCATATATAGTTACTGATTACACCATTATACCCATCCTTGTAAGGTGATGGTGGAAAATAGATTACACCACGGCGTGGAGACGGTATTCCGTACGTACGCACGCGCGGTGATTTCATTTTTCCGTAGGATGGATAGAAGGTGAATTAGGGTTGTTTCATATTTATAATAACATATCAGTATGTAAGTAATACTGATGTTATTACTTTATCATGAAACAACTAAAGAAGAAGAAGTTGAAGAAGAAAGAAATTGAAAAGATCGGTAATGGATATTACCTCTTCTTTGGAACGCCTTTTTGAATCCTCCACTTAAGGAACTAAGATTGGTCTTTGGAGAAGACCAGGACCTCTAGGATTATTCTAGGGAAGTGGAGAAGGGAAAATGGCAGGGGTTGGCCGAGCTTGAGTGCTCAAATTGGTGTGAGGAGGAGGGGGAGGAGGTGCCCTTTTATAAGGGAGGAGAGGGGCACCTTAGGAATATCTCAAAATATTATTTTATATTAAAGTCAAAATCGGTTTATAATGGTTCCAAAGGGTCTTATTTCGAAGCTAAAGTGGGGATGGGTCGAAATCCTATCAACCAATAGGATTTAGACAAGTTTAGGGTATTATTTTAACCTTATCAATTAGATTTAACTCTAAGTTAATTAATTTAACTTTTACCGTGTCTTTTTGTTTTCTTTCACTATATGGTAATACACTTACTATAACATGCCAAACGAACCCCAAATTGTTTATTATTAATATATATATCCTTATCTAAGTCATTTGGCCGAACCTTAGATTTTGAGGAATAAAATAACAATTAATAATATAATATTTGATTTAAAAACTATTTTGTATCAATTTTGACACTATTTGATATATGATTTTTGTGAAAGTCATAACAGAATTATATGTTCGAACCAAGTTGATTAAATCAATACTAATATATCTTAGTAACCTATAAAATTAGTGGAATTCATAAAAAGTCTCAAATTACATTTATTTTGGTATTTATATTATCAATTTTGTCAATATTTCATTAATAAGATAATTACTGCATCATCTTTGTGTCACAAATAAATTAAATTATTTGATGTCTAAAAATTACAAATAAAATACCATCATGTAGGAAATCATTTTAGCTTTCTAATTAATATTTACAATCGAATTTATCTTATGTATAACCCTATATTAAAAATGATTTACTTATTAAACTTTGATTTTAACTATTTTAACCCTTCTTTAAATAAATTAATAATAAATGTCCTAATCTAATCCAAGTGGGCCTAAATGGTCATATTTTATTCCTAAGTTTGTTTTTGGTCGAATTACACTTGTCCAATAGAATTAGGACATGTTTTAGGGTAATATTAATATCATATTTACCCTTAGTTACCCTATTTACTATTAACCGCGGTAAAAATAGTAAAAAGTTACTATTCACCAAAAAAAATATTTTCATCTCGTTGAACCACATTTTAGTCCTTGATATTAACCGTGTCTCTCGGATTTTTGAAATTCCATTCACAGAAGCGGTAAAATTAAGTTTTATGCAAAATTCAGTTTTTAACCTACCACTTAGTGGTTTCACTATTCATCAAAAATTGAAAGTTTTCAGAAAAATACCAAAATTTCACCCTAGGATAATTTCGATATTCTGAGTCCAAAAATGAAGTCCATTTTGAAAAATAAAATTTATAAAATTTCAAAAAGTGGTTATTACTATTTATAACGGCTAGTTTTAATAGCATATTGTTGTTTAGTGAAACTCGGTATTGCGTACGACGCAAGCTATCGAGGAAGGTTGCGATTGCGTGTAAAGCAAGCCAAGCAAGTGTTGTGTAGAAAAAGATTCCTTTGATGATTTATATAACATAAAAGTCTCGGGTGTTACATTCTACCCCCCTTAAAAAGAATTTCGCCCTCGAAATTCGTCACTTTGCAACAAACAAATGAGGATACTTCTCCCTCATCATATCCTCAAGCTCCCATGTAGCTTCTTCAAGTTGGTGGTTTCTCCATAAAACTTTCACCAAGCGAGTGGTCTTGTTTCGTAGGACTTTTTCGCTACGATCCAGAATCTCTATCGGCTGTTCTTCATAAGAAAGATCTTGCTCCAGCGGTACAACTTCTGAGCTGAGTACATGTGAAGGATCTGGTATGTACTTTCTCAGGAGAGATACATGGAACACATCGTGAACTTGAGAGAGATTCGGTGGAAGCGCCAATCGGTAAGCTACCTTCCCAACACGATCCAGTATTTCAAAAGGACCGATATATCTAGGGCTCAACTTCCCCTTCTTTCCAAATCTCATAACCCTCTTCCAGGGAGATATTCGTAAGAACACTTTATCACCCACTTCAAACTCTAGGTCTTTTCTTCGGTTGTCGGCATAACTTTTCTGTCGACTCTGAGCTGCTCTTATGTGTTGTTGAATAGATCTGACCTTTTCTGCCATTTCATCAACGAGATCAGGTCCTAATAGCTTTCTTTCCCCAACTTCATCCCAGCAAGTTGGAGTCCTTCATTTCTTTCCATAGAGAGCTTCATAAGGAGCCATCTGAATACTGGAGTGAAAGCTATTATTATAAGAAAATTCCACCAAAGGTAGGTGTTGATCCCAACCTCCTTTGAAATCCATAGAGCAAGCTCTCAACATATCTTCTAGGGTTTGAATTGTTCTCTCAGACTGACCGTCTGTCTGGGGATGATAAGCAGTGCTGAAACTCAACTCTGTATCCAGAGTATGCTGAAGACTTCGCCAGAACTTCGAGGTAAATCTCGGATCTCGATCAGATATAATAGAAAGTGGTACTCCATGAAATCTTACCACTTCCTTTACATATATCCTGGCAAGCTGATCTAGAGAGAAATCATCTCTAATAGCAATGAAGTGTGCAGACTTTGTAAGACGATCAACTATGACCCAGATAGCATTATTGCCTTTGGATGTTTTAGGAAGTCCTGTGACAAAGTCCATAGTGATGTTTTCCCATTTCCATTCGGGTATGGGTAATGGTTGTAACATCCCCTTAGACTTCTGTCTCTCAGCTTTAACTTGTTGACAAACCAAGCATCGAGAGACATATTCAGCAACATCTCTTTTCATGCCATCCCACCAGAAGTACTCTTTCAGGTCCCTATACATCTTCGTGCTTCCAGGATGAATAGAGAATGAAGAACTATGAGCCTCATCCAGCAGCTCTTTCTTTAATTCGGGGATGGGAGGAACACAAACCCGATTCCTGAACTTTATTATCCCATCACAATCAAGGTTGAATTCAGGAACATTTCTCACCTTCTTTTGTAACTCGACATCTTCTTTCTGTGCCTCTTTAATCTTCACATGTATAGATGGTTGAACATTCATTTGAGAAAGATAAGATTTTTCCCCTTCCATTATAATTCCAAGATCCATCCTTTGTAAATCCATAAATATTGGATCTTTTGTGATCCTCATCATGGATAAACTAGCATGGTCTTGTCGACTTAATGCATCTGCCACCTTGTTTGCTTTCCCAGGGTGGTAATGGATTGAGCAGTCATAATCCTTAATCAGCTCCAACCATCTTCTTTGGCGCATATTCAGCTCCTTTTGTGTGAAAATATACTTTAAACTTTTATGATCAGTATAAATATCACACCTTTCACCATAAAGGTAATGCCTCCAAATCTTTAATGCAAAGATTACCGCAGCCAACTCCAAATCATGTGTTGGGTAATTTTGCTCATGGATTTTCAACTGTCGTGAGGCATAAGCTATCACCATATCATTTTGCATAAGAACACACCCCAATCCCTTCTTGGATGCATCACTGTAGATCACAAACCTTTCTCCACTACAAGGCAGTGTGAGCACAGGTGCACTGGATAACCTTCTTTTCAACTCCTTGAAATTCTCTTCACAATCCTCTGTCCAGACAAACTTAACTCCTTTCCGAGTCAACTTGGTGAGTGGATTAGATAATCGTGAAAAATCTTTTACAAAACGTCGATAATAACCAGCCAAACCAAGAAAACTTCGGATCTCAGTTACTGTTGTTGGTCTTGACCATCTTTCGATAACCTCTGTTTTTGCTGGATCCACAGATATCCCCTCTTTTGAGATTATATGACCCAAAAATGCAACTTTTTGAAGCCAAAATTCACACTTGGTAAATTTGGCATAAAGCTTCTCTTTTCTCAGGGTCTTCAATATAATTCTCAAGTGATCTTCATGCTCTTCCTTGCTCTTTGAATAGACAAGAATATCGTCTATAAAGACTACCACAAATTGATCAAGATAGTCTCTAAAGACTCTATTCATTAGATCCATGAAGATAGCAGGGGCATTAGTAAGACCAAATGGCATCACTATAAATTCATAGTGTCCATACCTTGTACGGAAAGCCGTCTTTGGTATATCCTCCCTTTTGACCCTTAATTGATGATACCCTGAACGAAGATCAATCTTGGAAAAGTATTGAGCTCCGCGTAGTTGGTCAAATAAGTCATCAATGCGTGGGAGAGGATATTTGTTCTTGATAGTGATCTTGTTAAGTTCTCTATAATCAATGCAGAGTCTCATTGATCCATCTTTCTTCTTAACAAATAGAACAGGTGCTCCCCAAGGTGACGCACTAGGGCGTATGAATCCCTTATCAAGATTCTCTTGGAGTTGCTTCTTCAATTCCTGCAACTCAATTGGGGCCATTCTATAAGGTGTCTTTGAAATAGGCAAAGCACCCGGTACGAGTTCTATTGAAAACTCAACTTCACGATTTGGTGGAAGACCCGGTAATTCCTCCGGAAAGACATCATCAAACTCCCGTACAATGGGCATATTCTTAATCGTGAGTTTCTCACCAACTATTTGAGATAAATAACCTTCATTTAGTGGAATCAATACCCATAAGATGGAAGAAATTTCCACTGGAAGGTTATGTTCATCCTTGCATTGATAGACGATCGTAGGTTGATCTGGAATATGAAATGTGACTTCCCTTCTTTGGAAATTGATATGAGCTCCATGTAGAGAAAGCCAATCCATGCCAAGAATCACATCAAATTCCACTAAAGGAAGGATCACAAGATTTGCAGGAAGCACTTTCCCACAAACTTCGATCGGAGAAGAATTATAAACTTCTGATGCGATTGATGTGCCATTAGGTGTTGTCACAGCTAACTCAACATCTAATTGTTGAGGTAATATGGTGATACCCTTAGAAAATTTTTCAGAAATAAAAGAGTGGGTGGATCCAGAATCAAATAAAACATTTGCTACTTTAGAGTGGATGGTAAGTGTACCTTTCACCACATCGTTATCGTACTCCACATCGCTGATAGAAATTGCATGTGACTTTCCTTTTTCTTTAGCCTTAAGAGTTTGTTGACGTCGACCATCATCATCAACCCTTGGATTTGGGCATTGATTGGCATAATGCCCCATCTCCTTGCACTTGAAACATTGAAGTGTAGCAGGTTCATTCTGTGTATCCCTTCCTTTGTTTGCATCATTAGACATCTTCTTCCCATTATCACGGCATTCAAATGCCCGATGACCTTCCTTTCCATATTTAAAACATTTACTTGTCCCTTTAAGACAACTCCCTCCATGTTTCTTTCCACACTTTGAGCATAAGGGAAAGTTCATCTTCTTTTCCGTGTGCTCTTTAGATTTTTCTTTGAATTCCATCTTCCTCTTCTTATCAAACCCATGTGACTGATGGGTTACTCCAATCTCCATCTCGACTTTGAGAGCACATCGAACGATTTCCTCGTAGCTATTGAAGTCCCTTATGGCTAACGCCCTTCGAAGACTTGGTTTTAAGCCACTAAAGAATCGATCGATCTTACTCTCAGGTTGGATAATAATACCAGAAGCGTACCTTGCAAGTCTGGTAAAATTTGCTTCATAGGTACCAACAGATTCATCATCCCTTTGCTTCAGTTCAAGGAACTCTTTCTCCATCTTTGTTCGGAGAATACGAGGGAAGTACTTATTGAAAAATAAGTTCTTGAACTCGTCCCATTCCATAGACTCAATTTCATCCCTTTGCCTTGTATTCTTAACAAGATTCCACCATTGATCAGCATCTCCTTCCAAACGATACACTGCTAGGATGACTTTATCATGCTCAGAACATTGAAGAACTGAAAATATCTTTTCAGTAGTACTAATCCATTGTTCAGTAACTAATGGATCAGTAGACCCGCTGAAAGATGGTGGACGCTGCCTCATGAAGGATTCAACAGAATGTTGCTCCCTCCTTTGTTCGTTTGGAAATCCTGCATGATTCATAGCTTGAGAAAGTTGTGTGAGCATGGCTACAAGATTTTGCATTCCAGCTCCCATATCATTTGGTTGCTCAGGGGGACAATCATTGCATTGCCCATCGCATTCCGCATTAACACGGTTCCTTCGGGTTCCAGCCATTGACTAAAACCAAGAAGAATAGTGTGAGCAACACTAATTATAATAGGAAACCACATAATTCAAGAATAAAATTTTCATGCTTATGGTCTTATCCTAGGTTATTCATGGCCATTTCTAAGATTGTGTTCTATGCTTAGACTTATCCTTAGGGTTCTTACTAAGGCTTTCACATCCTAGTTTCCAAAGGTTGACTATACCATTCCTCTGATACCAACTATAACGACCCACACTTTACATACATTGTTAATACTTCAAAATTGAATCACACTTATTACAACATATGACAAAACCACAAAGGACCGTATAGGTATAGTGTCTTTAGAAACTGGGAAACATAAACAACTGGTTCATAAATCTTCTACAGTGTCTCCCATTTATTTCATCATATCTAGGGTCCCTTTTAGCATATTCTACTTAATATCCATCTTCCTGGCCTGGGGAAAAGAAAACATAAAAGGGTGAGCTCAAATGCTCAGCAAGGGCAAATAAAGGAAATAAAAATCATATCATATCTTTTTGAAAATTAAAACCTACAAAAGAGATCATAATATCTTAACATGGAATAAATCATAGAAGTGAAAATGAGATCCCCATAATCATAACATAAAACTTGAATCTTTGTGGCATGCACACATAATCATGGAAAATCATTTCTTGTTAGTCATGACTCATTGCCAAGACTATCTTAGTGGACAAAGTCCCTTTCTGAACAGAGTTCACTCCTCGTTTCAGTCCTGTATCACTGAACCGAAATAACCTTCCGTTCCAGCCATGTCTATCTCATGAGATATAAAATCATTACCCAATGCATTGGAGGGAGATATAGGTCCCACCCATCTTATAATGAATCCTTTCTTATGTGTGCCACATAATCATAAAACATACATCATCGCATAACACATATAACAAAAATGGGATTCTTGAAACATCATGACATCATAAATCAATTCATATATGATAAAGGAATTCATAAACATAATTCCATCACAACATAGTCAAACCAATGTAAAAATATGGATAGAAACATAACCCTTTATTATCTTAGATGGAAAATAATTTTGATAAAACACTTGAATTGAATTCTTGAGGAAAATATCCTTTCTTCTTCAAAAACATTTTTCCTTTCATAACATGTCATACAACTTTAAAATAAAAGAAGTTGATTAAAAATAAACTTGAAAACTTGTAAAGGAAGCTTCTTTGAAGTAATGTTTTAAAAATCCATTCATGCCGTATAAGTTAAAAAAAACATTCTTCGTACTTTTGTCGGAAAAGTCAAAAAGTACCTCGTACGGAAAAACGACAAAAGATTCCTTTCATATTCTTTACTAAAAACTCACCTAAGGGTAAAATTGGATTTAAACTATTTCAAGTGGATGGAAACAATATTACATATTGAGGGAACATGGATTTGGATGATAAAATACACCCCAGTAAATACTTACGAATAAACAATCTCGGATAAAAATGAGATTGTGATATTTCCCTTACCTTAGGTCCGATTTGCTTTGTTCGTGTCCGAAGCTCCTGTATAATGGTTTAAATAATGTTATTGAATTATTCCAGAATCATACATATTGATATGAGATCATATATGGTCATATTATTAGCTTCTTGTTAGTAATATTTCATTGTTACTTGTTACTCGGGTCTTTATAACTTTTTGTTCTTATGCGTGTTTTGTCGAATAAATTCTTATTCTTATCTTTAGGTTATAGATAATTCATTTCCAGAATGTTATTAGTGTAGTATATACCATATTCATTCATTCAATTCATTTATATAATCATTATGAAATGAAGATCATGTAGAACGAGTCGCATCACATCGTGGAGACGGTATTCCGTACGTACGCACGAGTGATGATATCGTTCCTATGATCGTGGAATTTTATTGGAGTATATATATATATTATTTCAGTATCAATATTACTTAATAATAATCATATATAGTTACTTATTACACCATTATACCCATCCTTGTAAGGTGATGGTGGAAAATAGATTACACCACGGCGTGGAGACGGTATTCCGTACGTACACACGCGCGGTGATTTCATTTTTCCGTAGGATGGATAGAAGGTGAATTAGGGTTGTTTCATATTTATAATAACATATCAGTATGTAAGTAATACTGATGTTATTACTTTATCATGAAACAACTAAAGAAGAAGAAGTTTAAGAAGAAAGAAATTGAAAAGATCGGTAATGGATATTACCTCTTCTTTGGAACGCCTTTTTGAATCCTCCACTTAAGGAACTAAGATTGGTCTTTGGAGAAGACCAGGACCTCTAGGATTATTATAGGGAAGTGGAGAAGGGAAAATGGCAGGGGTTGGCCGAGCTTGAGTGCTCAAATTGGTGTGAGGAGGAGGGGGAGGAGGTGCCCTTTTATAAGGGAGGAGAGGGGCACCTTAGGAATATCTCAAAATATTATTTTATATTAAAGTCAAAATCGGTTTATAATGGTTCCAAAGGGTCTTATTTCGAAGCTAAAGTGGGGATGGGTCGAAATCCTATCAACCAATAGGATTTAGACAAGTTTAGGGTATTATTTTAACCTTATCAATTAGATTTAACTCTAAGTTAATTAATTTAACTTTTACCGTGTCTTTTTGTTTTCTTTCACTATATGGTTAATACACTTACTATAACATGTCAAACGAACCCAAAATTGTTTATTATTAATATATATATCCTTATCTAAGTCATTTGGCCGAACCTTAGATTTTTAGGAATAAAATAACAATTAATAATATAATATTTGATTTAAAAACTATTTTGTATCAATTTTGACACTATTTGATATATGATTTTTGTGAAAGTCATAACAGAATTATATGTTCGAACCAAGTTGATTACATCAATACTAATATATCATAGTAACCTAGAAAATTAGTGGAATTCATAAAAAGTCTCAAATTACATTTATTTTGGTATTTATATTATCAATTTTGTCAATATTTCATTAATAAGATAATTACTGCATCATCTTTGTGTCATAAATAAATTAAATTATTTGATGTCTAAAAATTACAAATAAAATACCATCATGTAGGAAATCGTTTTAGCTTTCTAATTAATATTTACAATCGAATTTATCTTATGTATAACCCTATATTAAAAATGATTTACTTATTAAACTTTGATTTTAACTATTTTAACCCTTCTTTAAATAAATTAATAATAAATGTCCTAATCTAATCCAAGTGGGCCTAAATGGTCATAATTTATTCCTAAGTTTGTTTTTGGTCGAATTACACTTGTCCAATAGAATTAGGACATGTGTTAGGGTAATATTAATATCATATTTACCCTTAGTTACCCTATTTACTATTAACCGCGGTAAAAATAGTAAAAAGTTACTATTCACCAAAAAAATATTTTCATCTCATTGAACCACATTTTAGTCCTTGATATTAACCGTGTCTCTCGGATTTTTGAAATTCCATTCACAGAAGCGGTAAAATTAAGTTTTATGCAAAATTCAGTTTTTAACCTACCACTTAGTGGTTTCACTATTCATCAAAAATTGAAAGTTTTCAGAAAAATACCAAAATTTCACCCTAGGATAATTTCGATATTCTGAGTCCAAAAATGAAGTCCATTTTGAAAAATAAAATTTATAAAATTTCAAAAAGTGGTTATTACTATTTATAACGGCTAGTTTTAATAGCATATTGTTGTTTAGTGAAACTCGGTATTGCGTACGACGCAAGCTATCGAGGAAGGTCGCGGTTGCGTGTAAAGCAAGCCAAGCAAGTGTTGTGTAGAAAAAGATTCCTTTGATGATTTATATAACATAAAAGTCTCGGGTGTTACAGTAACCATATTTGGGTTTTCTAGGAAGTATAAAAATGGAATACATTATTTAGAGTTTGATAATTAATTTATCATTAGTGGAATGTATGTCATATATATATATATATATATGACATTATTTAATCTTGATTTATAGTGGGTGTGAATATTATTGATGATTTTTAGGGATTTCTGAGATTAATTATGATCTGAACATGTTTGGAGTAATAGATTTATGAAAAATTGGAAAATTATTTAGTGTTGAAAGGTAAACTATTGGGAATTTGAAAATTTATTAAGTTAATGAATTTAACTCACATAAAGATAATACTTCTATAGTTCATATTGACCTTTTTATAGAAGCATAAGGTGGATCTCTAAAGATACAGATGGGTTTATCAAAAGCTCACAAACTTTTGATAGTTTATCAGTCTGGTCTACATTTTCCAAATAAGAGCATAAAAATCTGTACCAAATGAGATAGTTATGTTAGTAGTAGCTACTATAAGCATCTCAAATCAACAGATTGTTAACTATGATTCTCAAATTTTGGTGTAACCAATTTTACTAGTTGATTACCTCTATAAAAGATAGGTGGTATTGGCTAAAAATATGTGATGTAATATCTTATAATTTTATTCTATGAGAAGCCATTAGCTAATTATCTATAATTTTTCACATCCTTGTACTTCTAAGAACATAATAGTTTGAAGTGTTCTTCTATGGACATAGGATAAATGTTTAAACCATGTAAACTTGTATGTCGATTTAATTTTCCTACTTATATTTCTTTACATCAAGTTAGAGTGTGTAAATGGTGATTGGGTTATAGTAGGATTCCTAATTTTTGTTATATAACACAAAGAAGGAAGTTCTAATAGTTGAATTTACACACCCCTAAACTACTATTGGATATGAATTTCTGGTGAAATATGGTTCAAGAATCCAATGTTTTTATTGGGTCTTTAGGATTCCCAAAAATTATAATCAAAGAAAGTTTTTAAAAAATCTAAAACTCTTGAAACATTATATTTTCTTCTTAGAATAATATTTATATATTTATACTTTAATTTTATTGGAAGATATGGAAAGAGAAGAAGGTAGGGTTCAAAATGATCAGTTCAATAGAACTGATTATGGATTATGGGGGATGTAAATAGAAGGCTTCCTCTTCCATAAGGTTCTCAAACATCCATTGGATAGATGAAAACCTGATGAAAAAAAATAGATAAAATAAAATGGTAAAATATAAACAGGAAAGTTTTATTATTAGTGAGGATTTTATTGGAATAAAGCATGACCTTTAATATCCTATAGAATATGACAACAACTAAGCTATTGGAATCCTTGGTGAACATGTATGAAGACCCAATAACGTTAAACAAAGTGTTCTGAATGGTTAAATTTTTTAAATTGAATTTATTGGAAATATGATTTAAATAATATCATGTGAACAACATAAACATGATCCAGAGCTAGTTTGAATCAAGGAAAGTTTCTTTTTCTAGTTATTTGCGGGATATACTACTTCTTTCATCTTTACCAGAATCTTGGGATGGCATAGTTACTATAGTAAGTAATTCCTATGGAAATATGGAACATGTTTTTGAAGAAACCTATAATTTGATTCTTAAGGAGTATCTTGGTAAAATATAGATCCAAGGGCCTTATAATAGGGAACTTATTTCTAACCGAACGGTTCACTCACATCATTAGAATAATATTCATCAACTAGATAAAATTTCTAGGAAGAAGATTCAAGTAAAGTCTACTGGTATAAGACCTACCAATTGGAATTGTGGTGAAAATAAAATATCTAGTGAAATTGTAAGAATCTAAAGCAAGGACCCATAATAACTACATTTTAAAGTTGAAATTTTGTTATTTTACTAGATGGAGATGAAAATATAATGGTATTGCTCATAATTTTGTGGATTAATGGGTTGTTGAATATGGTACACCCTTTACCTCAATGGTTGATCATGGATGTATTTTCAATTATGCATCAAGAGTCTTTGGGATAGTTCATATAGAATATAGAGAATCTTTAGTTGTCCTTAAGAAGGGAGATGTTTGAAATTGGATGAAGGGGATGACACATGAACTAGGTCATTGAAAAAATATTATTTTAGTGGGGTAGTTAGATGATGAATTCTTTGGTACTACTTTTAAAAATGTATTTTGAAGATTGGTTTAGGGATCTGTGGTTATGGGATGGGTAGTAAAGTGTAGTATATTTTACTAGGATGAAAATTATAGCAGAAGTTAAATGGGAATATTTTCATCCTCTCAATATAGAGAGGTATATTATTATAGACTCATTCACCTCTATGAGAATTATATAATGGTTTTAGTAGAGAAGGTAATTCTGAAACATGATTACATAGCTATCAAAATTTGGAAGAGAAATGTTCTTAGAAAG
The DNA here is from genome assembly GCA_963277665.1 of Viscum album. Classification (NCBI taxonomy): domain Eukaryota; kingdom Viridiplantae; phylum Streptophyta; class Magnoliopsida; order Santalales; family Viscaceae; genus Viscum; species Viscum album. The sequence goes on from OY728126.1 coordinate 1,026,125,502, forward strand.
AAAAATTAGGTTTTATTCAATCGAATGCCTGGAATCTTGGAGCTTGAAATCTAGATCAAGTTCATACGAAGGTTTGGGACCTATATTAATTCAATATCATGAAGGTGATCGTGTTACATTGTCACATTCATCGATGATTCCATTATGAAGGAATGTGTTTATTTTCATAAAAATAAATCTAATGAGTTTGGTACCTTTTGTACGATGCAAATCTGTGGTGAAATTGGAAAGTGGCAAGAAGTTGAAATGGCTTATGTCTAAAAATAGTGGTGAGTGAAATAGTTTTTAGTTTTGTAACTTCTATCAAAAAAATAATTTTAGGTTCAGTAATATAGTTCTCAAAACACTTACATAGAATGGTTGTGTAAATATAATGAAGAAAATTTTAATAGAGAAGGATAGATACTTGTGTGTGCACTCTAGTATATCCAAGTCCATATGGGTAAAATAAATTAACAAGATATCGTTCCTATTAAATATATGTCTAACCTCTGTAGTAGAAAAAGTTTTACTAGTAGATTTATGGTCTAGTATGTTACCAGAAGTATCTCACCTCAAAATTTTCAGTTTCATTGATTACTATCTTATTGATGCAAAGGAAATAGATAAGATGGAGACAAACACCAAAACCTATGTTCTTATAGTATATTTAAATGAGGATTTTTTTCTACCAACTATGGAATAATGATCAAAAAATATATTTATATGTTGAGACATAATCTTTAATAAAAGGATTATGTGGAATGATAGGAACATGGATAAACTAGATGTTGAGGGAAAGTGGTCAACTACTTAAGTTTATATTAATCAAAATAGAAACACTATGAATTTGAAAATATCATTAATACCATATATTATTATTAATTTTCATAAAATTTTACCATAAATAGATATTCTAAAAATCTTGAATTCTACTAAATATTAGGGTAAAGCACTAATTATTAAGAAATCAATAACAAGAACAACAAGAGTTCAATCACCAAGAATTAAGGTTCCAAAGAGAATAGATACTTCTTTGAGAAGATTTTATAAAGTCATTCAACTAGTCTACAGGTGAGGGTCGATGAAAAATTCTTACTTCTAATAGATTCTAGTGAACCCAAATGCACAAAATAGGCAGTAACACTTAGTGACTCAAAGAAGTGGGATTCAATCATTGAGAAATAGATGAATTCCTTGAATTAAAATATAAATTATGATATTACTAGACTATTTTAAGGTAAATTATAACTAGAGAATGAATGGGTCTAAAATTTGATAGATTAATTCAATAGTAGTAGAAGATATAAGGCACAGTTGATCATGAAAGTATTTCAACATAATGAAAGAAATGATTTCTCGGAAAATTTTCCAACTATAGAAATGCATAATACCATTTGGATATTGCTAATAAATGTTATATCTGATGATTTACACTTGGAGTAGATATATGTAAATATTACCTTTCTTCATGGAGAATTAGAGGAGTAGATCTATATAAATAAACCAAATGGTATTTAAGACCATCAAAATGAGTTCCTTTTTAACAAATTGAAACTAATTCTCTATGGATTGAAACATAAAACTCTGTAGTGGAATATTATGTTTGATTATTTCATGGATATAAAAGGTTTCACAATGGGAAACTCTTGTCGTTGTTGTTATAAAAATTTATGGGACAATAGAACTTATATTTTACTTCTACTCTATGTGGATGATATGATGTTGGTGGGTCTAGAAATTAAACGGATAGAGGAGCTAAATATTATGTTTTATGAAATATTTAAAATGATAGATCTTGGTCAATAAAAGAAAATATTGGGGATGAGGATAAAAAGTGATAAAAAATAAGATACTATTGTGTTATCCCATAAAAATACAATTATAATATCATCGAGAAATTTGGGATGATTTAGTGTAAATATGTCGAGAACCCTCTTGATAGAAACATAAAATCATCCAAGGCACATGTAACTTCCTTAAAATATGAGGCCTAGTTGATAGTGAAAGTTTTGAATGCTTTATCTCATTGAATATTTCTATGTGAGATTATTTTTTCACAAGATGATATTTCTATTATAGTGGGAGTAGTAATTTGAATCAAATCAAATCATTAGATAGAGGATTGGGAATTAATGAAGTATATCATCCCAAATATGAAGGGATTAGTGGATAAAACATTTTTATTTTTATAAGATGATATATTATAAGGTTTTATTGATGTGAATTTTTCTGGTGATCTTGTCACTCAAAGAATCACAATAGTTTTTGTATTTTCATTTAAAGGAAATGAGGTCAATTTTATATCTTAGATATAGTCAGTGGTTACTATGTATACAACAGAAGCTAAATATATAGCAGTTATTGAATCTAGAAAGTAGTTTTTCTTGTTAAAGTTCTTACTAGAGGATCTTGAAAAATAATCAAGAGGAATGTAATTCTATGATAGTCACAGGGATATCCACTATTCTAAGAATCTTGCAATTCATGAAAGAATGAAATACATTGAAAAAAAATCTATTTCATCCAAAATAGTATATAGGAAAAGGTGTTTGAGCTATAAATGATCATAGGGAAATAATATTTGGTTAATATATTCATTAATGGGTGAGTTCAAGAGAGATCAAGGAAATACTACAACTCAGTAGGATTCATCTAAGTGAAAGTAGGATGGTTAACACTACATGTACATGGGAGGAGGATGTATTTTTCTATTATGTCTAAGGATAATGAAGAGTTTCCTTGAATAAATATTCAATTGGGAGGTTTTATAGAATGTGAAGCTTCTTCAAGTTACCATATTTGTCTCATCAAAAGTTCAGACTTTGGTAGTTTCTCTTAGCCTTATCAGAGAAGTATATGTTAGAACATTCAGCATATAGATGGGTATGCTATAAGTACGTAAACTTATGATGGTCAATCAAATTGGTCTATGTTTTTTAAATGGAAGTAGTAAATAGTATATTAGATAAGATATTTTAATCATTATTGTCCACTTTAAATAGGTGATGTCAATCAATGGTTGACTATGATTCTCATATGTTGGTACTATCAATTTTACCAATTTATTACGTCTATAAAAGATAACAATTGATATATGATATAATATCTAGTATTTTATTTTTGTGATTAATCACTATATTATTAGATATATTGATTCCAACCCTTTAAATTATAGAGTTATAAGAGTTTCTAGTGTCCTCCCATGGACATGGGACAAAATTTTGAACCATGTAAACTTGGGTGTCCATTTAATTTTGCTATTTATGTTTATTTACATTGAGTTAATGTGTTTTAATAGCAATTATGGTGTAATATGATTCCTAATTCTGGTGTTCTAGAGCATGATGGGACCTTTTGGTAGTTGAATTTCATCACCCTTAAACAACTAGTGAATATGAATTTCTAGTGAACTCAGGTTCAAGAATTTGGTGTTTTTATCAATTCATCAGAAATCCCATCATAAATAGGTTATATATAAGGGTTAATGGAAAATTTTCTATATTTAAGGGTAGGAAAATCTGAAATTACATATACACAAGGGTAACTAGAATTATCCTTATGATATGTAAGGGTTAGAGTTTTATATTTTTGAAAATTTTGTAAGGTACTCAGTTTATAAGGGTAAAGTAAATGTACATAAGTGTTACTATAGACTATAATAATGGAGAAGTATGGTGATATGTAAGGGTTATACATAAGTTTATTATATACCTTGATGATGATAAATTGAAAAATACTCAAGCCACACCTTAATAAGAAATGTTCATTATCCATACATAAAATCCCATTAGAATTAAAAATGAGAAATATAAGAGTTATTCTAGAAGAATTTATATCATGGGAAGGATTTATGCACTATGAAACTATTTAGTTATATTATAGTGGTTTTTCCTATTTCTAGATTTCCACATGATGGAAAAATTTCATGCTATAAATGGGACCCTATGAAAGTTTGTATTAGGGATGTTTGGAGATTTTTAGTTACTTCTGTCATGGGGCAGTGTGTCAAGTCATAATAGTTTTAAGGACTGAGAAGAGTTAGAGGATCACGCCCTAATATTTAGATGAGTTTAATATAATATATTTTTCATATTTTTTGGATCATTTTATTGAATTCTAATAATATTGTGAAGAATGATATCCCACTATGATCAGGTTGAGGGAGTAGAAGACCATACTACAGTGAGGAGCATCACGTCATTAGTGGGTTATATCCATAATAACTATAATATTAAATTAGAATTAAAAATGAGGATTTTTTTCATGAAATTTTTGGATTTCACTCAATCCAACTAGAATACTTTTACCACATTTAAATGAGTGGGACACATGGAATGATCATGGTAAAGTGGAATCAATCTAATCCTTTGGATCAATAGTTAAATGCATAAAAAACATTAAAAAATTTATAGAAGTTGAGTAAGAGAGGAAAAAATATTTAATATATGGATTATATAGTAATATAGCCTAAATATATCGATATATCCAATTTATAGAATAATAATATATGTTTGAAACATAATATTTCCATTGACATATCTGGTTATTTTAAGAGATAATGCTTATAAAAGAAATTGGAGTTCCATTTCTATATCCAGCTATTGAAGGAGTGAAACCAGATAATTCTTGTGTGAAATCGTCTTCATAAGTGGAAGTAGTGTTGATTATTATTTCATGTGGAAAAACTGAATGGAAATAAAATTTAGTATTTGTTCCCCTCAATACATGGAGGATTTGAAGATCATAAAACGTGGTTTATAATAATAATTTGATTATTGAGTAATGATGCAAGTAGAATCACATGTTGATCCATAAAAGGCCTTAATATATATAAACTATTTAAGAGATCTTCACGTCTATAAGATAACTTTGTATTCACCAAATCAGTGAATAAATGAGATGAAGAGGGAGTATCCCTTGGATTGATAGTTTTTTGTTCCTAAACTTGCCAGGGTAGTGCACCTCAGCATGGAGTTATTGTGACCTAAAATTATATATCCAATGAATGTTTGTATAGTGCATTCTGGTACACTATCACATCATCATGTTCATGCTCCTTGGATTATCCCTTAGTAGTGATCCAAGTAAAATTTTTATGGTATGTGCATGGTTTAATTTTTTATATATTTTTAGAATCATTCAGTGTGGTTGTCCATGAGAGTTTTTGAGATTGAATGTGCACCTCCCAATGAGAAGAAACTATCTATATCACATAAGGGATTAAAAGGTGAGAAAAAAATTTAGATCTATGTGAACCAAGATTCATTACCCTCCTCTCTTGATGATTATAATCATTTTGGTCCCAACAAGTGGAATCAGAGCCTAATGGTTCTAACTTTGTGTTCAATATGAATATCGATTTTTTGGATTTTTTATGCACATGGATTGACTAATGATGTTTATTATTTTTAGTGGTACTAATTTACATGCCCCAATTATAGATCACTCATTATTATTTCATTCAATGATTTCATAGGACCTCAAGAATGTCTCCCCATATACCGGAGGCTACTGACTAGTATCAAGGGAATAAATCATATATTGGGGATACTATTCCCTCAAATTAGAGTAAAACAATAATTTAAATAACCAAAATAATCCATAACCATAATCATTTAATTATGCATAAAAATTAAAATAACATTTTATAAAAAATGTAATGTTTATAAGAATATAGTCATATGTAAATGGATCTCCCACTAGGCCAACCACAAATACAAAACAAAAAAAAAGAAATTAAATACAAAATAGGCTCTATTATCATTCAATATCCAAACTAAAACCCACTAACCAAACCAGTTGAGAATCTCAGGCCCGATCCACTAAACATCTTGTTCTCTAATATTTAAAATAGATGCTAGGTCTACACGCACACCAGAGTTCCCTTATTGGGTGTGAGAAATAAATATCAGTATAGTCTCACCAAGTTACCCAAATATACATCATCATATATGTGTGTATGAATGAGGAAAATAAATAACAAAAAAATAAAAATGCACATACACGTGCATTGGAATGTCATGTTTTGACCAAGTCACCATGAACCCGTGCATGTAAAGTCACTATGTGCTAACTAGGAAAACATGGAACATGACTATAACTGCATATCCTGATATGAAATATTATTTCCCCATTCCATATGAATCAACCCATACCCAAATATACAGGGTAAGGTTTCACCATGTCCCAACTGCTACTTGAATATTCAAGGTTGAGTCCATTATCTATGTCATGAACCATCCCTAATCATTTAATGGAGCTTACTTACCAATTCAGAGTACATCCATTATAATTCATGGAATTTTTCCTATCACGTCTTGATTAATACCTTATCACTCATGTTCAGGCCTTATATCACATCTCAGCCACTATATTATCACTCAAGGTAGGGTTCATCATCAATCCTTGGACCAAAATTCTAACTTGATGAGTTATATTTTAATATATTCTCACTCAAGAAGAGGTTGTTATCCTGAAAACCACCTTATCCCAAAAGGTAGGGTATGATAGCACATCACATCTAGGACCAACCTTCTCACTCAAGAAGGACCATGCCAACACCTTCTCAATCAAGGTGAGGACATTATCCTGGCCATTACTTTATTACTCAAAGTAGGTTTTGATACGACATCAAGACCACTATATTCTCACTCCATGTAGGTTTCTTCCAACACTTTATCACTCATGGTGAGTCCAAGACTCGGGATCTATAATCAACCACACCAAAATCAATCACTTATCACTTGAATTCGGTTAATACATATATGCAACAACAAAAGAGGGAACACAACCAATCCTACAAGCTCACCATCTCATAATTAGGGTAATTTTCACTTGAGACATAGCCATATGTTTTGAAAAACATATTATCTTATATCTATCCCATTATGAAAATCACTATGAAAAATATCTTTGTTACACAAGCACAACATGACGATCCTCTTGGAATTCTCATCTCACCTTTTAGGGAAACCACTCGGTTACTTAGACTCATTCCACTCTCTAATAATTGGAACCAAGCTATATATATAACTCCAAAAAGTTATCATATCCTATAATTCATTCTTGACCTTGGCCTGAAATCCCATTCCACATCCTCAACCTATTATGCACCATTACCTGATACTCATAATAAAGGACCATCTCGAGAAGACTCACTCTAACACCTTAACATCCCAATACTAATTCATCTAGAAAATTACCATGTCCCTCACTTGGTTCCTATATCAGACTTCCCTTAGGAGAGATATCAACCCGTTACTCAAAGTGAACCCATCTCTGAGATACCATATCTAGTCCTAAAGGACTCATCCTGCTCATGGATATCACCAAGGATCTCATCCTCCCTCAAGGGCGTGTCACTCATAAGGCATGATACATAAGGACATATCACCTAATATTATAGAGCCTATTACTCTAATTAAGCCTTAATAATCCTAAATATTTCAATCTTGTCTATCCATGTCTCATCTCACATCTCAATACCTACCCTAGATATCTCGTCAACTCAAAATACATATTTTCCCCTTAGATACATAGTCATTAGTAGATCACAACTCACATAAAGTCACTTCTTACAAGTAAAGGAGGGTCAATTCCACCCTATCAGTTATACCTAAGACGCAATTGTTCCCTATTAATTTAGCTGGTCCCATTAAAACATGATGTCTTTTGTAACGTCCTGGGCCTGGGTGCCACTCCATAGGTACCCCGAACCCGGTTCGCCACATGAACTCAAACGCATTTCCCCAAACGCCAGAGGCTTCCGACTAGCAGAGAGGGAAAAGGAATGATAGTGGGGAAACTATTACCTCGTTTGTCAAAGTGTAGCACATCGGAATACTAGATAAAATGTATAACAACAGTGGAAGAAATAAAACATTCATAACTTAAATGAACAACTGCATTAAAAAGAACCAACAGTCATATATATATATATATGTAAGTCAAGATGCAACATGTCACTGTTCTATAAAAATAGCCAGAACATGTTACACAGTAGTACAATACGATATAATGGAATGTACAGGTACAACAGAACAAAACAGAATAGCCGGCATCATCGCGAGCCTGAGCTCAGTCCCATGCTCCCCTACACCTCAGCAACACTCATGTACCTATATAGGGACCCTTTCCCTTGTCCATATCTGCAAAAACGTAATCTGTTTGGGCTGAAGACATGACCCAAATAGGTTGTGAGAAATAAATCCCAATAGGCACCCACCAAAGGCCCATGCCCAACTATGTGAAAATATGCAACAACAGTGTGCAGTAGTAAATACAATAAACTAATAATTACTCAAAAGTAACTAACTTTACCAGTTATATTTACATTATTAATATACATTTAATCATTCAATTTTGGATATCACCATAGTGATTATTCTAAGTAAATAGTCAGTGTCCTCAGACTTGAAAACACTTACCCTAAGGTAAATAGAATCTTGCCCTCAGGCATTGCCTTCAGGCATAATAGGTTTTTCCCTCAGGCGTACGATGTGTCACCCTCAGGCATAGAGTCTATTTCCCATAGGCACGAAATAAGTTTCCCTCAAGCTAAAATAACCACTGCCCTCGAGATAAAGGTAACACTGCCCTTAGGCTAAGTAAAGAACTACCCTAAGGCTAACCAAGTAACCAGGCCATTACCAACATATAAAAAAGAAATACACATGCAATTCCTCTCAAGGGAATTCAATAAAAATTATTAAAATGGAATACCCTTAGGTAACCTTGTAAAGACCTGAAAAATTCAAGGAAATTTTTTTCTTAATTTTCATTGGGATTTTACAAGAATGCAGTTTCTGACGACACCTGATTCCGAGGCCCAGTGTGCCCGGAATCGTTTTCCAAAGTTTAGCGCAGGTACATTCAGTGAAAGAATGAGCGGGTTTTTCTAACTTTTGAACCAGTTCTCGGAATCAAATTATGAGGGCACCGATGGAATTTCAACACCGTTATTTTCTTAGAAACATCTTTTCCGAATTTGCGTTTGCTCGGGTGTGGTTTTTAATTTTTGGGGTTAAGTTAAGAAATAAAATAATAGTGGTACAACTGATTTTTATTTTATTTTTCTTAACTTATGTTAAGTGGGTGATGTGAGACCCACAATATCCTACCCACTTAGTAGGATATTTGTGAGGTGGGGCCCACACGAGCCCCACCGTTTCATTCACCTTTTTCAACCCCCCTCCTTTAATTAAGTAACTCACCCACACCCCCCTATTTAATGAAGTCAACCCTTGCGTTTATTCTGGTTAAGAAACGCCGCATTAATGTGGTGGTTTAAGCGTTGAAATTAATTCACTAAATTGTTTCTTTCGTTTTTGAATTTTAAAACGCAAGACTTGTGAAATAAAAATAAGACAACTCTTATTTTTATTAGGCTGGTGGTGTTGAGAGGCAAGGGAGATTTCACTCAGACTCTTGAAGATCTTCTCTTCCTCGCGAAGAACGTCCGATCCTCAGAAATCAACGACGCTTCTTCCACGACGCTTCTTCCACGACGTGACGATTCCCCTTCCGCGACGCTTCTTCTGAGATGCCTTCTTCTGTGACGGTTATTTCCACAACGAATCCTCGCTCATCGAATTCGAAGAGGTAGGGATTTATTTTAATTGTTGTTCGTAAATTCTTCTGTTTCCTTTCTTCTTTTCTATTAGAGCAGCCTGTTACTGAAATAACGAGAGGGGGTCGGACCGCACGAACACGGATGACCCTCCTCTCCCTTTTTGGTTGTTTGATATTGTTGTGGAACGATCAAGGCAATGTGATGTCGAATCACCGCCCAGGAATTATTAAGGAAAGGGGGAGAAGTGCAGCGCCGCCATGCTGTGTCGTTAAAGACGAACCAAAGACGCGGCGCGACGACGCCGCGCCATTGAAGACGAACCAAAGATGTGGAACCATCTCACCATGCTAGAGATCCACAAAAGCACCCCGGTCAGAGCGGGGCCGCGGTGGAGGGGCGCGGCACCGTCGCACCACGCCGGACGGACCATGGTTGTGGCCAGTTTCGGGCCGCGGTGGAGCGGGGGGACCGTCGGCCGGTTCCAGGCCGCTGGGGTCGGAACAGAGGGACCGTCCATTACCGGTCCCGTGGCGGCAGCAGCTGGCCGGCCAGAGCGGGCCAGCTGGTCAGGGAAAAACCGGGGGTTCGTAACCTCCAGTCGGCCAACAGGTGCAGCCCCCCACATGGGGGCTGCAGGTTCTCAATGCGGGGGGGCAGTGCCCCCCCCCCCTTCACCGCTCCGTTGTTACGGCCGAGCCGCCCGGCCGCTAGCCGCACCAGCGTGCCGGGCTGCGCCAGCCGGTCGGGCCGCACCCAAGCGGGCTAGACCCAGACCCGGTTCGGGTCGACCCGGTTCGGGCCGACCCTGGGGGTATCGGGTCGGGTCGGACCGGGCCCGAACCCCCTAATACCGAACCTCTATTGGTCTGTTGCCCATAACTTGAGTTGCGTACATCCGATCGATGCACCATCAGATGCATAGCGATAATTAGATCAAGACGGTCGTTTTGGTATATTACACTTAGGGTTTCGAAGAACTTTGGATTCGGCCGGGTTGGTTCGTACACGAAACCAACCGGGCCCTCGGAGCGGAAACGCTTATAACTTAAGCTTCGGACGTCCGATTGACGTGTCGTCGACCTTGTTGGATTCCAATAGGTGAGACGGACCTTTTGGATTACTCCACTTGAGGTTTGGACGTAGGTGGAGTACAGTTGGGTTGGTTTTGACTTAAAAACGAACCGGGCCCCTAGGACGAAAAAGCCAATAACTCTCAGACCGGGCGTCCGATTGATACGCCGTCTGTGACGTTGAGTTCCTGTTGACGATACGGAACTTTTGGATACATCAACTCCAGATTTTGTGTCAGTTGATGCATCAGACCCTCGGCTCGTGGAGTGGACCCTCCGAAATGAGCTTGCTGTGTGTAGGAACCCTTGAGCTGGCTGCGACTGCGACGACGATGACGACTGTGAAGAAATCCTCTGTGGATTCAACGACGACGATTACAACAATCAGTGATCCTACGTGGATTAGGGATACTGATCCTGTGTGGGTTAGATCCTGTGTGGGTCAGCGCTCAGTGGTCCTATGTGGGCCAGCGCCTACAGATCCTGTGTGGGTCCGATCCTATGTGGGTCATTGCTAAGGATAGTTAACCATCGATCTTGTGTGGGTCAGATCCTGTGTGGGTCATTGCGGGGGTTAGTACCTATCGATCCTGTGTGGGTCATTACGGGGGTCAGTACCTATCGATCCTTTGTGGTTCATTGCAGGGGGTTAGTACCTATCGATCCTGTGTGGGTCTGATGGCTTAGATGAATCAGTGACTATATCTGATCATCTCTATCGTCATACAAAGAAGTATACCTATGTGAGCTGAGTCTTGACTTGCTTTCCTATGTGGATTACGTTATGCTTTCCTGTGTGGATCAGGTTGTGATTTACTGTGTGGATGTGATCGAACTTGGGCTCAGAGGTTGGATCGAACTGGAATTGATGACTTAGGTATATGTATGGGCATATACCTAAGTAGAGTCGGATGTTACGTTGTGATTGTATCTTTCCTTTGTGGATTCTGGGAGACCTTTGGGGGTCTCGGGGTCCCTACTGAGTAGCTTATACTCACCCCTGCACGGGCTATGCCTGCACTACGTTGTATTGGTTGCAGACGACAGACAACGCTGATCGTGGTTGAGGCACGAGGAGCAGGTCGGTACCTGGAGGTCGACCATTGGGCGGGACGTACACGGAGCGGACGGCTAGACCCGAGGAGCTGTGGAGGCTATCTGTACCCACCCTTCAGGTGGGACTTCCAGTGGATGGCTTGAGTCTATGGATTTACTTTAATTTGATGTTTTCCCTTTCCAGTTGTATTTTACTTTCAGTTTAGGTTTGTATTCTGGCCCACTTACTTTTCCACACTTACTGTTGTACCCAGTTTTTACTTAGTGTTTACTTATACTGCTTGCTTTCTCTATGGTGTTTGTTTACTTTACAAAGGAAATGCTTTCCCTTTTTACCAAGATTTACGCCTTGGTGCTAGTCACCAGCCCCTGGCCTATGGAAGGCGAGCTTGGGGTAGTCACGGCACATGCCTAGAGGACGGGTCGTGAAAAATTGGTATCAAAGGAGTTCGGTTCTACTGCAGAACTCAGGACTCTGATCTTTTTCTATGTAAAGAAATAGTGGTAACAATATTGAGTGTGGTTATCAGTCCAGGGAGTACAGTGTTGGTGCGGTGGCCGACGTATACGTACACCATGGCCCTGACTTCTGATTTCCGACTTAATGCACGAAAACCTTGATTGCATGTGTGTTACAAGTTTTCTTTGTGATTACTTTGTGTCAGATCAGCAGGTATATTGTTCTGACCGTGGCGCACCTGTTTCTTTTCAGGATGGCCCCACCATGGCAGCCAGCTAGGGTTATGAGAGTTGTGCGTGATGACAGCCCACCGAGCGACGAGGCCTCGGTACAGGGCCCTTTGACAGCAGAGGCACCGACGGTACCGCTACCCGCCGAGCCACCAATGCTACCAGCCCTAGCCGCTGACGATGCACGTCGCCTTAGTGCACTGCACAAGTTTCAGTGCCAGCGACTGCCCAGGATCTGCGGGGATATGGACCCTCAGGCCGCTGAGGATTGGCTGGAGGTAGTTGTATGGGTTTTCAGGTTAGTGAGGACACCAGTAGACCTCATAGTGATCCTCGCAGCGAGCCTACTGCACGCGGAAGCAGGAAGATGGTGGAGCTTGATGCTCTAGGTGCATGATGATTCATCTCTCCTCTGGACGGAGTTTTAGAGCCTCTTCCGCTCAGAGTTCGTCCCAGCCACCCTCCATGCAGTGCGTATCCAGGAGCTTCTACAGCTGCGGCAGGGGATCTTGACGGTCTCCCAATACTCGGTGATATTTACAGATCTCTTGCGCTACTCGACAGACATGGTACGGGACCCTTTATTCCGGGACCGAACCTTCGAGCAGGGATTGAGGAAGGAGATCAGGGCATCACTGATCTCCCTCAGCATTCCAACACAGGCAGGGGTACTGGAGTGAGCCCTTCTCATCAAGAGCTTCCTTGCTGAGCCGACTTCAGCAGCGAGACCTACAGAAGGGCGGCACGTAGCAGAGTCTTCTGCAGCAAGCAGTCGACGGATGACTCAAGGGTCCAAGTAGACCAGACCCTCAAGAAGACGACCTCATGAAACTAGCTCAGCAGTGCGGGGAACAGAGTGTGAAGCCAGTCTTTCGAGAGGTAGACAGTGTTATGCATGCGGAGGGCAGGGCCACATGGCTCGTGACTGTCCGACCCACCGTGCCAAGGAGCAGCAGACGGTTGAGGGGCCACCCTGGTAGAGGTAGAGGTTCGACCGTGGCGGTCTGCAGAGAGCAGGCGGACGAGGCAGAGGAGTTGGCTGAGTAGCAGGTGGTGGGAAACGCTTTGAGGCTCTATAACCACCACCACCAAGAGGTCTACCCCGACCACAGGGAGCTGGCGGGCAGAGATAGGCATAGCTCCAGGCAGCGGAGGCCTACGACCACGGCATGCCCGAGATAATTTGAGGTACTATCTGTGTCTATTCCACCCTTGATGTTGTTCTTATAGACATAGGAGCGATTCATTATTTCATAGCCACTGCCCTTGTTCGGAGCTCGGAGATTTCGACAGAGCCGTTGGCTCGATCCTTATGGCTAGAGACTCCTACGGGAGCAGACTCGACGATAACGCACTGGTGCCGGCAGTGTGAGCTTACTCTAGGAGGAAAGAGATTCGGCTGGGAACTTCTTGTAGTGGCATCGAGGCCTTACGACGTCATCTTGGGAATGGATTGGTTATCTACAGTCCATGCTCAGATTGATTGTATTAGGCACAAGGTGCAGTGTGTACGCACCGACGGGAGCAGGTTCACCTTCACAAGTGAGAAGGGAGCCTTTGCAGCACAGGATGGACTCCCACAGAGGAGAGGACAGCCCATCACTCATCAGTTGGCTAGACTCATCCTAGGAGTAGTTGGCGTGCGGAGTCATAGTTTTCCTGCAGTGGTGGATCAGTATGCAGACATTTTCCCAGATGACATTCCAGGACTACCTCCTCGCAGAGAGGTAGACTTTTATATTGATCTATACCCCGAGACATCCCCGATATCCACCCCATCATATCGGATGGATCCCACCGAGCTTCGAGAGCTACGGGTACAGTTGGAGGACTTGCAGGGAAAGAGATTCATCCGACCCAGTGTTTCACCCTAGGCTTCCCCGATATTGTTCGCCAAGAAGGCGGACGAGATCTTGCGACTTTGTGTCAACTATCGTCGCCTGAACCAGCTGAAAATGGGGAACAATTATCCTCTACCAAGGATTTATGACCTCTTCGATCAGCTCAAGGGAGAACGGTGGTTCTCAAAGATAGACCTCAGGTCAGACTATCATCAGCTCAGAGTTCGGGATGAGGATGTGCAGAAGACGGCCTTCAGATGTTGGTATGGATACTATGAGTTATTGGTTATTCCATTCAGCATAACCAATGCTTCAACAGTGTTCATGGGCCTCATGAACAGGATCTTTCCGCCATACCTCAATCGAATTGTCGTGGTCTTCATCGACGACATTTTGAAATACTCGACCACTAAGGAGGAGCACGCCTACCACTTGCGGGTTGTACTAAACACACTCTGAGAGAACCATATTTATGGTAAGCTCTCGAAGTGTCAGTTCTGGATACGCGAGGTCCACTTCTTGGGACACATCATCTCTGAGGCGGGAGTTGCAGTGGATCCTGCGAAGATCGAAGCAGTGCTAGCTTGCGAGCCACCCAGGAGCGTGACGAAGGTGCAGAGTTTCTTAGGACTAGCTAGATACTACTGAAGATTTGTGCCAGACTTCTCCAGAGTTGCGGCACCACTCTCAACTTTGACGAAGAAGGGTAAACCCTTTGTGTGGTCAGACAGATGTCAGCAGAGCTTCCAGGAGCTGAGACAGAGATTGACCAGCGCACCTATCTTGAGGTTGCTGGAGCAGGGAGTAGGGTACGTAGTCTACTGTGATGCATCAGGGACCGGAATCGGGTGTGTCCTGATGCAGGAGAGGGCAGTGATTGCCTATGGATCACGTCAGTTGAGGCCGCCTGAGCAGACCTACACTACCCATGACCTGGAGTTAGCAGCAGTGGTCTTCGCTCTGAAGACATGGCGACAGTGTCTGATGGGCGAGCGCTTTACAGTCTATTCTGACCACCAGAGTCTCAGGTACATCTTCTCGCAGAAGGACCTGAACCTGAGACAGTGGTGATGGCTCGAGTTCCTCCAGGACTATGACATTGAGATAGTCTATACTCATGGAAAGGGGAACGTGGTATCCGATGATCTCAGTAGGAGGACAGGCATTCAACTACATGGTGAGGCGACAGAGCAGCTAGCCGCTTTGCAGATATCCTTCGTGGATAGAGATGGAGCAGCCGTCCTTCAGTCACTCACAGTCACTCCTCCACTACTACAGTAGGTCAGAGAGGCACAACGTGGGGACGCTGACTATGAGACGTAGCATGCGCAGATATCCTCAGGACAGGCACCCGATGGTTTCTCTGTAGGATGAGAGCATGATGTCCTTTTCAGAGGACGTACCTTGGTACTAGTTGCTTTACGGGAGGAGGTGCTGAGAGAGTTTCACACTTCCCCTTTGGTGATACATCCTGGCGTAGCGAATATGTACCAGGATCTCAGACGATAGCACTGGTGGCCGGGCATGAAGAAGGTTGTGTCAAAGTTCATTTCTCGATGCCTCACCTGCCAACAGGTGAAGGCAGAGCACTAGGAACCAGCAGGCTTGGTATAGCCCTTGGAGGTCCCAGAGTGGAAGTGGGACAACATGTCTATGGACTTCGTGACTGGACTTTCACGCACTTCCAGATGTCATGACTCCATTTGGGTGATTGTCGACCGACTCACCAAGTCGACTCACTTCTTACCCATTAGAGAGCAGGGATCAATGGAGAGATTGGGACGTCTCTACATTCAAGAGATTGTACGGATTCATGGTGTTCCATCTTCCATCATTTCCGATCAATATGCTCGCTTTACTTCCCAGCTTTGGAAAAGGTTGCATGAGGCGTTCGGGACGCAGCTACGTCTGAGCACCGCCTTTCACCCCCAGACAGATGGTCAGACAGAGAGGACCATTCAGACTCTCGAGGACATGCTCCACGCAAGTGTCCTTGACTTTGGTCGCAGCTGGGAGGACCACCTACCCTTGGTGGAGTTCGCGTACAACAACAGCTACCACTCCACCATCGGGATGGCACCATACGAGGAATTGTACAACCGACCTTGCAGATCTCCTCTGTGCTGGACAAACCCTGGGGAGTCAGCACTTGTGGGACCGGAGATGGTCCAGGCCACGACAGAGAAAGTCTCGGTCCTCCAGGAGTGGATGAGGACAACTTAGAGCCGATAGAAGTCTTATGCTGATAGGAGGCGGAGGCCACTAGAGTTCTAGGATGGCGGCCACGTCTTCTTGCGTGTCTCACCTTGACATGGATTACGGAGATTTGGTCGAGGCAGCAAGTTGTCTCTACGCTTCATTAGACAATTCTAGGTACTCAAAAGGATTGGCGAGATGGCTTATCGCCTGGCTCTACCACCTCAGTTGCACCGGGTGCACGACGTCTTCCACGTATCTCAGCTGAGGAGATACGTGCACGACCCGACACATATCATTGACCATGGGGAGCTGGACGTTGATGATGGGGCGACTTCTGTAGAGGTCCCGGTGGAGATTGAGGATCGACAGGAGCGGGTCCTATGTGGACGGTCGATTCCTCTAGTGCACATCAGATGGCAGCATGGGAACATCCAGGAGAGCACTTGGGAGCGGGAGGCTCAGATGCGTGCTCAGTACCCATATTTTTTCCCTAGTTTTTTATGTATCTTTACGGGGACGTAAAGCCCTGAGGTGGGAGTGATGTAAAGACCCGAAAAATTCAAGGAATTTTTTTTTTTAAATTTTCTTTGGGATTTTACAAGAACGCATTTTCTGATGGAACCTGATTCTGAGGCCCGGTGTTCCCTGAATCTTTTTCCGAATTTTAGCTCGGGTACGTTCAGTGAACGAACGAGCAAGTTTTTCTAACTTTTGAACCGGTGCTCGGAATCAAATTCCAAGGGAACTGATGGAATTGCAGCGTCGGATTTTTCTTAGAAACATCTTTTCCGGAGTTTTGTTTGCTCGGGTGTGGTTTTTAATTTTTGGGGTTAAGTTAAGAAATAAAATAAAAGTTGTACAACCGATTTTTATTTTATTTTGCTTAACTTAAGTTAAGTGGATGATGTGGGAACCACAATATCCTACCCACTTGGTAGGATATTTGTGAGGTGGGGCCCCACACAAGCCCCACCATTTCTTTCACCTTTTTCAACCCCCCTCCTTTAATTAAGTAACGCACCCTCACCCCCCTATTTAATGAAGTCAACATGTGCGTTTATTCTGGTTAAGAAATACCTCATTAATGTGGCGGTTTAAGCGTTGCAATTAATTCACTCAATTGTTTCTTTCGTATTGGAATTTTAAAATGCAATACATGTGAAATAAACATAAGAAAACTCTTATTTTTATTAGGCTGGTCGTGTTGAGAGGCAAGGGAGATTTCACTCAGACTCTTGAAGATCTTCTCTTCCTCGTGAAGAACGTGAAAAACGTGAAGAACGCGAAGAACACCAGATCCTCGGAAATCAATGACGCTTCTTCCGTGACGCTTCTTCTGCAACGCAATGATTCCCCTTCCATGACGCTTCTTCTGCGATGCCTTCTTCCACGACGGTTATTTCCGCGACGAATCCTCGCTCATCGAATTCGACGAGGTAAGGATTTATTTTAATTGTTGTTCGTAAATTCTTTCGTTACCTTTCTTCTTTTCTATTGGAGTCGCCTGTTACCACAATAACGAGAGGGGGTTGGACTACACGAACACGGCCGACCCTCTTCTCCCTTTTTTGTTGTTTGATATTTTTGTGGCACGAGTAAGGCAACGTGGTGCTGAAGCACCGTGCAGGAATTATTAAGGAAAGGGGGAGAAGCGCAGCGCCGCCGCACCGCGCCGTTGAAGACGAACCAAGGACGCGGTGCGACGGTGCCATGCTGTTGAAGATCAACCAAAGACACGGTGTCGTTGCGCCACTCCAGAGAACTATAGAAGCACCCCAGCTGGAGAGGGGCCGCGGCATAGGGGCGCAACATCGTTGCGCCACGCCGGACGGACCAAGGTCGCGGCCAGTTCTGGGCCACGGTGGAGCAGGGGGACCGGCGGCCGGTTCCGGGCCGCCATCGTCAGAATAGAGGGACCGGCCCTTGCCAGTCCCGTGGCGGCAGTAGCCGGCCGGCCAGATCGGGCTGGCCGGTCAGGGGAAAACTGGGGGTTCGTAACCTCCGGTCGGCCAGCAGGTGCAGCCCCCCACATGGGGGTCGTGGGTTCTCAACGCGGTGGGGCAGCGCGCCCACCCCCCTACACTACTCGGTTGTTACGGACGAGCCGCCTGGCCGCTAACCACGCCAGCACGCCGGGCCATGCCAGTTGGGCCGTACCCGGACCCGGACCCGATTCGGGTCGACCCGGTTCGGGTCGGGTCGGGCCGGGCCCGAACCCCCTAATACCAAACCTCTTTCAGTCTGTTGCCCATAACATGAGCTGCGGACCTCCGATCGACGCACCGTTATTTTCATAGCGATCCATGGATTAAGATGGTCGTTTCGGTATATTACACTCAGGGTTTCGGAGAACTTTGGGTTCGGCAGGGTTGGTTCGTACACGAAACCAATCGGGCCCTCGGAGCGGAAACGCTTATAACTTAAGCTCCGGACATCCGATTGAAGTGTCGTCGACCATGTTGGATTCCTCTCGGTGAGACGGACCTTTTGGCTTACTCCACTTGAGGTTTGGACGCAGGTGGAGTATGGTCGGGTTGGTTTTGATTTAAAAACCAACCGGGCCTCTGGAACGAAAAAGCCAATAACTCTTAGACCAGGCGTCCGATTGACACGCCGCCTGTGATGTTGAGATCCTGTTGATGATATGGAACTTTTGGATACATCAACTCCAGACTATGTGTTAGTTGATGTATCATCCCCTCGGCACATGGAGCGGACCCTCCGAAACGAGCTTGTTGTGTGCGGGAACCCTAGAGTTGGCTGCAACTGCGATGACGATGACGACTGTGCAGAAATCCTCTGTGGATTCGACGACGACGACTACAGCACTCAGCGATCCTATGTGGATCAGTGCTACCGATCCTGTGTGGGTGAGATCCTGTGTGGGTCAGTGCTCAGCGGTCTTGTGTGGGACAGCGCCTACAGATCCTGTGTGGGTCCGATCCTGTGTGGGTCATTGCAGGGGTTAGTTACCTATCGATCATGTGTGGGTCAGATCCTGTGTGGGTCATTGCGGGGGTTAGTACCTATTGATCCATTGTGGGTCATCGCGGGGGTTAGTACCTATCGATCTTGTGTGGGTCCGACGGCTTAGATGAATCTTTGGCTATATCTGATCATCTCTATCATCATACGAAGAAGTATACATGTGTGTGCTGAATCTTGACTTTCTTTCCTATGTGGATTACGTTATGCTTTCCTGTGTGGATCGGGTCGTGATTTCCTGTGTCGATGAGATCGAACTTGGGCTTAGAGGTTAGAGAAAACTGGAATTGATGGATTAGTTATATATATGGGCATATACCTAAGTAGAGTCGGATGTTACTTTGTGATTGTATCTTTCCTTTGCGGATTATTCTTTGTGGATTCTGGGAGACCTTCAGGGATATCGGGGTCCCTACTGAGTAGCTTATACTCACTCCTGCATGGTATATTCCCGCACTACGTTGTGTTGGTTTCAGACGACAGACAGTGCTGATCGTGGTTGTGGCACGAGGAGAAGGTCGGTACCTGGAGGTGGACCATTAGGCGGGACATACATGGAGCGGATGACTGGACCCGAGGAGCTGTGGAGGCTATCTGTACCCTCCCTTCAGGTGGGACTTCAAGTGGATGGCTCGAGGCTATGGCTTTACTTTCAGTTGTTTTTTCCCTTTCCAGTTGTACTTTACTTTCGGTTTAGGTTTGTATTCTGGCTCACTTACTTTTCCGCACTTACTATTGTACCCAGTTTTTACTAAGTGTTTACTTCTACTCCTTGCTTGCTCTGTGGTGTTTGTTTACTTTACAAAGGAAATGTCTTCCCTTTTTACTGGGATTTATGCCTTGGTGCTAGTCGCCAGCCCCTGGCCTATGCAAGGCGGGCTTGGGGTAGTCACGGCACGGGCCCCGAGGACGGGTCGTGACACACCTAGCCAAACGGCTAAGTAGAGGAACACACCCCCGGGGTGGTCCTGGATCCAAGAAGTGATCCCACACAAAAATTTATTATCACATTTAATTACCTATGCAATTCAAGGTATTAAAAACAGTCAAGGACTCAGCCACACGACACCCCAACATGGGTTCGTAGCTCAATGGTACACAAAAATGCACAACATTTGGTATTTAAACACCAATCCACCTACCTCAAACACCCCTAAATGGTATATGTGAACGTCGCTTCCAAAAACACCCAAAGCAGATGTAGATCTGGGTTAGAAAAAAACTCTTTCAAACATAAATAACTATCCCTTGGGAAAGAATTGGTAAGAACATCTTAAGGAGAAGGAGAGGCTTACCCGTACGGTCCCAACGAGATTGATAGAGGCAGAAACGGATTCCCGGCGTGCGATCTGGAGCTCCTGGAAGGTTTGGCCCTCTCTCCCTACTCCTCCTCCGGTTCTAAGCCTTCCCTATGAATAAGGGAGGCTACTTCCCGATTTAAGCCAAAAAAAAAAACAGACTACACAGCGTGTACTTCTCAAGTACATGGCGTGTACATTCCATTTTTTAACAGTTCATACGACGGATTCTCACCAGCATGGCACTGTTTATTTGTCGACATGAGTACACGGCGTGTTTTTCCTTATTACACGGTGTGTACTGTCGCTCAGCTAGCGGCTGCCTCCACCACCTTACTATTCACCTGTCGACTAACTACACGACGTGTAAATACCCACCACATGGCGTGTAGTTGGTTTTTACACCTTATAGCCCCAGCATTGCTACACACCCTGTGTACTCATCCCACATGGCCAAAGTACACTGTGTATGGAAAAGTACGTGGTGTGTAGTCCCAAAATTTGGGGATTTTCCCCTTATTTTCCTTATTTCTAAAAACGAATTAATGAAATAGAAAGGAAGAAACTCGTCCCTCAAAAATAAGAACCGGGTTCTTACATCTTTCACACTCATTCTTAAATAGAAAATGGTTTTGTATTAAAGGGGCCACATACCTCCAACCAGAGTTTCCATACATGATGAGATGCACTCACCCATTTCTATGCTCATTTATTCTTTTTAAAAGCTTATATCATCACCAAAAATCACATCTTAAGACACTAAATCTGAATAATTAATTATAAAAGTTTTTAATTAATTTTTCAACTTAATTCAAAGAGTCGTAAACATAAAAAAAACTCATTGGGCCTCACCAGGTCATTGAAAC
The DNA here is from genome assembly GCA_963277665.1 of Viscum album. NCBI lineage: Eukaryota > Viridiplantae > Streptophyta > Magnoliopsida > Santalales > Viscaceae > Viscum > Viscum album. The sequence continues at coordinate 1,026,147,060 of OY728126.1, forward strand.
CTCAACCAACCGTGATTGAAAGGTTTATCCCATACTCTTGACACCATTATAAGTAAAATTACTATAAACCAGTACCTATCCTTCTACTAATTTTATTCAATTTTATTAAATCCACTAGAAAAAATCACTAAGTGGTTTTCCTATAATGAAACAGTTAGAAATAATGTGTGTTCATCCTCTAGGGAAATCTTCTATCCAAACTGAGTGAAAACACAATAATTCTTACCTGATTCCACCATGATCCAATGTAATTGACATAAAAAACCTAGCATAAAACACCAAAAATTAATGGTTATAAATTGGGACATAATAATAGTGTTAATGGAACAAACATAAAATCCACTATGGAAATGCCACAAAATAACCCCTCACCAAGGAAGGATCCAATGAGGAAAGGAGAGTGGCAGAACCAAGAAAATAGCCTCTCCAAAATGTCCTTACACTCCAAAGTCCTGAGGGGGTGACCCTAAAAATTTAGGACTTCCAAAAATTAGAAAAACATAAAATGGTCATGTTAGGTTTTGAACTTATGGTTCATTACATGAGGTATTTTAGGGGTTCTGTTCCCCTGAGACATCCCCAGTGACCTACAGTGCTCCCTTGTGGTGTGACCTAGTGCACCATGGAGTTCCTCTCCCCTTTAGAAATCATATAGAAATGAGACCCTCAAGACTAACTACCCACAATAGAAATAGAAATATTGATTTATATAATAACACTTTTTCCCTTTGTGGAATTAATTTTTTCTTTGTAGTTCATCATGGAGCAACCAAATGGGTTTTGGCACAACAAGCCACCTACAGCCAAATTCAGCATGGGGTCACCCCAAACCATCATTTTCATTTAACCTAGTACCCAAAACTTATATAAGGCCATGATAAATTTCTGAAAACATTTTTTGGAGAAACTCCATCCCTTTTAATCCCATTTTAATTCCCAATTCTTAAAATTTCCCTCACTTTGGGACTAGAAATTTAAATCTCCCATAAGAAAAAGATCTAAAAATATATGGGTCATTATAAACACTTCACTATAATGCTTCATATCATTTAGAATATGATTTGGTTCTCATAAAACCATTAATTACACACCTTGTTTGTGAATACACCACTAACCTTCCATGTTCTATCCTCAAACTCTAAATGAGCTTCCACAAAGATACTTCAAACATTAAGGTATACTATCCACAAAAAGTTTAGCTACCCACTCATCACAATATTAACACCAAGAAAATTCTCAATAATACCCTCATATCCCAGGACACTTAAGTACCATTGACTAATTAATCCTTGAGATTATAGTTTCCCCCACCAAAAGACTTTTCTTATAAAGGGTGATTATGGTCATAGTGCTCTATGACTTTAGAATTGCCTCCCAGAATTACACTTCTAGTGATCCATCAATATACTCAATTTTGTTTCCACCTCACTACATCCAATTCCATTCAAAAACACTATTATATCATTCACTATCCATCCTCTTTTGAAAATTTTTGGCCTCACCCACTAATGAATTATCACATCACCCAATCTTGATGCATTTTTTTCTTGAGCCATCACAAGATCATCCCAATTCCCAAACCAAAGTTTGTACCAAAAACTTGATACAGTTCCATGGTTGGGACATTAGAACCCCGCACAAATAACTATATTCTCTTTTTGAGAACCAACATACCTCTGATCATACTCACTCTCAAAAAACATCAATTCCATCGTGATCCCAATACCAATATTGAGACTCATCCAAAACTAAATTTCAATCTAAAATAGGGTATTTACCAAAAAAATAGATATATCAAATCTACCCACACCCAAATATCATGGTTAAATATCAATTATCCACAATCAGTCTCACCACATCCATGATCCCACCAACATGAGGGTCATAAATCAATGATTGATAAGATACTCCCCACTTTAGCAGGGTCTTATAATCTCATCACTGAAACAAAATTCTTGATTTATTTAGACCACATCCATATATTACTGAATGTAATGATTAAAAATTATTTCCCATATCATCTATGAGTTCCTACACAAAACACATAATTCTACCCATCCTTATCTTATCGAGAATATCATCCTCTACATTAATTGAAATATATCTACAATGAGTGTTAAACACTCTAGTCACCAATGGTTCACTCCAAACTATATATCTTCTTTTTCATCATTACATGAGTTTAATTACATATAGATCCCATAATTACATGGGTTTTACTCTTATCTATCTATGCTTTCCTATCTTGAAAAGCTATGTCAATAAATATATTGGATCAACTATACCACAATACCCTGATCTGTCTTGATGTCACTTATAATCATAGAGGGACATCTCTCATTCTTATCCAAAACACAAGCCACCATTCTCGTACATGCTTAATTAAATTAATTGATTCTAATACCACACATGGTTGACCACCAATTCAAAAATATTATAGTATCACACATACTCAACACATTTTTTCCCTCACACATAAATGATTTTCAAAAAATACCATGCTAATGCTCATTCACCTCCTCAAGGAAGATTAATCCTATAATAACCATCTCATAGGTTCCTAATAATTGTAAAACTTGATCACTTCTAAACCCAATCAGTGTATTATTCTATACTACCTAGTCACACAACCCAACTTACACTCCCATGAGTCAGGTCCAATCAAACCTATGCACACACTTAAACCACTGAGCATACTCCTCTCACAAGTTAGACTCGTCTAGAAATAAAATATTTACTTCTTATTTAAATAAAATACGAATTAATACCAATCATGATAATTATTATCACATGATCCTTCAACACCCAAGAATCACTCTAAAACTATGATTTACCATTCATGCTTCTTTTTCACCACTTCAATGTGCATATTGAATCAATAAGTTCATGAATCCAACTGATCCCACCATATCAATTTAATTTTTTATTTTTGAATCACTATAATAACTTCACATCTAAAATCCAAGTAATCTCAAATAAATTTACTCAACCATCTCAGGGGTATTAATATAATCAAGGAACCACATGGCCATCCTTGTTTCACATCTATTGGGAATACCCCTACTGCATCGAAACCACTAGGTTCATCACCAAGGTATACCATACCTACACTAAACCATCACCATATAATTTTATTTATGTATCGACTCACTAAGGGTCACTATATATCCTTTTTATAAAGGTATTTTATATTTATAAACATAGAATGTCTGACTATATGATCCACATAACCTATTATCTAAATACTGCTCATGAGTGAAAATCATGATCAAATAGGGAATAATTCCACCCAATTTATTATTATAAAATTAAATATAAGTTTTTATTGACCCTTTAATCAAATAAACCTTTTTCATTATAAAATAAAATCCCACACAAGCACACATATGACATTTGAATTCCATGTTCTAACCATGATGCATTAAGATATCTCTTACCACTAGGGGCATAGATTCAAACCCATTAATAACAACCTCTAGTAAATGCATTTTATTTGAATAAACATCTCAATTATAATAGTGAAAACCAAGAACAACAATCTTGTAACCTCAATAACCTACACTTACCACCGAAAAGGTGTTCATTACTCACCAGTTCCAGTTCCATCACAATCTATACCAAATCATTATTCCCTCTCTACCATATCCCAAATAGTGGGATTTAGAAAACATTTTATTATACAATTATTTCCCTAGCCTGATACCACTCATTAGTGTCAGAACTGGTGATGTCAAAAGACCTCAAGCATGCCTCATCATATTCCATAGGATTTCAACTAGTAGTGAGGGAATAAATCATAAATTCAAGATACTAGACTCTAAAATCAGAGTAAAATAAAAATAAAAATTACCAAACCCATTTACATTCATAATCATAAAAGTATGTATAATCTATAAAAAACATGTTATAACAAATGTACCATGTATAATCATACAGTCATATATCAGCTGATCGCTTATCGGTATGAAAACATATAAACAAATACATATTAGGGTCCACTAATATCCCAAAGTCTCACCACAACCCATTCACCAGACTTATCGAGCATTCCCTACCTGATCTACTTCATAACATGTTCTATAACCTATAAAATAAACATAAGGTATGTACATGAAACAGAGAGATGGTACAGGTTATGATAAATACATATCAGTAGGATCTCACAAAATCCCCCTAATATATTCCAACATATACATTCCTATACATGTGGAAAATAAATGATATGAAATAAAAATTCACAAACATGTGAATCAAAACATTGTGTGTTATCAAGTCCACTAAGACTCCATATGCAACAGGTCACCATGTGATAACCAGGACACTATAGCACCCAGCCATACCTACTTTATCCTAAGATAGAATCCTGTCACTTTGTTCTATATTACTCAACCCATTCCCAAATATATTGGGTAGTGTGTCACCAATTCCCAATCACTTCTAGAAGATATAGAGTAGAGTCCCACGTCTAAGTCTTGGACCATCACTTATCAATCAAGGGAGTTCACCTACCAAGTTTAGGACCATTCCTTATCACTAAAGGGAGGTATCCCATCAAGTCTAAACCACTACCTTATCACTCAAGGTATAGATTTTTATCACAACTCAGTCACTACCTTATCATTTAAGTTAAGGTCCAAAATCAATCCCTTATCCAACCTTATATCTCAAAGAGGTTTAAGAAAATATCGTATCACTTAATATGAGATTACTATCTTGACCACTATCTTATTAATCATGGTAGGTTCTGATATTTAATCACATCCTGGCCCATCATTCTCACTCATGGAGTTCTATGATAACACTTTCTTACTTGAGGTGATTCCATTATCCCAACCATTTCCTTATCACTCAAGGTAGGGTCTATCGTCAGATCATGTTTGTTACCTTCTCACTCTAAGTAGGTTGTTCCCAACACCTTATAACCAAAGGTGAGTGAATTCATCAATATATATCATTTTCCATTTAGAGATCCATCTCCTATCACATGCACATAGTCGACACACATATTCAATAATAAACAGGGCATGCAGCGCATCGTATATGCTCACCATCTCCTTACTAGGGTATTAGTCACTTGAGAACCTGTCATGTATTTAAATATAAATATTATAATACATATATACACTTAGGATAATTTCCTTAAGATAATATTGGTTACACAAGAACAACATTCCAGTCCTCTTGGAATTCCCATCTCATCCATTAAGGAGTCCATTGGGTTCTTTATACCTATCTTGATCTCTATTTAGCATTACCAAGCTATATAAAACATCCCACTATGTTATCACATGTCATAAGATCTTCCTTATCCTAAAAGAAAGTATTTTACAAGTCTTTAACCTATTCTACACCATAACTTAATCCAAATACCCACAGATTATCTAAATATAACTTAATCTATCCCCTTGGAATCCCAATGAAAAGGAATCCACACAATTCCCACTACCCTAACTTAGATCATATATCACATCACCCTTAGGTGAGTTATTGATCCATCACTCAGAGGAAACCCTTATCTAACATTTCATGAATAGTCCTAGATGACTCATCCTTCTTAGGTAATTCACCAAGACACTTATACACCCTCAAGAGTGTTTTACTCAATAGGCATGAGATATATATCCATCTCAACCATCATCACTAGGCTTAATCCTCTCATTCGTACCCAATTATCCTATGGAAATAAAACTCCATTTTCGATGTTCATATCACATCCTGATACCAACCCATGGTCTCACATCTACTCATCCATTATCTCTTCCCCTTTTTGACATTGTCTTTAGGAGATCCTCACTCAAATAATGTACCAAATAGAACATCTTTCAACTTAAGGAGGCTAATTCCCCCTATCTCATTTACTAAGTATAATCCTGGAACTTATCCATTTACATAGTCCCATGTAAAAATATATGAATGAACATTCATTAATAAAAATTAATTTAGTTTTATATTAATGGCCCCACAAACATACAACTTAAGTTACTATCCTCCCTGGCTCCCCTCATCCTAGTACAAGGCTTCCCATGCCTTTTCCAAGACTATTTCATCACTCTATATCTATTCTAAATCCATAACATCAAGATAATTAATTAAAATAAGATAATTTTTTCTTTTCAATTTAAAACAAAAAGGAATAAATTCTAAAAACCTCATTGGACATCACTGCATTGCATATACCTTGACCAACTTCACTTGGAAGGTCTATGGTATACTCATAACACCATTACAAGGAAAATACCTATCAACCAAAATATTTTCATCTTCTAATTTCATCTTATTTAATTAAACCCCCTAAAATAATTCATAAGGTGGTTTAATTCCAATGAAATTGTGAGAAAAATGATTCACTCATCCTACCATTATATCCTATATCCAATTTGAGTGACATCCCTATCATTATTTTCTAATTCCACCATGCTTTAATAGAATAGGAAAAAAACCTACTTAAGAATCTATAAACTAGTGGCTATCAAAGGGGAAATAAGAATGGATGGAATATAAGAGTAACATACCTCAAATATGTTATGAAAATCCCAAAAAAAAATACACCACTCCAAGGTTGTATTTAATAGGAGGAGGAAGATGGAGGGATATGGATGAATAGCCTCTCTCAAATTTCTCTCCCATTAAAAATCGTAATGTGGTTAACCTCGAAAATATGGGACTTCCACTAATTAAAAAAATGGAAATGGGAATATCATGGTGTGGCCCTATGGGTCATGGTAGAATGACTGTACCTCATGCCTAGTAGTGGTGTGACCATATAGGTCATGGTACAATGCCTCACATGTGGCCTCATCCCTAGTGAAACCCCTAATTCCCCATGGTTCTCCCTTACCACATAACCTAATTTCCTACCATGGTCTCCACCCCTTTATAAGACTCACCATTGTGTAACCCTCACGCCTCATGGAGTGACCCTCATGCCTTATTGTGTGATTCACAGAAACAATACAACCCTCACCCTCTTTATGGAATGACTCCCACTTGGTAGGCTATCACAACATGACTAAAGTGGTCACAACATGACTAGTCACCTATGGAAAAAAATAAAAAAAGTGTTGGGTCACCCCAAACCCACCCCCAAATTCACCTGAGTAACCAATACATCTTTCAAGCCTAGATCCATATCTTAAAATATATTCTTGAGCTACACCGACACTCAGAATTTGAATTCAAGTCTTGATTACATAAAATCTTATAATATGGTTCTAAAAATTAATATATTTTCTAGAAACAATGAACCAAAAATATTTGGGTCACTACACTAACTATTGTGGTTTGAAAAGGGGGGTGTGTTGGTTTTTATAGGGTTATAGTGAAGAAATAATGAAATATTTACAACAACATATTGAATTCAAAAATCACATTGAAGGCGTTTTTAATATGAATACATGGAAAATACAAACTATAGGAATTTCATATAATTTATTTAATAAATTCATTCATTTTTAAATTGATTTAGATATTTATATATTGTTAGAACATGTTTATTGGAAATTAATAAGAGAAATTATGGATGAATAAACTAACTTAAGAGATGAATGTAAATCATGTTATAATGAGAAACCAAGGAACAAGTCTAGAGAATATTACCCTATATATAAATTAAAAAATATAAGGAATAGAAAAAAGACTTATGAAAATAAAAACATACCCATTAAGTTATATAATGTTAATATAAATGTTAAATATATACATAACATTGTTTTAAAAGATTCTTACAAATCTATATTTTCATATTTCCCATGAATAAGAACATGGATGATGATTCAATGTAATAATTTTCAATGAATTCTAGTTATCGATTGAGAACATTCTCTTATAACAACCAAGTTTAGATTCAAACCTTATATGAAATTATAGATCAATTGAAGATAATACATGGAGTACAAATTTAATTCATAAAATATTATTTCATGTGGAGTATAATATTGATCAAAGTGGAGGTGTCATTTAATGAAGTGATAATGAAATTTTTTGAAAATATTAAGGGTCATAGTGACTTGAAAAAATTTCACATAAAGTGCGAGAAAAAATATCGATGGAAAAGGAATGAATGAAGTACCAACCCTTTCAAAATTCAACTTGAAGACTGGATGTAATATAGAGAGGATGTTACCTAAAGGATGGAATACATTTCTTCCCAACTAAAGGAAAATAATATAAATATTGAATGACTTAATTCAAAGATGAAATCCACAAAGGGAAAAGAAAAATGTGGGGATCCCTCATAAATCATCCTCATCAATTCAAATCCCAAAAAAAATTAAATCCAAAAAAAATGAAAATATGAAATATTCTTCCCAAATATGGAAGAGAAGGTCTTCAATGGAATGTGTAATTAATATGTTACTATTGTAGAGCTGTCGGATATAACTTGGATGTGTATTTTGAATCCAATAAACTTAAATAGGGAAAAAATTATAATGCATAATCTCAATAAAATAAAGACTATAAAATGTTTTTTTACTCAGGATATATTATATTTGTTCTAACCATGGTCATATGGAAATATATTATTGCATGAAAAATAAAATTAATAAAAATAATAGAAATATAATTCCCATGAAAAGGGGGAGTCCTGTATAAAAGGAAGATAAATCTATTTCATTAAAAAAATCATTAGTTTAAAGGAAAGTAGTGAAGTGCTAAAATAAGGGTCATCAATAACTAATGATTCATTATCCAAAATATCCCTCATGAACCGAACAAAAAACAAATATATAGATTAATGAAATGATCTACTATAATTAGAAAAAATAAGGGTGTGTACTTGAATAAATACTCACTAGGGATAAAAAAGTGCCAAAGGTGGCACTAATAGAAATTAAAAATGAGAAACACCAAGAATAAATAAGTGGTCTTATGAATACCACTAAAATAAAATAATTTAAGAATGGTGTAATAGAACTTATATTGAAAAGTAAACATGGAGAAAGATGCAATTATTGTTCATCAAAGGAAGAAACATGCACAAATAAGACTAGTCTCACAATGAAGTTGAAACTCAATCTGAGACTAATAAAGGATTCTAAAGAAATTATCTAGAATAAAATGTGTACAAGTGGTTTTTCATGGATAAACACAAGGAATTATTGGAATATAGTTTTAATTAAGGGTTTGGTCAACCAATACCAACCCCATTCCATGAATTAAGCATTTATAGGAATAACCCCTATCCCCATATATTTAAATGTGTTTAACTGTTGTTTAAAGTGGTGTAGATTTAATAAGATATAAGATATATAGAGTGAGTGAGTTAAAAAAATCATGAAATGATTGGTGATATATTAAAAACAATTTTTTTAAGTCCCAATCTAACTCAATAATTGGTGTCAATAAACCATCTTAGATGTCAAGCTAACTATATAATTTCATGTTGTGATTATGCAGAGTTTAGTATAGAATTAAATTAGTTCCAAATAATTATCTGAAATATCTAGTTTTATCAAGATAAATTTGGTGAAAATTAATTAGTATAAATACATATCTCAAGTTCTATTGGACCATAAAATGAAAGAGAAAATATATCAAAAGAATATATAGCAAAATTTATGGAATTTAAGTTTATTTGATCAGGAATTAAAAATGTGGTATTAACTGATTATTTTTAAGGATACCAAAAGAAATTTAGGAATATTGTGTCATAAAAATGTGGTTTCTCCATGGTAAAAAATTTTTTTATTCTTTTTTTAGGAACTAACTTCATTTATGGGTAGTTTATGATGAGAATCTAATGATTTTTTATCTATATATGAGATAGGAGAAGCCCTATGAATAAAGGTTGAACATAGATATCATGTGGTATAAAACATTTATCATAAACAAGTGGTGTAAGTTATTTTAACATATTATATTACTTTCACACTTATTATTTTATTTTTATTCACTGATATACGTTTATAAATGTGGTTGATATCACATGAAAATTTATTGAAGGAACTAAAATATCAAATTGTATGTGTATATAGATGTAATTGAATGACATGGAAATATTTTATGTTGTTGACTTAGATACTTATTTTATACACAAAATCCTAACTTAGTAGGATTATATATTTTTTTAATTTTTTATAACCATGGGGTAAATTCACTCAATATAAATGTTTTAGAAAAAAATATTTCTTGAGTGAGGAATTTGTTCAGAGCTTAAAAGATAAAAATTCTATAATGTTTTTGTTCAATAAGAATTATCTTGGATAAAGTGAAAAATAAAGAGTTCCACCATTAGTAAAACAGTAAATTTATTAATCATTAAATTATAGAGAGAAAACCTATAGGTTTTAAGGTCATAAAAAATCCAAATTTTCAAGATCTAAGGATGATTTTGATGTAGTTAAAAACAACCCTATGTTTTTTAAGGTAGATTTCAAATTTTTGACAGAGATAAGATATTTGTATATCAATTAGTGGTATCAAAATGGTTTTGAAGAGGTTTTATATCTAAGGAAGAGGTATCTTAAATAATTTGAGGAAATTAAAAATGTCCCAAAAATATTCTAGTATATATCATTGAAAATTAAGAGAAAGTCTTTTATGGATAAATATGGAGTATAGATAAGAAGATTTACCAATGTAATTTTATGAGAAAGGGGTAGAGAATAGAAATATAAATATATAGATAATAATATATTTACATTTTTATGTCAAAGGTGGAGGAAATTAATTGATCATAAATACATGGTTTGAATTTAATTGGTTTTTTTAGAGAATGATGACTTATCCGAAAGGAAAATTCATTTTTACTAAAAAGGAAAATATTTAAAAAATAATAAAATGTGAATTTTTACAATAATCATTGTTCCATAAAGAAAATATGGCATTGGTAACATCATTATTCCAAATCACCTTATGAGACACCACCCCCTTGTTTTTCAGTCCATAAGCCACAAAATTTTCTTTACAGAAAGCATGTGTAATGATGTAATTCATGGATGAAAGATACTTCAATAAACTAATCCATTTGGAAATATTATTCCAGGATAAATTAATTTTTTTATCTATTATATCATGTACCATAGTTTTTTATTCACATTCAAGCTAAATATCAAACCATATCTTCTTTTGAGCCGCTTCAACTGCATTGATTACCTTAAAAAAATTTGCATCTAGAGAGGTGGTATTACCACAAGGACCATAAAGAAAGCCCAAATATTCTCTTTTGTGATCTATAAAAATTTTTCAATATCTAGTAGGACCTAGGTTACCTCTCAAGTAACCATCCTTATTTCACTTGATTGATCTAGTAGGTTGGAAGTTGTTTGTTTTTTATACATGATATATTTATTATAGTGTTGATAAAAGAAATACAAAGGTGGAAAATATTGGAACCAAAAGTGTGTTTGGCGGTGGATTTTTTTCAATAATCAGTATCATGATTTATGATGTTGATGGTAGGCTATGAAATAATTATAGAGACATGGTGGAATGAATGGAGAAGTTAATATGGTCACCATGCACTTAATAACCGCATTCAGGTTGTGGAGGAATAAAAAAATGGCATACATGATTTCGAGTGTGATAATAAATATAGAATTAGAAAAAGGTATGATATAAATAATAATATTTATTCTTTATTTTTAATATATGTGAGTTTGTTTGAAGAATTTTGGAGAATGATGATATGAATTTTAGTTTAAAAGAGATTGGAGTTGCAAAATTTTTTAAAATTAGTAAAACTGTCAGCGTGTAAGGGTAAAATATATATATGTAACATTTAATGGAAAATTACTTATATAAATTTACAACAAAAATATAAGATTTCATATACATAATTGTAACTGTAAATATCCTTTGAATATGTAAGGGTTGGAGTTATAGATTTTGACAAAAATGGTAAATGACTCAATATGTAAGGATAAACTATATTTATAAATGGTTATTCTAGACATGAAAAATGAAAAATTATGGTGATAAATAAGATAAATACAAAATGGTTGTCCAAACCCTGTAGTTTTAAAAATGAAAAAGTAATAAATCTATACATTGATACATAAGGGTCATGAGCCATATATAATAGTCCCGTTAAAATTACAAATGAAATACATAATAGTTATTCTCGAATAATTCACATCATTGTTAGGATGTTTACTCCATATAGTTGTTTAGGAATATTTCATTGTTTTTTCCATATTTTTTATGTCCATGTCATGGACTAAGTTCATATTATAAATGGGACCAGAATAATTTTTCGATCAGAGCTATTATTAACTATTTGTTAACTTTACCCATTTTGGAGGGTGTCATTCCACAATTGGTTTAAGGAACAAGACGAGTTGTGGGATCACATTTTGATATTAATAGGAGTGAAATATAATTTACTACAAATATTTTTTCTATTACTTATTGAATAATAATCATATTTTTAATAATTATATCATATCATATTTAGATAGGAGAATTATAAACCCCATCATTGTGAGAATCATAACATCGTGAAAATATTATTTCTAGAATAACTATCAAATTCAGATAGAATTTAAACTAAGGATATTTGGAATGAAATTTTTGAAGTTTAATATAAACAACAATAAGACTTTGAAAACATATAAATGTGTTGGAAACATGTAATTGTTATTGTGAAAAATAATGTATCCCAACCTTTAGATAAATGGTTGGATTCATTGAATACATTATAAAAACTACATGTAGAAGTTTTTGGAGAGGGGAGTAATATTGAATATCTAGATTACACAAGATAGGAGAATAGATATATTGATATATATTGTTTATAGAAGAAAAAGATATGTGAGCCACATAAAATTTATATTGAAATATCTAGTTTTTTATATAAATAAGGCTTAGAAAATAAGTATGAGTTCTACTACTACATTCGATTGTTGAAGGAGTGAAACAAGATAATTCTTGTGTTTGGTTTTATTCTTCTAGAGAAAAAAAAATCTTCTTTGTTCAATTGAAAATCATATTGAATAGTCATTCCCATTATCTATTAGAGGATTGGAAGATAAGTGAATGAGGTCAAAAATGAAGCATCAATTCTAGAGTTATGATGCAAGAAGAATCACATGTTGATCTAAAAGAGACCATCATGTCTATAAACTTTCTAAGAGACCCACAAATTTATAATTTGACTTTACATTTACCAAATAATTTTATAGAGAAGAAGAAGATGGGATGTCCCTTGTATTTAAATTATATATTTTCTAAATCTGTTGGGGCAGTGCACATTTTCATGAAGTAACTATGAGCTAAAATCATATATCCACCAAAATTGAGTATAGTGTATTCTATTACACTAACACATCATCATTTATATGCTCCTTGGATTAGACCTTAATGTTAAACCAAGTAAAGTTCTTATATCTTGTGTATAATTTATATTTATAAATATGTTTTAAATCATTTAATGTGATTAACCATGGCGGTTTATGATATTGAACTTGTTCATTCCAATAATGGGACAAGATCCATATTTCCTATGGGACTAAAAGGAGATAAAATGTTTTAATCCATGTTCACCCTGATTCATCCCCCATTTCAGGTTGATAATATTCGGGTTGGTCCTAATAACTGGTATCAAAACCTAAACACTATGAAATGGTGTTCAATATCAAAAACAATTTTTAGATTTATTTAACACGTAGATTCAATAATGAGGCTTCATATTTTCAATTCCACTAAATTTTATGGATATAAAATGAATATGTATTTATTTCTATAAGATTATAGTGAAAAGGTTGTGGAAAATTTATAACAAGATGTTGACTTGAAAAATTTCAATGAATGAGTTTGTGATATGAAGACACAAAAAATTATTAATAGAGGTATATCTAGTGAGGTATTTAAGAAAACTATCAATTATTATATCACTTTAATTATTTGAATGGTATTAAAATATATTTATTCAAAATTAGTGTGATAAAAGAAGGTTAAAGATCTTATCTCAAGTGATAAATATAAATATGGTTGTAATGAAAAAATAGTGAATAATACTAGAGAATATTTCCTTATTTATAATATAAAAAAAGTGAAATAATGGGTAGAATGGTCCCATAAAGAATAACACCCTTGTTCTAGTAGGTGAAGTTGAGAACAACATTAAATTTTTATCCAAAATTGTTTTAGAAGATGAATGAAAATATATAAATTCAGATCCCCCCATGAAGAATTTCATGCATAGTGATTTAATGGAGGAAGTGGAAATTATGTTTAGTCACCAATACAAATAATTATCTTATAAAAACTAAGGATAGATACAAATATTACATGAAAACCTAGATAAATTAAATAACATGTATAGAGTGTACATTTAATTTTTAGATGTTTTGGTCATAGAAAATATAATATTTAGGAAAGTGTATGTGTCCTTTAATGAATACATAATTAAAATGTGTGAAAATATTAAGGTTAGAAGTTACTTAATTAAGGAAATTAGTCATGAAGTGGGAGAAAAAATGGCCATAGAGATGGAACTAAAAGAAATTATTATACCTCTCAAAACACAACTTAAAGGGAAAATAAAATAAAAAAGGAATTTGTGTCAAGGGATGAATACCTGGATACCGAACTAAAGAAGAAGGATGTGAATATTAAATATATTTAAGAAAAGAATAAATCTATAAAGGGAAAGGAAATGATGGGGATCCCATAAAAGGAATCCATAGTAATTCAAATCCAATAGAATTTAAATCTAAAAATGATGAAAACACAAAATATTCTTACTAAATATAGAAGACAGGTCTTTCATGGGTGGTGGAATTAAGATTCAACTATTATGTACTTGTGGGATATGCCATGGATGTCTTCTTCGAAGCAAAAAAGGATTGAATATAGAAGAAATTCCACTACATCATCTCAACCAAGGAATGAATGTACAAGGTACACTTATACCGGGAGATTTTTTGTTTGTGAAAACCATGTTTATATGAAAATATATTTAAATAAGGATAAAAAAGATGAATATAAGAATAGAAAAATTATTCCCATGTCAAGGTGGGGTCATGTACAGAAGGAAGAAAAATTTATTTCATGGAAAAAATAATAATTAGGTTAAAGTAGTGTTGTGATGGAACACAAAGAAGGGTAAATAAAGAACCAATGATGGATTATACCAAGAATTTCTTATAAAAATAATGAAAAGAAATATGGTAAGGAAATAAATAATTTGATTTCATTAAAAAAAATAAGATTTATATTTAAAGAAAGACTCAATAGGGATGAAAGAATTATGAGGTGGATCTAAGAGAATTTTAATTGGAGAAACATGAAAAATGCATGAATACTATTAAAAATATCACTAAAAGTGAAGAAGTTAAGACTAGTGGAACAGTCCTCTTATGGTGGAGGAACCATGAATAAACATAAAATAGTGGTCCATCAATGGAAAAACCATGCACTAGTGGGAATAGTCTCTCGGTGAATGTGAAACCCATGCTAAGATTAATGAAGGATTTCAAAGAAATTATCCATAATGAAATATATACATGTGGTCTTTCAAGGATAACCACTTGCACGTCTTAGAATATTATAGTAACTAAAGGGTTAGTCCACAATGATCAATCACATTCTTCAACTAGGGGATGTTTGAGAGGTATCCATCTTTCCATGTGCCTTGAAGATCGTGAATGGATTTTAATGATAAGGGTTGAATAATTTGTTAATGCTAAGTCAATAATAATTATATTCATTATGTATTGAGTGATAAGAATAATAATTAAGAATAAAATGGTGTTTCCTAAGGGTGTTATGGAAGTTAATACATAGAATGATGGTAACCATGTAGATTTAAGATCTACTAATGGATGATACACACTGAAGGTTTTTAGATTATTTATCTAACAATATAAGGGAAGGTGTTTGGAAGTAATAAAGAGTATCATTTTAATTTTATGATTGTTTAACTAATATTCAGTGAAATAATTTCTAGTACAGATAGAAGTTGAATGCCACTAAATCATAAATATTTTGTTCTAAATAATGAAAAACTAGCCCCACAACCCAGGTCTGGATAGGAGAAAATGAAGGGGGCATGTAGTAATGTAGTCCTAGGGAGTCATTAATTACAAAAATGGAACCATCCTGAGGAAAGGATACCTTACAAGAGAAAATAGATATAGAATCTGAAGGCAGGGCCTTATAGGCTAGAAAATCATCCACTTTATTTCCGTCCCACAAAGTGGGAGTAATTATAATACCTTCATTAATTGAATTTTTTCACCTTAGAACATGATAAATTATTTAAAAGGGAGTAGAGATGTTATCAAGTAGAGAGTCACAGATGGTCAAGGAATCGGTCTCAATAGAAACAAACTTGATATTCATCTCTTTTCACACCTCCAAACCAGCAACAATCGCCTCAACATCAGCCTAAAAAAATCACCAAGACCAAAAGAGGTCCTAAAAGAAATAAAAATTGATCCTTTTAATCATGAACAAGACCAACACCCCTCATCATACCAGAAATGAACAATCCATCCAAGTTTAGTTTCATTCCTAAATCATGAGGAGTCCACCAAATCCATCTACTAGTGAGGGTTGGGGAGGGAGAAGCATCAAGAATTCAAGGAAACTTCATAGATTGAAGGGAGGAATAGGGATCATAGTTCTTCACCTGAAGAAAAACATCAGCCACCAAGATCCTTGTACTATAAACAATTATCATCATGGAATAAGTAATACACTTAAATCGAGCCTTATTTCTAGTAGCCCAGAGGCACCAATAGCCAGCTATAAAAATAACACCCTATAAATCATCTCAATGCATCCATCCTTTATTCCTTGAAACCAAAGATAGAGAAAATTTTCCTTGAAAAACTCTTACGTACACACCACAGTGAAGCTGTACACACTCCTCCACAAACATTTATCCCATTTACTCTCATTTTAATGTACTAAATACAACTTCTTTTGAATTAATTTAAAAATATTTGTTATTATAATTGTAATTTTTAATGTTATTTGAAGTAATTAACCAATTCCTTAAGATTATTTTAAAGGAAAATAAATCTACTAGAGGTTGAAATTTTTGTAAATAGAAGTAAATGTTTAATGTATAAAAAACATGTGCTAATTCTTGACCTAGCGCCACCCGAGAAACCAGTCATCAAAGATAGTGTCCAAATTCAAAGGTAGGATAGTGAGAGGGGATATGGAGGAATAAATGTTTGACATGTTCTAGCACTATAATGAGTAATGTAATCTTTTATAGTGGGGTAGATCCAATTAGAATAGTACCAGTGTTAGTGGAGCAGGGTGGATTTATAGGAATTCAATGCTTCCCTAGTGTAGGGTTTTGATTAATTAACAAGTTCCCACCTAGAATAAAGATCAATGTGAGACTCTCCCTTCAAGTTTATTATTCATCACATAATGTTTAGTGGGTTTATAAAGATACAATTAGCATTATTATTCTATAAATTTTCACCTATGGTTTTCATGCAAAGTTAACTTTGTTTGTGTTATTTTCACAATGAAACTGTCTTTAGCTCAACACCTAAAAGAACCATGGTATCCACTATGTGAGTGAGCATGCACCATATCCATGTAGTTTTTTCATGAAGATCAGTTATCAAATAATAAACTTAAGGAATATTTGGGAAAATGGTGTATAAATGATTTATGAATTTGGATGTTTTAATCTAGTGAGTTTTGTTGATCATTTTGGTGAGAAGCATCGTGAGATTACGAATTCATGATGAATGTATTCACATAATAGAACTAAATAAGATTTAATATCAATATGAATCCTAAGATTTGGATAGTTCCACTGGATATAAATTTTGGTGAGTATTTTAATATAATATAAAAAATAAATTTTATAATTCTTTATTATTCATTTAATTCAAAAAATATCTTACTTTCAACTATGATTCAAGATGATAATAAGTGGATAAGATCATGATTATAGAATCTATGGATATTATTTGAAGAATAATATCTTAGGTTAAGATCATTGAAATATCCATGATATTTTCTCATGAGTAAAATTACATGCATGAAGTGATTGAAGTGTCTATATAATATAGTAGGAAAGTATTTCTTTGGATAATAACACATTAGATGAACATTTTGTTAGGGTGATACTTGGGTCTTAAAACTTTTAAGCTTTTGGGATTTGATGAATGGAAGTTAAAAGTGAGACCATGATAATGGGGGATTATTTTTCAAAGTGATGGAACATGTATAATATATTGTGAAATGTATTATTAGATAAGGATAACATAAGGAGAAACATGTCCATGGAAGTTTAGGATTTAGAAAAAGTTGATCATAATGAAAATAAATCTAATATATCTCTAATAGTTAAAGAAATTTTGTATAAGGAATAAAATTATGTAATCAGATGGTGGGTTTATAATGATGAATTCTTAGATGCATGGAATATAGAGTGTTATTTTTTTGGATGTTGTAGGTCAAGGTTTGAAAAAAAAATTGTAGAAGTGGAAAATTATCACTAGAATCTCAGAAACTGTGTTTAAGTTGTTCAAAGATTCTACGGATTCAATATTATGAGTGATATAGAGTCAAATAAATATGTTAATAAGATCTTGAGCAGTGTCTAGAAGGTTCCTAAAAATGATAATTATCCTAATTAATAAATGGAATATGATATGAGGCTCAGGAATACTAAAGGTATGCCTATCATAGGATAGATATGATCATAGGTAAAAATAATTAGGAGTGGATATGTTATTTTAAAATAGTTTTTTAAATTAGTTTAAGGGAATGTTGGAAGCTTATAATGACATAAGAGTTCATTCAACATTCTGAAGGTTACGGTTGATTGAGTAACATTGATGCAAACATTGTGTCTTGGAGTAAGAGTTGGGTAAATCTCACATAAGAAAAATAAATGGAAGATATGAAAGTGATAATATTGAGTTAGATATTAAAATATAAAATATTCATGAATATTGAAATATTTATTATTTTAAATAATTGTAGGATACTTGAATAATGTTGACACTGAGTTTTTTGAGAGATTTAATAATTAAAATGTCTGGTATCTTTGAATGTAATTGAAGGGGGTCAGATGAAAAAATGAATCAATAGGAAATTTTAATTAGAATTCCATGTTCCCTTGGATTTATCATAGTGAGTTTAGTTATATATAGGGGGATTCATTCAAGGTATATGTGGTACTAATGAGATTATATGAGTAGATAAAAATGAATTTTGGTCAGTAGCATCTAGAAGATTAGTTGTGTTGAAATCTTGAGGATCCATAACTTGAAGCTTTGAAGAATTACAGAGAAGAACCTTGTAATTAAAAAACTAGATGTTATATTAAGGATTCATCTAGAAAAAAGGAAACCTAAAGTTTTGAGCAATACTAACATCAAGTGGATACCAGCATGTGATTCATACATTGAAGTTATTGAAAATTGAGGGATCTGAAAATTATGTTTCTAGAGGATGGAGTACATGGTTGAATTTTATACAATTAAATTGGAATATTTAGTTACAATCAATGACCGGTGATGAGGGAGAAGATCTAAATTTGATTAAAATATTTCCTAGATATAATGGTTGATATTGTTCAATATTTAAAGAGGACTCATTATAAAATAGTGGTATCTAGTATAAAGAAAACATTGGGAAATGGAAATGTATTTTAGGAGTTATACTAGTTGAATTCACTTATGTTATATAGTGAATATTTATGTCTTGGGATAATAACCAAACATAGAAAATATTATGTACCCACGTTGGGACTAAACCTTATAAGTAATGTGTGTTACACACTATTTACTTTTTTTCAATCCATGTGGTGTGAATGTGTATCAAAAATGATAAAAAATACAAACATATTAGTTGAGAAAAAGTTTAAAAACAAAAAAAATATGTAAAAGTTAAGGCTAAAATAAATAAGTAAAATTGGTTTACATTAATTCACCTCCCACCCCCCAATGTGACTATATGATCTACTGGTAACTTCGTGTTTAAATTTGATTAAATACTTTTAAAATAAATATAGATTTAATGGGGAGATATACTCTATGGGATGAGTTTATTGAAATGGAATTCATGCAACAAGTGATGTTGAAACAAGTGTCAATGGAATCAAGGCATAATATAACTCAACAAGTGGTTTTGGGAAACCAAAATTCATATTAAATATGAATTTAGAATTACATAATGTGATGATGTAAATCCTAGTATAGAATTAAGCTGGTGTTAAATACATATCTAAACTATTGAGAGGTATTTATAAAAATTTAGTGATCAAAAATTAGTATCATTCCATAACTCAATTGATATTAGACCACTAAATGGAGTTAAAAGTTCAAGATAATAATTATATAAATTTATGGAATTTATGTTTATTTTTTCATGAAATAACAATGTGGTCCTATCTGATTGTATTTCAAGATACCATAAACTTGTTTAGACAAATTTTTATAACCATTAATTAGTTTCCCTATGGTGAAAAATATATCTATACTTGGTTTCAATAATTAAATGCATTCAGGGGGAGTTGGTGATGAGAAACTGAAGGCCATTTATCCTTATATGGGTTAGGAGAAGACCTATGAAGAAATAATTCACATAGATATAAAGTGGTAACATAATTTTATCTTAAACAAGTGGTATCAGTTGGTTTAATATGTTGTATGACTCACTCACTTGGTACTTTATTTTTTATTAATTTGTATTTTTCGAAGTTTTATTGAGATAACATGATGGTTTTTTTGATGGATTTAAAATCTCAAGTTACATTTTTATTATGTAAATAAGTGATTGACATGAACATTTTTGGATTTATTGACTTAAAATCCAATTTATGACACTAATTTGACTCTGTATGCTAAAATAGTTTTTCAATGAAACGTTTCCAAGTGGTAAATTCACTCATTGGAAATATTTAATGAAAAACAGCAGTTATAGAGTGGAAATAGTTCAAATAATGGAATATGAAAATTCTAGATTTTTTTGTTCAATAATATGTTTCAAGGATAAAGTGGAAAATCTTGAGTTTTATTAGTGGTAAAAGATACAAATGTTAAATTAATTAGAATATGATAGAGAATCTCAAGTTTTGAAGGTGGTAAATGGATCCAAATGTAAAATTTGTAAGGTTGAGTTGGATTTAATTAAAAACAAAACAATTTTTGAAGGTAACTTTCAAATGGTTAAGAGATCCAAATGTTTTAGATGTCATCAAGTGTTATTAAGTGGGTTTTGAAGAGGTTCCAATTCAAAATGAGAGGTCTAACTCTATAATTTTATATTATAAGAGTTGAGGAGAATAATCATATCACAGCAATAATCTGGCATGGATCATTTAGAATCTAGAGAAGTCTTGTATGGATAAAAGAGTATTATAACTAATAAGATACTTATAGGTAATTCTATAAGAATTTGAGAGTTATTGAAAAGAAAAATATGGATAAGAATCACTCTGAATTTTTATTTCAAAGGGGGAGGAAATCAAGGAATATTAAATCCACATCTTGATGATGTTTGGTATTGTAATAGGTGATGGATTTATATAGTATTGATAAAAAAAGTGGAAAATGTTGGAACCAAATGTGTGATTGGTGTTGTATTTATTATTAGTTTCTAGTATCATGATATATGATGGTTAAGGAAGGTTATGAAAGTATTAATTATATATGTTGAAATGTATATAGAAGTGAATATGATTTACATACACATGGGAACCAGATTTGGGTTGGTTAGGAAGTATAGTGATGACATACATGATTTGAAGTGTAATAATGATTCGAGCATTAGTGGACGGTATTTTTTACAAAAAATAATTTATTATGTCTTCAAAATATGTGTAATAATTTTTGATGATGTTTGGAGATGATTGAGATGAATTCTTGTCTGGATGTGTTTGGAGTTTTGGATTACTGAAAATTTGATAAATTCCTCACTGTGCAAGGGTATACTACTTATATGTAAGGATTAATGGAATATTACCTATAAATAATGGTAATAATAAATTAAAAAAATACCTATATATAAGGGTAACCAAAATTACCCTTATGATACGTATCTTTTGGAGTTGTAGATTTTTTAAAAATTGCTAAAGTCATTAGTTCGTAAAGGTAAATGACCAGTATATAAGGGTTGATCTGGACTTGGAAAATGGAAAAGTGTGGTGATTCATAAGGTTTATACATAAGGTTTGTCTATACCATGAATATGAGATATTAACAAAATACCAAAGTTTCACCTTGATAAGTAAAGGTCATGAGCCATATGTTATAGTCCAATCATAATTACAATGCTAATATGCAATGGTAATTATGGAAGAAGTATCATTATTGAAAGAATGTATGCACCATGAATAGGTTTTGGTAGATTGTAGTTATTTTCACTATTTGGAGATATATATCCCATGTAATAACTTCATGTTGTAAAGGGTGCCCTGATAAAGTTAGGATCATGATTGTTTAGAGATGGTTATTGGAATGCATTGTGAGGGAATGTGTCATATCACAATAGGTTTGATGATTAAAAAAGTTTTGTAAAATTCCATAACTTCTTATTAGGTATTAAACCATTTAAATTTAGAATTAAGAGTTCAGTTTTTGTTTATTTATAATGTTTTTGGAGTTTGGGAGTGGTTTTTGACATGATTTCTCCGTGAAATGATGATTTGTGATGTGGTTCAGGGGTGTATCATGTGAAACATTTTGGAAGGGCCTATCACTTGAGTGTTGTGGTTGCACAACCATCTCTAAAAAATGGCATGAGATAATGAGATTAATATTTAGGACTGATGTATGGTTTTTTGGAAGATACCCCTCAATACACTTTTCAAGGATGATAAGTCCTTGTAGGGGGGGTTTTAATGCTCCTCAAATTTTCTAAGTACAGTATGGTTTGTAATTTTGGTCAAGATACGTGTTGTATAATGTTTTTGGTGATGTAGGTTTCAAGGTCATTTGTGATAAAATGTGGGTGGATTTGGGATTGACCTACAATAATTTGGAGGTTGTAGTAAAAATTAATGGCATCAAACATTGTTTCACATCATGAAAATTCATTCCATGGTTCTGAAACAAACTGGCTTGAAATTTCCTGATGTGAAAGAATTATTCATGAAATGAAATTATCATGGGAAGTGTTTTTGGGGGAATCTCATGGAAAAACCATCTTTCCATCCACTCAACCTTCCATCACATTTTTTTTAAATTTTGGCTTCCAAGGGACCTTCTCCTTCATTATTTCATAGATCAGAGTGTTATTCATTGTGATTGGTTCCTCTAATAAGTCTAAGTCTCTTTATTCCCTATATCTGTATCTTATTCAAAAATTATTATCTTACTTCATTGTAACCCAAATATGTTTTTTTATGGTTTTAGGGTTATCTTGACAGCACTATAGTGGTGATTCTTGATGATTAAGCTTAATTAACCTTAAGGTAGGTGGTCTATACATTTTCCCACAAGTCTTACTTTATTTATTTGTACTTGTGTTGTGTATTCACATCGACATACCATGAGTCTGACCTATAATTAAATTATATAATTTAAATCCTGGATAATATACTAATATATGTCTCCCTTGAGTCATCTATGATCCCAAATTAGAGTTCGGCTTAAGGGGACGCCTTGAAATGGATTTCTTTGCATGGAATGTTTTTGAAAAAGTAATGAAATTGATATTATTTAGCTTTAATTATAAACAAAAAATATTTATTCATAAAATATTGAATGGAGATAATTGATAAGGTAAAAGATAATATAGTAATGGTGATAAATAGTGTTTTGGTTTAAATGGAAAAGAGGGTTTTATTGAAACTATAAGGGCTTGAATAGATTTTGTGATATTTAATATGGCTTGCCTTACGGAATGGTTATAGGGTTAGTGTTTTAATTGGGTATTATTCCATGGATTTGGAGATGAATTTTTCTCTAGGTGTGATATTTTGGTCCAGAATGGGTATATTTCCCCACGTACAACTCTCTTATTCCAGGATGGATATATTTCACTAGGTTTGAATCTTTTATTCTAGGATGGGTATATTTACTCAAGTGGTATTTCAATCATAGTGATGTGTCCTGATAGATTCCTATTATTCAGAGACACCTTTCAGTGGTTGAATCTGGTATGGTAGATCTTAGGTGTCATCATGGAACTTAAGGATCAATGATCTCTACTTATTAATTTTCAAATCCAGTTATATATGTATATATATTTATCACTTCAACACAAAGTTACAAAGACTATATATATTTATGCACATCGTTGGTGGTGTCATACTGAGTTATACTAACACCCTCCTCAAGTTACTAGTTAGTACTAAATAATACTTCATGACAGTAGTAAATTAAAAGGGAAATCACCATGTGATTGATGTGTTATTTGGACTACTAGTTTAGAGAATGGGGAATCGGGATCAGTGTAGGACTCAAAACCTCCTTGAAGATTCTTATAGTCGTATCCTTTTGTTTCTTAGGATATTTATTTATATGGTCTATTTTTATGTGACTATATTAATTTTCATATAGTTCATTTTGATATATCCTGTTTTTTGTTATTATTTATTGGTTATTTCCTAGATTTATATTTACTAGTTATTATGGATTCTTATTTGATAGCATTTATTTCTAATGTTATTTCATTATGATATGAATATATAGTCTCCCCACCGTACAACCTTAGATCCACACTTCTAGTCTACATCCTCTGGTGTACAGGGTGGTTAATCTAAGGTCATATAGAAATCTATGGTCTAGTACTAATTACTATTCATAGACCCGGGGATGTTATAATATTGTATCAAAACTCTTTCTTTGGTATGAATATTTTGGGTTTGGTTGATAGGATATAGAGTGTTTATAAAAATTGGTATAAAATTTTTATGGGGATTATTTAACCCATGTTTGAGGAAAATCCAATTTACCAGATATGGAAATAATGTTCATACTTTTTTCTTTTACTGCTAGATGGTTTTCACCTACAGTGATGCATAGGAGTTTTGAATTTATGATTTGTGGAATTTTTTCCCCTCGATGGAATGGAAATAGGGAATGTTTTTATGAAACATAGCAGGGGTATAGGATTCACATTTAATCTACATGATTATATATGGTTGATTAATTTTTTCATGATATGGGTCAGTTGTTTAAAGTCTCAATACTTCTTACTTAATTGGAAATTTATGTGGTCGAAATGGAATAGAATGATCTTTTGTTTAATTTATTATTTGAAATTAGATAAATTAAATTGTAATTATATTTTATAAAGTTTTTCCTTTGTTACATGAAATGAAAATATTATTTGACATAGCCCTTTATATAAAATTATGGCCAAAGTATAGTGCAAAATCATCAGGAAATGGATCATATGTGTATGATGTAAATTTTAAAGGATCAAGGTGCAGCAGAAGCAGGACGATGGGTGGGGTCCAACTTTTCTTTTTCCATAATTGATGACTAATATGAGATCAATATGATGATGAACACCAGTATCCATAGATTTTAATCAAAGATTTAGACAAGATAAGAAAAGTGTCAGATCTAAGAAAGAGGATCTTGCACATCATTATTGTAATTAATTTAATTAATTTATGAAGAGATTAAATACCTAGTTCTTAAGTACATTCATCCTTAATGATCATAGATTATCCAAAATGTACCTTCTAGATTACCTTCGTTGCACCCTCAAGGATCCAAAGTAGAATTATTCTAGTGGTGATCCACACATGCTTCTATGGTCTCTGAACAATGTCAATCGACCTCTCGGTGCTAGAATAGTGAATCAAATGTCTTGTATTGGTCGTTCTTGATCGTTCATTCTTTGGTCATGAAGAAATTCTCCCATTCTTATGAGAGATATGAGAGGAGTTGAGAGAGAAAAAATTTTGCTCAACAATTCTCAGATCACCAGTCATTGGCATAATAGATGTACCTATCTATTAAATGACATGGGGTTTTTGTTAAAATATTTAATTGTGTAACAGTAATTAAATGCAATTATAACCATTAGATGAAACCCATGCAACCTAATAACAATAACTGCATCATTATTATGGTGTGCCAACATGTGTAAAATAGAACCACAAATGAAATACCATTCCATATAATGATAATAGTGTTATTATTATTTTGTGCCAACTGGATAGTTAATATTTACCAGATTGTAAATAAATAATTAATTCATTTCCGGAAACAAACTTGGTCTACTTGGACTACTATTCCATTTATTGAACACCAAAATAATATTTTATTCTCTTAATTAAATTTTTTTTATTTACAACCTAGTAAATAAATATTTATTAAATTTTCAATAAAATAAATAAATATATTTTATTCACAATCTAGTGAATAAATATTTATTTAATTTAAGAGATAATTTTAACTTGAATAAAATTATTCTTCAGTATTGAGAATAATATTTATTCCATTAAATTCAAATTGAATTTAATTGAGACCACCAAAAACACTTAGTGTGTAACACTCTAGGGTTATTTCTCATTGTCATTAAGCGAGCTTTCCTAAAGTCCAAGAATATTATCTAGCAGCAGTTCAAGGAACCCAAGAGAAATAAATTAAAGTCTCAACAATGAAATCCAAATATGAATGCTCACTATGTAATATAATCCTTTTGTCCTAATATCTCATCCAGCAGGTTGCATGATGTTGTCATCAGCCTATATGCATGATACGTCATTTTTTTGACTACCTGAAATAAACTCGTCGATACACCATATCCATGGAATTTAGGGTGACAGTTCTATTTCAATCAAAGGGTCGAGATATCAGCTTCCATTAATGGATGGGGCAAATCCTTCCTTGACTTATCTATTTATAACATGTCATTTGTGACACATCCAGTGTAGCCTAATTCTTACCAACATATGGAGTGACAGTTTTTATTAGTAAATAAAAGTGTGCAAGTCATGAAACATATTAATGATAATATTAAAGTCTAAGTACCATTAAACACACTTGAATATAGGAATATCTGATGATACCAAAACATGAAGAACTCCTACTGGTGGTTCTGTTCTCATAATCTCCCGTATTGGGGATTACCAAGTGCAAGCTTCATGAAAGGAACTCTCATCTTCTTATGAGTAATTGTACTTGATAGTCTATATACTATGTGTCCCATAATAGTATTTCATCCAACAATATAACTATATTTAAGAACATTGTTGTATCATTTAAAGTTTCTCATCATAGCGGGGAACTTCCATGACCTTATTAATGCAACAAATACTCTATAAAATTTTTACATCAGTCTTGGAAAATATGTAATAAGATGTTTAATATTTTAATACATTAAATATTCATGTAATCAAAGTACAAACAGTTGATTCTGGGACCAACTCGGATAAACTCCCACTTGGACTAGAGCCAACTGCATATGAATTTCAGTCTGCTAGACCTCACATGATGATCATGTTTCTGGTGAGTCAAGGATTTAGTCAAGGGGTCCTCTATGTTTTCTTCTATGGAAATTTCGCTCACTAAAACTTCACCTATATAATAAAAACCCCTTAAGTGATGATACTTCTGAAGTATGTGCTTTTTCCGCTGATGTGACCTTGACTCTTTTACAAGATCCACTACTACATTATTATCATAATAGAGTGTGATGTGATCTTTACTACTTGGTACCACATCGATATCTTAGATGAAGTTTCTCATCAAAACTGCTTATTTGTCTTCTTGAAAAGCAGTAATATACTCAGAATCTATTGTAGAATCTATGACCATTCTCTACAATGATCTCTTCCAACTCACGTCACTTCTATTCAAAATGAATATGTATCCTGTTTGTGAATTCATGTCATCTTGATCACTATGGAAACTAGCATCTTCATATCCTATAATGACTAGTTCTTCATCTCCTCCATAAACCAAAAACATGTATGTAGTATGCCTTAGATACTTAAGAATAGTCTTGACTACCATCCAATGGTGGTCACCTGGATCATCTTAATATATGCCTGCCACACTTAATGTGTAGGAAACATCTAGCCTAGTACATAGCATGGATACATTATTGACCCAATCATTGAAGCATATGGATTCCTTTCCATTCTCTTTCTTTTCTCATGCATCTGAAGACACATTTTCTTGGAAATATGAATGTCATGTGCCACTGGAAACAATCCCCTCTTTGATTGTTACATACTAAATCACTTAAGTATCTTGTCAATGTATGTACTTTGATTTAGGCCAAGCAATCTCTTGGATCTATCATGATGGATCTTGATCCCAAGAATATATACTACCTTTCCTAAGTCCTTTATGGAGAAGAATTTATTCAACCATGCCTTAATAGACTGTAAGACTGGTATTTTGTTTCTAATAATTAATATGTCATCAACATACACTATTAGGGAAATGAATGCACTCCCATTAAATCATTAGTAGACACAAGGATCATACTCATTCTTTATAAAAAAAAATTTTATTATGGATTCATAAAAATGAATGTTCCAAGACCTGGATGATTTCTTTAATCCATAAATGTATTTTTGAAACTTTCATATCTTATTGTCATCCTTTGGAGTCAAAAACCCTTTAGGTTGTTTCATATAGACATCTTCTTAAAGGTTCCCATTAAGGAAGGCTGTTTTGAAATCCATTTTTAAAATCTCATATTCATGGTAAGCGGCAATGGACAGTAGAATTATAAGGGATTTCAACATTGAAACTAGTTCAAAGGTTTCATCATAGTCAATACCTTAACGTTGTTTAAACCCTTTTTCAACCATTCATGCCTTATAGGTATTGAATTGTCCTTCCATGTCCAGATTATTCTTGAATACCAATTTTCAACCAACTGGCTTTACATCTACTGAAGGATCTATGAAAATCGATATTTAGTTTTGGTACATGGAATCCATTTCATAATTCATGGATTCTTTCCACTTGGTAGTATTTGTGCCACCAATAGATTCCTTGTAGGTTATAAGATCATTATTATCAACTAATAATGATCCTCCATCATCATTAATTATAAAACCATAACATTCCAGTTATTTAACCTCTCTTGGACTCCTACGTAGTTCTTGTGTCTCTAGAATAGATTCTTCTTCCACAGGGCTCTATGGAATCTGTTCATATACCAACTCTTGTGTTCCTTGAACCTCGACTTCATCAAATTCTATCTCACTCCCACTATATCTTTTGGAGATGTGATCCATCTCAAGGAATATAGAATATTTTTACACAATAAATTTTTTTTCTAAGGGGTTTTATAGGTAATATCCACTTGTTTCCTTAGGGTATCCTATAAAGCTACACTGTGCATAGGGTTGAAAGTTGGTTACCTGAATAGGCCTTAAAAAATTATTTACTTCCCCACACGTGAAAACTCAATAACATCACCTTTATTCTACTCCAAAGCTCATATGGAATAACATTTATCAATTTAGTTGGTACTTAGTTCAGTATGTGTACTTTTGTTTGTAATTCATATCCCCAAAAGGATAAGGGAAGACTTGGATGACTCATCATTGATCTCACCATGTCCAACAAGGTTTGTTTCCCTCTTTTTCATACACCATTCTACTAAGGCGTGTAAGGAGGAGTGATTTGTTATAGGATCCCAAAATCCAGTAAGTAATCAATGAACACTTGATTAAAATATTCTCTACCTCGGTCTAAGTGGATTTTCTTAATCTTATTACTAAGCTGGTTCTCAACTTCATTATTGTATTCTTTGAAGTTATTAAAACAATATGACTTACCCTCATTAATAAAATATATTCATCTCTACTAAAATCATCAGCAAAATTTATGAAATATGAGTACCCACCCCTTACTTAAAATGGAAATGGTCCATACAAATTGGTATGAACCAATTCAAGAATCTATTTAGAACTTTCACCTTTCCCACTAAATGAGGATTTTTTTCATTTTTCCTTGTAAACATGTGTGGCATACACCAATTGGTTTTAGTTCGAAAGAATCTAAATATCCATCTTGATGTAATTTTTTCAAGCATTTATCATTTACATGAACTAGATGGTGATTCCAAAGAAGGGTTTGGCATGAATCATGTGAAGTAATTTTGTTATCAATTTACATTACTTGGTTTTTGTAATCCAACACATAAAGACCATTATATAAATGTGCCTTACCAAAACATGTTATCTTTATAAAAGAAACAAAATTCATTTTTGAATTTGAAAACAAATCCATATATATCTAGTTTGGATACAGAAATAATGTTTTGGTTATAGAAGGAACATAATAACAATCCTTCAACACCAAGATCATCCCAGTAGGAAATGTGTGGTGGTAGTCCCCAAAAGCTATAGTAGAAAGTCTAAATATTTTGGTTTCTCTTATATCTACCTCCCTTTAGTTAGTTTTCTTGAATCTACTTGGTTATTATATTTGAATAAATATGTGATCACCACAATCTATATCAAATAGCCAATTTTTAGAAATAGATAAATTTCACTTGATAAAAAATGCACCGGAATCTTCCCCTTACTTCTTTGGATGGGTGCAGTTTTTCTTCTAGTCGCCCTTCTTTCCACATTCAAAAAAACATCTTCCTATTCCCTTTCCTCCCCTTTGATATTTATATTCTTGGAAGGGATTGAAGAATCTTTGGGATTAAATCTATTTGCCTTCCCTTTTCTATTATTCACTATAAGTAAAGAAGTTTTTTCATGCTTCATGTCTTATCTACTTGGTGAAGGAGGATATAAATATCTGCCAAAGACTCCTCAAAGTTGTTCATATTAAAATTTATAACAAATTTGGAGAATCTCTGAGTGAGTGATGGGAGAATGAGATCGATGACCAGTTATTCAAAAGAGTTTAAACCCTAGAAACTTTAGGCACTCAATGTAGCCAAGGTGCTTGACTATGTGAGGCCTACCTGGGGCACCCTCTCCAATATTACTCTAAAAGAGTGCCTTGGAGATCTCAATCCATTATTATCTATATCTCTCCTAGTAAAGACCCTAGAGGTGCTCAAGAATGATGTAGGCATCCATGTTTTTGTGAGACTTCATGAGTTCACTAGACATTGATGATAGCATCAAACATTGAACGTCGACCACATTGTTCATATGTTTCTCGTAGACTAGGAACACTTTATCACTAACCTCTTAGAAAGGAATATTGGGTAATAAATAATATAGGATATAGGATTTCCATTCATGAATTAGCATAACCCAAAGGCGTCTAAACCATTCCAAGAAGTTACTACCATTGAGCATTTTATCTTTATCTTGTATTGATCGCAAGGATTGTGTGGTTAACAAGATTATCATTTTTATTATACAATTGAAAAAGAATATTTTTGGTAATTTCATGATTATAATTTTGTGAGAAATAATAATTTAATTTTTATTAAATCACCCACTATTTTATCAAGTCCCAATGGTCCTCACCATTGAACTAAGAATGTCTAGATTCTTTGACATTCTAGTGGAAAGGATCCAAATTCCTATTTTCATAACCCTAACAAGGGTTGGTCAATCTATTTTAAGGTATTTAGGTAGGCATTTATTTTTCATCTTTAGGCTTGCATCTCCTAAATCCGTTGAGTGGACTCTCTAAACCTGAAATCCAGAATTGGATTTCCCTAACAGTTTCCTCCAAATTTACACCAATTCTAGCAAGGGATACTCTTATTGATTTAAAATGGTTAAGTCAACCCATAACTTTCATAAGATATTATTGTATAAAATTAAGTGAACCAACAAGGGTTGGTCAAACACATAATTATATTGAGTCTTTCCCATAATCAAGTAATGAAAGGGTTTTTGGGACTTAATTTTTTACTAAGGGATTTTATCTCTTATGAATAAGTTTCTTCTTACCTTTATCACATAATTATGAATATTAAGTGGAATTTAATTAAGTGATTATCCATGTATTGATAATAATTTTTTCCTAATATAGGTTTATTCTAGTTCCATCTTGAATTCTTGTTAATTCATTAACTATTTAGTCATGAAAATAAATCCATAATGAAAAACCATAAAATTGACAGAAATAAAATAAAGCAAAGGGAATGATCATTGGATTTTCTAATTTTTATTTTATCTACCAGTTGATAAACTAATAGCTGGGCTAGGGGAGAAACACCTTGAACATTTTTAAGGTTTGTGTTTATAGCTTTCCACCTGTCCACCTTTGTATCTACTTGGATTGGTTTTTCCTCAGATCCTTACTTGAACTGCCTCCATAAGCTTGGGATCTCTATCCATTACATATTCTTTTTTAACTCACATGCAGGTGAGGGGTAAAAATGGGGTTTACTTAAAATGAAACCATAGGCATGTAGGCCCTATATATTAATGAGGATAGATGGAATGCAAGACAAAAATTTAATTTAATTAATATTAAATGGAAACCAATCACATAAAAAGGTATCGTATAGCTCATGATCATCCATGTATATGAAAAGAATTAAGCATTTAATAAAACTAGAATTTGATTATTTAATCATTCTTAAAGATAAATCATACTCGAATGAATTAGTTATTATTTTTAGTTAATCAATCTTTTTATCCTAATCATTTTCTAAATTTCCTTGATATTATCATCCATTACCTTGGAGGTAACACGTTAAATACCCATATAACTCTAACGAACATGCATTATATTCATATATTGTATTACTCTCATGAAATATCGCATGGACAATTTAATTCCAACTATTACAACATGTACTTTATAGATGATGACAAAAATCACATGATTTTTTTGACCACATGTTATTCTTTAATATGGAGAATAACAACTTGTAATATGATTTATATATGATATGAAGATAGAACATTATGTTGATATTAAAGTTTTAATTATAAATAATTTGGTAAATTACTTGGAATATAGTTTCGAATGCATGGTGTATACTACCTTCACTGCCTATCTAAAGTACATGCCTAGGGACTCATAAAGTGTGGCGTACTTCAAAAATCTTGGATTACTCGACATGTCCAGTGAGCCACATGTCATGTTTTCTCTAGGTTACATGGTCACCCATATTTTGAGCCATGTATGGGATACACAATTTCATCCTGACCTGAAAGGGACTACATGTCATGTTCAGTGGGCCACATGGCATATAATCTGGTAACTGTGTGCCTATCTTTCATGGTTAATATGTAGTGTAATAATTAACTACACCGCATGTAACAAATGAACATAGCTTGGGTAACTTTGGAACTACTCCCAATGTGTTGAACACACCTACAGGGTGTGTAATTTATATTACATGGTGTGTATGGAAGATTACATGGCATGTAACTATGAATACATGGAGTGTACTGTCGTGTAACTTGGGCAGAATCATTAGCACCTCCTGATGAGATCCTCAGTTTAATTTTAATCAAAAATTATTTGTTTATTATAGATTTGTGAGAAATGATAGAGGGAGAACAAATCTCAAAATTCAGATTACTAGAACGATTAAACCTAAATTGAAAAAATAAATTATTAAATTGTAAATCCACAAATAATTACTTAAATAATTATAAATGATGATGTGACTGCTCTAATACCACTTGAAGGATCCGGGTGCAGCGAGAGCGCGACGTTGTGTGGGGCCCAACTTTTCTTTTTCTGTAATCGATGAAAAATCTGGGATCAATATGACGATGAATGCTAGTATCCATGGATTAAAATCAAAGATTTACACAAGAGAATAAAATCATTGGATCTGAGAAATAGGTTATTTCACATCATGTTTATAATTAATTTAATTAATTTCTAATGACACTAAATACCTGGGTCTTCGGTACTTTCTTCGTTGATGATCATTGATTATCTAGAATGACCCTTCAGAATTTCCTTCGTTGCGCTCATGGGGATCCAAAGTAGAATCCCTCTTGTGGTGATCCACATGTTCTCCAATGGTCTTTGAACAAAACCACTCGATCCTTGAGTGATATCATAGAGAATTTAATGTATTTCATCGATCATTCTTGATCACTTATTCTTTAATCTTGAAGAAATTTTCTCATTCTTGAGAGAGATGGTAGAGGAGTTGAGAGATAAAATGTTTGGCTCAACAATTCTCACATCACCAGTCATTGGCACAATAGACATACCTATCTATTAATTGACATGGGGTTTCAGTTACAATATTTAATTGTGTAGCCACGATTAAATTAAATTATAACCATTAGAAAAAACCCATTCCACCTAACAAAAATTATAGCGTCAATATTGTGGTGTTCTAACTTGTTCAAAATGGAACCATAAATGAAATCATGTTCCATATAATGATAACGGTATTATTATTATTTTGTGCCAACTGGAAAATTAATATTTACAGTCTTGTAAATATATAATTAATTCATCACAGGACGTGGACTTGGTCCACTTGAACTCCTCTTCCATTTATTGAACACCCAAGTAATATTTTATTCTCTTAAATAAATATTGTTATTTAAAAAATAATAATTAAATGTTTATTAAATGTTTAATAAAATAAATAAATATATTTTATTCACAATCCGGAGAGTAAATATTTATTTAATTTATGCAATCATTTTTACTTAAATAAAATTATTCCTCGATCATGAGAATAATATTTATTCCATTAAATTCAAATAAAATTTAATCAAGATGACCAAAAACACTTAGTGTGTGACCCTCTAGGATTATTTCTCATTATCATTAGGTGTTCTTTCCCAAAGTCCAAGATTAATGTCAAGAAATGGGTCAAGGAACCCAAGAGAAAAAACTTGACATCATAATGACAATATCCAAATTTGAATGCTCACTATGTAATATAATATCTTTTGTATCAATATCTCATCCATCAGGTTTCATGATGGTTTCATCAACATATATTCTTGATAAGTCATTCTTTGAATGCCTGAAATAAACTCGCCGACATACAATGGCCATGGAATTTAGAGAAACGGTTATATTTCAATCGAAGGGATGAGATATCAACTTCCATAAATAGAGGGGACAAATCCTTCCTCAACATATCCATTGACAACATGTCATTCATGACGTACCCAACATACCCTACTTCCATCCAACATATGGCATGGTGGTTTTCAATAGTAAATAAATGTACGTGAGTCATGACATGTATTAATGATAATAGTAAAGTATAAGGACCATTACATGTTTTCTCATATAACAATTTACAACGATACCAAAACATGTGGAATTTATACTATTGGGTATGTTCTCATAATCTCCCATCTTAGATATTACCAAGTACGAACTTCATGAGAGGAAGTCGCATCTTCTTATGAGTACTCACACCTGAAGGTCTATATACTATGTGTCCCATCATAGTATGTCATCCAACTATAGAGCATCATTTAAGAACATTGTTGTAGAATTTAAAGGTTCTCATCATAGCAGGGAACATCCATGACTTTATCAATACAACAAATACTCTAGGACATTATTACATCATAGTCATGCAGAATATGTAATAAGATGTTTGATATTAAAATACATTAAATATTCATGTAATCAAAGTAAAAACAATTGATTCTATGACACCAACTCTAAAAAATTTCATGGGTATGATGTAGACCTTAATTGTGTGTGGAATTGACCCTTTTTACTGGTAGAATGGGGAGAATTAGAGCTCGTATTCTATGAGTTTTATGTGATATAAGATATTTGGAATAGTGTAATGCAATTTATATTATAATTTTATTTATACTGGGATTTAAATAATTTTTATTATAATATGTTATGAGGTTTGTGTTTTGAATAATAAAAAAATGCCTTTATGGTGACCATAGGTAGTATAACTAGAGGGTAGAGACAAGCGCACCTCTGATGTTATTGGGTAGGAACCTCCTATGGCACCAGGGTGGGTGGTAGATGATCATCTCTAAGAGAAATTTTTTAGATTGGTTCTAGATGTAGATAAAGTATATTAGATCTACATTGATGATTTTTAATAATACTAGGGAGTTTCAGCTACATCACCCATAAATATTTGTTGGGGAGGGGGTCTTCAAGTATCTAATTTCTAGAACGAATCTATCCAAATGTTTTTTTATCAGATAGAGACACCACTTGAGAGGAGGTTGAAGCTTAAAATGTATATTATATGGGGGAAAATGAATAACTAGTTGGATATTTTGGTCCAATAGGACCAATATGTAGGGTTATCTTGGAATTATTTTCAGATTAGGTTTTGTAATCACTTATATCTAAAGACTATGAGTGTGTATTAGGCTATGGGTTAACAAAACTAACATATAGATGGATGTTTGTATTGGATTATACTACCTATTTTAATGATTTTCATCATTTTTCCCAGATGTTGGTAGGGGATGAGGTGGTAAGGGACAATAATTTTTAGGCCCATCTAAGATATGAGATATTGGTGTAGGTGAATGTGTTCTACCTCCTGACGTTTGTCAAGGTCATGGATTGGGATTTGAATATGGAGAGAGTATTGGGTGATGGATGCATCTTAGGGAAGTTGACTTCCAAAGGGGGATTTAGTAGTGGATGTACAAGGAGTAGAAAGTAAATTTTTGAGGATTCATGTTAGGGTGGTGGTGGTTTGATCGTTTAGAGTAGTGGGTTTCCTCCCTCATCATAGGGGAGCCTTATCAAGCATTATTAGTGTGATATAATAGGTTATTCCATTCTCCAGTTACTATGATCACCTATTGAGTATCGGCTTTCTAGTAAGATGGGGAACCTAAAATAGTTTTTATGGAAGGACTAGGGGTTTCCCAATGATTAAAAATCAAGATAGGTTCATGGATTGAGTGTGGGATCGACTACATCTTGGTTGAAATCCATTTGGATTTTGATCTGCTATTCAGGTTGAGGTGGTTGATATGGTTCTCTATGATAGTGATATCCATGAAAATAGACCAATAGTATATGGGGGATAGTCTAGGGTTTATCTCCATGGGATAATCCATATGCATGTAGTCTAGCATATTTCCATTGTTCAGGATGTTGGACCTTCGGCCGTCATAGGTATGATACTTGTGACTTCTAATTTGGATTTTTTTTGTTTGGTATAGGCGCTTTAAATTATTTTATATTTTTTTGGTTTAAGGAATTACTAGGGTTGGATATATAGAAACTATGTAGGGTGGTGTCTATTGACACTGTATTGGGAGTGTGATTAGAGGGAATATGTTGTTGTAGGGAATGTTCCTTGGAAATTTTTAGTTACTGATTTTTATGTGACTTATTCATGTTAGAAATTAATAGCTTTGATCTGGTCCATGGGATGGATTGGTTAGTGTCAAACTATGATCACATCAACTGTTACCATTGATGAGTTCTCTTCCCACCTCCAAAGGGAGGTGAGTATGTTCATGTTGTAGAATGATGATTAAAGGTAGGTTATGTAGGATCTAACCATGGGAAACTAGGAAGGAATATGACCAAGGTTTCTAGTTTAATGATGAATGATGGGGACATACAATGATATATTTTTCAACCTATAATGGAATAGTTCTAGGAAATTTTCCATGCTAATTTATTGGGTTTCCCATTTGAAAAAAATGTTATGTTCACTATCGATATCAAGTCAAGAGATCATCCCATTTCTATTTTTCCTTATTGGATAGCTCTGGTGGAGGTTGATTAGCTTAAGGCTTAGTAAGAGTATTTAGATTCCAAGGGTTCATTTGGATTAGCATGTACCTTTGGGGATATCTAGTACAATTCCCTAAGAATGTGGATGGTTTATTGTAGTTGTGTGTCAACAATTAAAAGTTAGATCAAATGATGTTTAAAAATAAACAACCCCTTCAATGTATTGATGAACGATTTGATTAGTTGAGATGATCTTGAGTATTCTAAAATACTTATCTGATATCAGGTTATAAAAATTGGTGGGTGAGGCCTTTGGGAATTCCATATACTTATTCTTGGAGAAGGTATGTTTTATATCAGTACATAGTGATATTTTTCAAGTTAATAAACATGCAGGAAGTATTTAATAGTATTATGAATATGGTTTTCACTAGTATTTGAATTCTTTAGTGGTTTTATTCAAAGATGGAATTATCTTATACTCCAAGATGAGGGATGAGTCAGAGTAGTTGAAAGCATGACTGATTGTCGCCTATCGACCGATAAAGGTTTCGGTGCTCTGCTAATGTGTATATCAGCACTCGGGTCAAATCCTCAGTGATGATAATTTATTATAGTCGGTTGTTTTTAGTTAATTGTATTATGGTGTGGGGGGGATTGTTTTAAGAGCTTATGAAATTATTTATAGATGATGTTTGACTTTAAAAATTGATAAAATTAGGGTGAGTTAATTATTGGGGATTTAAACTTATGATATCCTTGAGCTTTGCTTTATATTTCATTAAATTAATACCCACTTCACAAGATGATTTTGATCAGAATCCCCAAGTGTTAAAGCTTTAATACAAGCCATAACATAACTTAGGGTTCTAATAATTACCATTACTTGTTTATGGTAGTGTATTTTGGTTCCAATAATCCATGGAATCCACATATTAAATAAAACTTGTCATTAATCCATGACATATAAAGTTCAACATACACAATATTAACTCAAAGAATACTCATCGAGAAAAGGCTCCTAATCACTTAATATCCCCAAATTATAACTCACCCCAATAGTAGATTTACTCATCAATTTAAATGATT
Source organism: Viscum album (assembly GCA_963277665.1). Taxonomy (NCBI): domain Eukaryota; kingdom Viridiplantae; phylum Streptophyta; class Magnoliopsida; order Santalales; family Viscaceae; genus Viscum; species Viscum album. Next base: position 1,026,185,558 of record OY728126.1, read on the forward strand.
AGTAATTTTTTTATAATTATTATGATGATAAATTATGAAGATAAGAAAAATAAAGGGATAAGAAAAAAGTGGTGTGTCGAACACACGCAAAAAACGATAATGAGAATTAAAAATAGAATTTCAATTGAATGAGGATGAAAAATAAGGGAAGGGAATTCAAATGTATTTAAACTATTTTAATAAAATTAATATTAAACTAAAAAATGTGGATGATAATAAGACATATTTAAGAAGAAACTGGCATTAAAACATAATTACAAAGAAAGAGACTTACAAGATTACAAAAATGAAGAACACAAAAGTAAATGAAAAAAAATAGAGGAGGAAAGGTATCTCAAGTGAAAACATGAGTATGTAAAATTCTCCCAATCCCTTAGAAAGGTTTTGGTTGATCCAATATGTTCTCCCCTCTACTTAAATGCCAACTCCTTTGAAGGAGAGGAGGGGGATGAATTTATAACCCAAGGAAGTGGATGGTTTTCATTCCAAAACTGCTCCTCCACGTGCATCTCTAATTTGATAAATTAGACAGGTGAATATCGAGATAGTATCTTCTTACAAGTTTTAGATAAATATATAATCTGTCTACTCTAAAAATTTTGTTTCCATTGGACTTAAGGATTCAATGTTTTGACCGTTTGATTAAACAAAGTTAATCTATCCATTTCTATCCATGACTTTTGATGTCCAAAATGTGAATGGGGTTTTGAATAGGAATATTCCTTCAAATCTGAGTGATTTTTTCAAAACAGTCTGCCTTCTATATCTCCTCTTTCCCACTACAAAATCTCAGCTTGATTTTATGATTACATCATGAGATATGCCATGAATAGTGTCCTAATTTTATTTCCAGGACAGAATGATGGGCTAGACAAAAAAACATCATTTGGGCCCCTTGTTTTTGGATTTGGGCCCTGAAATTTTTATCCCTGACTCCTTGCATTATTATATGAATGTTTTAGGGGAATTAATGAATTTTAACTTCTATATTGAGCCCAGTAATTCAGTATTCATGGATGATTCAGTTTCTTTATAGATTTTTTGGTCCATATAAGCCTTCAAATGGAAGAATTATCCCATGATACCTTCTAATGAAATGTTGGATATTGAATTTGGAATACTAAAAAACAAGAACCACACAATTTGGATCCATAGGATGATAGTAATAAATAAAATATTAAACTGACTCAATTGGACTACTTCTAAAAATGCTCAAAAATTATACTTATTATTAAAACATTAATATTTCACACAAATTATGCACATTTCATATAAAATCAGTAAAGGGAGTATATAATAAGTCATGAAAATATTAATAACATCAACTCCCCCACACTTAGTCTTGTGCATGTCCTCATGTTCAACAAATATAAAAACATGACAAAATCATTTTCGCTCACCAACAAATATTAAAATTTTGTTTTCCCCATTCAGGGGAGTTTTATACAATATCACTCAACAATATTGAATTCCACCACAAATTGTTACAGAAACAATGTTCCAAAAACAATTCTTTTTTTCGTGCTCAAATTTAGAAATGAAAAATGGTGGCACACAAAACATACTCCTCTCAAGATGATAAAATTAATTAATGTAGCTTCACTCATTCACCAACAAAAAGTGAAAATCTTAGAGTTTGAAAGAGCACTTAGCTTCCAATCACTATCCAAAGTGCACAAGAATCAAGAGGTATTTTGAAGGTGTTTTTCTGTGGCTATGGGACGGTAGAAATATAATGTTCAAGAGAGAGAAGAAGAGGGGTAAAACACCAACATGGAAAAAGAAATGCACAATTTTTTTGAAATGAGACGTTAAAGGAAATGGAAACACGTATTTATGAGGGAATTAAAATGTAAAATAATACATAAAATTGTAAGGAAATATGAAGGTAATGAGAAGATGGAATATTTATAAAACACAAAACTTCTCCCAATGACATAAGAATATAATACAAGTGTTATTTTATTATTTTTTTCTCTTTTTTTCCGAAATTTGAACTTGAAACAAATCTCACACTCATATCCCAACCCATGATTGAAATCCTCATGACACTAATTTTAATAGTTATAATAAGATCAAAGGCTAAGAAATAGTGATTTTTGACCTACCCAAAACACAACCCAATTTTGTTTTATTTTTTTCATTTTTTTAAAACAAATTCTTGAACACTTGTCAATAAAATTTGAACAATATTTCATAAGCATATATACATTCCCAAAAACACACTTAATGATAACCTCTCTCCAACACTGAAATGGATTCTTGCCCTTAAGAATATGATAACATGGTGAAATCAACAAAGGGTATCCAAAATGAAATTCATTCCACCCACACTTAAATTTCAAAAAAAAATATTCAATGAAAATCCATTTTGATATTGTGTGGGAAAAGTAATTGGGCTTGTGATGTGGCTATCAAAGAAAAGGATTTCATATGCTCGAAGGGGATTTCAAAAGGAGGATTAATGTATGATTAATGGGAGGCTATTTTGATATTATAATTATCATGTGGCTCAGAAAATTCCTATATCATATTAATGTACACTAAAGTATGAAATTCAGCTCGAAGGTCCACAAACTCAAGACTCACAAATGGGGGTGAAAAAAACACATTTTGAAAATATGGCCATAGGTAGCCTTGGCATGAAAGAAAATGGTTTTCCTCATAGGTGGGGAAAATCATTTTCCAAATCAAAAAGCGGGCATTCAAAATTTTGGGGGTTTGACACAATATTCTTTATCCAAATTTATGAAGAAACCACAAAATTTTTTAGATGAAACCATTTCTTTTGACTCCCAAAAATGGTTGGAAAAAAATTGAAAATTGGAAGTTGAGTAAGCATGAATCTTTTGGATTTTTTTACATTTTTTTAGTGTTTTTTTAAATACACACCCACATAAAAGATAAAGAGAAAAAGAAATGGTTTGATGAAGAATGTGGTAAAAAAATTAAAGGGAGAAGAAGAAGAAGAAATATAGAGAGAGAGGAAGAGAGAGAAATGGAAAGAGGTGCCCCCTGGTTTGGATTTGGAGGGTTTCTGTCTCCATCTAGTGGTGGGTCTTCTGTGGATCTGATGGAAGTCAATGTGGTTCTAGGATTGTGGGATGTTACTTGAAAACAAAAAATCATAATTTATCTAATGAAAAACTAAAATGAAATTAAAATTTCATAAAAGTAAAAGAAAACATGGGTTGCCTCCCATGAAGCAATTCATTTATTTATCTACAGCTAGAAAGTTGTAGTGGACTACCCATAGTCTGATGGTGGACACCATATTTTATCAACTCCAGAGTGATTCCAGAAAAACTTATCTTTTGGGAGGCCTGATGATTCATTAGATAATTTCATTCCTTATTTTTTTTTGCTTGCAATTAAATGGGGGTGGAAATATCATATTATTATCCTCCCTTTGGTCTTCAACGTGAGGCATGATTTTATCCACCAAGTGATGGTTTTATCTACTTAGAAATTCAGGAAGATTTCTTAATTATGACGGTTCATTTATGTATGGTTCAAATAACACGAAACCAGAGTATGAGATCCCAATTGTTTTTTACTCATTTATTTCATCACTTACCGATGTAGTGTAATGAGGATCATTGGAGTCATAAGACTAAATAAATTTTTCAATATCCTTTATATATATATGTGTTTTTCTCCAAAGAATGGTCAATTTCAACCTCACTAGTGATCACTTTATTAATTAAGGAACAAATCGCACAACCTTCACTCTCATTGGGACAAGATGAACACATTTGTTTAGGGTTAACCTCACATGTATAGAATTTTCATAATCACGGATAGGAAATGATGAATGTTGGATAAACTAATCTGAATCAACAAATGAGCATTATAGTTCATTTTCTTCATTATCATCTAAGCTACAGAAGTAGAGGTCAGAGGCGAGATGAGATTCTAAATATTTTTCAAGATCACTTAGATCAATGGAGTTTGCATTTGTAATATCAAATTCAACTTCTCCATTTATGACTTGTTTAATGAGAATGCAATATTCAAAAACTCCTCTATCAGTAGAATAATAAGGACATGATGGATTAGGATTCAACACACTCTCAGAGAGAGTTTCAGAACATTGTATAGATAATGAAGATTCATTCTATGAGGGGTATCGCATGGATTGAAAAATATTGAACTTGACCAGTTGGTCACAAAATTCCATGGATAAGATTCCTGAATTGAAATCAATCTTAGTTCTATATTTCATAATGAAATGTCTTCTTAAAATTATAGGAGATTGGCAAGAAGTTGTCTCACCTTCCATTTCAAGGACATAGAAGTCATCTGGGAAGATAATATCATTAACTCGGACAAGGACATCCTCAATTATACCCTCAGGACTAGGAGTGCTTTGATTGGCCAATTTAATGACAACAAACATTGGATATAAGGGACCTATACTATGGTTGGATAAGATGGATTTGTTCATGACATTAATTAAAGATCTAAGGTCTATGAGTGAATCATCGAAGTTAGAACTTCTTATTTGGCATAGAACCGTAAAGGTCCCTAGATATTTGCACTTTATGGGTATGGACTATTGGGTGGAAACATTTTTGAAGATCCCATGTTTCCTCTTGTGGGTGAAAAATTCTTTAAGAAACTTGACACACTTAGGGATTCGTTCAATGGAATCTAAGAGGGGAATGTTGAATTAAACACGTCTAAACATGTCGAGCATTTCATAATCAGGTTCAAAGGGCTTATATTGCTTATAAATGGCTTGAGGAAAAGGAATTGGTTTCCTAAGTGGAATAGAATGAGGTTAGGGAATGACTTTAGGTTCCTTTTCATATTTCTTTTTATTTTCATTTTCTAGGTCAATATTCAAAGGAGGGTTGGAGGATCAATATGAGGCATAGAAATTTGCTTTCCTAGTCTAAGTTCAATTACACATACATTACCCTTGGGGTTGGGTAACGGTTGAACTGGGAGTTGGGAATAATTTGATTGTTGTTACTGGCTCAGGTGGGATGCAAGTTGACCAATTTTGGTTTCAATGTTTTTTAGGCTGGAACGGGTGAATGATGCAAGATCATCCATTGCACTTTCCCATGGTTTTTTAGAATAAGAGGCTTGTCCAGGATTGGGACTACCTTGATTTTGGTTCATGGGAAAGTGGTTTTATTTGTTTTTGAATTGGGAAGGCTCACTAGGATAGTGGAATCCAGGAGGAGGAAGAGGAGGATTGATACTTTGAGGTTGAGGAACAAAAGGGTAAGGTTGTTGGAAGTTACCAACACTTTGACCATATTGGAATTGGTATGGGTTTCGATGAGGGAATGAAGGGGGATGAGATACGGGATTACCATACCTCAGGCCTTGGTTATAGGAAGAAGAAAATGGCTCTGAGTGAGGTTGGTTGAAGTTTCTAATGAATTGACCTGATTATTGAGGGTTGGGGTTCCACTAAGCATAACCTGCATTAACCTCCATTGGTTCAGATGAATCAGATTGATCCTCTTGAATTTGTGGACATGTGTCATTTGGATGAGATGAAGAGTTGCATATTCCATAGTTTTTCATAGGTCCATGAAACATTGATTGCAGGGAAGATGATGTTGGGGATTTGGTAGCCATAGATAATTGCCACACAAGACCTGTAAGTTCAATCATCCACTCTGGAATCTTGTTCGGCTCTGTGGATTGATTGTCTTGGACTTTTTTTACTTTAGAATGTGCTCGAGTATGGAATTTTTGTGTGTTTTCATCCATGTTTCTTATAATATCTCTTGTAGCTGCAGGAGTTTTATCAACAAGAGTACTTCCACTTGCAGCATCATTGAGGGTTCTCTCCATAGTCAATAATCCCAAATAAAAGTATTGGGTCAATAGTTGGTCCGGGATTTGGTGATGTGGATAGGTTTCAACAATCTTTTTGAACCTATCCTAGTACTCATGGAGTGATTCATTTGGGATTTGATGGATACCACTTATTTCCTTTCAATAGAAGCAGTACGAGAAGTAGGAAAAAATTTGTCTAAAAATAGTCGCTTCATGTCATTCCATGTGGTTATGGAACCAGGAGAGAGGTAGTAGATCCATGACTTGGTAAAGTTATCTAGGGAGAAAGGGAATTCTCGAAGTTTTATTTGTTCCTTAGGAACCCCTTGAGGTTTCATGGTAGAGCACACCACTTGGAACTCTTTAAGGTGGAGATGCGGATCCTCACCGGCTAACCTGTGGAAATGAGGAAGAAGATGAATCAAACCCTATTTGAGTTCAAATTCAGCCTCTATGTTTGGATATTGAATACCAAGATATTGGTAATTCATGTCAAGGGTAGCAAGTTCTTTAAGTTTTTGTTCCCTAGGATTAGCCATATCTAATTCAACTCGTTGGTCAAGGACTGGTACTTGAATGAGTTGATAATCTCTTAAGATCCTCATAATATAGTGAAGAGTTCGCTCAATTTCAGGGTCAAACAAATCTGAGGGATTTTTTGGGAGGATACGGGGCATTCAAGGAGATTTGGAAGAAAAATGAAGACAATTTTTTCTTTGTGTTTCCCATTAATGATTTTTATGAGAAGGCGGGTTTTTTGTTTGTGTTTTTTTTCAATTTTTTTTTAAAATTTTGTTTTTTGGGGTTTTTTTCAATAACCAGAAACTAATTACTAAATAAAGAATCATCCCCAACAACAACTCCATTTGAAAGCATGGTCTATTTTCTCCTATAGACCGGTCAAGTTTCCAGTGCTCTGCTAATGTGTGTAGCAGCACTCAGGTCGAATCCTCGGTGATTATACTTTTTTATAGTCGATTGTTTTTACTTAATTTTATTCTGATTGGGGGGTTTTTTGTAGATATTATGAAATAATTTATGGATGATGTTTTATTTAAAAAATTGATAAAGATTGGGGTGAGTTCATTATTGAGGATTTAAGCTTATGATATCCTTGGGCTTTACTTTATATTTCATTAAATTAATACCCACTTCACAAGATGATTTTGATCAGAATTCCCAAGCGTTAAAGCTTTAATCCAAGCCATAACTTAACTTAGGGTTCTAATCATTACCATTACTTGTTTATGGAAGTGTATTTATGGTTCCAATATTCCATGGAATCCACATATTAAAAAAACAAGTCATTAATCCATGACATATAAAGTTCAACATACACAATATTAACTCAAAGAATACTCATTGAGAAAAGTCTCTCAATCATTTAATATCCCCAAATTATAACTCAACCCAATAGTATATTTACTCAGACATTTAAATGATTAGGAATATTATTATAATTATTATGATGATAAATTAAGAAGATAAGAAAAATAAATGAATAAGAAAAGAATGGTGTGTCGAACACACGCACAAACAATAATGAGAATTAAAAACAGACCTTCAATTGAATGAGGAAGAAAAATAAGGGAAGGGGATTAAACTATATTTAAACTATTTTAAAAACAATAATATTAAACTATAGAATTTGGATGAGAATAAGAGATATTGAATAAGAAACTTTCATTAAAATATAATTACAAAGAAAGTGACTTACACGATTACAAAAATGAAGAACAAAAAAGTAAATGAAAACAAAGAGAGGAGGAAAGGTATCTCAAGTACAAATGTGAGTATGGAAGGTCCTCAAAGTCACTTTTCAAGGTTTTGGTCGTGCCAATATGTACTCCCCTCTTTTGAGATTCCAACTCCTTTGAAGGATAGGAGGGGGATGAATTTATAGCCCAAGGAAGTGGACTGTTTTCATTCCAAAATTACCCCTCCACTTGCATCGCCAATTTAAGAAATTATACAGCTGAATCGCGAGATATAATCATCTTAAAAGTTGTAGATAAATATATCATCTGTCCACTCTAAACATTTGGAATTTATTGGACTTAATTATCCAATTTTATGGTTGGTTGATTAAACAAAGTTAATCTATCCATTTCAATCCATGATTTTTGAAGTCCAAAATGTGAATAGGTTTTTGAATAGTAACATGCCTTCAAAAACGAATTATCTATTCAAAAAAGTCTTCCATATATATCTCCTCTTTCCCAATGAAAAATATCATCTTGATTTGATGATTACATATTGAGATATTTCATGAATAGTGTCCGGATTTTAATTTCCGGACAAAATGATGGGCTGGACTTCAAAACATCATATGGGCCCCCTTTTTTTGGATTTGGGCCCTGAAATTTTTATCCCTGACTCCTTGAATTGTTATCCAAATTTTGGAGGAGAATTAATGAATTTTAAATTCTGTCTTGATCCCAGTAATTCAATATTCATGGATGCTCCATTTTCATTATAGATTATGTGGGCCTTCTTGTGTGGTCCATATGACCCTTCAAATATAATAATTGGCCCATTATACCTTCTAATTAAATGTTGGATATTGAATTATAAATCTCAAATAACAAGAACCACACAATTGGGATCAGTAGGGTGATAGTTATGAATAAAATGGTAAACTGGCTCAATTGGACTACTTCTAAAAATTCCCAAAAATTATACTTAGTATTAAAACATTAATATTTCACACAAATTATGCACATTTCATATAAAATTATTAAATTGAGTATATAATAAGTCATAAAAATATTAATAACATTAGTAGTACTTGGAGACTAGATACACAATCTTCTTATTTCTTGATATATCTTCAACATCTCCCACAAATATCTTCCCACATAGTAATTTTATTAGATAGACCCTACCTAAAATCTTTCTTCATAACCTGGGGAAATGAAACATAATAAAGGGTGATCTTATATGCATATTAATGGTAAAAAGGGAAATATCAATTATCACATAATCATAACATGAGAATAAGGGTATGAGAGCATGTGGTTAATATATTAAAACCATACCCTATATATCATAGATCATAATCTTGATTCATTTCATAAATCTTGGTAGTTAATAAGACATGAATAATAAAGGAATAAAAAAACATGATCCATGAGAGCATAAAATAGACATAATAATATGGAAAATCATAATCTTATAAAATTTTGAACATTTATAAATAAAAATCGGTTCACTCATTATATTAAAAAAATGAAAATAAACCCTCTCATAAAATTATGGAAAAGAAAACCAGGTCCACTCATAATCTTATAGTAATGAAATCTAGGGCCATGTATAACCTTATGGACATGAAAACTAGGTCTATGCATAGTCTTACATACATGAAAACTAGTTCCACGCATAATATTAAGAACATGAAAACTAGGTCCATGTATAAATTTTTAATATAAAATCATGTTCATGCATAACATATTTATCTCATGAGTTATCCATCTTTAACCAATTCATTATCGTGATGTAATGGACTAACCCATCATATAATCATAATACATTCTAATGTATACCGAAGATCATGAATATGTTTATCATTTCATCATAACATAACCCATGGAAAATAAAAAAGGTTTTGTAAACATCTCATCTTCATGATAATAAACCAACTAGAGAAATAATAAGGATTGTATCATAGAATAAAATCCCCAGTAAGACATAAACACATTAAAGTATGTCATCATATATGAAAATTCCTTTAAAAGATAACTTGGAACATTTTTTTAGGAAAATACCCTTTTCATTTTTAACCACTTATTTATAATAAAAATATTTATTAAATATTAAAAAACCTTTTATTTTAAAATAACCCTGAAAGATTTTAAAATAAATTTAAAATCATTGAGTGGTCATGACATGTGTAATTTATTTTCTGTTTTATATGTTAAAAAATATTCCATTCACATTTTTGGTAAAAAATCAAATGTACCTCATTTAGAAAACAATAATAAGATTTCATTTTAAAAAAAATTAAAATTCAAAATTAGGTAAAATTGACTTTGAAAAATAATAGGATACTATTAAAATCCTTCTTGATAACACATTAAATAAAACATGGACATGGAAGAAAAAGATTCTCGACTAAAGAGGAAATAAATCCTTTTTTATTAAAAACATTTTCTCAATAATTTTAAGTACCAAAGAGGGGAAAATTATAAAATTACTCTAAAATTACATGAATAATAAGATGATAAGAAAATTTATGATATTATTTAGAGGCATATCATGAAATTTCTATATGGTATACTTAATCATAAACAATCCCGATAATCAATGAGATTGTCACATAAGTCCCCTATCACTTTGGTAACTTTCAAATCGTAAACCTCATGAAAGAATAACTTCAAATGAAACTTTAAAATTCATAAAAAAAATGTTAATCATGATATAAGATTTAAAAGGTGATATATAGACACTTCATAAATAATATCATCTCATAATATAACATATGTCCAAAAGAAGAAAATTGAGATGATAAAACCTTGACTCAAGTTTGACTTTATTTGATGGTTCTCTAACAAACTGTATAATATAAAAAATTATTATAATTCTTTACCATAATCATTTATATACATATAATATAATATATTCTCAACTTATAATATTTCAACACCCATTTATTGATAATTACTTATTAAATTTTTTTATTTCTGTGTGTTAACTGTTTTCATTTCTCATGAAATATTCGGTTCGGAAGTTTCAATCCTTGAACTTGTATCATCATTAAATAATATACATAATTTTAATCACTAAATAAATATCAAATATATTCATTTTATTCATATTTATAATCATTTGTAAAACATAGAGATGTAAAAATGAAATACACTGTTTATGGAACGGTAGGTTGTACATATTGATGAAGGTTGTTTTCATTTTTCAATGAATGGAAAAAAAGAAGATAAATAATAATAAAATATTATAGTAACATTATTACTTAATATATATTATAAATATTCATTAAATATATCCTTGTTACTATCTATGTAAAGCAGAAATAAAAAATGGATCACATCTCTTCGTGGAGGTGGTAGTCCACACATACGTACGAGCATCGTTGTCGTCTTCCAATGGATTGGAAGGTAATAAGTATGATATGATATTATAATTAAATAATAATAATTATATCATAAATATCATATGTAAACATTAAATCCATCAAAATTATCATCCATGAAATATAGTGATGGAAAATGAATTTTATCACTACATGTAAGTGATAGTCCACACAGACGTACAAGCAATACTTTCACTTCTATTTTGATAGAATATTGGGTGGATATTGGTGGTTCCATAATCATAATAAAAATTAAGTAAAATTATTATAATGAATTTATTATTTCATGATTACTTATGATGATTTAGATTATGTATAAGAAGAAATAAATTGAAAGAGTTTAGGTAAGATGATTACCTCTTCTTTGGTAGGCCTCCTTTAGATCCATTATTATGTATCCTTGGAATGGTATTTTTGAGGATAAAAGAACCTATAATAAATGCATAGGGTATATGAAATGATAATTTGGAAGTTTTTTGTCTTGATATATTACTAAAAGGGTGTGAGGAATATAGGAGAAGAGGTTCTCATTTATAAGTGGGGAGAGGGGAACTTTTGAAATTACTCAGATTATTGAATTAATATAAATTAATTTTTCATGTTCATATATAAAAAAATTGATATATTTTTACGATATGGTTACAATGAGTCCAAATTATCTCATATAAAAAAATTGGACAAGTTTAGGTGGTTTTTTCATGCTTATATATTTGTTTTAACACCCCATTGCCCCTTTTGACATTTAGCACAATATCAAAGTTTTTTATTATCTAAGGTTCAAGAATGTTATCATAAAAAAAGTAACTCATAAAAGGAACATGGTTGAAATGATAAATCATATCCCATTCACTTGGATCATGATTTTATTTTTAGGAATTTTAAACCATTTAATGAAATATTTTTTATTATAAAATATCATTGATGTTATTTTTTGGAATTATTCGTTTACTTTGACATTAAAGTCATCAATATAGTTATGTAATTCGAATATAGACCATTAATTAATCCCTAATATGTCATTTTTATCTATAAAATTCATCTAATATAATAATTAACTCAAATTAAATTATTTTTAATATTTTTAAATAATTTATTTTATTTTTATATTAACTGAATAAATATTGTGTCGGTATTGTGTAAGCATTTAAGTTAATTATTTCATCACTAAAAAATAAAAATAAATTACCATGATAAAAAAATTAATTCCAATTTCAAATAAAAATTTATAACTGAACTTATCCTATTTTTAATCTTATATAAAAAATTTAGAGTTAATAAAATCAAGAGAGTGATATTTTTTGAATTTTATTTACTAAAATTATATAAATGTCATTTTCATGGGAAACTGGAACAAAATGACCTATATCGTAATTTTTTAAGACTATGGTCTAATTTCTCCCATAAAATAAAATTATTTCATGTTTTGGGTTGATTTTCAAACTTTAATTCATTGTTTTAACCCGTTTTTACCCATTTTATCCTTATCAAGATAACAAATATTTACCACAGTAACTATTCATAATGACAGAAAATAAAAGGGGCCTATTTAAAATATTTGAAAATATTAATTCCAAATATGGTATCCATTTTTTTATATTAAACCTTTATAAATTTTAGAAATCAATTTTAATATAAATGCGTAAAGCACAATGAAAAACTATTTTTAGACAAATGCATTTTTAAGCATAAAAATTTACTTATATAACAAAATGATGAATATTTCAGATGAAAATAAACTTAAGTATATTATTATAAACCAAATAGATCATATTAAATTTAATAAAAAAACCAATATATAATGGTAATTTTTAATTAGTTTATTTAATGAAATAAAAAAGTTGGTATTTGAAAAATTAGTATTTTTCGCTATCCACTAAAAACTCAATCATTTCAAAAAAATCCAAAAATTTTACCCTAAGTTAATTTTGATATTATTATTTAAAAAATTATTTTAATTTAATGAAAAAAAAATCTAAATTTTAAATAATTTAATTATAATTTCCATGTAAAAAATTTAATAGAATTTATTTTTGATGAAAACACATTTTTGAAGCATTAAAGGACTTCACTAAAAATTGAGTGAATATTAACTAAAAATTAATCAATACATTTTTATTGATTAGAAATATTATACATATACTTTAAAATTGGTTTACTCATATTCATACCCTACAATTTAATAAATGTGTTATAAAGATCAAATTTGAATAGTAATTTTTTCATAATATATCTCAATTCACTTAAAGCTCAGTGTTTCATGTGAATAAACATTTCAAGTTTATTTTATTTTAACTCATTTTTTGGGTGTTACATTCTCTCTCACACCCTTAAATAAATTTCACCCTCTCAATTTTATCTGAGACATCAAAGTTTCTATATTTGAAAAAACCATTATTAAGAACCCACATCATAAAAAGAGATAATATTACTTCTTTGGAAAAGGGAAAGTGGGAAACATAAAGGTTACAAAAAATAACATATAATCAGGTCAAAAAAATAAGTATAACATTTATGTTATATTAAATTATAGAAATTGAGTAAAAAACTAATGTCTATGGACTAATAAATAGTGATAGAGAATGTCGTCATGAGAAATTTAGTGACCACAAACCATAAATCAGTGAGGGGTAAAATAACTACCAATTCATCAAAAATAAGAGTAAAAGGATAAATTTTTTATTTCAAGATTCTTTTCCTAGAGTTAAGTGATCAATTTACTATCAACAAAGATAAATTGAGAAAATATACTTAGTTTCTTTCCATATAAACAAAATTTTATCATTTGGTTGTGCTTTGATTAATTTCCACTTCATCACTAACTCCATAAAACCATATTCAAGATGAGTTTTTCATTCCTGAAGCACTAAAATTAACTTTTAATGGATCAAAAGATTCATGAAAGGATAAAAATTTATACCTCATGTCTATAGATATTTACAAAAACCAAAATTGTTATAACAAGTCATATAATATGGATAAATCATACATATATTTATAAATCTTTAACAATAATGCCCAAAATTCAACTTAATTAATCCATAAATAGGTAGATTTTAAATTTATCCAAAATATGTATAATAAAATCAAATAAATAAATTTATAAATAATTTAACTAAATCAACTTAACATTAATCCCACAAATAAAATAATGTAGATCTTAATGTCACATACCAAATATGTGAATATCATGTTCATATATTCACCTGATACATGGTAATAACCTAAATTGCAATAAAACCTCAATGAAAACATACTTTCATCAAAAAATTAACTCTACCATTATTCCTTAAATAAAATCATAGATAATCGATTATATTTTATTAATGCAATAAACTTCCTCTAGGATAATATAAACCACTTCTTCATAAAATCACTAATCAATACCAAGGTCACTAATACTATCCAATTTAATTTATCTATATCAATCATATATTTATCCCAGATAAACATTGTTATCTCAACATCAGTAACATGTTAAGTTTTATCATTCCCTCAATCATGTGTTTTCCATAAATAAAAATCACATCATCATTAAATTAATTTTCTAGGCTATCGGTACCATTAAAAATTTTCTTTCAAATCCTTAATGAAAAACTTATATTGAAAAATCCTTATGTGTTTCATGGATCTTATAACTACAATAACATTGATTAAAAATACCTCTAAAACATAATTCTTGAATTCTGACACATAAAAAATTCAATCATTCCACTTCATTACTATACCATTAACTAGGATTCATCATCTTATTTCTCAATTACAAATTTTATATGTCATCCATAGTATCTTCATTATTAATAGTAAAACCTTTAATGTACACCCTTGTTGGAACTCTTCTCATGATTTACCCCTAGGAAATTTATTTTAATAATTTCCATACTTTTCACATTTAAAGAATTTAATTATTAATAATACCTTAGGTAAACCATTATTCTCATCCATTGCATTAACCTAACTTTTCATTTTTCCTCAGTAATTAATTTATCTACTCCCTTATTTTCAATACATAAAACATCTTCTTGTTCCTCTAAAACATTTACATGAGTTATTTTTCCCATATAATTGAAATGTAGAAATATAAATATTCTTCTTTCTATATAATCTATGAAGTTATACTTCTATCTTATTAAGTGTGTTATGAAACTTAAAAAATTTGTGATTTTTTATCATATAAATAGATAGATATTATACATGATCAAAATCTTTCACATTCTAGATCCCTTTTCACTTGTTTTATTAAAATAAAAAACATTCCATTGTCCACTTAAATCATCATTAACCAAATTCATCTGGGTTTCTTCCATTGACAAAAACCCAAAATCATAGTGTGAGAAAAAATAATCATAGTAAGAAATGATTAATTATTCAAAGGATGTCTAAATCAGGGCCCATTATTTTCAATATATGACACCTTAGTCTTAAACTTGGTCATATATGGTTATAATTTATTCAAATCCTTAATAATGGTGCATAAATAAAATGTGAGTTCACTCAAGAATATCTTCAAGGAGTATCAAACTAGGTGTACAGTAAGGGCACACTCACCATTAATTATAATGATGGTTTGGATATACTCGAAAATCCCTTTTAATGTTTAATTCACCTATATGAATATATTAAAAACCATGTACACTTATAGTACCTAGATAGGGGTATTTTTATAATAAAACAACATAATCTCTTCCTTACCAAAACGTTAGTATGTTATCTTGAACTTAGACTTATACGCAGGTTCTACACCAAAGTTACCTAATCCTAATCTCCAAAAAGTGACTAAGCCTATACTTTGATACCAAATATAGAAACCCAAAATTTTTATACATATACATTAATTATTAATAGTTGGATATCCAATATATTTTATTAAATACAATTTGAAGGACCATAAATTTTTAGTATCTTTAGAGACTAGATACATGATCATTGTATTTATTAAAATATCTTCAATATCTCCCAAAAATATTTTCCTATATAATACTTTTATTAGAAATACCCTACTTAAAAACTGTATTTATAACTTGGGTAAATGAAACATAATAAAGGGTAAAATCAAATACTCAGTAACGGTAAACAAGGTGGATATCGATGATCACTTAAGCATAACATGAGCATAAGGGTATGAAAAAACATTAGATTAATATTTTAAATACATACCTTGCATATCATAGATCATAATCCTAATTCATCGCATAAATATTGGTAGTTCATAAGATAAGAATCAAAAAGGAACCAAATAACATGATCTGTGAGAGAATAACTTAGGCATAAGAATAAGGAAAAAACAAAAACTTATAACATTATGAATCTGTATAAATAAAAATAGGTTCAATCATTAATGCAAGGAAATGAAATGATTCCATCCCATAAACTTATGGAAATTAAAACCAATTCTACACATAATCTTATGGACATAAAATTCAAATCCACGAATAAACATATGGACATGAGAACCGGATCCATCCATAATATTATGGAAATGAAAACTAGGTCCACTTATACTTTTGTGTACATGAAAACCAAGCCCATGAATAATGTTTTTGAAAGAAAATTAGGTTCAAGAATAACATCTTTATCTCATGAGATATCTAGACTTAACCAATGAATTGGAATGTTATAACAGAGCCACCCATTATATAATCATTATACATTCATATGTACTCTATAAGATGATGAAAATATTTAACATTTCATCATAACTTAACCCATGGAAAAGAAAATGGGTTTTGTAAACATCTCATCATAATAATAATAAACCATCTTAATAAAGAATAAGTATGGAATCATAGAATCATGTTTGATATAAAACATAAATAACATAAATGGATGTCATGATATATGAAAATGACTTTAAAAGATAACTTGGAACATTTCTTGTGGAAAATACCCTTTTCATTTTGAAACCACTTATTTAAAATCAAAATACAAAAAAAATATTAAGTAACATGTTTTCCTTTAAAATAACCTTGTAAAATTTTAAAATAAGATTCAAAGCACTGAGTGTTCATGAAAATGGGAAATTCTATTCATGCTGTATACATTAAAATAAATATCCCCTTCACACTTTAAGTAAAAATTCAAAAGTACATTATTTAGAAAAAAAATATTCCTTTTAAAAAAATTAAAAAGGAAAAATTGGGTAAATATTACTTCAAGAAATCATAGGAGAGTATTAAAAAACTATTTAAATAATTTTAAAGTAAAAGGTACATGGAATAAAAATATTTTGATCCAAATATGAAATAAAGTCTGTTTTTCTTAAAAAAAATCTCAATAATTATATGTAAAAAAGAGAGGAAAATGGTTCTATTACTTTGAAATTCCATGAATAAATATATGATAATAAAATTTATGATATTATTTCAAGATAGATCATAAAATTTCCTCATTTTATACACAATCATAAACAATCATGAAAATTAATGAGATCTTCTTTAGTAACTTTTAAATCATAGGCACCATAAAAGAATAAATAAAAATTAAAATTAAAATATCTTGATAATTATGTGACTCATGATATTATATTTCAAAGGGGATTTATAAACACCTCATAAATAATATAGGTTCATAACATAACATATGTCCCAAAGAAGGAAATTTGAGATGATAAACTCTTGTATCAAGTTTGACTTACTTTGAAGGAACTATAACCTCCTATATAATAAATTAAAATTTATTAAAATTTATTAAAATTTATAAAAATTTATTAAAATAATCATTTAAATACTTATAATATCATATATTATCCACTTAAAACATTTCAAAACCCATTTTATAATAATTTCTTATTAAAATTTTCATTTTTGTGTGTTGGTTGTTTTTGTTTCTCATTAAGGTTTTGGTTAGGAAATTATGGCACTTATAGTTTCATCATGGTTACATCATATCTGAAATATTAAAAATGATATAACTATCACATATATTCAATATATACATATTTATAATCATCCATAAAAGGTATATAAATAAAAATGAATTACATCATTCATGGAGGTGATAGGTCGTACGTACACATGAACAGTATTTCCAATTTTCGACTGATGAAATGAAATAATGGTTAATAATAATTAAAATATATAGAATAATTATTATAATATATATATATATCATATATATTCATTAAATATATTATTATTACTATCCATGTAAAGAATAAATGAAAAATGGATCACATCGCTTCATGGGGGTGGTAGTCTACACGTATGCACGAGCGACGTTATCATTTTCCAAAGGATTAGAAGGTGAGAATAAAGATATGATATCATAATTAAATAATAATAATTATACCATAAACATAATATATAAACATTAAATCCATCATAATAACCATCCATGAAATATGGTGATAGAAAATGAATTGTATTGCTACGTGGAGGTGGCAGTCCACATATACACACTGGTGATAGTTTCTCTTCCCATTTAATTGAATAGAGGTTTTATATTGGTGGTTACAAAGTCATCATAAAATTAAATTATATTTAATATAATAGATTTTTTATTTTATAATGAATAACATAGAGTTAGAGGAGGTGTATGAAGAAATAAATTGAAATAGGCTGAGTAAGATGATTACCTCTTCTTTTGTAGGCCCCATTTAGATCATTTCTTAAGGACCCTTGGAATGGTCATTTAAGGATATAATTACCTATAATTAATTTATATGGAGTTTATAAGATAATTATTTAGTGTTTTGTTAAGCTATATCAATCAATGGGTTTGAGGAATATAGGAGAAGAGCTTCCCTTTTATAAGTGAAGAAAGGGGCACTCTGGCATTACATAAAGTATTAAATTAATATAAATTAATTTTCAAGTTCATGTGGATAAAAATTGATATATTTTAAATATATGGTGATAATTATTCTAAATAATCTCATCCAATAAAATTTTTACAAGTTTAGTTGATATTTTCACCCTTATCTCTTTATTTTAACACCATGTTACCCATTTTGACATTCACCACAATATCATAGTTTTTTACTCATTAAGGGTCAAGATTGTTCCCAAAATAAAAGTAACCCATAAATGTAAAATTAATTATATTTTTAACCATATCCAATTAAATTTTCTAAATATATTATTTTTAGGAATTCTAGATCATTTAATAAAATATATTTTATTTTAAAATATCATCAATGACATTTTTTAGAACTACTCATTTACTTTGACTTCAAAGTCAAAATTATAGTTATTCAATTAGAATATAAACATTTAACACATCAATAATATGTTTAATTTATCTATTAAATACCTGGAACACAATAATTTGAACAAATTTCATTACTTTTAATATTTTTAAAATCATTTATTTTATTTTTCTATTAATTGAATAAATATTATTTCGGTGATGCATGGGAATTTAATGTTATTATTTCATCAATAAAAATTAAAAAAATAACATGATAAAGAATAAATTCATATTTAAAATAAAAAAATATAACCGAACTTATACTCTTGTTATCCTTATGTAAGAATTTTAGAGATATTAAAATTAAGAGTGACATGTTGGAATTTTCTTTACATAAAATAATATAAATGTCATTTTCATGGTAAAATGAAACCAAAATACCATATATTATAATTTTGGATGGATATGTTTGGATTTATCCTATAAAATGAAATTAGGAAATGTTTTGGGTTTATTTATATACCTTGCTTCGTGTTTTCCACCCTATTTTTCCTGTTTTACCCTTACCAAGGTGACACATATTTACCATAGCTACTATTCATAATGACAAAAAATAAAGGGTCCTATTTACCATATTTGAACCTAATAATTAAAAATATGATATCCATTCTTATATATTAAATCTATAAAAGTTTTTGAAATCAATTTTATTACAAATCTGTAAAACACAACAAAAAACTATTTTCAGAAAAATGCATTTTTTAAGCATAAAAATTAACTTATATAAAAATAAAAATATTAAAGCTTAAAATGGAATTAAATAAATTATTATAAATAAAATTTATCTTATTTAACTTTAATACCAAATCTAAAATAAAATGGTACCTTTTAATTAATTTATTTAATGAAAAAATTGCAGTATTTGAAAATCGGTATTTTTCATTATTCACTAAAAAAATTAATTATTTAAGAAAAATCCAAAAAAATTACCCTAGTTTAAATTTAATATGATAATTTAAAAAATTATATTAATTTTATAAAATAATATTTATAAAAGTGCTTTAAATTAATTATAATCTCTTCGAATGAAATGCAATAGTATTAATTTTTGAAGAAAATGTATTTTTAAGCATAAAATGCCTTCACTAAAAATTGAGTGATTAGTTATTAAGAAATAATCAATAATTATATATTGATTAGGAGTATTATACATATATTTTATATTTTGGTTACTCATTTTCATAGCCACTAATTCAATGGTGGTGTTATAATGGTCAAATTTATATAGTAATATCTTTATAATATATCTGAATTCACTTAATGCTCTGTGTTACGAGTTAAGAAAATTATCGAGGTTATTATTATTTTAAGTAAATTTTTGGGTAATTCCATAGGTAGTTCAAAATTTATTTATTAAATGGAAATTAATGTATCTTTTTATTGAGATGCATTTAGACATCCACGAATATCATGTTCATGCAAAGCTTATGTCTTTGTCCACTGCCCCTTTGTTACTTACCTAGATAAAGAGGTGACGGTTATAAGACCCATAGTGTTTAGCCTTAAGGTATTGCAATTATGGTGTGGTTATACTACCATAATGAATATTTAATAATTATTAAATTATCCATGTTCACGGTTGTGTCCTGGTTCCCACATACATGCATGACGAGCCGATACGTGAGTCACATACCACAAAATGTCTAGTTCACCTTAGTTAAGTGAATATGTATCGAGATATGCACCAATATTATTGGTTTCCAAGAATAAAACAGAATTTTATCAGTTTTTTTGTAAGATACTCCACCTTTCAATAGGTGTAGGCTGGGAACAAGTGACCTAATAGCCTTTTGTAGTCATTTTACATCTTTGAATGGAAATTGGATAACATTACTGTTGATTTTGTGATTGGGTTTCTAAATATTCCCTAGGGAAGAAATGTATTTTGGGTAATGCTAGATTTACTGATAAACATGGGTCATTTTTTTAATTATAGAGACCTTTTTAGTGGAAAATCAAAGTAATCTATATGACTAGGATATATTTCATTTACATGGAATTCCATATATATTTTTTTATATCAAGAATCTCACTTCACATTGTATTTATAAAAAGGGTTATAGAAAGATTTAGGTATAAAGTTGAATTTGAGAATTTTCCTATCATTCACAAACCAGACAGTCCAATCGGACTATATAATTTTGGGAGG
The DNA here is from genome assembly GCA_963277665.1 of Viscum album. Lineage (NCBI taxonomy): Eukaryota > Viridiplantae > Streptophyta > Magnoliopsida > Santalales > Viscaceae > Viscum > Viscum album. Next base: position 1,026,206,779 of record OY728126.1, read on the forward strand.
ATATTTTGAGATTGTGTGTTCTATATTTTTGTGGTTAATATGAAAACCACTTCACATTAGTATAATTTACATAGACCAACTATTATCATTATTATATATAGATGGAACCATATATGTATTTTAATAGTAGACTATGTCACTCACCTCTTTATTGATTGGAGGATAGTGAGTCAGAATTGATCAAGCTAATACTTTTGAAAGAGACATCATAGCATGTGTAGTTGATCCAAAAGTTGTTGGTTACCATTCATGGTTAGTGAAGAGGTATTTTTTTAGTGTCGTTGAGGATAGGGAATCACTGGATTAAAAGGGAGAGTAAGTTGGAACCTAAATTTATTGGTTCATTTGAGATAGAAGAGAGTATCCATCTAGTGGCGTACTAATTGGCTATTCCACCGCTCTCCAGTGTTATACATGATGTTTTTCATGTATCATATTTAAGACATACCATATGGATCTATCTCACTTAATTAATAATGATGATATTGAGATTGAGTCTAATATATCCTTTGAGTAGTATCCAGTCTGTATAGTAGATTAAAGTAAAAAAATAATCTTTGTAGTATGACAGTTCCTTTGGTATAGGTGTGGTGGAATCATGGGTGTGATCAAGTGGATAAATGGGATTGGGAATCAAACATGAGGACTCAATGGCCAGAGTTTTTTATGGATGAGTTAAAGTAACATTATAGATTACATCTTGAGGATAAAATTCTATAAGGTGGGGAGTTTCTAAAACCATTTGACTTATTCCTAGATATGGAACCATTTAAGTTTCTATTAAACTATATTTTTTATTTATAAAGTTTTCATGGTTTTAGAGTGGTTTGTGATATGATTTGATGGGTGAAATGACAATTCATGGCATGATTCAGGGAATCATGTGGAGAATTTTGGAATGGACTCTTACTCAACTATTATGGTTGCATGAACATTATCAAGAAATTGGGTGAAAGAGGGAGAGGGATGTTTGGGACTAAAGTTTGGATTATTAAAAAGACACCCCTTGAGATACTTCTCTCAGATGAGAATTCCTTATAGGGGGTTTTCCCAATGATCTTAAGATTTTTGAGGAGCATTATGTTTTGATATTTTGGTCTCGATATAAGTTATCTATTATATTTTAACTGGTGGATATTTTGGGCTAGTTCAAAAGAAATTATGGGAAGTTTGAGGGTGGACCTATAGCTATGTAGAGTCTATAGTTAAAATTCACAACATGAAATAGTGTATATTACTTTAAAAAGCCATGTTATCATTAAGAAATAGAATGCCTCAAACATCCATGTCATGAAATCACTATTCATTCCTTTAAAGTAACTTGGTAAGTGTCTCGAGTATTTTAAAATATATGGATCATGTAGAAAACCCCTCTACTCATCTGTTCGATCTCCCCTCATGTTTTTGATGAATTTTATCTTACAAGGTCTCTTCTCCTTCATTCCATGTAAAATTTATGGTTTGGTTATTATTATTGATTCCTCTTAGTAAGTCTAAGTCTCTTCATTACCTAGATCTCTATATTATTCTAAAATTATTTTCTCATTTATCCAAAACCCTAATATATTGTTTTTGGAGTATGTTTTTCGGTTTCTGGTTTATTAGGATAGTTGTGGCTGTGATTCCTAGTGATTTATCTACATTATTCTTTAGGTAGATGGTCTATATGTTTTTTCACAATTCTTACTTTGTATATTAGTGCTTGTATTGTGTGTTCACACCAACTTACCATGGATTCAACCTTGAATTAAATTATAAAATTTAAATCATGTAGAATATCATAATATATGACCCCGTTTATTCTTCTATAATCCATAACTAGAGGGACTCCTGAGGGGATGTTGTGAAATGGATTTATTTTCACATAATGTGTTGTAAAAAGTGATGAAACTATAATTTTTTCCTTGAATTATAAATGAAATATATTGATATATAAAATGAAAATAGATATAATTAAAAGGGTAAAGGAGGATTTTTTAATAGTATTAAATAAATTTTTTTAATAGGAAATGGGGTTTTAAGGAAATGCTAAGGGCATGATGAGATGATGTGAAATTAAATATTGTTGTCCTTATGTCATGGTTCCAAATTTGGTATTTTTTTGGTATTTATTCCATAATTATAGAGATAGAAAACATGATCTTGTCATGGGGTGGGGAAAAAGATATTATCTTCTAAGTTAGAATTTATTATAGTGGTTAACCAAGGTTGTATTCATAGAATAATGCACAACAATCAAGTTATCACTTTTAAATTAGGGGGAAAGGGGGATATTTTTGTGGTGATTCATTGAAAATAAAGTGAATTACCGAATAAGGGTTAAAATAATATTTATGATGAAAGTGATAGGATCAAAGTTCGATTCCCTTTTTTAATCCAATTATAGTCTAAAAGGTTGATTTAATCTTTATTAAAATCATATGATAAATCAAAGATTCCTCAATTGAGTTTTTAATCACCCTTGATTGAAGGAATTAATGGAAACCATTGTTGTTTGAATGAAATATCAACATTCGGTCCAAAATTACCAAGGAAATCTCTAATAATGAATTCATAGCCCTTAGTAATCCAAAACCAACTAACTTCTTCCACAAAAATTCAAGGAGTCACTCAACACTCACTACCCAACACAGTCTTCTCAATCAAGATAAGCTACAGTAGGTAGAGGGTGTTTAAAAAACTTCAACAAAAGCAGTAATCATTTAATAACCCCAAAACCATAAATACAATCACATTAAAATATTTGATCACCACTCTAAATATAAATAATTCAATAGAAAAAATATGAATTGGAATTCATTAAAATGTGAGATTAAAAAATTAAAAAAATGGTTCTCCTACCTTCACTAATCACCCAAAAAATACCCCTCCATTCAAGGGGTCAAAAAGAAGAAGGAGAAAAATAATATAATGAAAAAAGAAAATAAAATTAAACATCAAATCATCCATCACACCTCCACTTTTTTTTCTCAAATATATCTTCACTTATTATTCTCCCAAGTGTGTGGAAAAAATATTTCCAAATAATATATCATTTAATTTGTATATTGAAAAATTCCTAGGCACATGAATAGTTCCTTTGTGATAAACTCTTGGGGGTAGTAATAGGGATCTCTTTGATTTCATGAATGAAAAAATTAATTCCTAGGTGCATCATGCATTTGATTTCCTTGGAATCATCTCATGATCATGGAATCTTTATCTCCCTCTTGAAATTAAGCCATGTGGATGAGTCTTGGGACTAGCTAAGGTGTCATAACTAAACATTCTAATTTCAAAATTCTAAAAATTTACGTCGTAAAATATCATATGAGAAAAAAAATATCATAAAATATATAAATTTTCATATAGGATGGAGAATAGATATTTGAAAAAGGGAAATATCTTATGGGGATTAATTTTTTAAAGGAAATTATCCTACATGGTAAAAAATTGTCTTATAGGCCCTATAAAATATTTTGTGAGATCTAAATTTTTAAAATTAAATCATCATAGGAGAATAAAAATACCATATGAGGCAGACTAAAATATCTTCCACAACATAATTTTGACAAAGTAAAACATCATATGAGATAGAATTAAAAATTATCCTCTGGACTAAAAAATCCAGATTATACTATTTAGGTTCAAAAAAATATTTTAAATAAATTCATAGAATTTTCAAAACTAATAAAGAACCTTGATGAAATATTTCCATAGATGATTTAAAAAACATGAAAGCATTGAATTTTTTAATTTTCAAAATTAAGTAAAAAATATCCTTGAAAACCAAATATGATAAAAATAATATCATAATGAAATATGGTTGTGGTTAAAATCTATAAAAAACATATGAAAATTATTAAAAATTTAATCTTTATCAATTCCCTCACACTTAAATCTTGGACTCCTAAATAAGTGAACATAAAAATAATTTTCCAAAATAGAATCAAATTCTAATTCAATGTGAGTTCCTTTATTTAGAACAATTTACCTCAAGTTATCATACATCCTAAGTGATCTTAATTCCAAGTTCTCTATTAAGTAGATTAAACCAACTCCCACTTCATTTATCAACTCATTCACACTTATACCTACCTTCTAAGAATGTTTCTCACAACTTCTATGTTTACCTAGTTTCAAAAATATTTATTCCCATATAAAGTTCACAACTTTCACTATAGGCTTTATTAGTTTCATTATTTACACCCAATGAGTCAACTATTTTTCCATATCTTGAGAGATTTTCAAGATCATGTTTAAATTTTTCTGATGAATAATATTGTGTGGTTACTAACGATAAAATTCTTAGGCAGATTGGGAGTTTTTGATCAAGTTTAAGAATAATGCATGATTTAATTTTCCTTTAAGAATAAGTCACCCTTAATCTCCCTCTTCCACTACTAAAAATTCTCATATTCTAATTTTAAATATTTAGCCCACAAAAAACTCCATGTGTATTCTAGGGCCTTTTATCCATGTATTACATCTTTTTAACTATCTCTTTGTTAGATAGAATTGATTATCATTTTCTTTTGAAATATATTTCATCTTCGAGTACCTCTAGATATCCTTCAAAATTTTCTTCATCTCATAACACATAATAAAATTTTATAAATTTTTTATATTCATAATTTTTTATCCAAAATTTTCCCTTTTCCATCATAATTATGTCATCTCATTCAAATCAAGATATTTTGTACAGTGAGGAATTTTCAATAGAAATGAGAGGCTCTTTTCACTTAAAAACATAAGTTTAATTTTATGGAGATAATCGAATAATATCAAGTACATTTTTACATTATTCCTAGTTTGATTGTAATCCTATAATAGTATCAGAAAATTTATAGTAAATTATTATTTAAATCCAAACATATTCAACCGAATATATTTTTTCAGCTTCATTATTCCCTCCCCCGCACATGAATTCAACTTAGTTCATGCATCATCTTTAAAATCAACATATATAGGTAATTTTTTCCTAGAATTTTTATTACTATCATGTTCATTCATGGAAATTATAATTTTAAAAGGTAAAATTCAAAGGTAGTCTATAAATTGAGTTTATCTAAAAGGGGGCTTTAATAATCAAAAGAATGTCTCGTCTATTTTTTATAAATTCCTTGAATAATCAATTATGACTAGATTACTCAGCAAATTCTAGTTGTGAAAACATGACTTGATTCTCTGTAGAAAAACAATTATAGTGAATAAGATAAATAAATTGGTTTTGAAACCCCATAGTTAAGTGATTTAAAATATAAATACTATATAATGGAATTAGATTAAAAAATATGCAGTTTTTCATGAGTTTACCACATTTAGAGCATAAAAAAATTAGAATTCATATAATGTGAGTTAATGGTTAAATTTAGTTTCATCACATTAGTATAAATTAAAACTTGTAATGTTATTTAGTAAATCTAAATAGTTTTCAAAAAATACTAAAAATGAAAAGGAAAAAACTCAAAAAAAAATTTAAAAAAAATTAAAAAGTATTAGACTACAAAGGTGGTTCTATCCACCAAGCATAGATGATATAGTTTCCTTAATTCATTATAATATTTTTATCATTCTATCATATTTTATGTAGAATCATAGTATGAAATCAAGTGTTAAGAATATGCAAAACCTGATAGATCTTTATTGATAAATAGGTTAGAGAAGTGTGAGCTTTTCCACCAGATCTTGTGAAAATATTCCAGGTAATTTCTTCAGCCTTGAAGAACCCAAATTGATTAAAGTAATTTTTGCATTGTAATTGTTTTCAATAAACAAGATTGGTAAAAATTCAATGTAATTGTGTTTCATAGGTTTTGAAGAACGGAGGTTCTACCTTTGAATTATTGTTGAGGAATATTCATAAATTGGAAAGGTTATTTTGATAGGAAGAAGTTACTTTAAACAAAGTACTGATTTTAATGAGATTTTTATTGAACTGGTTAGTATTTTTAAAAAAAATCATTGGTTATTTGAATTGAAACGTTGTTTACTACATTTAAAGTAGATAATTTGATATTTATTATCAAATTTTTGATGTTGTTTGTTACATTTGAAGTTTGTATGATGATGATTGTTAAGTGAATGATAAAAGAGTTAAAAGAAAGAAGAAAAATATTATGTTCATGAAAATTTCCGGATGAATATTTTTAAAGAAGAATATTGGATATTTTGGATTGAATTATTATGAAGATAATAATTTTTTATAAGACTATCAAAAATTAGAAAATTTACTACCAAGACTAACCTTAACCATATGTAGGACCCTAAAGGGTTGACCATAGGTGAGGGAGCTAGCACTGGACAGGCTACTAGGTGGCATGGTACGTGGAGGAGGTCTCCCCAGTAGAGTAATGGAGGTTCACATGTGGCGGAGATGGTACCCAACATGGGTTTGTTCTAGGAGCTAATGGGAGAATATAGATTCAGATTTTTGAGTGGGTGATGCCACGTTCTGTATTATAAAGGAGTGTTGGGAGTGAGATCGTTTTGATGTTGAATTCAAGAATATGAATCAAACTTGTTGGATCTATTTGATGAATATCATGGTCATCCATTCATCTCAACTAAGATTTTCAATCGTGATATATTTTTTAGGAACATCCTGAGTCATTTGATTAGCGTTGGATGTCATCTTCAACCTCAGCTCATGCCTGAGAGTTCAGTTCACAGGGATTTTTATGCTACATCGACAATACCCTGAGCAGTGATCTTCTAACATCATTTGATTATTCTAAATATCTAAAATTGATTGAAATATAATGCAACTTAATTTTCAGGAAAAAATAAAGATCAAAATTTTGATATATAGTGAGTTTTGAAAATTGGTTTTATCGGTGATGGTGATGGTTTTCAATAATAGTACACTCTTAAGAAAAAATTGAATGAGTCTTCAATATTATCAAAGGTTTTGATATGATATACATGGACTATAAATAATTGAGGGTGTTCTTATTTTTTTTGTTGATTGAACTGAAAATTGCTCTCATTTTCAAAAAAAACAGAGTCATTGTGACCATCTAGTTCACAAAGAAGTAGTCTTCTATTGAAATAAACTAACACGAAGGGGAAAAGTAGCTTCACACCTCTTCAACAAGTGATCAACTTTCTCTAAGGAGTTTCGTGAAAAATATAGTTTCACAAATCATTCAAGGTGTGTGATACATTCAAGAATAATCCTTATGTTTATGTGAACCAAGAATTTGTGCTTGTCTATCATGCGCAAAGATTGTGCATGTGTGTGCATTAGAAAATTAAAAATAGATTGCACGCACTTTTTTACCCAAACCTTTTCATATGAACCCATGTCTGTTCATACTATGTGTAAAGTTATAGAATATACAAGGTTCTTCTTGATGCATTGAGTCTCTACGCACTTGAACATTGAATTCAATGTGCTATAAATTTATAGGGGGGATTTTATGCTTCTGTTTTCATGACCAATAGTCATTCAGGTTTTTGAAAAGGAGGAAATAGTCAATGTATGGATACAATGTAAGTGCATAATCTAATGCAAGTGAAACTATCTCAAACCAAGTATCAAAGACAGTAAATCATTATGAATTAAATATGTATGTATGAAGATTATATGTATATTATGAATGAATAAGAAGTGAGAAAATGAAATTTTATTTGTTTAGGTTTGTATAAAAAAGATTGGTCAGTGTGTGAGAACATACAAGGTGTGCGTGGAGAAATACAAAAGAATACATTGTATTGCACACATCTTCATGCAAAGGATTTTCATGATAAATACATGGAATAAACATGAATATGAGTGCATTCAAGAATGAATATATAATTTTTATGAAATTTTCAAGAATAAAACATGATGAATCATGCTTGTAATATTTGAGTTGAGCTGAAGCAATATTTTTTAGTGAATCAAAGAAGAAGACAACATATAGTTTATTGATATATCTTCAGTTGTTCATTCTATCACTATAATGATTTGAATTGAAAGTGTTATCTTCTACAATTTAGAAGAGTATACTGATCTAACTATAAGATAGTGTTATTGAATACATTTAGTGGAAATCGAAGAGTTTCTGTTGAAATGAGAAGGTGCATAATCAGTTTATTCTCAGTGGCATAAAGATAAATATTTGTAAGAACCTGGGTTTTCAGAACGGGTCAAAATCCTGACCCTGTTTGAATTTTTGACTGGTTTCTGAGAAAACTAGAGAAACTGCAGAGTTTCTGGAAATTTCCATACTACACGTCGTGTATGTGTAGGTGATTGTCCGACCATGTGCTCACCGATTACATGTTGTGTGGTGACCGTGTAGTAGTTTCTTACTACACGACGTGTAGTTTTTAACATGCCGTGTAGACCCCAGACCGTGTGAGTCCATACATGGTGTATAGACCATTGGCCGGGTAAGAACCAGAGACATTCCATGTTTTCTTTGGACATGCCGTGTAGTATAGCCATGTATGAGGGATATACATGGCGTGGGGGTATGTCAGTGAGGAATAGAAGAGGAACTCGGTACACACTGTGTACCTAGGCGTACACGCCGTGTACTCATGTTGGCAGGTTCAGAAAGTAAGTCGGCAGAATCAGCCATCTTCTGAACAGTTAAATGAAATATACACGGTGTGTAGTCCTAAAGTACATTCCATGTACTTTCTTTTTTTTGCTAAAATGGGCAGTAGCCTCGTTGTTTAGGCAGAACTCAATTCTTTCATTGGGTTGAGCGGGGAGAGCCGACCAAACCTGTTTCCTCCTCCCGTTCGTCCGTCCGAGACCTGATTTGATCGCTGATTAGTGCGTTGGAACCCCCTCGGTAAGGCATTGATTTATCTTTGTCCATTTTGTCTGATTTTCATTCTAGAACGAGTTATAGCCCTTTGAGCGGTTTTGAATCTTTTGTAGATTTATCGCATTTTAGACCGAATTGGTGGGTGTTACCGGAGGAGTAGCATCATGTGAGTCTCAAGTAGGTGGTGCATACCTCATTCTGTGTTTTTGAGGTTGTTTGGGTAAGGCGGCCTTTGGTGCATTTTCGGGTATTTTGAGAAGGACCCGTTTTATCTGATTTTTCATACTGTATTGTTTATGGGACATCTGGGATGTCTTTGGGTATGCCCGATTACCAGTTTGCGTAAGCGGGGCCGGGTGAGGGGTTGTTGCTCGTCGGGGCATTTTGGCTGGGGAACGCCAAAATGGTTTTAATTGAAATATGTTTATTATAAATTTTTTAGTTTAATTTTTTAAAGCATGTTATAAATTGTTAGAGGCTTTTAAGACTCAGTGCTGGTATGGGACAACACCCGGTATAGTGCAATTTGACTGTTTAGTTGGTTTTGCTTGGTTATGTTTTCTGTTTAACTATGTTATATATGCAATTGTTGAATTGCATCTGTTGGACCCTTTGGGTTGTGTTAGGTTTGGCCCGGTTGCGCTTGAGTGATGCTGATCATAGGTTAGGCCTTTCCTAGGGATACTTTGGGTGGTTTTGACCACGGGATTGGGCGTCATGGACGTCGGTTTGAGGCAGTACGACTGTTAGGTTGGGCATGACCCGGGTTACTAGGATGGTGATGCCATCGGACTTGAGCGACATGGTCGCAGGGACACAAGGTGTCAGATGTGTTAGTGGTTAAGGACTATTTTTTGTGATTACCGCTCACCCGGGACTTGAGTAGTGTGCACACCGAGATACTCCGTGATGAGGTGGTTTTGACCACTCGTGTGGGTAGAGGCCCCCGTAGTTGCAGTTAGGTATTTTGGTTGGGGGTGATTGCCGTATAAATACACGTGGGAGGTGAGGATCCTTCAGAAGATGGGAGTGCCTTCAGGACATCGATACTTGAGACACAAGGTGTCAGGAGGCACATGGTGTCGGGTTACTATTTTTGGGCATGCCTTCGGGACGTCGTACTTGAGACACGAGGTGTCAGGAGGCACATGGTACCGGGTTACTATTTTTGGGCATGCCTTAAAGACGTCGGTACTTGAGACACAAGGTGTCAGGAGGCACATGGTGCTGGGTTACTATTTTTGGGCGTGCCTTCAGGACGTCATTACTTGAGACACAGGGTGTCAGGTGGCACATGGTGCCGGGTTACACGATAGAGATTCCGGCCTTGGCCGAAGTAGGTGACACTCCATGGTGGCTGTTGAGCACCAATGGAGTTTGTGTTTATTTCTAAGTTGTACTGTTTACTACTTTCCCTAGAAATTCATGACTGCTTAAACACATATATTTGGTACGCACTGTTGGGTGGTATCCTACTGAGATTTGTCTCACACCCTGCACGGGCCCTTCGGGACGCATGCAGACTTTATGGATTTACGTGTAGGAAAGAGGCCGGCTTCAGGATCTGGGTTACGTTAGTTGTTTCATGGATATGGTACGGACCTTGAGGTCATACCTAGCTGGGGTTTACCTCATTGTGTTTACTTTTCTGTATCAGTGTGCTTACTTGTTGTAGCTAATGTTGGTTATCCATTGGCGCCCTTTTTATATTCAGTTGTGTATGACCTGCTTTGGATGCATGCTTGGTTCTTTACAGTAGTTGTTGCAGTTGATTGCTGGCATGTTATTCTGTTTAATTTCCGCTACAGTTGTTTTCTATATTGCTTCCAATATTTATTGATATTGGATATGCTTCTGCTTTGCGAATCTGGTTCGAGTCTGCTGAGTCATTTATTTCCACTGCATATTTTAGTGTTATACTCGGACCAGTACCGTTCTTATGATCCTCCGTGAGGGTATAGCCTCCCCACTATACTTAACAGACCCTCACTGCTAGCCGACAGCCTTTGGTGTGGGGAGGTGCACCTAAGGTAGTGACACCTGACCCGTTTGGCATTGTTCGGGTGGCTGGCTGGGTCAGGTATGTTACAGAGTTATTGACAAGGCTTTAGTAGCAGTTTTTTTCTAGCTACTAATGAGATTGAGACTTCTCTTTTTATTTCTGCTGGTTTTACAATTTGGGATATGGTAGACTGGAGATTGGTTGTTGTTGGAACATGATTTCTGAACTTGTTCTTGGGTGTCTGCAGCCCCAGGTACAAGGGATGGACCAATTTTCCATGGGTAGGAATTTCTATCTGATTTTTGCCCAGATTATGGTTTATACGATTTCCACCTCAGTGGCTCACTTGGTGTGTGGTGTTCTGCATTGTGATATATGACCCTTGACACGATGTAGTAAGGGAGAATTGGATCTTGGCCCGGTATGGCAAGGCTAGTTGTTGGCTTCTGATAGGCACATTTTTAGGGTATTTCAATTTCATAATTGCACGTATGCTTTGTGAAGTGATAATTCCATGTGAATGAAATATCAATTTCCATGCTTTATTTTTGTAAAATTGCATGTTGCAGGATTTTGAGTATGGCTCTTATAAGAGTAGACAGGTACTATGGTTGAGGGAGTGTAACTATCAGGATTGTGTGACTCGGTCGTCGGTTTGAGGCAATGTGAGTTGTCGGGACGGGGATGGCCCGAGTTACATTTGATACTTGGCTCTGTTAAGGGCAGGTAAGGAGGCTATGAGGCCGGGATGACGTGGGGCATGGGTTGCAATGAGGGGGAGTAAGGGTAGTTGTTAATAACTACCTTTTACTACTTTCCTTATCTGCGTAGAATATATTTTTATATATATGTATGGGTTTTCTGTCCATTTATGTATTCAGCGGGTTACTCCTTCACGACTCGATGGAGCATCAGGCCGGGGAGGATACAGTGCCGCAAGATCAGGGTCAGAATTCGGTACAGGTAGAGCACGAGCCGCAGGTGCAAGCTCAGGGACAGGATCAGGTTCAGGATCTAGTGTAGGTAGGATAGTAGCCGGGTTTGGCATCGTTCGGACCGTGGATCGACGAGCATCTCTGTACAAGCCTGGTATGCGTCTTGCAGGGGATTGACAGAGGCGCACAGAGTACAGAGCCTTCTATGGTGTATCTGATGCGTGAGTTCCAATCGCATCACCCGCCGCTTTTTCAAGGTGAGGTTGGTCCGCAAGCGGCTGAGAACAGGATAGAAATTATGCAGATGATTTTTGAGTAGCTCGAGACGCCTCCAGGGCAGAGGGTCAAGCTGGTGACTTACATGCTGAGAGGACTGGTGAAGCATTGGTGGGACGTATAGGTTCGGGCTCGTAGGCACAAGGGACTGGAATGGAAGGACTTCAAGGAAAGGTTCTTCGAGCACTTTTATCCATAGACACTGAGGGTAGAGAGAGCTCAGGAGTTCTTGAGTCTTCAGTAGGGATACATGTCCATTATGGACTACGTGGCTACCTTCACAGAGTTGTTTTGTTTTGCACCTGGTATGGTGAGCGATGATGCAACTAGGGTGAGGTGCTTCAAGGATGGATTACAACACGCCATTCGGGTATAGGTCAACATCATCAGGCTGGGTTCCTTCTCTGAGGCAGTGAATCAGGCACTCATAGCCAAGGTAAAAGAGATGGAGAAATATCGTTTGGGCAGGATGATGGCTTTAGGTGATGGTTTGGACAGTAGAAAGCCGGTACGGGATGAGTTCCAGTAGGGCAGTCAGGCCAGGGATTCAGCTAGACAACCTCGTGGGAGTTCTTCAGTGATTTTCTTCCTGTGCAGATAGTCGGGACATGTATGGGCGCAGTGCGACAGGGCTTCAAAGGAGTGTCGGGCATGTGGACAGGACGGGCATCTAGAGAGGTTTTGCAGATAGCCTTCTCAGATAGCCGGCAGGCAGGGACTAGGACAGACTCCAGCGTCTGGAGTTGGTTCAGGTTTAGTACCCGGAGAGGGTAGTCGAGGTTTAGCTGTGCGCAGAGGTCGTGACAGAGATAGTGGGACATAGCTGAGGGGTCAGTGGCCGGTTACTGGAGCAGCATCGTAGGGAGGTCAGACGTCAAGCAGCCGTGTTTTAGGCCAGGTGCACGTCGTGGAGCTGCCAGAGGCTGAGCAGGCCGGTGAGCCGATGACAGTTAGAGGTACACCGCGGTGTGACCGTGATCTCCATGTTTCCTTTTTTTGCATGACCTATAGAGGTATGTCTGTTTTGAGTGCATGAGGTGCACAGGATCTTTGTGGACTGACTAGATGCTAGTCAGTGGGTTGGAACCATCTCGGGTGCGTGATATATATATATATATGAGATGCGTGGCATCGGGGCATCATGGATGCGAGTTACTTGAGGTGTCGTGGGCATCGGGGCATTGTGGATGTGGGTTACTTGAGGTGTCGTAGGCATCAGGGCATCGTGTATGCGGGTTACTTGAGGTTTCGTGGGCATCGGGGCATCGTGGATGCAGGTTACTTGAGGTGCTAATCACCAGGACCTCATGGAGGTGGACACCGATGTGGTGCGGGTTACGTTGGGTGTCGGAAGCGACATAGGTGAACCAATGGGATACTAGGGTGATGCGTCATAGGAGGACTATGCGTCTGGAAAACAAGTTAGTAAACCCTGCTTTCTTTAAGTTTTGTTGGGTTGAGATCGGGTAAGGAAATCCCTAAGGTGGGGAGCCCCCCTTGAGGAATTTAGCTGGAACCTTTGATACTGGGGTAGTCTGGGTAGTTTAACTGGGATGGGCGTGTTCGGTGCCATCTCCTGGTTTTGTTTGGTAGCTCGGGGACGAGCTACATTAAGTTGGGGAGTTTGTAAGAACCTGGGTTTTCAGAACGGGTCAAAATCCCGACCCTGTTTGAATTTTTTACTGGTTTCTAAGGAAACTGGAAAAAATGCAGAGTTTCTGGAAATTTCCAGACTACATGCCATGTACTGTAAGTACACGCCATGTATGTGTAGGCGAGTGGCCGACCGTGTGCCCACCGAGTACATGTCGTGTCGTGACCGTGTAGTAGTTTCTTACTACACGGCGTGTAGTTTTGGACACGCCGTGTAGACCCCCGACCGTGTGAGGTAATACATGGCGTGTAGGCCATTGGCTGGGTAAGAACCAGGGACATGCCGTGTTTTCTTTGGACAAGTCGTGTAGTCTAGCCGTGTATGAGGGATATACATTGCGTGTGGGTATGTCGGTGAGGAAGAGAAGAGGAACCCGGTACACGCCGTGTACCCAGAGGTGCATGCTGTGTACTCATGTCGGCAGGTTCATAAAGTAAGTCAGCGGAATCAGCTATCTTTTGAACAGTTAAATGAAATATACACGGCATTTAGTCCTAAAGTACACGCCGTGTACTTTCTTTTTTTCGCTAAAATGGGTAGTAGCCTCATTTTTGAGTCAGAACTCAATTACTTCTTTGGGTTGAGGGGGGAGAGCCGGCCGAACATGTTTCCTCCTCCTGTTCGTCCGTCCGAGACCCGATTCGATCGCTGATTAGTGCATTGGAACCCCCTCGGTAAGGCCTTGATTCCTCTTTGGCCGTTTTTTCTGATTTCTGTTCTAGAACGAGTTATACCCCTTTGATAGGTTTTGAATCTTTTGTAGATTTACGGCATTTTAGACCGAATTGGTGGGTTTTACCGGAGGAGTATCATCATGCAAGTCTCAGGTAGGTGGTGCATACCTCATTCTATGTTTTCGTGGTTGTTTGGGTGACGCGACATTCAGCGCGTTTTCGAGTATTTTGAGCGGGACCCGTTTTATCTGCTTTTTCATACTGTATTGTTTATGGGACCTCTGGGATGCCTTCGAGTATGCCCGGTTACCAGTTTGCATGAGCGGGGTCGGGTGAGGGGTCGTTGCTCGTCAGGGCATTTTGGCCGGGGAACACCAAAATGGTTTTAATTGAAATATTATTATTATAAACTGTTTAGTTTAAATTTTTAAAGCCTGTTATGAATTGTTAGAGGCATTTAAGACCACAGTGCTAGTATGGGACAGCACCTGGTATAGTGCAATTCGACTGTTTAGTTGGTTTTTCCTGGTTATGTTTTCTGTTTAACTTTGCTATATATGTGATTGTTGAATTGCATCTACTAGACCCTTTGGGTTGTGTTGGGCTTGGCCTGGTTAAGCTTGATTGATGCTGATCACAGGTTGGGGCTTTTCCTGGGTTACTTTGGGTGGTTTGGACCACGGGATTGGGCATCATGGACGTCGATTTGAGGCAGTATGACTGTCAGGTTGGGCATGGCCCGGGTTACTAGGATGGCGATGCCATCAGACTTGAGCGACATGGTTGCAGGGACACGAGGTGTCAGATGTGTTGGTGGCTTAGAAATATTTTTGGTGATTACCTCTCACCCGGGACTTGAGTAGTGTGCACACAGAGATACTGCGTGATGAGGTGGTTTTGAAAACTCATGTGGGTAGAGTCCCCCGTAGTTGCAGTTTGGTATTTTGGTTGGGGGTGCTTTCCATAGAAAGCCACGTGGGAGGTGAGGAGCCTTCAGGAGATGGGCGTGCCTTCGGGATGTCGGTACTTGAGACACGATGTGTCACGAGGCACATGGTTCCGGGTTACTATTTTTGGGCATGCCTTCGGGACGTCGGTACTTGAGACACGAGGTGTCAAGAGGCAGATGGTGTCGGGTTACTATTTTTGGGGGTGCCTTCGAGACGTCGGTACTTGAGATAGGAGGTGTCAGGAGGCACATGGTGCCGGGATACTATTTTTGGGAGTTCCTTTGGGACGTCGGTACTTGAGACACAGGGTGTCAGGTGGCACTTGGTGCCGAGTTACACGACAGAGATTCCGGCATTGGCCGAAGCAGGTGACACTCCGTGGTGGCTGTTAAGGACCAGTGGAGTTTGTGTTTATTTGTGTGTTGTACTGTTTACTACTTTCCCTAGAAATGAATGACTGATTAAACACATATATTTGGTACGCACTGTTGGGTGGTATCCTACTTAGATTTGTCTCACACCCTACATAGGCCCTTTGGGACACGTGCAGACTTTATGGATTTACATACAAGAAAGAGGCCAGCTTCAAGAGATGGGTTACGTTAGTTGTTGCATGGAGATGGTACGGACCCTGATGTCATACCTAGCTGGGGTTTACCTCATTGTGTTTACTTTTCTGTATCAGCATGATTACTTGTTGTAGCTACCCTTGGTTAGCCATTGGCGCCCTTTTTATATTCACTTGTGTATGACCTTCTTTGGACGCATTCTTGGTTGTTTACAGTAGTTGTTGCAGTTGATTGTTGGCATGTTGTTCTGTTTACTTTCCGCTGAAGTTTTTTTCTATATTGTTTCCGCTGTTTATTGATATTGGATTTGCTTTCGCTTTGAGGGTCTGGTTTGAGTCTGCTGATTCATTTATTTCCCTACATATTTTACTGTTATACTCGGACCAGTACCGTTCTTATGATCCTCAGTGAGGGTATAGCCTCCCCACTATACCTAACAGACCCTCGCTGCTAGTCAGCAACCTTTGGCGTTCAGGGAGGTGCACCTAAGGTAGTGACACCCAACCCATTTGGCACTATTCAGGTGGATGGCCGGGTCCGAGATGTTAGAATATTAGTTTTGTGTTGCAGTGGAATCTTTAAGTTCTTGTGATCTTTATCATTGTGTTAGTTTTTTTTGTGAAACACTAGTGGGATTCCAGTATAAATAACACCATTGGTATGTCAGTATAGTTTGGGAAAAGGTTCATACCTACCCATAGTGGTTTCAGGATGATAACAACCAACCCACTTGTAACTATTGATTGATTTATAGTGGATAATATGTGTCTCAGATCATCCTGAACACAATAAGGATGCAATCACCTACTTCAATGGAAACCATTGTAAAAACACCATGTGTTGTGCCTTATTTACCTTTTCTCCTACATGTGGTATAATTGTGTTTGTGAACAGTGAAGATATGTTCACTCTTACAAGTGAAAAGTTACATATTAAAAGTGTTAAGAGAAAAAGTAAAGAAAATTGGTAAAATATTGTGCACACTGATTCACCCCCCCCCCCCCCTCAGTGTACCTGCACAATCAACTATGTAGATCAATTGGTATCAGAGAATAGGTAACACCACTCATTTTATCTATCATATTGTCCCAACTGTTTTTATCAGACTTATATGAAGTGCATATTTGAATTTGAAGAAGTAATAGAGTTGTATCAGATTAATAATTCAATTCCCATCTCTGTGAGTTCCAATAATGGGGCTTCTACAAAAACCATGAATAATAGATAAAAGAAAGAGGCAAGAAAGATGAAAAATAATTTAAATAAGAAATAGGATACGTCACAAACTATATGTATTCAGAATGGTATCCTATCATTAGCATCTATTAAAACTATTGATAAGGATATTTTTGATGAGTATGGTTCAAGTGGTGATGAAGAAGAATTTATTGAATCACTCAGTGATTTTTATTTAGAAATCAAAAATTATCTAAATAATGTTCCTACTGAATTTTTCACTTACATATTTTCTTTTTTCAAGGAACTATGTGATAAAAAATCATAGCTTGAAAACGAAGCTGAGGATATAGATCATCCTTGGAAAATAAGTTTAAAATATATAAAGTTCTCTCAAAAATTATTGATTCCAAAGAATAAATTGAATCACTTTGCAATGAACATTTCTCCTATGTTGAAAAATAATTGCAATAAAATGTATGTAAGAAATAAGTTATTGAGAAGGTCTTTAATGATATTATTCTTAAACTTCAAGAATCTCACAAAGATACCCTGAATATTAACCATTATTATTTGGAAATCAAATACAAGGATGATACATTCATCCTGGCTGAAGAATAAAAATAATAATCTATATTGCACTGTAATGAAAATTTTTACTTAGATTGAAGATGAGTTACAAATGATTATTTGTGAGAATGATTTGACTAAGATAATTCATACATAAGTGGTTCGTGCATTGGAGAAACTATACAAAACCTCAATGAACATTAAATAATTCCATCTAGAGGATAAGAAAAATAGGAATAAATAATTGACTAATTATCTACTGGTGAAAAATCATATGTATGATGATCATGTTCAGAAAATGAAGAGTCAATGGGAAGACATACTGAAATATGTTGAAGATGAGAAAAACATTCTTAACATGAAGTGTCTTCAAATGGAAGTCAATTTGAAAAATCTAAATCAAACAAAATTAATGGCTTTTTAGAAATAATTTGAATATATTGTGATATCACTTGAAGATAAAAATAATTATATAAATCTAAAATATCTAGAGTTGGAGGTCATGTTTAAAAATCTTGAGAATATTCAAGATGAATCTTCACAAAATACTAAGATCAGAAAAGCTTCTAAGAGTAATTTTGAAAATATTCTTTCTTCTTAAAAGAATCATTCAAGTGGAAATAAAATTTTGATATTACATAAATATAAATTTTTTAAAATCTCATTAAAAAAGGAAATCCTTGATCTAAAAGATTATTTTTATACTAATTTTGTTTCATTTATAAGTACAGGTTCCAAAATTAATTCTAGAAAAACATGGGTGAAGAATACAGATGATAAATCCACTATTTCATTAGAGTTTTATTTGAAGAAAAATGTGAATTTTTGTTCCCTATAAAGAGATCATATAAATAATTATATTATCGAAAAGCAAAAAAATGTCAAAACTAGCCAATTTTTAGTATAGAAGAAGAAATCAATATATTTTACCTATTGTTGGTGTTGTTGGAAATTTTAGCATCATACTATTGACTATTGTAATAATTTTTCAATACATGATAATTATAGAAGGATGGTAGTAATGGGGAGTAGATATAATTTGAATAGATATCTTACAAAATTGAGTCATAATTCATAGATGAAGAAGAATATATCCATAAAGAAGAGATTTGATTGTCTTAAATATTTCAATGATTATTGCAATATAAGTGTTCACAATTATAAGGATTGTTGGTATATACCAACCATGTACTATTCATAAGCTGATATGAAGACAAACCATAAAAAATGTAGTGGCGAAGAAGAAATATAGAAGTGAATTCCTTAGGATATAAACATGAGAAAAAATTTAAAAAAACATGAATAAAGTTATATTCGAGAAGAATGATGAAATAAATGTCACACCAAAGAAAATGTTTTTCTACTATGGAATAAGAGGACATGTAATGGATGTTTGAAAACATTTAATAAACACCAATTCTAGTGGAAGCAATCTAAAGTAGAAAAATAAATCAATCTTAGAAACAAATAACATGATTGATTTGGTGCATCAAAATAATGATGAAAATTTTAAATTTCGTGAGAGGTTGTCTAAAAGGGATAAACCTATGATTGGTTTAAATTTATGTGGAAGGTAAAAAATGTCAGGACATATTGCTGATAACTGCATGACATGGTTGTATAACAAATATAATTAGTGAATAACAAAGAATAAGAACTAATGGATTATTATATTAATAATTATACTGTGAATAATTAGTCTACACATAGGGAGAAGTATGATCATGTACCTAAAGAATGTTCAGTCATATAGCAAGAGCAGTTTGAATTGGTTAAAAATTTATATCAGTAACAGAAGAATGAAAAATCACTACTTGTTAATGTGAATAAACCTATTCCATATAAGATGATACCTAAATTAAGAAAGAAACTCATGTTTCCCCTAAATGATAAAATTTGGAAATTGAATGAAGGAGCCAGAATGATGAATTTTCATAATTATAGAGCTTAATTGAAAGGAGTTTATAGGTTTAAAAATAAATTGAATCCATGTTCTCTAACTAAAAATCATTTAAGAGCCACCTTAGTCCAACATATATTTTCTATTTGTTTCTTTTATGCTAGTAATTGAAGGTGAGGCATATATTCAGGGGGATTTCTGAGGATATGAGTGCTGTGAAAATTTTATATAGTATTTAGGAGGTTATCCATCATGGAGTTCTTTATATCAATTTCTACTAAAATTTTTTTTGAGGATCATTCTTGAAGAAAGTCAGCCATGATGAATAACATGGATGAAACTCATCCCTCTAGGGGAGAAAATATAAAAAATAACCAGAGTTGGATATATCAACTAGTATTAAATTAATATTTGAAGTTTTAGTAAGGTATTTATCTGATGATTTTAAATTCTAGAAGCTAAATCATGTTATCAAAAAGTTAATTTCTCATTTCTCTTTATGAATGACAATTGTGAATTAGAAGGGGAGAAAATTGTAATTAGATAAAAAAGGTAATATGAATTTATAAAAGGGTAAGTATATTCTTGAAAATGAATTATTTTAATCTATTTTTTAAGATGAATACAGGATATTAGTTGAATTTATTTTGAATAACTATTGAAAGAATATTTAAGTTTTGGAATCGATTTTTAAAAAATTGACAACTTTTATGTCTAGATTGATCACTATTATTTTCTATATCGGGTTATCCCATGTAGACTTAGAGATAATTAATTGATGACTTATTAATTTAAGAATGATTATTTATTCATTATCTCAAGGAGATCAATTCTAATTTTTGATATGTATAATTTCTTATGGAATGAGAATATTGAATGAGAGAAGAAGAAAATTTTAGTTGTTAAATAATGAGATGAGTTAAATTCTTTCCCATGCTTATTTCATTGGTTTTATTGTCAAGTTAGGGGAGAATAAAACATTGAAATTGAAAGTAATATGGGTATTAACAACAAATCCAATGGGGGAGATTAAAGAACCCAAATTGATTAAAGTAATATTTGTGTTTTATTTTTTTCAATAAACTTGATTGATGAAAAGTCAAGGTTATAGTGTTTTATAGTTTTTGAATAATGTAGGTTCTACCTTTGAATTATTTTTTAGGATTATTCACAAATTGGAAAGTCTATTTTTATTTGAAGAAGTTTCTTGAAATAAAGAAAAAAATTTAATGGGATGATTGTTGAACTAGTCAGTAATTCCGAAAATGTGTGTCATTGGTTATTTAAATTGACACATTGTTTACTATATTTGAAGAAGATTTGTTGATGTTTATTATAAAATGTTTTATGTTTTTATCAAATTTGAAGATTGTATGATGATTATTTTAAAATTTATGATGAAATATTTAAAATAATTAAGAAAAATATAATGTTCATGAAAATTTCATTATGAATATTTTGAGAGAATATGATTGGATTTTTTTCCTTGAATTATTATGAAGAGACAAAAATTATATAATACTATCAAAAATTATCCAATCTATTTTCAAGACCAAGGCAGATCAATCATAACCATATGTGGGACAGTGAAGGGTTGATCACGGCTGAGGGAGATCGCACTGGCTAGGCTACCAGATGGCATGGTGGGTAGAGGAGATCTCCCACATAGTGGTATAGAGGCACACATGTAGAAAAGATGGTGTCTTCCACAAGGTGGCTCTAGGAGTAAATGGAATCATATAGATTTATATTTATGAGCGGTTGATGTTGCAATCAGTAGTATAAATGATCACTGACAGTGATCTCATTTTGATGTAGGATTTTGTAAGTTGAATCAAAACCATTTGATTTTTTCAATGAATATCTTGGTTATTTTATCATCTCATCCAAACTTTGCAACTGTGAGATATTTTTTATGAAAATACTAAGCTGTTTAATCAGTGATGGACGTCATAATAAACCTCATCTTGTTCCAGAGATTTCAGTTGTCTTGTATTTCTATACTACGTCAATAGTAGCTTGAGTCATGATCTCCAAACATTATCTGAGTAATATAAATATCTAAAACTGATCAAAATATTTTGAAACTATATTTTTATCAAACAAAATGAATATCCAAAAGTTGATATACATTGAGTTTAGAAAAACATTTATTGGTGAAGGTGATGGTTCACGATCACAATATATTCTTAAGTAAAAACCGAATGATTCCTCAAGATTCTAAAATGTTCTAAGATGATATAAATTGTCAATAAATACCTTAGGGTGTTCTTATTTTTTGTTGCTGATTGAACAAACAAGTTCTCTTGTTTTCAAATAAAAACAAATTCATCATGACCCTCTAGATTGAGAAGGATAATTCTTACCTCATGATAAACTTACACAGAGGAGAATAATAGTTCTACGAATCTTTGAAAAGTGATAAACACTCTCTAAGGAGTTCTGTGAAGAATATATTTTCATAAATCATTCAAGGTTCATGATGCATTCACACATAATCCTCTTGTTTAACTGAACCAAGAATCATTTCTTGTCTGTTTTGCACAAATAAATTTCTTGTGTGTGCATTAAAAATAGAAAATGGACAGTCACACACTTGTACATGAATTCTTGTGAATATAAACTTGTGTTTGTGAATAATGTGTGTAAATGTATAGCACATAAAAGTTTGTGCATGATATATTGAGTATCTATACAATTTCACATTGATGAAAAGATTCTTGAAGTTTATAGGAGGATTTGTGCTTCTGTTTTCATGATCCAGAATCATTCAGGTTTGTGAAAAGAAGGATACATTACTTAGTGTATAGATACAAAGTGAGTGCATAATCTCATGCATACTAATCCAAGTATCAAAGATATTAAATCATGATGAATGAAATATTAATGTATGAAGATTATATGTGTATTATGTGTGAATAAGAAGACAGAAATTGATAGTGTATGTGTTTGGGTTTTTATGCAAAAAAGAGTGATCAATGTGTGTGAACATACAAGGTGTGCGTCAAGAAATAAAAAAGAAGATAGTGTATCATGCACATCCTTGTGAAAAGGATTTTAATGATATATACATGGAATAAATATTCATATGAGTACATTATTTAATGAATGTATAATTTTCATTTAATTTACAAGAATAAAACACAATGAATCGTGTGTGTAATATTTGAGTTGAGCTGAATAAATATTTTTTAGTGTATCAAAGAAGAATAAAATATACAATTTATTGATATATATTCAGTTATTCAATTTATCACTACAATTAGTTGAATTGGATGTGTTATCTTCTAAAATTTATAATATTATACTAAGAAGACATTCATATAGTTTTGTTGAATATATTGAGTGGCAGTTGAAGAGTTTTAGTTGAAGTGAGTGGGTGCAGAATCAATTTATTCTCAATGGCTCGAAGAGAAAAATTTGTTTTGTATTGAATTGGAGGCTTTCTAATTTTGTTAGTGTTATGTTTGTGAAACACTAATGGAATTCTGGTATAAATAAAAAAGGTGTAATGTGAGTATAATTTAAGAAATGTTTCATACCTACCCATAATGGTTTCAGGATGATACCTCACCAACCCACTTGTAATTTTTTATTTATTTCTAGTGGAGAATCTATGTCTCAGATCATCTTGAACATAGAAATAATGTAGTCACCAACTATATGGGGGAACCTTATCAAAGTACCTTTTGTTGTGCCTTGTTTACATTATATTGTACATGTGGTATAATTTTGTTTTTAAATAATGAAGATCCATTCAATATAACAAGTGATAAGGTACATATTAAACGGTGTAAGAGAAAAATAAAATAAAATTGGTAAACACTTGTGTACACTGATTTATCCCCCCCCCCTCAGTATACCTACATGATCCAATTGGAAATTCAATTGTAATGCCTCGACCCCAGTTACCCAGAGTCTGTGCATTATTGCGTAACATTGGAATGATCACAAAAGATCAAGTATCAAAAGACCGAGTAGTTTAGTAGCCTTGGAAACACTAGATACATTCATAAGTCTTACATTACATCATAAATTAAAACAAAACTACAACAACATATTGTCTTCATATCCCCTCATATTATCCCTACAGGTCATTCATAATATACTTCTTCACATCCTGTAAAAATTAAAACATTGAAAGGGGTGAGATCAGATGCTCAATAAGGTTAACAATATAGCGGAAGCTTTCATAAATAAACATAAACATTTAAGGCAATTTATAACTAAAAAAAGCCTTTTAAACATGAACTTCAGTATAATATGGCAAAATAAAATGAAATAATGCCATTTACTTATTCACATGGATATTCTACTGGTCGAATAATCACATGCAATATCAATAACCACTTTCATAATGATGGAATGCAAAATGTTAGACTATCATAACTATGTAGCCAAGGCATCGTGCCAAGACTACAAATAAGATATTGTCAAGGCCTTGTGCCAAGACACTAGTTTGTCTCAGGAGACCTGCCGATGCATCGAGGAGCCATAGCGGGATCCACCCGTCACTTATTAAGTCTAATGCATTCCTCATATGAACAGGTTTAAACATATCGTAAACCATAACATAATCGTATCACATAAAACATAAATAAAGGAAACATAACATTTTTATATTTCAATCACAAGATATCAATATAACACATTGATATAATAAAAACACTTTCAAAACCATTTTCAATACCAAAATAAAGGAAAATTAAATCTTGGTATTTATTTTTCATTTAAAAATAGTTATGGCTTGTAGAGGAAGCCGAAACTCAAATAATGGTCATGGCGGTGAAGAAGTTGTTGTCGCCGCATACGTACAACAAGAAAAACATTCATTTTTGTCATTTATTAAAACACTTCATATAAAAATATTCCTTTTGAATAAACCTAAAATTCAAAAGGGTTTATACACCGTATAAAAGAAATTTGTATATAAAACAAAATATGCCTCAATGAATAGAGATTGAGACGAAGTCCCTTACAAAGATCATTTTTTAAATCAAAAAGATATATTATGTTTATTAACCATATGTACACATAATGAAACTATAAATACAAGATAGGACATAATAATATCATGACATAATTTTAAAGTAGGAGATTAACCCAAAGAATGGAAATTGGGTTAAGAAGTTCCCTTACCTCGTGTCTGACTTGACTCGACCATTCTTTAACCTCCTGAATAATAAACTAGAGTTAATTTATACTTTCTTTAGAACCTTTTTCAAGTTTATTATTCCTTTTATATCACTTATTACCATGTTATTAACATTATGTAATTATTTATGTTAATAACGGTCATTTTGTCGATCTTTGGTACTTAAGTCAAAAATAAACTTCTTATAATTACAAGTTGTTTATGTGGTAGAATATCCATTATCTTTAGAATTATATTCACGATGTATATATCATATATATCATATATATCCAGTATATACATTCATTAATAATATTACGTAACATTTAGAGGTAATAAATGAAATGCACCGTTTATGGAGACGGTAAACTGTACGTACGCATAAACGCTACTTTCATTTCTATTTCGTATTTAATGGAATGAAATCATAATGATATAAAGGGATATTATAATTAAAGTATAATATAATATATAATATCATTTAATCCATCCTTTATATATCCCACATATGGCATTAACGATTCAAAACACTTTGAGGGGGCGGTAGTCCGCACTTCCTAAAATGAAATTATCATGTTTACCCATAATGGAAATCATAAAGTTATGCCATAAATGAGAAATAAATAAGAATAATGAAATCATAAACATAATATATATATCATATATGAAAATAGTGTCATCAAAATGGCCACCATTAGAGGTGTTAAAAGAATATTGAACAATCATCGTTTCGTGAGGCAGTATTTCGCCACCCACAGAAATAGTATGTTCTTTAAACAGTAGACGAAGGTGTGTGTAAGTGTAAATAAAATACTTCTCATAAAAACATCCTAGTATATTGAAGATACTGGTTTTGTTACAAAAGAAAGGAATAAAAATAGTTTAAGGGGTTGGAGAAGCAAAATAAAACAAAATGACATAAGAGAAGACATTACCTTAAAATTGGGTAACTCTTTTTTAATTTGAGCCAAAGGCTTCCTTGGGAAGAATTCTGCCCAAAGTGAGGCTTCTAAGAGTAAGATAAGTACGTTGAGAGAGTATTTGGGAAAAGTTTGGCGAAGCCAAATGGATTTGAAGGTGTGAATAAGGTGGTAGTGGTGGGCGCCTTTTATAAGAGGAGAGGAGGGGCACTCTTGGAAAGTCATGAAATGATACTTTATTATATAATGAGTTTCGGATTTTAAAGGTCCCACACTTATATATTTCTAGGATAAGGTGATAAGGGTTAGAAATATACTCATCCAATAGGTTTTTCACAAGTTTAAGTCTTAAATTTTACATTATCTTTTCATTTTATTTAAATCGTTAATTAATGAGGTAATCACTGCATCATCGTGGTGTTATAAAATAATTAATTTATTTAATGTAAAAAATTTATAAAAAAATTATCATGATGTAGGAAATATTTTTGGATTTCCAATGAATATTTATATTCGAAACTTTACCTTATATAACCACATGTAATAATTTTTTTAATAAAACAACTCATGTTTGTGACAATTTTATTTTTACTTTAAATAAAAAGTTATTGTTGTCATTT
This sequence comes from Viscum album, assembly GCA_963277665.1. Lineage (NCBI taxonomy): Eukaryota > Viridiplantae > Streptophyta > Magnoliopsida > Santalales > Viscaceae > Viscum > Viscum album. The sequence goes on from OY728126.1 coordinate 1,026,232,903, forward strand.
TCTTACCCATGTAGCTCCATGGGGTCCCCAAGTTAACCCATGGATTTTATTGGTCGTCCATGACTCATCAAATAAGTTTAGAACAAGTTTCAAGGACATTTCATATTATTATAATATTATCTTTACCTTAAATTTCACTAGTTACCTTTAATCGCGATTAATAAAACATAAAAGTTATTGTTCACCAAAAAATTATTTTAATCCCATTGAACCACATTTTAAATCCTAATGAAAAACATGTATGTCGGATTTTTGAAAATCAAATAATAGAAGTGCTAATGTTTCATTTAAATGAAAAATCAGTTTTTTAACTACCACTTAGTGGTTTCACTATTCATCAAAAATTGAAGTTTTTCAGAACAATGTCAAAATTTCACCCTAAGTTATAATTGATATTCTGAATTCAAAATTGATGTCTATTTTAAAAAATTACAAACATATAAGTTTCATTAATTAATTTTATAATTAATTTCTGCTGTCACAACAAATAGCGTGTTTTTAAGAAACAATATATATCAAAAGATTGACAATTGTTTATGTCATATTTCAAAGTGAAATTAATTATAATGACCACCATTGGATAAAATGGTAAAAATATATTCAAATTATACTTTAAAACCACTCAATATTATAATTTATCACAATAAATTATTTTGATTAAAAAAGTTGTTTTTAAGTATTTTTCACTATTCATAAAAAAAATTGGAAGTTCTCAGAAAAATAACAAAAATTCAACATAGGCTAATTTCGATATTCCGAATCCAAAAATGAAGTCCATTTTGAAATATAAAATATATATAATTTTAAAAAGTGGGTATTACTATTCATAATTGCTACTTTTATTGGTCTCGGTGTGTTAGAACTCGAGGTTGCGTACAACACACGCTGCTCTATTATTCAAAGAGAAGCATACCCTGGAAGCTTGGGGTGTTACATTCTCCCCTCCTTCAATAAATTGCGTCCTCACAATTTACAATTTTTCTTCGAAAATAAAAGGTTGAAAATAGAAAATAACTTTGTGGAAAACCCACATCGGAAATAAGGTTAATAAAATTTAACCTTAATAAGTGGGAAAGGGAAATGAAAAAGTCACCACCAAATTATGATCTCGATAAGGAGAACATTGGTGGAAATTAGAGACATATAATTGGAGGAAAAACATAAATATTTGTAGGGAGTGATTGAGGTCATCAATCACAAACAAGTGTAAAGTTGAGGGCCTCAAAGCCCTCAATCTATGTTGATTTAAAATATTATCAGTTCAACAAGACATAAGGTATTATTATAACACATTTTTTGTTTTAATATCACTTTACTAAGGTTTAAGAATTAATTTATTCATAGAATAAGAGATAGGTATATATATATTTATGCTTGACAAGTAGAGTTTCAACCTTTAACTAATTTCTACCACAAACTCATCTTTCACTCAAAAAGATAACAGAACTAAAAAATAGTATATTTATCCTAATCGTACAAGGTTCAAAATATTAACACATACCATTTAGATTAGGAAAAAAAATTTGTAATAACCAGGGACTTCATGTAGGCTAGTGGTAGGTAATAAAGGCCCATCACACTATGGTTGTGGGTTCGATTCCTGTAGCTTTGTCCGACGCAATGGGTTATCCCCTAATCTGCTGGTTGTCCTTTTCCTAAAAATATAGTATTATAATATTCCAAAATAAATCTTCAGAAATATTTTTACCTTTAAAAATACTATCCAAGGTTTAACTTAATCCATTCCAACCTTTATAGTTATCCAAAATACCTCTGTCCAGACTTTCTCTAAAAGGTCTCTAAATTCCAAAATCAATTGTAACATCAGATTCCCCAAACAAAGTAAATTTTCTCTTATTGTCACATACTAAAAATATGATTACCTTCATCATATTAAAACCTTAATGAAAAAAACAAGTACTGCAGTACAATCCTTATATATATCACATTATTCTTATAACCCTAATATAATCCTTGAGTCCAAAATCACCAATACATTAATTATTCCACTTCAACTTTATTAACAGCATAAGATTGTCCTTGATCCCTTGGCCTTTTCTAAGGTAAGTTTCCCTGATTCTTAGGACATTCATTTTCATAATGCCCCATTTCACTACAATTATAGCATTCAACATTGATAGCCTCTTTCTTTCCCTTGCAATCACGATCCTGGTGACCTTTTTCTCCATATTTATAACAAACTCTCATTCCTTTCAGGCAAGTACCAAGATGATTCTTCCCACAATTATCACATAATGGAAAATCCTTCTTTCCCTTTTTCCCTTTATCTATCTCTTGTTCCACCGTTCTCTTCTTCTCTTGCTTTACTTTATTGTCATAAGATTTAGAGAATTCCTTTTCTGTCTTGATAGCACATGAGACAATATCTTCGTACGATGAGAAATATTGTGAGACTAAGGCTTGACGGAGAAAGGGTTTTAACCCATCAAAAAAACTATCAATATTACTTATTGGGTTACGTATATAATCTACTGCATGCCTTGCTAACCTTGTAAAGTTGGCCTCATACTTTGCGACATTCTCATCCTCCTTCTGCCTCAGACTCAGAAATTGCCTTTCCATATCTGCTCAATGGTCATGTGGAAAGCATTTTTCTAATAAAATTTCCTTAAACTCCCTCCATTACATACTTGATACTTCATCATCTTCCTTTTTTTTGATCAATGACCACCATTGATCAGCATCTCTAGTGAGGCAGTAAACTGCCATGATAAAATTTTCCCTTTCACTACTCCCCAAGGCATGGCATATTTTCTCTAAGGAATTTATCCATTTCTCAGCTACTAAGGGATTTGTACCCCATTAAATGTTGGTGGTTCTTGTCTCATGAAGTGGTCTAACATTAATCCTCCACGTTGTGGATCAGGGTACTCCATACAAGTAAGGTTATTATTCATAACCTGAGTGAGTTGTCCCAGTATGGTGATAAGTTGATCAGCACCAGTTGTATCTCCAGCTCCACAATAATTATCTTGATCAGGAAGGAAATACCTACATAGAGTGTGTGCATTTATACGGTTTCCATTCCTCCCACTAGGCGCCATTTCTAAACAATGGCATAAACTAGATTAGTTTATGAGTCAAAATACACAATTCCATACTTGTAAAACACTTAACATAAATTGAACTATTTATGGATATAATCCATAATCATAAAAATGTTTTCTTTGAGGAATTAGATACTCATAATCCCTTCATAATGGTTTGTAAAGAAAATGGTAATTATCCTAAGAATATCCCTCGGGAGTGTCGTAACCAAGAGTGCAGCAAGGCCCATTGTCGTGCACCAGTTCCTGTTCGATTCTAGATCAAAGCGGTGTTTTTGGGTTTTAACCCTAGGTACATCTGTGCCAGAGCCGCCTCTACCTGCTCGTATCCAGACAGGGATGTATTGCTCGGAAAACTCACAAAATCTCTATAATACCAAAATTCTAGGAAGTTCTTCTATACTAGTCCTCAAAGTCTATCTTAGGGCTATGTGTTCTAATCAAGGTTTTTCTAAATCTAGCTTCCAAGGTTAGTACTAAACTGCCTCTAATACCAACTGTAATGCCTCGACCCCAGTTACCTATAGTCGGTGCATTATTGCATAACATTGGCATGATCACAAAAGATCAAGTCTCAAAAGACCGATTAGTTTAGTAGCCTTGGAAACAGAAGATACATTCATAAGTCTTACATTACATAAAAAATTAAAACAAAACTACAACAACATATTGTCTTCATATCCCCTCATACTATCCCTGCAGGTCATTCATAAAATACTTCTTCACATCCTGGAAAAATTAAAACATTGAAAGGGGTGAGCTCAGATGCTCAGTAAGGATAACAATATAGCGGAAGATTTCATAAATAAACATAAACATTTAAGGCAATGTATAACTAAACAAAAGCCTTTTAAACATGAACTTCAGCATAATATGGAAAAATAAAATGAAATAATTGCATTTACATATTCACATGGATATTCTACTGGTCTAATAATCACATGCAATATCAATAACCACTTTCATAATGATGGAATGCATAATTCTAGACTATTATAACCATGTAGCCAAGGAATCATGCCAAGACTAAAAATAAGATATTGTCAAGGCCTCGTGCCAAGACACTAGTTTGTCTCATGAGACCTTCCGATGCATCGAGAAGCTATAGCGGGCTCCACCCGTCACTTATTAAGTCCAATTCATTCCTCATATGAACAGGTTTAAACATATTGTAAACCATAACATAATCATATCACATAAAACATGCATAAAGGAAACATAACATTTCCACATTTCAATCACATGATATCAATACAACACATTGATATAATAAAAACACATTCAAAACCATTTTCAATACCAAAATAAAGTAAAATTAAATCTTGGTATTTAATTTTCATTTAAAAAAAGTTATGGCTTGTAGAGGAATCCGAAACTCAAATAATGGTCACGGTGGCGAAGAAGTCGTTGTCTCCATATACGTACAACAAGAAAAACATTCCTTTTTTTCATTTAGTAAAACGCTTCATATAAAAATATTCTTTTTGAATAAACGTAAAAGTCAAAGGGGTTTATACACCGTATAAAAGAAATTTGTGTATAAAACAAAATATGCCTCAATGAATGGAGATTGAGACGAAGTCCCTTACAAAGATAATTTTTTAAATGAAAAAGATATATTATGTTTATTCACCATATGTACACATAAATAAACTATCAATACAAGATAGGACATAATAATATCATAAAATAATTTTAAAGTAGGAGATTAACCCAAAGAATGGAAATTGGGTTAAGAAGTTCCCTTACCTCATGTCCGACTTGACTTGACCGTTATTTGACCTACTAAATAATAAACTAGAGTTAATTTATAATTGCTTAAGAACCTTTTTCAAATTTATTATTCCTTTTATATCAATTATTACCATATTATTAACATTATGTAATTATTTATGCTAATAACGACCGTTTTGTCGATCTTTGGTACTTAAGTCAAAAATAAACTTCTTATAATTACAAGTTGTTTATGTGGTAGAATATCCATTATCTCCAGAATTATATTCTTGATGTAGATATCATATATATCATATATATCCAGTATATACATTCATTAATAATATTACGTAACATTTAGAGGTAATAAATGAAATGCACCGTTTATGGAGACGATAAGCCGTACGTACGCATGAACGCTACTTTCATTTCTATTTCGTATTTAATGGAATGAAATCATAATGATATAAAGGTATATTATAATTCAATTATAATATCATATAAAATATCATTTACTCCATCCTTTATAAATCCCACATATGGCATTAACGATTCAAATCACTTTGAGGGGGCGGTAGTCCGCACTTCCTAAAATAAAATTATTGTGTTTACCCATAATGGAAATCATAAAGGTATGCCATAAATGAATAATAAAGAAGCATAAGAAAATAATAAACATAATATATATATCATATATGAAAATGGTGTCATCAAAATGGCCACCATTAGAGGTTTTAAAAGAATATTGAACAATCATCCTTTTGTGAGGCAGTATTTCGCCACCCACGGAAACAGTATGTTCTTTAACCATTAGACGAAGGTTTGTGTAAGTGTAAATAAAATAATTATCATAATAACATACTATTATATTTAATATACTGATTTTTTTACAAAATAAAGTAATAAAAAGAGTTTAAGGGGTTGGAGAAGCAAAATAAAACAAAATGACATAAGAGAAGACATTACCTTAAAATTGGGTAACTCTTTTTTGATTTGAGCCAAAGGCTTCCTTGAGAAAAATTATTCCCAAAGTGAGGCTTCTAGGAGTAAGATAGGGAAGTTTAAAGAGTATTTGGGCAGAGTTTGGCTGATCCAAATGGCTTTGAAGGTGTGAATAAGGTGGTAGTGGTGGGGGCCTTTTATAAGAGGAGAGGAGGGGCACTCTTGGAAAGTCATGAAATGTTACTTTATTATATAATGAGTTTCGGATTTTAAAGGTCCCGCACTTATATATTTCGAGTATAAGGTGATAAGGGTTAAAAATATACCCATCCAATAGGTTTTTGACAAGTGTAAGTCTTATATTTTACATTATCTTTTCATTTTATTTAAATCGTTAATTAATGAGGTAATCGTTGCATCATCATGGTGTCATAAAATATTTAATTTATTTAATGTCTAAAAATTATAAAAAAAATATCATGATGTAGGAAATATTTTTTGCTTTCCAATGAATATTTTTAGTCGAAAAGTTATCTTATATAACCCTATGTAATAATTGTTTTAATAAAACAACTCATGTTTGTGACAATTTTATTTTTACTTTAAATAAAAAGTTATTATTGTCATTTTCTTACCCAAGTGGCTCCATGGGGTCCCCAAGTTGACCCATGGATTGTATTGGTCGGACATGACTCATCCAATAAGTGTATGACAAGTTTCGAGGTCATTTCATATTATTATAACATTATCTTTACCTTAAATTTCACTAATTACCTTTAATCACGATTAATAAAACATAAAAGTTACTATTCACCAAAAAATTATTTTAATCCCATTGAACCAAATTTTACATCCTAATGAAAACCATGTATGTCTTATTTTTTAAAATAAAATCACAGAAGTGTTAATGTTTTATTTAAACGAAAAATCAGTTTTTTAACTACCACTTAGTGGTTTCACTATTCATCAACAATTGAAGTTTTTCAGAACAATGCCAAAATTTCACCCTAAGCTATAATTGATATTCCAAATTCAAAAATGATGTCTATTTTACAAAATTACAAACATATAAGTTGCATTAATTAATTTTATAATTAATTCCCGCTATCACAACAAATAGTGTGTTTTTAAGAAACAATATATATCAAAAGATTGACAATTGTTTATGTCCAATTTCAAAGTGAAATTAATTCTAATGACCACCATTGGATAAAACGGTAAAAATATATTCTAATTATACTTTAAAACCAATCAATAGTATAATTTATCACTATAAATTATTTTGATTAAAAAAGTTGTTTTTAAGTATTTTTCACTATTCATAAAAAATTGGAAGTTCTCAGAAAAATACCAAAAATTCAGCATAGGCTAATTTAGATATTCCGAATCCAAAAATGAAGTCCATTTTGAAATATAAAATATATATAATTTTAAAAATTGGGTATTACTATTCATAACTGTTACTTTTATTGATCGCGGTGTGTTAGAACTCGAGGTTGCATACAACACACACTCCTCTATTATTCAAAGTGGATCGTACCCTGGAATCATGGGGTGTTACATCAATCCTATGTCCATTGATTTTGAATGGGTACTTGGTTCCTTTTTCGTTAATCTGAAATCATCTTGAGTATTGAATTGAATAACATTACTTGGTCTCCTATATGAAACTATTTTTTTGGATGATCTTATCATGATCCACTCTTGTTATTTATTTATAGATTTTATAATTCTAAAAATCTTCTCATCTAATTTATTTTAGATGTTTTTTCTATAATATCCTATCTCTTCCAGCTATGTATAGGTCTATATTCATCACCTCATAGCCCAATATGATTAATACTCTAATTTCATGGGTAGTTGGAAGCTTTTTCCATAAACCAACCTCTATAGGATCATTCAGATGGGGGTTTTTTAGGATTTACAAAAATCCAATAATTTTAATTCTAATATTTGACTCTAATACTTCCTATTTGGTTTCATAGTTTTTTCCAATATTATGTTAATCCCCCTGTTGGACACTTTAGCTTGGATATTGGTCTATGGGTGATAAGATGTTGATTTATTATAATGTAATCCATATTTTTTTATAAAATCATCTATTATCCAATTAAAATAGTTATTTCCTTGGTCAATGATTATTGATCTTGTAATTACAAACCTAAAATTTATGTTAGAATAGAACAAAGTACCTATGACCTTGGCATTGTATGTTTTGGTGGCCTTGGATTCTACCCATTTCCAAACATAATCTACAGCTAGAAGAATGTAATAATTTAAAAATAATATTGGTAAATTTAACATAAAATATATTCCAAAAACATTAAAAAATTCAAAAAAACTAATGAGTCTTTGAGGTATTTCTTATTTTATAAATTATTTCTAGAAAACTGACATTTTTCAAAAAAAATCAAAACTCGTGTGCATATTTAAATAAAGTTTGACAATAAATTATAGATTTCAAAACACTGAATTCAGATATCTAAGGTCCAAAATTCCCTCCACAATCTAGTGTGTGATATATTTCAAAAACAAATTATATTTCACTTATAGAATAACATCTTCATATTACTTGATCACTATATATTTTATAAAAGAATGGATCTTCCCAAATGTGAAGTCTTGAATCATGTTCCGTTTTTTTTTTCATTTGTGATGAATTTAAATGACATGGTGCCTAGGAATTCACTAGATAATTCACTATATATACATATCATGGTATATCTTCTTAAAAAAGTACATCTTTTCTCTTAGAAGGTGATCATTCAGTGGATTATTTTCTTGAAATTGTTTTGTCTGCTGTGTTGGGTAGTATACTCAAGTTATCATCCACTTAGTTCCTAGATCCCTTATTATCTTTGATTTTAAAGTTTAAATCTTGTATAAGTAACATATATCTCACAAGGCCAAGATTTTATTTATCCTTTTTCATCATATATATCAAGGATTCATGATCATAAACTAAAATAAATATTACTCCAAGAAAATATGATCTCAATCTATCTCAAGTAAAGTCAATGGAAAAAATATCTTTTTATGTTTTTGTGTAGTCAAATTGGGAAGGTAATAAAGTTATTGAGTAATTGGAAATGACTTGTGGCCTACCCTACATCGTGTGGGAAAGGACTTCTCCAAATTCTTGGTTGGAAGCATCACAAAGTCATTTAAATGGATGTTCCCAATTTGGTGGTTGCATTATTAGTGGGGTTAAAAATATATTTTTAAATACTCAAGGGATTATCTTAATTAATAATTAAATATAAATTAATATTCTTTTAGAATTGACCAATATATATAGAGAACAATATTACTAAAATCCCTTATAGACCTCTAATTATAATCTACATATACTAATAAAGATCTAACATGTTTTATATGGATTTGATATAGAATAAATTTTATCACATTGATTTTTTATTTATCCAATTCAACGCCTTTCCGTGAGATCACATTCCCAAGGATTAATCCTTTTCCACCATAAAATTAAACTTTTAAAAATTCAAAACAAGATTATTTTCAATAAAATTATTTAATACTCTTTTCTGATTTTCCAAAAAATAGTCAAAATAATTTATTAATATAGTGAAATCATTTAAAATGCCTCAAGTTACTCCTCAATATGATCTAAGAAATTATGTACCATGCACCCATGAAATGTATTTGGGGAATTAAATAGCCTAAATGAAATTCTCTTGTAATAAAGGGTACTAAAAGGACATGAAAAAGTTGTATTCTTCTAATCATTAGGAGTAATAGGAAAATGTAAATATCCTAAAAATATATCTAAAAAGCTATAATTAGTTCTCTATGATAACACTCTAACATATGATAAATTAATGGAATGGGTAAGTGGTATTTACTAGTTACTTGGCTAAGTTTTATAGAGTCTATACACACTATCTAGTTATTCTAAATTCTCATAATAATTAATTCATTCTGTTCATTATTTAAAATGGTCATATCTATATTCTTTAGAACTACATAAATAGGGATGACCCATTATGAATCAAATATTAGGTATATGATGTCATCCTCCAAAATCCTATTAATTTCCTTCTTCACTACCTCCATCAAAGTGGGATTCATCCTTCTAGGGGTCTACCTAATAGGTTTTGAATCACCATCAACAATAATTTTATGTAAATATATTCTTGGGTTTATTCATCACATACCACCTAAGATTCATCCTATTTATTTAATATTATTTATAAAAAGTTAAATCAAATTTCTTTCTTGGGTTAAAAATATATTATTAGAAATTATCGCTAGTAATTTTTCTCCTTTCATCAAGTGCACATATGTTTATTCAATTAGAAATGGTTTTAATTTCAAAATGTGGGGTTCATGCAAGAGATAAAAATAAATTGAGGTTCTTTAAATCATGAGGCTTTAATTGTATACACACATAGAAACATATCAGCTTCTTCTTCATGAAAAAAATCATCATATTCAATATAATCTTAAAAAGGTACCTCTTATTTCCATTTTAAAACATAATCTCTAGAATTATGGATAGCTCTATTATCCTGAGGATTTTTAATAAAAAATATTCTCTTAAAAAAATTCATCAATAATACATTATTTTCATTGGTTTCACCCCCATAAAAGTTGTAAATTGAATGGGGTGAGTAATCATTTAAAGGGTACCTCATAGAGTAAAAAATATTAAAGTGAATAGTACTATCTCTAAGACTCCATGGTGATTTTTCCTTCACAAACATTAATGATGGTGCTTACTATTTTCAAGAATGGACTCCCCAAAATTATGGGTTTATGTGATTGGATACTATCTCATTCCATGTTTACTGTATATATATGTATGTTGGGTGGATCATATCTTGTACTTTCATAAGTACGTCCTCCAAAACTTTTGATGAAAATATAGTGGATCAATTTGCAAGTTGGACCACCACTCTTGGGATTTAAAATATCATATATGTAAATATGTAAAAACTAATTAGGGTATTACATTTATTGAAGCACCAAGATCACACAAAGAATCTGAAAATTTTAAAGAGCCTATAAATCAAGTAGGAGAAAATATCCTTGGATATTGACATTTGGTTGGTAATTATGGTGTGATATAAGCATAGACACTTCTCCCCAAATTTATTCCTTTGTTGTATTAAATCCTCATATTCTGGGTGTAATGGTACTTGATGAAATTGGAATACGTGGGAATATAATTGAGAGATTATAATATAGGAATTTTGATTTCAACCTTCTGGAATGTTTTAAGGAACTCTTTTTGAAGTTCTTCTTCTTGGATCTTTTTGGAATGTGTCATCCTTTATGGAAAAATAAATGGAAGACCTTCTTTTTCTCTTTGTTTCTTTTTCCATTGTGTTTTAGGATTCTTATTTCTCACTGTTACACCTTCATCATTATCATTATTTTCTTCTTTATTATTGGGATACGGGTCATGTTCTTCATCCATGGGTTTTTTTTCTTCAATTTTCTCTATAGTCTATTTTTCCAGTCTAGGTTGTAATTTTTTAAGTCAAGGGTCCTTAAATTCCTATTATTTATTTCTAACGGGGTTATTTTATAACTTTTTTCGTGTATTTAGATGAAATTACTTACTAAATATGGTGCTTATAACACTCACATTTTTCATTGTTTTTGGGACTATTTGGGCAAGTAACTTCCCTAGGTATTTTGATAGAATGTCAATAAGGTTTTCAACTATGTTTTTCAGATTTTCCACTTTATAAATCAGTTTTGAAAAATATAATAATTTTTTCATGTATAAAAGGTTTCAATTGTGTATATATGATCATAGGCTCTATTTTTTTGAAAATGAGGTGGTTATTGTTGGTAAGTAGGTGGGTTTTAAGGTTATTTTAATGGATGTTTAAAGTGTGTTGGGTGTTTATATTGATATTATAATAGATGTTGACGTGGATATTTTTGGTGAGGGGGTCTGGTTTGGTTTTGTTGGTTTCAAAATCTATACTAAACTTGGTTAGGCTCTCTCCATCCTTGGTTTTTTTATAATTTTCCTAGTTGAAATTTTTTTGCAAAACTTCTCATGCCTTGCACTTTAGTAAACTGGTTAGTATAATGGTGGAATGATGAGAATAAACCACATACCTTTTCCAATGATTTTGTTTACTAACTTATTTAAAATCCTTTTGTATCACAAAACTAGCTATCTCTTCAAGTTTGGATTGTAGAAATAGACCTAAATCATAGGTTCTTACCTCATGAGTTCCTCCCATACCTATACCTATTATACTGAATTATTAGAAGTTCTATAAAACCTTATCAATCAATACCTTAGCTTATATTGGTGAATTTTCAATCAAATATTATCTTGATGATATATCGATAAGGTTCCAATCATTGTCAAGAAATCCTTGGTAGTAGGAAAACATTGATGTTCCTCAAATATTTTATGGGGAGAAGTACCACTTAGTTTTGTGAACCTATCCCAATACCCCTAAATAGTTTCTCTAAATTCTTTTCTAATGGAATAGATCTCTTTTATGATGGATAGGCTTTTATAGTTGTGAAAAGTATTTATATGAATTATCTTATTAATTTATTCTAGTCGTGTACTTTACATTGTTATAGGTTGTAAAACTATTCATTGGTAGCTTCATCATGTGAAAAGGTAAATTCCCTCCTCTTTACATATTCCTCATATACTCCTCAAGTTTTTAGTGTTGAACACACTAATGTGAATCTTTATAAGTGTTTTTTGGCATCCTCACCCATAAGGCCATAGAATTTTGTCGATCGTTAAATTAATCCAATTTTTAGTTCAAAGTAGTTTTTTATTTCAGACATAGATATCTAAGTATTCTGATTATTTAATTATGTTGAAGGTCTCTAAGGTTCTAGTTAGGGTTTCTAGCCATAATTTTATGATCTAAGTGAACACATAAGGTTTCACTTTACCATTAAAGTGGGATTTTCTCAAATTCAGATTGAAATTTTATGTTTCTAAGTCTATTAAACAAGGTTCATTCAATTTTAGGATCTAGTGGGTAAAGATTAGTGTTAATGATTATATTCATGAAATTTAAGAATTATGTTCTTAAAACTACATCCCTAAGAATGCTTCTATGTTTTGACATGAGCCTCTCATAAAGTGTGAAAAAAATAAATTATATCCCAAGTTAGAATGAAGTATAGTTGTTAACCTAGTTTTAATCCATGGAGGATTTCAAAACAATCAAGTTATCACATTTAAATTAAAGGTAAAGGGGTATGTTTTTTGTTGTGATTATTTGAAAACTAAAGTGATGCATTAAACAAGGGTTGAAATTTTATTAAAGAAAAAATTGACATTTTTAGGGTTGGATTTTTTTTGCAATTCCATCATAGTATACAAAGTAGATTTAATATTTCTTCGATTTTTAATGATAAATTTCATTCTTCTTAATCGAGTTAACAATCACCCTTTCATGATGGAAATAATAAAAACCACTCCTATGTGCATGAAAGATCAGGAATCACACATAAATTACCAAGGAAAACCCCTATTGATAATTTTTACCCTAAGAAATACAGAAACAACTAATTGTTTCCACACACACACTAATGATCACTCAATACTCACCACCCAGCATAGTCCATATAATCAATAAAATATTCACTAGGTAGAGGGAGATTACATAACTTCAACCAAAGATATAAATAATGAATAACAATAAAACCTAGAATACAATCTCATTAAGAGAACTGAGAACCACTATAAAAAAAATCATTCAATAGAAAAAAAACAATTCTTTAAAATGAGAGACTTAAGAATTACAAAATTGGTTATCATTACTTACCTAATCACTCAACTATTAACCCTCAATTCAAGAGTACATAAAGAATAATGGTAAAAATAATACTTTAATAATAGAAAATAAAAGTAAAAAAATCCTCTAGTGTGCCTCCACTCTTATTTTCTCAATCATAACTTCCCTTTTTATTCTCCCAGATAGTGGGAAATTTTTTTAAAATAATCCAGCCTTTAACTCATATCTTCAAAAATTCCCATGAATATTCAGCATGACTTCATGATAAACTCCATGTGGCAGCAACATCACAATTTTCAATCTCATGAATGAATAATTAATTCCCTTTTGAACTATGGTTTTAATCTTCTTTGAATCACCCCATAATCATTGAATATTTATCTCTATATTCCTATTTTATACTTTTTAAAGATATTTATGGATACAACTATATATTTCATGATTTTATGAATTTATAGATTGTTTATATTGATATAGAATAAGTTTGGTGAAGTTTATTAGTTCTTTCATGGATATCTATTTATAAATTATTATGGATACTTATTTTATTATCTTTATTTCTACTATTATTTCACTCTGATGTGTGGGTATAGTCTCCCCACTATAACTCCTTAGGCACATGCTACTAGTTAGGGAAGTTTTTTGTGTACGAGTAGGTGCACCATAGGAAAAATAGAAATATTTGGCAAGGCATCAATTAATGGTCCTGGATTGGAGGATGTAACAAGTTAGAGGATCACATCATGGTATTTAAAGGTGTTAAATATAAAATAGTTTATATATTTTTAGATTTTGTTTGACTAAAAATCATAACAATAAGAAGGATATCACATTGTGATCAAGTAGAGGAAGCAAAAGACTATGTCTCGGTTAGGATCATCATGACGTGAGTAGGCTATTTCCAGAATAACTAGAAGATTCTATTAGAATTTAAAAATATAGTATTTTAATAAATTTTGGGGAGTTGACTCATCCCAATTGGAATAATTTTACCACATATGAATCTATGGGATATTTGAAATGATCATGGGGAAGCAGAAGCAATCCCAACCTTCAGATTAAGGGTTGGATGCATAAAATTCTCTATAAAAAACTTTTAGTAGTTTTGGAAGAGGGGGATAAATATTGAATATCTGGATTACACGAGAGGGTAGCCTAAATATATTGATGTATCTAGTTCATATAATAATAATGGGGATGATTCGTAGATGATTTTATTTAAAATATTTGGTTCTTTAAAGAAAGAATTCAAAATAAGGAGGATTTATACTACTACATATAGATTTTGAAGGAGTAGAACATGATGATTCTTATATGGAATTATATTCATCTAGAGGAAGAAGTTTTTATGATTTGTTAATCTGGAAAAAAAACTCACATTGAGTTGTAATACCCACTATCCCTTATAAGATTGGAAGAGAAAAGAATGTGGTCTACAACAAAGTATCAATTCTTAAGTTATGATAAAAGAAAAATCCCATGTTGATCTGGAAGATAAATTCATGTATATAAACTACTAAATAGACACTCACATATATAAATTGACTTATCCTTCACCAAATTATTATGAATAAGAGGAGAATAGGGAGTCTCAATTGGATCGACAGAGTGTCTTTCATAAACCCGTTAGGGCTGTATGCCTTAGAAAGGAGTGATCCTGGCCTAAAATAAAATATCTATTGAAAGAGAGTATAATGGATTCTGGTATACTAGAAAATTTCTATGAGAATACTTCTTGGATTATTCTTTAGTGTTTTAAGAAGTAAAATCCATGTGTCTTATGAATGATTTACTTTACTATATTTGTGTTTAATGATCCATTCTGATCAATTGTGTGAGTTTGTGATATTGAATTTGTTTCTTCCAATGAAAGTAAAAAAATTTCATAGCCTGTGATAATATAAGGAAATAAAAATAAATTATTAATGTGCACCCTAATTCACCCCACCCCTGGGTTTTAAAGTCAGTTTGGTCTCAAAAAGTTCTATTAAATCCTAAAGGTTATTTCATCATGTTCAATATAAAAATATTTTTTCAATTTTTTTATGAAAAAGTATTCAATGATGAATCCTCATTTTTTTAGTGGTACTAAAATTTATGGTGTTATAGAGGATATTTTTTGGTTTTTACAGTCTTGTGGAAAAGATATCATAGAATATGACACACTATAGTTTTTTGTTTTCATCTTTGGTTTTGTTTTATTTATGGGTCTCAGTTTTTATCTTGGGAATAAGGTGAGACAAGTCTAAATTTTTTAGGTAATTTTCTATTTATTTATGGACTTGTATTTTACCCTTGGGTTTTCTTTTATATTTTGGTGAAAAAAGGGAGTTTGGGGATTAAAAGTAGGTGGTGCGCGGTTGACGCACAGTTTGGAAAACTGTGCGCCCTTACCCAGGTAACCATTCATCCAAGTAGTGTTTTTGGAAAGTGGCTAACCACACATTAGTGAAAAAAATTTAAACCATGTGGGCTAAACATGTATTATATTCTTCTTGTTTAGTGAGGGGTTCATGGTTTTCACATGTTTTGTTAAACTATTCAGGAAAAACTATGCGACTTTTCTAGGTCATTAAAATTTTAAAAATTACCTTTACAGCCTCTAGGGATTTATCCCCAAATAATACCTTTCCCACCTCATTTGACCTCCCTAGACCTATTAACCTCCTTCTCTTCCTCTTGGTTCCCTTTTTCTCCCTTCATTTGGTAAATTTTATGTGGATTTTTCAAAAAAACTTCAATTAAGTGGTTCTCCTACTTGATTCCTCCTCTTCTCTAGGGTTTCTCCTCTTCTTATTTGGGGTTTTTTCTCTAATGGGTGGGGTGATCTATTTAGGGTTGAATCTTGTTTATTAGGATTCAATATTGATTTTTTTGTTAAATATTACCTTTCAAGGGTCTTGTGGTGGTGCAGTTGTGGTTTCACATCATTTTTTGAAAGTCTCCAAGTGTGGGGTATGTGGTTTCATGATCTAACATTTTTAGATGATTTTTATATGGTTGTCTGGATCCATAAATGTGTTCTATGGATTTATTATGTGGTGAAAAACATGTTTTGGAATTTTTTTATTATGAAAATATAATGGAAGATCAATTTATAAATGAAAATGGTTATATTTTGTGTAATATTTATGGTATTGTTTCTTGAAATTGTTTTATGCCTTGTGTAGAAGGTATAAATGGGTTTCCAAAGGCACTTATGTTTAGAATGTGTTTGAGAGTGTAGTTTCAATGTAAAATGGATTATTTTGTCTTGTTGGATTTTTTTCACCTTTAAATGTTAATTTTGAATAATGTAAATGATGTGAGGAATTTTTTAAAGTTAACTTGGTTTATGTGTGAAATTGAAAGGGGATTGACTCATGGAGATGATTGAATTAATTTTTTGTTTTTATTGTGATCTTGCCTAATGGGTTTCTCTATTGGTTCAAGTGGTGAAAAAGGTTTTTTCAAATGGATTTGGTGTGTGTAAAATGGAAAGTGGTTTAGTTATGTAGAATGGTTGTTTCTATTTAATAATTTGACAAAGCGGTCATTTACTTGTGTGTTTGTGATTCTTGACACGTATATGTGAAATTAGATATTTTTGTGATATGTGGATTGGTATTGAGAACAAAGGGAATATCAGGTATCTAGGTGGGTGAACTAGAACTAGTACGCTAGTGATTCGGAAGTGGAAATCTCGGATTCTTCTAGTGGATTGACACTAGTTGACATAGAAGTGGAAACACCCGGATTCACTTATAATGATTGACAATTACAACACTAACAAAACATGTGAAATTATTAGAGACCACTAGAACCATGGTATGTTCCCTCCTAGTGGATCATGCAAGAGAAGGATGATGTTTTTGGTTGTTCTACCATGTTTTACCATGGTGCGGGGTTCTTAGTTACTCACTTGTGCTAGTTTCCCTTAGGGATTTACCCATGGTGCTCTATTGAGACATTATAATTATGATATATGGTTCCATACTTTGGAATATGGTATAAATATTTAATTTTTTATTTTCTTTAAATCAAATTTTTTATAAATGGTTTCCCTTAAATGTGTTTCCTTGAGATTGGTTTTTCTTAAAAATGTTTTCATGAAAGTGTTTCAAGGGATTTTGTATAAATGTGCATGTCAACTTGTCTTCTAATGTTATAGCATGGAACCATTTCCTTTGGGTGACATCCTTCTAGAATTTGTCTCACACCTTAAATAAACCATTGGGTGTATGTAGTATTTGTTTTTAATGGCATAGGTAAAGGTAATATGTGTCATGGTGATGTTGGTAGACCTCAGTTGCTAGTGTTCCACTTGTTACAGGTGTTGGTGGTGGTGGCTTGAGGGTGATTCCCCTCTAATTATATGGAGGTATTTGGGTTGTCTTGTGTTTTCCTTCCCATTGTAGTATTTTGGGTTTTGTTTATTGTTTTAAAACATATATTCTGAAAATTGTTGCTCCTTGTTTGGATTTGGTTACTTATTATTGAGATACTCATTCCTGTTGGTTATATTTTCTTATCTAAATGGGTAAAATAATTCCCAATTCTTATTTTTGATACCCAGTCACTTATTTCCAACCCATGGAAATAAGGAATTCCCTTCAGGCCATGCCATGGACTAGATCGTATGTCGGTTTAGATGGCAATCCAGATTGGATCGTGGAAAAATGGTATCTGAGAAAGTTTCACTATTTTTGGGTCACATTATTTAGGGAAGAGTCTAGATAGACTAGATCTAGAACTATATGAGCTTGAGGTTCTGGTTGTGAGTAGGGTTCTTGGCCAGCATACCTCATGATGTAGACTCGATTTTCCATGAGAAGTCAGTTTTTATTTGGTTCTTTTGGTTTTTTTAAATTTTTTGGTGTTTGGGATATGAAAGGGGAGTTAGGCTAGTGGTCTCAGTGAGCTCACAGGGCTTTAAAAACCATGTAGATATGGGGACATTGTTCTATATACACTCTGTGATGGTGGTGTGATTGGCCTATGGCCGCCAACCATATGTTTAAGTCACCCATCAACACTAGTTTCCCCTAATGAATTATTTGGGTATTCCTTAATTCAAAAAATGGGATTTTAAAGTGGAAATGGTTGGGTTTTAGGAATATGAAAAATGAGTTTTTGGAATCATTTGGAAGGAATATTTAAAAAAGTGGGTTTTCGTAAAAATTATTTTCCGGTAAAGTGGGAATAAGTATATTGGAAATTGTGATTTTGTAACCAAAACCTGGGATTTATCAAAATTGGTTTTTTGGAAAAACAAATTTTTTTTTCAAGATATTTTTTTTTAAAAAAATCGAATAAGAAGAAATACGTTTAAAACAAATGGTTTTTGATGGAATGAATTTTTATTTGCTGTTAAAAATGTTTTGAAATGGAATGAATTGGATTTTTGAATGGAATCCATGGAATTAATATTTTAAAAAAGAAGAAATAATTTGATGTGTGTGATTTTAACATGATTTTTAGCTCAATGGTGAGTGAGTTTTTGAAAATTTTTATGCATTTTTAAATGGGAAGTAAGTTGATTTGTTGAATGTGTGGGTTGAATATTTTATCTTAGAAAGTGTTTTGACATTTAGTATTTACATGAGTGATCACATGCATGGATATGTGTGAAAAAAAGTGTATGAGTGACCAATTTGGCATGAGAATATGCATGGGTGATGATCCATGGAGTACCATTGGTAGGACCACTAGGATTTGCTCTGGATCAAGCCCAAGCTGAACTTCATCATGTGAAGCTTGAATGGAATCGCCTACGAGAGAAGTTCAAGCTGATAGAGTTCACCACTCAGGAAATGTTAGCTGAGCCGACCCAACATTCTATCACCGTAGCACACCTTACACTTATGTCCTATGCTGGTATTATAAGTGGCTATGTAAGGAGACCTTAGTTGCTTTGTGTAATCCTTTGATATAAATAAAAATTTTATTTCTTTTTATGGTAAAGTTTGTAAACTTCAAATGTTCGGATAAATATACGATATATATTATTGATTAATTTTTTGAAAAAAGAAGGATATTTTAAAATATTTATGTAAACCTTAAATAATTAATAATGTGTAATGATTTTCAAAAAATGGTCTTCTACATTTGTGTTTATTAGGAAATTTAGAGTCTAATAAGATCAACTTAATTTTTGGTGAATAGTAAATTATGAATAGTAATTTTATGCTTATGAATATTAATGTGACTAAATGAAATAGTAATGTCACTTAAAAAAGTATCATTATATTTTAGGCACCTTTATTAGGTAATGTGATTCAATAAAATAAGTAAATAACTGTTCCAGAAATTATTAGTTAAGTATTAGTTTTTTCGAGTGAATAAAAATTTTATTTAAAAATTAAATTTAAAATATTTAGAAAATAATTTTCATAAAATGGAGTTCATTTTTGAATTTATAGAATTTATGTTAGGTTAAGGTGATTTTTTGGGATTTTTCTGAAACAGTTGATTTTTCGGTGAATAGTGAAAATATAGTTTTGAGTTTCAGGTGTTTAATGACATCATTAAGGATGTAATAATTATGTAATCTTTTTGGTCGACTTATGAATAGTAATATATGCTATTATGTGTCCAAAGTAGCCAATACCATGGGAAAATACAATGGTAAAGCCCATGGTTTTTCCAATACCCCTGATGAGGTGTCCCTTGGAAATTAATGATTTGTTCCCTCGCTTCTTCTATAAATACCAAGTCATTCTCTCATCCATTTCATTAAAAAATAATCCTTAACAAAGATTTGGTCTCTTTACCTCCCAATTAGTCCTCCCAATGAGTCCTCCCAAGGTTCCCTCAAGCCTCCCAAGGTCCCGACTTTCAAGCTTTCCAAGTTACTTTTCAAGGTAAGGGAATCTTTCACCCTCCTCTTTTAATCCATGACTTCCTTTATGTTGTCTTCTAGTTTTCATATATTTATGTGGATGGTATTTTTTTTATATGTTATAATTACTATACATTTCATGTCTAATTATTGAGAGACCCTTTCCTCCCTCATCAATTTTTTTTCTAAATTTTTAAGTGATGTTGTTAGGCTACCGAATTTCTCTTAAAAGAAATCACATCTTCTTGTTTCTTTCATGTTTCCTTTTCATGTGGTATGTCATTAAAATATCCATACCATGATCTTATTATATAACCATACTATATTGTTAATTATTTATGATTGTGTGACCCTTTTCCTCTCTCTTCTCAATGTTTTCTAAAACCATGTTATATAGTCGTTATGATGCAGAAATTTCGCATCAAAATATCTCTCTTTCTATCCAAAAATTCTCTTGTTTTATTTATGTGAATACCCATAAATATTTAGTTTATATGGGTTTTCATAAATATATAAATATGATACATTTTATTCTAGAATTTTCATACATATAACCCTCACTCCCTTTCCATGGGTTATAAATGACATAATGATCTTATTTTTAAGAACTCTTAAAACATCACGATCCTGAAATGAAACCCATTTCTATTATTCTCCATGGGTTATTTATGAAATTTTTGATTATGATATATGTAAATCACATGAAAATAAAGACATATTAAGGGTTTTCCCTGATAGAGCTCTAATTCATTGGGTAAAGAATTAATCTTTAGAGATGACAAGTTTCACAATACCTTGGTGAATAACCTTGGTAATTTTTATGACACCTTGAGGATGAACCTTGGTGATATGTTCATGAATGTCTAAATGAAATTTTATATCCACATATTCAAGTTATGATTCGTGTTCTTGTTATCATGATACTCGCATTCTTCCATTTCTCATGTATTTATGATTTTTATCATGTTCTTATTATTATTTCTCAAGACCACATGTCAAATGTTTCACTTGTTTTCATTATTGAGCCTTCTACTCACCCTTTCCTTTGATGTATGTCACCCGGTTATGAGATGCAGTAATTGTATTTAGGATGACTTATGATTATGCCTTACAAGTGGATTAGAATAATGTTTTACATTGTTTTCATTTTTTTATTGTTCCTGATTTCCAAGGCACTAGACTTTAAAGATCCTCTATTTGTAAAATATAACAAAAAATTTTGTTTTAATAAAGAGGGATGTTATAGTTGGTATCCAAGGATAGTTTAGTTATTTATGGAAATTAGGATATGAAAACTTTAGGAAGAACCATATACAAAAGTTTAAAAATAGGAAAACTTCCTGATATTTTGGTGAGTATTGAGTATATTTTTTATCAAAAAAATACATCCATGTCTAGATACGAGAAGGTAGAGGCAGCTATGGCACAGATGTATATAGGGGTAAAACATGAAAACACCACTTTGATCTAGACTTGAATGGGAACCGGTGCATGACAATAGGTGTTTCTTCACTCTTGGTTATGATACTCCCATGGGATATGTTTGATTAATCGCAAGCTCTCTATGAATCATTATGAAAAATTATAGAGAAATGTCATTGTTTAAGCATGAATTTTTAAAACATAAAATATTTTATAGTTAAAAGATTCATAAATGAAATTATCACTAAGGTTTTAATCTTTTAGAAAATGGAGGGAAATGGGAGGAACCGTGAAAACGGTGACCACAATGGACCATGCGCTGACGGCCCTCCGATGGAAGCCGGAATGAAAACATTCATGCGAATGATGAACCAACTGACTCAAGTTATGGGAAATAACTTTAATCAATAGGAGATACCAATATCACCATGAAGGTAACAACATTTTGTTGAGTCCTTTATGTGTCAATTAACACCAACCTTCAGTGGATCGACTGACCCACTGATTGCTGAGCATTGGATCAGCTCTATCAAGAGGATATTTTCTATGCCCCACTTTTCAGAGAAAGAGAAGGTCACCCTAGCTATCTATTGCTTAAAGGAGAAGCTGATCAGTGGATGAAAATTATTAAAAACACGGGGTAAAGAGTGTAGGTTTAAGCTATGGAGTGGTAAGAGTTCAGAGGGATCTTATTCAGTAAGTATTTCCCTCGTTCCATGAGAACAGGAATGGAGAAGGAGTTTATCAAGCTGAAGTAGAAGGATAATGAATCTGTGGGAATCTATGAGATGAACTTCACAAGGATTTCACATTACACCTCTATATTTTTCATGGATCCAAGTGGTAAGTTTGATATATTCTTCGGTGGACTGAGACCTTATTTGCAGAAGAATCTATCCAATCAAGACTATGATAGATATGAGGAGGTCATGCGAAGTATGATAAAAGTAGAGCTAGAGTTTGGTGAGACGCAGTGGTCTCATAAATCAAACGACAAAAAGATATCGATAGTTCCCAGCTTAGGGAGGACCGTTGATCAAGAAAGAAGAGGAAAGAAAGTACAACATCCCACGTGTAATAAATGTGGGAAGAAGCATTTGTGGAACTACTTTCTCGGGAGAGGGAAATGCTACAAGTGTGGAAGAGATGGCCATATTGCAAGGATTTTTTGTAGTGAGGTGAAACCTCAACTTCCTAACACAAACAATAGGGGTAAAATGGTGCTGGCCCTACCTAATATCCATTGTTTTAAGTGTGGACAACTTGGGCACTTTTTCAATTACAGTCTTAATCTGAGGGCAGTGGAGGGTAACCCCCATCAGCCTCACCAAAGGACAAGGAAGAAAGGTTGTGATTTTTCTATCACGGTAGCTAAAGTTGAAGCTCAAAATTATGTGGTAGTAGATACTCTTTTTTTTCTCTCAAAGCTAAAAGTACATTGTTTGATTCTGCTTCTATACATTCCTTTTTTCCTCTAAGTTTTAAATAATTTAGAATCAAACCCTGATTTTCTAAAAGTAGAGTTATCATTCAAGACTCCTGGTGGGATTATCCAAGCATCATCAATGTTTAGAAAATCTAGTATTTACTTTAGTGAGCACAATATTATCACAAATCTAGTAGTCATTATCATGCTGGAATTCAGCATTATACTAGGGATGGAGTAGCTCTAAAATTATAATGCTAAGATCAAATGTAGAAGCAAGGAAATATCAGTAGTCTTGAATGGAAAAAATACAGTTATCTACCAAGGAGAGATACTCAACCAGATATTTGTCTAGAGGAACCCCCTATATACTTATTTATGGATTTGATTGGTGAAGAATAAGAAGGAGATGATATTTTAAGGATAGAAATTATCCCCATCATCCAGGAATATGTTGACGTATTACTTAAGGAGTTGCTCAAACCTCCCCCAGAAAGAAAGGTTGAGTTATCCATTGAACTCGTACCAGGATCTCATCCGATATCAAAGACCCCCTATAGGATGGAAAATGTGGAGCTAGAGTAATTAAAGAAACAACTCCAAGATCTAATGTTGAAGGGGTTTATCCGAATGACTGTGTCTCCTTGGGGAGCACCAATTCTCTTTGTGAAGAATAATGATGGATCAATGTGGCTATGAATTGATTATATAGAATTTAATGGGATCACAGTGAAGAACAAATACCCTTTTCCAAGAATTGATGACTTATTTGACCAACTTCGTGGGGCTCAATTCTTATCTAAGATTGATCTTCGATCTAGTTATCATCAATTGAGAGTGAAGAAAGAAGATATTCCGAAAACTGCCTTCTGATCAAGATATGAGCATTATGAGTTTGCTTTTATGCCCTTCGTACTATCTAATGCACCTGCTATTTTTATGGATTTAATTATTAGAGTCTTTAAGGACTACCTTGATAACTTTTTGGTAGTTTTTATTGATGATATTATGATATATTCCAAAAGTTGCGAGGAGCATGAGGATCATCTAAGGAATATTTTTCAAACTCTGAGGAAGGAGAGGATTTTTGTAAAGTTCAGTAAATATGAATTCTGGTCATAACAAGTCGTTTTCTTGGGGAACATTTTTACCAATAAAGGAATCACAGTTGACCCTGCAAAGACAAAAGTTTGGAGGAGTGGCCTTAGCCTATAATAATAACTGAGATTCGAAGTTTCATTGGATTAGCAGGATATTATATGAGGTTTGTGAAAATCTTCTCGCGAATTTCTAATCCATTAACCAAGTTAACTCGAAAAGGGTTCAAGTTCATCTGAACAAAAGAGTGTGAGGAAAGTTTCCAAGAGTTGAAGAAGAGATTAGTTACTGCACCCATGTTAACTCTACCCTCAAGTGGAGAAGGATTTATTATTTTTAGCGATGCATATCTCAAATGTCTTGGGTGAATACTCATAAAAAATGATATAAGTCATTGTTTATGCATCTCGATAGTTGAAGAATCATGAGCAGAATCATCCCATGCATGATCTGGAGCTGGTTGCGGTCGTTTTTTCTTTGAAGATATGGAGGCACTATCTTTATGGGGAGAAATGTAATACATACACAGACCACCCAATTTTGAAGTATATTTTCACACAAAAAGAATTGAACATGAGACAAAGAAGATGGTTGGAACTTCTTAAAGACTATGATTGTTCAATTCATTATCATCCTGGAAGAGAAAACAAAGTAGTTGATGCATTAAGCATGAAAGACCCAGTTGTTCTTTCCATGATGAGAATTCAAAGAGATCCATTGATCAATGACCTAGTAAAGTTGGACATGGGAATTATAAAGGAAGAGAAATTATCAACCCTAACCCAAATGAGATCTCAACAATCATTACTAAAGAATATCAATAAATCTCAGAAAGAAGATCCTTTGTTACAGAAGAAGTTTGAGGATGTGAAGGATGGGAAGTTTCCGGAGTTCGATTTTGATCAAGAAGGTGTACTAAAATTTAGTACAAGACTATGTGTTCCATATAGTCCATAAGTAAAGAAGGAGATGATGGATGAATCCCATAGCACTACTTTCTATATACATCTAGGAATCACAAAAATGTATAGGGACCTTTGTGATCATTTTTGGTGGGATAATATGAAAATGGAGATTGTTGACGACACTTCAAGGTGCCTAGTATGTCAGCAAGTGAAGGCAGAGAGAAATCTTCATAAAGGGGTATTGTAACCACTATCCATATCAGCATTAAAGTGGGACAATATCTCTATGGACTTCATCACTGGTCTCTTAAAAACTCCCAAAGGAAATAATGCAATATGGGTTATTTTGGACCGTCTCACCAAGACTGCCCATTTTATATCCATTCGGTAAGATTTCTCCCTTGATCAACTTGCCAGGATTTTCATGAAGGAAGTGGTAAGGCTACATGGAGTTCTACTTTCTATCATATCTGATCACGATCCAAGGTTCACATCAAAATTCTGGAGAAGTCTTCAACATGCTCTGAGCACAGAATAGAATTTCAGTACGGCCTATCACCCCCAAACGGATGGCCAATCTGAAAGGACTATTCAAACACTCAAGAGAATGATAAGAACATTCTCAATGGAATTTAATGGTGTATGGGATCAACATCTCCCTTTAGTTTAGTTCTCTTACAACAATAGCTTCCACTCGAGCTTTCAAATGGAACCCTATGAAGCTCTATATGGGAAGCGATGTAGAACTCCTACTTATTGGGATGAAGCTAGTGAGAGAAAGCTTCTTGGGCCTGATCTTGTGCAAGAGATGATATAAAAAGTCTATTCCATCCAACAACACATTAAGGCTGCTCAGAGTCTGAAAAAGAGCTATGCTGACAACAGTCGAAGGGACTTAGAGTTTGATGTTGGTGACAAGGTATTTCTTCGAATTTTACCTTGGAAAAGATTCATGAGGTTTAGGAATATAGGGAATATCAGCCCTAGGTAAATTGGAAACTATGAAATCCTTGATCGTGTAGGAGTAGTGTCCTATCGACTTTCACTTCCTCCAAATACAGCACTAGTTCATGATGTCTTCTACATATCCCTCTTGAGGAAGTACATACCTGACCCTTCACATGTACTAAATCCAGTGGTGGTACAAGTGGAACATGACCTATCTTATGAGGAGCAGCCGTTGGAGATCTTGGATCATAGATACAAGGTTATACGCAACAATACTACCCACCTTGTTAAGGTGCTATGCAGGAACCACAAATGCGAAGAAGCCACATGGGAACCAGAGGAGTCTATGAAGAAAATTTACCCATAATTTTTCTCTTCATGGAGTACAAGTTAAAATTTTGGGGATGAAATTTATTAAGGGGGGAAGAATGTAACGACCCAAACTTTTTATTAATATTTGTTTCCTAATTTTGTGTGTTTTTTATTATTTTATACCCAACAAAATGATATTATTTAATTAATGAAGCGATTATAATTAAATGAGACCATTGGGTTTCGACTGTTATATGATTGTTGTTCAATATGACTGTTGGAATCTAAACTCTTAATATTAATTTTTTTATATAAATACAAGTGATCTTGGTTAATTAATATAGAAAGAAGATTATATGTCCTCATCTAGTAGACTCGGTCCATTCGAAGCCCATCTGATAGAACATGGGAAAGAGGTAGCACCACTGGGCTTTGTTCTGGACCTAGCCTAAGTCGAACTTCATCATGTGAAGCCTGAACGGAATCGCCAATGAGAGAAATTCAAGCTGATAGAAGTCACCACTCGAGCAATGTTGGCTGAGCCGCCCTAAGATTCTATCTCCTTAGCACACCTTACACTTATTTCCTATGCTAGTATTATAAGGGGCTATGTAACGAGACCTTAGCTTCTTTGCGTAATACTTTGATATAAATAAAATTATTATTTATTTTTATGGTAAAGTTTCTAAATTTCAAATGTCTAGATAAATATAGGATATATATTATTGATAAATTTTTTGAA
Source organism: Viscum album (assembly GCA_963277665.1). NCBI lineage: Eukaryota > Viridiplantae > Streptophyta > Magnoliopsida > Santalales > Viscaceae > Viscum > Viscum album. The sequence goes on from OY728126.1 coordinate 1,026,260,053, forward strand.
AAAAAAAAGATATTTTAAATTATTTATGTAAACCTTAAATAATTAATAATGTGTAATGATTTTCGAAAAATGGTCGTCTACAGTTCTGTTCAGTAGGAAATTTAGAGTCTAATAAGATCAAATTAATTTTTTGTGAATAATAAATTATGAATAGTAATTTTACACTTATGAATATTAATGTGACCAAATGGAAAATTAATCTCACTTAATAAAGTATTATTATATTTTAGGCACATTGATTAGGTAATGTGATTCAATAAAATAAGTAAATAACTGTTTCAGAAATTATTAGTTAAGTATTAGTTTTTTTGGGTGAATAGTGTTTTTATTTAACATTTAAATTAAAAATATTTAGAAAATTATTTTCATAAAATGGAGTTAATTTTTGAATTCAGAGAATCTATATTTGGTTAAGGTTAATTTTTTGTATTTTTCTGAAACTGTTGAATTTTCGGTAAATAGTGAAAATACAGTTTTGAGTTTTGGGTGTTTAATGACATCATTAAGGATGTAATAATTATGTAATAATTATGGTCTACTTATGAATAGTAATATATACTATTTGGTGTCCCATGGGACTAATACCATGGGAAAATACCTGGGGCAAGCCCATGGTTTTTTCAATATCGCCGATAAGGTGTCCCTTGGAAATTAATGATTTGTTCCCTCACTTCTCCTATAAATAAAAAGTAATTCCCTCATACATTTCATTCCAAAATCCTCCTAAAAGAATATATGATCTCTTTACCTCCCAAGGAGTCCTCCCAAGGTTCCCTCAAGACTCCTAATGTCCCGAAATTCAAGCTTTTGAAGTTACTTTTCAAGGTAAGGGAATCTTTCACCCTCCTCTTTTAATCCATGACTTACTTTAGGTTGTGTCTTATAGTTTCCATATTTTTATGTAGAGGGTATGTTATTATATCTTCCCATTATTGTACATTTCATGTATAATTTTTGAGATACCCTTTCCATGCTCATCAATTTGTTTTTTGAAATTTTAAGTGACGTTGTTAGGCTGCTGAATTTCTCGTAAAAGAAATTGAATCTTCTCATTTCCTTCATGTTTCCTTTTAATTTGGTATGTCATTAAAATATCCATACCATTATCTTATTATGTATCCATACTATATTATGAATTATTTATGAGTGTGTTACACTTGTATTCTCTCTTTTCAATGTTTTCTAAAACCATGTTATATAGCTGTTATGCAGCAGAAATTTCGCCTCAAATTTTCTATCTCTTTCTCTCCAGAAATTCTCTTGTTTTATTTATGTGAATACCCAGACATATTTCTTTTATATGGGTTTTAATAAATATATAAATATGATATATTTTATTCTTAAATTGACATACATATAACCCTCACTCTCTTTCCTTGGGTTATAAATGACATAATGATCTTATTTTTAAGAAATTTTAAAACGTCACGATCTTGAAATGAAACCCATTTCTTTTATTCTCCATGGGTTATTTATGAAATGTTTTATTATGATCTATGTGGATCACATGAAAATAAATACATATAAAGGGTTCACCCTTATATCACTCTAATTCATTGGGTAAAAAATTAATCTCTAGAGATGACAAGTTTCACAATACCTTGGTGAATAGCCTTGGTAATTTTTATGACACCTTGGGGATAAACATTGGTGATATGTTCATGAATGTATAAATGAAATGTTTTAGCCACATATTTGAGTTATGGTTCATGTTATTTTAATCATTATATTCCTATTCTTCCATTTCTCATGTCTATGATTTTTATCATGTTCTTATTATTATTTCTCAAGACCACATGTCAACTGTTTCACTTGTTTTCCTTACTGAGCTTTCTGCTCACCCTTTCCTTTGATGTGTGTCTCCAGGTTATGAGAAGCAGTAATTGTACTTAGGATGAACTTATTATGAATCCTTACAAGTGTATCAGAAGAATGTTTTATATTGTTTTCATTTTTTATTGTTCCTGATTTCCAAGACACTAGAATTTAAAGATCCTCTATTTGTAAAATGTAATGGAAATTATGTATTAAAAAGGTGAGATGCAATAGTTGGTCTCAAAGGATAGTTTAGTTATTTATGGAAATTAGGATATTAAAACTATAGGAATAACCCTATAGAAATGTGTAAAAATAGGAAATCTTCATAGTATTTTGGTGCGTATTGAGTAAGTTGTTTATCAAACAAATACATCCCTGTCTGGATACGAGTAGGTAGAGGCGGTTCTGGCACAGATGTACATAGGGGTAAAACCCGAAAATACCTCTTTGAGCTAGACTTGAACAGAAACTAGTATATGACAATGGGCCTTGTTTCACTCTTTTTTATTACACTCCCATAGGATATTTTTTATTAATCGATAGATTTCTATGAATCATTATGAAGTAATTATAGAGAAATGTAATTGTTTAAGCATAAATTTTTAAGATAAAAATTATTTTATAGTTAAAAGATTAGTAAATGAAATTCTCACTAAGGTTTTAATCTTTTAGAAAATGGCGGGAAATAGGATGAACCATGAAAATGGTGACTACAATGGACCATGCTCTTATGGCCCTCCAATGGAATCCAGAATGGAAACATTCATGTGAATGTTGAACCAAATGACTCAAGTTATGGGAATAACTTGAATCATGCTAAGAGACCAATCTCACCATGAGGGGAACAACATTCGGTTGAGTCCTTTATGCATCAATGCCCACTAACCTTCAGTGGATTGACTGACCCATTGATTTCTGAGCAGTGGATCAACTCTATCAAGAAGATCTTTTTTGTGCTCCACTATTAAGAGCAAGAGAAGGTCACCCTAGCTGTCTATCGCTTAGAAGGAGAAGCTGATCAATGGTGGGAACTGATTAAAAACACGAGGAAAATATTGGAGGTTGAAGCTATGGAGTGGGAAGAGTTCATAGGGATCTTCTTCAGTAACTATTTCCCTCGTTCCATGAGAACAAGAATGGATAAGGAGTTTCTCAAGATGAATAAAAAGGAGAATGAATCTATGGGAATCTACGAGATGAACTTCACAAGGCTTTCACGTTACACCTCTAGCTTTGTCATGGATCCAAGTGGTATGGTTTATAGATTCTTCGGTGCATTAAGAACTTATTTTCAGAAGACTCTATCCAATCGATACTATGATAAATATGAGGAGATCATGTGGAGTGTGAAGAAAGTCGAGCTAGAGTTTGGTGAGACGTAGTGGTCTCTTAAATCAAACAACAAGAATATATCGATGGAGCCCAGCATAGGGAGGAACTTGATCAGGGAAGAATAGGCAAGCAAGTACAACATCCCAAGTGTAAAAAATGTGGGAAGAAGAATTTGGGGAACAGCTTGCTCGAGAGTGGGAAATTATAAAAGTGTGTAAGAGATGGCCATATTGCGAGGAATTGTCGTAGTGAGGTGAAACCTAAACTTATTAACAAAAACGATAAGGGGAAGATGGTTTAATCCCTACCTGATGTCCAGTGTTTTTAATTATGGAAAACTTGGGCACTTTTCCAATCACTTTACAAATCTGAGGGCAGTGTAGGGGAACCCCCATCAGCCTCACCAAAGGCAAAGGAATAAAGGTCATGCTTTTGCTATCATGATAGCTAAAGTTGAAGCTCCAAATGATGTGGTAGAAGGTACTCTTGTTGTTCTCTAAAAGCTAGAATGTACTTTGTTTAATTATGGTTCTACACATTCCTTTATTTCCTCCAAGTTTGCAAAGAATTTAGAATCAACCGCCAATTTTATAAAAGTAGAGTTATCAGTCAACCATCCTGGTGGGATTATCCATCCATAATCAGTGTTTATAAACTCTAGGATTTACTTTAGTGAGCACAATATTATCACAAATCTAGTAGTCATTCCCATGCTGGAACTTGACATTATACTAGGGGTGGACTAGCTCTCAAAGTATAATTCTAAGATCAAATGCAGAAGCAAAGAAATATCAGTAGTCTTGAATGGAAATCCTATAGTTATCTTCCAAGGAGAGATATATCAACTTGATATTTGTCTAGAGTAACCCCCTATATCCTTCTTTATGGAGTTGATCGGTGAAGAAGAAGATGATGATGATGAGAGTTTAAGGATAGAAATTTTCCACATCGTCGAGGAATATGTTGGTGTATTTACTGATTAGCTGCCTGGACCTCCCCCGGAAAGTGAGGTAGATTTATCCATTGAACCCGTACCAGGATCTCATTCGATATCAAAGACCCCCTATAGGTTGGAAAATGTGGAGCTAGAGGAATTAAAGAAACAACTCCAAGACATTTTGAAGAAGGGGTTTATCCAACTGAGTGTGTCTCCTTGGGGAGCCCTAGTTCTCTTTGTGAAGAAGAAGGATGGATCAATGCAGCTATACATTGATTATAGAGAACTGAATGGGATCACAGTGAAGGAAAAATACCCTCTTCCAAGAATTGATGACTTATTTGATCAACTTTGTGGGGCTCAATTCTTCTCAAAGATTGATCATCAATCGGTTTATCATCAATTGAGGGTGAAGAAATAAGTTATTATGAAACCTACCTTCCGATCAAGATATGAGAAATATGAGTTTGTTGTTATGCCCTTCGGACTGTCTAATGAACCTGCTATTTTTATGGATTTAATTAATAGAGTTTTTAAGGACTACCTTGATAACTTTGTGGTAGTTTTTATTGATGATATTCTGATATATTACAAAAGTTTCAAGGAGCATGAGGATCATCTAAGGGATATTTTGAAAACTCTAGAGAAGGAGAGGCTTTTTGGAAAGTTCAGTAAATGTGAATTTTTGTTAAAACAAGTCGCTTTATTGGGGAACATTGTTACCAATGAAGGAATCATAGTTGACCCTGCAAAGACAGAAGTTGTAGAGGAGTGGCCTCATCCTACAATAATAACTAAGATTTGAAGTTTCATTGGATTATCAAGATATTTTAGGAGGTTTGTGAAAAAAATTCACGAATTTCTAATCCATTAACCAAGTTAACTCAAAGAGGGGTCATGTTCATCTAGAAAAAAGAGTGTGAGGAAAGTTTCCAAGAGTTGGAGAAGAGATTGGTTACTGCACCCGTGTTAACTCTGACCTCAAGTGGAGAAGGATTTGTTATTTCTAGATATGCATCTCTCAAATGGATTGGGTGCGTCTTCATGCAAAATGACAAAGTCATTGATTATGCATCTCGATAGTTGAAAAATCATGAGAAGAATTATCCTTCGCATGATCTGGAGCTGGCTGCAGTCGTTTTTTCTCTGAAGATATAGAGGCATTATCTTTATGGGAAGAAATGTGAAATATACAAAAACCATCAACTTTTTATGTATATTTTCACACAAAAGGAATTGAACATGAGACAAAGTAGATGGTTGGAACTTCTTAAAGACTATGATTGTTCAATTCATTATCATCCTGAAAGAGTAAACAAATTTGCTAATGCATTAAGCTAGAATGTCCTAGTTGTTCATTCCATGATGAGAATTAAAAGAGATCCATTGATCAATGACCTAGTAAAGTTGGACCTGGGAATTATAAAGGAAGGGATATCATCATCCCTAACACAAATGATTTCTCAACTTTCATTATTAGAGAAGATCAAGAAAGCTTGGAAATAAGATCCTTTGTTATAGAAGAAGTTTGAGGCTCTGAAGGATGGTAGGTTTCCTGAGTTCAATTTTGACCAATAAGGTGTACTGAAATTTTGTACAAGACTATGTGTTCCATCTATTCTAGAAATAAAGAAGGAGCTGATGGATGAAACTTATAGCTATACTTTCTCTATACATCCTAGAAGCACAAAAATGTATAGGGACCTTTGTGATCATTTTTTGTGGGATAATATGAAAAGGGAGATTCATGACTCTACTTCAAAGTGCCTAGTATGTCAGCAAGTGATGGCATGGAGACAAATCCTAAAGGGGTATTGCAACCACTACCCATTCCAGCATAGAAGTGGGACAATATCACCATGGGCTTCATCACTGGTCTCCTGAGAACTTACAAAGGAAATAATGCGATATGGGTTATTGTGGACCATCTCACCAAGACTTCCCATTTTATATCCATTCGGGAATATTTATTTCTTGATCAACTTGCTAGTATTTATGTGAAGGAAGTGATAATGATACATGGAGTTCAACTTTCTATCATATCTGATCATGATCCAAGGTTCACATCAAAATTCTGGAGAAGTCTTCAACATGCTCTAAGAACAAAATAAAATTTATGTACGGCCTATCACCACCAAACAGATGGCCAATCTGAAAGGACTATTCAAACACTCGAGGACATGCTAAGAACAAGCTCAATGGAATTTGAAGGTGGATGGGATCAACATCTCTCTTTATTTGAGTTCTCTTACAACAATAGCTTCCACTCGAGCATTCAAATGGCACTATATAAAGATTTGTATGGGAAGCGATGTAGAAATACTACTTGTTGGGATGAACCTAGTGAGAGAAATCTTCTTGGGCCTGATCTTGTGCAAGAGATGACAGAAAAAGTTCATGCCATCCAACAATACATTAAGGCTGTTCAGAGTCAGAAAAAGAGCTATGCTGAAAACCATCAAAGAGACTTGGAGTTTGATGTTGGTGACAAGGTATTTCTTCAAATTTTACCATGGAAAAGAGTCATGAGGTTTGGTAAGAAAGGTAATCTTAGCTCTAGGTACATTAGCCCCTATGAAATCCTTGATCGCGTAGGAGTAGTGGCCTATCATCTTGCACTTCCTCCAAATCTAGCACAAGTTCATGATGTCTTCCATGTATCCCTCTTGAGGAATTACATACCTAACCCTTCACATGTACAAAATCTAGAGGTGGTAAAACTGGAACATGACCTCTCTTATGAGGAGCAGCCGATGGAGATATTGGATCATAGAGACAAGGTTCTACACAATAAGACTACCCACCATGTTAAGGTGTTGTGGAGGAACCACAAATACGAAGAAGCCACATGGGAACCAGAGGAGTCTATAAGGCAGAAGTACCCACACCTTTTCTCTTCAGGGAGTATAAGTTAAAATTCCGAGGATGAAATTTATTAAGGGAGGAAGAATGTAACAACCTGAAATTTTTATTAATATTTTTTTTAAATTTTTTGTGTTTTTTTATTATTTTAGACTAAAAAACTATATTCTTTAATTAATTAAGTGCGTATAATTAAATGAGAACGTTGGGTTTCAACTTTTATATGACTTTTGGTCAATATTACCATTGGAATATAAACTCTTAACGTTGCAATTTTTGTTTATAAATACAAGTGATCTTGGTTAATTAATACAGAAAGAAGATTAGATGGCCTCATCCAGTAGACTCGGGTCATTCGAAGCCCATCTGATGGAACTTGGGAAGGAGGTAGCGCCACTGGGCTTTTCTCTGGACCAAGCACAAGCTGAACTTCATCATGTGAAGCTCGAAAAGAATCGCCTACGAGAGAAGTTCGAGCTGATAGTGGTCACCACTCGGGCAATGTTGGCCGAGCCGCCCTAAGATTCTATCACCTTAGCACACGTTACACTTAGTTCCTATGTTTTAATTATAAGGGGATATGTAATGAGACCTTATCTTCTTTCTATAATCCTTTGATATAAATAAAATTGTTATTTCTTTTTGTGGGAAAGTTTGTAAATTTCAAATGTCCTAATAAATATATGATATATATTATTGATGAAGTTTTTAGAAAAAAATGATATTTTAAAATATTTATGTAAACCTTAAACAATTAATAATGTGTAATAATTTTCAAAAAATGGTCTTCTACAGTTGTGTTCAGTAGATAATTTAAAGTCTAATGAGATCAACTTAATTTTTCGTGAATAGTAAATTATGAATAGTAATTTTACGCTTATGAATAGTAATGTGACCAAATGGAATAGTAATCTCACTTAAGAATGAATTATTATATTTTAGGCACCTTGATTAGGTAATGTGATTCAATAAAATAAGTAAATAACTGTTTCAGATATTATTAATTAAGTATTAGTTTTTTACGGGTGAATAGCATTTTTATTGAAAATTTAAATTAAAAGTATTTAAAAATTATTTTCATAAAATGGAGTTCATTTTTTAATTCAGAGCATCGATATTAGGTTAAGGTTAATTTTTTGGATTTTTCTGAAACAGTTGAATTTTCAATGAATAGTGAAAATACAGTTTTGAGTTTCGGGTGTTTAATGACATCATTAAGGATGTAATAATTATGTAATAATTATGGTAGAATTATTAATAGTAAGATATGCTATTAGGTTTCCCAAGTAGCCAATACCATGAAAAAATACCATGGGAAATCCCATGGTTTTTTCAATACCACTGATGCGGTGTCCCATGAAAAATAATGATTTGTTCCCTCACTTATCCTATAAATACCAAGTCATTCCCTCATCCATTTCATTCCAAAATCTTCCTCAATGAAGATCTGGTCTCTTTATCTCCAAATGATTCCTCCCAAGGTTCCTCAAACCTTCCAAGGTCCCGACCATCAAGAATTTGAAGTTACTTTTCAAGGTACAGGAATCTTTCACCCTCCTCTTTTAAGCCATGACTTCCTTTATGTTGTGTCTTCTAGTTTCCATCTCTTTATATTGAGGGTATGTTCTTATATGTTCTCATTACTATCCATTTTATGTCTAATTTTTTAGAGGCCCTTTCTACTCTCATCAATTTGTTTTCTGAATTTTTAAGTGGCGTCGTTTGGCTACAAAATTTCTCGTAAAAGAAATAACATCTTCTCATTTCTTTCATGTTTACTTTTCATATGGTATGTCATTAAAATATCCATACCATGATCTTATTATGTACCCACACTATATTAAGAATTATTTATGAGTTTTTGATCCATTTCCCCTCTCTTTTCAATGTTTTCTAAAACCATGTTATATAGCCGTTATGCTGTAGAAATTTCGCCTCAAAATTTCTCTCTCTTTCTCTCCAGAAATTATCTTTTTTTATTTATGTGAATACCCAGACCTATTTAGTTTCTATGCATGTTCATAAATATATAAATATGATATATTTGATTCTGGAATTGACATACATATAACCCTCACTCCCTTTCCATGTGTTATAAAAGACATAATGATCTTATATTTATGAACTTTTAAAACATCATGATCTTGAAATGAAACCCATTTCTTTTATTCTCCATGGGTTATTTATGAAATGTTTGATTATGATCTATGTAGATCACATGAAAATAAATACACATTAAGGGTTCACTCTGATAGGTCTCCAATGCATTGGGTAAATAATTAATCTCTAGAGATGAAAAGCTTCGTGATACCTTGGTGAATAACCTTGGTAATTTTTATGACACCTTGGGGATAAACCTTCATGATATGTTCATGAATGTATAAATGAAATGTTTTAGCCACATATTCTAGTTATTATTCATGTTCCTTTTATCATGATATGCCTATTCTTCTATTGTTCATGTCTTTATGAGTTTTATCATGTTATTATTAATTCTCAAGACCACATGTCAACTGTTTCACTTGTTTTCCTTACTGATCTTTCTGCTCACCCTTTCCTTTGATGTATGTCTCCAGGTTATGAGATGTAGTAATTGTACTTAGAATGAACTTATTATGAAGCCTTACAAGTGTATTAGAAGTATTTTTTGTGTTGTTTTCATTTTTTTATTATTCCTGATTTCCAAGACACTAGACTTTAAAGATCCTCTGTTTGTAAAATGTAATGAAAAATTATGTATTAAAAAGGTGAGATGCTATAGAGGGTGTAACCCACCAAGGTTATTTTCTCTCCAAAATTTCTTTTAATATAAGGTTTGGTGTTTTGATAACCAGTAATTTTGTGGTGTGTCTCCTTATGATTTTAGAATGTTGCTTGCGAGGTGTTTTGAGTTGGATAACTCTTTTTGTTTCAATGGTGTTTCGAGTCAGAGATTTTTTCAATGAGCTGGCTTTGAGATAATGGTTACTGGGATATTTTCAAAAAAATGGGAAACCTTTGAGTTGGTTCCCTTTTTGTGTTAGAAGTTTTTTTATGGTATGTTTTATCCGAGTTATTGGTTTGATCGGGCTCTCAATTCCTTGTTGGCCAAGGGTATTCCCTTATAAGATTTTATGCATATTCAATGTGAGTCCATGGGTATCTCACCATTGATAGGCCCTCTAGTTGATCAATGTAAGTACCTTCTCCTTGAGTTTTGGAAATTGAAACCACCTCTCATTTTTTGGTTAATAGTATTCTCTCTAAGAGGAAGAATGGGTGTGGAAAATTGAATGAATCTTTTGTTTTATTGAGTTTAATGATTCTTCAATTTTTAATTTTTCCTCTTTTATTCTTAAAATTCTGGTCTGGAAGTGGTGAATATAATTCCAATAATGCATAGAAGCCTAAATCTTTTTTGTGATAGTTGTGGTATTAAAAGGCCTATGGATATTTCATCATCTTCTTTCGAGCATAGGATTGTGTTGTGCCATTAGTGTGGAAAGTATAGTCCTAGGGATTTGTCATGTCTAAATTATCCAATGACCTACCATGCCTATGGATTCCATGGTCACTGGAAATGGTTATGTTAGGGTGTTTCTAGAAAGCATTGTGGAGTTAGGTCCACCCCTTCGAAAGATACGCTCATGCTCGTTTGTAGGAGTAGTGCACTATTTGGGGATCAGTTTAAATCCCCTTTCATTTTAATTATTTTTTATTGTAATGGTTGTGTCTAGTGATGTTTTTTTGTGTTTTATTTTAGTTAAAATGAAAAATTGGATGTTATAGAATATCTTCACAACTTTCAATTTATTGAAAGTGTGTTTTTATTTCAGAAATTCCAAATTTCTCCATTCTAAATGAAGGAGTCTTATATGTTTTATTTTTTCCTATTGTTTCTCATTAAGATGAAAGATAATGATGCATATGTGTATAATTAATCCCTATATTGGTGAAGTTTCTTGTTGACGCTAAGTGAATTCAAAGGTGGTTTGTGTTTTTTTGGTTTTACCTGGAATGATGTGTGATCACTCATGAAACCAAAGAATGTATTTTGGTTAGGGATTTATAGATTTTTTCTATGAGGTAGTAGATGATTAATACATTAGCTATCCGTCCATATTCCCCAGAATGAAGGTTACGTGAATTAAATAATATCAGGGTTGTGGGGGAACTTTGGACTAGATTTTTTTTCAATGTAGTAAATAGATATAGTTTGAGCTTCTTTTATAGCTATTTTTACTTGAATGGTCCCATTTTTTGGTAATATACATAGATTTCTCATTTAATCATTTCTGTCAATGTGGTTTGAAAGCTCCTCGTTGGTTTTGAGGAGGCGGGGTGGTCTCGCCTTATTAAAATCCCTATGGTTTTGTCTTTTTGGATGTGAATCTATATTGGGTTATCCTTGTGTGTTCAGCCATGTAAATAAGTTTTGGTCTTCTTTTGTGATCTATTTGGGATGGTTGAATCCCATAGGTATGGTAAATTTTAATGTTTTTTCCTCTTGGTTTAGAGTTTCCTTTCATCGGACCCCATGTGGTGGGTTTTTGTTGGTCTATAGGAAAAGTTTTTAGGGTGTCCCATGGCTGGTGGTGTTTTTTGGAAAATTGGATGAAATTTTAAAATAGTGGGGAGACCCACCATGGTTCTCAGTGTGGTTCTCCCAGTGTTGGTCGATGTTATTTGGTCTTTCATAGTGAGGAGTTTGTTCAGGCCTCCCATTTTGACAATCTGGTTCAGTCTCTATCAAGGTTTGGCATTGAGAAGTTTCATTTGGAGATGTTGGATTTGATTTTCCCTTCAAATTAAATGTGGGGATTTTCGAGTGTTCCCAATGATATTTTTTAATCAAACATTGAAAAATTTGTGGTTCAAGTTCTTGACACTATTCAAGAAGCAATTTGGTTTTTTTGTTCGATTAAGGTAAGAGGTGTGAGTTTCAATTGGAAATTTCTAAACCATTCATGGCCTAAGAGGTCAGATTATGGGGTTATGAGAATTACTTTCCTTTTTATTGATCAACTAGTGGTGTTATGACTTTTTGGGGGTATAATGATATGGTGGGAAGTCCATTCTAGCCTCCTGAGTTAAAACTTGTGAATCTCTATTTCTATTCATAGTTTTCTTGCTCACTTCTCATATGATGTTTATTGGGGATCTCCTTGAGCTGTAATGGAGTATCTTTCTTCAGATCAATCCTTTTTGTGGCATTCTAGGTTAGGAATGCGTTATGGTGGGGAGAATTATCACACCAAGGTTTTTTGTTTTCATCTTTGGTTTTGGTTCATTTATGGGTCTTAGGTTTTCTCTCAAGAACCAGTTGTGATGGGTCTAAATTTTTTAGGTAATTTTCTTTTTATTATTGTTCTAGATTTTTTCACTTTGGTTTCCTTTGAATTTTTTTGTGAAAATGAGAGTTTTCGGTTAATATAAGTTGGTGCACAGGTGGCGCATGGTTTGGAAAACCATGCTCCCTTTCCCAAGTAACAGTGCGGCCAATTAATGTTTTGGACAATGGCTAACCTCATGGTTAGCATATGGTTTGTAAATTATGTGGTCTAGTAGTGCGTCCCATTCCTCTTTTTCAGTGAGGGGTGCAAGTTTTATACAATGTTTGTTAAATCATGCATGAAAACTGTGTGACATTTCTTGGTCACTAAAATTTAGAAAATTCCCTTTGCGTTCTCATAGGGTTTAGTCCCAAATCCTCTCTTTCTCACCCCATTCAACCTCCATAGAACTCGGCACCTCCGTGTCTTCCTCTTGGATACCTTGATATCCCTTACTTTTGTGGATTGGGAATGTCTTCTTCAATAAACCATTAAGTAAGTGGTTATCCTCCTTGATTCCTCCTCTTCTCTAGGGTTTCTCCTCTTCTTCATTGGTTTTTTTTCTCTAGGGGGTTGGGTGGCCTATTTGGGGTTGAATATTGTTTATTAGGGTTCTATATTTATTTTTTGGTTAAATATTTTTTTGTTAGGGTCTTTTTGAGGTTTGATTGTGGTTTCTTATCATTTTTCGAATGTTTCCAAGTGTGAGGTGGGTCGTTTCATGCTCTAACATTTTTAGATTATTTTGATATGCTTTTTTGGCTCTATAAATGTGTTCTATGAATTTCTTATGTGGAGTGAAACATGTTTTGGAAGGGTTTCATGATGCACCTATAATAAAAGTTTAATTTCTAGTGGAAAATGGTTATGTTTTGTGTAAGATTTATGGTAGTGTTTCTTGAAACAAATTTATGCCTTATGTGAAAGGTATAAAATGGGTTTTCAATGGAACTTAAGGTGAGAACATTTTTTAGAGTTGATTTTCAATGGAAAATGGATTATTTTGGCATGTTGTATTTTTTTCACTATTAAATGTGAATTTAGAATTATGTAAATTGTGTAAAGAATGTTTTAAAGTGAACTTTGTTTTTGTGTGAAATTGGGAGGGGCTTAACCCATGGTGATAGTGGGAATTAATTTTGTTTTTTATTGTGATCTTTCCAAATGGGTTTCTTTGGTTCTAAAAGTGGTAAAAAAAGGTGTTTTCAAGTGTTTTTTGTGTGTGTAAAATGGAAAGTGGGGTTTTTTATTGAAAATGCTGGTTTCTATGTAATAATTTTCTAAAGAGGTGATTTACTTATGTGTTTTTTATGTATGAAATTTATATGTGAAAGTGGTGATTTTTTATATGTGAATTATTATTGAACACAAAGGGAATCTTTGTTATCTATGTGGGTGGAATAGAACTTATAAGCTGGTGATTCATAAGTGGCAAGCCCAAATTCTTATATTGGATTGAAACTAGTTAACTCGGAAGTGGAAAAGCCCATATTTGCTTAGCATGATTGAATATTACAACACTAACTAAACATGTGGCATGATTAGAGACCACTAGGACCATGGGATGTTCCCTCCTAGTGGCATGTTCATAATAAATATGATGGTTATGGTTATTATACCATGTTTCACCAAGGTGTGAGGTTATTAGTGATGAACTTATATTGGTTACCTTAGGGGTTTACCCATGGTTTACCCTTGAGACATTATTTTTACGAGATATGGTTACATTCATCGACATACGGTGGACCTTATTAATATTTCTTTCCCTTTAAATCAAGTTGTTTATAATGGGTTTTCCTTGAAACTGTTTCTTTGATAATAGCTTTTCTTAAAAATGTTTTCTTGAAAATGTTTTAGTGGATTTTTTATAAATATACATTTCATTTTATCTTATAGTTTTATATCATGGAACCTTTTATTTTTGGTGGAATCCAACTGGTATTTGGTTCACATCCTATATAAACCTAGGAGTGTATGTTTTATTTTTTTAAAATGACCCTGGTAAAGGTAAGATGTTTCATGGTGATGTTGGTAGAATCATGTTACTAGTGTTTCACTTGTTGTAGGTGGTGGTGGTGGTGGAATTAGGGAAATTCCCCTCTGTTTTCATGGAGGCATTTGAGTTTTCTTATTTTGTCCATTCCATTGTAGTATTTTTTTGAGTTAACATTGTAAAAAAATGATTCTGAAAATTTGTGTGCCTTGTTTGGATTTGGTTACTTATTATTCAGATGCTCCTTCATGTTGGTTCTTTTTTCTTATCTGAAGAGGTAAAATCATTCCCAAAGATTATTGTTGAAACCCAACCACTAGTTTTCATCCCATGGAGATCAAGAACATCCTTTGGGCCATGCCACATACCAGGTTAGATATCGGGTTAGATGGCACTCTATTTTGGTTTGTGATAGAATATGTCCAATGGTATGCTGACTTCAAAATGTATAATGAAAAAGTTTGTGATTTAGAGTCACAAAAAGATATAAACAAAGGTATATCCTAGGAATCATTCATTAAAACTATTATTTATTCTATTTCTTTTGATATTTAGATATTGTTTGAAGATATTCATGGAAAATTCGTGCGAGAAAATAAGGTTAAAGATCCTACCTCTAGAGATAAATGGAAATATGGTTGTAATGAGAAACCAATGAACATGTCTAAGGAATATTTCCTTATGTCTAAAGGAAAAATGAGGAGTAATAGTAAGTATACTCCCAAAAGGAAGAAAACTCTTGTTGAAGTAATTGAGGATGAGTTCAATGTTAAATTTTTTTCTGACAATTTTTTTTAATATTCTTGATATTTTAAAAACTGAGAAACCCCCTTGATGAATGAAATGTATGATGATTCAATGTAATAAGTGGAAATTACTTTTATTCATTGATTCGAAAAATGATCTTGTTACAACCAAGGATGGATCCAAACCATACATGAAAAGGTGGATCAATTTAATATCATAGATAAAGATTTATTTACATTAATGGAAGATTTGATCATGTAGAATAGAATATTGATTCAAGTGGATGTTTCCTTGAATGAATATATAAAGAAAATTTGTGAAAAGTTTAATGTTTAAGATGTCTTACTTGAATAACTATTAGATTAAGTTGTAGAACAAATTTCTATGGAGGAGGAACTAAAAGAAAGTATTATCCATCCCAAAATGTAAATTCAATAGAGGATAAAATATAGAAATTAATATATCTCAGGTATTTAATACATTTCTATCCAACTAAAGGATAAGGATTTGTATATATAAGATATTGATTCAAAGATTAAATCCCTAAAAGAATAAGTGTTGATCCCTCATGGAGAATCCTCAATAAGTCAAATCTATAAAAGTAGGAATTTAGAAATGATAAAAAAAATGAATGACCCTTAAAAAATATAGAAAGCATGGTCTTCAAAATAAGGCTTCATTAAAATGATACTATTATGGAGCTATGGTAAAAACCATGGATGTGTGTTTTGAATCCAAGAAACTTAAATATGGAAGAAATTTTATTTCATGATCTCAACCAAGGAATGACTATAAAAAATATGTTTTTAATATGATATGTTTTATTTATGATAAACAAGGTCATATGGAAAAATATTTCATCATAACAAATAAAGTTTATTAAATAATAGAACCCATGTTCCCATGTCATGAGGCAGGCATGTACAGAAGGATGAAAAAGTTTTTCAATTTAAAAATAAATTTCCTAAGTTGAAAGAAAGTGTTTATGGAGCTCAAAAAAGGGTGTAATAAAAAAAATATAGATTATATATAGTATCCCTCATGAAGAGAAAAAAAATATGGACAAGAAAGAAATAATCTATAATTATATGATAAAAGGTGGACAGTCACCTAAATAAAGACTCGTCAAAGATGAAATATTATGAAGTGGGTCTAGTGGGAATTGAAGAGGAGAAACATAAATAATTCCTTAGTAGTATTAAAAATAACCCTAAAAAATAAGAAGTAATTATAGTGGAAGATCCCTCCGATAAAGGTGGAAGAATGAAGAAAGATTCAATGGTGGTGCATCAAAGGAAGAAAAATGGACTTTTGGGACTATTCTCATAATAGAGGTGAATCCTAAGCTAAGACTAATGAATTATTCCAAATAAGTTATATAGAATGAAATTTTTAGAAATATAATTACAAGGATATACATTATAAAGTCTTGCGATTTCGTTGGAAGAAAATAGCTGGTCCCCCAAGGCCAGCCACATTCTTTAACTTGAGGATGTCTAGGAAGTACCCCCTCTCCCCATGTGTTTAAATATGTTTAACATTTATTTAATGGATTGAATATTTATGGGGGGATATTATCTATGTAAAGCGTGTGTGGAACTATAATTCATTTAATGAGTGGTTTTAGAGAAAAAATCAATGGTATCAAGTCCTAATCTCACTAAGCATGTATTGTTGAGAAACCACTTTGGATATTAAATTTGAAACTATAATTTCATGTTGTGATGGTATTGAGTATAATATGGAATTAAATTGGTGTCAAAGGATTATCTGAAATATATTACGGTATTAATACAAGTTTGGTTATTAACAATTGGTATCAGTCTATATCTCAATTGGTATTATACCACTAAAAAGGGAGAATATGGCTCAAGGGAATAAGTAGAAACATTAATAGAATTTATGTTCATTTGTTCATAAACTAAAAGGGTGGTATCAAATGATTATTTTTTAGGATACCAAAAGCTACTATAGATAAAGTATCATAACTAATTAGTGGTTTCCTGATACAAAAAATTATCTCTATAATTAGTGTTAATAAATAATGTCATTCATCAAGAGTTGGTAATAATTATTTCAAGGTTTCTTAGCCTTATCTAAAATAAAATAATCTTTGAAAATAAAGTATGAAAAATGATATCAAGTGTTATCACAAGGTTATCATGAAAATGTGGTATATGGTTGTTCAACATGTAGTTTTACTTACACACTTGATACCTTATTTTTAATTTTATGATATCCTTTCATAATTTTAGTTGAGATAATAGGAAAATTTATTATAGGAATTAAAATCTCAAACATAATGTGTTTATGGAAGTAAGTGAGAGAAATGGATAGATTTGAAATTAATGAAATAGAATTGTGTTTCCTATACTAGGTTTAAACTCGGTGGATTTAGAAAAATTTTCAATGACTCATTGCGAAGTGGAAAATTCACCAGCTATAAATATTTGAGAAAAAAATATACTTAGAGAGAAGAAGCATTTCAAATCTTAAAAGATGAAAATTTTGGAATTGTTTTGTTTAATAAGAGGCATCAAGGATGAAGAGAAAATATAGAGTTCCACCAATGGTAAAATAGCCAAATTTTCAATCAACAATTAGTTGATAGAGAATATAAATCTTTGAAGTTGGTAAACATAGACAAAAGTTCAATATCTAAGGTTAATTTGGAAGTAGTAAAAACAAACTATTTTTTAAGTTAACTTTCTAATGGTTGAAATATCCATGAGTTTTGGATGTAAACTAGTGGAATCAAGTGGTATGTTATGAGGTTGAAGTTCAAAGGGCTGGGTATAACTCTCTAAGTCTATATTACAAAATTTGGGAAGAATCAGCATGTCCCAATAAACCTCCAGTATAGATAATTAAAAATATAGAGTAAATAGTGTACATATAAAGGGGGAGTATAGATAAAAAAATATGGTTAAGGGAAGATAAATGAAAGAAAAATATGGTCCATAAGTTATTTTAATTTGATTTAAAAGGGGTATGAAATCAATGCATCTTAAATCTATGGATTGAAGATGGTTGGTATTCATATGGAGGATGAAATTAAAATATTATTGATAATAAAATCCAAAAATGGGGAAATTTTGGAACCAAAAGTGTGGTTGGTGTTATATTTTTTTTTCAATAAATGGTATCATGATTTATTGTGGTGATGGAAAATTGGGAAATACTTGAGGGTACATTGTGACACAAATGGAGAAGTGAATATCGTTACCACTCACATGGGAACCACATTCGGGTTATTGATGAATAATAGCAATGAAATACATGATTTGGAGTGTGATGATGAATCTAGTATTAATTTAAGGTATGATAAACATAACATTGTTTATTGTGGGTTTGGAAAATGTGTGATTTGTTTTGAATATGTTTAGAGAATTATGATATGAATTCTTATCTAAAAGTGTTTCAAATTTTAGATATCTGAAAAATTGGTAATGTGATCAATGCCTAAGGTTAAACTACCAATATGTAAGGTTTAGTGGTAAAGAAAATATATATAAGGGTATATATAAATGGAAAAGTTCATATATGTAAGTTTAATCATAATTCTCCTTGTTACACATAAGGTTTGGATTTGTATATTTCTGAAAAAATGGAAAAGTCCTTAGTGGGAAAGGGTAAACTACCAATATGTAAGGGTTGATCTAGACTTGAAAAATTGAAAATTATGCTGATAGATAAGGTTCATAGGTAAGAGTTTTCCAGACCATGTAAAAATAAAATTATTGAAGTGCCATAGATTCAACTTGATACATAAGGGTCACGGGTCATATATAATAGTCCCATTAGAATTACAGAAGTAATGGCTAAGAGTTATACTAGAAGAATTAGTGTCATGGTAAGGATTTCTATGTCCTGAAGAGTGTAATTTTCCATCTCGGATTGCAATAAAAGAACCCAATTGGGGATTCTAAATGACCTTAGACATGCCTCCATATATTATAGAGGCTAATGTCTAGCGTAAAGGCCCTAACATAGTTGTGGGGAGAATATTCCCTTTAAAATAATTATGACGGCCATGCTTGAATCTAACAAAAATTTGAAATGACCCATCCATATGGAGGACATGAAAAAACCTTTATAAATGACCATGGATTCAATAGGTCCCCTGAAATCAAGAATAAAAAAGAAGTAAAACTATTTATATTATACATCAAAACAAAACAAATTAGAAACAGTAGATAAACAAATAAAGTGGGCACTATATAAAGAAATGAAATACTAGACAGTACATGATAAACAAAAAATAAAAATAAATTGACCTCTAGCCCAACTCATGTAATCATCCTACCAAATCCTCGATCTTCATGACCTTCTAACTAAACAATTGTCTAGCTCCATGTAAAACCTGTGATTTATAAGAAAAAAGGAAGGTATACTCATGTATATTGAATCCCATTCCATGTATGTGTGTAGGAGTTGAGTCTAATGACCTATTAGGAATCCAAAATTCTTAAACAATACTAAGTTCTACTGTGGTCAAGTGGATGTTCATGAAATATAATGTTTACAATTCATTCTTCTACAACACATCAACTTGGAAAAATAATACACTATACACATATGAGAATACAATTTAAATCATCATGTATTAACCTAACCACCATGAAACAAGATCATATCTGATTCACCTCCATTCTAGAAAGATTAGAGTCACCTCATACAACAACATGAACCTTAACTAAATATTCAAGATATTTTTTCAACCCATACTCGAAAGTCTAGGGTAGGGTGTCTTGTCAAATCCTAGACACTGCCTAAAGGTGTGGGGTAGGATGCCATACCAAGTTCTAGACACTACCCTCTCACTCAAGGTATGCTTTATCCTGAACCTTATCAACATCACCCTAATTCATAGCCACTCCCATATCCTCATTGTATATTTCAGTGAACACAAGTGTACTAAGGCCCTCTCTCTTAGGTAGGTCCCTTCCAGTACCCTCTCTCTAAAAGAAAGGCTATACCTCAAGATCCTAACCACTACCCTCTCCTTGGTTGGGTCTCACAATCATAGGTTAACTAATACCCTCCCACTTAGAGTGGTCCCTCCCAATAACCTTTGACTTGGGGAAACTATATAATAGGTCTCAATCCATATCATCTCACTCAATGTTGGACCAGACCTTACACCCAACTAGGATTGAATATCACTCACAGAAGCCCTACCAAATACATCTCAATCATAGAGGGAAAAGTCCTTGGGATTTATTGTCACAAAATAACTCAGGTTACCCTAAGTCTGGGCTATAGAGTTGGTCCCTAAAAGACCCAAGGCGTGTTCTTGATCACCTGGGCTAGTGGCAATCACCAATGCATCGTGAATGTGCTCTTGGGAATGATTTTTCACAATAAAAAAATAAACATGGGACTTTACCTTGAAATTATAGCTCTAATATTAATTATATCACAGTCCATGTGAAAAATAAATATAAGTAGATAACACATAAATTTAACTAAAATATGAATAATTAAATTAACAATACTAAAGTGAACATAATAAATAAACAGAAAACTAATCCAAAATATGAAAAAATATGGTAACAATATATTTTACAAGTTTTTTTGAATGAGTCGATATAGTTACAATAAGAACCAAAAATAAAACCCAATTACAAACTCAATATCCATGTGACTCCACAAGTCACCATCTAACTCAAAACCATAAACCCTATATGTGTGACAAGAACTGATTCTGAACCTAAAACTAAAATTATATATGTAGTTTTGAGCATAAAGATCAATATGCGCTCCAAAAGCAACCACACTCCATGCATTATATTTAAATTATATATTCAATTTTATAAATTTAGGAAATAAAATTTTTAAAACATAGATTTTTACTTTTTTAAAAAATTAAATAACAATTTATTTCCTTTAAAATGATTCCTTTTTGGAATATAAGGGTTAATGTATTCAAAAAGTAGGTTCTTTTAAATATTTCACATAAAAGGGTTACCAAACCATTTTTAAAACATTTAAATAATAAAATTTATTTTTAACTCAACAATATAAAATAAATATGGACTGATTGAAACATGAACAATAGCAACAAAAATACTATAAGGAAAATTTTAAAATAATAGCTAGTCATCACAGTAAAAAAAATATTACTAAAAACCATTAATCATGGAAACCTGAGATCTTAGTGGAAATTCTATAACTTACTAAACATGATCTATCAAAATTGCAAAGATTGATGCAATATAACTACCCTAACACTCAGTCATTCCCACACTATAATAACTGAGGGGTTCAATTATCAAATCAATGAAAACATCATACTAGGTACTGCTATCCATATCATGATCTTAAACCAACACATCATCTTTTTTTAGATGTTCCAAAACCATGCGATTTGAAAGCACGGTTTGTCAAACTGTGTACCAACTGTGTGGGGATCATTGGAATCACTTGTAACCTTACTCATTTTGAACAAATGAATTAGTAAATTGTGAAAATATCCTAAAAATCATGTCTATTAATAATTGTAGGCATTCTAACTATTAGTTTTAGTGTTTCTAAAAAAAATACACCAAATCGTTAACCCTATACTAAAACTCAAAAAATTAAAAACAATCATGGGAATTCTACCTTAGACTCGAGACCAAGGGAATACACCAATTAATAGATAAAATAAAAATGAAAGTGGGGTGTCAGTTTGTGATAATTATACCCACCATAACACTTTATATTCTTATAAAGTAACTGAGTTTTAGAAAAAGGAAATACAAGATAGGATTTTTGTCTTAAATAAGAAGAAACCTCTAACTTGATTTCCAAAACCCATTAAAATATATAAAACCTCCACATAAAAATGTATCTCTAATTCACACTCACACCCAGACACCATAATGAGGTGTTTATAACACATAGACCCACAATGTATCTTCCTAACATTTAAGAACTCACTAGCATGGTGGATCAATAAAGAGAGGGAATCATCAGAGAACCACTATAAGACATGAACCAAAAATCCAAGAAAAATGATCTCAAATATAACTCTCAAATAAGATGCATTCACTATATCCCCAAAAATAAATGAACTTCTAAAAAATGGAACAAAATCATAATCCATAGAACAAGTTGTCACGACCCGTCCTTGGGGCCCATGCCGTGACTACCCCAAGCCCGCCTTTCATAGGCCAGGGGCTGGAAACTAGCACCAAAGGCGTAAATCCTGATAAATGGGAAGGCATTTCCTTTATAAAAGTAAACAAAACACCACAAAGTACAAGTAGAAGTAATACACTAAGTACAAAAGAAGTGATGAAAAGTAAATGGGCCAGAATACAAACCCAACTGAAAGTACAACTACAACTAAACGAAAGTACAATAGAAAAGACAAGCAGCTGGAAGAATAGAAGCAGCTCCTAGGTCGTCCACCTCGGATCCTACCTTAAGGGTAGGTACAGATAGCGCAGCTCCTGGATCGTCCACCACGGATCCTACCTGAAGGGTAGGTATAGATAGCGCAGCTCCTGGATAATCCACCACAGATCCTACCTGAAGGGTAGGTACAGATAGCCTCCACAACGCTCTCGCCCATCCTCCCTCCCTCCTCGTCGTCAACGCACCGACGCATGAACTCGGGAGTGGAAGTGTGCGGTGAGCGACGTCATCATCTTCTTCTGTGACGTTATTTTCCGCGATGAACCTTCGTTCAATGACACCTTGAGGTAGGGGATTAATTTTTTTTGTTTGTGAATACTTTTTTCGTCGTTCTTTGTTTCCTAAATTGGGCCTCCTATTATCGCAATAATGGGAGGAGGTCGGACCGCACGAACACGGTCGACTCTCCTCCCCCGTTGATGTTTGAATTTGTTGCGGCACAAGCAAAGGCAGCACTGTGTCGTTGCACCGCACGAAAACAATGAAGAATGGGCGAAGAAGCGCGGTGTCGTCGCACCGCACCGGAGAACCTAGAAGAGGTCTCGGCCAGAGCGGGGCCGCGGCGGAGGGGTGCAGCGCTATCGCGCCGCGGACTATGGTCGCGGTGGTGCGGGAAGCGGCGGCCGGAACCACCAGCCGTCAGAGCAGGAGGGTGGGACCGCGACGGTCCCGCGGCGGCAGAAATCGGCCGGCCGAACCAGGCCAGCCGTTTCAGGGGGATACCAGGGGTTCGTAACCCCCAGATGGAAACAAAGAGCGGCCCCCACGTGGGGGGGGGGGGCGCGGCTCTTCAATCAGGGGGGGAAGCGTACCCCCCTGTTCCGCTCAGCTCGGCCAGCTAAGCTGGCCACGCGGGCCGCCCAAGCGCACCAGACCGTCGGTCCGTGCCCAGGCCGGGCCGGGCCATGCCATCAGGGCCGGGCCGCACCCTAAAGGGCCGGACCTAGACCCGGTTCGGGTCGACCCGGATCGAGCCGACCAAGGGGGTCTCGGGCCGGATCGGTCCGGGCCCAAAACCCCCATTTCATACTATTTTCAGTCTTTTGTCCATATATTGGGCTTCAAACCTTCGATTGACGCACCGTCAGTTGCGTTGGGATCCTTGGATCGAGATGGTCGTTTCGGTATACTACACCCAAGGTTTTTGAGAACTTTGGGTATGTCTGGGTTGGTTCGAACACGAAACCAACCAGGCCCTCGGAGCGGAAACGCTTATAACTTGAGCTCCGGACGTCTGATTGATGTGCCGTCAACTTTGTTGCATTCCTCTTAGTGAGATGGACCTTTTGGATTACTCCGCTCAAGGTTTGGATGTAGATGGAGTGCGGTCGGGTTGGTTTTGACTTAAAAACCAACTGGGCCCCTGGGACGAAAAAGCCAATAACTCTTGGACCGGGCGTCTGATTGATGCGCTATCTGTCACGTTGTGTTCCTTTTGACGAGATAGAACTATGGGATACATCAATTCCGAACTACGTGTCAGTTGATGTATCAACCTCTTGGCTCGTGGAGTGGACCCTCTTAGAAAGAGCATGCTCTATGCGGAAACCCTAGAGATGGCTGAGACTTGACAACTGCTGATTGATCGACTCGGTTTGTTTCGGATAGCCCAGTGGGGAGCGCTTGGTTGTAGCGGCAGACCCACGGCGGAGGAGCACTTTGTTGTAGCGGCAGACCCGTGGTACTCAACAGAAGGAGTACCTATGTAGGCTATGAGGGGGAGCGCTTGGTTGTAGCGGCAGACCCATGGTGGGAAGCGCTTGGTTGTAGCAGCAGGCTCACAGTACTTGAAGGGGGAGCGCTTGGTTGCAGCAGCAGACCCATGGTGTGAAGCGCTTGGTTGTAGCAGAAGGCTCACAGTACTTGATAGGTGGAGTACTACAGCAGTCCAAG
Source organism: Viscum album (assembly GCA_963277665.1). NCBI lineage: Eukaryota > Viridiplantae > Streptophyta > Magnoliopsida > Santalales > Viscaceae > Viscum > Viscum album. Next base: position 1,026,284,351 of record OY728126.1, read on the forward strand.
GTTAGAGGGAAGCGCTTGGTTTTAGAGGCAGGCCCACTGTACTCGATAGAGGAGGAGTTCTCCAACAGCTATGGTTTTGACATCATGATTAAATCCTGGTTTGGGCTGAGTCTATGACCTTTGTGTTTACCTCATGATTGATATGGGTCACTTAATAGCTTAGGTATATGTATGAGCATATACCTAGGTAGTGTTTATTCGTTGATTTCATAACCTTTGTGTTTCCTCATGATTGAGATGTGTTACTTAATAACTTAGGTATAAGTATGGGCTTATACCTAAGTAAAGGTTATCTGTTGAGATCCTTATTTGTGGTTATCCTTGTTGGATTTAGTGAGACCTTGAGGGTCTCGGGGTCCCTAATGAGTATCGTATACTCACCTCTGCACGGGCTATGCCCGCACCTCATTGTGTTGGTTGTAGACGACGGGCAGCGTTGACAGAGGCCGAGTGTTCGAGGAGTGGACGGTACCCAGAGGTGGACCTCACGACGAGTCAGTATCCAGAGGTGTACTTCATGACAAGACGATACTCAGAGGAGGTTTAAGGGTGAGAGAATTGTGGAGGATATTTGTACCTACCTTTCAGGTAGGATCCATGGTGGCTGATCTAGGAGTTGCGCTATATGTACCTACCCTTCAGGTAGGATCCGTGGTGGACGATCCAGGAGCTGTGCTATCTGTACCTACCCTTCAGGTAGGATCTAAGGTGGACGACCTAGGAGATGCTTCTATTCTTACAACTGCTTGTCTTTTCTGTTGTACTTTTTTTCAGTTGTAGTTGTACTTTCAGTTGGGTTTGTATTCTGGCCCATTTACTTTTCAGCACCTCTTTTGTACTTAGTGTAATACTTCCTCTTGTACTCTGTGGTGTTTTTTTTACTTTTATAAAGGAAATTCCTTCACATTTATTGGGATTTACACCTTTGGTGCTAGTCACCATCCCCTTTCCTATGGAAGGCAGGCTTGGGGTAGTCACGGCATGGGCCCCGAGGACGGGTCGTGACAAATTGGTATCAGAGGAGTCGGTTCTACCACAGAACTTTGGACTTTGATATTTTATTTCTGTGAAGCAATACTGTTAAGGGTACTAAGTGTGGTTTTCAGTTCAGGGACTCCAGTGTTGGTGTGGCGGCCGACGTATCTGCACACCAAGACCCTGACTACTGATTACCAACTTGTGCACGAAAACACTGATTGTGTGTGTGTGTTTCCAAGAGTTTTAAAGTCAGCTCAAACCTGGTCAGCTCACCAGGTATAAATCATTTGACCGTGTCACATATGTTCAGGATTTCTCCACGTAGACAGTCAGTTGGAGTTTTGAGATAGTACACGATGACGGCCCACCGAGCGACGAGGCTCCGGTGCGGGGCCCTTTTTACTATATTGGCACCCTCAGGTGGTGTACCAGCAGCACCACCACCTGTTGGGCAGCAGATGCCACAATCCATACTAGTAAATTGTGCACTCTGGCAGAGCGCATTGCACGAGTTCCAGTAGTAGAGGCCTCTGAGGATACGAGGTGAGGCAGATTCCAAGACAGCAGAGCACTGGCTGGAGGCGATTGCTAGAGTTTTCTGCCTAGGTGAGACATCAGTAGAGTGGATGGTGGTCTTGGCTACTAGTGTTTTCCAGTGAATGGCCATGAGGATGGTCCATATAGTGATGAGGCTTCGGTACGTGGACCGATGCCTGAGATAGTGCCTTTGGGGATTGTGTCAGCTATACATCACTACCTGTTGGTTAGCAGTTACAACCAGCGGTACCAGTGGGTGACACATGTAGGCTTACTGCCTTACACGTGTTCCAACATCAGATACCCTCAAGTTCTGAGGCGAACCTGACTCACAGGCGGTTGAGGACTGGCTTGAGGAGGTGGCTGAGAGTTTTCTAAAGCTTATACAGCTTCGGCAGGATGACGTGTCGGTAGCTGAGAATTCATCGAGGCGTACTGAACATTCCGGGTACTCGATGAATATGATTCGATCAGTGCTATAGAGCTCGGACCTCTGAGCATGGTGTGTTTAAGGATATTTGATCCATAAATTTTTTATCTATGAATTCCTACTCACATTAGGGTGCTAGATAGAACCTTGAGGTTGAATGTTCTTTGGCTAAACGAATACAGCTAGAGAATGTTAGAAGTTGGAACACAGCGAGCTAGTGCCAGTCTCAGAGACTTGGGCGTGCGAATTTTTCAAGAAGGGGAAATGTTAAGGACAGATAAATCTGTAGAGCAACAGATGTGGAGGCAGATCTAGGATAGCAGCATGAGGTGGTGTACATTTCAACATGTTACAACCACCCGCCTTTGTTGTCCCCTTCAGGCTCAGGGAGCTGGAGGGCAGGGGAAGAGAGTAGCTGCATGCGGTCAAGGAGTGTGACCCAATGACTCTAAAAATGATTCAAGGGATAGTCTGTGTCCACTACTAGCTGTCGTAGTAACACACATTGATATGAATCATTCCTTCCTTCCACGAATCTTGTCCCAGACCTAGAGTTTCTGGTAAGCTGTGGACTAGACCCTCACATCTGGAGATACCTTTGGTAGGAGACTCAATAATCACACTTACACTGATAGTGTGATATGACCCTCGAGGTGAGAGTTTAGGTTGGACTCTCTTGGTGGCAGCATCAAGGCCTTACGACGTTGGTCTCGGTATGGATTGGATTCACAGTTCATGCTCAGATTGACTGTATTAGGCAAAAAGGTTGTGGTCTAACTACAACGTCGGGATGGGTTTTCCTTGGTCAGTGAAAAGGAAAACCCAGGCATCACAGGATGGAATCATGCATAAGAGGGTGCATTTGATCACTCAGGAGATGGCGAAACTTACCTTTGTGCCAGGATTCTCCAGATTTGTGGCACCACTTCCAGCAAAGCTGAAAGGAGGCCTCTAGAGTTCGAGGATGACGACCACGTCCTTATACGGGTCTCACCTCAACAAGGTTTACAGAGATGTAGCTGAGGCGGTGAGATATATCCAAGGTTCAACGGACCTTTCTAGTTCCTCAACTAGGTAGGCTAGGTGGTTTACTGCTTGACCTTTCCACCTCAGTTGCACCAGGTGCACGATGTCTTCCACGTATATCAACTGAGGAGATACATGCTTGATCTGACACATACCATCGACCATGGGGAGCTGGACATTGGCGATGGGGTGACTTTCACGGAGGTTCCAGTGGGGATCGATGATCGATAGGAGCAGATCGTACGTAGATAGTCAACTCCTCGGGTTCACTTTCACTGGAAGTACGGGAACCTTCAGGTGAGCACATGGGATCTGAAGGCTCAGATGTGTGATCAGTACCACTTTTGTATCCCTAGTTTGTGTTAAAGATTTATGGGGACGTAAATCCCTAAGGTGGGAGTAATGTAAAGACCCTAAAATTTCAATAAAATTTTTTTCTTAATTTCTTTGGGATTTTACAAGAATGCAGTTTCTAACGGCACCTGATTCTGAGGCCCGGTATGCCCAGAATCAATTTTTGAAGTTTAGCTTGGGTGCATTCATTGAACGAACGAGCGGGTTTTCCTAACTTTTGGACCGGTTCTCGGAATCGATTTCTGAGGGCACCGATGGAATCACAGCGCCGGTTTTCTCTTAAGAGGACTTTCACCACGACGGCAGATGATTGGGTTTGAGAGTTGGTTTTTGGGTTCACGTGGAATAATAAAATAAAATAAGTGACAACTTATTTTATCTTTGTTGAACCCATGCCATGTGGATATTGTTGGTTAAAAGCTCTACATGGGAGTTGGTGGTGGGATCGCTACACCCTAACCTCCCATGGAAGGATAATTAGGGTGGGGAGCACCCGAGCAGCATAACCTCCCACGAGAGGTTATGACATGGGGTCCACACGGGGCTTAACCCCCCATGTCATAACCTCTCGTAGGAGTTTATGCCGCTCGGGTGGTCCCCACCCTAATTATCCTCCCATGGGAGGTTAGGGTGTGGCGGTCCCACCACCAACTCCCATGTGGAGCTTTTAACCAACACTATCCACATGGCGTGGGTTCAACAAAGATAAAATAATTTGTCACTTATTTTATTTTATTATTCCACGTGAACCCAAAAACCAACTCTCAAACCCGATCATCTGTCGTCTAGGTGAAAGTCCTCTTAAGTGAAAATCAGCGCTACGATTCCATTGGTGCCCTCAGAAATTGATTCCGAGCACCGGTCCAAAAGTTAGTAAAACCCTCTCATTCGTTCACTGAACGTACCCAAGATAAACTTCGGAAATTGATTCTGGGAATACCGGGCCTTGGAATCAGGTGCCGTCAGAAACTGTGTTCTTGTAAAATCCCAAAAAAATTAAGAAAAAAATTTCCTTGAAATTTACGGGTCTTTACACAAGTATTGTAGATTCACCCACTGATATCCATCTAACTAGGAATGAAATGAGAGGATGCATAAACCACAAACATGCCTCATAAAAATAGCATTGGATCTAACCTAGTGTCAACAAACATGGAAAGGTTGCCTAAAACTATATGCAAGGAACACCAATCATGGTGATCCCAGATAGAATCAAACTAACACCGGCAAGAACATACACTTGACTGGTTCAACATCTATCCTAGTTTCCCTAAGCACACCCTAAGGATTTTACCATTCCCAATGAGTAAAAAAATAAAACTCATTGTAACCATAGTCACACACAACCCTCTTAAGACCTATCCACAACAATGGGGAGTGATAAAGACCCCAAATAATTATATCTATGAGACATAAGGATAAAAAACCACAATCGTATGAATTAAAATGAAATGGGGACTAGATGGATGAGAAAATTATAATATGATATATACAAAAAATCACTTTACTCCCACATAGAATGGGGCCTCAAATATAATTTCTAAACCATGAAACATCTAATACCTCTAAGAACTGTAGTTTCTATCCCCAAAAATAACATTATATAGAATATCCCAAAACATGAATCTAAAGATCAAAAGGGGGGAAGAAAATAATAAGGGAAGTACAAAAATAGAATATTTGATCTACCACTTTACTTTTAGTATGGGTAGAATCAATAATTAGAGAGGCTATACTTGATTCTTAAGAGACAAGACTCTAAAGTAATACCTAAGGCACTGACTCTTTATGACTCCATGGGACTAATCTCAAATGAATACTTTAAATAAAAAAAGGGGTATATGAACCATAAAAGTATAAAAAAATTTAATCTCTTAGGATCAAACATAAATACCAATGAAAATTAATAATAAAAAAGAATAAATCACAATCATTGAACAATAATCATAATTCCCCCTTATCAATTTACTTTAAAACCATGAAAAATTTTCAAATCACAAATTCAAATTTTTAATTCATTTAAAAACTATGAACCTTAGTTCTAAACCATCAATTGTATTTTAAAAATATATTTAAAACTCTGCATGTACCTTATTAAATATTTTCATGCTTTCCACACTCATAAAGAATCTCTAATTGTGATGTTTATTGGGTAGAAACAGTGGGTGATTTAACATGTAAACATGGTCTTAATAATTAATGATAGATTAACATCCACCAATAACCTAAAACAATTTAAAATAAAAAAATCAAAATTTGTTTTGAGGGAGATAGTGGTTGTGCATGGTGTGGATATATGGTTTGGAGGACCGTAATTAAACCATGAAGATGTCTCTATAAGAGAAGAAGAATAAATCTCATAGGATCTGCATGGTTTTCTAGGCCATGAGTGAAAACCAGGAACCTTAGGTTATTCCTTACTTTTCACTACCAAAACATAGAAAACTTTCAAATCACTCATAAAACATTATAATAGTCTCAAGAAACACCAGTCTAAACCAATAATAACCAATAATATATAAAGGAAGATTGAAATTAAAAACTTATAACCTAGAATCCTAGGGCAGTTCAATGTCTGGAGTGATTAAGATAAATCTAGACTCTTCTCTCTCCTACCTATAAAGATCTGATACTCTTAGCTCTAATCTACCAAACACACCCATATAAATAATTGAAATTTATAACCCAGGCCTTGTTAAGAAACTAATATCTAATACCATTTTTTATGAACCAACTTTGGCCACCCCTCATCTGGTAACCTAACTCATCCTATGACATACCCAATGTGTATTCTTGATAACCCTAATGTGGTTAAAATCATTAGGTAAATGCATATGAGCATATGGTAATGATTCTATGGAATATACAAATTAATATGGGACTTCCCCCTTGGAATTCCATCATAACTATTTTGTATATATTACTCCATGTGAATAAGAAATATAAACAATCAACACATAAATAGAACAAAAATAGGCTTAATAAAATAAACAAGAAAGAAGAATACAAAATCAATAATATAAAAACTAAGAAAAAAATATGCATAAATCTAGTAATAATATCTTTTACAAGGTTATATTATTTGGTCAATATAGATATAATAAATAAAAAATAAACCCTAATTTTCAACCAGATATTCATGTGACTCCTCAAGTCATTATCCAAATCAAAACCACGAACACTTAGAGAATGAACAAAACTGATCTTAAACCTAAAACTTAAATGATATATATATGCATGACCATAATGCTCATTAGTTATTCCAAAAGAAACCACACCCCATGAATTACCTTTAAATTAAAGATTCATTTCATTCTAGTTTAGAAATACTATTTATAAAACATTATATTTCACTTTTTATTAAAATACTATAACAATCCATTTCCCTTTTTCCTTTAAAATGATTAATTTTTAGAACATAAAAGTTAATGCATTTTTAAAGGAGTTTACTTTAAATATTTCACTTAAAGAGGTTCCAAAACCATTTTTAAAACATTTAAATAAACAGATTTATTTTTAACTGAGGAATAAAAATCAACATGGAGTGATTGAAACAAGAACAATAGAAGAAACATTAGTATAAGATCAATTAGAAAATATTATCCAGTTGTCACATCAATAAAGAAACATAACCTATACAATATAACCAAAAACCATTGATAATGAGAACCTAAGATCTTAGGGTGAAGTCTTGAACATAATAAACATGATATGTCCAAATCGGCATGCCTGATGTAATCTAACCACCCTTACACTCTATCTTTTCTTCATTGGACTAATGGAGGGGAAAAATTCCCAGATAAGGGTGACCACCATACAAGGGTTCACTAGTCATAGCATGATCCTAAAGTAGTTCTTCAAGTGATCTCATAGGTTCCACTAGATACTCATGGTTTCTCATTATATATAAAATGGGGGTGAATTAATACTGATAGAAAACTACAATATTAAAATTTGGTACATTATGAAGTTCTCAAACAACAATCATAATCAAGACACACCTCCAAGAAACCTCTATAGAAAGATCCCCCCACTCATAAAAAAGTAGCATAATAAATGTGTCATATACTAAAGACACTTCATCCATTTTGAAACTAAAAAACTAAGGGATATTTTCTAAGATATTTTTTTACAAATAAAGGTATCATTCCAAATAAAAATTGGGACTTACAAACATTCTATAAAAACTAATCCATAAAAGTGATTTTTAAAATAACAAGCAATCCTTTGAAAATTTAGGAAAAATACTCAGAGAAAATTTAAAACAAAACTCCTTTTTAAACCTAAAAAACCAATTTCAAGGTCCATTAAATATGTTCCTCAAACAATTAATAAACTTAATTGAGTAAAAAAAACTTTTACTAAATTTTTAAATTGAAAAACAAATCCTTGAAATTGAACTGAAATTCAAGTGAAACTTTATTTTCCTTTTAAATAATCCTAAAATATAATTAATATTATTACTTAATAATCAATGAATGAATTTATATAGGAAATAAATTATGATTATATAATTTAAAGTCTATTTCAAGGGTAAACCTACCTCAAACTTATAGAAACAAGTTGGTTCCACTAAGTGTGATGTTAATCCGCCATGAAGAGGTAAGAATGACCCATAAAACACCAAACTGAATTCTAAAACATGAAAATACATAATTAAAAATCTACCCAATGGCTTCCATAGGTCATTGAGACAATAACTAAGAAAGAAAAAAGGATAATAATAAGGTAAATAAGAGAGTACAGGTCTATGGAGTGATTAACATAAGAATTTTTCATTAAATTGTGAAGAACCACCATGAATTAACCAAGGGATGAGGAGAAATAAAAGTAAAGGGATCCCCAGGGTTGAGAAAGAAGAGTGGGAGAGAAAAGAGGTGTTGGGGTTTAAAATCATGGAAAGGTATATTATAAATTTCAAATTTTAATATTTCTAGGAAGACTATATAGTTTTGCCACACCATTTTCTAAACTGTATGATAACCGTGTAGGGATCACTGGACTCTCTTGGTATATTTTATGGTTTGGTATCATAGTTTGGTAATCCAAGTGAAAACTATAAAAACCTTGTTTGTTAATAATTTAAATATTTTTCATGGTTTGTGGGATGGTTTCTACTAATCATGCACCAAACCATGTGACATGTACTAAAACTCAAAAAAATCAAAATATCATGGAAAATATACCAGAGACCCAAGAATAAGGACGCACACTAAAAAATATATAAAATAAAAAGGAATATGGGGTTATGGTGTGACATCCATAATCACATATTCCAATTAAAAACACGTATATGAAATAATAAATAGGGTTCACAACCTATCCCATAGCTCACCATCTCATCACTAAGGTGCTAGTCACTTGAAACATATCCCCACATCTTAACATGTCTCATCACCCCTCAAAACCCTCTGAGAAATTTTCCCCATCCATATAGATAGTCCCAATACTTTAATATTGAAATAAAAATCCCCATACAGCACACAATACATGCATCAATGTAAAAAAAATAACCAAAACCCAAAAAGCATAAGCATACAAGATTTATAAAACAGGGTATCACCCACACAAGGTCAAACAGACCAAAACAACCCAATCAAGCCCTTATGAATTTCCATCAAAACCCAATTCAAATCCACTTTTGAAAACCATTTCAAAAATTATTACATGACATCTTACTCAAACTTGAACATTTTCGAAAATTCCACCAAAATAATCTTTACAAAATCCCACTTATGTTTTGAGACACCATTTCAAAAGTTATTACATGACATATTACTCACACTATAACCTTGTCCAAAATTCCACCAAAACCTTTAATAGAAAATACCACTTCTATTTTGAGATAACATTTTAAAACTATCCTTAAAATCATCCCACTTTAGTCAAGACCCTTTTTAAAATAAAATTTTAAAAATGAAACCTCTTGCTCTCTCAAATCCAACACACACCACCCAAAATTCCATATATAGGGACACCAACACTCATTAAACCAAGGAACCACAAAAGAACTATTTAGAATGCTATGTGGACAATTTTGACTAATGGGATAATGTGATCTCATCCCAATCTATGGGAAATATCACACAATCCTTAAATATATCAATAACGATAATAATTATGGCACATAAATATAAAATCACTAATTAATCAAGATATGTAATAAAATCAAGGAAGCCTACCTCAACTAGAAATCCATAAATCATCCTTAAGATCATACCAGCCTCCTATAATTCCACAATCACCTATCTCATTAATAAAAAACATCAAATTATTTAACTAAATAATTAAGACCAAAATCCCAAATCATAATAATCAATTCCAAACTCATTGATTGACCTCATAGCATTGAAAACATGAGAAACAAGGTTTTTTCCACTCTCAATATGCACCAAGACCTAGGATATATAAAATCCATAAATTAAACACCTAATATGATAGTAAATTTCTCCAAAAAACAAAAAAAATCACTATTTAAATAAATGGTAAAATATACCTCAATGAAAATAATTAACGGTGACATGAATACCTACTCATGGGACATCCTATATAAGATTCACCCAAAATCCCACATCAAGTGGGATGATTTCACAATGATCTAGTGAAAATTTCTCTTCAAAACCCAAACTGGGTGAACTAAAATTAGATAAAGGGGAATGAGAACAAGGGATAAAAGGAGAGGATCCTATCTTGAATAAGGGATATGAAACTCCTCCAAAAAACTAATCAAATGGACACCAAGGGGGATGAATAGATAACCAAGAGAGATATCTCCCCCTCCCTTGTGTGGCCAGTGGCCAGGGAACCTGAGGGGTTAAAAATAGAAACCCATTCCAAATTACCATAAGGCCCCTAAAATACGGGACAAATGACCCTTTTCAGAATAGACATGGGTTCCAAGGTTCAAGGCCCCTCACCTTAGGTTTCCATGAAATTCAACTCCCTAGGTTTTGGAACAAATTCCCATCCTAGCCTCTAGCTATAGAAAGGTGAAAGGATCCATGGAACATCCCACCTTGAAGTGATACCTACTGGTCCTACTTCTCTAGGCCCCCACAAGGAGCATCCCCTAATATGTGGAGTAGTGATCTCCTACCAGTACCATGCTACAGAATGGTCCTTGGGTTGTGGAACAACCACCCATGAAGGGGTAGAGGGCCCAACCTTAACCCCTTTTATTACTCCAGTCCACCATGCCTCAGCACCCTCTATTACATCATTGCCTCCTTCCTTCTCCCAAAAATCATCCTCTAGGTATCAATTCCTCTTATTCCTTATAAAAATCTCCCTCAATACTCAATATATCATAAATCCCCCTATATGTGGCATGTTCAATCACCAGAAGCCCAAACCAATACTCAGGTCATCCCGAACCTTCTCTAATAATTACCGAAGCACTTAAAAACCAAATGGGCATTGTTACATGTCTAAAATAAAATATTAAATATTTAAAACACTAAGGATTCTTATATGAATCCCAACTCACTAAACATATCATGCTCTGGGACCAAAAAATTAAAATTTCCTCTGAATCTCACAACCCATAAAAATGTGGGTCATTAAAAACTCCCCATCATAAGGTTACCCATCCTCAGGAGGAATTTAGTAGTACTTTAATCACTATTATTGACATTACATGGTCCCCACTCTACCTCAAATACACTATGTTTCATATCCAAACACACAACATGCTTTCGTTGTGAAACTCAGACCACCATTCCCAAATACACCAGTTTTCCTCCAAAAAACCCAGTTCAATCCTCAAATCATGTCAATAACATCTCAAAAAAGGCTCCCAATTTTATTTCCACCTCTCTATATCCAATTCCACATAGAAAACCATTTGATCCACCTTAGAACAACATTTACCGAAATGATTGGTTTCACTCAAAAATGCACCTTGACATATCATGATACCAATAACTCAACTCTTGGGGAAATATAGAACCATATAATTTCTCTGTTGATTTCTAAACCTAAAAATTGTTGTTGTCCCATAGTTGGATTTTTGACCAACCAAATCCACTATTGTGATCCACTCACGAGTATTTATGTGTATCCATATCTAATTCACTCTTATATTTCATGGAATACACAACCCTAACCTTCATGAGGTTCATACATCTATAACCTATTGGATTCTCCCCATAAAATAAGTATTCTTATCATCTTATCACTAAACCAAACACAAAATCTCTACAACCCACATCTTGTCCATTACCAAATGTGTTGACTGGATGTGACATCCATACTCATACCTGAGTGCGAACACCAATCACCCAACATCAAGACAGTCCTTAACCACACATATCGATCATGAAATAATAAATTTTCAACAACCGACTCATATTAAGACTCATGGTGATTCTCATAATAAGACTTCACTCAAAAAGGATGATTCCACCTAATGGTTCTCCCTGCCATAGGAATCTCCTACCATAACCCAAATCAATTCGTTCAAACCATGTACCCATAAAAACTCATATGTAGATACTTGATCCAAATATAAAATTTATATTTAATGATCTTTATACATTTATATATCTCTTAAAACAATAGTGTCATACTCATATAATGAAAAAGACAACACATGGGTCTCTCTAAGCCAACCATCAAAAACCAAGAAAACCTATCTTACACAGGTACCAGTTGCTTTTTTACAATATGAGACTTACTCAATTCAAACATTCTAACCAAATTTAGAGACTCTAAGTAAACATGAAACACAATAAAATCACAAAATTCAAGCATCTGGGTCGCTTCATAACAAAAAAAAAATCAAGAATCCCGATTTACACTGGTACCAATCACTTATTTAAAAAACTCATTAAAAAATTTTACACACACCAAAACTCACATGAATTTTCAAAACATCCCTTGGAGTCCAAGATTTTTTAATTAAAATAAAAAATCACCAAAATTGAAGACCTATCAGTCCCTTTACTCATAACCAATCCAAATTATTGAAAATATTTTCCATAGATTTTCTCAAAACCATAAAATACCAACCCATTTAAAAATCATAGGCTTTATGATTCACTTCAAGTAAAATATAATTATAAAAAAACCAGTCACAAACACCCCATTACCCCGTACTAGTTTTTATTTATAAAGTTGTGTTTTTTTCAAAAACCTAAATCCCCAAAACCATTACCCTATAGCGGAAAAACAATCACAATCATAATAAATAAAACAAACACCTTGAATCTATATTAATAAATTAACCCCTTATAATGTAATCAAGAAAACAAAAAATATATTATAAATGTTTTCAATTAATAATGGATATCAATGAGGAAACATGTCAAATAAAACCACTCATAGGCACGTGTATCATTCCCTAAGCATTCCACTATCATGATGCATGAATGAATCACTAAATCCTCAGTAGATCTATGTAACTCATCTCGAGTCTCATCCATTTTTCATTGGGATTATAGAACAAACCCCACACCTCACTTTCCCCAGAGTTCCTAGTATTAATATTTGACATCATTTGGAAACTTATGTTTCAACTAATGTCATGATGGCTAGGTATGATCTAATTTACCTCTCAAGTTCCAATAATATTACACCATATAAAACTAACACTATCTCATCTCAAGCATGATCTAATACCATTTTTTAATTATCCATATAGGATCATTTGAATGACACTCGATCAGGGATGCTACATGACCTCAAACTAACCCCTTATAGGCCATAGGATTCCATTTAGAAGTGAGGGCCTAATAATGAACCTATTTTACATGAAAATTATTAATCAATTTTCAATGAATTTAAATGGATTTTTAATAAAAAATCTCTTGAAATTAATTACTTTATTAAATTATGGTAATTTTTAACTAATGAATTAAAATGAATCTAAATGTGGGTTTTTAATGGTTTATCTTATTAAATATTATTTTGTGAAATTTATTTTGTGTTGTTATATTATTTACAATATCAAAAATTAGGCCAACTTGTCTATACCTCAACCCAAGGGCCTACAATCAACATGGATAGAACATAAGGGTCTAAACAGCCATGAAATTTAAAAGGATGGAACTAGTGGCAGAGGATGCGAGTTGTATGGGGGACCAGGCCCATGCAGCGAGTGGCCCATGGGGAGGAAATCATGGGTGCATATGTGGCCCTAAGCCTGCATGGACCATGCGTGTCGGCATGGGCCATGTATATTAGGGAAAGTTCACTAGGAGCCCATCCCCAAAGCAGGATTCTGATCTGGGGATGTAACATGCTTCTTTATAAATGAATGCATCGCTTATGGAAAGAATTTATGTGAGACTCAGATTCAGCAGATACTATTCATACTAATAAAAATGGAGTTGTTGCACCTATTCATCATGACACCAGTGCTTGGACACACTCGATCCAACACCCACTGTCACTTCTCTACCACTCGATAATGTCTTTTTTCCACTACAATCACTAGTGATTTCCATCAATGCCACTTCTCAAGATCAGACGTGAGCCATATCTCCATTCTATGGCTCGAGATCACCTTAGATAACTTCTCGAACATCGGGTGACAACCATGAGCCTATTTGATGATACAGGAACTCCATTAATGATGTGATGACCTTCATATGGATACTTTGAAAGTTGGATGATATGAGGAGCCATGATTCTACCACTTCTGCACCTATAGAACCACCATGGTTGAATGACACAATTCATGAGCCATGAATGATATGTGCACAAAATAAAATGAGAAGCATACCCTGTTGGCCTGTTCAAAAAAATGGAAACCTTGTTATCTATGGGGGAACTTAGAAAAAACATCTTCACTCAAATAAGATAATACAAATTCTAAAGGAGGAATCCTTGACCCAGTTCAAGTGAAGATACAAGGAGATATTAAAATATAAGGTCATTACCCCCTCTATAAATAAAGGGGATTACCACTTCCATCGAGAGTTCCACTGGGGGAGTCCACATGCTCAGGGGCATAATGATGCTGCTACTATTTGTTATTTATTTTTATTTTAATTCGGTTAAGTTTATTTGTGATGTAATTTTAATTTAGTTTCTTAATTAAATAAATCATTAATTTTTTAATTCAAAGTGTTTCCACCTAATTCCACTATTATTTTCTTCTTTTCATTATTCTTTATTTCCCATCTTCTTCTAATTTTTTTATCATTATTTATTTTATTTTATTTTTATTATTCTCTAGTTATTAATCTTTTATTTTATTCTCTTTAAATTCTTCCACTAAATTACCTTTTACTCCTGATAATGGGAGGTGGACCTGAGGCTTGGCCTCAGGGGAGGTTAGGTGTTCTTGAATTCTACACTTAATTTCTTTAAAGTATTTATTTCTATTTGTGGTGTATTAAAGTGAAGAGCATGAGTGTTTTAGTTTTCCACTAAAGCATAGAAATTGAGTTCACTTATATTATATTTTTTACATATTTACCTATTTTATATTGAAAATAATTTCATCATATAGTGGAGTTGAAACATTCAATGGATGAAATGGAATACGGTAGAGTTATTTTCTAGAAGGTTCAACACTCTCGATTGAGGTGTATCATCAAAATTTATTATAGGAGGAGGTGGAATTTATTTTTCTTTGGAATTATATATTTCACAACCAAAAAATAAATTGATAGTAGTTCATGAATGAAATTTCATGATTGAACTATCAAACTGAATTTTAAACAACAAAATTGAATAATGAAGGAATCCAAAACTAAACCTAAATTCAAAGTAATTTCTTTCTAATATCATACTTCATTTCATTTTTGTGTAGTTTTAGTTTTTCAATTCATTTATTTCCAAAAACCAAAACTCAAATTCAGAGTTTTCATAAAATAATAAAAACACAAAATGAAATAGTTAGGTGAATAAATATTAATGAGTAGATAATAGTGATGCTACTCATGTTAGATGACCCTAGTCATCCTCTATGATATATTATGAAAAAAAATCTTTTTCCACATCTTGTGATAGGTGTGAATCACCTAACATGGTCATGGAGATACTATTCTATCTAAAATAAGCCTAAGGGTCATTATTGAATCTATTGAATATTCAACATGACCCATCCGTATAAAGGACATCCCAAAACCCTATAGATATGAATATGGATCCAAGAGGGCCCCCACAGTCCCAAATTAAAAGATATAAAACTTTATATATGATTCATCAAAATATAATAGAGTATAAGTAATAGATAAACAAAAAAGTCTAGAATCATATAAATAAATGGAACATTGGCCAGTATATGTCGAATAATAAATAAATAACTAGCCTCTAACCAAACTCATATAATCATACTAATGAATCCTTAGCCTCCATGACCTATTAACTAAACCATATTTCCAAATTTTATGGAATTTTTGTTCCCTAGGATAAAATTTTAATTTCAACCAACATACATCAAAACCCATGCCATGTACGTGGGTAGGGGGTGAGTCTAATGACCCAGTAGGTATCCCTGATGCCTTGATAATATTGAGATTTTTTTTAATATATTAGCCATGTATTCAATACATATAAGGTGTATAATTCATGATCATGAAACACACCAACCTAGAAACATAATACACAATGCACATATAATCATACAAGTTAGGGTGTCTTGTGCTAACCAAGGCACCATGACGCCTGGTCATACTTTGTTTGGATCCATGGTCAAAGAAGAGAGTCACCTCATACCAAAACCTAACCCATACCAAAATGTGTAGGGTAGTTTTTCTAGATAATTCATAATTCCATATCATAAGGTAAAGGTTTGGGTTTCTCATGATGTCTGATCTACTACCTGAAGGTGCAGGGTAGGATTCCATACCATGGCCTAGTCACAACCCTCTCGCTCAAGGTAAGCCTCTTTTTATACCACAATCACATCCTACCAAGTCTCATCCTTATAAATATACTCATGGTAGGGTTAAATGAACATAAGTGTACTAATACAATCTCACTTAGGGTGGTCCCTACCAGAGTCCTGTCACTCAGTGAAAGTTTATGCCTCAAGATCTTTATTATTTCCCTATTCTAGGTTGGGTCTCTCAAGAATAGGAAAACTAATACCCTCTCACTCAAGATGGTCCCTTCCAATACCCTCTCACTCAGGGAAAGTCCATAATAGGTCTCAATCCCTACCTTTTCACTCAAGGTAGTCCCAAACCTCCCACACAACCCAGACTCTATCTTACTCATGGAATTCCTTCTAGTTCCATCTCACTCAGGATTGATCTAGGCCTTGGGACACATCATTATATATTATATCACCAAAAATGTACATGAAATAGAAAATAGGTAATGTAACCCATCCTACATCTCACTATATCATTCCCAGGGAGTTAGTTGCTCTAGGATTATCCCTATATCTCAACATGTATTATCACCTATCAGAACCCTCTAAGAGGTCTATCTAATCCATTAGGATTATCCCACCACTTTGATATTGAGAGAAATATCACTTTCTAACACACAACACATGAATTTTCATCCATCAACATATACCCCCAAGAAACCTTAGCCAATAATGCGTAAGCAAATAATATTTATAAAATGGGGAATCACTGAAACAAGTTCAAATGGAAAAAAATAACACAATAAATCTCTCTTATAATTTCTTTAAAAACTATGTCATAAACCAATTTTAAAAACCATTTGAAAATTCATCACATTTCATCTTACACATACTAAGAACTTGGTCAAAATTATATAGAAATGTTATTTAGAATACCCCACTTCCATTTTGAGATACCATTTCGAAACCATACTTGAAATTATCTAACTTTAGTCAAACCCCTTTTTAAAATAACATACTAAAAAGTGAAATGTTGGCTCTTTAAAATATAATACATTCCACTAAAAATTGTATAATAAGGGCTACCAATTCTCATTCGACCAAGTAACCCCTCTTGAACCATTTAGTAAGCTATGTGATCCATGTTGGCTATTAGGGAAACATGATCATATCCCAATCTATGAGAATGATCACACAAGCATGAAATGTGATGAAAAATATAATAATGATGGCACATGAATTTAAATAACCAATTGAGAAAAATACTTACTAAAATCGAGGCAACCTACCTTAACCAATGATCTATAAATCAACCTCAAGCTTATACCAACCTCCTTTGAGTCCATAGGAACTTATCTCGTTATCAAATAATATAAAATTAGTTAAATGAATAATTAAAACCAAAATAAAAAATTATAATAATCGACTCCAAACTCACTAGATAACCTCATAATTCTATAACCATGAGCAATGAGTTTTTTCCACTTGAAACACACACTCAGACCTTGGATACACAAAATCCATAAATTAAACACCTGAATAGATGGTAAATTTCATCCATTATCATAAAAACCCATGATTAAATCTATGGAAAAATACAACTCAATGTGAATGATGAATGAAGACATGAATACCTCATCATGGGATGTCCTATATAATCTTCACCCAAAATCCACATCAAAAGGGATGTTTTTTGCATAAATCTAGTTAAATTTTCCCTATAAATCCCTAACCTTGTGAACTAAAATTAGAGAAGATAATTGTAGGAGAACAAGGGAGTGATGTAACACCCCGAGCTTCCACGATATGCTTCTCATTCAATAATGCAATAACTTGCATTATACGCAACTTCGAGTTCTAAAACACCGCGACTAATCAAAGTAGTCGTTATGAATAGTAATAACCACTTTTTAAAATTATATAAATTTTATATTTCAAAATGGACTTCATTTTTGTATTCGTAATATTGAAATTATCCAAAGTTGAATTTTTTGTAATTTTCTGAGAACTTCCATTTTTTTATGAATAGTGAAAATTACTTAAAAACAACTTTTTTAATCAAAATAATTTATAGTGATAAATTATACTATTTAGTGGTTTTAAAGTATAATTAGAATATATTTTTACCATTTTATCCAATGGTGGTCATTAGAATTAATTTAACATTGAAATTGGACATAAACAATTGCCAATCTTTTGATATAAATTGTTTCTTAAAAACACGCTATTGTTGTGACAGCGGGAATTAATTATAAAATTAATTAATGAAACTTATATGTTTGGAATTTTGTAAAATAGACATCATTTTTTAATTCAGAATATCAATTATATCTTAGGGTGAAATTTTGGCATTGTTCTGAAAAACTTCAATTTTTGATGAATAGTGAAACCACTAAGTGGTAGTTAAATAACTGATTTTTCGTTTAAATGAAATATTACCACTTCTGTGATTTGATTTTCAAAAATCCGACATAAATGGTTTCCATTAAGAAGTAAAATGTGGTTCAATGAGATAAAAATAAATTTTTGGTGAATAGTAACTTTTAAGTTCTTAATCGCGATTAGAGGTAATTAGTGTAGTTTAAGGTAAAAATAATGTTTTAATAATATGAGATGAGCTTGACACTTGTTCTACTCCTATTGTATGAGTCATGGCCGACCAAGAAAACCCATGGGTCAACTTGAGGACCCCATGGAGCCACTTTGGTTGGAAAATGACATTAATATATATTTATTTAATGTTAAAATTAAATTGACACAAACTTGAGTTGTTCTACTAAAAAAGTTTTTAAATGGGGTTACACAAGTCCAAATTTTGACTATAAATATTCATTAGAAATCTAAAAATATTTCCTACATCATAGTATTTTTTTTTATAATTTTTATACATTAAATAAATTAAATTATTTATGACATCATGATGATGCAGCGATGACCTCATTATTTAACGATTTAAATAAAATGGAACGATAATGTAATATCTAAGACCTACACATGTCAAAAACCTATTGGATGAGGATATTTAGAACCCTTATCACCTTATCCTCAAATTATACAAGTGTGGGACCTTTATAATCCGAAAAGCATTGTATAATAGAATAACATTTCTTTACTTTCCAAAAGTGCCCCTCCTCTCCACTTATAAAAGGCCCCCACCACTACCACCTAATTCACACTTTCAAGCCATTTGGCTCGGCCAACCTCGGCACAAATACTCTCCCAGCTTCCCCCTCTTACTCCTAGAAGCCCCACTTTGGGCATAACTCTTCCCAAGGAAGCCTTTGTCTCAAATCAAAAAGAGTTACCCGATTTTGAGGTAATGTCTTCTCTAATGTTGTTTTGTTTTATTTTTCTTCTCCAACCCCCTAAACTCTTTTTATTCATTTCTTTTGTAACAACACCAGTATCCTCAATATACTAGGATGTTGTTATAATAAGTATTAGAGATAAACTTACACACACCTACATATAATGGTTAAAGAACATACGGTTTCTGTGGATGGTGAATTTCTGCCTCACGAAACGATGATTGTTCAACACTCATATAACACCTTCAAAGGTGGCCATTAAGATGTAACTATATTTATATATGATATATAATATGTTTATGTTTTACTTATGCTTATTTATTTCTCATTTATGGAATACTTTATGATTTCCATTATGGGTAAAACACGATAATTTCATTTTAGGAAGTGTGGATTACCGCCCCCTCAAAGTGATTTGAATCGTTAATGCCATATGTGGGATGTATAAAGGCTGGAGTAAATGCTATTATACACTATATTATACTGGAATTATATTATAAATTTATATCATTATGATTTAATTCCATTAAATACGAAATAGAAATGAAATTAGCGTTCATGCGTACGTACGGCTTACCGTCTCCATGAACGGTGCATTTCATTTATTACCTCTAAATGTTACGTAATAAATGAATGTATATACTGGATATATATGATATATATGACATATAAATAATGAATATAATTCTGGAGATAATGTATATTCTACCACATAAACAACTTGTAATTATAAGAAGTTTATTGTTGACTCAAGTACCAAAGATCGACAAAACGACCGTTATTAACTTAAATAATTACATAATGTTCATAACATTGTAATAAGTGATATAAAAAGGATAATGAAATTAAAAATGGTTCTTAATAAGGTATATATTAACTCTAGTTTATTATTCAGGAGTTTAAAGAATGGTTGAGTCAAGTCAGACACGAGGTAAGGGAACTTCTTAACCCAATTTCTATTCTTTGGGTTAATCTCCTACTTTCAAATTATGTCATGATATTATTATGTCCTATCTTGTATTTTTACATTATTTATGTGTACTTATATTTAATACACATTATAGATGTACTTTATTTTAAAAAAATGATCTTTTTAAGGACTTCGTCTCAATCCCCTTTCATTGAGGCATATTTGGTTTTATACACAACTTTCTTTTATACGGTGTATAAACCCCTTTGACTTTTACGTTTATTCAAAAGGAATCTTTTTTTATACGAAGCGTTTTTCTAAAAGACAAAAGGGAATGTTTTTCTTTCCGTACTTATGCGGCAACAACGACTTCTCCGCCGCTGTGACCATTATTTGAGTTTCGGCTTCCTCTACAAGCCATCATTTTTTTAATGAAAAATAAATACGAAGTTTTAACTTTCTTTTATTTTGGTATTGAAAATGGTTTTGAAAGTGTTTTTATTATATCAATGTGTTTTATTGATATCTTGTGATTGAAATGTGGAAATGTTATGTTTCCTTTATGCATGTTTTATGTGATACGATTATGTTATGGTTTATGATATGTTTAAACCTATTCATATGAGGAATGTATTGGACTTAATAAGTGACGGGTGGAGCCCGCTATAGCTCCTCGATGCATCGGTAGGTCTCATGAGACAACTAGACGTGGAATTGGCTGAGGCCCTTTCCCAATTTGATTTATGGTTTTGGCCGAGGCCTTAATCATTTTAGACATCTTGGTCGAGGCCTTGAAAAAATGTTTCAGAATGTCTGGCATTATACATTCCCTCATTATGAAAGTGGTTATTGATATTGCATGTGATTATTCGACTAGTAGAATATCCATGTGAGTAAGTAAATGGCATTATTTAATTTTATTTTTTCCATATTATTCTGAAGTTCAAGTTTAAAAAGGCTTTTGTTTTAGTTATACATTGCCTTAATGTTAATGTTTATTTATGAAAGCTTCCTCAATATTTTTATCCATACTGAGCATCTGAGCTCACCCCTTTCAATGTTTTAATATTTTCCAGGATGTGAAGAAGTATTTTATGAATGACCTGCAGGGATAGTCAGAAGAGGATATGAGTGTGGACTATGAAGACTTTTTTATTAGTTTTTCACTTTATGATGTAATGTAAGATTTATGAATGTATCTAGTGTTTCCAAGGCTACTAAACTAATCGGTCTTTCGAGACTTGATCTTTTGTGATCATGCCAATGTTACGAAGTAATGCACTGACTCTGGGTAGCTGGGTTCGGGGCGTTACATTTGGTATCAGAGGCAGTTTAGTACTAACCTTGGAAGCTAGATTTAGATAAACTCTGATTAGAGCACATAGCCCAAAGATAGACTTTGAGGATTAGTATAGAAGAACTTACTAGAATTTTTTTATTGTATAGATTTTGTGAGTTTTCCAAGGAATACATCCATGTCTGGATACGAGTAGGTAGAGGTGGCTCTGGCACAGATGTACCTAGGGGTAAAACCTGAAAACACCGCTTTGAGCTAGACTCGAACGGGAACTGTTGCATGACAACGGGCCTTGCTTCACTCTTGGTTACGACACTCCTGGGGGATACGCTTAGGATAATTCTCATTTTCTTTACAAACCACTATGAACGGTTATGAGTATATACTTCCTCAAATAAAACCTTTTTATGATTATGGATTATATCCATAAATAGTTTAATTTATGTTAAGTATTTTACAAGTATGGAATTATGTATTTTGATTCATAAACTAATCTAGTTTATGCCATTGTTTAGAAATGGCGCCTAGTGGAAGGAATGGAAACCGTATCAATGTACACACTCTGTGTAGGGATTGCCCTCCTGCTCAAGATAATTATTGTGGATCTGGAGATACAACTGGTGCTGATCAACTTATTACCATACTGGGACAACTCACTCATGTTATGAATAATAACCTTACTCGTATGGATCACCCTGATCCACAACGTGGATGATCAATGTTAGACCGCTTCATGAGGCAAAAACCACCAACATTTAATGGGGGTACAAATCCGTTAGTAGCTGAGCAATGGATAAACTCTTTAGAGAAAATATTCCATGCCTTGGGGAGTAGCGAAAGGGAGAAGGTTGTCATAGCAGTTTACCGCCTCACTCGAGATGCCGATCAGTGGTGGTCGCTGATTCAAAACACAAAGGAAGATGATGACGTATGGAATATGGAATGGAGGGAGTTCAAAGAGCTTTTCTTAGAAAAATACTTTCCTCGTGACCATCGAGCAGATATGGAAAGGCAATTTCTGAGTCTGAGGCAGAAGGAGGATGAGAATGTCACAAAGTATGAGGCTAACTTTACAAGGTTAGGGAGGCATGTTTCCGATTATATACGTAACCCAAGGAGTAAGATTGATCATTTCTTTGATGGGTTAAAACCATTTCTACGTCGATCTTTAGTATCACAATCCTTCTCATCATACAAAGATATTGTCTCGTGTGATATCAAGACAGAAAAGGAATTCTCTAAGTCTTATGACAACAAAGTAAAGCAAGAGAAGAAGATAATGGTGGAACAAGAGACAGATAAAGGGAAATAAGGATTTTCCATTATGTGATAATTTTGGGAAGAATCACCCTGGTACTTTCCTAAAAGGAATGGGAGTTTGTTATAAATGTAGAGAAAAGGGTCACCAGGCTCGTGATTGCAAGGGAAAGAAAGAGGCTATCAAAGTTGAATACTACAACTGTAGAGAAATGGGTCATTATGCAAATAAATGTCCTAAGCGTCAGGGAAACTTACCTCAGAAAAGGCCAAGGGATCAAGGAATATCTTATGTTGTTACTACAGTTGAAGCAGAATAACTAATGTATTGGTGCTTTTGGACTCATGGATTATATTCTGGTTATTATAATAATGTGATATATATATAAGGATTGTACTGCAGTACTTGTTGATTTCAGTAAGGTTTTAATATGATGAAGGTAATTATATTTTTAGTATGTGACAATAAGAGAAACTTTACTTTGTTTGGGGAATCTGATAAATTGATTTTGGAATTAAGAGACCTTTTAGAGAAAGTCTGGACAGAGGTATTTTGGATAACTATAAAGGCTGGAGTGGATTAAGTTGATCTTTGGATAGTATTGTTGAAGGTTAAAAAATTTATGAAGATTATTTTTGGAATATTATGATACTATAGTTTTAGGAAAAGGACAACCTGCAGGGTGGGGCATAACCCTTCGCGTCGGACAAACCTGCAGGAATCGAACCCACAATCATAGTGCGACAGGCCTTTATTTCCTACCACTAGCCTACAGGAAGTCCCTGGTTATTACAAAATAATTTTACTAATCTAAATGGTATGTGTTGACATTTGGAACCTTATACAATTAGGATAAGTATAATATTTTTGACTTCTATTATCTTTTTGAGTGAAAGATGAGTTGAAGGTTGAAACTCTAATTGTCAAGCATAAATATATATACCTATCTCTTATTCAATGAATAAATTAATTCTTAAACTTTAGTAAAGGGATATTAAAACAAAAAAATGTGTTATCCTAATACCTTATGTCTTGTTGAACTGATGATATTTTAAATCAACATAGATTGAAGGCTTTGAGGCCCTCAATTTGACAGTTGATTGTAATTGATGACCTCAATCACTCCCTATAAATATTTACGTTTTTCCTCCAATTATATGTCTCTAATTGCCACCAATGTTCTCCTAATCGAGATCATAATTGGGTGGTGACTTTTTCATTTCCCTTTCCCTCTTATTAAGACTAAATTTTATTAATCTTATTTCCGATGTGGGTTTTCCTCAAAGGTATTTTCTCTTTTCAACCTTTTATTTTCAAAGAAAAATTTCAAATTGCGAGGACACAATTTATTGAAGGAGGGGAGAATGTAACACCCCTAGCTTCCACGATACGCTTCTCATTCAATAATGAAATAACTTGCATTATACGCAACTTCGAGTTCTAAAACACCGCGACTAATCAAAGTAGTCGTTATGAATAGTAATAACCACTTTTTAAAATTATAGAAATTTTATATTTCAAAATGGACTTCATTTTTGTATTCGTAATATCGAAATTATCCAAAGTTGAATTTTTTGTAATTTTCTGAGAACTTCCATTTTTTTATGAATAGTGAAAATTACTTAGAAACAAATTTTTTAATCAAAATAATTTATAGTGATAAATTATACTATTTAGTGGTTTTAAAGTATAATTAGAATATATTTTTACCATTTTATCCAATGGTGGTCATTAGAATTAATTTAACATTGAAATTGGACATAAACAATTGCCAATCTTTTGATATAAATTGTTTCTTAAAAACACGCTATTGTTGTGACAGCGGGAATTAATTATAAAATTAATTAATGCAACTTATTTGTTTGGAATTTTGTAAAATAGACATCATTTTTGAATTCATAATATCAATTATATCTTAGGGTGAAATTTTGGCATTGTTCTGAAAAACTTCAATTTTTGATGAATAGTGAAACCACTAAGTGGTAGTTAAATAACTGATTTTTCGTTTAAATGAAATATTACCACTTCTGTGATTTGATTTTCAAAAATCCGACATAAATGGTTGTCATTAAGAAGTAAAATTTTGTTCAATGAGATTAAAATAATTTTTTGGTGAATAGTAACTTTTAAGTTCTTAATCGCGATTAGAGGTAATTAGTGTAGTTTAAGGTAAAAATAATGTTTTAATAATATGAGATGAGCTTGACACTTGTTCTACTCCTATTGGATGAGTCATGGCCGACCGAGACAACCCATGGGTCAACTTGGGGACCCCATGGATCCACTTTGGTTGGAAAATGACATTAATATATATTTATTTAATGTTAAAATTAAATTGACACAAACTTGAGTTGTTCTACTAAAACAATTTTTAAGTGGGGTTACACAAGTCCAAATTTTGACTATAAATATTCATTAGAAATATAAAAAGATTTCCTACATCATAGTATTTTTTTTATAATTTTTAGACATTAAATAAATTAAATTATTTATGACATCATGATGATGCAGCGATGACCTCATTATTTAACGATTTAAATAAAATGGAAAGATAATGTAATATCTAAGACCTACACATGTCCAAAACCTATTGGATGAGGATATTTAGAACCCTTATCACCTTATCCTCGAATTATAAAAGTGTGGGACCTTTATAATCTGAAAAGCATTGTATAATAGAATAACATTTCTTTACTTTCCAAAAGTTTCCCTCCTCTCCACTTATAAAAGGCCCCCACCACTACCACCTCATTAACACTTTCAAGCCATTTGGCTCGGCCAAACTCTGCCCAAATACTCTCCCAGATTCCCCCTCTTACTCCTAGAAGCCTCACTTTGGGAAGAACTCTTCCCAAGGAAGCCTTTGTCTCAAATCAAAAAGAGTTACCCGATTTTGAGGTAATGTCTTCTCTAATGTTGTTTTGTTTTATTTTTCTTCTCCAACCCCCTAAACTCTTTTTATTCATTTCTTTTGTAACAACACCAGTATCCTCAATATACTAGGATTTTTTTATAAGAAGTATTAGAGCTACACTTACACACACCTACATCTAATGGTTAAAGAACATACGGTTTCTGTGGATGGAGAATTTCTGCCTCACGAAACGATGATTGTTCAACACTCATATAACACATTAAAAGGTGGCCATTAAGATGTAACTATATTTATATATGATATATAATATGTTTATGTTTTACTTATGCTTCTGTATTTCTCATTTATGGCATACTTTATGATTTCCATTATGGGTAAAACACGATAATTTCATTTTAGGAAGTGCGGACTACCGCCCCCTCAAAGTGATTCGAATCGTTAATGCCATATGTGGGATGTATAAAGGGTGGAGTAAATGGTATTATACACTATATTATACTGTAATTATATTATACATTTATATCATTATGATTTAATTCCATTAAATACGAAATAGAAATGAAATTAGCGTTCATGCGTACGTACGGCTTACCGTCTCCATGAATGGTGCATTTCATTTCTTACCTCTAAATGTTACGTAATAAATGAATGTATATACTGGATATATATGATATATATGACATATAAATCATGAATATAATTCTGGAGATAATGGATATTCTACCACATAAACAACTTGTAATTATAAGAAGTTTATTGTTGACTCAAGTACCAAAGATCGACAAAACGACCGTTATTAACTTAAATAATTACATAATGTTCATAACATTGTAATAAGTGATATAAAAAGGATAATGAAATTAAAAATTGTTCTTAATAAGGTATATATTAACTCTAGTTTATTATTCAGGAGGTTAAAGAACGGTTGAGTCAAGTCAGACACGAGGTAAGGGAACTTCTTAACCCAATTTCTATTCTTTGGGTTAATCTCCTACTTTCAAATTATGTCATGATATTATTATGTCCTATCTTGTATTTTTACATTATTTATGTGTACTTATAGTGAATACACATTATAGATGTACTTTATTGTAAAAAAATGATCTTTTTAAGGACTTCGTCTCAATCCCCTTTCATTGAGGCATATTTGGTTTTATACACAACTTTCTTTTATACGGTGTATAAACCCCTTTGACTTTTACGTTTATTCAAAAGGAATCTTTTTTTATACGAAGAGTTTTTCTAAACGACAAAAGGGAATGTTTTTCTTTCCGTACTTATGCGGCGACAACGACTTCTCCTCCGCTGTGACCATTATTTGAGTTTCGGCTTCCTCTACAAGCCATCATTTTTTTAATGAAAAATAAATACAAAGTTTTAACTTTCTTTTATTTTGGTATTGAAAATGGTTTTGAAAGAGTTTTTATTATATCAATGTGTTTTATTGATATCTTGTGATTGAAATGTGGAAATGTTATGTTTCCTTTATGCATGTTTTATGTGATACGATTATGTTATGGTTTATGATATGTTTAAACCTATTCATATGAGGAATGTATTGGACTTAATAAGTGACGGGTGGAGCCCGCTATAGCTCCTCGATGCATCGGTAGGTCTCATGAGACAACTAGACGTGGAATTGGCTGAGGCCCTTTCCCAATTTGATTTATGGTTTTGGCCGAGGCCTTAATCATTTTAGACATCTTGGCCGAGGCCTTGACAAAATGTTTCAGAATGTCTGGCATTATACATTCCCTCATTATGAAAGTGGTTATTGATATTGCATGTGATTATTCGACTAGTAGAATATCCATGTGAGTAAGTAAATGGCATTATTTAATTTTATTTTTTCCATATTATTCTGAAGTTCAAGTTTAAAAAGGCTTTTGTTTTAGTTATACATTGCCTTAATGTTAATGTTTATTTATGAAAGCTTCCTCAATATTGTTATCCTTACTGAGCATCTGAGCTCACCCCTTTCAATGTTTTAATATTTTCCAGGATGTGAAGAAGTATTTTATGAATGACCTGCAGGGATAGTCAGAAGAGGATATGAGTGTGGACTATGAAGACTTTGTTATTAGTTTTTCACTTTATGATGTAATGTAAGATTTATGAATGTATCTAGTGTTTCCAAGGCTACTAAACTAATCGGTCTTTCGAGACTTGATCTTTTGTGATCATGCCAATGTTACGAAGTAATGCACTGACTCTGGGTAGCTGGGGTCGGGGCGTTACAAGTGAAGTATAGGCACCCACCTTGAATCCAAGTGATGAAACTCCACTGAATGAATTGGATTAAAGGACACCAATTGGGGATTAATGGAGATCCAAGAGGGATCTATCCTACTCTCTCATATGAATGGAGGATAAAGGACCCTGGGGGGTTAAAAATATAAACCCATACTAAATTATTATAAATCTCCTAAAAATACGGTATATAGACCTCTAAAATGTGGAAACAAATACAATGATGCTAGAAACCTCACCTGAGGATACCCTACATAACAGCCCATTGGGATGTGATGTAAATTCCCACCCCAACCAATCGATATAGTGTGAAGTAAGATTCCATAAAACATACCATCCTAGGGGTATCTCGATGTACCTACCTCCTAAGGGACCTTCACAGTGTATCCCCTAGGCTATGTCAGGGTTCTATCTCACCCAGACCATGTTGTGGAGTGGTCCCTAGGTTACAATGTCACCACCCATGTAGGGTAGAGAGCCGAACCCCAACCCCCTTTGTGACTCCAGGCCACTATACTACAGTTCCCTTCACTGCATCATGGCCTCCATCCTTCTCCCAACACCACAACAATATGTATCCCTACTCTATAGTGCATCATATCCTCTTCCCTCCATAAAAATACTCCCAAAATGCTCACCATGTCACAATTCCACCTAATTGTGGTGTGATCTATCACCAGCTGCCTAAACTAACTCCCTGATCACCCTGACCCTTATTTGATGGTCACTTGAGAACATAAACCAAATAATAGGCCTCATTACACATATCAAATCCTCTCTAATATATTTATAATGCTTGGGATTATG
The DNA here is from genome assembly GCA_963277665.1 of Viscum album. NCBI lineage: Eukaryota > Viridiplantae > Streptophyta > Magnoliopsida > Santalales > Viscaceae > Viscum > Viscum album. Next base: position 1,026,313,147 of record OY728126.1, read on the forward strand.
ATCTAAATCCCAATTCACCAATTATCCCCTACTCTAGTACCAAAAAATCAAATTCCCTTTGAATCTCACAAATGGTAATGGAATGGGTCATTATAAATGGGTTTAGTTATATTTTAGTGGTTTTTACCATTTGAATATTTCCACACCATGGGTAAATTTTGAGTTATAAATGGAACCTCATGAAAATTAAGAGAAGTACTATTTGAAGCTATTTATTGTCTTATGTCATGAGAGAGAGTGTCAGACCATAATAGGCTTGAGGTTTAAGAAGATTTAGAGGATAACAATATGATATTAAAAGGTGTTAAATATAATATATTTTGTGGATTTTTTATATTTTTTTGTTGACTAAGAATAATTTTTATGGGGAGGGATTTCATATCATGATTAGACTAAGGAAGTAGAAGACCACACCATAGTGAGGATCATCACATTGTGAGTAGGTTATTTCTAGAATAACTAGAAGATTCAGTTATAATTTAAAATGATGGGATTTATCAGGAAATTTGGGAGTTTACATGACCTAAATGAAAGAATCTAACAATATTTAAATGTATAGGACACATGTAAAAATCATGGATAAGTATAATCAATCCAAAACTTTAGATGAAGGGTTAAATTCATATAAGATTTTATAAAATTTGCATCAAATAGTTATGAAAGAGTAATAAAATTATTGAATATCTAGAATACAATAGTGGGGAGCCTAAATAAATTTATACATCCAGTTTAGAGAAGAATAATATAGGTGATGAACATGATATTTCAATTGAAATATTTGGTTCTTTGTAGAGATAAGGATTACAAAAGAAAGAGGAGTTCCACCTCTACAACTAGCTATTGAATAAGGATAGAAACATGATAATTTTAGTGTGTATTTATATTTATCTAAAGGAAGAAGTGTTTATTCTTTAATAATCAAGAAAAAATTGATTATACTTACATTGAGTAGTTATTACCATCATGCCTTAGAGGATTAGAAGAGCAGTTAACATGGTATATAATAGAGTATAATTTATGGGGTTATTATACAAAAAAATCACATATTGTTCTATAAGGGACCTTAAGGTATATAAAATATTGAAGTTACCCTCATTTATATAAAAAAAATTTCCCTTCCCTGAAGTAGTTCATGGAAGAGAATAATAGGGAGTGTCCCTTGGATCGATAGTGTGTATTTCTGAAAACTATAGGGGAAGTACACCTTGGAATGAAGATATCATGACCTAAACTCATATATATATATATATATAATAAAAGTGAGTATAGTGGATTCTTATGTATTATAAAATCACCATCATTATACTCCTTGGATTATCCCTCAGTGGTGATTAAAGTAAAATATCTTTGTCTTATGCATGTTTTATATTTCTATATATGTGTTGAATAACTCAGTGTGATTATCCATGAGATTTTGTGATATTTAACACATTCTTTATAATGATAAGAAAATATCCATATGTCCTAGGGTAATAAAAAGGAATAAAATTTTTAATCTTTTTACACCTTCATCCCCCACCCCCTCTCAATCTTTTTCTAACCAGTTTGGTCCCAATAAGTGTTATGAGGGCCTAAAAGTTTTGATTTGGTGTTCAATATCAAAAAAAATTATTGGATTTTTTATGCACATGGATTCAATTATGAAGACTCATATTTTTAGTGTTAAAAACTTTTATGGTTATAAAAATTAGATTTATTAGTTTTTTTAGGCTTATGGTGAATATATTGTGTAATATTTCAAATTAGATACTGACATAAAAAACCCAATGAATCAGTTCATGATGTGAAAACATTGAAAATTATAAACAGAGGTATCACCAGGGTGGTATTCAAGAAAACCATTCATTGTGATGGTAATTTTTATATTTATATATTTTTGGAAGATAATTTTGGGAAATTAGTGGGAGGAAATAAGGACAAAGAGCCAACCTCAATAGATGAATTTAAATCTGGTTGTAGTGATAAACCATTGAACAGGTCTGGAGAATATTGAATTATGTATAAAGTAAAAAAGAGTGGATCTCTTCATTATGAATATGTTAGCATTTTATAAGGGTATTACCTCATACTTCACTACTTTTAGACTCCTTAAATTTTTTTCCCCTCCCCATTCAATTTATAAAAATCATCCATTATCAGCCAGTATAAAGAAAAAGGGAGGATGAATATGAAGAAGACTGCTTATAAGAAGAATGCTCTTGAAAAGGTAAGTGGGGTTGAGATCAACGTTAAATTTATGTCTGAATTTTTTTTAGAATATGATTTAAAATCTATAAATTCATATTTAACCCTAAATAATGACATAGATGGTGATTCAAAAAAGAAGAGGAAATGGAGTATATTCATCAATTTGAAGAATGGTCTTCTAGTAATAATGGATATATCGGAACCTTATATAAAAATGTGTATAAAATAAAGATAATACATGGATTATAACTTTAATTCATAAAATATTTGTTCATAGAGAATAAAATATTGAGGAAATTGGAGGTTTCCTTGAATGAAGACATAATGAAGATGGTGCAAAGATGGAGGGTAAAAGTGAATTTCTTGAAGAACTTACACATGAAGTGGGGGAACAAATGGACTTGGAAAAGGAACTGAAATAAAGTATTATCCATATCAAAACATATATTGGAGAGAGAATAAAATATATAAAGGATTCTGGATTAAGGATTGAATACATGGATTCCCAAATAAATGAAAATGATGTGAATGTTAATTATATTGAGTTTACTATAAAATCCCTAAAGTGAAAGGAAAATATAGTGATACATTATAAATTAGTATCAATAAGTGAAATCCATAAAAGTGGAAATTGAAAAATTATTAATAAATTATATATTCTTACTGAATCTAGAATAGAAGGTCTTCAATGAAATTTTTCATTAATATGATACTATTTAGAGAAGTGGGTCACACCATGGATGTGTATTTGGAATCCAAGAAGCTTAAATATATAATAAAATATATTATATCATCTCAACCAAGGAATTACTATATAAAGTTGCTTTTAACCTGAGATGTTTTATTTGTGCTAACCATGGTTATATGTGAATCTATTATAGCATGATGATGATAAAAAGAGAACCTTTATTCCCATGTCAAGTAGGAGGTAGGTATGGAAGGAAGAAAAATATATTTTATTAGCAAACAAATTCATTAGGTGCAAGGAAAAAGGTTTTGGAGCTCAATAAAGTGTGCATCGAGTACCAAGGATGGATTATCCATAATAACCATTATAGAAAGAATAAAAAAAATTGAAGAAATAAATAAGGTTTTTTTATTGGGAAAAGGAAGATATTAAATTGGGTAAAGACTCACCAAGGATGAAAAATTTTGAGGTGGCTCTAATAGAAATTATATAGGGGAAACATGAGGAATTACTAAGTGATCATGAAAATTACACTACAAGAAATGAATTTAAGACCAATTGAAGGTCCCTTATATAGAATAGCAATCTAGAAGAAATATATAATTTTGGTGTTTGAAATAAAGAAACATTCACTACTGGTTTTAGTATCAAAATAGAGGTGAATCCTAGGCCAAGACTAATGAAGGATTCTAAATAAATTATCTTGAAATAAAATGTGTACAAGAGGTATTTCAAGGATAACCAGTAGAATGGATTGAAATATATTTGGAAGTAAAGGGTTAATTCACCATGACCAACCACATTCCTCAACTTGAGGAAGTATAGGAAATACCCATATCCCTATGTGTTTAAATATGTTAAATTATTATTCTAAGTGATACAAATTTCTGAGGGGGATACGATCCATGGGGATTTTATTCTTTGTTTCCCCAAATTTAACAAAAGTGGACACATATAAAATAGCTAGGGTTTTCAAATCCTTAGAGACCCAAGAAACAACCTAAAGAAATAGATATTCTATAGAGAGAAATTTGGATATAAAGTGGCCAATATTGGGCTTGATTTGATTTGGTCTACTATAACACAATAAGACCTAAGTGAACTTTATTAAGTATAATCGATTGATCCTAGGTTATTCCTAGGGGTAGATTGTATGGATTTATTTTGTTAGGAAAATTAACTTTCTTTAATTCAAGAAGGATCCATTCAACATCATCAAAACTACTCTCACCACTTACTAGTTTAATACTTACAAAAATATAATTCCCATCATATATAAACTTAAAGGATAATTTTCTCGAGAACACCAAAGTAGAGGATTGTATTATCACTAGAAATGTGTGGCCTTAAAATCTAATAAGGATATAGAAGTAATTAAATTTATGGATTAAAATATCAACTAAAAATACTATTAAAATTTAATAGAATAAGAAATAAAATCCAATAAAGAACCTTGAAAATTTCTTAGATAAAACCATAAGATTTTTATCCCACCTTTTATGCAATGATCATTATGTCAAAAATGAATCATTGAAGTGTAAATGAATAAGATAAAATATAAAAATAATGAACACTCCACCATTATGTGAATAATTTCACAACTATTGGTATGAATAAATCCAAACCATAAGAAAATAGTATTAATGTTTTAATAATATGAATAGAATATGAGTAGAATAAGGAACATTATTAATAAAATAGAGTTAATTGAGAAACTTAAATTGGAAAAAATGGATTGAGTAGACAAAATGACAACATAACATTACAATTGAAAGAATATACAAAACTTATTTCAATATTTTTCACTACAAATACCTTAAATAGGAATTTTTAGAGCCTTGTATTGACCCCAAAATTATCAAGTTTTCTGCAATTGATTAGGTTTAGCATATGTGGGTGGAATGTTTTTAGAAAGTGAAATTTCTCACCCTTGATCCAAAGTCGGTGTAAGCTATTTCCATCAACATGATGGGGAAAAGTGTTTCTAGATAGATAAATTTATGTAGGTATTAGAAAACAATTGTCCCAATATTTATTATAACATATTTTAGTTTTTTATCCAAATTAGAATTTTCATATCTAAGTTCTGATTAAATTGGTGGGATATCATTAAAGACCACAAAATCTGAATTAGAGTTTAATATTGTAATGAATGGGATTTCCTCGGGCCATTACTTTGTGAAAAAGATAGTGCTTGGAGTGTTCTTAGGTGTTGTATTGGTTTGTTTTGAGAGTTTTAATTCAAAAAATCCAATTTCACAAAATTGTTTCATAAAAAAAGTGGCATCGTGATAATGGAACACCAAGATGGTGGCACTGTAATGAAGGCACATAGAAACGGTGGCACCATAATGATGGCACCGAAATGTTTCCACATCGAAATGGTGACACACCAAATAGGTGGAACCATAACGGTGGAACTAAAATGTTGGCACACTAAAACAGTGGCACCATGAAGGTGGAACGCTGAAATGGTTTCACACCAAATTTTGTCTCACCCTTTTCAAAATTTCAAGTTCCCCAAGTTTTTCTAGTTTTCTCCTCTTATATCTTATTTGATGTAAATCGAGTTTAAAGCTTTCTTTAAGCATTTTTAATAGATTTTCAAAGAATATTAACTATATATTTAATATCCTAATTCTCTAAAGAATTTTAGATATTCAAATCACATGATATTGACCATGATCCCTCATTGATGACTTTTGAAACTGTTTCTCATTCCGTTGATATAGGACATGGATTTATTTTTCTAAAAAGTGAGGTCCTCTCTTCTATTTTTTCTCGGTGTTCCTAAATCCTTTCTTTATAGACGAGTTGTAAACCTATTCTAGAGCCCCCTCCTTCTCAGTTTTCTTAGAGTTTCAGGTTCCTCATGTGATCCACTATTCTTGGCACAAAGATGAGTTTTGGTTTCCTGTTGTTTCAAGTAAGGGTTCCTCTACCTCTCTTTATTTATGTATCATATGGGGTGGGTGTACAAATGATTCATTGTAAAGAAGGGGTGTATACTCCTATTAAACATGTAATTAATAATGGCAGGTAAGTGATGATTAAAAGATAACATGTAAAGAATTGAATATGGTTGATCACCTATTTTATTTGTTATCTTTATTGATGATGTGATATGTTTGGGCTATATGGATTCTCAAAATCATAGTCGTTGGTGGTATTTGTCTATGCATGGGTGATTCTTTATAATTTTTGTTATTTCTTTATGAATAATTGGTGAAAATATCAATATGATTAATCCTGTATACCCAGTTAAATGAAATGGATGCCCCTGGATGAAAAACCTTGTGTGATCACCTCTATTTTATCAAAGTGGATTAAAAGAACAGTGTTTACCAAATCTAAATATATCCTTGGTTTGATAGGTGTGGTTGTGTGATGTGTTCTATTGGGTTTTGTGACACGTGTAGGTTTTGTGGTGATGCTGTTGGAAGCACAGTTATGGGTACAGGGGTGGACAGATGAGTTGGTTTTGTGAGAAGGGTGTGGTATGTGTGTGCAGTGGGGGTGTGGTTTAATGGTGGTTTATGTGGTATTTGTGTATGGGGTGGTGTGGGTGGTGAGTTGGTATCTCATTTTGAGAGATTGGTTGATTTTGGAATGGATAGATTTGTTATGCAATGGGACTGCATCTGCAAAATGTTTGGGCAGCAAGGCTGCAGGACTGGGTTGTCATGATTTCATGTTTATAGGCGTGTCGAGTGTGGTGTTGTTGTGCAGTGAGTCTATTAGGATTGTTTGTGAGGGCATGATTGAGTAAGATAACTTTGAAGAATGATATTTGGAAGTGTTTGAACAGATGTATAAGAAAAAGGGGGTGTGTAGTGGGAATGAAGTTTGGTTATTCACTGTTGTTTTTATGACTGGGTGTTAAAATGGATTTCTTTACCTTGGTCCTTACTTCCTTGTTTTCCTTGGTAGTGTTTAGTGGCTTTTGGACTTCTGAAATGGTTGTAGATTTTGTGCTTGGCAGTTTCCCCAGGAAATGCTAGAATAAATCAAAGTGAACTCCCTAATTAATGAATGGAAAGTTGTTAAATGAAAAGGGGTTAGGCTTGCATTTTATTGTTGATGTTTTCGTGGTTGTGCATATAGGGGTAGTAGAAAAGGTTGTTTGTGTGGGCTAGTTTTTTTTTGAAACTCATAGGTTGGGTTAAGTGTTTTCTTACCTATATGTATAAATTTTAGTTCTTTGTGTTTCTTATACTCACACCACCCTTGTTGATCACCATGTGCCAAACACCCTCATTTCATGGGGGAGGGTGTCTTTCCCAACATCCTGCTGGGAGGATGGATGAATGGTTACTGACTTTATTTCTCGTACCCTCTTCTAGGTCCATACCGCTCGAGCATATCCAAACAGACTTTAATGACTTGAGGTTTACCATAGTCTAAGGTCCTTCAGGTAGGTTTTATTGTGGACGGGGGTCCCATGAATTTGCGGGCCAGAATTTTTTTCCCAAGTGTCTTAGAGATGAGGCCCAGGTGTCTTTTAGTGAGAGGTGTGGTTGTTTTGGATGAGGTTTCTATAGGTGGAATGTGTGGTGTGGTCGTGGCCCAGGTTTCTGTGGGTGGGATGTGTGGTGTGCTTGTGGCTGAAGTTTCTATGGATGATATTTGTGTGTGGTTTGAGGCCCAGGTGTGTGTGGGAAGGTTGTGGTAGTGGGACTTCATTTTGGAAGAGTTTCGGTGTCAAGACATTAGCCATTAGTAATGAGAAACTAACCAGTGGTAAAGTGGTTAGGGGTACCCAAATGTCGATGTGCTTATACTACTACTTTACTTGACATGCATTATTTGGTGAGTGTGACTTGGTGAGGTTTGGCTAGTTAGCTTTCATTGTTACATGTGGTTGGTTTCTGCTGTTTTCAAGGGGACATTAGTCTTATTTTCCCACTTGTGCATAGATTACTTTAGTTTTCCTATTTGGTATACTTGTATACTCACCCTATGATATAAAACTATTTTTAGGTTTCCAGGAGGACATTGGGGACCATGCTGGACTTTTCTAGCTTAGGAGTCGGGATAGTTGTTGTGGTTCTTCTTAGTCTCTTTATTTTGGTACTTTATTTGGTGATTTGGTTGTAATTTTTTCGTAGTTTATGTTTAAATCATTCATGGGTTGGATTTTGGTTTCCTTTATATAAAAGTTTGGTGATGTTTGGGATTTTTACCATCTTATCTCCCAATCATTTCATTAAAAAGGAAAATTCCTTCCATTTTGTGTGAAATTATATACCCTTGGTGCTAGTCACCACCCTAGGGCCTATTGAAGGTAGGACTCGGGGGACATTACCTATCCTTCATCTTGAAGAAGGAAGGGTGTGGCACTATTCTTGTCCCTTCCCTCAACTTGAAGAAGGTGGGTCATGATAGAATAGTATCAGAGGTGATGGTTAAGGGATAGAATGGATTTAGGTGTTAGGAATAGTGAGGATTATATGGGATGATAGGGAAATGGTGTTAGGAAATCTTGGTGCATGAAATAGGCCAGGTAAGACTAGCTAAGACACATGATTTTAGGGCCCCCATGATCCAATACAAGGACTCTGGACCTACTGAAAAACCAAGTGAGGCTCCACTAATTACAAGGTTGAGACCCTAGGAAAGGTACATGCATCATAATGACTTATGTTCTTATGTGTCTTGGGAATTTTGGGAATTTAATTTAAATAAAGAGTTAAAATAAATATTAAAAAACATACTACCCGGGCTTAGGATTTCCTTGTTTACCCTTTTCAGCTATGGCACCTGAACATTTCCCATGTGTGGTACAATCAGTTGAGGTCCAACAGGCTAACTTGGTTGATCAGCATAGGGATGATCAAGAGGAGGAAGATGACTTGTGGAAAAATACCCTTCGTGCTTTCTAGAGGTAGACCCTAGGGAAGTACGAAGGCAACATTTTAGACTTAGAGATGGAGGGATGAATTGAGGATCTAATAATAACATTTACCTTGATTCATGCTCTGAGGTAGTACTGGGTTCCTCTGGTAGTGAGCCAAATGTGATGAGCAGTGCATTAGTGGATGACACTTTATCTCTAGGAGAGGAAGGAGACCAATGTCTCATGGGATGACTTTGAGAAGGAGTTTCAGGTAGAGTCTCGTTCCTCGATAATGAAGGCTGAGAAGTGGAAAGATATTCTCTCCCTCCAGCATGGGAGTATGCTAGTGAGGGAACTAGGGATCAAGTTCAAGGATATCATACACTTTTCTCCAGATCTATTTACAGATGAGGATTCGTGGGTGAGATTCTTGGAGGAGGCACTCTGACCTTCTCTTCAGTATGTCTTCACTCCCATTACCATACCTACATACTGAGAAGTTTAGAACAAGTCCTAAGTAGTAGAGAGGATGCACTCACAGGGAGGATCACCATGAGAAGACAGCCATCAGAGTTCGTCAAAGGGGAAGGCATTCAACAGTAGGTCTCTAACACCAGGGCCTTCTAGGTTTCTTCTGGTGGGAAGTAGGCCTCAGTAGTTCCAGTTCCAATCTCCTAGCTCTCACCCTTTCCCCATGGGCCCGAGACCGAGGTGCTTTGTCTATGGAGACAATGGACATCTTGGGATCCATTTACCAATTCAATCTTAGTATGGTGGGGGTGGGAAGGTACAACGCCCACCTCATCAGTAGTAGTTTCAGGTCAGACCTTTCCAGCAGTAGGGGTAGTGGCCTCCCACTCCACTGAGGGTAGATGGTGCTGGAGGAGGCCAACCTTAGGGTGATCCTCAGAGACCTTTACCAGGGTGTGGTCGGGGAGGTGGTCGATAGAAGAGGGGAAGAGGAACTGGGCATGGGAAGTTTCACGTTGTCGAGGTAGTATTTCCAATGAGGCTAGAGGTTGTTCAAGGTACACTCTGTCTGTTTAGTACTCTTTCATGTGATTTATTTGATTCAAGAGCTTTGCACTCCTTTGTTTCACCCAATCTAGCCCATGCCATGGAACTAGATATAGAGATACATTCTGTGCCCCGGGTATTGAGCATGCCCTTTAGAGTTCATACCAGTGTAATGACCCAAACGTTTGAATAATATTTGTTTCCTAAATTTTTATGTTATTTTATTTTATACCTAACATAACTATATCCTTTAATTAATGAAGTGAGTATAATTAAAATGAGACCATTTTGTTTTGACTGTTATTTGATTGTTGGTCAATATGAATGTTGGAAAATATAATCTTAACACTATGATTATTGTTTATAAATACAAGTGATTGTGGTTAATTAATACAGAAAGAGGAGTTTATGGCCACATCTAGTAGACTCGGGCCATAAGAATCCCATCTGTCAGATCATGGGAAAGAGGTTACATCACTAGGCTTTGTTATAGAACAAGCCCAAGTTGAGCTTCAATATGTGAACCTTGAATGGAATCGCCTATGGGAGAAGTTCAATCTGATAGAAATCGCCACTTGGGAAATGTTGTCTGAGCCGCCCCAAGATTCTATAACCATTGCACACCTTACTCATTGGTCCTATTTAGGTGTTATAAGGGGATATGTAATGAGGCCTTATACACTTTGTGTAATCCCTTGGTATAAATAAAATTTTTATCTCATCATTCTTGTTTTTGGAATAGCTTTTCTTAATATAGTATATGTTTAATTAATACCAATTTGATAAATTGATTTTAGAAGTAAAAAATTGTACTTTTCAAAGATTTCTCATATATAGAGAATTATTATTGTAAAATAAACATCATTTTTGAATTTCAACTGTCAAAATTAACCTAGGCTGATTTTTTAGAAATTTTCTAAGAAGTTTCAATTTGATGAAAAGTGCTTAATGAATAGTGTTTTTTATGAATAGTGTTTTTTATGAATAGTATTTTATGAATAGTGTTTTTTGATGAATAGTATAAAAGCATTTTATTATTAAATAAATTTTATGTGAAATGATTTTCAAAAATCAAACATACAAGGTTGCCATCAGGGTGACAAATGTGGTTCAATAAGATCAAAATAATTTTTTGGGTGAATAGTAACTTTACCCTTTGGAAAAGTAATTTTACCCTTATGAATGGTAATTTTACCAATGGCATAATAACATCACCTAAGAAGGTATAAATATGTTTTAGTCATCTTAAGTGGTAATGTGATATAATTATGTCATAGAATAAGTAATTAAATGTTTTAGAAATTATTAGTCAAGTATTAGTATTTTATTTATTTAATTTAATTAAAAATGAAATTAATTTTTATAAAATGGATTTCAATTTTTTAATTCTACACATCAAAAAATGGTAAGGGTGAATTTTTGGGATTTTTCTGAAACAGTTCAATTTTCAGTGAATAGTAAAAATACAGTTCTGAGTTTTGGTGTTTTTAATGACATCATTAATGATGTAATAATGATGTAATAATTCTGGTCTAATTTTTAATAGTAATATATGTTATGATTTGTCCAAAGTGCCCAATACCATGGGAAAATACCATGGGCGAGCCCATGGTTTTACAAATACCACAAATGAGATATCCATTGAAAATTAATAAAATATCCCCCCACTTTCTCTATAAATACCAACCCATTCCTTCATTCCTTTGATTAAAAATTCATCCTCAAATAAAATTTGGCCTTTTTATTTCCCATGGAGTCTTCCCAAGGTTCCCTCAAGCCCCCCCAAGGTCACAACCTTCTAGTTTTTGAAGTTACTCTTCAAGGTAAGGGAACCATTCACCCTCCTCTTTTAGTCATGACTTCCTTTATGTTATGTCTTCTAGTTTTCATTTTATTATGTGGGGGTATGTTCTTCTATATTGTTATTACTACCCATTTCATGTCCAATTGATTATATACCCTTTCCAATATCATCAACTGATTTTTTGAAATTTTAAGTGACGCTGTTAGGTTGCTGAATTTTTGTAAAAGAAATCACATCTTCTCTTTTCATTCAAGTTTCCTTTTCATATGGTATGTCATTAAAATGTCCATACCATGATCTTATTTAAATTTTATTTTGTCCCTATACTATATTATGAGTTATTTATTAGTGGTTTACCCTTTTCTCCTCTCTTTTTAATGTTTTTTAAAACCATGTTATATAGTCATTATGTTGTATAAATTTCATCTCAAAATATCTCTCTTTTCTCAAGAAATTATTTTATTTTATTTATATGAATTCCCAAACCTATTTCGTTTCTAGGGGTATTAATAAAGACATAAAAATTTCAAAAAAAAATTTGGAATTAACATACATTAATCCCTCATTCCTTTTCCATGGGTTATAAATGACATAACGATCAAGTTTTTAAGCATTTTTAAAACGTCGCGATTTTGAAATGAAACACATTTATTTTATTATTTTTGGGTTATTTTTGAAATGTTTTTGAGGTTCTATTTGGATCACATGAAAAAAATACATATTAATAGTGTGTACTGATAGCGCTCCAATGAATTGGGTAAATAATTTAATCTCTATAAATGACAAGTTTTACGATACCTTAGTGAATAACCTTGGTATTTTTTATGACACCTTGGGGATGGACCTTGGTGATATGGTCATGAATGTATAAATTAAATGTTTTATCCACATTTTCAAGTTATGTTTCAATTTATTATTTCTATTATATTCCTCTTTATCATTCCTTTATGATATCCCTCATCTTCTTTTTGATATCGCTCAAGGTCACATGTAAATTGTTTAACTTTTTTTTCTTACTGGGCCTTCTGATCACCATTTCCTTTGATGTATATCTCCAGGTTATGAGATGCAGTAATTGTACTTAGGATGGACATTTTATGAAGTTTTACAAGTGTAGTGGAAGAAAGTTTTATGTTTTCATGTTTTATGTTCTTGGTTTCCAGGACACTAGACTTTAAAGATCCTTTGTTTGTAAAATGTAATGAAAAGTTATGTAATAAAAAGGTGGGATTCCATAGTTGGTATCAAATGATAGTTTAGTTATTTATGGAAATTATTCAATGAAAAATTTATGAATAACCCTATAGAAAATATTAAATATTGGAAAACTTCTTGGTATTTTGGTGAATTTTTAAGTAAGTGGTTTCTGAACAAATAAATCCATGTCCAAATACGAACAAGTGGATGTGGCTCTAGAAAAGATGTACCTAAGAGTGAAAACTCCGACAAGAAGTTTCGGGCTTGACCTGGGGTATCCTGGTACACAACAATAGGCATTTCCGCACTCCTGGTTTGACACTCCTTGGGGATAAGTTTGGTTAATCACAAAATTTTTATGAATTATTATGAAGGATTTATAGAGAAATGTAATTGTTGTTAAAGAATACATTGTTTAAGCGTGACGTTTTAAGACATAAAAATCCTTTATAGTTAAAATATTTTTAAATTAAATAAGCTTCTAACTAAGGTTTTATTCTTCAAGAAAATTATGAGCAATAGGAGGAACCATGAAAATGGTGACTGTAATGACCCATGCACTGACAGCCCTCTGATGGAAGCCAGAATGGAAAATTTCATGAGAATGATGAACCAACTAACTCAAGTTATGGGAAATAATTTTAATCAAGCTGAGAGACTAATCTCACCATTAAAGGAATAACATTATTTTTATTTCATTATGAATCAACAACTAAAACATTTATTGGATCTAATGACCCATTGATCACTGAACAATGGATCATCTCTATCGAGAATATCTTTTCTGTGCTCCGTTGTTTGGAATAAGAGAAGGTCACCCTGCATGTTTACCATTTAGAGGGAGAAGCTGATAAGTGGTGGGAACTGATTAAAAACAAGAGTCCAAGAGTACAGGTTGAATCTGTGGGGTGGTAAGAGTTTATAGGTATCTTCTTTGATAAGTACTTCTCTCGTTCTATAGGAAAAAATAATGGAGAAAGAGTTTCTCAAGCTGAAGTAGATGAAGAATTAATCTGTTGGAAGCTAAGAGATGAACTTCACAAGATTTTCCCGTTGCACCTAAAGATTTTTCATGGATCCTAATGGGATGTTTTATATATTATTTGGTGGATTAATACCTCATCTATGGAATAATCTATCCAACCGAGACTATGATAGCTATGAGGAGATCATGTAGAGTGCTATGAAATTTGAACTGTAGTTTGGTGAGATGTAGTGGTCTCATAAATCCAATGAAAAGAATATATCATTGGAGGCCATGTTAGGGAGGATCTTTGATCAAGGTAGATGATTCAATCAAGTGCAACACCCCATGTGTAATAAATTTGGGAAGAATCATTCAGGGAACTACTTGCTCAGGAGCGAGAAGTTCTACAAGTGTGCAAGAGATGGCCATATTGCATGGAATTGTCGTAGTGAGGTGAAGACACAACTTCCTAAAACTAATGAAAAGGGGAAGATGGTGCAGGCCTTACATGATGTCCAATGCTATAAGTGTGGAAAACTTGGGAACTTTTCCAATCATTGTCCAAATCTGAGGGCAGTGGAGGGAAACTACCATCGGCCTTAGCAAAGGCCAAGGAAACAAGGTCGTGCTTTTTTTATCACTACAGCTGAATTTGAAGTGCCAAATGATGTGGTGGAAGGTACTCTTTTTGTTCTCTCAAAGATAGCTAGTACTTTGTTTGATTCTGGTTCTACACATTCCATTATTTTATCAAAGTTTTCAATGAATTTAGAATCAACCCCTAGAATGATAAAAGTAGAGTTATTATTCAAGACACCTGGTGGGATTATCCAAGCATCGTCAGTATTTAGAAACTCTAGTATTTACTTTAGTGAGAACAATATTATCACAAATATAGTAGTCATTCCCATGTTGGATTTTGAAATTATACTAGGGATGGACTGTCTCTCAAATTATAATTCTAAGATCAAATGCAGAAGAAAGGAAATCTCCTTAGTCTTGAATGAAAAACCTACAGTTATCTTTCAAGGAGAGATATCTCAACCTGTTCTATGTCTAAAATAACATCCTATATCCTTCTTTATGGAGTTGATCGGTGAAGAAGAAGAAGGAAATGAGAGTATAAGGATTGAAATTGTCCCCATTGTCTAGGAATACATTGACATATTTTATGAGGAGTTACCCAGACCTCTCTCAGAAAGAGAGGTATAGTTCTCCATTGAACTCGTACTTGGATCTCATCTAATATCAAAGACCCCGTATAGGATGGAAAATGTGGAGCTAGAGGAATTAAAGAAACAACTCTAAGATCTTTTGTCGAAGGGTTTTATCAGACCAAGTGTGTCTCATTGAGGAGCACATATTTTCTTTGTGAATAAGAAGGATGGATCAATGTGGCTATGTGTTGATTATAGAGAACAAAATATGATCACATTGAAGAACAAATACCCTCTTCTAAGAATTGATTACTTATTTGACCAACTTCAGGGGGCTCAATTCTTCTCTAAGATTGATCTTCGATCTAGTTGTCATCAATTGAGGGTGAATAAAGGAGATATTCTAATCAATATATAGGAATTATGAGTTTGTTGTTATGACCTTAAGATTGACTAATGCACCTTCTATTTTTATGGATTTGATTAATTGAGTCTTTAAGGACTGCCTTGATAACTTTTTTGTAGTGTTTATTGATGATATTCTAATATATTCCAAAATTCGTGAGGATATTGAGGATCATCTAAGGGTTATTTTTAAAACTCTATGGAAGAAGATGATTTTTGGAAAGTTCAGAAAATGTGAATTTTGGTCACAACAAGTTCCTTTCTTAGGGAACATTATAACAAATTAAGGAATCACAGTTGACCCTACAAAGACAAAGGTTATAGAGTAGTGGCCTCAGCCTACAATAATAATTGATATTCGTAGTTTCCTTGGATTATCAGGATATTATAGGGGGTTTGTGAAAAAAAATTCACGGATTTCTAATCCATTAACCAAGTTAACTCGAAAAGGGGTCAAGTTTATCTGGACAAAAGAGTGTGGGGAAAGTTTCCAAGAGTTGAAGAAGATATTTTTTACTGCACCCATGTTAACTCTTCCCTCAAGTGTATAAGGATTAGTTATTTTAAGTGATGAATCTCTGAAAGGTCTTGGGTACAACCTCATGAAAAATGACAAACTCATTGCTTATGAATCTTGATAGTTGAAAACTCATGAGCAGAAATATCCTACGCATGATCTGGATCTGGTTACGGTTGTTTTTTCTCTGAAGATATAAAGGCACTATCTTTATGGGGCGAAATGTGATATATACACAGATCATCAAAGTTTTAAGTATATTTTCACACTAAAGGAATTAAACATGAGACAAAGGATATGGTTGGAACTTCTAATATACTATGATTGTTCAATTCATTATCATCCTGGAAGAGCAAACAAAGTTGTTGATGCATTAAACAGGAAATACCTAGTTGTTCTTTCAATGATGAGGATTCAAAGACATCCTTTGATCAATGACCTAGTAAATCTATAAATGGAAATTATAAGTGAAGGGACATCATCAACCCTAACCCAAATGATTTCTCAACCATCAATACTAGAGAAGATCAAGAAATCATAGAATGAAGATCCATTGTTGCAGAAGAATTTTGAGGCTCTGAAGGATGGGAAGTTTTCTGAGTTCAATATTGATTAAGAAGATGTACTAAAATTTCTTACAAAACTATGTGTTCCATATATTCCAAAAATAAAGAAGGAGCTGATGGATGAAGATCATAGATCTACGTTCTCTATACATCCTGGAAGTAAAGAAGTGTATAGAGACCTTCATGATCATTATTAGTGGGATAATATGAAAAGGGGGATTTCTTACTACACTTCAAGGTGTCTGGTATGTCAGCAAGTGATGGCAGAGAAACAACTTCTTAAAGGGTATTGCAACCACTACCCATACCAGCATGGAAGTGGGACAATGTCACTATGGACTTTGTTACAGGTCTCCCAAGAACTTCTAAAGGAAACAATGTGATATGGGTTATTGTGAACCGTCTCACCAAGACTACCCATTTTATCTCTATTTGGGAAGATTTATCTCTTGATCAACTTGCCTGGATTTATGTGAAGGGAGTGGTAAGGATATATGGAGTTCTATTCTCTATCATATCTAATCGTGATCCAAGGTTCACATCAAAATTATGAAGAAGTCTCCACCATGCTCTGAGCACCGAATTGAATTTCAGTATGGCCTGTCACCCCCAAATTGATGGCCAATCTAAAAGGACTATTCAAACACTTGAAGACATGCTGATAACATGTTCAATGGAATTTAAAGGTGGATCAGGTCAACATATCCCTTTATTTGAGTTCACTTATAACAACAACTTCCACTCGAGCATTCAAATGGAACCCTAGGAAGCTCTATATGAGAAATAATGTAGAACTCATACTTTTTGGGATGAAGCTGGTGAAAGAATGATTATTGTGCCTAATATTGTGAAAGATATGACAAAAAAGTCCATGCCATATAGCAACATATTAAGGTTGCTCAGAGTCAAAAAAATGGTTATGCTAACAACCATTGAAGGGACTTGGAGTCCGATGTTGGTGAAAAATTATTTCTTCAAATTTCACCTTTGAAGTGAGTCATGAGGTTTGGTAATAAATGGAAGCTCAGCCCTACGTACATTGGCCCCTATGAAATCCTTGATCGCATAGGAGAAGTGGCCTATCGACTTGCACTTCTTCCAAATCTTGCACAAGTTCATGATGTATTCCACGTATCCCTCTTGAGGAAGTACATAACAAACCCTTCACATGTACTAAATCTAGAGGTGGTACATATGGAACATGACCTC
Organism: Viscum album; assembly: GCA_963277665.1. Classification (NCBI taxonomy): domain Eukaryota; kingdom Viridiplantae; phylum Streptophyta; class Magnoliopsida; order Santalales; family Viscaceae; genus Viscum; species Viscum album. The sequence goes on from OY728126.1 coordinate 1,026,330,697, forward strand.
TCTTATAAGGAGCAGCCAGTGGAGATCTTGGATCGTAGAGACAAGGTTCTACACAACAAGAATACCCGCCTTTTTAAGGTGTTATGGAGAAACCCAAAATGTAAAGAAACCATGTGAGAACCAGAGGAGTCTATGAGGCAGAAGTACCCACACCTTTTCTCTTCTTAGGGTACAAGTTAAAATTTCGGGGATGAAATTTCTTAAGGGGGGAATAATGTAACAACCCAAACTTTTGAATAATATTTGTTTCCTGAATTTTCCTATTATTTTAGTTTATACTCAACAAAACAATATCCTTTAATTAATGAAGTGAGTATAATTAAAATGAAACCATTGAGTTTTGACTGTTATATGTCCATTGGTCAATATGACCATTTCAAACTATAATCTTAGCGTTATGATTAATTTTTATAAATACAAGTGATCGTGGTTAATTAATACAGAAAGAGGAGTTGATAGCCTCATCCAGTAGACTCAGTCTATACGACGCCCATAGTCGGAGCTTGGGAAGGAGGTTGTGTCACTAGGATATTCTTTGGACTCATCCCAAGCTAAGCTTCAACATGTAAAGCTTGAACGGAATCACATATGGGATAAGTTCAAGTTGATAGAAACCGCCACTCGGGCAATGTTGTCTGAGCCGCCCTAATATTTTATCATCATTGCACACCTTAATCTTAGGTCCTATGCTGGTGTTATAAGGGACTATGTAACGAGGCCTTAGATACTTTGTGTAATCCCATGGTATAAATAAAATTTTTATTTCATCATTCATGTTTTTGGAATAGATTTTCTTAATAAAGTATATGTTTAATTAAGAAAAAATTTATAAATTGATTTTAGAAGTAAAAATTGTACTTTTCAAAGATTTATCAAACATAGAGAATTATTATGTTAAAATAAACATTGTTTTTGAATTTCAAATTTCAAAATTAACCTAGGCTGAATTTTTAGAAATTTTTTAAGAAGTTTCAATTTGATGAAGTGTTTTATGAATAATGTTTTTATGAATAGTGTTTTATGAATAGTGTTTTTTAAATAGTATTTTATGAATAGTTTTTTTGGATGAAAAGTATAATAACATTTTATTATTAAATAACTTTATCTGTGAAATGATTTTCAAAATCGGACATGCGTGGTTGTAATCACGGTGAAAAATGTGGCTCAATAAGATCAAAATAATTTTTTGGTGAATAGTAACTTTACCCTTTGGAAGTGTAATTTTACCCTTATGAATTGTAATTTTACCAATGGCATAGTAACATCACCTAAGGATGTATAAATATGTTTTAGTCATCTTAAGTGGTAGTGTGATATAATTATGTCATGGTATAAGTAAATAAATGTTTTAGAAATTATTAGTCAAGTATTAGTATTTTATTTATTTAATTTAATTTAAAATAAAATTAATTTTTATAAAATGGAGTTCTATTTTGGATTCTACACATTAAAAAATGGTTTGGGTGAATGTCTTGGATTTTTATGAAATAGTTTAATTTTCAGTAAATAGTAAAAATACAATTTTGGGTTTTAGTCTATTTAATGACATCATTAATGATGTAATCATGATGTAATTATTCTGGTATACTTTTTAATAATAATATATGTTATGAGGTGTACCAAGTGGACAATAACATGGGAAAATAACATTCCCATTCCCATTGTTTTTCAAATACCACTAATGAGGTGTCCCTTGGAAATTAATAAAATATTCCCCCACTTTTTCTATAAATACCAACCCATTACTTCATTCCATTCCTTCAAAATTCATCCTTAATGAATATATGGTCTTTTAAAATCCCAATGAGTCCTCACAATGTTCCCTAAAGCCCATCAAGGTCACAACCTTTGAGTTTTTGAAGTTACTCTTCAAGGTAAGAGAACCTTTCACCCTCCTCTTTTAGTCATGACTTCCTTTATGTTATGTCTTCTAGTTTCCATTTTATTATGTGGGGGTATGTTATTCTATATCCTTATTAATTATCATTTCATTTCCCATTGATGAGATTCCCTTTCCACTCTCCCCAACTGATTTTATGAATTTTTAAGTGACACGATTAGGCTGCCGGATTTTTGTAAAAGAAATCACATCCTCTATTTTCTTTAAACTTTCATTTTCATGTGGTATGTCATTAGAACATCCATAACATGATCTTATTTAAATTTTATTCTATCCCTATACTTTATTATAATATATTTATGAGTTTTTGATCATTTTACCCTCTCTTTTTAATGTTTTCTAAAACCATGTTATATAGCTGTTATGCTACAGAAATTTCATCTCAAAATCTCTCTCTTTTCTCAAGAAATTATATTATTTTATTTATATGAATACCCAAACATATTTCATTACTAGGGGTATTAATAAAGAAATAAAAATGATATATTTTATTCTTTAATTTACATAAATTAAACCCTCATTCCTTTTCCATGTGTTATAAATGACATAACGATCAAGTTTTTAAGAATTTTTAAAACGTCATGATTTTAAAATGAAACCCATTTTTTTATTCTTTTTCGGTTATTTATGAATTTATTTTAATAATCTCTGTGGATCACATGATAATAAATAAATATTAATGGTGTTCCCTGATATCTCTTCAATGCATTGGGTAAATATTTTAATCTCTAGAGATGATAGGTTTTAGGATACCTTGGTGAATAACCTTGGTAATTTTTATGACACCTTGGGGATGGACCTTGGTGATATGTTCATGAATGTCTAAATTAAATGTTGTAGAAATATTTTCAAGTTATGTTTCAAGTTATTTTTTCTATGATATGCCTTTTTATCATTTCTTTATGATATCCCTCATGTTCTTTTTTGATATCACTCAAGATCACATGTAAACGGTTTCACTTGTTTTCTTTATTGGGACTTATGCTCACCCTTTCCTTTGATGTATGTCTCCAAGTTATGAGATAAAGTAATTGTACTTAGGGTAAACCTTTTATGAATCCTTACAAGTGTATTAGAATAAATTTTTATGTTTTCATGTTTTATGTCCATGATTTCCAAGACACCAAACTTTAAAGATCATATGTTTGTAAAATGTAATAAAAAATTATGTAATAAAAAGGTAGGATGCTATAAATAGTCTGTTTAATGTTTTTTGGGGATGTAGACTAATGTTGGGGTTGTATCAGTCCAATGGGGATCTTCTTCTTCTATAAATTCATTCATATGATGATATTCATGTCATCTATTGGTTTTTTTCTATGCATGCTGTTATTGAATGCTTCTGGAGGAGAGTCGTGTTTTCATATAAGGATGTCTAGTGTGTAGCTTTTGTTGGTAAGTGCAGTCATCAAGAGGGTAGCCAGAAAGTGGAGCCTCTTCTTTCTATGTCAGCCAAGCTATTAGAGGGGTTGATGGGTGCGGAGATGGGGGAGGTTCTGGATGTTTTTTGGTAGTTACAGGATGTTTTCCCCGAAGAGTTTCTAACTCTACCCCCTCGACGTGATGTTGAGTTTGGAATAGACTTGAAACCTGATGCCCGTCCAATTTAGATGTCTCTCTATCAGATGTCACCTTCTGAGTTGCGGGATTTGTGGACTCAAGTTGAAGACATAATGGAAAAAGGGTTTCATCCAGCTGAGTGTGTCACCATGGGGTGCTCCAATCTTGTTCACAAAGAAGGAAGATTATGGTTTGAGGCTGTTTATAGACTACTAGAGACTATATCACATAATGGCCAAGAACTGTTACCCTCTAATAAGAATAGAAAATATTTTTGAATAGTTAAGGGTAGAAGGTTGGTTCTCCAAGATCAATCTGCGGTTTGGATATCACCAGTTGAGGGTGAAGGAGGGGGACATCCCAAGGACTGCTTTCAGGTGCAGGTATGGGTACTTTGAGTTTGTAGTCAGGCCCTTCAGTGTTACGAATGCACCAGCCATGTTCATGGGGCTCATGAACTCTATCTTCTACAAATTATTAGACCAGTTCATCATCGTGTTAATAGATGATATTCTGATTTACTCAAAGTCATAGGAGACTCACATTGAGCACCTCAGGACAGTCTTGGGAGTCCTCCGACACCACCAGCTATATGGGAATTTTTACACCTGAAAGTTCTGGATATGAGAGGTGCACTTCTTTAGACATGTGGTGTCTCGGCAAGGGATAGTAGTGGACCCATCAAAGGTCGAGGCAGTTTATTCTTTGGTAGAACCCAAGAACATGGTAGAGTTTTGTATCTTCCTAGGTCTTGTGGGTTATTAACTAAGGTTCATACCCAAATTCTATCGAGTTGAGGCTAGGTTGATATATTTGACCAAAAAATACTAGGCCTTTTTGTGGAGTGAGTAGTGTCAGGCAGCTTTCAGCTGCATGAATGGGAAGATGGTTAGTGTTGCAGTGCTTAGGTTTCCAGAGGAAGGGGTAACATTTTAGGTATTCTATGATACTTCCAATATAGTATTTGGATGTATGTTGATGCAGCAGTGTGGAGTGATCTCTTATGGGTCTTGGAAGTTACGTTTACATGAACGTAACTATTCCACCCATGATCTGGAGCTTGTAGCTGTCATATTTGTGCTGAAGTTATGGAGACATTACCTCATTAGGGATATCTTTTTGGTCTCCATGGATCACAAAATCTTGAGGTATATCTTCTCCCAGTGAGACCTGGTCTTTTGGAAGAGAATTTTGATGGAGTTTCTCCAGAACTATGACTTTTAGATCTCTTTTACCTTAGAAAAGGGGAACGCGGAGTTTGGTTCCTTAAGTAGGAATTTGTGTAAGGAGGTAGTTCATAAATCCATGGATTCTTAGAAGGTAATGGAGGAGTTCGCCGCTTTTCATCTGTATGTGAGAGTGGATGGTGGTAGAGGCTGTCTGTTTTAGATAATAGTGAATAATTCCTTCGTGCGGCAGGTGGATAAGTCTTAGTGGGGGGACTCCGAGACTAAATTGATGCATGATCATGCTGTCTAGGGTGATGCTCTATAGGGATGGTTGGAGGATAGTCAAAATCAGATGTTGTTCCATGCAAATCTAATTGTCAAAGTAGAAATGCATTAGGGAGTTCTATTTGAGTTCCATATATTACCCCTAGTGGTGCATCTAGGAGTTTATAAAAATTATCGAGGCTTGAGGGAATAGTTTTGGTGGTCCGGGGTGAAGCGGGTAGTGGCGGAGTTTGTGGCAAGGTGCCTAGTGTGTCAGCAGGTGAAGGATGAGCACCATGTTCTTAGTGGTATGTTGTAGCCCTTGGATGTTCTCGAGTGTAAGTGGGATGAAATATTGATTGATTTCATCATAGGATTACCGAGGACTCATGGAGGATGTGTTGATCTTTGGGTATTACTGGATCGATTGACGAAATTGGGTCACTTCTTAGTGATCAAGGAGTCGAGCGCAGTGGATTCCTTATCATAGAGGTATGTGGATAAGCTGGTGCAGCTTCATGGAGTTCCAAGATCCATTATCTTGTATCGGGATATAGAATTTATGTCGCGTGTCTGGAGGGGATTGCAGCATGTCGTTGTCACTCTGTTACGCCTCAGCACTGCTTTCCACCCTCATACGGATGTAAATACAAAGAGGACTATCCATACTTTGGAATACATGTGATGGGAATTTGTTCTGGATTTAGTGTTTCTTGGGTGCGACATTTTCCCTTATTGTAGTTTTCTTAAAATAATAGTTATCACTCTTCCATTGGTATGGCTCAGTTTGAATCTCTATACGGGAGGTCATGTCGTTCACCCTTGTGTTGTATGGAAGTTGGAGAGGTAGTTATTCCTGGTCTAAAAGTGGTGTAGAGTAAAATGGAGAAGTTGTTGCTTGTTTGTGATAGGATGAAGGCAGCACAGGAACAACAGAAGTTGTATTCCAATCGTAGTAGGAGTAATTTGGAGTTCAAGGTTGGGGACCTTGTATTCTTGAATGTTTCCCCTCAACATGGGTAGAGGAGGTTTGGAAGTGGGATAAATATTTATCCCAAGTTCATCAGATCTTTCAAGGTGTTGGGACAATTTGGAAAGGTGGAATATCAGTTGACGTTGCCACCGCGGTTATAGAGGATCCACAACGTCTTCCATGTCTCTCAGCTCTGTCTGTATCTACACAATGACTTTCACATCATTGATTGGGGAGAGTTGGATATTGAGGATGATGTGACATTCATGGAGTGACCAGTAAAAATCAACTATCATGAGGATAAGGTGATTTGTGGAAGGATCATTACTTTGGTTCATGTGTTATGGGGGCATGGTGGCCTTGAGGAGAGTACTTGGGAGTGAGAGGCACAGATGTGTGCCCAGTACCTAGAGTTGTTCTAAGTTTTTCTCTCATTTTTTTCTTTGTTCTTTTCTTATGATGTAATGTTTGAACTCATTTTTTGTGAGATGAGTTGTTTCCCTATTATCTAAATGTGTGTGGAAATTCCCGAAATGTGGAGAGGCGATGACCTAATCCCTAATCAAGATGCATTAATGTGGATTCAATTAAACCTATGCGGGTGAGTTAGTGCCACCCAGAGCAAAACATATCTTGATATGGAGGAAGGGATTCCCTAATCCATATTTCTATGAAAGTGAGGACTTAGTGTTTTTACAGTTATTCAAGAGATATATGTCAAGGAGGTGTTCTTGGATGTTAGGGATTTCACTCCAGTTTTTGAACAATGTAGGGTGGTTTGTCCATGGGAGGTATCTTATGAGATGGTTGCTCTAACCCCTCTTTTTCTGAGTTTGGTTTTAAATTATTAGGGATGAGAATATTTTGATAGGTATCTAATGTAATGACCTAGATTTCCTTGGGCCATTAATTTTTGAAAATCCTGTTCTTGTGGTGTTCTTTGGGGTTATAGTGTTTTTTTTTTGAAGAGTTTTCCAAAAATCCAGCTTCACCAAATGGTTTCACCAAAATGGTGCCCCAATGATGGTGGCACACCGAGATGGTGGTATTGTAATAGAGGCACACTGAAATGGTGTCACCATAATAGTGGCACCGAAATAGTGACACCAAAGAGGTGGCACCAAAGTGGTGGCACCATGACGGTGGCACTATGACGGTGGCACCGTGACGGTGGCACCCTGAAATGGTGGCACACCAAATAGTGTCTCATCCTTTTCCAAATTTCCAATTTCCCTAGTTTTTTTTTCAGTTTTTCCCCTCTTACATCTTATTTGATGTAAAATGAGTTTAAAGCCTAGTTTGGAGATTTTTAAGGGCGTTTCAAAGGATTTTAAGTATATATTTAATATCCTAACACTCTGGGGGATTTGATATATTCAAACCACATTATCTTAACCACGATCCCATGTTAATGACTTTTGAAACTATTTTCCTTTCGGTTGATATAGGATCTATATTTATTTTTCTAAAAAGAAAGGGCCCCTCTTCTTTTTTCTCTTGGTGCGCCTAAAGCCTTCCTCTCTAGACGAGTTGTGCACCTATGCTAGAGCCCCCTCTTACTCAGTTTTCTTGGAGTTTTCATCTTATCGTGCAATCCCTTATTATTGGTGCAAAGAGGATTTTTGGTCTCTTGTTTTTTCAAGTAGGGATTATTCTACCTCTCTTTATTTGTGTATCATGTGGGGTGGGTTTACAAATGCTTCTTTTTAAATAATGGGTGAATAATTTTATTAAACGAGTAATAAATAACGGTAGGGAAGTGATAATTAAAAGATAATGGGTAGGTAATTGAAGATGGTTGATGTTGATCTCATGTTTTATTTGTTTTATTTGTTAATGATGTAATCTATTGTTATCGTATGGCTTCAAAAAATCAAGGTTGTTGGTGGTATTTTTCTATGCATGGGTGATGCTTTATAAATACTGTTTCTTTCTTATGAATAATTGGTGTAAATATCAATTGGATTAATCATGTATACCCAGTTAAATGGAATGGATTCCCTAGGATGAAAACCCTTGTGTGATCACTCTTGTTTATCAAATTGAATTTAACGAATAGTTTTTACCACATTTGAATGTCTCCTTGGTTTGATAGGTGTGGTTGTGTGATGTGTTATTTTGGGTTTTGTGACTTTGTGTGGGTTGTATGGTGATACTATTGGGAGCACAGTTATGGGTATAGAGGTGGACAGAGGATTTGGTTCTGTGAAAAGGGTGTGGTATGTGTGTGCAGTGAGGCAATAGTTTAATGGTGGTCGTTATGAGATTTCTATATGGGTTGGTATGGGTGGTGTGTTGGTATCTCAGTTTGAAAGATTGATTGATTGTGGAATTGATGGACTTGTTATGCAGTTGGAATGAATCTCAAAAATGTTTGGGTAATAGGGTTGTAGGACTAGGTTTTCATGATTTCATGTTTATAGGTAAGTCAGGTGTGGTGTTGTTGTGAATTGAGGCTTCTAAGTTTAGTAGAAAAGGCATGATTGAGTGGGATAACTTTGAAGAATGAAAGTTGTTAGTGGTTGAACAAGTGTCTAGGAAAAAGGGGGTGTGCAGTGGGACTACAGGTCTGTTGTTCTTTGTTGGTTTTATGAATGGGTGTTAAAATGGATTTCCCCACCTTGGTCTCTACTTCTTTTTTTCCCTTGGTAGTGTTTAGTGGGTTTTAGCCTTCTGAAAATAGTTTTAGATTTTTTTCTTGGTATTTTCTCCGGGTAGTGATGGAATAAATTAAAGTGAATCCCATAATTAATGAATGGAAAGTGGTTAAATAAAAAGGGGTTAAGCTTGTGTTTTATTGTGTCTGTTTGTGTAGTTTTCATATAGGGGTAGTAGCAAAGGTGGTTTGTGTGGGATGGTTGTTTTTTTGAAACCCGTAGGTTGGGTTGAGTGTTTGATTACCTACAACTAACATTAAATTTTTATTCAGATAAAAAAAGAAGGATTCAAGGAAAATCAAACCTACAAAGGTAGATCAAAGTAAAACAAGGCCTAAGGAGGTCTAAAGTAATGCAGTCCAAGGGAATCCCCTTTAATAATATTGACCACTTCTGAATTTAAGGTATTCAAGTCATGAAAAACAAAACATTAATTGCCAAAAATATCCACTAAATCTAAGTATACTTCCCCCTTGTTGCCCTCATGCCAAGTATGATATACCATGATGTTTTCCCCCAAAAATGTACAGCATTTTTTGATGACATAATGAATCGACCAAGGAGTTACACCCACACCATGAAGAGAATTGTACAGGAGCATAAATTTTTTTTCAACTTCTTTAATATTCAAACCCCTTTATCTTCATACATTAAGGCCTTAAAGCATGTCCATTACTTATTTTTAAAGAGAGGACCCCTTCCCAAGCCTAGTAGAAAAATCCATCAAGACCGACTCATTGTTATCATGCACTACCCCTCCACCTTGAATAAAACCATCCACATAGGACCCATCACTATTGAACTTCAACCCCTATTAAGGGGGTCTCCAATATACCTAGTTTCCCTAGAAATGACCATTCCCCTGAGAAGAAATTAGTGGACCTGTAATGAAACAATGCAAGGATAGATCATCTATTCAGTTATCTAGAACCTTGACAATGTTGAAACATAGACTTTTAACCCTGAGGATAATTAGAAGGCCATCAGAGATTACCCCCTTATAGATCTTATTTTTTCCAGCTTTCCACAAACACTAGTATCCTGCATTAAATATCAAGGTATGAGCAGATCTCTCCATGTTTCCCCTATCTGAGACATGGTACTAGCAGACAAGGAATTTTTGATCAGCCATCATCAGATTAGATAAATCATTAAATGCACCCAAATAGCCCCAAACCTCATTTTTCCACTCACTATCAAAGAAGAGACGATCTGATATTTCCTCCTTATGTTCCTTGCTACAAACACATCTAGACACCACACAAATAATGAACCTCTTAATGCTATCATATGTGGGAACAACTCTATTTCTTATCCTCTAGGTAAAGAAGTTGAATTTGGTGGGAATGTCCTTAACCCAAAGAATTTCATTCTTTTTCTCTCCTTGAACCTACATGGTCATGATCCTATGTTAGTCCCTCATCATAAATAATCCAAATGGAAAAGGAGTAAACAAATATCTTTCCATAATATGGGATAGTTCAATGAGATTACACAAATCAATTTGGACCCCTATTCAACACTACCATACTAAATATTAGTTACTCAAGATCATATTTTAAGGATATTTTTGTATCAAGTAAAAATGGATAACCAATTATCTCTCCACTACAGTTTTTGTTCCAAAACAAGACCTCACCCTTCTTAATAATCCAATGGGAGTAAGGCCTAAGAGCACCAATTATAAGCCTCATTTTAGAACAAAATGGAGAATCATATCCATCAAAACTCATCCTGATCACCCAGATAAAATCCATGTATAGTGTTCCCCCATAGGATCCGTTGCTCCAAAACCTCCCATGCTATCTTAGTATGCAAGCAGTGTGAGGTATCCTCAAAACATAGAACATTAATCCTTCCCTAAACAAATGGTTTAGCCATCTTGTTCCATGAAAACCAAGGTCTTTAACCCTCCAAATTGGGATCCAAAATTAAATTGGAAATAATTATATCAATGTATTTTATAACACCTTTTTTAACATTGACCTAAGATAGGGTGTAAATCAAGGTGGCCAAAAGTACACTATTCACCAGTTCTAAATACCACCAAAGGACAGAAATTTTTTTCCCAGTTAAGTACCCTATCAATTATTTTTCTGATGATATGATGAAAGTATCTAATATAGAGACTTCTATAGGATAGATGGTCCCCCAATATTCAGTGGGAAACTCCCCTCTCTACATATCCAGGACAATACCTACAAAAGAAATCTGGCTCGAAGGACAACTATTGGAGATAAATAAGTTGCTTTTTCTTTTTTTAACAGTCTGGCCACTCCAATGAGAGTAAGTACCCAATATCCTATTCAATATTCTTAACGATCTACTCATATCATTCATGAATATCATAGTATCGTCTGTGAACATAAGATGAGACAGTGATGGGAACCTCATTATTCGATGATACGGAAGAATATCTCTATTAGTCATGATTTTATGAAGAAGATGGATAAGAATTTCCTAGTATATGATAAAGCTACTCTGGTATATGGGGTCGCCTAGTCAAAGACCCCTAGTTTCCTTAAAGAAACCAAAATATTTTCCTATAAACGAGACAACCAACCAAGATGAACTAAAACAATGAAAAATAATTTCAATATTCCAAGGAAAGAACCCCATATGTACCAAAACCTTATTGATGAAACTCCATTCCATATGATCATACACCTTTTTCATATCAATCTTAATAGCTATGTTAGATCATCATGTTTTTAGATCGATATCCATAATCATTTCTTGTGCTAATTCCACAACCCCATGAATAGACCTCCCCTTCACAAAACCATGTTGTTCCATGGAAATCCACTGGGGGAGATGGGTCAACATCCTAGAATTAATTAAACTAGAAAGAATATTATATGGACAATTACACATGATAAAAGGATGAAAATTCAATATGGAGGTAGGATTCTTGGACTTGGGAATCATTATAACCTTAGTGGCACTAGAAACACAAGGCAGGAGCCCTCCTTGAAAGAAAACTTGAATGGCCAGAATCAGAACATCTTTAATAGTCTCCAATGAGGTTTTGTAAAAAGAAGTAGGAATCCCATCTGGACCAGCCACACTTTTTGGATTGAGTTTCATCATAGCTTCAAAGATCATTGTCTCCTATGTAAGAGCACCCATTTATTCATTCTCACTATCAAAAACACAGTTCAGAATCATATCAAAAAGATTTGTAGGTTCCCCCAAGTATCCATTGGGTAGTTGTAAGTTAGGACCAGCAAAAATTTCCCTTATGTGCTTATTAGATAGGGAACCTACTACATCCTTTTCATATGTAAACAAACCATCATTTAGCCTGATGTTTTTTTAATAATAATTTTCCTCCCCTTGACACATACATGAAAATATGGTGTATTTTTACCCCCTTCTTCCAACTGCTTTCTCCTCACGTTTTCCTGGTAAATAGGTTCCTGCTTTAGTAGTAATTCCTATTGGTAATATTTTTTACAAAACAAACCCTCAAAAACCCTATCATCCCAAGTCACCTCCATACTCACTTCAAGACGATCAAACTCTTTCATGGAAACATCTAGATCCCTAACTGGGGTAGAGAGATGCCACAACCACTCCTTTAACCTTCTCTTAAGATGCCTTAGTTTGTTATGAAATTCCACCCATGTGTGCCCCTAGGAGGGTTCTCTAAAATAAAATCGAACCATGTCATGATAACTAGGATCAGTAACCAAATGATAAAAATATCTGAATTTATCATGATTATCATTCCCAGAAGAAATAGTGATCGAGAGAGGGGAATGATCTGAAATAACATGAATCAAGTAAACCACCCTAGTATTAGTATACATGAAAATGAATTATATGTTAGACAAGCATCTATCTTGGTGGATCCATGATCTATAAACACCTCTTTGATTATTTCACTATGAGAATTTATCCTCTAAATAGCCAAGATCCATAAGGCCTTTTCCCCCCATTAATTGTGTGAACTCTAAACTATATCTCCTAGGAAAAGGACATCTCCCCTTCCTCTCATCTGATTCCTCCACATCATTGAAATCACCTCCCATTTAATGGGGGAGGGTGTATTTCCCAACATCCTGATGGGATGATAGATGGCTGGTTAAAGACTTTCTTCCTCACACCCTCTTCTAGATTTTTACCACTCGAGTGTATCCGGATAGGCTATAATGGCTTGATTTTTACCATAGTCCATGATCCTTCAGGAGGGTTTTGTTGTGGATGAGGGGCCCAGGTGTTTTCGGGCTAGGATTGTTTTTTCAAGTGTCTTTCGGATGAGGCCCAGGTGTCTTCGGGAAAGAGGTGTGGTTGTTATAGCCCAAGTGTCTGCGGGTAGGATGTGTGGTGTAGTTGTATCCTAGGTGTATGTGTGAAAGATTTGTGTGTGGTTTGAGGCCCAAGTGTGTGCGGGCAGGTTTTGGTTGTGGAAATACATTTTTGAAGAGTGGTAGTTTCAAGATGTTAAATGTTAGGAATGAGTAACTAACCAGTGGGAAAGTGGTGTGGGGTACCCAAATGTTGATGTTCTTATACTACTACTATACTTGACTTGTGTTATTTGGTGAGTATTCCCTTGGTGAGGCTGGGCTAGTTAGCTTTCCTTGTAAGGTGCGGTTGGTTTCTGATATTTTCATAGGGGCATTAATATGCTTCTCTCACTTGTGTACTGGTGACTTTAGTTTGCCTACTAGGTATACTTTTATACCCACCCTATGATATAAAACTATTTTTTAGGTTTCTAGGAGGACATTGTAGACCATGCAGGATGTTATTAGCTCGTGCGTTAGGATAGTTGTTGTAGTGCTACTTAGTCACTTTCTTTTGGTACTTTATTTGGTGCTCTGGTTTTAATTTTTTTTGTAGAATACGTTTAAATCATGCATGGGTTATATTTTCATTTCCTTTATATAAAATTTTGGTGTTTTTTAGGATTTTTACCATCTTATATCCCGATCCTATTTTCATTAAAAAGGGTAATACCTTCTATTTTGTGTTATATTTTATACCCTTGGTGCTAATCTCCACCCAAGGTCCTATTGAAGGCGGGACTCAAGGGTCATTGTCTCTTCTTCTTCTTGAAGAAGGAATGACATGGTGCTTTTTTGTCCCTTCCCTCATATTAAAGAAGGTGGGTTATGAAAAATATTCCACTTGGGATACCTAGATAACCTTTGAAACCTTGTAATTAACTAAAACTATAGTTCAAAGAAATATGATACATGATGTATTATATCTACAATATAAATTTTAACTTCATTAGAGTTGTAACAAGAAAACTACATGTATTTTATTGGACCGGTGTCCAGTTCACATTTCCCAAAAAAAATTATATCATCAAGGCCCAAATTGATTTTCATCCGCAAGTAATTTATAATTAATCTATAAGGAAAAAATATTCCCCATAGATAGGGTAACAAAATCCTAAAATTTAAATTTAAAATCAGTTCTAGTGAGTGTTTTACAAGCTATTGAACTATTTGTTGAGTATAAGTGTATTTAAAGTAATAATTACAAACATGATGAGAAATGATGTTTAAATTTTAAAATACACTAATACTGGTGATTATAAATAATTAAATATATAAATATTTAATTATAAACAATGAATACTATCCTCTTTCAGTGGAAAATCACACCCTCTAACTTTATTTTTTCTAGTCTTAGGAAAAAAATATATCTCAAAAAGATGAAAATTGAAGTCCCTTTTCTGAAAAAAAAATTAACATACAATGCTTACTATTAATACATCGCATAAAAAATAATGGAACCCATCAAAATCAATTAAAAATATAGTTTCACAATCATATCTCAAAACCAGTCTCATTATATTGTTCAAATTCATCACCACCTTCCATTCAATTCCTATTAAGCATAAATATTTTTTGTGATACATCAAATATATTGGGTTCAATTTTATTCAAGGAAGAATGGAAGCACTAAGTGGTAATAATATTTTAATCCTAAGATAAGTGTCTATTTTCTATTATTTTATTTATTTATTTTTTTAATTTTCCATGGTAATTGAAATTTTTATCAATCAAGCTAACCCCTATAGCGAGACTTAGCTAGTGACTCCCAGTCATAAAGATATTTAGGCACTAAGTGAAAATAAAATTCTCAAGAATCATCTCAAGTTAAATCAATTAATAAAACATTAAAAAAATATTAATAGAGATATAATTCCCATCTCTAGGCTATAAAACTATTGATATTTTATCCCCATGTGTTATAATCCATGCATTAAGTCAATACATTACCCTACATACAAATTTATTGTTTTTTATTTACATTTTATCTTTTTTTTAATATGCATATCAAACTTAAAATTATAAAAAAAACCTATTATATTTATGTATTCACCCTAAGAACTCAAATTCACAACCTAAAATCCAAATGAATTTCATTGTGATATTTTGATTAAATGAATGAAAAGTTGTCCAGTGAAAAATCACATCTGAAAAACATGATTTAAAATTTTTATTCTCATGAACTTAAAATTATAATAAAATTTTAATTAAGGAATTTATAATTTATTATATTTAGTTTTAATATTCATATTTTAAATTATCACATTAATGAGAAAATGTTGGGAAAAATCTATGAAGGTAACATTGTAGCATTTTTGGGTTGTTTGTGTTTGTTGACAATACAAGTTTCCATGGTGAATTCTCAAGTTATAGAGGTGTGGTTGACAATATATATTGACAAAAAACCATGATTAGGTAACAAAAGATCTGGAGGAGGCACAAAAGAACAAATATAAGGTGGCATCGTTTTCCAGTGTTAGCTAAATTTTTAGGGTCCAAAATTTAGAGTTTGTTGAGCATCACAAAATATGGATTTCCTTGAAGATCTCATCAAAATATGGAAAAGTCATGAGTTTTGTGAATATGGTCTTCTTGATGTGGATTTCACAAATACATGAAGAAATTTGATGGTGTACTTCACGATTACGATGAGCTTCGTGAACAGAAGTGTTGAAGAGCATTGTGGCAGTGAAGGGAATTGCGAGTGGAGCTTCACAGTGAAGGCGCGAAGGAATTGATGGAATGCTCCATGATTACAATGAGATCAGTGATCTGAAAATATATGTGGTGCTTCGCGATATAGATATAATTTCAACTAAAATTTCAAAGCTTTGCGATTTTATCTGACGTGGCGCTGAATTCAGGTGGAAGGTTCGAGGGTCGGTGGAATAGCCTATAAATAGACCTCGAGCCCCTCGAGAGAAGAAGAGAGTTTTCAAATAAAAATTTTCTTCTCTTGAATCGCAAATGAGGTTCATAAACGTAGTGTGATTCGCAAAAGAATGAGCTTCACGGCAGCTAACCTAGATTTTTGAAAGAGGAGTGCTTCACATTTTCTTAATGAGCTTCATGAAGGAAGTATTTTTGCGACATCTTGAGCTCTGTGATAGTCTAATCTATGCGAAGGCTTGAGCTTAGAGAAGGACTAAGAACTACAAAGTAGTGTGCTTCATGAGGTAGAGAGCTCTGCGAAGGTGTGTGCTTCGTGAAGAGGTAGGGACTTTGTGAAGGCTTGTTTGAGCTTTGAGAAATTGGGAGCTTCAGGAAGAAGGGTTCTTTGCAAAGATATTTCCAGAGGGTGTTTCCCAGTGATCAGTGGAAAAGGGGTATTCATCAGTAGACGAAATTTGGACATTAACAGAGGATCTATCAACAGTTGAGGATGCATGTATTCATGAAAATGAAGAGACCTACAGGTCTATAAACTGTGAGTGGATCCCTTCCAAGTACAGTGAGAAAAGGAAGAGGAAGAAGGTTAGTCTTTCTACCGAAAGTGAGCTAGAGAGAGAGAAATAGGGAGTGACCCTTGGGAAAGTATTCAACTGACCCTAAACATTGTAACTTCATTGATCCTAGTCATATAAGTGATCTATCCCAAACATTATTGGTAGTGAGCTTTAATATATTTGGTTCATCATCACATTTTCATTGTATGCTCCTTGTACGTAGCCCATTGATGGTGAACCAAGTAAAAATCTTTGTGTCTGTCTATTTGCATTCCTACATCACATTCAAAGAATCATCATCATCACATAAATAAGGGATGAATAAGATTAATAGTAAAACATAAGTTCAAAAAAAGCGACCCTTATAAAATTGAGGTCAAGTTTCAGTGTGGATGAAAGAATTTTGGAATAGAATATCTATACCCTGATTCACCCCCCCCCCCCTCATGGTATTTAGGCCTCTTTTGGTCCTAAAAATTGGTATCATAGGGAAGGTTTATTTTATCATATTTGTTTTATCTCACTTGGTTCAGTTGATTTCTTGAGTTAAAGTTTCAGTCTACTCTTATCTTGGTATTCCATGGAAAAGGGAAGTACTTCACAGAAGAAGAAAAAGCTAGGTGGCATTCCTTAGTGCATAAGTGTTTAAGAAAAAAGTGTGATTCAATTAAAGGAATTAATCATCTTTCTGAAGGAAGGCTTGGATGAATCAGATAGGTAAAAGATAGAAACACTCCATAATGATGTAGGAATGAGTGAAGTTCCTGATATTCCAAGTGATGTGGGAAGTATTGATGATGAATAAATTCTAAGAAGTCAAAAAGTGATAGTTGTCCTTGAGACAAAGGAATTGGATCAGAAATTTTATGAAGAAATTAAATGTAAAGATATCTGGATCTAGGTACTGGAAATTGAGGTCAACAAGCTAAGAGGATTAAATCAAAGGCTTATTGACAGTGTGAGATCCTAATTCTCTCTTGGATCTTGGATCTCGGCGACAATTCCCTAATAGTAATGGAGACGAACTCAGCCTCTCCCCTTCCTGGAATCCTTAGGGGGAGGATCTCGCCCATCCGTCTTTGAAACCCCAACCTTTCCTCCATTACTCCAACCCTGATACTCACCATTTTTTCCGGCTATTTGTCTTATTCTGAAGGTTCCAAAACTATTTAATGTTGTGCCTAAACTTCCTTTATCATTTTTGGAGTTAATTGAAGCTTCAGGCCTCTTGGATCTGACCCTAGTGGATCATTTCATGCATCGACTTCCTTCAGTAGATGAATTTGACCACTTTGTCTTCGAATCTTGGGGGTTACAAGGGCGCACAATTTTTGGTGTTCTCGACAAACGCCACATGGTGGTTCATTTCGCCTTGGAATAATATTTGGTCCACGTGTGGTATAGTGCTCCTCATAAGTGCATCGATCTCAGATTCTTCCTATTTTGTTGGTATTATTATTTTCATATGAATCGGGACTCCACTTCAGTTGCAATCTGGGTTTCTTTCCCTGGACTTCCATTGCCATTCCAAAACCCTTCAATCCTCCGGATGCTAGGGAACATGGTTGGATGTTTTCTATGCTCCAAAAACCAGACTCTGTCTGTCATCCATCTGATTAACCCATGGATATGTGTAGTGGTCTATGTCTCCAAGGCATCAGTGGAGTGGGTATGGGTTTCTGTGGGTGAAGAATTCAGATGTAAGAAATCGGTCTTCTTCTAATCCGGGGTGGAGTATTGTAAGAAGTGTAGGTGGCTGGGGCATCTCGATTCTAGTTTCCGGAGAGGAGCTAGGTGTGGGGGTGTTGATATGGTGATGGATAGAGTTGAGGAAATGACTTAGGCAGGAGGTAATTCTGTGGTGGAAGTAGGGTGACCTGCAATCAAGGTTGTGGATATTTTTTCTCGACTGAGGAATGATTTAAGCATTCGCAAGAAGACTGAGCATGATCTGATGGATTCAGAGAAGGCTAAGGAGGCTCACGTCGATGATTCATTAAGAATTAGGCTACTTTCACCTCATCCTGAGGTAGCCACTTATCAAGGGGTTATTTCCTTGGAGGTGGTGGAAAAAAATTGGAGTGACAAGGGTGTTCTTGTGGGTGATTATAGAAAGGAGGCTGAGACACCTGTAATGTGGCAGGGAGAAATCCTTTTTGCTCACTACTACAGAACCTTATAATGGACAAGGATGGAAGGATGGGGCTAGTGTATTGGGACCCTTGGACCCAAACATTCCCATTTATAAGTCCTCATACTCTTGGAATAATGAGAGTGAGGAGAATAAGAATAATAGCATGGAGGTTAAAGCAGACAAGGTGGACTCTATGTGCAGGCCGCGACCTCTCAAAGAAGGCCTGGGGGTTGAGTTGAAAACCCGTTTTAAATGTTTGGCAGTTCAAGAACAAACATTGACGCATGAGGAATACAATTCAGGTGATGAAAGTTATAGCCAATTTTTAGTGGACAGTTTGGATTGTTTCCAAAGGAAAGGTCCCCATAGCCCAAGAAGGAAGAAGGGGAAAATGAAAGCATGACTTGGGGAAAAGAATTGTGGTCCAGGGGGGAAAATCCAAGGGACGTAAAGACTAATCTCACTTACCTAAATCGATGGAAACCAGGTCGGTCAAGAAAGTTGGAAGTAAGGAAAGAAAAGACCCACAAGGTGGGGAAAGTGAAGATCAAAGAAAAGAACCAAGAGTGATGGAAGAAGAGGTAGGGGAGTGTCTGAGGTTCATATTCCTCTCTAAGGAATAAAT